>OU744246.1:21410833-22821666 GCA_916610215.1 Omphaloscelis lunosa
TGATGTCTTACGCCTTCCCCTTATCACCCAGAATTAAATGCGATTGAAAATATATGGGGGATTGTTAAAAATTATGTCGCATCTAAAAATATCGAGCAAAACATGATGAATACGGAAAGACTGATCAATGAAAGTTTGGGCCAAGTTAGCAGTGAAACGTGGCAAAAAACTTGTGCTCATGTTGAAAAAATTGAAAAAGACTACTTGAAATATTTTGATCTCGATTTTGAATTTATAATCAATGTACAAGATGATTCTGACGACAGCGAAACGGAATCGGAAATCGAAAATTTATCTGATAGTGATTGAAAATACTGAATAGTCCTACTTGTTTCGTTTCCATTCTGTTACACCAATGCTTAATTAAATGCCTACATATTCTTAATATTTTTGTATTTATTGCAACCTAATCTAATTTACTTACAAAATGTATATACTTTTAAAACCAAAATTTTATTTAGATTATTAAATCTCGACTTGAATATATATCAGATTTTTTTGCTAACGTTACCTACTTTTACACACACAAGCGCGTTTGTCGGGATACGTCACTACTACAATGAAAGCCGAACGGACTTCGTGAAATAGAATATCTGTAACAGCATAACAGGTGCTTTGCTAACAGCTAGTTTAGTCTTTGACTAAACTGAAATGCCTCCTATCCCAGAAATTACATCTATGTTGCATAATCGATGCGAAATAAAAAAGACCTTATCATTTGTCGACAGTAACAACATTTTATTCCATTGATTTATCAGATTACAACGGAAAACACTACTACACCCCATAAAAACAAATAAAAGCGCAGTTTTGTGAAGTTACCTTCGCAATGTCTTGAATCGTATCTAGTGAAGCGACCATTTTGAAACCAATTTACCTTGAGCTCCCAGGATCTCTGTACTCCCCATAATTTAGTCCCATCTTTTTATCGGTAAGAGGTCTTGTTATGGTTGTCGTTAATCATATATATTATTCAATATCGTTTTCCCCATTATGTGCGTTTTCCTTTATTTTTGTTACCGTTGTTAACGTATACAGGTTGACGGTTTACGCGTGCACAGCTGTTTGATGGTCTTCGTCAATGATCATTATCATTGTTTTTATGGAACTTTGCGGTCATTAGAAATAATTTTAGGATGAATGAATTCTTGATGACATAATGCGTTTACATTAAGAAAAACGTAATAACAGCCGTCATAGAAGGACTTCGAATAAGCCAAATAACCTCCAAAAATAGATCCATATGTTAGAGAAACTCATAATCGTTATATGAACTTCTTTTATCGTCTAGTTAACATCGCTTAGTTTTCAGTGAACACATCCCCAAACTGCGCATAAAACTTGATGTTTATAAAAGTGCGAGTGAAGTGATAAAAAAAGTTTTCGCCAGGTTTACGACGAACATCAAACTATATGTACCAGGGTGTTATGATGCAGAAGGAACTATTAAGATATCAGTGGAAAGGTGCTCATTGGCTGTGTCGTAGGAAAAGTAAAAGTCTGTTTTAAAAGAGGAGTACTAAATAAAGGTGATATGCCAATGAGCTGTCTCTTCTTTCTATTAGGTACTGTACCTTTTTAGAGTATTCGATACTGTTTAATGAGTTTATAAAAGAATGTAGGAAAAACCCTTTTACCCGAAAGGGGGAAAATTATTACACTAATAAAAGATCAATGTATCTGCCATTTCATGTTCGCTATTTCCATGATATGCTTGTATAATACAAGAGAGAGCTCATTACAGACCGCGCATTATTTCAAAAGCACGTCGTGTTGCCGACAGCCGGAAATAAAATCGTGCCGCGCGGTGTCGTCGCGTTCGACACTAACCGTCATCATGAGCAAATTATTCGGGGAACTACGCGGATGTTATGGTAACCTGGTACTCATCGATCATATTCGTATTTTAGTTTTAAAGTTACTTACGCCAAAGATGAATGACGCGGTTGGTCCACGTCATTTATCTTTGATTCATAAAATCCTCATTTATTATTTTGTTACGTTTAAGTAGGTTTCAATGACGATCAGCTGAAGTATTATTTCTCTGTATATATGGGACAAGGCCAAGAAGATGATAATGATCCTGTAAGAAATAGTACAATGCTCTCAAGTTACTGCAATTTAAACATTACAGATTTTAAAACAGCTATTTACATTAGGTACAGGATATCTCTATAGGATATCTCAGAAATAATATAACCTTCAAAAATTATTTATTGTTATTATAAAAACTTATCTCTATAAATTAATCCCACAAAACCACGGTACAACAATACGACTGCTCGCTATCAACGCCCATCGAAAAAGTGCCCGATCTCTGCCAAGTCACCGCAACCGTCGCCACCAGTGTGGCTAGTGCAAATCAATTCAATCTCCCGATTTTATTTCAATACGCATTTCCGCCATCAGTATGACCAGTACAATTTTTTTAACCGTACATCGACTTGATTTGTAGATTTTAAACCGGGTAGTTTTAGTTAAATTAATAAAACCTTACAGTACTAAATTGAAAGACTAACTATCTGTATAAAAAATAAATAAAAACAAAACGACACTTAGGCGTCGAAGTATTCGTCCGCATCGCTGTCATCCGAAAACGTGCCCAGAAGACTGACAGAATTGCCACGTTGAATGGCAATGCTAATACTTTGGCCAAAGAACGAGCCAGCCCTCTGGTCACGTGAAGTGTCAACCAATTGACGAGAAATTTCCTTGAAAAGGAAACGCGCACTCGGGCCCCATAATCCAAGCGTTTCGACCCCAAACAGCTCAAAACTGTAGTTACCCATAAGGTTACAGTATTTTCGCCGCTTGAGGATCTCAGCAGCCGCAGCAGCGGCACCAGAACAGCCGGCCGTGCTAGGAACATGAGATTGCGCAAGAGAGACGACACAGGTTGCATCCCACACAAGAGAACCTATCCACTTTCCAAGGCAACAACGTTATCCCGTCTGGTCTCTTCCCATCGTCACATACCAAGGCGTTTGGTTCTAATACTGCTGGTACGCCGGCGGTGACAAAGGCTCGACGAATAATATTGTTGATGCTGGCTGGCCGTGCTATGCGACCTGCGCTCCTGCAGCAGGACAGGCCATGGTGCCCAACACTGTCGACAGCTTCACCGCAGTGACATCGATGCGGAACAATACAAGGTGCACCCAAGCGGAGACACGTAGCGAGCGATGAGTCATCCATCATAATGCCTATGGTGGATGACGGGAGCGCTTGAAGTCACAAGTCTGAGTCCCACTCTCCCACAGCCAGCAGACGGGTGCGCTCAACAATATTAGTTGACATGTTTAACAGGGTATTCCGTATAATACTGCAGAGCGGCACGTCCCATCGTCTCAGGGAAGAAGGGTTTTCGGGCAGATCTGTATTGGGACAAACCATTTTCCAAGTGTTCAATGCCCGATGCGTTGCGTCAGGCACGGTACCTCAAAATCGACCAGTGAGGAAGACAAAATGTTCCTGGTTAATTTATTGGTACTGTGGACCGAGAAGAGGAACGCTGGTAAACTTATACTTGAAATTTTGTGGACACCGAGACCACCCAGGCGAATGGGAAGTGTAGCTTGCTGCCACGCTCGGTTGTCCAGGGCCACATTTGGGATTGAAGTTAAAGTGTTTCTAATAATTTGGTCTATTTTTATTCTAAAAGTTGTGGATGCTATTTTAAAAACTGTAAAGTTATATTACTAGTGGCTGTATAGATTGTTTTATATTATAAGTATTAACAAAAAAAAATTAACGTCGACCGACTAATATTTTGAATTTACATAATTCAAAATATTAGTCTACCCACGATTCTTTTTCTCAAAATATTGTGTCTCACAATCTGTCCAGCCTATGTTTCCCTGTTGAATAAGCTTTATTATTACAAGAACTAAAGACAATTCATGGTGGTAGCTTAGTTTGTGAACGAATTAATTCATACATACATACATAAGGGGAAAGAAGTAATTTTCCTCCAAAAATAAATCACGGTCTGATTGCTATCTGGGTTAATCTTAAATGCGAAGTTTTCTTATGCCATTATACCAACATTATTTTGTTACCATTATCTAAACAAAACGTCTTCTGTTTTACATAGCACTGGCTTATTTAAAAACAAATCTTAAAATCCAGAAAAGGGAGTCCAAAAGTTTCTGTGGTTATTACCTTAAACTACTAGGCGCCCATAAATAAAAGACACTTTCATACCACCATCTGTTACAGAAAGCGTCACATTTCTCCCATACATTTGGCTATATTTATTCTAACATCTGCAACAATAGCCTCGTGAAGTGTTCCGGGCTCACGTAGCAGCTATACAACGGCTATACAGCTGGAAGTGCTAGAACGTTTAAACAACTACGTTTACAGTGGCACGGAACCGTTCTGTTTGTAACTAGACTCGTGGTTTAGGTTCACTTTGTCCTTTAAACGGAGAATGGTAAATACACGATATTTCTATTTCAGTAGGTTTTAGAAAAAAATAGAAAGACGACCTCTTTGGTTTAATGTTAACTAGCGCGTGGGGTTCACGGTTCGATCCTCAAGTCGGGGTAAGCGTTATTGGGGTTTTCAAAAGGAATTTCTCGGTATTAACCAGGAAACCACTTCCATTCTACTAACCCTTTTGGGAATACAGACAGTTAAGTTATGTTAGAAAAATGACGCTTTGTCTCTTGAATTTGCACATTCCAATATATTGGGAAAAAAAGGTTGATAATTTGTCCTAGTTCTATACTAACAAAATCTATCATCAATCAGCCGAAACACGCCCTTCGTTAGACATAGACCTCCCCCAAACATCGCCACAAGAACCAGTCCTATGCTTCTCGCATTTAACGAATTCCTGTGACGTGAACACGTTGAAGCGGTCGCCATTGTGCTCTGCAGCACCATTGACCATCCTTTCTGCGAGTACTATGCTACTTTATTTTGGTAATTCTTCGGACTATGTCGGTTATTAGCAACGTTGATATAAACTCAAAATATATCCTCCCAGGTAAAACCTTAGCACATCGGTAGTCTCGCGACTCGTGCCTCTGCACATCGTCTACGTTTCCCGTATTTTTCAGTTATGTTTATGTGAGGCGGTGCGGCACGCGACCGGAATAGATCGACTCTGTCTAAATCTTCGCATAGACTATGCGTTAGTGAGCTGTTGCAGATTATGGTAAGAAATGCTGGAGATATTGCCTCTATGCTGCAGTTTGGCACACTTTTATTTGGACGCGATAGGGCGTGATAATTTCTTTTTGTGCATGGATGTTTTGTTTTGATTGCCTCGTTGGTTGGCTACCATGTTGGATCAGTATCAGCATGCTGGTCATGGTACACGCAGGATGACGCACCATAGAAACGGTAGTAACGAAAGACAAAATGACAGATTGAAGACAGATTTCTACAGCGCTCTCAATAAACTGGTAGGTTCTTGAGCCGTAAAAACATTTGTCATCCACCAACCCGCACTGGGCCCGCGTGCTGGATTACGCCCCGTTTGGGAATGAAACATTACAGGCTGATTTTACTGTCAATAATGAATAAAAGAAATACTACTGTATGGAAAGACAGAGTAGAGATAGAAGTGGTCATGCTAGGTCGGAAAAACTGTTACCTATTAGGTTTCTCTATCACAAACTCAGTAGCAGCCTTAATGGATTTGTGCCCGGTTGATGACTTGCATGACATTTCAAATGGACAATAAAACATAACTGGCAAAATGCGGTTATTCTTACACCAAGGCCTACACTCTCCAGTAACATCACCACCATGTTATTTTAAAGTAAAATAAAATACAGATGATATACATTAAACTCATAGAGATACTCATAAAACGTTACACTTGCAGGTCACGTAGTATTTTGAGCTCGCGTTTGAAGCAAGCCGGCGCCTGCAACCTTTATCTTGCGGCACGTCGGACCGCGATAACCTTCACACATGTATGGATTATATTATGTAGAATACGAAGGTGTCTACTGCTTTAGTAAGTTAAAATAGAACGACAGTACATGCCACTGATAACTAAAAATAAAAATGAAATAAGCCTTTATTACTGTTCGTTTTTAACATACTTGACAAAAAATATATTTAAAAAGTTTCAAATGAAGGTAAGAGAGCTAATTTACTTAAACTAAATTCTCTATCCTCGGCATTTTGTTGATCAAACCTCATAACAGCTTGTCTTTCGACAAAGGCCTCCTCTTAGACTTTCCACTTGTGTCTGTCTTTTGCTGTACGTAACCATTCTGGGACTGGTACTTTCTTAAAATCTTCCCATTGCTTTGTCTGTCTTCCTCTGCTTGTTTTGCTTTCTCACCAGTACCATTTAAATTGCCAAATACTCTCAAGGACTCCATGAGACAGGCTCGACCTAGTTTTTTTATGGTTACCATTTTGGTCCATTTCTCGTTCGTTTCTCTCAACATAATGTCTCGTCCAGTTTTCTTCAGTTTTCTGAAAGTTCTGGCTAAAAAGAAAGCTTTACACCGTTAACTAAAAAGGCTTAAATAGTGGTTGCTTGACTGTAAAGAAGGGTGGCCCTGAGTCCGGTCTCTGCTTCCAAGTACCTATAATTGGGTTTATCCCGTAGTTCCTGTTTTACCAGGTATGCTTACATGATATGCTATCCTATTACGTGGGTGTTACATAACTCTGGACAATTGTACATCTGGCTACCCTTCGGGTTATTATGAAACCCTATTACTGCCCATAACTTTCCTACTCAATAGATATTATAATATGTCGTTTCTCAATGTATTTTACTGTGTGTACATCTATATTTATAATATCTTATTATAAAGTCGCTTTTTGTGTCTGTCTGTGTTATCATTTTATTATAATTCTCAGCATTACACGGTAATTAGGTCTCAAAATCTTAGTTTAGAATCGAATCTCTTAGTGACGGTCGGACTGTAGTCTTAATGACGATTGAGCATCGCAATTCTGTCAAATTTAGGTTGATTTCGGTGGCTGTGGATGCACTTAAGGTAAATACAAACTTGAGCATTCACGTGCAACTGTAATCGATTATCAAACATTTAGCAATTATTTTGTTGGACGAAACATTCAAAACGTCAAAGTACATGTAGATTCCACGAAAATCTAGTACTGATATAAAATAAGTTGCTTTTCACGATGCTCACTGTTTTGTTCAGCTTGATTTCTATACTGCTGTAATACTATAACTAGAAATAATAAAAACTAGAATACAATAGTTTATTAATAATAAACAATAAGAAGTCAATAATAGTTTATTTGTAATATATGTTTATTGTAGCAGTTATTACGCTTCTTCTTTTTTAATAACATAGATTTTTATTATTAAAAAAGTTACAAAATACACTGGAGGTTTCAAATGTGAAGAATTTAAGATTTCGCATCACTAGATAAAATCATTATAAATAAAAACAAGAATATCAATGTTATAAAATTAAGTCACCACAGAACCACTATCGATACCAAGTCTATCCAATCTCCTTTATATTAAACTTACATTTAATAACGAAATCTCAATGTTTTGACAAGTCGTAAAAACAGTGAGAAGCGGGAGCGGATAACTAGTGAAAAATAAAAATAAACTGAATTCAACATCTTGATTAAAAAAATAATTCACATATTTCCAACATAATTTCGAAATTTAAAACAGAACAAGTCATGTCATAAATTAAGAAGTTATACATTAATTAAATTATCCATTATTGAATCAATTTATTAATTTTAACTGTCAAAGTTTTGACCTGGATATCGTCTGAAATTATTATAGGTCGACGAATGACACTTGACATATATGGTTAACATAATTCAAGTAGTATTGGCACTAGTTCGGAACTAAATAGTGCCAAATTGTAAAATGGCTCGCGAAGCATCGCTTTTATAAGATTATCCATATTTTAAGCGCAATTGTTAGACTTAATTAGACCCAAAACAGCGTCCTTAAGTAACATTAAAACTAACGTCTTTTATCATTTCAAGAATTAAGTCATTTATTAACAGTTAGGATGAATTTATCCCAAATCCAAACTTAGCATTGTAGTTGAAAAACATGTTCTCCCATACATTCCGACTGCAAATATAAGTTTGTGCGCACAATATTGACAGATTTACCAAGTTATTTTAAGACTTAAGTTTGCAATGTACTAATTATAAAGTAATAGTGTACTCATTGTTGAAGAGCCTAATAATAAATAAATAAATAAATAAGACCATAGACTTCTTTTAGGTTTTTCTGTAATCTATGAGTAATGAACCATTCTCTGTATTTTTTGCAAAATTTTAGGCTGAGTAGTTCAGTTCGGAGAAAACAGGGGATGGTCAGTTTTCATAAATTTTCTTAAATATCTTTATATTTAGTTTAAAATCTGAACATTCAAAATTCATTTATTTACGTTACACATCCGTGTTTGGGTCACAGAAATACATATGTGTACCAAATTTCAACTTAATCGGTCCATTACATTCGGAGCAAATTGGCTGTGACAGACGAACAGACAGAGGGTAAAGGATCGTGCAGACCAGCGCGATATCGCTATCGCCCACCCTCTCCAAGGCTCAGTCAATAGACTTGCTGCCTGGTTTAGAAAGTGGCGCATAGAAGTCAATCCTGAAAAAAGCCAAGCGGTTCTCTTTTCGAAACCGCGCAAAAGGCATTGAGATCCCCTCGCCCGACCTCTCACTATGTTCGGCAAGCAGATCCCTTGGGAGAAGCGAGCCAAATATCTAGGTATTGTTCTTGATCATCACCTCACTTTCGCTTTGCACATAAAGACGGTTCGTTCGCGAGCCGCTTTCACTCTCGGTAGACGCTATTCCGCCCTAAATGCACGTAGCAAGTTGTCACTCAAGTGCAAGTTGCGAATCTACACAGCGTGCATTCGTCCCATCACGACATATGCGAGTGTCGTCTTTTCTCATGCAAAACCCCACCATATCCAAAGGAAGCAAACCTTCCAAAACAGATTCTTCCGTAGGGCCACCGGTTCCCCCTGGTATGTTAGGAACGAGAGTCTTCATCTCGTCCTAAAAATCCCCACTATCCACCAATTTCTAAAACGCTTTGCAAAGCGTTTCTTTGATTCCGCGGTCAAACATCGCAACCCTCTTGTTGTCGAGGCCGCCAGTTATGTCCCAAATAGGATTAGTCGTACCCGCTGTCCTATGCACATTCTCACAGACCCAGATGAACCCATAACCCTCCAGGAGAGCAATAGGGCCACAAGTACAGTACACAGATACAGACGCCTCCCGTCATTCCGACCTAGCTTCATTCACCTAGCTTTTTAGCTTAGTTTGTATGCCCCTGGCTGGAGGCTTTGAGTTTACCAGCTTAAGGCACCAGCTTAAGGTTAAATAGCCATGACATCAGAGGTCAGCTATGACATGCCCTATCAAAAAAAAAATACGGAACCCTAAAAATGAAATAAAAGCTTTGAGTTTGAGTTTGATTACTAAAGAGCATCTGCTTCGCACGGTTGTTACAACTTGAGATTTCTTTAATAAATGTAAGTTTCATATTAGTATAGAACCTATACACATTCTTAAACCTTTTGGAATAAATTCTCTAAGTGATGATGAATACCGCAACAAAATCAGTTGCGTAGATTAGAAGGACAATGCGGTCACACAGACAGTCACAAAAGGTGACTTTACTAGTAAAATGTATAAAATTAAAGAAAGACAGAAAAAGTACTACTAACTACTCTGAGAAGAAAGGCCGAAACAAACTCAGAGGTCACAGTCTCTTTTAAAGTCCAGACATAATCTTGGTCCATCATGTGAAGACCATGTAGATTGGTGTCTGAAGTGGTCTTTTTAGGAAAGCACCACACAGATTGACAGTGCCTGTCCAGTCAGTGGACGCATTTGTCAGTTATCGTGCAGCTCAACTCAGAATTTAAGGAGCTCAGCGATTCGACGAACAATCAATACCAAAGAAATTACATTTGTAAACTAAACACACACATAGAAATACAAAAAAAAGTAAAATGAACGAATGAATATGAATGAATAGATTTAGATGAAAGAATTGGTCCTTTCATGTATCTAAATTGGACCGAGTAGATTGGTCTACTCGGTCCAATTTAAAACATTTTAACTTCCATTTCAGGTCTTCAAGAAAACTAGATTAAACAAAAGAAAGTACATAATATTCGATTAGGAGTCCTCAGATACAAAAAGTGAGTAAGATAGCCATTTTCTAATTGCGCCCGAGCGACGTTTAAAGTGCGCACATAAAAGTACACGATTCCACTGTATCACTACTGTTATGTTCCGTACAGGACCCTCTGATGCGACTTTTTATTTTCTTGCGTTCTAACGTTTTTATCTTTTTTAAATCCCTTAGCTCTGTTTGTGTAGTATGTAGTCAGCTTCGCGTTATTAGGTCTGTGTTCTACGTAGCCTGCTACGCTTGGTGTAGTGTTTGCTACGCGGTTACGCTTTGTATAGTTTGCGCTACATGTTATGTAGTCTTTGCTGCGCTTTTTGTTATTTTTATTTTACCTTCAAGAAGTCATGATTTCCGTGTAGTCCTCGGCACGCAATCGATTAAAAGGA
The DNA here is from genome assembly GCA_916610215.1 of Omphaloscelis lunosa. Classification (NCBI taxonomy): domain Eukaryota; kingdom Metazoa; phylum Arthropoda; class Insecta; order Lepidoptera; family Noctuidae; genus Omphaloscelis; species Omphaloscelis lunosa. Next base: position 21,421,376 of record OU744246.1, read on the forward strand.
TGTATATTTTTAAAACATGGAGCCTGAAGAGAATTTCTTCTAACTTCTTAAAAACATCCCTTATTTCAAAAAGTTCGTGAATATAAATTACTATGCTAGACATGATTGTTATCGGCGTCAATAAAGTCTCAGAGGTCATGCATAGGTCATTCGAATTCCTGAACCAGTGAGTTTTAATGAGAAGAATATTAATTGAGTGGATTTTTAAGCTGCGTTTTCACTGAGCGATTTTTTTTTTGGTTATTCATTTTTTTGGTTATCATTTCAAGCTGTATGGATCGACTGATATTTCGTTAATTTTAAAGTGATTTGATTGGAATAATTATTATTTATTCTTGCTCTTGTAATTTAAAAGCTAAGTTGCAGTAAGATTTTGCTCCACTCATAATGCGAAGTATCAGAGAGTGCTCTGCGATCGAAAAATTTGTTTTGCCTCTTTTCTGCAACTAGTTGTTTTTTTTATTTATATGACTTCTCTTTTTTCAGCATATTAACTGCTATGGATAAAAAGAGTCTGTGTGGAGTCTATAGATACTTTCTAGAATTTAGGTCTTATGTTTCTCGAAAGTCTAAGTAAAGCACCTTCACTTTTCCCAGTTCAATCCACAGCATAGCTATATTTCTTTAAAACTTCATAGTCCAGCTAATCATTACTTTATTTAAGCTAAGCTACATTCGTGAACAGTGACCCCTCTGCTTTAGAAGTCATGCTGAAACGACACCATTGGAATTTTTAGTCTAATGACATTCCACTGTGAACGCGTGCCGACATTTTAAAATGGAAAATTGTAAAATACTCAACTTAGCTTAAGTATAATCTCGAAACTTTAATTGCCGTTTGAAAGTATAACAGATTTAAATTTAATTTAAGTAGCGATTAAACTTTAGTAATTTAAAGTCTAATTTTATTTCGAAAAAATAATGAAGGTGTAGAATTTAATTTAAATTTAAAAATTCTTTGGTTTGAACAGTAAACGGGTACAGATATTCTATTTCACGAAGTCCGTTCGACTTTGATTGTAGTAGTGACGTATCCCGACAAGCGCGCTTGTGTGTGTAAAAGTAGGTAACGTTAGCAAAAAAATCTGATATATATTCAAGTCGAGATTTAATAATCTAAATAAAATTTTGGTTTTAAAAGTATATACATTTTGTAAGTAAATTAGATTAGGTTGCAATAAATACAAAAATATTAAGAATATGTAGGCATTTAGTTAAGCATTGGTGTTACAGAATGGAAACGAAACAAGTGGGACTATTCAGTATTTTCAATCACTATCAGATAAATTTTCGATTTCCGATTCCGTTTTGCTGTCGTCAGAATCATCTTGTACATTGATTATAAATTCAAAATCGAGATCAAAATATTTCAAGTAGTCTTTTTCAATTTTTTCAACATGAGCACAAGTTTTTTGCCACGTTTCACTGCTAACTTGGCCCAAACTTTCATTGATCAGTCTTTCCGTATTCGTCATGTTTTGCTCGATATTTTTAGATGCGACATAATTTTTAACGATCCCCCAAATATTTTCAATCGCATTTAATTCTGGGTGATAAGGGGGAAGGCGTAAGACATCAAAACCCTTGCTTTTTATAAAATCGTCAATCTTGTAGATTACGTGTTGGGCTTTGTACTTCTTTATTGTATCGTACAATTCCAATTTAAGAAGAGATTCATCAAATGCCATATATACCCTTATCCGTGAGCCATTGCTGCATATCGGCTTTCTTTGTAGATTGCGTCGGTAGTCGTTCAGCCCGTGTGTTGTGATAAGATGCATTGTCTAAGACGATGACAGAGCGCGGAAGTAAATTGGGTAGCAACTTTTTATTTAGCCATTTTACATAGTTATCATAGCTCATATTTGAATGATAATCACCAGCTGTTGAGTTGGCCTTATAAACCAAGGAAGCATTTTCAATAAAACCATCCTTGGTTCCCGCGTGCACTAAAATAAAGCGAGTGCCTGTGCTATTTTTTTTTTAAACGGAGTTCTTTCCTTTTTTTTTGCCCAGGTGTTGTTTCGCACGTGTGTCGAAAGGACGTAGCTCTCATCGGTGTAGACAATGGGCCGACTTTGAGAGCGGTACTCAACAGTAACTTGCGAACAGTTTCTAAACAACCTTCGAATCCGATTTTTTCATTCAATGCTGTTCTTAACTTAGCTAATGTTGGAATTTCTTTATGGACAATATGGAAATCTTGTACAGTACTGCGAACCACATCGGCTGTAAAATTATCTATATCCACTTTATTATCTCGCTTTCTCCTTTTCTTCAAAGGTGAAGTGAATTTTGATGAAGTGGATGGCAATTCCTTCTCTTCTTTTAATATTCTTTGAACTGTTTTTTGGCTCACACTCTTAGCTTCAGCTGTACGGCGTGTAATGTCTCGTAAATGAGACAAATCACAGTTGAGTTCCATTAATGATTTTGTAAATTCATATTCTTCTCGCAGAAAATGATAAACACTAGCTATCATGTTTCGACCCTAAAACAAAATGTAATCAAAATAATTAAGTAATATAAACATTTTATAACACAAAAAAACATTCATTTTATAACCGTCAGCTCCACAGACGATGTAGCCCTGACACCATTCCATTTTTTATTGGGAACTTCATCCAACCTTCCCATTGATGCAACTGAGAAAACAGACTTATGTTCACGAAAACAGTGGCGTGTGGCTCAAAGGCTCGCTGACATGTTTTGGTCGAGATGGCTCAAAGAAGTTTTACCGTCTCTACTGCCACGAACTATGAGGTCGACTAGCGACGAAGATCAACTTAAGGTTGGAGATGTAGTCTTAGTGATCGACCCGACTTCTGAGAGGAGCTACTGGCCTCGCGGTGTTATAGAAGCCGTGTACCCTGGCGCCGATGGCCGGGTGCGGGTCGTCGATGTGCGGACCTCGCGCGGCACGCTGCGCCGCCGCTCTGCTCTGCGTCTGGTGCGCCTGCCCTCACACCCGAGGGGGGAAGAGTGTTGAATATAAAAAGTGTGATTGTCTTTGTCTTTTTTCTCTATGTCATTCTTTTTTGCTCTGTTTTAAAAATATATAAAAGTCATGCTAATACTATGTGCTAATACACCAGTTTATTTTAAAATATATTTCTTTTAATCCTCGAAACCTAAGCCAGCATCTCTCAACCAGTAAAAACCGTATTGGGACTTGCAGTAAGACACAGTTAATTAACAACGTATTATTATTATTATCAGCAGTCATTCTTGAAACCATGACAATGGAGCAGTCTCTTTTATCGTTTCTCTTCACTTGATTACTTCCCGTCAAACTCACCGGGAGTTCGACCTACATTTCAAGCTGACCGGTACCAATAGGAGTCCACCACACAGATTGCACTTTCGGGCACTTAAAGTAGAAGTCAAAACGTAGAGCGAGACTTAAAAGCTAGTGGCTCAAATTGTTCCCGAGGGATGCCGATCGTCGCCTATCTCGCCCGAAGCCACTCGAAGATGCTCGAAGTCTGTTGCTAATGTTGTGTTTTGAAACAAGGGAGAGGTGACTAGTGACTGACGGAATTATTAAAAAGTTTGGCTTTGTTTGTTTATAGTAGGCACCTGTAGATACTTTGGACTCCGTTGGAACTGGCCCCATTTTTCGAAAAAGTATCATGCCTTCCGGCGATAGAAAACCTTTCTCTTTTTATATCACCCTGGTACTTCGTCGTGCGTTGCCCTCAGAGATATTATTATTCCTAGGCGCTCCTTTTAAAACAAAAATGAATCATAGGGTAAATTAATTATTAACATGGGTTTGAATATTTATGAGCAATTTTCGTAAAGTTATATTAACAGACATAAGTCTACGAATCGAGTATTATTCAGGAATAAATATTTTCCTACGTATTCTTTTTTGGTCAACTTTTGAATTCGATGTGATGACAATGGAACAATGCTTTACTTTGAATCAACCTTTAGGATTTAATTACAACGACCCTCCACGTTGTGTCATTGGATTCTTACATATTACGAACAACAAACAACACAACATTCAAACTTGATTAGTGAAAGTTCTGATTACAGAGTTAAAGTTCCAATTCTAGGGCTTAATAATTATCTCAGCATTAAATTAGGGGATGTCGTCTTAGTGAGTACAAAAAATAATATAAATGCTAGCTGTTTTTTTAAAATACCCCATTGCTCGGTATGCTGAAAAAAACAAAACCGGTCAAGAGCGAGCTGGACTGGCGCCCCGGGGGTTACGTACCATTTTAAATTTTCACCGGCGAGGCCTATATTCGTCAGAGAATTTTAACACTGCCCACTGCTGTGCAGAATATTGCAGTTTTAGGTCAACGCCATCTCTTGACCGATAGTAGAAATAATGTAATTTGTGATGATTTCTGAAAGTGTGCTATTTAGAGACATCGTTTTATTTTTCTTGTAATATTTACATAAACTTATATCACATAGAATAATTTCAGATTTTTCTCAAACTTCGCAGATAAGGAACGGGGAATGGTAATTTTTTACATTTTTCGTCAAAAAAGAAAACTATGCGTCCTACAAAAAAAAAAAGAAAAATGTTTGAGAATGTGCAAATAGCACTCTTTTATTGATGAACTCAGACGGATGCTTGACATATGGGAGAGATACGCCACGTCTCATGGTTTATTGTACAATGTTCCGAAGAGTCAGCTTGTGGTGTTTAGGGTAGGTGCTAAAAAACCTAAGACAGTTCCTCCGGTGTTTCTCTATGGTATACTACTAACTAGAGTGTCGCATTTTAGGTACCTTGGCCACATAGTAAATTCGGACTTGAATGATGAAAGTGACATAGAAAGGGAGCGAAGAGCCTTGTCGATCCGATCGATATACATAATATGCTGGCCCGTAGGTTTGCGCGATGTACTAGAGAAGTGAAATTTACTCTGTTCAAGGCTCTTTGCCAGTCTTTCTACACGTGCAGCCTGTGGGTTAGACATACGCAGAGGGCCTACAACGTTCTTTATGTACAGTACAATAACGCTTTTAGTGTGCTGTTGGGGCTTCCCGCGGTTCCGTAGTGCATCCGGCATGTTTGCTAAAGCAGATACAGATAGCTTTCAGGCTATTATGCGAAAAAAACAGCATCCCTGATGCGAAGGATTGTTATTAAGCCTGATTACCCGTTCCTGGGGCATTGGAACTGTATCCATAGCTACAGGTCTGGTGCAGCTGGAAGCGGACATAGTTATAAGTTCTTGATTAAACTTTATTTATTTTAGAAATTTTACAAACATAATTTTATAAGTGTTACTAACAACAATATGAATCATTTGTGTACGCTTAAATATAAAATAAAAATATGATACCCATATGCCCTAGTAGATCCACCTCGAATTTCTAAAAGCCCCGTTGCAAGAAAGAAAAATCTTATTTGCAAAATTGTTGGACAAACGTCATCTTAAACTATTTCAAATTTCAATTTGATAGCATTAGGAGTTCTTGAGATATCCAGATGTGACAGCCAGACGGACAGACAAACTGAGTCGCACTATAAGGGTACCTTTTTACCATAATGGTACGGAACCTTAAAAACGGTGCAGTATGGTTGCAAAGACAAATGGCCGCCAAATTACAGTGGGTGTTTCAATTAACGGTATCAAAAACGCTCTATACATGGACAGCTGTCATTTTATGGTCGTTATATGGCGGTACCGCTTTCTTAGGGAACCCAAGATTAATTCTGCACATTTTATTTAGTAAAATTCCTCGTGATCATTATATTTTATTTTATTTTTTAATTGAAAGGAGCATCATAAAAACATCCTCAATTAGGTATTTTAGGTATTCATGAACTCTGATGAATTTTATCATAGTTGCTCACACATTTATTTTGAATGCCTACTACAAAGAATTCTGTATAATTTCTTTACCTAATTTACCATCTTGTACGTAACGTATGTACACAAAAATAAATATTTGTTTATTTCTTTAAAAAGCTTTTTACAGTGAAATAAATGTACCTATTTAAATTAATTATACACAAAAAAATAATCTGAATTTTTATCGTTTTTATTTAACTGCTAATTAATATGTCCCAAACGTACCGAATTCCCGAGACATCCCAAACTTTGCTAGTTACAAGCAAAATATTTTGTGAACTAAAAACTTGCTCAATAGTCTGTTACAGGTGCTCGACGCAAAACTATGAAATTGCAATTATATTTTGAAGTGAGTTTGTAACTTTAATAACGGGTATTCTCCATGTAAAATGAATTAATAAAATTTCGTTGATTACATCAAAACTTTGGTTTAATAATTATACGCATAATATATGTTGACATAATTTACAAAGGCATAACGAAATTCAGCATAATGATCATTACACATGGGCATAATTTATAGACGAATATATATTATGCCTTAAAAATGTATGCAAGTCCAAATTATGCCAAAACAAATTAGATCAAATGAGTTATGCTAACCATTGCATTATGCCAGTATTATTATACTAATAAAAGTTGTGCGAAAACGTTATGCCAAACAATATTATGCCTTAAAGTTATATGCCAAGAGGGGGATTCCCCGAAACTTTTACATCGAATACATTTTGGTAAAAAATACAATCAATGTTCGGATAACCACAGCTCACCAAATGAATTAGGAAATACTACAGAATTCGTCAAGTATCTGCTAATTAATGTAAAGGGTGATGACGAAACAGTCACGGTTACCAAAACATCTCATGAAAATATTGCACAATTGAAAAAAAAAAATTTGATAAATGATGATTGAATTCCTAAGTGCAGTCCAGCACCTCAATTGCGTAAAACAGTTTCTTTCATGATCCAAAGGATTTTGAAAGAAATTCCTATGCCATTGCTTCATTCATAAGTTTGAAAAGTTCATCTGCTCGACAGCGTTATCACAATGAATGTTGTTGAATTGCCAAAATGAGTAACATTAGAATTGTAAGTGTGCTACGCAATTACCGCGCAGAGCACGTTCTTTCTATGATAACAAAGCAAAAAGGAAAGCAAAAAATACAGAAAAAATCAAAAACACAATCGTCAAAATGCTAAACCTTATACCACAATTATAACGAACAAATCTCATAAGTCCAAAGCCATAACGCCGTCCAATCAAATCATCCCGCAACAGTATTACATTTTTGTGTACAATCATAATAAAGAATCTTGTTCCGGCATCGCTAACTGTCAATAAACCGCGTCTGGTCTCGGGACGCGGCATTCAAATGAAGCAAAACAAAATGGAGGCGAGCATGGAGTTAGGATGCCTGTCCATTGCCGCGGGCTCGCGCAGAGAGTAATCGGAAAAGAGCGAAGAGTGAAAGACCACATAGTAGTGTAAGTGTGAAGGTACGTTGCACGCGACAAGGCTTTCGAAATGGGAGAAAATGAGCGGTATTAACATTTCGTCATTGAAATGTACCCATAAAACTAATTTTCACTTCGCTACTAGTCACGACTGAAGCGTCCAAATAGTTGGAGGTACTTTATTGGTCAATGTTTTCCAAGCTGTGCACCGTGCACCTCACCGCTCCTATTCGTTCCAATGAACACTCACCCTTACGGACTTACGTAGTCGAAGAGCTTCGCGTAAACAGAGATAACGAGTGTATATCAGAGAATAAAATGGAAATAGATGTAAAAGACCTGGTTATCTTGAAGCGTTGGCGCTAGTTAGTGAGTTAATGTGCTAATTATCGCGATAGTTAGGTATGTAATGCCAGTTGAGATTAGATGTGTGGTTTCACAGACGAAGAGGCAGCAAATTAAACTGTAGGAATGCGACAAATCACTATTTAGATACGGTTCAAGTTACATTTCACCGTATATTATCACTTTTTCTTATTATTTATTGATGGTTTTCTTTTAAATTAATGTTATTACCCACAAACCAATAAACTCCTAAAAACCAAACCCAATAAAGTTCGTTGCGAAGCATGCGTAGTGACTATGAATGATAGGCTAAGAAATGATGTGATATGGCAACGGTGAGGTTTAAAAGAAGATGTAGTGACAAACATTGAAAAGAGTATGCTTAGATGGTTTGGTCATGTTGAGAGGAAAAGGCGACTATCAAAAGGTATTGACAAGGCAGATGTGAGTGAAAACGCCGGGTTGGGACGCTCTAGAAGGACATATTATCGTGTCCGTAGAAAGAACTTCTTCAAAAAGGTCAGTTGCGTAGTGCTCGCAACCGGCGTGACTCGCGACCAGATATATGAACGTAAACGAGGCAAAAGGAGTATGTAAGGGTCGTAGCAGGTGGCGTTCTGTAGTTTCTGCCTACCCCCATGGGAAGAAGGCGTGATTTTATGTATATGTGTGTATGTGTAAACCAATAAATTACATAACCTAAAAAAACACTTTTCCTTTTAGTGATTTTCATCATCATTATCATCTACTGCGTCGTTAGAAGCCCGATTGTCTGATAACCACTTTTGCCTGTGCTTAGTATCGTATTACCCAGTTACTGGGTTGTGGAGGGCAGATAGATAGTAACTCCACGGAAAATACTGATATTCAGCTGCATCCGGTTAGACTGGAAGCCGACCCTTACAAAGTTATTAATAATCGTTTGCAGAATAAAAATATTATCAAGATACTTAAGTTCAATAATTGTTATCAAATCTCCGGAAAAAATATATTCTGGTCCTGCATAGCTACGGCCCCGGAATTAAACGAAATCAGTTTTCATCTGCCTCTCATCTTATTGTTATTCATGCATTTCGTTTGTTTTCTTAACTAACTGCCTTATTTCCGACGGAGAGACAATGGGATACAGAAAAGGTTTTTCAATTTAAATGGCATTCAATTTAATTGGAAGGCTTGGTTTGTCTTTTTGCCTTGTTGTTTAGATTTTTTGGGAGTTTAAAATATTGCTGTTGTGTTTTATAGAGGTAGTTGTAATTTCTAGTTTTGAAACAAAAACGTTGCTTTGTTTTTAGAATGTAAAAAAAACATCGGAGATATGGCAAACGCTACTCAATACATAAAAATTAAATATAGTCCCCCCCCCCTTATAAAAAGTTATTTTTCGATATTTTTTTTATGAAAATACGGGTGGGCACATGCCATAGGCGACATTGTTTATTAACTATGGATAACCATCTTTTTGAAGTCGATGCAGCATCCTGTATTTGTGCTGCCACTTATATATGCATTCCACAACGATCACATTTATATTTGCCGTCATCCTAATGAATTATAAAATCAGATATTACATCACAATCAGATATAACTTTTTTTTAAACTTTTTTATGTATTTAAAACTTTTTTTTTTGCGTCATGTTTACCGCAAATAAACGTTTTTTCTTTCTTTCTTTCTTTCATATTCTTGCCGAGCTGTTTATAGTAAATACATATTATACTCTTGGCATGTTTTTGTTCGAGCCCCTTATTTTTAAAACTGTCTAAAGTGCTATTGTACAACATGCTGCTACAACTAAACAGTGCACACAATATTTATCACACAAATAACGATGCTAACTATCAGATAATTCCTAGTTATCTTAAAGTTTTTGCCTGGCAAAATAATTCATTGGAGTCAACATTGCTTACTCGAGAATCTGCAGCAGAAATGCGGGGGTTATTTAAACTTATGAATGCAAATAAAGAGCCATACTAAGAGTTCACGATAAAGAAGAAAATCTATTCATATAATGAAATCGTAGCGAAGTCAAAACTGTACATGGAATATTTTTGAAAAAAGTCTGGGATCGATTCTAATGCCGAAAATATCATTTTTATAATTTTTGTCTGTTTGTCTGAATGTATGTTCCAGCATGATGCAAATTCTACCAGACAGATTCTGTTAAAATTTTGCATAGATACTCCCTATAGATCTGGTCAAACTGTAGGCTATAAAATATCACGCTATTCGCTATGGTGGATGAGCAATATTACATTATGTTCGTATTCTTCTCCGCAAATTGTAAAATGACTCACTAAAAGGTTACGATATTGCAGGTAGTTACCGATTTAACTGTTAAATCATTATCATCACGCAATACCTTTATGGAGCTAAGCAGTCAATCATGAAATATATAAGTACGACTATTTTAGCTAACATTCGACAAAGCAAATAACTAAGCTGTTGGACGATTGCTTTACAAACGTGTAGTTGTAAGTTCGATTCCGAACTAATGGTGTTTTTTAAGTGATTCTTTTTTTACATTTTGTAATACTAATATGTATATAATTGTTCGTAGATCGTATTTATTCACTGAAAAAGGGAAACTTCGTAAGCTATGGGAAATTGTAACAGATTTGACCTAGCGATTTTAAAATCTCTATGTGGACATGAAATTTTGAAGTCGCGCGACTAAAGACGCTAATTGTTTACCTAGCATTATTTACCAGATTATGCGCTTATAAAAATGGACAAAATAAAATAAACGATCAATATTTTTAACTTTATTGGTTATTACTTGACACAGTACGGGGCCCAACGTCGTTTGCGTTCCTGAGGACAGTTGATGATGCAGAGTATCCCGTATTCCGCGCCGCCTGAATAGCACGTCACCTTTTTGACGGTGACCAACACTGGGATGACACTCTGGAGTAGGCCAGCGTCAGCGACAGTCCCAGTCGTCTGCGACATTTGTTAGCCATCATTTTAGTGTTTCGTGGAATCGCAAACCCAGTTCTGTTATGGGAGAAATATCGGCATCATCTATCCGAAGACTTTTTTTTTAACTTTGCGGCGTACTACTAAAGGAGACATTGAAAAAAATTATGAACGCGGTCTAAACAGTTGTCATTCATTCATTCATCATTTCCATATGTAGCAATCCTCTGATCGAGTATGGGTTACCGGCTCTGCAATGGTTGGCACCGCATCAAAACCGCAGAAATTGGGAATATGCCGCCAACGCAATGATTACCATCGTCCACGATGACCACGTATCTATGTTCACCTCAGAGCAAATGGACATTTTTAACAACGGTCTCCAAAGCGTTGGGCTCAGTCAGGAAAAAATATTTTTCTTGGATGCCACTGGCATCCTTGCAGAGGTCAGGAGGCAATGCCAAATTGCAATCACGGTAGCGTCTTCTGAAATCGCTGCCATACTGCTTCCTGCTGGTAAAACAGCGCACGCCATGTTTAGGATTCCCATGGATTTATAGAGCAGTGAAACACCTGTTTGTGGAACGACACGCAACAGTAACAAGGGGCACGTGCTTAGGGATTGCGCTTTCACCGTATGGGATGAATGCATTATGGCAAATAAGAAAACAGTGGAACCTGATGGTGGTATCACAGTTCTGTTGTAAGCAAAGCAATGATAGCCTAGTGGTGTGACCGTCGGACTGCCAAGTCATAGGTCTCGACTTTGAACCCAGGGCATGCACCTCTTACTTTTCGGATCCATGTGCGTATTGCTTAATTACCACTTGCTTATAAAACGGTGAAGCAAAACATCGTGAGGAAACCGGCATGCCTGAGATATATATTTCTCGACGGCATGTGAAGCCAAGTTAGAGGCCCACAGGCGGCTATAAAACTCGACAACTGTACGTCGCTTGCTCCCGCGTTACCAATCCTGACTCTCTGCATATTTTGGCTGCTGAGATCAAAACTACAAACGTACGTAGTATACAGGAAGGTTTTATAAAAATGTGGCTGTTATTGTGGTATAATGTGGTATCTTACGAATTCCACGTGAACGAAGTCGCGGACAGAAGCTAATCTTAACTAAATTAAAACTGAAGATGTGCTTACAAGTTTTTAGTTAGCTTATATTAACGAAAACAATTTTACTGTCAGTAGATTATTTCCTTATGTACGTTACGTACTAAGACTTCACGTACATATTTTATAATACCAAAAAGTATACACAGTCACGTGGGCGAAGCCGCCGGCATAGCTTGTCTTAACTAAACTCCAAACTCGTTACCAAACGTTTCGTAGATCGTAGGACAAACCTTCTTAGCCATTTGAACGTATGCTGAATTCTGATTATCTTTATGCAAGTTTGTCAATATGTTCCACATGCAGTACGTGTAAGGATCCTCATTCAATTGGGCTTGGAGCACGGGCCCCGCTCTTACCAATAAATGGGCATTTGAAAGAGAGATCGGGTAAAACTGTTCTTGGCCGAAGATTGCGATTCCTGAAAAAAAATAAAAGGTATATAATCTTCCTTCTAAAATACAATACAATAGACGTGGATATATTATTCAGTAACCTGTTCCGCTTAGCTATTTCTAAAGAGCCATAAAAACCCTGAAGGAAATCGATACATGTTTCACCTCTCAACGAGGCATCCTCAGGATGACGATTACAAAAAGTGACGACAACTGTAGCTAGTCTTTACCTCTACAATCCCCGTTTCTGTCACTTCTCAGGACTTCCTTGCATCTTCTCCTAAGCACCCTTTCAATTGCCAAGGCTCCATAAGAGACCCAGCTTTTTGTATAAAACGTTGTAGCTATCTCTCTGTAATTAAACAACCATTAAGGTACCATTCTACAGTGTTAAGACGTAAAAAGTAACAGACAAAGATATAATATTATTATGGATTGTAGCCCAGACACCGAGGTCGTCACAAAGGATCCTAACTAATTTAACCTAAATGTGTGTCTTAAATTAAAATACACTTACAGCAGGAATAACGACGATAGAAGGCAAATGCTATGCATGATTAGCCTATAATATTCCCACTGCTGGGACACAGGCATCCTCTTTGTCAGAGGGAGTGTGCCGTCATCCAGCACGTGGGCCCAGTGCGGATTGATAGATGTCACATGTCTTCGAATTTTTGGTTCGCGTGATGCAGGATTCGTGTGACGTCATGTCTTTGATGCGTAGTTTGTATGTGGCGGTGTAACCGCTACAAGAACAATAAATTGAGCAGACAATAAGAAGCTTACCGAAGAACTTCGTTGGTTAAACTCTGTCCAACCTCATCTTTGGAGAACCTCATAACTCCAGAGGCTAAAAGAAAAGGCGACTCTTTCGCAATCCAATTTTTCGGTAAAACATTGAATGACCTCGTCACGAGTACATCTAGATCTACAGTCACTCCCCCCCACTTATTTAAAGTCAACATCTTCATTATGTCTGCAGTGTGTTGTACAGGCTGAGAACTCTTCATCAACCCTTGGCTGAATATTTGCTGCACAATTGTATTTGTAGAGTAGTTTTTTACATGTATTCTAGCAACCTTTATGTTAGGAAACTGCAGGAGTTTTACGAGACAACTCCTTTTGAGCATGACGTTACTGACTGGCGCGGTGAATAGCAAGTATACCTCCCAGTCTGGATGCACTCTGGCTGCAGCCTCAACGGCACAAGCCTGTCGCGAATCGATCCCGCCTCGACAAGACGTCTCGTGGAAAAATATTGATTTAGACTTCGGTGAAAAACTGGGGTCTTCAATGGATCGTAAGGCATCAGTGGTCACTTCACTATAACACTGTATGTTCCCATCAATCGGTGGCCAATATATGAGGGCGGGAGATCTACTCCAGACGGATTCAATGAACTTTTCCCAGATTACAATGAGAATATGAAGTAATAACAACGATATGGCGACGTAAATAATGTTTATATAAAATGGTTTTCTCAACAACATTTTCTTTTAATTGCTAACGATATTGAATTTATGATATTTTCTTACGGCACTGGTGGTGATAATAAGGAACAAATGATTAATTTGATTTCTTTCTCATGCGTAGTATTGCTAATTAAAAACATAAAACTACACAGCCTGCAGCTATGGTGTAAGTAATGGAACTAAATAATGTTCTGTACGATCCCAAGGTCTTCAGCGCAACATATCATACGTCATTATAAATATAGTTTTCTTCTTTTGAAAATAAACTCTAGAACCGAGCACCGCTAGAATAGAGATCAATTAATAACTAAAACAATGAACAATGGAACACGCTGGTTACACAATAAAATCATTGTACAAAGAACATTCGTTGAATTTTACAATAAGCTTTCAAATACGATGCACATTTCTGAAAACATCAGTTTGGCCCTTGTATTTTTATTTTAAGACAATATAAACCCTTTTTAAGGTCTTGTCGAGACGTAGTACTATGGCAATGTAATTTGATAATAATAGCGTAATAAAATGAGATATCGTGGAGGAGTAGATGCTAGGTGTGGTAACGAAGGCAGCGGAATGAAAAGTGTCATCGTCTTTTAAAACTGAGATCGCCTATGCACATCTGCCTCCTGAGGGGCATTGTAGATGCTCTGTCATCTCAAAAACAAACGAAATGTCTCATAAACATAACATAACATCACGCCCTCTGTCCCTGAAGAGTTAGGCAGAGGTGTACCTATAGTACACCTTAATTTCGCGAATTATACCGGCACCTATCTATACCATTCAACCGGAACCCTAAAGCTGCTTAGCGGCAGAAGCAAATACGGTGGTTTTACTTCCCCAGACCAACCTCTTCACAAAAAGCACAATCAACTCAGTTTGCACCAATCCACATACCCACTGCTGGACATAGACCTCTTAGACTTCCTGCATATGATGCCAGAGCCGCACCGGACATGCGCGGCTTATGCGGGATATTTATCCGTATACACAAACATGCATTCAGGCGCCTGTGCAGCTCCGGCGTCATGTACAGGAAGCCTTAGAAGTTTGCGCCACAATACCCGGTTCTGCACCTTCCGCATCTAATCTATCCTGGCCACTTTTTAAGGTCTTTGGTCCATCTTGCTGCTACTCGGTATAGTTCAGCCCTAATCAATTGATGTGTCCTAAAAATGCAGCCATAGTGACCTCTCGCTGCCACAGACGAGAAGAGGCCAAGTTTTGGTTCAGCAAAATTTAATTCACCGTGGTGCTATCAACACGACGAAAAAGGAAAAATCGAGCACATATCGCATTCAAGGACACTGAACGAGACACAATAGAAGTTTTATTGTTGTAATGCATATGGGCGTTTAGTGTCCCTCAAAGTGTTAAAAGTGATAATATAGTTTAACTGAAACCACCGTACCGTGCCTTAGGTATGTGCGCGGTGAGACAGGGGTAATAGGTCTTCGTTGTCGTCAAAGCGCGTATTTTGCGTACAGGTGGGAAAATCGGTTATTTGATCCACCCCAGCTCCTCAAAGAAAGCCAGCAACGCCTTGGTGTTACTGACAATCTCACGTAGGGTACATGGGTTATCGAAGTACTTTACCCTGTATTTGGCGACCACCGTCGTCCTCCATGCAGGCCTCCATGCACAGCGTACTGTCTGTGACTACTATGACACAGAGGTATTTATTAAATGACCCATGGCCAATTACAGCTGACTGTACGCAGCTGTTATTTCCTTAGTCAAAGAACCTGTTTCGTTAGGCGGCCATCGATTTTAGGGAGTGCCTCCTTGGCCTGCCTTTACTCGGTCCAATCATAGTTTATGATGTTGGTCCCTGGTTCGTTTCCTTACCCGAGTGCATGGATACCCGAAGGTGAGTGGCGGGATGGATTCTGAACCCAATGGAGCCATGCTCGACACCCTTCTGGCAAGTTCGTCGGCTGCGTCGATGCCCCGCGAACCGGTATGTCATTTGATTCATTGATTGGTTATATTATTGTGGCTACCCACCTAGTTAAGGCGCTGGTGTCACTCGTATATCAGCCCAGAGTCAACAATGTGACTGTTTAGCGCTTGCAGAACAGCCATGCTGTCTGAGAGTATTCGTATCGAGTGGTCCATAACTTCCCTAGCCATGATGGCTGAAGCAGCAAGAGATATACCCATGCATTCGGCTTGGAACACTGTGTTATGGACTCCCTATGGTGTGGCTATGTGTATGTTGAAGTCCTCCGAGAAGATTCCAGTACCTGTGCTACTACTACTGTTTTAGATCCGTCGGTGAAGATTCGTAGCTCTGCGGGGCGCAAACCCGCACATCGGCGAACCTCGTGAAATTGGATCCTGTATTTTTTTTCGAAGATAAATTTTATTGTTTGGGTACCCGGTCACTTTCGGCTTTCGTAATAGGGAACCAATTATTGAGTCCTTCAAACAGCGCGGTGTGTTGTGTCTCTCTTACCTCAGAGATTAATTGCATTAAGATGTACCGCCAGCGAGAGAACGGGGTCGCAGTGCAGGCCGCTCATTTGTTAACGCTCACGGCGTCCCGCTGCTCATTCGTCATCGCCGCGCATTCCTAAAGCGCGGTATAGGGTCTCGGTTAAACTATAGTCGCTTTTTTAATGGCCTGACGGGTGTGGCGTCTAAATAAACCACAACAAGGAGCTCGTGGGGTCGTTGCACGCGACCTTTGCAGTTCACATGGCGACGACTGTATACCAAGCTCATCCGTAATACAACCGCTTTTTATACTCATGCATATTTAAGACAAATTGTCTGAGCAGATTAGAACGTCGTGTGGTGTGGTTTGATAAAATAGATGGTATGAGAGTGTTAGTTGATATTTAAACCTATTTACTGAAATATTGCCTTTCATTTTCCATCAAAGAATATCTCAGTAGGTGCTCAGACTCTGAATTTGTGCCCGGGTGATGGCAATAGGCTCGCTCTCTATAACATGGGACTTAAACATAACTGTACCTACTATAAGTAGAAACACCTCTGCCTAACCCTTCGGGGAAAACAGGCTGTTAGGCTGCTGCAGCAGCAGTCCGGGAGACCCGTGCGGGCCGCCACTACGGGCCCCGGAATAGAGGCGGGAGGCGCTAGAACATTGTTTCACAGCAACGCGGATTGGTCCGTACGCGACCCGCTCCGGGTAGAGCCCGGACAACACTAGCAACCGTATCGTACTAACTCCCTCGTTTCAGCGCACTACAGGCACTACCCGTACGGGTCTTCTGTATGCAGGTGGTCCGTGCGAGTTTCCCGGACAGCTGTGAAACCAGCGTTATGTTATGTTATCTAAGGAAAACAGCTGTATAAGTTAAATTAGAAAACCACATAATTAAGTTCATATTCTTTCAAAGAAACCCAACAAACAAATTTCACATTAATTCAAATTATTTCTCGTAACCATACCTAATTATCCTAATTCATATTCGTCTACATAATAACCTGAAACTTAAAGAAAAAATTACAGGAGGCTTTTAGCGTTTATTTACGTTGTCATAGCTCAGGGTGGCTCGTAGCTCCATTAAACCGACCGTAGCGAGGGGGTGTAATGTTTTAAACTCGAAACTTGACTCTCGTTAACATTGCAGACTGGAAGACAAAAAAGTTGACCTCAATTTTTAGAGGCAACTTTTTTGTGTTTTTCCTGTTATTTCTACGTCCCATGTAATAAGTAGCGAGCCTATTGCCACGTATCGGGCACAAACCCACAACTGACTGGTACAAAAAAACCTGATGGAAAAACCCAATAACACTTTTCCTGCCCTGAAAATCGAAAAAAGAGGGCAAGTGCAAGTCGGAATCACATACGAAGGGTTCCATACCACCGTACAATATTTAACACTACATAATTGCTATAAATACTTTTGTAAACGGGTTTCTTGTTTCTTAATTTTGAACTTTATTTTATTCATACACAAAAGATACACCCCTGTTACAGATGGACGGACAGACGGAAGGACAGTCGGACGGACAGTGCAGCCTTAATAATAGGGTCCGTTTTGTACCCTTTGGGTACGGAACCCTAAAAAGGACTCATGCTCTATAAATGATCTAATAACACTTTTATAAAAAAGTTACATTTTCCCTACGTTTCAGTCGCCCGTCTGTTGCCCTTAAAATGTTTATCGCAAATGGGGTTTATTAGGTATAATGAGCGGCGTAGTCGTACATTAGCGTATTATTTGTGACTCCGACGAGGCCACCCCAAGCATTAGTACTACGTATGGCAACACTGTAATGTCACCTGTCGCTTGTTTTATTTAATTTTGGAAAAAATGAAGCGGTAATAAACTTTGATGTTGGTTTTGATTATTAACATGTTTTTGCTGTCATGTCATTTTAGAGGTATTCGAGGTTATAATTATGTACATTACGGGTGTTGAAGAGCCAGGAGCCCATAAATCTAAAGTAGGTCATACACGTATAATTTTTAACCAAGTTACTCTCTTCATCACCAATGTGGACGAGAGGCCAAGCGTAACGTTAACGGACTATAGTAACTTCCCAATATCTCAGTTACCTTTATCGATGACAGACATTATAAAATCCAAGCAATCAATGTACCAGGACACCATAAATAAAAGTTAGTCTTACGTAAGCGCCAATAAAATACCCAAGTTATAGCTATTAAGTCGTATCTTCTTCGAAACTGCGTCTAAGAAGCATCTAAATTCGATTTAAACCCAATACCCTGGATATAATCCCTGCAGATGGAAGTTTAAATCGCAGTTTCGCTATTAAGTTTTTGACTAGTGGCCAATTTATTGTTTATTCGCCAGTGTTCAGTTCCGTTTGATGCAGAACTTTATTATTGTACGTGTTCATACTTTGCTTGTTCTGTTCATATCTCTCTGTTTTTCTGGAAAGACTTTTGAAGGATATGTTTGCCTGGTATTTGCATGTGCGTAGTTGTACAATTCAGTGTTTTGTTATAAATTGCGATAAATAATAACAATACCATACAATGACATGTCTACTACTGATACGGCTAAAAGCTTCGAACTTTATCTTCGGTAAAATGCTTACAGACAGTTTATCCGGGTTCAGAAAAAATCAGGGAATACGAATCAAGCTGGTTAAGACTTAGTATTTCGTAAAAAAATCCCAGCTAAGTTAAATATAAGTCCCTTTGTCAACAGACCTTTATATTCGGCCGTATTAACTGGAATTCGCCTCCAAATAATTAACGGCTGATTAATGATGAAGTTGAAAGTACCTTCCGTCCAAAATACAGTCATTTAACGGGAGACTAATAACAGTTTTATAAAGTACAGGGTGTTCAATAATAGCAACAGTTTATTTGCCAGCAAAGCGGTGACATAGTGAATTTATAGTCTGTGGTCGGGATGGCTTCTGCCGGCACTGAATTAACATTAAAATAACTCGCAAATTGCACACTAACTACTTAGTGTGACCATGGTGGCTAACGCATTAGGACATGGGTGGTTTGTGTACTTTTTTATTTCAACCAAACAGGTTTTTTTTTTTCAACATTATATTTTTTCATAAGGAACGTTTATTTTTTATCTAGATATCACACATAACATAACATCAGGCCTGTATTCTCCGAAGGGTTATGCAGAGGTGTACACCCAAACGCCAGTGTTGTTTAAGTTCCATGTGGTAGGGTTAATGGTTAATGGCAATAGGCTCCAACCAGGCATAAATCCAGACTCCGGGCTGCTACTGAGAAATTCCATATGGAAAACCCACTAAGTCTTTCCCCGAGCCGAGAATCGAACCCAGAATCTCATCAGCAGCGCTTGCGACCAACGGAGCAGTAACTTTTTAACTGACTTCCAAAAGAAGGTGGTTCTCAATTCGACTGTATGTTTTTTTTTGTATGTTTCTCTATTACTCCGCCGATGATTCTTTTTTTGTTTGGTGGGTCATACATGAGCGGTGGTTGCATATAAATTTTATTTTAATTTGCTTGGGTAGTTATTGAGTTAGCTTCAATAATACGATTTTTTTTCCCACTTAGTATGTGGATGATATCATAAGTTCCTGTCACTGTTATTTACATAGCAGGTAGTAGTATTCGAATTTGTATGGGGTGGGTACCACAACTAAAAT
Source organism: Omphaloscelis lunosa (assembly GCA_916610215.1). Lineage (NCBI taxonomy): Eukaryota > Metazoa > Arthropoda > Insecta > Lepidoptera > Noctuidae > Omphaloscelis > Omphaloscelis lunosa. The sequence continues at coordinate 21,441,003 of OU744246.1, forward strand.
ATACCTTGACTTAGTAGAAGCCTACCACATTTCAAAAACACTTTGGCAGACGTGTTTTCCAACTCACTGCGTAAAAGCCTTAACACGTCTCTATCAGATTTTTTACCCACAATATAAAAACTAGTTAATACACCTTATCTACCGTAATAAACATAAAACATTGTAGGTAAACGTTCCACGCTGTTGCCAGTCTATTCCGTTATACAACCTTATTAATTTAATAAAAAGAAAATCCTGGCTCTGCTGTACTTATGGCTATGCTAAGCCGCAACGGCGCGGCGAGTTAAAATGTGCTTGTTCTAAAAACACGATGAAAAGCTGCCAAATGTACGTTATTTAGCTGTTCGGATATACGGGATCGTATTGCAGCTCGAAACGTTACTAAAGGCTTTAGTATACAGGTGCGACGCGACTTTAATAGAACAATTTCTATGAAACTTTCATGGAAATTGATCTATAAGAGTAGATCAATTTCGAGAGATCGCGCCTGTCTGCGGGAGCCTTAAAACATATCGTGATTATTTATTCGGTGAAATATTTATTTTTGTCCGGGACACAACATAGACACAGATCTGGTGACACTGCATGTATCCAAGCAGACGATTTTAATTGCGCACTAAACGTAAAAACCTGAAAAAGGTGTGGTCAAAGTACACAAATATACTCTTACATACATACACTTACGCCTTCTTCCCGTGGGGGCAGGCAGCAACTCCAGAACGCCACCTGCCTTCTCTTCTCATCTTTACATACCTACTGGTGCTGGTTGGGTGTCAAAATTAAAAGTAATTTATTTTCCAGAAATACGGTACAAAAGAAAAGAAAAGACGGCTTAGGATGCCTTTCCACAAGAGATATAATGTACCTACTATGCTACGTTGCTATGGATGCGTTTGGTATCCACCAATCATATCCATTGATCCCATATTGGTCCACATATCCAACGAATATGATTGGTGGAAATCAAACGCATCCACACGTAGCATAGCATATTTCTGGTGGAAAGGCACCCTTAGGCTAGGTTTATATTCTGCAGTGGACTGACTGATATGACTAGTTAAAAGTTACACTATAATAGTTATTTTAACGTTTTATGATACACATTTTTTACGATACATTGGACCGACAATTTACAATTCAATACAATATAATATCACACATAAGAGGTACACGGCAGCCCAACTCAACCCATCGGGAATACCGGCGTGAAGTAAGAAAGAAATAAAGAATTAAATAAAGAAAGAAAGAATATTTTATTTGGGACACGCACATCTAAAACTAACAAAGAATTTCAAATAAAATATAAAAAAACTGCTTATGCAAGGCCAAAGAGGCTCCTATCTCAGCATATGCTGCAATATTTAAAAAAACTACCGCAGCGCTCGTCTATAATTATATTATGTTGTTACATTACATACAAACCGCAGCGGTTTTTATCAAAATGCTCACCCGTAAGTCACCCCACACTATGTTGATATGGCGTATGTTTATTTTATGATGGTATTTTGAAAAGTTTTAACGTGCACTTTGATAAAACATCAGTGCAAATTCCGCAAGAAATTATCATAATAAATGATGTATTGAATGAGAAAAAATGTAGTGTGCCTGGCTCGGAGGGCGCCATCTTGTGTTTACTCGTAATTTGACAATGCAAGAGCGTCTTTCATCTTCAAAGTACGAGTAAACACAAGGGGCAATAGTTTTGAGTCTGTTGAACCAAACAAACTTTTGCTATCTTACAAGCATTAGTCAAGTGAACTTCACTTGTACTTGATGATCGAGGCACAGTATTAGAATGCATGCAGTAACGGATCGAATGTACTTGTATAGGGCAGCGACGGGGATTTCGCGGCGGGTCGAGTGGGGCGGACCGCGGCCCTCGTACACGCTTAGTTTGCGCACTCGAACATTCGAGTTCAGAAGCGGGCATGTTTTTTACGAGTGAATTTTAGGAAAATCGTTGAATATATGCAATATAATGGCGCACACCTATTCTATATACGGATGTACCTGGACATCCAAATAAAACAAGAATTAAACATTTCATAGATTCCATTTTAGGCAGAATTTCCTTTCGTTTGTTGGAAGTGATAGAGGCGAGAGGCTGTAATATCGGACACAGACCGCTAAAAAGTAATATGAAATTAGACGTCCTAATTTATGCAATGTAACACAACGACTAGGGCAATTTATTTCAACGTGTGTTACATAATTTTCATATGAAAATAATGTAAGGCAATTATATGCAGCAATAAAGATTATGTTGGACCAAATAAAGTTTTTTTTTTTTAAGTATATTTAAAACAGTAATCGTCCGTTTATAATTTTTTTTGGGCATTTGAAAGGTTTATAACTATATATTAACGTCAGAAGTACGTCAGAAGTAGTTTCGTACACAAACAATTTAAATGTGTGCGTACATAGTCGTGTAGACAATTGTAAATTGATGATCTGTACAGTATTTATAAAAAAGTATCACAAAAAAAAACTCTTTATTTATTTTATCTGTTAACTATTTCAAAGTTCATTTTCTCTAAATTCCCTTAATCATCGCTTTACGTCCTACCCTCAAATCGAACATAAGTGTCGCCTTCGGCTCTAACACTAAATTCTAGCGGCTGCATTCGAAGAGGGTCAGCAGTCCTCTTGCACCGGACTATCTGGTAGCTCAGTATTAAGTGGTATAGCAACACTTTCATCGTTAGCAGCGCGTATCTCATACCTGCAAGAAATAAACAGTTGCTGGAGAACTTAGGTCCGTTTTTCTTAACACTAGAAAACACCCAAATTAACGCCTAATTGCGCTGATAGATTTTCAGCGCTTGGCTCAGAGCATAGCATTGAAAATCCAACGTGCAATCATATTTACTAAGCCATTATATTTAGTTGTCCCTTATCTAAACTAATATTATTAAGAGAAAATTTTTGATTTTCGGTATGTTTGTGGTTGTACGCTTTCACGCTAAAACGGCTGAACGGATTTGGATGAAATTTGGCACATGGGTAGACCATGACCTGGGTTAGGACATGGGATATTCTTACAAGATCAAGACTTATGCGAGTGAAACTGCGGGGTGCAGCTAGTTGTTAGTAAAAACGGACATTAAGACTGCCTGTCCACCGCAGCGCTGCCTTGGTCCGCTTCACTGGACAGGCTAATGGCTTTGTAGAGAGAAAATTGGTGTCCAAGCTATTATGAGTAATTTTCATTTGTAATCATTTCTATTGTTACGTCGTACGTACGAGATCTTTCGAGAAAGCACGGATTACAGTGTGTTTGCGCTAAAAACTTCGAGAAGCATTCCATTATTATTAGTTTGAAGTTAAGTAGGTAACTACTTATAAACAATATTAGAACTCGTCATTGTAATTTCGACCGTACGCCGAGGGCATAAAGTACCTATTTCTTTATTCGGTACAAGTAGGTTATTCTTTTTTATACCTACTACTTTTGTATTTCCTGGTAATGTTTATTTGTTGATGTTTTTCTGGAACCGTTCTACACATAGCTGGAATGTTCTTGAATATTGGCGGTATAAAAGCAGAGAGCCGACACACGATGAGTCAGTCTGATTTAGGCGATACAACGAAGCGAATCGAAGTGAACTATAAGTGCGATATCTAAGTGAATAGTGATCAGTAGTGTATTTGTGATTAAGCTTTAAGTGTTTTGAGTTTAATAAAGTTATTTAATTGTCTGATTGGTAGTAATTAATTTATCCCATACCCAGCTCGTAACAATTTGGTGTCAGAAGTGAGGGATAAATTATGCCAATCCTACCGAAGGACGACACGGACGGTATCCGTACCAGGAGTCAGCGACAGCAGGACATGGACCAAAGGCGGTTTGGAAATTCTCCAACACAGACACCGGGTGGTGTCCAGCCTACGTCAGTGCCAGTCGCTGGCCCATCCGCAGTTCCTACAGCATCAATGGCGCCAGACTTGTCAGCTTTAATGGTGCTGCTACAGGAGCAGTCTCGCCGTCAAGAGGAGCAGGCTCGCCGTCAAGAGGAGCAGGCTCGCCGTCAAGAGGAGCAGGCTCGCCGTCAAGAGGAGCAGGCTCGCCGGTTGGAAGAGCAGTTGCAGCGAGACAAAGAGGAGCAGGTCCGCCGCCAAGACGAGCAGATGCTCCTCATAAAGGATCTTCATGCAACTTTTGGCAAAGACCTAAAGGTGATGAAGGATCAGGTACAGCAGCACGAGAATCGCCTCTCAGAAGCCGAACTTCAGATCGCTGGGGTGAAGAAGGCTTTGGGGGAACTGAAGACTGGAGACGTGACTGTAGCTTCAGTAGTTGCTGCACCTTCAGCGCGGGGCTTTAAGGTCCCTCCATTCGATGGCACATCAAATTCAATTTGAGGCCGTTATGAAGGCGAATGGATGGACAAAACCGCAAGCCATGACCGCGCTCACCTTGGGCCTCCGAGACCAGGCCCTAAACATTCTTGAGGCGCTCGGCAAGAATGTAACCTACGAGCAGCTGCTGGAGGCGTTAGAGTCTAGATACGGCGACGCGCACCTGGAGCACGTATTTCGTGCTAAGTTGAAGGATCGTGTTCAACGTAGTGCCGAGAACCTACAGCAGTGGGCCCTCGAAGTTGAAAAGCTGGTTCGGAAAGCATACCAGTCTGCCCCTGCACTTATCGATGGGAATCTGGTACAAGCGTTCGTTGATGGAATACGCGACCTAGAAGTTAGAGCCGCCGTGAGACTTGGGCATCATGAGACGCTGAAAGACGCCTTGGCCCATGCCTTAGAAGTAGAGGCAGTGAGGCAGGACCACCGAACGCACCGCGTCAGGGAGGTTGTAGCAACACCTGTACGCGACCGGCCGCAAGGGTACAGTCCTAGGTGCTACACTTGCGGAGAAAGGGGTCATCTTCGGTCAAGCTGTCCTAAGCGCAGCACCCCGAGAGAAGATCAGCAGGGAAGGGTGGCTGAAGTGACTGCCCAGCCACAGCAGGGAAAACGAGTAAATGCCAGGACTGGGGGGCGGGTGCTGGCTGGTATTGAAAGAGCCCCGAGAATCTTGATCTCGCAAGCACATGATGGGAACAGCCTGACCATCAAAGGCGAAGTCAACGGAACACCATGCACACGGACGTTGGATACTGGAGCTTCTCACACGGTCATCAATTCTCACCTAGTAAGTCGGTTTCTTGGGAGAACTCACGGTAACGCAGACGCCTTGTCAAGACGACCTTGTCCTGAAGACGGTAAGCACTGTGCCAGGCAAGAGACTAAGGAAGTAGTGCCCGTGAGGATGCTTAGAACAGATCTCAGCGATGAATGGAAGGAAACCCTACAGCAGGCTCAGCAAAATGACTCGGGCATCAAACCGATCTTCGAGTGGGTCAAAGCTGGTGCTCCTAAACCTAAGTGGAGTGATGTGGCTGCGATGAGTTCCATCACGAAGAGTTATTGGGCGCAATGGAACAGCTTGGTGATCCAGGATGGAGTCTTGTGCCGTAAATGGGAAAACGCTCGAGGGGACAGCTGTCATCTACAAATGGTTGTCCCTAAAGCAAAGGTGCCGGATGTTCTACGGCTCTACCATGATGGATGTTCAGGAGGACATATGGGAGTAAAAAGGACTCTACTAAAAATTCGAGAACGCTTTTACTGGATCCACTGTCGAGATGATGTGGAGGACTGGTGTCGCAAATGTACCAGTTGTGCGGCCGTGAAAGGACCCCACACACGCAGCCGAGGTGCATTAAAAGTGTACAACGTTGGAGCCCCTTGGGAACGGATAGCACTAGACGTTGCGGGACCATTTCCAGAAAGTGAGAACGGAAACAAGTACTTCCTGGTGGTCATGGACTACTTCACAAAGTGGCCAGAAGTCTTCGCCATTCCTAACCAAGAAGCTACAACTGTCGCAGATAAATTAGTTCAGGAAGTTTTCTGTCGTTTTGGAGTACCCTTAGAAATACACAGCGATCAAGGAAGGAATTTTGAATCGCAAGTATTTCAGGAAACTTGTCGATTGATGGGTACCTACAAAACCAGAACCACCTCTTACCACCCACAATCTGATGGAATGGTGGAACGATTCAACCAAACGTTGGAGAGATATCTGGCAAAAGTCGTGGAAAGCAGGCAGAGGGATTGGGACAAGCACATACAGCCGTTTCTGCTGTCCTACCGCAGCGCAGTCCACGAAAGTACGACTGTGACGCCAGCCTTCGCGAACTTTGGAAGAGAATTACGGTTGCCTGCAGATTTAATCACTGGAGCTCCCCCTGATGCTCCACGTAGTGTAACAGATTACGCAAATGATTTGCGTAACAAGTTGAATGATGTTTATGAGCATATCCGACAATCCGGCCAACAGATGTCTGAGAAGATGAAGACCCGTTATGACCGCAAGGCAAACAGTAGGGGTTTCGACGAGGGTTCACTGGTGTGGTTACATAACCCAGTGCGGAGCAAGGGGAAGTCTCCGAAATTGCAAGCAAATTGGGATGGACCATACCGAGTCGTGACGAGGATCAACGATGTCACCTACCGAATACAGAAGGGTCTACGAGGTGCGCCTAAGATTGTTCATGTAGACCGATTGGCCCGATACTACGGGGCTAATGATGCTCGGGACGAGCATGTCTAAGGAGGGGGGCAGTGTTACGTCGTACGTACGAGATCTTTCGAGAAAGCACGGATTACAGTGTGTTTGCGCTAAAAACTTCGAGAAGCATTCCATTATTATTAGTTTGAAGTTAAGTAGGTAACTACTTATAAACAATATTAGAACTCGTCATTGTAATTTCGACCGTACGCCGAGGGCATAAAGTACCTATTTCTTTATTCGGTACAAGTAGGTTATTCTTTTTTATACCTACTACTTTTGTATTTCCTGGTAATGTTTATTTGTTGATGTTTTTCTGGAACCGTTCTACACATAGCTGGAATGTTCTTGAATATTGGCGGTATAAAAGCAGAGAGCCGACACACGATGAGTCAGTCTGATTTAGGCGATACAACGAAGCGAATCGAAGTGAACTAGAAGTGCGATATCTAAGCGAATAGTGATCAGTAGTGTATTTGTGATTAAGTTTTAAGTGTTTTGGGTTCAATAAAGTTATTTAAATTGTTTGATTGGTAGTAATTAATTTATCCCATACCCAGCTCGTAACACTATTAACCTGTAGCAGTAGGTAAGCTTCTGACCTAGTCCTGGATTAGATGTAGATATCCCCAGGTCAGGTACTGCTAACGGGTTTTCCCAGTAGGAATTTCTCTGTAGCAGCCCGCAGTTTGGATTTATCCCCAGTTTGTGGCAATGGGGTCACCTCCTATAAAATGGAATTAAACAGAACTGGCGTAACGTCCAGCCCGTCTCATCTTTGATGTACTCCCTCCGGTGATACCCTAAGCCGAGGCTTGTACCTCACAGGGGGTGCCCTTAGCGAGCGTTTACCTAGCTTTTTAGCTTAGTTTGTATGCCCCTGGCTGGAGGCTTTGAGTTTAGCAGCTTAAGGCAACCACAGGATTGACCGGTTAAATAGTCATGACCTCAGAGGTCAGCTATGAGATGCCCTTCAGAAAATCTGGCGAAACGTGGTGTTGATGTTGTTGATATCGTGTGATATAGATACTTATTTAAATTCTTGTGAATATTTAAAAAACCAATAACGATGCTGATTTAGCAACGGTTTTAAACTTACCGATACAATTTCTAGGTCCCATTCCGAATGGCATGTAGGTGAATGACTTAATTTCTTCCTTGTTCTTATCTGAAAACCTGTCAGGATTGAAGGTATCTGGTTCTGGATGATGCTGCTCATCCATTTGAACTGAATTCACGAGGTTGTAGACCAAATCTCCTGGATGAATCTGGAAAGAAAACAAAAAATGATGGTCTTAAAAAATGGAGTAAAAGAATTTCGCAAGTGCAATAATGACTACAATTATGTAAAATTAAATTGTGTACTTGCAAAATATATATATTTGGATATCTAATATATTCGCAAAATATCAATTTTCAAACCTTACTCCGTTGGCTTAGGAGTTAGATAAAGGTAAAGAACTCGTGACGCTGAAGCTGTCAAGCAACCGACTAATCGTAATACCTGTCACTTCAGTTGTCATGTTACGTCACAATTCTACTCTTCAATTCAGCACAGTTATAGCTCGTTTAGAGAACCTGTCTTTTTGGCTCTTTACAATAGACATTAGAAATATTAGGTGACTGGTCGTCTTGCTGATCATGGTTTTGTTGTGGTTACCAGTAATTAACTTGTTATTTATTTTACCTCGATGGTCCTAGTTTATCATTTATAGCTTCCAATTACAGCTTTATATAGCTTTATGTAAGCGGGCACGCCCTTTTTGCCTTTTTTTTTTGGGTGGGAAATTATCAAATAACTTCTCCCGCTCTGGGCAGAGCGGGAGGGCGTGTCAGACTCTTACTGACTAAAACCCACCCGTTGTCTTTCGGTTGCCCTATTGCCGGGGGCCACGATCTCCCTTTCGGTTTTCTTCGCACCCTCGGCAGGCATCGGCTCTAACGGATCCCGTCAATTCTGGTGACATCTCTTTGAGGCGCGCGTGGAACAAAACGCGCCGCCGACCCGGGCCTGGTCCTTATCGGACGGTGAGCTATCCATTGCTCACCTTCCGCAAGCCTGCGCCTACAGTGTCCGGAAATCGGCCTGCGATTCCCGACGCCCAGGGCGTCTCCTCCTGCGGCAGTTAGGGGCATGAGGGCGCGAAATTTGACTCTTTCTCACGCGTTCCGACTCCTCCTTCGCGAGCATCACCGCTTCGCAGAACGAGGTGACGGTCTCCCATTTCGTCTCGCTCCGTACCATGGCTTGAACCAGGGCCGGACGCACGATCACCGCCGCCAATCGCCTCCATGCGGACACGGCGATGCTCCGCCCAAGCCGGGTAGACCTCCACCATATGCTCCAACGTGTTCTCCGGGCGATCCACACAATGATGATACTCGGGCGTTTCCTCCCGCCTTATCCTGAACAGGAACCTCCCGAAACAACCGTATCCATTGAGGACCTGCGTCAGCTCCTGGAGGCTTTATTTAGATATTTAGTTCTGTTTACGTTTAGTTTTTATTTCTACTCGAGTATAGTTCTCGATGTTTTTGGTTGGTATATTGGCGTATGCTAGCTGACATATGGCCAATAATTTATCATTTAAATTATTTTTTGTGCTGCATAATGTAAATTATTTTGCATACTATTGTATAGAATCTTTTTTTTTTCTATCTTGAACAGACAGCTGTGCTGCTGCGGAGTTTGTTGCGCCACTTCTTCTTCCTAGTTAAAGGCACTAGGAAGAGGTGAAGGGCGGGCGTTTTGGGGGACTGTCTTATGTAATTCACCGCCTAGTTTGAATAAATTACTTTAATTTTGAATTATATTATAAATAACATAACATAACATTACATAACATCACGCCTTGTTTCTCCGAAGGGTTGGGCAGAGGTGTCCCTGTAGCAGGCACACCCACATTTCGCCAGTTATGTTTAAGTCCCATGTAATAAGGGGCGAGCCTATTGCCATCAACCGGGCACAAATCTAGACTCCGAGCTGCTACTGAGAAATTTCAGATAGAAAAACCCAATAACATTTTGCTCGACCCGGAAATCGAACCCAGGACCTCATACTTAGCAGTAGCGCTTGCGACCATTAGACCAACGAGCGATCTAACTAAAAAAATGTGTTGAAGCAGTTACATCTACGAAGATTAGTTTAAGAATAAATGATAAAGTTTAACATACATTAATAAAAGAGGAAACTATCGTAAAAATCGAAAATAAATTTAATTTATTTTCGATTATTACGTAGTTTTCTGTCATAATTATGTAAAAGCCTTTTTTACGATTTGTTTACCTTTATTTAATTATCTAAACGAATGGAGTATAGAAGGTACTTGTGAACACGTTCTGCATTCAAAACATTATTTACATGATGTAATACTTAATGGAATAATTATGATCATTCTATTTTTGTTCATAGATTAGATATATCTATGAACAAAAATATAATTCTAGAAGACTATTGTGGGAATTTTCGTTTTTTTGTTGACCAAATTAAAGTGCTTAGGTATAGTAATACAATAAGTAGGTATCTAACAATAACACAACTAACTATTTACACGAGGTAATAAATTAAATGAGATAAGATTTAAGATGATATTAAGTAAGATTTATATTTTCAAATGCATATTTATTAGAAAGCCGTCATAGAAAAAACCCAGAGCATTACATTCTCCTTTTTACAATTTACAAGATTTCGCAATCGTTTTTTTGTAAATTAAATAATCAAAGCAAAGCCTGCAGGGGGTATTCCCAGGCTAATTTAAGAGCTAATGAGTTCAAGCTAATCTCAGAAACTAGCGGAATTTAGTGCAGTTTTCACGACCACTGAGAGTTGGAGCTGGGTTTAATAATATTAAATCTTGCTACAGCATATAAAATAATTACGGTTGCGCTGTTTTCTGACAGAAGACGAAGAGTTTTAGATTACAGTGTAGGTATGCACAGAAAACGAAAGAAAAAGAAGTCTCGACGAAATGATATCATCATCATCATCATTTCAGCCGAAAGACGTCCACTGCTGGACATAGGCCTCCCCCAAACACCGCCACTTCAACCGGTTCTGTGCTTCCCGCATCCATCGGATTCCTACGGCCTTCACAAGATCATCGGTCTACCTTGTGGGAGACCTTCCAACGCAACGGCTTCCGGTACGCGGTCACCACTCCAGAAACTTTCGGCCCCATCGGCCATCTGTTCTGCGAGCAATGTGCCCTGCCCATTGCCACTTAAATTTGGTATTTCTTCGGGCTATCTTGGTTACCTTGGTTCTTCTGCGGATCTCTTCATTTCTGATTCGATCACGTAGGGAAGCTCCGAGCATAGCCCTCTCCAGTGCCCTTTGGGTGTCTTTTTGCCTTCTAATATGGCCCCATTGTGAGCGACCAATTTTTAGTGCCATAAGTCATCACTGGCGACACGCACTGGTCAAAAACTTTAGTCTTGAGACACTGCGGTATGCGAGACGAGAAGATAGCTTCCCGAACGCTGCCTAACCGAGTTGGATTCGACGATTGACTTCGGTCTCGAAGTTGGACCTACTTAACTGGACAGTTTGTCCTAGGTAAACATATTCGCACAACTTCGAGTGTATCGTCTACGATCTTCATGAGAGTGGGTGTTACATGGGCATTTGACATGACCTTTGTCTTGTCCATATTCATTTTAAAACCCACCCAGAAATGATATAGGTAGAGTAGTGTATCATACGCTCTGAAGCGGTTTCCGTACCTCAAAAGGAAAAAACGGAACCCTTATACGATCACTCGTGTGTCTGTCTGTCTGTCCGTCTATCACAGCCAATTTGATCCGAATCTAATGGACCGATTATTTCTGTGACTCAAACACTAACGTGTAACGTAAATAAATAAATTTTGAATATAAAGGTCCTTTTGGGGGGCAATAAAGAAAATTAAAAAAAAAGTTTTGCTAACAGTCAGTACCGTGTGACATATCAAATTAAAGGGCTTGTTGCGAGGATCTTACACATTTTTTTTTTCTCTTTACTCATAGTTTACAGGAAAACCTATTTGAAGTCTATAATCTTAAAATAACATGGTAAATCTCTCAATATTGTGTGAACAAACTTACATTTGCAGTTGGAATGTTAAAACATGTTTTTCAACTACAAAGTTAAGTTTGTTCTTGAGATAAATAAATTCATCTCAACTACGGAACCCTTCATTGTGCGTAGTCCGACACGCACTTGGCCAGTTTTTGAACTCCGGATCAACTGCTCAGCGCCCAACGCGTTAGTCTCTATCAAATTATACTTTAACTAGTGACCCGCCCTTGCTTCGCACGGGTGCTATCTACTAATGTGGCGACATTTGAAAACATCGAGCTTTCAGTGCTTTATCTAAGCTATGCTTATAAAACTTCTGGAATAAAGTCTCAAAATAATAGTGAATATCGCATCAAAATCCATTTTATAGTTCAGATGAACCAAGCGGTCACACAGACGTCTGTCTGTGTGACAAGCTATGAGATTACCTCCACTACCCTGACGTTGTGCATCCATGAACTGGCTCTCCATCCACACATCCAAGAAAAATTGTACCAGGAGATCAGAGAACAACAGGAGACTTTAGGAGCGGTCAAACAGACGGATTGCTGTGTGACTGCGACCTTTTACTATGTATTTAAGATAACAATCTGGGCTACTCACTACATAAGGTGAACCGTCTTCTCTAGGTGATGGCATCACGTAAACCTTTGTACAGACTCGGTCCATCATCACAGCTGAAGACCATTTTCGAGATACTTCTGTAAAGAGATGAAAATACTTTATAAAATGCTAGAAATATTCAAGATGAAAATACGAACGTGACTGTGGAAATGGCCATAAACGCATTTTTTATTATGATATAGAAAAACCAATTAACACAAATTATTACTTTTGCTACATATTATGACGCCTACATTCCCTGAAGGGAGGCAGAGCAAGTCCCATGAACTCCCATTTGTGCCATTTTAACAGATCTTAACAGTCGCACATGCGACTACTAGATCAAAGAGAGGTGGCGAAGCATTACCTTGTAGCACGCAATCCAAATATTTCATTTCGGCAATGCATTCAAAAGTCAGTTCTCCGAATGTCTCCTGTTTTTCTCTGATCTCCTGGTACACCTTCTCTTGGACTTGTGGATGGAGAGCCAGTTCATGGATGCACAGCGTCAGGGTAGTGGAGGTAATCTCATAGCTTGTCAGAAATGCGAAGTATATTTGACCGGTTATTTCGTCTAGGGTTAAATCTGGGTGAGAAAATTAATGATTATAATATAACTAAAACAGTACGATTAGTAGGTGTGGTTAACAGATAAAGTTAGTTGTCGTAACTTTTCGTGGAAAGCATTTTCATTAGCTATATTTTGATATTTGTTAAATGTATCATAGTTGTGAAAAAGCTAGACACATTAATTGATGTAAATAAAATAATATAATATAAAAACAATTAATGTTATGTATGTACCTTGAGAAGCCTCCATTAGCAGATGAATGAAGTCAGGTCTGACTACATTGTTCTTTTTTCTATACGCAATTGCATCGGCTACTATCTTTCTGAAGAACTCTGTGCCTTGCGATGAAAAGAGTTGGATACCTAAAAACTGGAAAAGACATAGTATCACTTGAATAGACCAAAACATAATTTGCAACGAATATATAACTAGAAGGTGTCACTACTGACCCTACGCTTATACTCAAATATACAAGTTGTGATACTTTTTTTCAACATTTCGTGTAAAAATATGAATCGTACATACATACGTGTATTTCAGATTGTTTCAGACATGTATTATCAACTATTTTGCTCACCTTTAATTATTTTTTTGTTTTATATATTTTAACCCCAACTTATTTTGGGTGTAAACAAATAAATGACAACAGTATACACAACGTAGACATACAAGTTTTATACTTCGGTGTAAACGCAGAGTGAGATGTTGGTTATTACGATGGGCAGGAGGTGATACGTACTTGCATAATCTTAGCCACAACAGGAAACTGAATCGTCACAAAGTAGTACATTCGTCGCCAGAAAGTGAACGCAGTTGCCTTTTGGCCAATGGTTATGAACTCGTTGTTCCTATCCTTGATCGAGTCCACGTGAAGACCGAAGCCAGTGGAAGCGATAACGTCAGTGTTGTAGCGACGCATCAAGTCTAAGACGTCTATATCTTTGGATTTTTGTCCTGTGAAGGCAGGTAAGTTAGTAACATTCTGTTTTGCTGGGGGTTTATACACACAGGGTGTAAAAACGCCGATCACATGCCGTTATCTAAGCATTCTGTTCATCAAACTAAGGAACATAGAGCAAACATAATTGCTGGGAAACGACTTTTATTTTTACAAGGATTTGATTTCAAATATCATGATTTCATAAAAAAAGTTATTCAATGGAACAAATCTAACATAGAGAGATGTATTAATGATTTTAATTCTGTAACTACATATTTGTCATGGTAGCGAATCTTATTTTGATACAACCTGACACTGAAAAGTGACATACACTGACCAGCAAAATGCAAAAAAAGTAAGAAACTTTGAATTTCGCGTGCTACCTTCGCGGATCCACCTTATAAACTACTACTTATTAGAAACTGACTTAGACTTTTGAAATCATTGATTTAATAATATAACATAACATAACATCACGCCTGTAATCCCCGGAGGGTTAGGCAGAGGTGTACCTATAGTACACCCACATTTCGCCAGTTATGTTTAAGTCCCATGTAATAGGGGGCGAGCCTATTGCCATCAACCGGGCACAAATCCAGACTCCGGGCTGTTACTGAGAAATTCCAGATGGAAAACCAAATAACACTTTGCCCGACCCGGGAATCGAACCAAGGACCTCATACTCAGCAGTAGCGCTTGCGACCACTAGACCAACGATTAAACGACGACGACGACAACGATTTAATCTTAATTAATTATTTTGATTACTATCATTGCATGTTATTAAAATTATAGTACTTGTTAAAATGATTTAACAAATTATTTGATGTATAATTTTAAGACCTTTTATTTACTTTTGTTCACAAATAAAGTTTGATTTGATGAACATTTATTACTTGTATTCATGAAGAAAAGTTTAAATTAAATAAAGTTGGAACTGTATCCTTCGTGTCCTTAACCAGAAGGTCCTAGGTATGGTCCTGTATAAAAGAAAATATCACAATGATGGGAAGACCAAGTGGCTCTCGGCTTCATAAAGCTTCTTTTTACACCCGTTATTTATAGTTCATGGAGTTTAAGAGAAACAAGAGATTAGTAGAGCGTTGTCTGTCACTCATGCTTGTGTGACAGTGTCTTTCTAAAACTCAGTATCATTTTAACGCCAGGGCACTTTAAAATATCAGAGTTATTTAACCTCCGATTTTTCATCACTGTCAAAATCTTGATCTTTATTTTCACTATGGTAAGGTTGCTGGTGGATTGCAATGGAAGTCCTATACCTCTACGATGGTTTAAAATTATAATTCTATACCTTTCAAATAATCCACAATCCTGTTGCTGATCTCCATCATGAAAGGCATCATGCATCTCATCTTGAAGCCACTGAACGCTCCAGTGAGGCGGTATCTCATCTTGCGCCAATCGCCATCTGTTCAAATATCCATTAAGGTACCAGGAGAACCAAGCCGTAAGGAGTCATTTTAAACAACCGATCGGAAAACCCTTAGGCACTTTGTACATGACACGGTTTCTTTACGGTACAGCGTATAAACCGCACTGTAGAAAAACGTGTCTGTCAACAAAGTTCTATAGAGATCCATACAACACTGACAACCGTGCCTACACACGGCGAATAAACCGTAGTTTTTCACGGCAAAAAAAAACGTGTGTATACAGAGGGCCTCAAGTTTTGACCTTACAAAAACACTCATAGATTTTAGTACTATTGAGGAACCAGTAATACGTTCGGTACTTTTAATTCGCTTATTTCATAAAATAACATAACGTATTCCATTCGAGCAAAATGCGTAACTTGAGCTTTCAAAAGATGGTTTTAGATCCCCTCAGAAATCCTAATAAAAAATCTAAAAAGAAGTAGTCTAAACTGACACTGCCTAATAACTTTGACTAAAACTTATCGTCACGCTCTTATAATTTTCTCGAATTGATGGGAAAAAAAATAAAGATAATCAACAAGTAGAACCAAAATATTAAATTCCAAAAAAAATTACAACAAAACAACATCGGGTGATTACTTTTGCCCCACCTTGTATGCCCAAAAGAAAAGGCAGATGTGTGTACTGTAAAGATTGTTACAAAAGGGAATCTTATATCTGTTGGCAGTAAAATAATTCGGGTTGGATACGATCACGGAAGCGAATTTGAAGTCAGTTTCAAAATTGGGGTCCGAGCCCATTCGTCCCCTAAGATTCGCACCCTGTGCCCACTCGTCCCCTGGAACTTTTGAGGGGCCCATTCGTCCCCTGAAGAATATTTATTTTTATTCATTCTTCTAATATAAGTACATGTATATGTGTATACTGCAGCTTGGTAGTCCTGGTACAGTCGCGCAGAAAAGGCTAAAATAAAAAATATAGTAATTCGGTAGATATCATGTTTATTTGAGCAGCAGCTGAATTTTTTTTTTCTGTCTTTAAGTCTTTTGAAATAGGGATGTATAGGTAAATAGTAGAACTTACGTATTTTTCCTTCACGTACATGCACTGATCACTTCACTCACTAATTAAATTTAATAAGTAATCCTACAGGATACGCTAATGAGTAAACTTTCACTCGAGACAGTATAAAAATCCCGCTTCGGCATTCCACACCCCGCGCACATCTGGAGAGTACTTACCAATTTTAAACACCTTATCTATTATTTGTAACCCGTTTTTTTAACAAGCCATTCGTAGTGAGACAATTTTACATCGTAAGCCTATCGACAGGTTATATTATTATCATGACGGATTATCATTCATCATAGCTCTTTTTTCAATGATCTGTTATGATTTATTAAATTAATTCCGTTAATAAACTGTTCACAAGTGTACTATGTTAACCGTTTCTTATGTAAAATATAGCTAATTTTATCTCAGGGGACCAATAGGCACCTGAATAGGTGCCGAATCTTTAACTTATATTGTATATATATTAGAGGGGACGAATGGGTACCTTAAAAATAAAATTTTTCATTAAAATATTAATTGGTCCCCTACCAGGAGACCAATGGGCACCTATATAGGGGCCGAATCTACAACTTTTATGCTGGGGGACGAATTTTAGGGGACGAATGGGCTCTGACCCCAAAATTGTAAAAGAGTCATTTGTTTTATAGTCTATACGAATATTCTGAAGAGAAAAGGATAATTAAGAGATATTTTTGTATGTTTGTATTTTTGTTAGTATTGAATAAGTTCAAAAACTACTTGGACCGATTTTTAATGCTTTTTTCACCATTCTGAATGCTCTATAATCACCGAGTTACATAGGCTACAATTTATAAAGATAACACGCGGTCGAAGCCGTTGGCGTAAACTAGTAACACAAAACATAATTTTATTGTTTTAAATTTAAATAGATAAAATTCTGCAAAGTTTCCCATACCATATCCATTCTGGTACCAACAATATAAAAACCGACCTTTCATATTCAAGAGGCTGGATCCCAGCAAAGGTTCAATCTCCTTAGGGAACACCACCTTTCGGTTCACAAAGTGGTCGAAATCTTTGATAGTGATGCTCTTCATCAGCTCCGGATCCCTCACTAAGATTATCGGTTTCATACCTTCCATGAACCCTACGTATCTGAAAGTTTGAGAGTCGATGTTAGTGGAATTCAAAGCAGGACAGAGCCCTATTTAATATAACTATCAATGCGACATATTTGTCAAAAAAATACAAAATTGACACATTTTCACGAAAGAATCTGTTAACTAAAACAGCCCCCGTGTCTCGAAAAACACGTTAAACCGTTGGTTCTGGTCTCTCTCCGATCTCTCCTCTAATATGATTGAGGGAACAGTGAGTGCACCTGTGTTTGCGCACACACTAGTGCACTATATCTCCCGCGTATACGCACTATGGCTCGGCTGAAGGCTGCCTTGGCCGAAATTCGGTCTGGAGATCTTATAACTAATCTTATAATAACTATAGCAGAAAATGAAACTTGTAAAATTGTCGCATTGTCTTGGCACCTGTCGGTTTATTCAATAGGCCCCATGTGGAAGTACTATTTTGTAAGGAAACTACTTGCTCCTGTAGTTTCTTCACCCCGTGGCTTTTCCGATCATTTCTCTACATTTTTTTTTTTGTATATATTTATTGTTATCTCGAGCTTTCAACTGGGCAAGTATTTTTTTACAACAAACATCCTGGTTTAAGAACTAAAAAAACGTGTGCGGTCGCCCCGACCCCCGTCAGGAACGAAGTTCATATGTGATACTCGCACACACATACTCGAAAGAGACAGAGGGAGAGAGAAAGTCGCATGGAGAGGGTTTAACGCTTTTTCCTTACGTGACGATTTCTATCAGTGAACTCCAACCGCAAGCCGAGTTAAAGAACTTCGTTCAAAAAAATAACTTACCTTTCATTCGGGAACGCCTTATAAACTACATCAATATCCTCAATCAGGTGTTTTATTGCAAAAGTACTCTTAAAGGTGTTTCCAAATATCGGTACGCCAGGCTTGAACTTTATTCCCCATTTCGCAAAATGGTAATGCAACTTCTTATACTCATATAACAGATAAAATAAAACTACAAACAAGGTACACAGAGCCAGCTCAGTTAACATTGTTGAAATGGTGATTTTCGTGAAAAATCATTTGTATTTATGTAAAACTTAATTGCTGTAATTAAAATCTTCATTAATTAAGTCGCAATTGTTTTTATTTTACTTATCTAATTTAATAAATCTGGTAAGTCCGCCAAGTTGAACAAAAATAAACTAACAAAGGCACAGCCGTACCATCCTTTTTTCGAAGCCATTCAGGGAATTTTTGATCCGTGTAACTTAGTTGTGGATAAAGCTAGAAACCTGAATTTGCAGTGATCAAGAGGGCATAATATAACTAAGTGTATTCCCAAATTACATTCAATTTAAACTTGTAGTTTAAGAACTGTTGCAAGTTAAAGTTCTTCTTTAATTTTGTTACTGACACACTCATTCACCGATCCTACCTACTTCTAGCAGACACACAAGCTTCAAATTTTGAACACACCTTGTTGTGTCGTGTTTTGCCTATAAAGCAAGGAAAAATAAAACATACCGCATTTTCAGTCCCGTTTTCTGGATATGCGAACTGTATAAGTAAATTTGTAATCGTATCTAAATAGAATTTCCCACCCAAAAAAAAAATACGTATACTATGCCTATTGACGCAGCGTGTTGGAGGCAAGCGATGAAATTGAGCTCTTAGCGATCTTATAGCAGGCTAAATTGAGTTGGTATTTGAATTTTATAATAAAAAAACATTTTGGAAAATTATTCATCACCTGCGCTACCTATATTTACATAGATAGGAACTAGGTAGGTACTGTAAGGTTTTATGCAATAAGCAACCTTATGTTATGTAGGCCGTTAAGAAAACAGCTCTACATTCGAACTCTCTGACAATTTATATTTAAATAGGATTTGTTGAGTGAGACTTCATTGAAATTGAATGAACAAGCAATCATAATTAGGTATAAAAACCATTGGTATCTACCTAGGATGCCGCAGAATGACACATAAATGCATACGCTTTATTAAACTTATGTAAGTTCTGTATCAGTATCGGGGTATCTACCTACAAAAAGAAATGAGATCCCATCAAAATTCAAAAGTCATTTGTAGGCTGAGAATCAGCAGTTTTGGATCGTCAAAATTACATAAGACAGTCCCCCAAACGCCCGCCCTTCACCACTTCCTAGTGCTTTAGCTGGGAAGAAAAAAAACATCAAAAACATAACATGTAAAAAAAAAAAAACAAGTCTCGCAACGCAGTTCTTCTACCGAAAAAAAATGTGGGATACCAAGTCGATTAATTTATTTAGTAGGTACTTATCTATGGGAACATCTATCCAACAACTTTATCATAAATTGTTACCTAATTAGTTAACTAACAACATTTATAGCGCCCGTATCAAGACTAGAAATCTTTATTTCTTTAATAAATATAATGACTTGGCAATCACACACGGCAATAGAATCTACATAGAATACAAGAAAATCTAATAATTCACTGTTTTATTGATTTATCAATATTTAAATAAAATGTGGTTTTGTTTTATTGCAATTATTAATATCGTTATACTGAATACAGTATTAGTTGTAAGTAAGCATTTGGAAAGTTTCCAAGTGCTTTGCTGAATCCTAACTTGCAACGGCTGCTCTGCTCTCTTAGTATCTAATAAAAATATACGTCGATGAATTGTCAAATTAAAGGTGTAAAGAGAGATGTAAAAAATTTGCAGGGAAATGTGCCTCACGGCTGCGCCAAAAGGCCAAAAAGTGCCAGACGCTGATTTTCAAGTGGGCCGAAGTGGACCGGGTGTAAATCAGTTTTATACACACGTTCCAGTACAAAAAAAAAACATTACTGCATACTTAAATAAATAAATTTGTTTCAGATAAAAATAATAATGAATATGTAAATTTATAGTGTGATTGTCTATAAAATAGCAAAACAAAACTGACAAAAGACTGATAAATAAATGAGACGGACGCATGATATACCATTGTTAACTATTATTTGTACATAAAGAAATCCTTCGAAACGAGTCAGAAAAAAAAAAACCTGTTTATACGATGCGAAACTTCATAAGCAGACATTTAAATGAAGGAAACTTGAATTTAAAATTCTTTTTATATTTCATAAATATTAAAAAAAATAGTAGTTAAGAGTACTAGCTGTGCACGCTGCTTCGCTGACGAGACAGTGTAACGTGAAGTCATAGTATTTTAGTAATAAATTAACCTGTGGGGTAATGGCTTTTATTTTTACAATAAAACAACATTCATTGAGTTATTTACGTTTTTGAACAGACAACAATTTTTCGTACATATGCAACAATGGATTAGCAACATTCTTCTAAATCATTCACATTGTTATTGAAAGTGGGTTACGCAATAAGGCTGCCAATCAAACCCTTTATCTATAAAGTAAAAAAGATTTGAAAAAAAAAACACTAGTCAATTCTTTTCTTTTATTAAATAAACTTTCTGTTTAGCTGCTACATAGAAGACAATATTTTGCTGTGATCATAATGATTTAAGATGTGTCGTACATCTTAAATAATTTAGCTATGATACCGAACAACGCTGCACGCCGCAATGCTACCTCGTCACTACTGTTCCCCATTTTCGATAGGTTTTTATGAAATTTGTTCCATTGAATGACTTTTTCATGAAATCACAACATTTGAGAACAAACATCTAACTTAGAGATGTATTAATGAATCTAATGATTATAATTTCCGCGAATACTATTTCATATCAGAATCTATTGATGATACTAATTCCTTGACGCATTTAAACCAAAATACTGTAGGAAAGTTGTATTTTTTAATCAAAAGCCATCGTATTTACGTTAGTTAGTTGCAAACTACTTTTTCTCAATAATAGTCAATGTACATTTTTAACTTTTATTACTTGTATAAACACTACCAGTTTATTATTTATATACCTATAAATCATAATAAAGCAAGATAGTTAATTGATTCAGGCATGACCTTGCGGAAATCCATTATAAAATGATGATGTGGATATATTTAGTAACCTATTCCGCTTAGCTATTTCTAAAGACTTAAAAAGACCCTGAAAGAAATCGACACGTGTTTCACCTCTCAACGAGGCGTCCTCAGGATGACGATTAACTTGTTGCGAACTCGAACACGCCATGTTTCTACACCAAGCACTGAGCGCAATAGCTAAGCGGAACAGGTTACTAAACATATCCACATCATCATTTTATAATAAAGCAAACTACCACGGGCGGGCCTCAAATCCACTTATGTTGATGAACTCTCTAACAATTACAAAATGGTAGGTAATAAACTCTAGATAGGCTACCCACAATCTCAAAATATCAAGTCTTGGCAAATATTGTATTGAAATATTTATATTCGATTTTAGTGATTCACTAAAGTTAATGAAGATAAAATATGCGTTGTTGAATGCACATCAAATTATTCTCTCTTCTGAAATTTGACCCAAGTTCCACCCAAGGCCACGATTTTAAAGTTATGAGGCTTCATCTTGATGGGATCCGAAGTCTTCTCAGTCTTCACGATGGTGAAGTTCAACGTTATAAGATACATAAGTACCTTGAGCTCCATCATCGCGAACCTCATTCCTGTAACAAACCTCCTGTTAGATTATGCATGCCTGGTACAATCTTAATTCAAGAAAACAAATTCATAAAAATCTGCCTATTAAATTCGGATGGACGGTGATAATATTTTGGTGACTTACCGATGCAAATTCTCGGGCCTCCTCCGAAAGGCGAGTAGCTGCATGGTATAATATTGTGCTTGTTCTCTTCAGAAAACCTCTCAGGATCAAACTTATGTGGGTCAGGGAAGTAATGTGGATCCATGTGGAGGCAATTCACCATGTTGTACACGAGATCACCGGGTTTCAACTGTCAATAGTTATAACAATTTCACTAACATCGAATATACGATTAACTTAATCGCAAACTGCATCTTATATAGGACTTACAATGTAAGGCCGCCCCCCTTCTCTTGGTGGCGGCAGCTCATACGTCTTTTGACAAATCCTATCCATAAAAATAGCTGGAGTCCACTTCCTTAGAGTTTCTAAAGGTAAGAAAAATTTGTTAGACAATTCACAACACCCTAGTATTTTTACGACAGGAGTCGGCAAAGTGACCTACCGTGTAAAACACAATCCATATACTTGAGTTCGCTGAGTTTTTCAAATGTAAGCGGATGTGTGTCCTCCTTTAACTGTCTGCACTCTTGGTACAATTTTTCTTGTACTTCGGGGTTTATGGCAAGCTCGTGGATAGCCATTACTAGAACAGATGCTGAAGTGTCGAAGCCAGCCGCGAAGAATATGAATACTTGCCCAGTCAACTCGTCTGGAGTCCATTCTGCAATCGGGAATAAGAATTAAGAGCCATCCAAAGACTTGTATGCTTCAATAGCCACAGGACACGGCCAGACATAGACATGGCCACTTCACTGCCATTTTATTTTTCTTACGTTTTTTTTGCAATTTGCATGTCAGTGTTAGGTTGTATCTTGAACAAAATATGATTCGCAACCATAAGAAATATTTATTTACAGAATTAGAATCATTAATTCATCTATCTATGTAAGTTAGATTTGTTCCGTATTAGGAACAACTGTAACTTATGGACCTACTCGTTGGAACGAGCGTGCCCAGAACTTTCATCGCATCGCAGGACGCATTAGTTAAAGACTTCAGACTTCAAGCAATTACCCCCTTAGAGCCTGTGCACACGACGCGTTGCGGCGTTGCACCGCAAAGATTTTGCCGTAATGCCGGTTACACGAGCGCTGCGGCGTCGTAACGTTGTTACGCCGCAGCGGCGCCGCGCCGTATAACGCGTAAATTGTCATTTGGCAAACATCTGTGTTTTTGACAACGCACAAACAACTGAGCGGTGCCGCTCCGGTGTCGCAATGCATACTCGTCTGCCCGCCTCGTATCGAGGGCTGCAAGACCGGTGCATGTGCGGTGCGACGCCGGAACTCCGTGTGGTATGCCATGGATATTTGTATGTAGAACGCCGCAGCAAGACCACCCCGGCGCCACGCCGCCGCCACAACGCATCGTGTGCATAGGCTTTTATTAATAAACGCGGAGTAAAGTTATTACAAAAATATGTGGTAAAATCTGGAGCTTATTCTGGTTGTAACTTACTTACTCCGCGTTTATTAATGACGGGCTGTGAAAAAAGGTAATGAGAAGACTTGGTGTAGTTTCCCAAACATTGGGAAGAACCATTTCCCGATTCCTCACTTATTCTCACATTTTATCGCCACTGCTTGTGATGCAGATATTTACCTCCCTTAGCCTCCATTAGCAGTTGTATCATATCGGGTCGCTCCACCTGTTCTTTCTTCCTATATTCCATGGTAGAAGCTACAAGATTTCTGAAGAAATTGTTGATGTTTTCAGAGAAGATACGTATGCCTAATTTCTGAATGACAAAAAAAACATTGTAGTTATGCACCATGGGGTCCCCTGTTTTATGCACTTATATGGCCAACTGTTTGTTCTATTTATAGTAAATATGGGTAACCCAGGTGGTACGAACCCAAGCAGGCATTCTGAGTAAATTATTTCATCACCACTGCTCTCAAAACGGTAAAGAAAATCATCGTGAGACGTTTGATATCCACCAAACCTCACTGAGCCTGCGTGCTGGATTATGGCCCACTCCCTCTCACAGAAAGAGGATGCCTGTGTCATTACATTATTGGCTATTTATGCAATGAGAAACTGTTGGCCAAAGTGCACATGACACTTACCTTAGATAGTTGAGGGAATAAAGTAAATAAAATCATAATAATTCTCTGTTTCTGGTTAAAGTCAAAGAGTTTGTGGCCAATTCTAAAGAACTCATTGTCTCGATCCTCTAGAGAGTTGATCTTGAGGCCGAAGCCAGCTGATGCGATGACGTCATTGGTGTACCGACGCACCAGGTCGTCCACTCCGATATTTTCATTTTGATGAGCTGGAAAATAATTTTGATGACTTGAAGAAATCTCTCGGAAATAAAAAAAAACTGATGGTATTTCACCTGTCAGATCTGAAGCGAAACCAGCACAAATTTGAGACGAAAATCGCTCGCGCCGGTTGTGTAAAATAATTTGTATGGAGGTGTTCAAACTGGCGCGAAATTTCGCCTAGCTTTCCAATCACAAAGGGGTCTATTTATCAAAGTTGCTAAAAGTTAAGTAATGATGAGAGACTGTTCACCATACATTTATTTTCGACGTTTAAAAGTCTCCTAACTTTAAGCAAAGCAAATATATCGAGTTTTTGTAACGTGTTATAGTAGTCAGTGCAGCGAGCCGAGCCGCTCGATGCGAGCGCCGGATCCTCCACTCAACTGTCAGCTTTTTCGTAAATTCCTTTGAAACACGTTAAGGTGCGTCAACGCTAGACGAGCCGAGCATGAGTGGAGCCGTTCTGAGCGTAGTCGTTCGCGGCGTCAAGTATGGACTTACAACGAACCTACAACGCAAATTCCTTTGTGTTCGTCAAAAAACCGACAATTGGCGGAGCACAGTTGAGTACGAACCAAATGCTCGAGGCGCGCTCGTTCAAGGCTTGTAAGTCGGTCCACACTAATTTGGGCTCGCTCGAGCATTTGGTTCGTACTCGTATGTGCTCCGCCAATTTGCGTGAGCATCTCGCTCAAACTACGTTCGAGGACAGTGATCGTTGTAAGTTCGTTGTAAGTCCACACTTGACGCCGCAAACGACAACGCCATGAACGGCTCCGCTCATGCTCGGCTCGTCTAGCGTAGACGCACCTTTACAATGGAGCAAAAACAAAAATGGAGCGAGCTTTAGCCATGTGCTTGAAGCGAGAATTCGCCGCGTATTGTGTATAGCCATTTTGTAACCAAGCTCGCCTCAAATGATACATTACAAACAAACGTTATTACATTCTCCTTTAGGTATCAATAATTGGTCAAAGGGAAGTATTTATTATTACATACCATGGAGGTACTCGATAATATTATTGCCGATTTCCACAATTAACGGAAGCATCAACTTCATTTTGGATGCAGTGAATGCTGGGCTCAAGGTGGTCCTCATATCCCGCCATTTTTCACCTGAAAATAAACACAGATTAACAAACGAATGAAAAAAATATACAACAGGGTGAGTTTTCAACCTAAAGTCTATGCAAAATGGGCACACCCAAACACTCCGAAATATTTTATTCCGAATTTCGATGTTCCGATTTTCAAAAGTCCGAATTTCATAATACCTAAGAATTATAATATTCAAAAATTGAAAAGGGTATGCTGAGATGGTTTGGGCTTGTTGAGAGGATGAATGAAAGGCGACTAACAGAACGTATTTACAAGGCTGATGTGAAGGGAAAGGCCGGTCGGGGACGCCCTAGAAGGACATATACTGACCTTATTGGTGATGTTCTTCAGAAAGGCCAAGTGCGTAGTACTCGCAACCGGCGGGAGTGTATGACCAGATGTATGAACGTAAACGAGGCAAAAGGAGTATGTAAGGATCGTAGCAGGTGGCGTTCTGTAGTTTCTGCCTAGCCCCATGGGAAGAAGGCGTGAGTTTATGTATGTATGTATGTATAATATTAAACAAATAAATTTTGAACGTAAATGCGATTTGTTTGTTTTCCGAATTTCATACGTTCGAAGAATCAAATGCTCGATAGGTTCTCGGTCCGAAAAACGACATTCCGATTTTCAATACTTTGAATAAACTGCTAAAATAACGATTTGTATAATATTCTGTTACGCATATACAGTCAAAATTTACAAGTAACGTTTAATGTAATTTAAAAACGTCCACTTTGTTATTAATATTTGTGTATTCACAAAAAAATGTGTTTTCTTCTTAAATATACCTGCGTCGGTACCATCTATTGTCGATGAATCACTTGGGTTAGGTTAGGTTAGAACTGTGACCATTAAAGCGCGAAGACGAGCGAGCGAAGCGAGCGTGCCGTGGCAGCGGCCGCCAAGCGCCAGATCCCCTTTATTGTCGGTGAATCATTTGGGTTAGGTTAGGTTAGCGGTTAAAATAACAAGCGAAAGAAAATATTTTTATTCAAAAGCAAACAAACAATCATAGTTTTAAATGAGAATGAGGTTTTATTTCGGAATTCGTATTTTTTATGTTTCGAATTATCATTAATTCGGACGTTTTGTTATTTGATCTATTTATTGAAACTCGGTATTTTGATAATAGTAATAATAAACGTAAGGAATATTGAAATTTTGGAAGTATAAAAATAGGATGAATGATAAATCGGAGTTGTTATATAAGGAATTTTGAACCATTCGGAATTATGAAAATTGGTATTTTGAAATTCGTATTTGTGTCTGACAGAATAAAGTTTCTCGTATTTATGTAATGTACCCATACAAGATCCTTATTTCCAATTAATGTTATTTTCAGTTATAACGAATAGGTATCAACTTTTTTCAAATGTAAATTAAGTTGATATTAGAATGACAAGTATACCATTGAACAAGTCATAGAAATGTTTGAACTTATACATACCGCAAATTAAACTTTACGCGTAGGTATTACAGCTGTTTTTCGAAAAACATATTTTTTTTACATATTTGGAAACTAAATCATGAACGCAGTTAAGAGTTAGGTTTAGTAGCTACTAGCTTATACTGTCGGTAAAAGTTTTTAGATTTTTGACCTAGAGAACCTTCGCTAGATAGTTACTGAAATGCTACGGTTTCCTGGAAAAGCGGTTCCATCATATTAAATATTCTTGAACATAGTTCTCGATGGTTTTGGTTGGTATACTGGCGTGTGCTAGCTGACATATGGCAATTATTTTTCATTTAAATTATTTTTTGTGCTGCATAATGTAAATTATTTTGCATACTGTATATAATCTTTTTTTTTTCTAACTTGAATAGACAGCTGTGCCCCTGGAGAGTTTGATGCGCCAATTCTTCTTTCCAGCTAAAAGCAGTAGGAAGTGGTGAACGGTTGGCGCTTTGGCGGACTGTCTTATGTAATGTTGAAGTTCGAAAAGTGCTGATTCTCAGCCTAGTTTGAATAAATGACTTTTAAATTTGAATTTAAAGCAGTCGTCATAAAAATCTGTAATTTTCACCAGTATTTGACATTCATCAATATCATCATGACCACCGACTGGCTTAAAACCTTAACATACGAGGAAACTGAGCAAGTTTTGGCTAGACTTGGTTAAACAGTTTATTTTTATTTCTTTCTTATTAATAATGTATTCTTACATTATTGATGGGAGGAAAATGAAGGGAAACTCACCGAGTTTAATTTATAAATTGCGCTTCGAACACATCGGCACTTCAAAGAAGACATTCATTTTGACACATACAAACACATCAAACACACAAACACATACACACACAACAACAACACAAACACTGTTTTAAAAAAAAAGACGCACATACAGTTGCACATAGGCATACAAGTACAGTTACACAAAGAGCTGCAAATAATTAGTTTACAAGTAATTTACTGTTAGCTTTTCTTCCTAAATTAATTTTAGTCACCTTCTGTAAACAATCGTCTCAATATTTTTAGTAATTAAGGGAAAGAGCGAGATATCCCCGACACAAGTATTATCAATTACTTACTATAATCCATGTAACTGGTTTGGGACAAATAAACATTTTTCATTTTTTCATTTTTATTCTTCCCTTATCCCAATTTATCAGTGGACGGTACAACATGTCCCTTCCTTCCATACTTCTCTGTCAGTCGTCATCTCGGTAGTCACCCCCTTTCTAGCCATATCATCTTTCATTCAGTCCATCCATCGTTTCTTTGGTCTTCCCCTACTCTTATAACCATCGATATTCATACTCAAAACTTTCCTCACGACATTTTCCTCATTCCTCCGCATCACATGCCCATACCATGACAACCGATTTCCGCACAACTTTTCAGTCACCGGTGCCACGTGCAGACTTCCCCTTATGTACTCATTTCTTATTCTATCCATTCGTGTAACAAAACAGATCCCTCTTAGAATTCTCATCTGAGCTGCAATTATTACAGTATCCTATCCTGTACTATTAAACGAGCAATATTTGTATATATATATATATATATATATTTGTTTGTATATAAATTTCTACTCACGTTCTCGAAATCGACTCTAACGATTTCGAAGAAAGTTGCAATATATGGGTTTACGGGGGCGAAAAATCGTCAGCATGGAATTAGTAAGTACCTACTATCATGGCAGTATGGAATTAGTAAATACTATCCAATACTATTAAATGAGCATTCACTATTTTCACCAGAGCAGAGCTCGGTTGCCCAGGTACTTTGACACTAAAGTGTCAAAAATCGCTCTGTTATTGGATAGCCGTAATTGTATGACCATTCACCGCTTTTTTAGGAAACTAAAGCTTTCCTGTCGGCCTACAACATCCCAACATTAATCAGTTATTAATTAAAATAATTATTTCATCATTATGAACAACGCGGTGACATATAAAGATATAAGAGCTCTGATAAACGAACACACCATTGCGTCATTCGTATAATTTAGGACATGTTGGTATAACTTGTTGACACAGTAATATAACATATACATAAACTCACGCCTTCTTCTCATGGGGGTAGGCAGAAACTACAGAACGCCACCTGCTACGATCCTTACATACTCCTTTTGCCTCGTTTAATTTTTGAATAGTTTTTAACTTTTTATTACGGACGCTTTTTATTTCGTTATTTATTTATTACAGCATGGAAGACTTACAACTAAAAAACATCAAAAAGGAAACAATAGTCGACATCGTTCTACATTGTTCTCACATATATAATCTCAACATGAACCTTGTTACCAATTTTTTGTATACATTTTTTTATTTAAAAGTTTGTCCATGGTGTTTCTTGCTCGTTCTTCTCCATAGGAACCTACTACGCTTTGGAATGGGCAGTTACCTTCATATTTCTGACTGATCGACTCCTTGACAATTCAAAAATTATTGTTTTTTTTTTAAAAGGACATTAACAATAAGGTCACGTAATGTTTCTCCTAAATTGGGCAAAACGCAAGCGATCTACTGAACTATAAACATGATACAAACTGTGAATATTTTTCTGTTTAAGTATGTTTATAAAATAGTTCACTTTTAATACTTTAGCATGCTAAAATTTGATTAATTTTACTAGCTTTGATAACATAATATGTTTACCGGAACTGTGAGCGAGTTATTATTCAGCAGATGGTAATTTTGTCACAAATTGTGTTTTTGTGTTAATGTTGACGAAAATTACTTTGTCATTTTATGTATAAACGTAAACTTCTTCTACTGAAAATCAGAGAGATTTTCCTCAAACTTTTCGATGTCTTGCATAATTTTCTAACGATGAACAGCTTACAGTAAGTGTTGTTAATTAACGAAGTGAAGTTAATTATTGTTGCTGTTTTATTATTATTTAACATACCTACATATGTTTAAATAAAATATACAATCTAACACAAAAATATTAAATTATGTACAAATATTATTTTATTTGTACCTAATATAAATATTTTTGTGTTAGGTTGACGTGACTGACAAAGAATCAGTATTGCCATCCAAACGTGGCAACATTGCCAGACTTTTGGGCACTTTTCCCACTGACGGCGATGCGGAGTATATTATGAATTATTTTATGCACAATGAGCTCTTCCCCTTTTTTTTCTATGAAAGAAAAAGGCTCAAAAGTCTGGCAATGTTGCCACGTTTGGATGGCAATACTGATTCTTTGCCAGTCACGTGAAGAGTCAACCAACCGCTTGGCGATACCCCGAAATATATACATACATACAATCCTGCTTGTAATTGGCGTTAGGGTATGCAGAAGTCTATAGAACACCAAAATTTCAAATTTAATTTACCTTTTGCCATGAACCGCGCAGAAATTCCAATTGTGAAGTGCTATTAAGAAATTCGTCATGGTAAATGATAAATTATATTTATTTCTGTAAGCAAATTAGTTTAAAAATTCAAAAACTAAAACCCGACTACTGAAAAATCACGCTCTAAAAAGTATGAAATAAAAATATTTCAGACAGAAATCAAGACATAGGTACAAAAATGGTCAAGGTAATGGCAAGGTATGGTGTACAGGCATTCGACCACGAGTTTACCCAGTTTTTTTTTAGTTCATGATTTTACGGCTTCCATATTGCATGTAATGTAACGTCACGTAGCCTATATTCAGCGGACGATCAAGACACTTTCAATGATACATCATTTGTCAAATTATGATCGGTAGTTTAGAAGTTATGAGGTAACATATGAACATACATACATACTGGTCAAAATCATAAGCCTCCTTTTTGCTTCGCCGTAGTCGGGTAAAAAATAACACTTTTACACATCAAAAATAAATTATGTTATAAAATAAAACTAGATGAGTTTAGTGTTTCCTATCCGACTACTCTGAGAAGAAAGACCAAAACAAACTCAGATAAAACTCAATTACTCTATCAGACCAGAAGAACCTGGAGACTAGAGAGAACCCCCTTAAATAAACTTCATTACCTCATTTAAATTCCTACAACAATCAACTCCATAACACGGCAATTTATGACAATTTGACATTGACCCAGCTTGAGACTTGGTGTAACGACCAGTTGGAGGGGAGCTACTATAAAACGATCATGTAGGCACAAATAAATTGGTCAATCACGTGAGATAATGTCTGGCAATGTAAAATTGAATCATTTTCGGACGTTTGGATTCGAGTTTGTGGCTTATACGGAACAAATCCACCAACCCGCACTGGGCTTGCATGGTGGATTACGGACCGCACTGTCACAGAACTATGCTACAGGAGAAATAATTTGATACTTGAATCGATCTGCGAAGTTGAAAACTGCCAGCCCGTGAATTAGTGAATGAACCAAGACATACTGACAGCTCTTCAACGTCAATCAGACCCATAATGATAATTAAACGTATTTTTGTGTAAAATATTGATATCCAAACTGGAGGAACCAATATACATTTAATATATAATTTTAACTATGCAGCCCTAAAACATAAAAGGGTTAATTTATAAATGTTGTTTAAGTTAACAGACGTTTAAAAAAATCGTCAAACAGTCGCTAATTATTACTTAATTTTAAGCAAATCAGTCTGCCTAGCTTATTTACAACTATCTTGGGTTCGGCTTCCAGTCTAACCGGATGCAGCTGAATACCAGTATCTTACATGTAGCGACTGCCTATCTGACCTCCACAATCCAGTAACTGGGTAATACGATACCTGTTGGTAAGACTGGTTATTAGAATTTCGAGCTTCGGACGACCTATAACGACTATCAAAGACCCACAAAAAATTACAGCCGGGAACAACGGCTTAACGTGCTTTCCGAGCCACGGACGAGTCTCAGTATGTAAAGATGGTCATCCATCCACGGACCAACCGCGGCAAGCGTAGCTTAACCTGACGGATCGATGCCGTGCGGCTGTTATTACTTAGCCACAAGCTCCACGTTTATAAATAAACGGATTAACCACTAACTTTAAGATTTAAACTAGTCAAACACAAGTAAAAAATGTAAAGACAGAAAAAGCAGTTTTAAAACATACCTTTCATGAGCACCAGACTGCCACCAAACAGAGGATCCGACTCTTCACTGAAGAACTCTCTGTGATCAGTAAAGTGGTCGAAGTCTTTGACGGTGATAGTTTTGATCAGGTCAGGGTCCCGGATCAGGAGTATCGGCATTGTGAACTCCGCGAAACCCACGTATCTGGAAATATCAATGTTGCGCACAGACCAGGAAAGCATGGCACGATGGGAGTAAGCCTATACTTGGTAGTAGCTGGAACAAAGCTGCCAATGATGAAAATAAATGTTGTGCATCAACTAAAATTATGTTAAATTTATTGCTGTCTTTTCCTTACACACAAACTATGCAAAAGATTGGATGGACACATAATATATGCAAATAAAGTTTACTTTTATACCGTCACCTAGAAACATACATAGGATGCACCCTCTTATACCGGTGTATTAGAGGGTGCATCCTCATATATATATAGTGATATTTATACCGATCTAATTGATGGTGTCCTATTTGTACCAGGCTTGCAGGTCTGACTAGAATATGTAAGTATGAACAAACGTGGACGAAGCAAATAATGATAGGCGAGTATGTAAGGCACACACAGACACTACTAATATCAGACGTTAATAAAAAATATTGACAATTACTTGACTAAATATAGTACATTACTGCCGCGGCCTGCAAATGGATGATCGTTATAATGTGGGCCAAAATTTAATACTCACTTTTCATCCGGAAACGCATCATGGGCCTCTTGCATTTCATCCAGAAAATGCTTCTTCCAAAACGTAGAGTGATACATGTTGCCGAAAAACGGCACCCCAGGAATGAACTTCACACCTCGTTCTTTGAAAAAGTAATGCATTTGTTTATAACTGTAGATGTAGTACCCTACGAGGGTAGTTAGCAAAAATATTAATATTTCGAGTATCATATTGATACGTGTCGCGCGCCGGGAGCCGACTGTGATTGTTACGACTGCGCACGGGCATACAGAAGTAAGTGAAGAGGATGTCAAGGGACATATTTATAGCATACTAACTGCTAGCCGCGGCTTCGCCCGCGCATAATACAATTTTTTGAAGTGAAAACTTCTTTAGGCGCGTTGGGCATTTTTGAGATGGGACTAAACCATTGATTTAGCGACACTGTAACGCAATTTACTCACACCGTGGAATAAAACGACGCGCGTTCAACGCGTTGATTACCGCAGTGCCGATTTTTTTTTTTTTTTCAAATTTTCGCTTCTGTCGGCACTCCCGTAGTGCCACTGTTTTTTTTTTCTAAAATAAAAGTAGCTTACTCCTTATAACATCAGCTATCTGCCAGAGAAAATCGGTCCAGCCGTTTCGGAAATCAGCCGCAACAAAGAGACAGACAGATAATAAAAGAATTAATTGTTGTTTTATTTATTAGTACCGTATATACTTTCATATGCATTTAGTAAGAAGCTGTTATTTTGACATTACAAACAGACACTTTAATTTTATTTATTTATATATTAGATATTTATATATATTGTATAATTTCTAGTAAATGACTTTTGAAAGTTAAAGTTTTAATTTGATCTATTTCAAACTCATTCATTTAAAAACTGCTGAAGCAAAATCTTGCACTAATTACACTTCTTCAAAGATTTACTCTTATTTATTATTTGGTTAAAGTAAAAACTGTATAAAATTAAATTTAGATCGAAAGGGGACCGCGTTTATTGTGTTTTACCTATACCACACGAAATTGATATATCTTCTGAATTAAATTATTTCAAACGCTCATTTCAATTTTGCATAATGGGTTATTGTATTTTACATCAATTACTTGATTAGAAAGAATGTTTTTTGACAAAATTCGCAAAAATAATGATGTTTTTGATGCATTTTACCGGTAGAGTTTTAGTGTATGTCACTTATTAGGTACTAACTCCATACAAAAGTGATCATCATCATCATTTCAGCCGCAAGACATCCACTGCTGGATATAAGCTTCCCAAGCACCGCCACTTCGACCGATTCTGCGCTTCCCACATCCAGCAGATTCCTGCGGTCTTCACAAGGTCATCTGTACACTTTTTCGGAAGCCTTCTAACGCTACATCTTCCGGTACGCGGTCGCCGCTCCAGAACCTTTTGGCCCCATTAGCCAGCTGTTCTGCGAGCAATGTGCCCTGCCCATTGCCACATAAATTTGGCATTTCTTCGGGCTATCTCGGTTACCTTGGTTCTTCTGCGAATCTCTTCATTTCTGATTCGATCACGTAGGGAAACTCCAAGCATAGCCCTCTCCATTGCCCTTTGGGTGACTTTTCGCCTTCTAATAAGGCCCTTTATTAGCAATCACGTTTCAGTGCCATAAGTCATCACTGGCAACACGCACTTTAGTCTTAAGACACTGTGGTATGTGGGACGAGTAGATATTGCGTAGCTTCCCGAACGCTGCCCAGCCGAGTCAGATTGGACAATTGACCTCTTTTTCGAAGTCGGACCTACCTAACTGGACAGTTTGTCCCATGTAAACATACTCGTCCACAACTTCGGGTGTAGTGTCTCCGATCTTCATGAGAGTGAGTGTTACATTGGCATTTGACTTTTGTCTTGCCCATATTCATATTAAGACCCACTCTTTTGGAAGCTCTACTGAGATCGTCGAGTATTATACTGAGGTCCTCCATAGTATCAGCCATGCATATATACATGTCGACAAACCGAAGGTTAGTGATGTACTACTCGTCATAATGTTGATACCTAGCCCCTTCCAGTCCAGAACCTTAAAGACATCCTCCAGTGCAGTGGTGAACAGTTTTGGAGAGATAACGTCTTCCTGTCTCACACCTCACTGCAGAAGGATAGGTTGCGAGGTATGGTCCTGGAGGGGGACTGACATAGTGGCGTTTTCGTACAAATATCCAGCACCTTGATGTACAGATAGTCGATCTGGCACTGTTGAAGAGACTGCAGAACAGCCCATGTCTCGATTAAATAAAAAAGCTTTTTCGTAGTCCACAAACGCTAAGCAGAGAGGCAAATTATATACTCTTCGGTCGTCTATACACCGTGAAATTTGAATGACAGTTTTGCTAGAACAAACGTTGTTCAGACCATGGTCTACTACCATTCTACGTTTATTCCACCACCACCATTACCATTTTGCGCATTATTCTGTGTCTGCGTTCAGCGGTCGGTGTAGCAACACGCCGTGTTCGAGTTCGCGACAAGTCAATCGTCATCCTGAAGATGCCTCGTTGAGAGGCGAAACACGTGTCGATTTATTTCAGGGTTTTTATTGCTCTTTAGATATAGCTAAGCGGAAAAGTTACTAAATATATCCACGTCTATTGTATTTTATAATGGATTTCCGCAAGGTCACCCCTGAATCAATTAACTAATAAATAAATTACTAGTTTTTGGAAAAATTGCCCATCTTTGACTAGTTATATCTTCGCAACCTAATTATACCTAAAGTGCTTAGATTCGACCTGAATCGTAGCATATTTAGTTTGCTTCACAAAAATATGGAACAAAGATACCTAAAAAAAAATATTTTACAAAAAAAAAAAACTGTAGGATGTGCCAGAATCTCGTAGTTTTTCGAGCACCATGGGAGTAACACACAGTGACAACTTTGATCGATCGCTCTCGTTCTTATTGGTTACAAAAAAACAAATGACATATGTTTTGGTTTTGCTGTAGAGAAATTAGCAAATTAAGTAGAAGTATTTAACAAGTAAAATGGAATAAATGCGTTTATGACCTTTTCTGAGAATAATTCTTACCATTTTACTATTTAAATTATAATATGTAAAAAGCTCTAACCATATTTATTATTTTTAACTGTATAAACCGAAACGGATTTAAGCCATAAGAATAATTATTATGTTATAATGGTATATTTTTTCCAAATTTGAAAGAAAGAAAGAAAAGCATTTATTTGGACACAGTTCGTGAAACACAAAACACAAATAACAAAGTAAAAATAAAAAAATATGTCATAAAAACAACAATAAAATAATAAATAATATAATGTTGTGTGCGTAGATATTACAAACTCATTATCACGGCAGCCATTGTACCTAGCATTTATTCGGTTTTACCAGTAAATAGCGCATCAAAAATTACATATAACTGCATTTTTAACTCAATTTCATAAAAAATTGAATTTATCATATTTTTGTAGTAAGCAGGCGAATTATTCAAAAATCTATAATTTGGTACGTCGTACGTACTTACTAATAATTAGTTTTAGTACCTACCAACTGTAATGGTTGTCTGAGCTTACATCGCGCAGGCTGGCAGAAAAATGATGATTGTGATCGAAATCACTCAGCGAATTAAGAATCAGTTTCAAAATAGTAAAAGAAGCTTTTGTTTCTATCTCCCAATTTCCAAATTCGGGTTGCAATTACCTAATTGTACCGGAGGAATTTTTCGACGAATTTTTCGATATTTTAGTTTACTAATAGTTTTAGTTAGGTTAGGATATTATATTCTTAGTTTTGCCATAACTTAAGTTAATTAGGTTAATTTCAACTATAACATTTTTCCTCGTTGTTAATATTTTTATTTTTGATAAACTAGCTTATTTTTAATATTTTTAATACGACGTGTAAAAGTGATTCCGATATATTATTTACAGAATAAACAATTGTGCCAAATTAAAAGCATTTGTATGAAAGCTTTATTTTTGTCTGGTTCTAATAAATAAACAATAAGTCAGCATGACTTGCAAATGGAATCGACAATAACTTCAATTGATAAAGAAGAGGATTTCAAGGGGCGAACTCAATTGCCAAACAATTTTCCACTTTATTTTCTTAGAACAGAGTCTCTATTCGATTGTCCGAGAATAATAGGTTGATAAAATCATTGTTTATACCAACGAAATTATAGAGAACACTACAATAATAGTATGTCGTAAACAGATTAGTGATAACAATAACTGAAAATCATGCAGAAATCGTGAATATCATTATTTACATTTTTGGTAACCCTATTGAGAGAAATGGTGGTATTGTCCCACTGCGAGGCAACTTCTCATACAGAGAAGGCACGAGCATTGATCACCAAGCTTGCTCAAGACGGGTTGGTGATTTCAGATTTATATTCATTACTAGCTGTTCGTGTCTTTAAAATTTCTTTCATGGAAAATTTGAACTAGACAATCACGAATACAACAAAAAAACAGTGGCACTCCGGGAGTACCGACAGAAGAGAAGACTTGAACAAATCATCTGCACCGCGGTAATCATCGATCGCGTTAATGTCTTTTACTCCACGTACCGCGGTAATCAACGCGTTGATGTCTTTTACTCCACGGTATCGGAAAATTGCGTTACAGTGTCGCGAAATCAATGGCTTAGTCCTATTTCAAAAATGCCCAACGCGCCTAAAGAAGTTTTCACTTAAAAAAACAGCCTAATCGGTCGAGCCATTCTTTAGTGATGATCTTTCATACTTGCGGCAATAGATTTTTATTTATAGATATTTCTTTTTTTATGTGTTCAAAATAAACTAAACGTGACCTCATGTAAGGCTAGTACTTTTTGTTAGTTATAAACTATTTGTGTGCCAAATCCTATTAGTGGGATAATGCTAATGATTGTAATACTATCTTGAATTTATGCAAGCCTAGTCCTCGTACTACCGGGATTCTCATTAGTAGCATAACATAATGATTGAATACTATCGTGAATTCATGCAAACCTAGTAGTTTTTGTTAAGTTACCTCCTCAGAAATAGTGCACAACGTCTAATGATTGAAGTTCTATCTGTTTCTTAAGGATATCTATTTAAAAAAAAAAATATAGCCATGTTACTTCAAACAAAAATAAAAATCTTTCCTCTTTATAATTTTTTTATTAGTATATTACTATTAGTATAGATATGTCCAGGTTTCCGCACGATGTTTTTCTTCACCGATATCAGTGATGTCAAAGACAAAGAAACTTCTTAAATGAATCAAATAAATCACATTGCTACTTGCCCACAACATCGTGCATGAGAAGCGAGACCTTAACCACTGGGATATCATGACAAGACTCCTCTATAGAAAATAAAACATTGGAACTCTGTTTTAAAGATGTTTATCACTAATTATACAACATGTAAAAATACCCTGTCCGATCCATGAGGGTGTTGTTAAGTATCGTACTGAGAGTCTATTTATGTGGTAATTTTGAAGAAAAGGAAAATTAAAAATTCGCAACTTTTTTTTTATTTTGAATTTTACTGGGTTTTATTATTATTACATGGGGCGCAGGCGGCCGTCATTTACCGGGTGTCTACAAGTCATACCTTATGACCACTGTTGAAAATTTGCAAATTTTTTATGGATTTGCCCTCCCAGAGCGGGAGAAATTATTTGATAATTTCCCAGCTAAAAAAAAAAGGTAATTTTGGTACTAAAAATGTGAATTTTTAATAACAATAACTTTTTTAATTTCAATTGTAATATTTTATTGCCTTTTGGTAATGTTATTGCAGCACCGGTTTTTTTTTTTGCACATTGTATTTACAAAGCTAACGTGAAATCATTTATAAAAAAAACCGGCCTAGTGCGAGTCGGACTCACGCACGAAGGGTTCTGTACCATTATCTATAAAAACGAGCAAAAAAAATCACGTTTGTTGTATGGGACCCCCTTAAATATTTACTTTATTCTGTTTTTTTTTTTTTTGTATTTGTTGTTACAGCGGCAACAGAAATACGTCATCTGTGAAAATTTCAACTGTCTAACTATCACGGCTCATGAGATACAGCCTGGTGACAGACGGACGGACGGCGGAGTCTTAGTAATAGGGTCCCGTTTTACCCTTTGGGTAACGAACCATAAAAAAGTACCAAGTTCGTAGTCAATGAGTTCAATTGGCTTTCCAGTTACGAGTTCACACTTCAGTACTTACTGCACTATACGCTATACACCTACCTATGTACACGCTTTGATCTCCTATTAGTAGGTACAGCTTCAATTAGTTAATTAGTGCCCGTACTAATTGAAACCACGACAGACATAATAAATACCTGCGATTGAATCTGATGTCGCGTTATTTGGAGCTGTTTATCTATGTTAATTGTTTTGTTATTAAATTGTATAACTGAAATGGACGTAGTGTATACAGAGTGTTTTAAAAGACCATCACGAACCGTATATGTACATCAAACTAAGTAACTTTGTGCAAAAATAATAGCTGGGAAAAAAACTTAAACTTTGAACAAATTTCCAAATTTCAACTTAATTGGATGCTAAAAAAGAGCATAAAATATGAATTACTCAAAGAGGAAACACATCCAATACTGAAAAAAAAACTGTTTTTTGCCTTACTTACTATTTTCGAACTCCAATTTCACCAATTAATGTCCCGAAAAGTAATTATTATTTGTATTGATTTGGAAAACGGACTCATCCGTGGAAGTTTTTAAATTGCTTTGGAGTCATTGCATTCTTTGTTTCTTTTTTTAATTATTGAAAATCTTGTCTAGCTAAAACTTACTATTTGAGCTAAGTTGAAGTCATTTTGATGTATACAAGGATAGAATGTTTAATGATCCTACACTAGAAATTAAGGAATTGTGGTGGTACTCCGGGAGTGCCGACAGAAGTGAAAACTTGAACAAGATCGCCTCGGTGGAAGAAAAATACTTGTGTATAACATTGGTCCGTAACCTTATCTAAATAAAGAGCACAATCGGGTTTACAAAAAAAAAAAACTTCCGAAACCTTTAAAGTAAAAATACTTGCACAGAATATTGATCCGTAACAGAATATAAATAAAGAGCACAATCGCGTTTACAAAAATGAGGTGTCGTCATGGTGTCGCAAAATCAATGGTTTAGTCCCATCGCAAAAATGCCCAACGTGCCTAAAGATGTTTTCACTTCAAAAAATATTTTTAAGAAATTCGAGACAGAAAGAGAAAAATAAAAAAGTGTGAAGTCAAGTCAAAATATACCAAAAAAATATTAAAAACCGTCTAGCTCCTGATGTTTCGGGAATACGGAGCATGGAGAGAGAAATCGAAAAAAACAATTTGAACTTCGTTTCACGGGCCACCCTGTATATGAGGTGCAATTTTCAAATATAATTATGTAGGTAAAATAATTATCGTTCACTAAACTATGTAAGCTACAAATTAAAATTAAACATTTGAATCTGATTGGATATTTTAGTTTGTAATAAATTAAATTTCTAATTAAACTAGTTGATAAATTACAATTAACGACGGAATTCAAGTAATTCAACATTACATTCAGTTCTGTTTATGAAAGGATTTAAAATTAATTTAAATGATTACTAAATTAACACAAAAACAGAACGCTTTAATATCCACTGTATGACTGTTAATAGCTAGCTTCCGCCAGCGACTTCGATCGCGTGATATCTTTGAAATTATAGCCTATGTTACTCAATGTTAATATAGCATTCTACTGGTGAAATATATTTTTTTAAATCGGTCCAGTAATTTTTGAGTTTATTCATTACATACAAAAATACCAATCTTTTATTATTTTTATACTTTTAATGTAGAAAAGAACAGCTCTGATTTATATTAACAGCTTTGCAACTAAATATAATTTTAGATACAATCAAGGACAAAAGTCAATTACTACTTCAGTTATTTAAATCTGAATTCTTAAGCTAAATATTTAAAATAGGAAAAGAAATAAAATTTTAAAAATGTCGGTTTTACATATTATACAATATGTAAAAAAAAACCTATCCGATCCGGAAGGGGCACATACCTACTGCAATAACATTACTTAAAAGTTTAAAAAAATCTATTTATTATTGAAAATAAAAAAGTTATTGCTATTTAAAAATCACATTTTTAGTACCAAAATTACCCTAAATTCATTAAAAATGAGCAAATTTTCAACCGGGGTCATATTTTATGACTTGTAGACCCGCTATACGACGCCCGCCCGCGCTCCATGAATACACCGGTAAAATTCCCTATTGAAAAAAATTGTGACTATTTTTTTTCGATTTTCCTGAAAATTTCCATATACCTAACTAAACTCTCAGTACGATACATAACAACACCCCACGGATCGGACAGGGTTTTTTTTACTTGTTGTATAAAATACTCAAAATACAATGTATCAATTTTGTGTCAATTTAGATGATGTGCAAATTAGCTTTCATGGACTTGTGTCGCTCACCGTACATCATCAAGTCATTGGCTGATGGCGAGAGGCCTATGTCCAGTAGTGGACTTTTATAGAATAATAGCAGTCCACTGCTGAACATAGGTATAACTCATCGAGCCATACCTTTTTTTTTTTTTGAGGGTGGGAAATCATCAAATAACTTCTCCCGCTCTGGGCGGAGCGGGAGGGCGTGTCAGACTCTTACTGACTAAATCCCACCCGTGTTCCTTCGGTTGCCCTGTTGCCGGGGGCCACGATCTCCCTTTCGGTTTTCTTCGCAACCCCGGCAGGCATCGGCCCTAGTGGACCCCTTCAAATCGAGCCATACCTGCCAACGCTGTCCCCCGACTCTTGCTCGACAACGATGTGCCAGCCCGCGTCGAAGCTGAGACTGTAGGTTTATATCCCCCGATTAATAATAATTACCCACCCTTGATCCAGCCTATCCCATCTTGCTGTCCACCCCCTAGCGACGCCCTAAGCCGAGGTTCGCGAGCGAGCGTACGTCTAGTATTTAAGGTATTTTATGCTCTGGCTGGAGGCTTTAAGTTAGTAGCTAGCACAGGACAGTCCAGTTAAGTAGTTACGATCCTCAGAGGTCAACTACGAGATGTCATTATAATAAAATAAAAAAATGTCAACATTGTAATTTGAAAACATTTTAAAAGCCAATTATTTTTAAAGAGTAACCGTGGCGTTTCTTGCCGGCTCTTCTCCATAGGAAACGATCAATTGAAACCATGCACCTAGCTTCTGTCATTTTTTAAGTACCCATGTAGCTTCTTCTAGCCACTCTGTCAATACCGTCGCTCCACCTAAACCGAGGCCGTCCTAGCTCATGTTTGCCTATTTGCGGTCTCCACTCAAGAACACGTGTACCCCAACGGTCATTGGTGACGACTAATAGATATAGTAGAGTAGGTACGGCTAATAGGTATAGTCGACCTCGAAATGCTTTTACTGCTTTTGACAAAAGTTTCCAGTACATTGAAATTTCACTAAGGTTGAAACTATCTAACTGTCACAAAGAATAGACCTTGCCGTTTTATGATGAGCGAGTAATATTGAATCTGAGGATGGTACAGCAATTACGTTCGACTTTAACTATAGCCAGTGTGTTTCTTGTTTCAACTATAGAAATAATTTAAAAAAAAACATCTACAGTTAGAAACAAAATTCCTTACGCGATACTCGCACACACACACACTCATATATAATAGAAAGAGACAGAGAGAGAAAGTCGCGTGGAGGGGACATAACGCTTTTTCCTTACGTGTCGATTTCTACCAGTCACCTCCTATCGCAAACCGCTTTAAGGAACTTCGTTTCAAATATTTAACATACTCGTACACAGCAATTTGTCTGCTTGCCGGGGTTGGTCCGTGGATTGGTGACCATCTTTATATACCGAGACTTCTCCATGCTTCGGAAAGCACGTTAAGCCGTTGGTCCCAGCTGTCGTTTGTGGATCTTTGACAGTCGTTACGGGTTGTCAGAAGCCAGAAGGTCTGACAACCAGTCTTACCAAGGGGTAACGTATTACCCAGTTACTGGGTTGTGGAGGTCCGATAGGCAGTCGTTCCATGTAAAATACTGGTATTCAGCTGCATCCGGTTGGACTGGAAGCCGACCCGAACATAGTTGGGAAAAGGCTAGGCAGATTGATTGATACAGCAACTACTTTCCAACATAAGAAGGTTTAAATTCATTAGCATAATGATCGGCGTCCGTTCGACCGAAAACTTCTGGAGAGTCACTATGAAACGAACGGAAGCTTTGATCGAAAATATTCCTCTCCACTTTGACGCGACTCCCTTAATGAATCTTGTAATAAGTTCGTTATAATTAGGACGACTTTTTGTAATAATTGAAGGAATTTTTGGTAAAAAGGCATCTTTGTAGAGCGTAGATTGTGTGACGAGATTGTATTGAGTGTCTTTGGTTTGACTTCGCTTCTGTATTAGTCAGTAACTATTAATTTCATTTCCCCCGAAGGGTAGCCAGGAGTGTATTCAAAGTATACCTAATCAGGTACTTCACCAGATGTATAAGGTATTGAAACAATTTACTTTAGAAACTTTAAGAGGTGCTTTAGACCATCGAACTGAATAACTTTTACTATGGGACGAACTTCTAAATTGCAAAAAGTTTAATACCTACTGTTCTAAACTGTATGAAACGTGTTTTTAACCGACTTCGAAAAAGGAGGAGGTTATATGCTCGTAGTGTAAGTTTTTTTTTGTTTACTGATTTCTCTGTCAATTATGGATCAATTATAAAAATTACTTCCGTATTTGAAAGGGTATGTTATCATGCTGGTCCCATATAAATTTTATTAACTTTGCTTGGATTTTTTTTTTGAGTTGGTTTCAATAATATGTATTTTTTTCCCACTTAGTGTATGGATGATATGATAAGTTCATGTCACTGCTAATTACATAGCAGGTAGTGGTATTCAAATTTCTGTGGGTTAGGTACGGTGGGCTGCATCAATTGGGTACCCCAGTTGTATTAAAATTTTAATACAACTTGGGTACCCAATTGATGCAGCTCACTGTG
This sequence comes from Omphaloscelis lunosa, assembly GCA_916610215.1. Lineage (NCBI taxonomy): Eukaryota > Metazoa > Arthropoda > Insecta > Lepidoptera > Noctuidae > Omphaloscelis > Omphaloscelis lunosa. The sequence continues at coordinate 21,484,504 of OU744246.1, forward strand.
CCACAACTAAAAAGTGAAAAATAAAACTTTCTACAAAAATAACCTCCTCCTTTTTGGAAGTCAGTTAAAATATCAACCGACTTCCACTACGAAGCGAAAAATAACTTTAATTTCCGAAATCGGTGACAAAAAACGAAAATTCAAAACCAAAGACATCGACTTCCGAAATTAAAGCTATTTTTCGCTTTGTAGTGGTTTTTTTTGGAAGGCGGTTGATGTTTTTATGTAATTTCTTTTGCGTTTGCAAAGTTGGTCCTTAAGAGTTATTAAGTCCGATATTCTAAAGCACCTTTTAAAGTTTGTAAAGTTAATTTTTTAACTCGTTATATAAATATATTTTTAGTTTACTCCAAATATCTAATTACATTATTAAACGTGTAAGAGTCGAGAGTTCGAGACCTAAATACTAGACAAAACATTCATCATTTCAGCCGAAAGACGTCCATTGCTGGACATAGGCCTCCCACAAGTGACGCTACTTCGAGCGGTTCTGTGCTTCTCGTGTCCAGAGGATTCTACTCGGCAAAGGCCTCCCCATTTTCTTGCCAAACCTCTGTATTTTATGCCAAAATATTAGTTACCTTTTATTTTTTCAGATTATCCCAGTTTGTCTTGGGCACCTTGGGCCACCATTAAGCGTAAAAGGTTACCTAGTTACCTATAATAATTAAAAATTAATACGAGTAAGTATAAAAATTAAACCGCGTAAGTATACAAGTATATTCTCATGTTGTATGTATAAATTTAAATTAGTGAATAGTTTTTTGATTTTATGTATTTTGTTTTCTCTTCTACTCCTACATACGTTGTCTACATCTCTTTAACTACTTTCCTATCGCTGGTATGCTGGAAGAGTTTACTTTAGAAATAAGCATCACCTTTGTACGTATTTTTCTGTTCCTTTCTTCTTGTCTGTTTGTGTACATATTTTTTTTTAAAGTCCATTACTAAGACACATTGGGTGACTTATTACAAGATTCTAATGATTATCGTGATAAAGTTATTTCTATCGGTCACCGGTCTATTCTGTAAAAATCTCAATATAAGATGAAATGAGCCTGCAGTCTTATGCTGTAACCATCTCAGCGTCAAAACTTAAGTGAATTGAGCGTCGAGTGAGCTGTTAGTGTCATCCCACCTGATGCTAGATTGCTATGCTGATTGACATAGTGTCAAATCACTTCATCTAAGTTTTCAAGGTCAGATTTTACAGACTGGATGGCGGCAGACAAGATTATTGAAGTGAAAACTTCTTTAGGCGCGTTGGGCATTTTTGAGACTAAACCATTGATTTCGCGACACTGTGACAACACCAGTTTTTGACCATTAAAAAGACATCAACGCGTTGATAACTGCGGCGGCGAATTTTTTTTTTCAAGGTTTCACTTCTGTTAGCACTCCCAGAGTACGAAATCGGCTCTAACGATTTCTATGAAAGTAGCAATATGCGGTTTCCGGGGCGAAAAATCGATCTAGCTAAGTCTCATATCTGGGAAAATTAGTTTTCTCCTTATTTTCAACCGAGCGGAGCTCGGTCGCCCAAAGTTTAGAACAAGATAATGAATAATGACATGACAAAAATGACATTAGAATAATGATCATGGCAGTATGGAATTAGTAAATACCTACTATCATGGCAGCATGAAATATGTAGGTACTATTCGTGGATTAGTACACTACTAAATGAGCATTCTCTATTTTCACCACAGCAGAGCTCGGTCGCCCAGGTACTTATGATTAATCATGCACGTTCATGATTATTAATTCTTAAATATTTTTTAAGAATGAAAAATATTCCGAATATAATCTGCGGTACCCATAGAGTTAAAGTGGTGTCGTATGAGGCAGGAGATAGCTAGACGACATATCGTCGTTAGCCGCAATGACGCGGGCGCATCGATGCGGTAATCCGTTCAGCCGGTTAGTTTGCCGCTAAGTAAGAACGGCTTAATGTGGTGGATGCGGCAAAATATTTATATAATTATTTAATTTTATTTCAATTACAACGACTTGGTGCTCGTGGGACAGATGGCTGATGGGGCCGAAAAAAGCTGCAGTAGCGACCGTGGTTGTGGGTAAGTTTAACAGAAGACACAATTAAGGTCGCAGGAATCTGCTGGATGCGGCACGCACAGGACCGAACAGGACTGAACTTTATTTTATTTTTATTATTTGTTGTTATATGGCCAAATTTCAAATGTTGACCTATTACGGTTCAAAATATACAGTCGTACGTCGTACGGACGGTCTTAGTAATAGGGTCCCGTTGACACCCTTTGGGTACAAAACCCTAAAAAGTATATATTGGGATGGTTAAAAATCTGCTATATCAACACCAAGTTGCACGTTTCCATTTTAGATGAATAGGTAGTTAGGTAGGATACTCTTTATTGTATTCATGTTAGGTACCTATAGATGTTAGTTGCCATATTGGTAATAAGTATACCAACAAAAATATATGCATGGTTTAGAAATATGTATTTTTCAAGCAATAAGTTAGTTAGTAGGCTCGCCTATTTGCACTTTGATCGTGACTTACATTTTGAAGTGCATTGACATACGGCGGAGCAAGATGATGCATTGTACACGATTTAATTTCAATTAAACCATTTACAGGCACTTTTAAATTGTCAAAGAATCGGTCGATCAGAAAAATATGAAGCTAGTTGCCCATTCCAAAGCATAGTAGGTAGGCACCTATGGAGAAGAACGGGCAAGAAACTCCACGGACACTCAGAAAATAATTTACAAAAAAAAATAAAGCTCCCCTTTCTTTGCTAAAGTAAAAAATAAATCATACCGCGCTGTTTTCTTCATAGTTTCATCTCAGATTTCCTTCAGGAATGACTGTTAGATTTTTGATAGATGTTCGCGACCAAGCCGGGCCGGGGGAGATGAGACATATTTATCTGCTCCACAAAATAATTTTTCCCAATATATATTTTCTCTCCCCTATCGCATTTAGACGATACGTGATACGTAAGATATTGAATAAACAGTTTGGTCAGATGGGCAAATATTTTTGTGATCTCATATTTTGGAAACCTTAACCCCGACAATCAATATCTATGTATGCAGTAGGTATAAGACATACTGACAGCAAATAAAGTAATGAACATTTATTTTCGATTATTTGTACAGGTTTTAGCCGAGTTAAAAAAAGGAGGAGGTTATAAATATATGCTCGTCAAGAGGTTCTGTTTTTTTTTTTTTTTATATTGTCAATCGATATTTTCGTCAATTGTGGACTGATATTGAAAATTATTTTTTCATTTGAGGCCAAGCTTGTGAGGCCAAGCAAAGTTAATAAAATTTATATGGGACCACCAATATAAATTTTATTAACTTTGCTTGGGTTGTTTTTGAATGAGCTTCGATGATACGTATTTAATCCACTTGATGATGTTGTGATACTTTTAGTCACTTACATAGCAAATAGTGGTATACGTATTGGAGTGGGGTACGTACCACAAAAAATTGAAAAATAATGGCAAAAACTAAAATACAGGTCCAAAGACACAGACCTAGTGTTTTTTTTTTTTTGAAGAACAATGTTTATTTTTTTATATTAAAGTTTTTTTAACAAGTTTTGTATAAGTCAAAAAGTTTGATCAGCAGGCCAATACCCGTGCACAAAATTAGTGGTTATACGATGCGTTTTTTTTTTAAAGTATATATGAAACAAGATACCCACTATTGATATTTCAACCATAATACCTCACAACCTCTACTGCTGAAAATGGTACAGTCGACCGCACGTCAATAGTATAAGTTTTACTTTGAGCTGGCTTAGCGTAGTATGGAGTTTCAATTGATTAAGAGGCCAATTTATATTGGTTTTGACTGACCTACTGTACCGACTCCAAATGTCCGTTACCACTTACAACGACGCATGGCCGACGTGTTGATCACGACTCGTTGGGATCTTTACGTCCACGCACCACACGCGTCCATCACCTTGCGGCAGCATCTACATCGCCTCATGCGAACCACGCATCAAAGACCTGACGTCACACAAAAATCCTGACGTCACACAAATCTTGCATCGCGCAATTAAAGTTTACCGCGCGAAAGACTATACGACATCAATCGTTGGGCAGTTGCCTGCTAGACATGACACCCGTCTGGTCAGAAGATCCTCCCTTTTCAATAGAGGAAGAGTGAACTTTACACCTTGTTCCTCATACTTCTAAAATCTAAGCTACGTACTGTAGAGCCTTCAATCTGCATGGTTTTTAACATGCGACCTCCGCGAGAGCAAAACATTGATTTGTTCACTTTTTCATTTTGTTATTTGTATTGTGTGTTTCACGAACTGTGTCCAAATAAACGTGTTTCTTTATTTCTTTCTTTGTATTTAAAATAGGAGAAAAAATAGGAGTTGGCTGAAGGGCTGACATTGTCATGATGTAAAAAACGTAGAATGATTCCGTGATAACTATTTTAAATTTTATCCGAAAGATATTGGTTTATTGAAGTACCTATCTCTCCCACAGTATCTAATTAGTGGCTAATAAAAAAAACAGAAATAATACTTAGGGTAGAAGCAAAACTAGGCGTGGAGATAGCTATGACGGGCTTACAGCGTGATTTTCTTTAATTAATTTGATCAGAAGACCATTAAAATCGAGTCTAAAGTTGCTTTCTGCAACAAGTTAATGGAAGATTAGTACTTAATGACAGCTTGAAAGAAAGAAAGATATTTTTTTTTTGGGACACCCACAAGAAATACAACTTTAAAACTTAGAAAAAGAAAATTGTGCAAACAAAAAAGAAGACCTGTGCGAGGCCAAAAAGGCTCCTATCTCAGCATAATGCCACGATATATAAAAAAACAAATACCGCAGCGCTGGTACGATGATAGGGCCCGCTGTGATACCACGGACACACCTACGGACACAAAATAAAATCCCAATAAAGGAATAAAAAAATACATAAACTAAATAAAATAAACAATAAAATATAATACATAAAAAAGTCAGTCATATTATTTATTGAACCATGAGGTTTATGATTTTGAATTTCAATGAAAACATGACTAAATATTAAATAAAAAGTACTTACTAACGGAAGATTATTCCGTCTTTATTTAATTTTGATGTATTTGAAAACTTTTCACAAGTTTTAACAGCACAACCAGGCATTTTGACGGAGCACTGAATGAAAACCACGCGTCTCGAAAACGACTAACGTAGTGCGTTAGAATCGATTTGAAAGTAGTTTTTATGGCCGTGCTAGAACATTTGTTGCATTGCATTTGCATTTGTTGTCGTACTCTTACAGAGGGGGACGTGTTCGTAAGGCTTCTCCAGTGTTATATACTCTAAGATTAAACCATTATTCAATTAACCACAGCCTCAATAATTACATAACAAAATTTTAATTAACCCCACTAAAAGGACTAGCTGGCATGAAATAGTTACAGTGATTTGGTTAGCAAAATTGTTTCAAAGCTGATATTTATGCAAAATACAACTACATTTTAAATGTTAAACCGATTTCCAGTAACATGTAATTGGTTCATTATTTATCAATAGATTTTTGTTCTTTACTGCGAAAAAAATATGGATTTTAGACAAACTGTTTTAAACAAAACGGCGCAGATTTAACTAAAATAAAGCCTTAGTTTACTATACATTTCGCGAAATGATTTAATTATATTTTCTAGTTTCGCCTGCGTGATATTTTATAGCCGAACTCGAAATAATAAATGAATAATAATAATGATAATAGCCCATGTTACTTAATGATAATATAGCATTCTACTGGTGAATTTTTTTTTTTAATCGTTTGAGGAGTTTTTGAGTTTTGTCATTACAAACAAGCATACAAAAAATCAAATATTTTCTCTTTACAAAATTAGTTTAGATAGATTTAGAAAATTCAGAGAGATCGTCCTTCCATCAGTTTATCATCACCATACACCAATTCGCCTACAAGGTGTGGTGATTTGTGCCTATTGTACCAGGATAACAGAAGCATATAGATCTCAAAATGAAATTCCGAATTAAATAAAGAACACAATACGTCGATCAAGCGATGACTCTTGGCTCGGCAAACTTGCAAGCGGGCCATAAATTGTATAATTCAACAACCAGGGTAACAGAAATCAGTATTGGGCCGGGAGTTCGACGCACGTTAACTCTCCACAGGGTGCGAGCGTGACCTGACTGTGTAGGTGGCGAGGTGCGCGGTGCGAGTTATAAGCAGAAATGTTTTTATACGAGTAGAGGATTCTTTTCAAAGCTTTGTTTTTGGATAGATGGATATGCTAGTCACATGCAGGAACACAAGGTCACTTTTCAAGGTGGTTGTGAAGATCCAAGCTTCACAACCACCTTGAAAAGTCATAGAATGCAGTCGCTGTGGCCGAATTCGGCTAGGTGGTATCATCATCATTTGATAGCCAATTAATTAACATAAAGATCAAACCCAGAAAAAATCTTCAATTCAATTCAATCGTTTTCTACAGCCACTTAAGTATTTTTTTAAGATTCATTTCGTAAATGATCTGCACAACGATCCACCTGTCAGGACTCAGGTCTTCTCTCTTCAATAGTTATGAATCCGCTAAAACATTTAGACTTGGACGCGATCGCACCCGATACAGTCGCGAGTTGGATACGAAATCAAACAAAATATTGTTTTGCTCGCCTCTTCAGATTCCGATAGTTTTTCATCCATTTCAGCTGTTGAAACTGTGAGAAATTCGGACCATTCGTCGTAATTAGTAGCTCTTGTAGGATACATCAGTATTTCAGAAACTGATATCTTTTGCTGGTTATATTGCAGCATTGCACGTGAAAGCCACCTTAACTCGTACATGTGCACCATTTTATGCCTTCAAAAATATTCGCAACAGTTATTTCTGACTACCTCATTGGTTTAGTGGTCCACAATTAGAGATGAGAACTAAATGTTTTTTTTTCCAATTAAAAAAAAAAACTTGAAAATAAACTTGGCACCGTCGTTATTTTTCTACATTTATATTTATTAATTTATTTTTCAGAAAAGTTAAACACAATAAATAAAATGGAATAAAATACTAAATTTGATTGTTTCGTTCTTAATTAAAGACAAATTATGTTTAAATCAATGTAATTAGAAATTATACAGGTACCTAAATATGAACATAAAAAATACTTAATGTGTTAGAATCATCTGTATCAGTAGCTACTCTTGTTTTATCAGCATCGGAATAATTGACATGGTCTGTGTCTGTATTCGTTTCATCTGATTCTGAATCAACGACTATACTAGCAGGTACTCTAATAACTTCTGCTTGTGTTAATATTGTTGATGATTGTACTGATTGCATCTTAAATTGTGCGTAATGTACACTATTTTCCTAGCCCTGTCATTTGTCATTGTATTACGTTTTTTGGTATGAATGTCGCTGTACGTACTAAATGTTCTCTCGGACGCTGCTGATGTAGTAGGAAGCGAGAGAAACTTGATGGCTACTTTAGACAAAGCAGTTGATTTGCAAAGTCCTGCCCACCAAGCAATAGGATTCAATTTGTTCACCGGTGACCACAAAAAAGTCTTAGAAGAAAACTCTTGTTTTGCAATGTAATTTGCAAGCTCTGCCAGTACTATATCCTCTTTGATATCTGCTATCTTTATAGCAGCATTATAAATTTGTTCTATAGCAGCGGTTTCTTCTTCTGGAGTCAGATCGCATCCTTTAAAATGAGGATCCAATAGGTGCGCCATTTTATGAACGTCATATAAAGGGTGACTTTTAATTTGACGTATTCCTCCAGGACATGATAGTGTGACCCATTTGTAACAATTAAGCACCTCATAAAACCTAGGCGAAAATTCATGGGATTCGAGAAAACCCATTTTTATATTTGAAAATTTTCCAGAATTCGTCACTAAATATCACTTTTCTCTTTTTAACTGGAAGCTTAAGCCTTAATTTGACGCCGATGGTCAACTGCTTTTCTATGAAAGCTGTGTTAAGCTTGTGAGAATTTTTTATAGCCTTGACACAAGTTGTTGCATCGGCTGTGAGGGTCTTTAAAGTTGGCAAAGAATTCATATCAGTAAATATTTATTTATTTATTATTAGGCTCTTCAACAATGAGTACACTATTACTTTATAATTAGTACATTGCAAACTTAAGTCTAAGCGCCTCATTGCTTATAGAAAAGCACAGCATGCACTACATTATGCGCAGATAATAAACATAATTAATTAATTAAAATCAGTAATATATACTTTAAATGAAAATAAATTATTAAAAGCTAAATTTATTACAATAAATAAATTAAATTACATAGAATAAATTAGATTATATTAGATTTTAAGTTTGATAATATTAATTGGAGGGAGTGTGCGTGTGTGCTGTGTGTGTGTGTGTGTGTGTGGTGTGTGTGTGCTAGGCACCCGTAGGTAAATAAGTTTGTCCTTGCGTACTTCGCTTCGGGTAGCCTCCAAGCTGCCTTCATATTAGCAACAGTGTCGGTTACGACGCCAAATACCTTTTGAGGTCCTATTTCAACAATGACACAAATTATTCCTTGAGTCATGAATTCTGCAGTGTGACATGATCTTCCTGTCGGTAAAACCTTTTAAAGAAAAGCTTTCGGAGTCGTGATGACAACATTTACGATAGGTTTTCTAATGTTGCTCCAGCCATCCACAGCCAATGCCACCGAATCAGTAGCGGCAATTGCCTCTGCTACCAAAGCAGACACTTTCTTGTACTCATTTTCCAAAATCTGGCCTAATAACATGTATCTAGAAGGTACTTTATATGCTGGCCCAAGAAACGAAAACAATGTCCACCAATGAGAATTTTCCACCACACTGAGAGGTGACCTACTCTACCTCTAAAAATTGCGCTGCTGGGAAGCTCATCTGCCTTGTCTTGATCTTCTGAATTCATGTTGTCTATAAAAGCTGCAATACCTGGTGTCTTTAACTTTTTTCGGTAGTGACAAGCATAAATGTACTGGCAATACTTCTAAAAATAAAAGACAGTGCGGTAAGGTAAGGAACACAAAAAATCACTACAACATAGTTATTTGATGAGCAGTTTTTTATAATATAATTTTAAACTTTCAACAATTATGGCTTTGTCACAAAGAGCACGGACTTTCAACACGGAGTTCCGTGGTTCGAGTCAAGCCCGTACAATTAAAAGGGTTTATCATGTGCGGATTAATTTGAATTTAATCGTCATAAAAACAACGCGAGGAAACAGGCTAATAATTTTTTTTTAAAAATGTACTTACGCTGTGGAACTTGTGTGGTCGTTTTCATATATTTTTCTTTTACAGAGTCTGGGTTTTTACAGACTTTTAGATGCTTTGACATTCTTGTGCCGCTTTTTATAAGACTTATTGAGCAGAATGTACATTCTACCTTAGGTACTTTCGAAGTAGCAACAACATTGTTAAAAAGATTTGCCACGACTGACGTCTTTCGACCTGAATCGAATCGTCTCGGCATATTTATAAATATAATCAGTTACATAAAATTACTTAATACGATTTTAATGTTTACATAACACTCACACTCAACAAAAACGAACTCTCACTGTCTCAAGTTTCTGCAACCAAAACATAACCAAACGAAGATCAGGGAAATCCCCGTCCCTAAATGTAAACTTCAGTGGGTGTTGCCAATTATTTTGAAATATCTATGTAGTACTTAACAAAAAAACAAATGGTATTTTCTTATTAAACAAAAAAAAAAGTAATATCAACTCATATACGATAACCACCTTACCATATCTTTCGTACTCTTGAAAAAACCTTTTTTCATGTTTTTAATAACGTTTTTTTTTTTATCTCAGAAAAAAATCCGTCTTTTTACAACTCTATCCACAATCAAACGCGACTGTTGAGCATAGTTGTCTTGAATTTTGGATTCCCGTATCGCGCAGTCTTGTTGTGGTTTCCCATCACGAATGTGTCAGTAACAGTCCGTTCGTCTCGTCAGGATTTTTGCCCGGCTGATGGCAATAGGCTTGGCCCCATACCATGCAAGGGACTTAAACTTAATTGGTGAAATGTGGATGCACCATAATGTGCCAAAACGCTTGTATACTACAAGCGTTGTGTTATGTTAAAAATACTCTGCGGAAACTACAACCTACTCAACAATTGCTAAATAAACTTAAACCATCTCGTTTTCCCTACATCACCAACAGACAGCCTACTAATGAACGCAGCGAGGATTGTTTGCAGCCCCGGGGTGTCAATTAAAAAACGAGATATTCTGTTAATGATATACAAACGGATCGACCGGCCTTGCGAAAATATTGCTGTAAATGATGATATTTTAATTAATAGGTATGGTGATTAATTTTAATTATATTTCGTTTTTAGTTGATTCATTAAGAAGAAGTTTGAAAGTGGCATCAGTGACAGAAAAGCTGAACGGAAGTCGTTTGGCTTGACATTTGTGATGAAGAGGAGGAAACGCATGTGAGTAAACGAGAGATGAATACAAATGTTGATGGGTAGAGAGGGAGAGGAAGGCCAAAGACAAGATGGATGGATTGTGTAAAGAATGATGATAACGTGACGGTTGACAGGGGAGAATTGAAGAAAAAAACAGTGGCACTCCAGGAGTGCCGACAGAAGTGAAGACTTGAACAGTTTTATTGTGCAAGAAATAATGTTTCGCGCGTTGATATCTTTTTGATGGTCAAAAGCTGGTCGTAACAGTGTCGCGAAATCAATGGTTTAGTCCCATCTCAAAAATGCCCAACGCGCCTTAAGAAGTTTTCACTTCAAAAAATGTGCCGCGCCGACCTCAAGTAACATGGGTCAAGGGCAGGAAGAAAGAGGCGTGCTCCTCATCAACAAGTACCAGGAGCTCAGCAGCCTCTAAGAGCTCTGGCTTCCAATGTTGGATCCTGAAATTATGATTATTATTTGCTAGTAAATGAGATTAATGCACTAGATTCAAACTATCAGACGTGACTTCAATACCACTTTTGATAAGCTACTTCCAGACAAATTTTCAAGGACGGCTATTGCCCTGGATCGTTATTTATTAATATGTTTATAGTCATATCTTTGCTCAAAGCGTTCTTAGTTTAGGATCTCACAAAATCGTTGAAAGAGAAACGTTATCAGATAAAATGACTTCAAAGTTTCTTATCAGTACCTAATGCCACAATAAGCCAACAAAAAATATATTTTAAGACTTAGGAATCATCCTATTCACTAAGCTAATGAAAACGCAAAAAAAAACACGACAAACAAACCCTTTCTAACAAAAACAGTTTAAAAAAAGGAACATTGGAAAAATGATTTGTCTGCCTACAAAAGGCCACAATAACTCATTGGATTGTGATTCTAAAGGCACACATCACGCCAATTAAATCGTGATGCGGACAGAATGGTATTTGCTGGCACCCAAAACATTTGTCAAAGCGAACGGAACGCTTGAAAAATTTCAACTGAGGCAATACGGCACGAATGAAAGATTAAATCGGAGCTGACGTGGATGTAAAGGTAGTGGAAGCGACCTTCGTTTCTTCATTGTTTCATGATTTAGCAAGTCCAAAAAGATTGAGACGCGAAAATTTTCTTGTGTTTCTTTTTTCAAGACAATTTTGAACATAAATAGTCGTTGAATTGTTTCTCATAGCTGAGAATCTAACAAAATCGTAAATAATAACCTACATACATAACTCACGCCTTCTTCCATGAGGGTAGGCAAAACTACAGAACGCCACCTACTACGATCCTTACATACTCCTTTTGCCTCGTTTACGTTCATACATCTGGTCATACACGCACGCCGGCTTAAACTACAGTTTTCAATAAATTCAATACAGTTATCAAATAATTCTGACCATTCGTTGTAATTACGCAATTAAATTAAATTGCTCTTTAAAATGTTTAACGCTTTTGAAAATCCAACAGTGCAATCATATTTAGGCATTACCTGAAAACGAGCATAGGGACCTAGGCTCGGTCCACCTTATCGGAAACGGTAGCACTATACAGTAGCGTTCATTACAAATTAGATTTGTCAGAGGTTTCTTTAAAACAGCATCGAATTCTCTCGAAAGATTAGAATAGAAAATTGCGACATCATTTCTTTTGTTAATCTACGTTCTGTAGCAATCTCTTTCCGAAAAAACAATATTTCACTTCAATGTTTTTCTTTTATTTCAATTATTCAAGGACACAGTAAAAGGAATTTTATTTCCTATATTTACTTTGTAAATAACACACCCTTTTGAGAGACACGGAAAAATTGAACGTGTCCATATTTGATCGGATTTAACGTGATGTTAGTTCAGACGCGAGATAAGCAAATCGTTTCAGTAAATTGATGTTTGTTTTGTTTTCTAAGTAGGTTAATGTATGAGCTATTCACAAACAAGACACAACACATAACATCCAATTCACGCACAACACATAACATAGAACCACGCCTGTAATCCCCGAAGGGTTAGGTTAATAATAGTACACCCACATTTCACCAGTTATGTTTAAGTCCCATTTAATAGAGGGCAAGCTTATTGCCACCAACTGGGCACAGAACCAGACTCCGGGCCGCTACTCAGAAATACCCGAATGGAAAAACCCGAATCAAACCCAAGACATCATACTCAGCAGTAGTGCTTGCGACTACTAGACCAACAAGGTGATTAGCTATTAATGGTGTAGGTAATATTCTTGTGTTACATTCTCATAATAAAAATCTTGAAAGACATGCCATGGTACCTCACTGATTATGACTTCACTTTCATTTTTGACACTTTTCCCGTAAACAGCTCACAGATGTTATTTTTCCATCGATATACTCGTATCCACAGTATCTCTCAAAATATTTTAATAAATATAAATAAAATACATTTATTTGCACTAAAAAACATAACAAAAAAAAATTCAAATATATTTTACTATAGTATTTTATTGCACTTTTTCTATTTTGTCTTCTCTGCTTTCAAGAAGCACCGTGAAATGTCGCCAAATCGATAATATTGAGGAGACAAATTACCCCAATACGCCCCTAGGGTCTTCTAGTACGAACAGCTAGTTCTGTGCACGAAATCCTGGGCGCATCGCTTTATCATTTTAATCGGTTTCCGGGCGGGCAGGTGCGAGCCGTCGTCGCGTTTCAACAATTTCATTTAACACCCGCGATCAAACTGCACGCTATAACTATGGTACTAGGGAATCAGGATATACGAGTAGGTGGGTTTAATCTTATCGGATTTTGTACGACTGTATATTGATTCGAGAATAGGATAGGAATTGAAGGTACGATTATTTTTGTTTTTATTACCATCGAATTTTAACTCTCAGGAAAAATAATTGTTATTGGACAGAACATTTTAGCTTGTGGCAAGCAGGACCGGTCATTTTAATTATTTGCCAAGAGACCGAAGACGACGTTTTTCGGAAAATTTCCACCTATTTTGGTTAAAGAGATGCAGCATGTGATAGACAGACAGCGTAGGCTTTAGTAATGAGGCTATAGAGGTATGAGAAACAGGGTGTAAAGGTCACTCATACTCCATAGAATAGGGAGGATCCTCCGACCAGACGGGTGACGTGTCTGGTGGGCAACTGCCCGACGAATGATGCCGGGACGTTGTATATATACCCATCGCGCTGTTAACCCTGCTTGCGCAATGCAAGATTTTTGTGACGTCAGGTATTTGATGTGTAGTTTGCATGTGGGGTTGTAGATGCCGCCACAAGGCCTCCTTTTGGGTACGGAACCCTAAAAATATACATAAGGTTCTAAAGTCAATAAATAATAAATGTACCGTATTCGTTCTAAACCTCATAACTGCTTGCTTATTGACGACATTTTTACGTTTCAGTGGAGAACACCTGCTCTCAGTTGACGAGACATGACATGCATGTGAAGCAGGCAGTGTGTCCGGTATCAATGTCATTGTTAACTCAATATAGCAAACACAGACATGTGCAAGTTTAAACAATAGTTAAAATTATGATTTCTGGCGTATTTGTTTAAACAATAGTTAAAATTATGATTTCTGGCGCGTTTCGGCTTTTTTTTTTTTCAGGACATGTTGGACCTTGTGTAAAAGTGTAAATTGACACTATTCAAAAGTCAAATAATTTATTTCAATTAGGCACATAAAAGGCACATTTGAACGTCAAAATTTACAAAAAATAGAATTGATTCTAGTCGCCCCTTCCAAAAGGTAGTTTTCGTATGGAGAAGAATGGGCAAGAAACTCCACCGTTACTCTTTTAAAACGTCTTACAATATTTTGTATACATTAATTATACATATGTGAAGACGATGCACCTGGAATAAGATTACTATACCACAATAGGTAAAAATAATTAAAAATGAAGCAATGACAGAAAAAATAACAATGTGATGGATACATGGTGTTCACATATTTACAAGCATTGTAAAAGTACCTACACGATATTCCTAAAAATTTTACAAGTATTCTTAGTAACATAATCGACCTCGTAAAATATTAAGTTAGAATTAAATTTCTTATATTAGGCTAGATTGTAATCAATTACACCTACATCTACACACCCATCTTACATATCACCATAGACATGCTAACCTATTTTATACTAAAACAGTTTTTTTTTTTTAAGAATAATTAATAATTAATTATTTGTTTTACTTTTTTTTTGTCTGATTTTCATTTTATTCTAAATTTCTTTTATTATTTAAAAAATCACTTAATTATATTTTGTCTAAGCCTTCTCATGTTGGTCCATGTAACTAGAGAAACCTCGACCCATGTCATACAAGATGTCCCAGTTCAAGGGTCGAGACCCCATTGATGTAACGTGAATTGAAGTTTTGGAAATAAATTACTATTACTAATTACTAAGAACGTCAGTTCTACAGAAAGAAATAAGTATTGTACTGGCTGTTCGGTAAACTAATGTTAATTAATGTTTTTAGACCGTATACAAGCTGATTAAATTATGAAGATTTAGATAGAGTTTTAGATATCATTTATTTCAGTCTAAGTGCCTACTTAGTACGATATTTTTTATAACAACAATCCTACACATGAATAAAACATATTTCGAAAGCGAAGCAGCAGTTTCAGCCATGCTTTTACAAACTACACCTGAGCCAGTTGTTCAATGAGTACGTACTTGATCTATACCAAGCTAGCTGCCTACCCAAACAATATTAGATTACCAGCGACTGTTTCTTGTAAACCAGTTAAGCTGTGTATTTAGTTCTAATTCATACGTTGGGCTACCGACGTCAATTAGGACTCCAATTAGTAGGTACTGTCAGTTAATTACTAACTATTCTAATAAACTCTATAATTGTCTAGACTTTGGGTAGAAATGAGTTGAATAAATAAACATAATACTATATCTTACTGTCCCCGTACCCCATACTATGGTAGATAGAGGTATGCTCTGATTTCGCCAGTAATGATTATTTAGAATAAGCCAAGTCAGAGGCCATGGGCGGCTTAAAAACTCTGACACCATGTTAGTCACTAACCACACGACAATGAGAATAAGAAAATATTATATAAACATTCGAATTGATAACCTCCTCCTTTTAGAAGTCGGTTAAAAAAAGAAAGTTTCCTTTTTTTCCTTTGTAAAGTTTCACAATTGGTGATACTTTATTGACATTACAATTTTTAAAACTTAAAAATAATTATTATTAAGTTTTAAAAATGACAGTAATGTTAAATTAGATTCGATAGAAAAAATACTCATATTTCTTATTATTAGTGCCAAGTAGTATAATATTAATATTATTTAAAACAGTAAAATAGTTCCAGCATTCAACAAAAACAAAAAAGGATTTGGAGATGCTGGGATTTGAACCCAGGACTTTCAGCATGCGAAGCAGACACTCTACCACTGAGTTACATCCCCGATGGAAAAATTTGCGAAATAGCGGTTCCATTTCTAAACTATGTGCATGACACTATCACGCTATTGTATAAGTGGGCAGAGTACTTTCACTAACCTTCGCGTGGGTAACAACATGTGACAAATACATAATTAAAATAAGTAAGTCAGTACAGTATGTTGTATTTATAGCCTGAGCCAGGTTCATTTAACCTTGTTTTTACTTGAATAAAGTACGCATAATTATTATACATTACCTTCAGTATTCTTAGAAACATGGTGAGCAAATTTTGGTTACAGCCATTTATAAAATTATTTTATTTAGGTACGAAGGGATTTTTATGGGTTTTAAACTTTTAATTGTACCTATTTATTAATTTTATTCATTGCTGGGTAGATTTTTGAGATCAGGCATTAAGGGCAGGTACCTTAACCATTGTAGCTAGAAGAAAACGGTCGTAGAAAACTGTCATTTTGTGTGTAAACTTTTTAAGAAATTTTGCTCTGCATTAACAGATTTCAAATAAATTGAACAGTCAGCAAGAAAATGGGCAATTTTCACAAAAACTTTTAATGCCAATCGATCTTATTTCTTATAAGGATTAAAAAACTCTAGCAGACCAACTGAAGTTTGAGTAATAGAAAAGTCAGAAATCGAAAATTGCCTGTGAATGGGGAATCAACATTTCTCAAAAACGTAAGGACAGTTTCCTAGGACCCTTTTGTTTATTTAATTTAAATGGCTCACCAACCATTTAATACACAAATACAAAGATATTTGAGTAAGTACAACGGTTAAGGTACCTACCCTTATTGCCCCGTTTCAAAAATCATTCTGTATCACTTAACACAAATGAAATCGAATCAGCTCGCCAGATTAGTAAACCGAAACTTATGAGGACAACGACTACTATAACTTATAACGTAATTAACTTCAAGATTCCATGAATACATATGAAGCATATAATATAATAACAAACATTACATTTATCTATCTACCAAGTCGTAAGCTCAAGGAAAAACAAAGCGCGCTTCGGCAATCAAATCAAGACATCATAGCCAATGATCTCAACAGAAATCAAATATTAGGTACCAGGGCGGCAGAGGCAGTGAGAGATGGCACTATAACGCGAAGTAAGGCAGTTGGGGGTCCGTATCGTAAAAAAGACCGAACGATCGACGTCCGGAGCTCTCGCCATTAAAGTGCGCAGGGACGGTGTGGGGTAAAGGAAGAAAGCGGAGGCGGCAGCGAGAATGGTACTGAGCGATTTCCAACTGGCTTCTAATAGGAAAATCAGCTTCAAAGTGCCGTTTTAAAGCTGATTTTGATAGATTGTCAATCTCATATTAGGTGATATTGATAGATTGTCAATCTCATATTAGGTGATATTGATAGATTGTCAATCTCATATTAGGTGATATTGATAGATTGTCAATCTCATATTAGGTGATGTGATTGGCTCACTCAAATAACACCGATTATTAAATCACTTGACAAATGAAATGAGTTTGATAATCTGAAATAAAAACCATTTCAGAAACCAAGAGTTAGGGTCACCGTCGTAGATCATTTTAAAAGGAAATGTGAGTCTGTAGAACAAATTCTAGGTCACAATAATTGCAACTTAAATAATACAAAAAGCCTACAACAACGACCTCCATTGAATGTCCCTTTTTTTTGGGTGGGAAATTTAAAACCCACTCGTGTTCCTTCAGTTGCCTACATGTTGCCAGGGACCACGGTATCCCTTTCGGACTTTCCTACGCCCCAGCAGGCATCGGACATCTTTTTGAGGCGCGCGTGGAACACAACGCGCCGTCGACCCGGACCGTTTCTTATCGGACGGCGAGCTAGCCATTGCTCACCGTCCGCAAGCCCGCGCCTACGGTGGCCGGGAATCGGCCTGGGATTCTCGACGCCCAGGGCGTCTCCTGCGGCGGCTAGGGGCGTGAGGGCGCGAAGTTTGCCTCTCCCTCACGCGTTTCGCCTCCTCCTTTGCGAGCATTACTGCTTCGCAGAAGAAGGTGACGGCCTCCCATGCCCTCTCGTTCCGTACCACCATGGCCTGGACCAGGGCCGGACGCGAGAGATCACCGCCGCCGATCGCCTCCACGAGAACACGGCGATGCTCCGCCCAAGCCGGGCAGACCTTCATCGTATGTTCCACCGTGTTCTCCGGGCGATCCACATAATGTTGACACCCGGTCGTTTCCTTCCGCCTTATCCGGAACAGCAACCTCCAAAAATTGAAAATCCCCGGGTCTATAAGTTCATAACTTAAACGCGGATCGTTAGCCGAATCCCGTGGACTTAAACTATGGAAGCGATTCTTGAAGTAACGCCTCTGAATGCCTTCGCGTTACTTTTGCGAAAAAAATTACAGGAAATTGCCTCCTTTAAAGAAAAATGTAAAGGTTTTAGATCGTATTACGTGTTTTAAAGCAAAATTCATTTTATTTTGTTTGGAATTCGCAGTTATCCAAGACAGCAAGATGGAGGATATACAATCCAAAATGGTACAAGAGAATAACCCGAAAATGGGTGAACAAAATGTCGGAATTATAAACAATTTCCAAAACATTAATTCTGTTGAATTGCCATCTCAAGAAGCACGGCTGAGTTTCCGGTAGTTGCCTAGTTTTATGCCTTGATTTCCACCGCCCGTGCCTTAAAAGCCGGAACACTGCAAGCTGCTTGGCAGCAGAAAAGGAGGTAGCACTTTCCCGGCGAACTCCTATGCAAGGAGCACTGCTACTTCTAAATAGTTTTTAAAATATACTATGTTATCAAAAAGAATCCTTACTGCCAATTTATTTCCACTGATTTTCAGTCGTCTACCAAATAACTCCTAAGTTACCCGACTAATAACGTCACTACGTCACGATTTTATAGTCTAGCTCGAACAACGGTCTCACTAGGACTTCAGATATTGGAGATTCAAATGATAGGTCTTAAAGACCTCATTTTAGCGTTCCTTAGTAACTGAGCGCCTTGAATAGAATAATGGTTTTGCCATTTGTCCGTTTGACCTTGTGTCGAAGAGGCACAAGGTGTGCCCCTAGTACGATCAATCTATTAATAGGAAAGAAATCCTTGAAGTATATTAAAATGTATCCATAATATGGTTACCCATTTTACTGTCTCCAGTTTTTTAATTGGGAGGCGGTCTTTTGCCACTTTTGTGAAAAATCCGAATAGACCAGATGTATGAACGTAAACGAGGCAAAAGGAAGGATCTTTGTAAGGATCGTAGCAGGTGGCGTTCTGTAGTTTCTGCCCTCCCCCCATGGGAAGAAGGCGTGAGTTTATGTATGTATGTATGCAAAAATAGTCAAATATAAGGTAGGATCCCTTATGGATAATAAAATTGGAGATTGAATATTTAGCATTAACTTCTGCCCGCGACTTCGGCCGCTTTTAACCTTCCTCAAAACTTGGGCTATCCAATGCAAAGAGAATTTTTCAAATCCGACTGGAAGTTCCGGAGATTACCTCCTACATACCAACAAACATACAAATGAACAAACGAAAAACATAGAATAGATTAAAATTTATATCCAAGTACAGAACCCCAAACGTATGACCGTCACGAACTTAACAGGCTTTTTACAATCTCGCCAGACCTTACAAATTGTTTTTTTTTTTCTCTCGATGTCGATAGTAAGCAATATAAAGGGTGAATGCTCCTAATTTGCTCCACTTAAGCGTGATTTATTTTTATTAAAGACTTTTAGCTTTAAACTGGAACCACTTTGCCTTTTTAATTCTATTGTTTGTCTTGAGTGCTATTGTGGTTGTTTAAGTTTTATAGAAGCAAAGAAAAACTTGGTTTTCTTGCTGTTTGTTCAAAATGGTTAAAATTAAGTTTGTTAATTAACATTTTTATTTTGCAGTGATTTTGTTTTTCAGTTTTTTATTTTATTTTATTATAACTACTGCACTATTAATAGCAATAACAATCTGAATGAAAACGAACCACGCTTCTACAAAATTATCTAAACTTCACTTCAATTCCATCGTTTCGAAGACTATTCAACGAAATTATAGTAATTATAATTAACTAATCCTATTTCCAAAGTGGTCTCAATATGGAGGGACTTAGAAAATCCTCTCTCGAGGTCTCTGCAAAGCATCAAAAGCTCCAACTGTGCTGCAACTGGATCTTGTACTAATTAAAACTTTCGACCAATCGCCGAACGCTAATTCCAACTCTGCGAGTTACTTATCCATTTAGACTTGAGACGGCAATTGTACACTTCACCCTATCTTGTGTTCGTGTTGTATTGCATTTCTAAGGTAGATATATTTTAGGTTAACAATTAACTTTTTATTGTTCTGCTTTTATCTTTTTATATATTTAGATACACTTGACAAATCTTAAATACAATATCCAATATAACACTAACATATATTTATTTATGTACAAGTATATAAAGGAAAAAAAAAGAATGGGAAGAGCTCGTTGGGCATCAAAAAATTCATCCGTTTCGCTGTCCGTGAGAAAAGTGCCCCTCTGGTCACGTGAAGAGTTGATCAACAACTTGGCGATGTCCCGGAATACTCAATGTCACTCGAACCCTACGGTCCTAGTGTTTCAACCACAAACGGCATAAACATAGCTCCTAATAAGGTTGTTGGCGCCGTTTGAGGTTTTCTGCAAGGTCTGCAAAAATACTGAACCTTTTTTTTTTTTTTTTTTTTTTTTTCCGGGGTGGAAAATCCTCATGGATGTCCTTCGCCCTGGGGCGGGCGAAGGGGTCTGTCAGACTCCTACTGACTAAAAACCACCCCGGTGTTCCCTTCCCACACTTGGACCGGGGATCATGGGATCTAGTGCGCCTTCCATGATCCCCGACTGGTGTCGGCCCGCTTTTGCGGACCACTTCATGCCCGCGAGTGGAGTGAGGTGTTACACTCCCCCCGCGACGTCAAATAGGGGCGCGCGTGGAACACTACGCGCCGCCACCTCGGGTGCTGCTGGATGGGGGGTGACGGACGTCCCCGAGTCCGCCATCCCTCCGGATCCGTTTACGGGGGCTGGAAGAGGGCATTGTCTGCCCTCCGCCGACGCCCAGTCCGCCTGCTACGGATCAGGAGAGTGGTCTCGATCTCCCTCTCCCTTTCCGCAGCCTCCTTCTGTGAAACTACAGTTTCACAGAAGGAGATCACTGCATCCCACGACTCGGCACTCCCGACCATCGAACGAGCGACAGCCGGCAGCGCCAGGTCGGCTCCGACTTCAGATACGAGAGCACGGCGCGGCTCCTCCCATGCGGCACACTCTGCCAGTGTATGCTGCGCCGTGTCCTCCCGACAGTGGGTGCAGTGATGGCACCGAGCGTCCGGCTCCCTGTTTATGCGACACAGGTAGTTCCCGAAGCAACCATGCCCCGAGAGCACCTGCGTCGCCCGAAACGACAGGGAACCGTGCTTCCTCCCGAGCCATTCGTCGAGCACTGGTCGGATCGCGTTGACGGTAGCGAGGCCGGCGGTAGGGCGCAGAAGCCTGTCCCGCCATTCCGTCACCAGGACCTCGCGGAGCTGAGACCGACGAAGCTCGATCTCACGCTGCATCGGTCCACCTCCTCGCGTTCGCGCCTCCTCGCGCCACCGGTGCAGTGAAGCGAGGGCCCTCGCTTCTAGGTCCCAGGGCGGGGATCCGGCCAATGCACAAGCCGCCTCATAGGAGATCGTGCGATACCCCCTGATAGCTCTGACGGCCATCGCCCTCTGCGGTTTTCGCAGTATTGCGATGCTGCCGGCCGTCAGGTCAGAAGCCCACACCGGGGCCCCGTACAGGGCCATGGATCGCACGATCTCCAAGTACAACCGCCTACAGGCGGTGCTCGGGCCCCCCAGATTGGGAAGCAGCGTCGACAACGCACCCACGGCGCCCATCAACTTGGGCGTCAGTTGCCGAAAAAAATACTGAACCTAACCTAACCCATTTCTGGGTGAAATGGGTTAGGTTAGGTTAGAACCATGACCAACCGTATGCGAGCCGAGCGAGCAAAACGAATGGCGCCGCGTTAGCGGTCCCGAATGCTATATAGGTACTTCCAAGTAGATCGCAGATAGGCTATTTTGGTATTAGCGGAAGGTTAAATCGCAAGCAAGTTTGATACTTACCAGTTTACAATTTGTCAATTTCCCATGGATAGGTTACCTGTAATGCGTTAAATTGTAATTGATTTGTTGCAGTTCACACTTTTTCGACAGTTTAAACTAACGAAGTTCATAATTATATGGTAACGGTTATATAAACTATCTCAGAACACCTAGTTCGTCGACCCATGGTAACGACGTGAAGTTTACGAGCGACAAAGTACTAAGGAAACATGAGTTCATAACAAGTATCCAGTTATCTTCCGTAGGCGATTGTAGAATATTTAAATGACTTGATAGTTGCTACTAGAGTCTCGACGATCTCCGTCATGTGTTGCTTCGTTTATAGATTATCAAGTTAACTTTGGTTTGGTATTTCAAGCTAGGGTTCCCACCTCTCTCGGAATTCCAGCAGTCTCCCGGAATTCAGGTAAGAAAATTTAAATCTCCCGACTCCCGGACGGAATTTTAAATTAACAAAATTCTCCCGAAATTTAATATTCATGTGCGCGCTAGCAGATTAATTGACAGACAACATTTAGAATTATTGTATATTTATTTAATTTTATATCATATTTATATCTCATTGTATGCTGCAACGGTCGACATCATAACGTCAACGCTGGCTGTCGTTGAAAACCAGCTCTGGGGCTCTGTCTCGCACAGGGTCGCAGCATTATACTGAGCGATAGCCGTTTTGCGTGGATGTGACGTATATTTTCCCCCAATTTGTTCTTTTTTGTTTTGTGTTGTTTCTTTGTGTCATGTTTACCGCAAATAAACGTATTTTCTTTCTTTTTCTTTAGACAGTGGCGAAAATCGTACGACCGCGCACGGTAGCACGCTAATGGCCAATGCAGTCGCGCACTCGCGACACTCGAAACAACGTTCTGTCCATACCTGTATCAAACCCCGTCTGCGAGCGTGTTTTTATTGGTATAGTATTCGATATTATGGACAGAAACACATGAAAACAGAAATCTAAGCTTTTTCAATTTTGGACCGAAAATATTTTTTTTAAACTTAGTTCCAAACCAGATATTTTGAAGTCTGTACGTTCAAATGGAAAATATTAATAAAAATAAATTTAAAAAAAGTTTCTTTTTATTCTCTCGGATTTTGACTCACAAGAGATGGCAACCCTATTTCAAGCGTTAAATTGCTATTGCTCGATATTACCTACTAACTTTCAATACTTAAAAGTCTCCATAGCGATAATAGGATCAATTATTTTCAAGTAATGATGGGCTGTATTTGTACACTAACTCTCAGTAATCAAGCTGCCGCTGTTTGCATACACACTTGAAGTTTATATGTGACCAAAGTTAAAGTCAATTAATTTCAAGTAGGCCATTAAAAGGCACTTTTGAACATCAAAATTTACAACAAAATAGAATTAGTTCTTGGTTCCCCCTTGACTTCCGTACGCAAAATATGCGCTTTGACGTGGAGTTTCGGACGCCACTGCGAATCCGTTTTACCTAGTAGGGGCTCCCTTCCAAAAGGTAGTTTTGTATGGAGAATAATGGACAATTACTCATTTAAACCACTAATGAATGAAATGCACCAACCCCAACCTAATTTAACCAGACTCGATAAATCGAATGAACCCTAAGATTTGCACTAGCCCCTGGAGCCTCTTGCTTCATGGGGCTACAGAGGCCATTCCATATCAAGGAGTAGACCGGGGGCCGTGGTAATGGTAGAGAAAACGTGCCCTTAGGATATGGAAGGATATGCGAGCCGATCCGGTAGGATATGCATCTTATGCAAAGGAAGTGGAGAGATGGGTGATATTTATCTTTAGTTACTCGCTTCAACCACTAAGACTATTATGATATAATATGTTGGAAGGGTAAACATGAGAGTCTCTTGTAATAATATAGTAGTAGTAATAATATTATGTCATACTTCACACACTACTTTAGAACACACAAATATTTTTGAATTGGTTCATAACGTATGTTAATCGATTGCTGTACCTGTGCTGTGGTAGGGCTGTACCACATGCTCAGCAATCGCGTCTTCGATTGCGGTTCGATCCCCAGGTCGGGAAAAGTGGGAGGCCGTCACCTCCTTCTACGAAGCGGTAATGCTCGCGAAGGAAGAGGCGGAACGCGTGAGGGAGAGGCAAATTTCGCGCCCTCACGCCCCTAACCGTCGCAGGAGGAGACGCCCAGGGTGTCGGGAATTGTAGGCCGATTTCCGGCCACCGTAGGCGCGAGCTTGATATAGACCAGGTCCGGGTCGAAGGCGCGTTGTGTTTCACGCGCGCCTCAAAGAGATGTCAGCAGAATTGACTGGGTCCGTTAGGGCCGATGCCTGCCGGGGGTACGAAGAAAACCGAAAGGGAGATCGTGGCCCCCGGCAACAGGGCAACCGAAGGAACACGGGTGGGTTTTAGTCAGTAAGAGTCTGACACGCCCTCTCGCTCCGCCCAGAGCGAGAGAAGATATTTGATAATTTCCCAACCAAAAAAAAAAGTGGTCGGGAAAAGTGTGATTGGATTTTTCTATTAGAAATATTTTACCTACTTACTACATACGCGAATGTGAAACTGTACTATACAACTCTGCATACCCCTTAGAAGAATATTGGCGTGATATTATGATTAAAATACGTACGTATATTTACCTAGGACCTTCGTCGGCCTCTCAAGGTAATGAAGTGAGTTTTACGAGCGTCGCAGTATCATGAGCTGAACTTTAACGAGGTATCCAGTTCCTCCAGGATGGTGTAAATATGTAAATGTCGCGACAGTTACCTTGTCGCTGTGTTACCGGTAACGACACCTATCGTCTGAGTTGAGAACTACCGGTGTTACGTGGACCGGAATACCCCATTTTCCGTTTGGAAAATACTTTTTAATTTTTTATAATTCAATAATTATTATCTACTCCCAGAAAAGCATGCATTTTGGAAAATAATTTGTTAAGCAATAATTGATGCGTTTATAAACACAAAATCTCACTTTATATAGTTAATAGCGGTAAAAAAAAATGGTAGATGAAAGTGACCCAGTTAAATAGGGCTAGGAAGCAAACGCATAATATTGACATTACCAGGATCACAGCACAACAAGGAAAGGTTCTCGATCCGGTGGATCCAGAACGAATTGACTTGGCTCCATTTAGCTTCAAGCCCCAGGCATAACTGCGCCATTCTCCTCAGTTAATGACTACGATGTCACCTTCAAATTGATGAATCGCTACCAAAATGGCCCAGTGTGTACAGGAAATATCCATTTAAACTACTATCCCAGAAACAAATTGAGTAACTAAGTCTAGTTTATTCTTCTTACTGCGTAATAAACATAGATAAAGATACCAGGGTATCATAGCAGTAAGGAACTCAATATTACATTATATTCATCTGACTGAACGCCAATCCAGTTGCCACAGACTCTCAAGTTGGTTGAATTCTCAGATGCTATTGACAAAGTTATCCAGTTAGATTACTTAAGGAAATACGTCTTGATTACTCAGTACGTTTTAGATCGATAAGATCTATCAGAAGACGATTTAAACCTTGTATAGACCACTCTTTCTTAGATAACAATCATTTTTAAAGCAAACAATAATATTATCACAAAATCGTAGGTGAAATTAGTCTATATGATAAAGCCTTCCTTCTTCTTTGCCTTTCAAGATGTAAAAATAAAAAAATCACCAAAAAAAACAATAAACCATCGTCAAAAGAACAGGTAGAAATAGTTCCCCCAAACCTTTTGCACATTCGTTTAAAACCGACCCTTTTCTCAAGTACAATAAGAAAAAAATCCCTTCATATACCAGGCTCGAATAAAAGGAGTGGAGGTGATGAAAGATACAGCGGTGAATAAATCACACTGTGTATGAGAGCGTTTAATCAAAATTCGCTTAAATCACAGTTGATGGAAGTTAGTTCCTGAGACGTGTGGGAACATGTTACTGTATAAACTGCTCCTAGTTGCTTGGGGTAGTTCCAGTAAGGACGGGGCGTTTGATACAGATGAAAAGAAGAAGGAAGGAAACAAGATATGTTTATTTGACACATGTCGTAAGTTCACACACCATAAAAAAAAAGAAAAATATATAAAAGAAATGGTAAAAAAAAATGATAGTGAGTAAATAGGGTGTCTTACAGAGGTCTTAGAATAAATTCTTATAGCAGCATGTGATATCTTTTACAAGTGCATTAAAACAGCCTCCAGGACATATTCAGCACTGTTGAAACTGAATAGTTCCAAAATATTCAAGAAATTAACTGTTGGCCATGGACTTGCCCCAAACATCGCTATACTGTACTTTCCGCAACCAGCGTATTCTTGTGACCTTCATCACGTCATCGATCACTTGCCACGTTGCACCTTCCTTTACGTGGTTGTCCCTTCCTGAATACTTCGACCCCTGAGGCGAAATATTATAAAGAAGTATCAAAATCAGTAACAACAGCAAGAATATCAGTCAACTCTCGCTTAATCTGAATTTATGACGCGCCCGACACCTCCCACAGAGCTGTCGTATCAGACGAAATGAATACAAAGTTTGTTATGAACGAGTCGTGCCCTTACTTGCGCGTGCAAAATACGCCGTGGAAATACCGTCGTGGAAAAATCGTCGTGAAAATATCGCCGTGGAAAGGAGGATAATGATGGCAATGGGTTGAATGTGGACAATTTGTAAGGATTTTTTATGAGCTTATGAATAGGAAGTTTGTGTGTAAAATCTTTATTTACAATTTTAAATTGAGACGTAGAAAATATTATGGGTTGGTGAATAAGAATATTACGCTATGCGGGTTTGAATTCTTGTTACGTCACAGGAGTGGCTGGACTGTAATTAGATCTGACAGAAATTAGACATTTTACCAAGTAAGGTAGCAATAGAAAACATGGTAGAAATATTCTCAAATATAATCAAAAACTAGCTTGTTCCTGATTGACTGGCCGGTGAAGGCAAAACATAAGGATCACTGGAAAAGTATGGGGAGAACTTTGCCCAGCAGCGGGACAAAATAGGTTACAAAAAAAAAACAAGAGTTTGAGTTTCATTTATTTTCAATCTACACAAAAAAAACGGTTGGATGGCCATCAGACTGCAAAAGCTTACAAAAGTAGCCTTGTTCACATAAAATTGATCGCATATGAATGAGTGGAACACAAAATTGTCCACGTAAAAGCAAAACGAGAACTATCGATAGGCCTCCCAAAGCTTTGTGTTATCCCTTCACAAATAGAACTCAATGGTGTTTGTTATCGAGAATATTGCATCCGTAGGTAACAATTTCAATATTGCAGTGAACAGGGAAGCTACATGCAGTCCGGTTTTAATTTAAAATAAAACTGACCAATGACAGAGCATCGCAAATTTACCACCCTTAACTAGATAACCCCAGTAAAATTTATCACTTATTACAGGTATTGTTAAACAATACAAAGCTTTAATCTAATAGGGATAAGGTAGATATTGTAGTGGTTGTTTTCGCGTCTCCGTATTTGAATATTTTGGCCATGAAGACTGCGGTATTGCAGAAGACATGCTTATCTTTGTAAATGTATGTTTATCGGGAACTGAGCGGCAGTAAAAGGATTTTTATGAATTTTTATTTATAGTTTACGGTTCTCGACTGATATCAGTTACGAGTAGTACTGATAACTGTGTTCCGAGTCGTTAATAGGTGAAAATAGAACACCGATATTTAAGAAAATTAATCGCAGACCAATGCACGATTAAACTAATCTCCATGGTCCTTATATGGCCTGACCAGATTATGTCTGGATGACCTTTGAATTTGCTTCGGTCTTTCTTCTAAGAGTAGTCAGATAGGAAACAAACGATGGCCAAGTCAGTCTATTTATTCAAGGGAATAAAGATGTCTAATATTGATACAGTCACTATGAAATGTTGTTAGTTAACTAATTAGGTAACAATTTATGATAAAGTTGTTGGATAGATGCTCCCATAAAGGTGGGTTCTGACCGGTGTTATGGGCCGTAATGTACCATTCGCAGCGAACATGTTACGTTACGCCGTGTCCGAAAATCCGTGTAACATGCTCGTTTCGAACTCTTTGCTCGTTTGCGCTTCAGATTCTAAACACAATAGCCAAGAATCGACACGTGTCGCACGTGAGCTCGTGATAACTTATCTCGGGCGTAATGACTGAACCGCGTAATACTCAAAGGGATTCGCCAAAAAACCGCCAGCGGACGGAGCGCTCGAAACGAGCAACGAGCGGCTCGCTGCTCGCGTGATCGTGCTCGTTTCCACGTGCTGACATCATGAATGCTCGCTTTGTAAAATGTTACATTACACCCCATAACACCAGTCAATACCCATCTTAAGTACTAAATAAAGTAACCGACTAGGTTTTACATTAGATCTCACAACGATTTGCGGTAGAAAAACTGCATTGCGAGACTTTTTTCTTACATGTTTTGTTTTTGATGGGATTACATTTACAGTTTAATTTCGTAAAGGGAAATAGTTTTTATTTGTGGCTCTCAAGGTAAAACAAATTTGTTAAATCATTGAAATCAAACTATAGCTCCCCAAACAAGCTTAACTTTTAACACTTCCGGAAAGTCGCAAGCACTTTTCAACCCACAACGCTAGTTTTTTGGCCTCGGATGAAAAACTCTAAACGGGGCGGCGCGGCCAATTAAAAGTTTTACCAATTAACCAGTGCCAATGACGCCACGCAGTTGCATGCTGTTATCTACAACTTTATAACCTGCATAACATATCCGTGTGTTATTCTTATCTCTGGTACAAATTGCTACAGTGTTGTTCGGCATTATTTTTTGTTCGAACGGATTTTGTCAAGGGGATTTGTGATAATGGATTGTTTATTGGTACTACAGCTTCCATATTTATTCGTAGATTAGTGATTATGTATGTGCATTAAACTGGTTTTCGTGATGCGGCACAGAAATATCATGACCGGTTACCGGTCATGATATTTATTTTTATTTATTTTTGTAGTATGTCTTTTAGTAAGAAATAAACAGTTAACTAATATTAACTTCTTACCAAA
The DNA here is from genome assembly GCA_916610215.1 of Omphaloscelis lunosa. Taxonomy (NCBI): domain Eukaryota; kingdom Metazoa; phylum Arthropoda; class Insecta; order Lepidoptera; family Noctuidae; genus Omphaloscelis; species Omphaloscelis lunosa. Next base: position 21,513,449 of record OU744246.1, read on the forward strand.
GGCATACAATTTCTCTGTTTACACTGCTAATTGCTAGCACTACACTTCTTAGTTTTCAAAGAAAAAAAATATCTAGTGCCTTTCAGTAAAACAACACACAAATAAGATGGGGAGGCTTCTTACTTACCAGGAGTACAGGACAGATAGAAGGTATTGATTACCGCTCATTACCTTCCACTCACTGACATAAGTACATAATACATAGTTTAATGGAACAGTAGGTGAAATGCGATCTATGTCTCACTAACGTATGACCAATTTGAATGCCTAGATATTTTTTAAGATATTTAAAATATGGTATTCGAAACAGCAAAGATAAAATAATATAATAACCTCTTAAGTTTTCTAAACTTCATCAGAAGTGAGTGAGATACCTATATATATATTTAAGTGAACAATTACAGCAACTAGGTAAGATACCTATTAAGTTATAATGTTCATTACGATAAATAAATAAAACTATATAATCCCTTTTTCACAAAACCCTTTAAGTAATTGAATTCATCAATTTTAACATTCAACATTTAAAAAAAATCATCTCGACAGCCTCAAAAATTCACGCACTAACGAATTTATTACAGTTGACTTACCGCTTACTCATCGACAGGGGCGGAGGCTCGTTCAAATTCAACACTGGCTCCGTCCGTGGCGGGGGATTGTCCCGGGATTACGTCGAATCCCGTGACGTCATCGGCCCGTGGCTTATACCCGGCTGACTTATCCGGGCACGTTTTTTCTCCGCGAAAAATATCGTCTTCGCAGTCGTTTAGCTGTTACCAGAGTGACGCCTCTGAATTTTAATTTGCTTAGTCTGTGATGAATGAAATTCGAATTTTTTGTATTGTATTTTTTGTTGCATTATTTATACATAGTTTAAGGGTTTCATGGCCGTTTTTGTTTGTTTATGAATTTGAGGCGTTTGTTTCATGTTTGGGCTGAGATTTAACATTATTTCCCTTATGAATAAACCCGCCCTGAATCCGTTGAAGTATCATCTCGCTAAACCATGGTGGTGAAGGCGGAAGCACATAACCAGAAATGATTATTTTCAAGTAGGTTTGATCATAATTCAAGAGTTCCTAAATAAGTATTTGTATTTAATTTCTGGTATTAATTTTTACAACTATTAAATATTTAAACATTAGGGAGGTTATTATGATCAGTTGAAAAAAATTACGGGCAGTAATTAAATATGGCGGTTGGTAAATTAGTCAATCTGCCTAACTTTTTCCCAACTACATATGTTAGGATCGGCTTCCAGTCTAACCGGATGCAGTTCAATACCAGTAGCGACTGCCTATCTGACCTCCACAACCCAGTAACTGGATAATAAGATACCCCTTGGTAAGACTGGTTGTCAGACTTTCGGGCTTCTGACGACCCGCAAAGACTGTCAAAGATCCACGAATGACAGCCGGGACCAGCGCTTAACGTACTTTGGAGGAGTCGCGGTATGTAAAGATGGTCACCCATCCACGGACCAACCCTGGCAAGCGTAGCTTAACCTGATGGATTAACCCATGCAGCTGCTATTACTTAGCCACGACCTCTGGTTGGTAAATTAGTGTGACAGTAAAACATGAACAATAATAAAAAGAAAATTGGGCGATTATTTCATCCTACAATGTCAGGACAAAAAATACTCAAGTAGTGTACTAAACAAATGGGCGGTAAAAATGTTGGAATGGGCGGTAAGATCAATAATTCGGCAGTTCATAGGTTAGGTTGGAACTGTTTGATTTCCTTTTGATGTGAAACATCTAATGCGGTAAGCCCAGGTACGCACGAGCGTATTTTTACCGCGGTGATTATTTTCGCGCACTGGAATTTCAACGCTATGTTTATCGCTGGGAGTTGAAAATCCAACAGTGTGTTTTTTCGACGCCTTCGTTAGATTCTCATTGCTCGGCTCAAAAAGGAGAGTTGAAAATTCACTGCGCGATAACATTCCGCCGCGATATCTTTACGTCCATGCGAAAGTGGGCTTAGGTTATTGGTGGGCTATTGGTCGGCGCCGGCGTCGCGGCCAACAGCCAACATCCAAACGAAATTTAAATAAAGATTTTTTTTTAAGCTGAATATTATGTTTTTATTAGGTATACCATACTTATTTCCTTTAATAAACCATCCTTTGATGCATATTTTCAATACAAAATAGTTTCGATGTTTCACATCCCACGACGCACGGCTCAATTATTTTATTTTAGCTAATACTTTTCCAATCGCCTTCGGTCATTGCCTCCTTTACAGACGTACATAGATCACCACCACCACCACTAAACCACCCAGGATCAAAGTCTTGGTAGAAATAATAAATGGCAGCGAGTTAAACCCTGATAAGCTGACGTGAGCTAAGCTCAACTTGTAACTGTGGTGTGTATGTTTGTAGCTATTTTTGTATTTGCTCGAGAAAATCCTTGCAAGTTCATATTCATGTATGCTCAATGATGTAATAGCAGAAAATGCTCGGTAGACAACGACTTCATAGAGGAAGAAGAATATCAAATGCCAACTTTTAGTGGTCAAGTAAAAATCTGCAAAAATAATCCAGATTCTTTGTTTTTTAATTCATTATCAACCATTTCACAATAATAATGACGTCTAACCGTATTGTTCAACCTTCAAAGAGAGCATAACAGCATAAAAATACAAACAAACCATTATACAAAGATAAACATAATTAAAATCAGAACAATGGGCTTTCTAAAAGACCTTCGTATAAAAATAGTCGGTAAACAACAATACGGGTGGACAGGGAAATCCCTTAAAGGGCCTGCCTGCGGCCAGAAACTACCAGGCGACAAAAACACGCGAGGAGATAAAAAAGTAACGTACCATCGCTCATAATCAACGCCGTGCGAAGAACAAAGCAAATAACACAACGAGAAAGATTATAACAGTGCAATGCAAGAAAAATTGTACACAAGACTGAATAATTAATACTGCATCTGTCTTTGGATGGGAAACTAAATGCAAAAGTATGCTTTCAAATTCAAACAAGATAATTTTGCAAAAGCTTTTATAACGAATAACATAAAAATTGCAAAACGCTTTTATCTGCATCACAATCAGACAAAAATGTTGAGTTATGAGTAAGTACTTAGTATGCAAAACGTTGCATTGGCATTCGTCTGTCGTGTTCACAAAGCGTAGGACTTCCACGAAGATGAAACACAACGAGTCTGCGAATGCATTTTATTGTCCTTTCGAAACTAGCTGAATAACTCTGTGGAAAAAAATAAGTAAATAATCATTTCTGAATTTAATAAAGGTGAATGTTGTTCTGTCTGCTTGTTGGCTTATTGGTCGATTGGCACGAATTTACTCGCCCGAAACGAGCGAATCGTCAATTTTAAAAATAATAACATTTTTTATGTAGTAACAACACATCATTAATTGCGATTATACATGAAACTAACAATAATTAAGTAAAGTAAATCCCTGTGCCTAATAAATATGAGTTACCAGGAAAACAGGAGCAATGAGGAATAATTTTCAATGAAATATGAGATCAAAGAAAGTTCATTAGCAGTAAGCACCTAATGTTTGAAGTTAGAGTTTCTTAATCATAACGATCGATATTGTTACTTATTCGAGTATTTTAGTATAAGCTTGGGTTCAAAGCATACGTATATTAGAGCCAGAAACGCATTTTACAGTCGGAAAACACCATAATTGTTCGACGTAGGAAAATTCGTAGAAACTACACTGTAGTTCAACGATATCCTTACAGCCCATAAAAGGCTACACCCTAATGACGAAGTCATAATAAAGCTTTATGTAACCCCAATATTCCCTGACCTTACGGGGAGAAAACTCCAGTGAAAAGTAAGTAATATAGCAGCGGTATAAGGCACTTTGGCCGCCATTGTTTCAGCCCTGCGGTAAAGCTCGGCGTTATCCGCCGTACGCGCGTCATCTGTTTTGATTACCTTCCCAGTAATGCGTTATATTATTTATATTGCAGTTAAAGGGCCAGAAGCACTATGTTAGGATATTATGGGATTATTTTTAAGTAAATTTATAGTTGACAAAACAGTTTTTATGAAAAGTATAAAATAATGCCTTTTTGATGTAATAAATAGGAAATGATAAACTAAGGTAGTCAGGGCCTACGGATGGAAATTTGTCAACCCCACATGGCCCACATTATGTAGCTTTGTGCAGGAAATATTTTTAGACTATGGGGATCCTTTAAAAGTTACTTTATTCTTTGTCCGTGGGATCGTTCTTAAGCTATCAATCTTGAGGGCAGAACAGCCAGCCACACACGGTATGGATTTCAGATCTGACGGATCTGACCGTGTGCGGAAAGTGCGAAAACTTGAATGAAATCGTTCAGCGCAACACGTGTGTAGCCGACTCACTGGCGCGGATTACGTGCCGTGTGTTACCTTATTTGTGTGCATAGGGCTGCTACACCGTAAGGTCTGCACCACATACCAAGCCGTAACATTTACAATTTAAAAAAAAACCAGCCTGAAACAACTAAACACTACACGCTACAAATAGTTGTCTGAAGAATGAGCTGAATCCGTTAGAAATACGCTTGATAAGCCACAAAAGATCGTGGGGTAGAAAGAGCTGGATGAGACTCGCACAGACCAGGGAACCATGACACAAAAGGAAGGAGACCTTTACTCAGAGTCACAAAATGTAGCAAAAAAAAATAATAGGCAGCCCTACTGGTAACCGCCAAAGATGTACCTATGTCTCCATTTGCACCCGTGCGGCTGCGTGACTAATGTACCGTGCTATCGCTACGTGTGGAGAGTACAAATTTCTGCAGCACACGCGTCATTTCTACAGCTCTTTATGAGTTGAACTGAGCGTAGGTAGCTTGTTTTTTTTCATTGAGAAGCTGTTAGTGGTAGCTTAAACACAGCTTTTATAAGGTATGAAGATAATGACCGCGAATTTTTCGTTTTCTTTTAAAATTATGAAGTTGGTTGATTGCTATTGAATACATAATTTTACAGCCAAACTTAGGCGACCCCTTCCGTTTTCTGACAGACAATCAGCCGCAAAACGACAAAATAAAAACCTATAGCTCTAAGGTATATCACAAAGCGTGAGAGTAGAAACAGCTGTGTTTTACAATTTTGTTAGTGCCTACTGTTCTAAAACTTCTTTGCCAAATTTTCCAAAAATCTAAGCAGCTTCATTTTGAGTACATAATGGTTTGTTTCCATAATCGCGTATCTCCTCTTATTAGATGATCTAAACGAGTCTTTTCTTTATGTAGATAAAACTTCAGGAAAATATCAATTTACCGTGCTTCCTTTTCTTGGAAAACGTATTATCAATATCTTTCTGCCTGTTTTCGCTCCCCTACGATTAATGTACGTTGTACACCTTTTTGTATCAAATACGAGACTTTCATGAGCTTTTTATAAGGTGAGAATAAACACCTGTGTATGAGCGGCATAATAACATTTTCTGGGAAGATTTTTTGAAGGATTTGTTTGTACTACATTAAAAACATATAAAATTACAAGCTTCCATTCTTTATTGGATTATTTCACATAAAATAACGATATGCCAAACAAATAGTTCGTTTCAAACATTTTTCCCACGCAGTAAACATAAACATAGGTACATAATTTACACGTTGTTGGTCTGTTCCCGTAAATAAATCTGGCATCGTCCCCGTGCAACGATTTGTCACGATATTTGATATAAATATTACGGACGAATCGCATCGGCAAAAAATCTGAAAAATCGTTGGTAGGTAAACTTTTTTACAAATATGCATGTAAACTATTGTATTACAGTTTCGTGATTTGTCCGCGATAAATGGTGATTTGTAATTTATGTGTTCGCTTTGTTAGGGAAAATTGTTTGTATGATAAACTAAACTCGAAACTAGAATATTGCGCATGGAAAATTCATTGGTATTACTATGTTTTGATTATCTAGAGTTTTTTTATTATCAATTCTAACTAAAATTAAAATGTCTTCAGTTCCACGAAAGACCAAAACTAGTCAACAAAAATCGTGAACTCAACAATCAAAACGTCTAACTAAAACCTCAACAACGCAAAACTTTAATTACTACACGAAAATAACTAATTACGCAGAAAAAAAATATTTGAAAAGGTTTATTCACTCGCAAACCAGACCTAGTGGAAATTAATTCATACATTTTGAAGCCATCTCTCTTGCTAAAGGACAAAAGCAGTTGACATGCACTATGCCCGTATGCTTCCAACATGCCAACGTATTTTATAATAAAGCCTAATTGGAGTCAGCGCACTAAATATTATAAAAGCTTGCATCCATTAGTTGTACCGTATTTTAACAACACACAATGATAAATATGGCTTGCGGTATAAATGCCATGTGGTGTTGGCTCTGAAACAAATATACTTCTCGTGGATATCGTAAAAACGAATGCCAACTTCATCATTTTTTTTATGAAACTCGAATATTTATTGCGGATGTAGAACCTGCGTAAAAGCCCCGTAAGACCATCGCAGCAATCCATTAGCCATTATTGAAGCGATCTATGGGGATTTTGTGGACTACAGCTAAATGCGTAGGTAAAAACTTAAATACGCTGTAGGCATTTTCTTCGAATTGTATAATTTGAAGAAGAATTTTGATGTGGTTGAAATAAGAAATCTTCCTACAGTACTACGTAATTGTATTTAATGTTTGTCTCTATTGCTTGATTTATTTTCAGTTTGCAACAATCCGATTCTGATGTTTGACCAAAAGCTAGCCTAGCTCCTGAAAAAGCTAAGGATAAGGATCATCCTACATTTTAACGTGGCTACGGTGCACAAAACAATACTTATGGATATGTACATAGTAGCCAATCTATTCATTAGCAATTTGTTGTTGTGATCAATTATTCGCACGCTAAATAAACGACTTATCCTACCACATAACTCTTTCAGAATAAAAATATATCGGTCCACAGCTTACATCTTAAGTTGACGTATGTTATGCCTCTACGAGAGCTCATATATTAAAATAAAGTCTAGTTGGGCTCAGCGCTCGCCAAATAATGCGGTATAAAACAGTACATTACTTTTGCAGTAATTTGACAATACGCGCTCCACAGCAGCGCAGTTTGCCAGGATGCGTTGACTGCATTTTGATCTATTGGTACCTATTTCGTTTACATATTTATTCTTAAGCTGAATTTTAAAATAAGAGGGTTTCTTTATAAAAGGTTGCAAGTAAAGTCTCTTAAGAGATATGTTAACGTCAAAAAATTGTTGTTTAACCCGCCAAACGTCATCGCCTACTAGAAAGAAGAAAGAAAAGAAAGAAAGAAAAATAGGTTTGCATGTACTAGAAGCCGTTTGCATGTAAGTGCTCAACGGTTTTCACGATCATATTATTTTATTGTCGTTTCGAGTGTATTTTAGGGATCCGTATCTCAAAAGGAAAAAGTATGATATAAATACTGTTACGTTGTACGTACGAGATCTTTCGAGAAAGCACGGATTACAGTGTGTTTGCGCTAAAAACTTCGAGAAGCATTCCATTATTATTAGTTTGAAGTTAAGTAGGTAACTACTTATAAACAATATTAGAACTCGTCATTGTAATTTCGACCGTACGCCGAGGGCATAAAGTACCTATTTCTTTATTCGGTACAAGTAGGTTATTATTTTTTATACCTACTACTTTTGTATTTCCTGGTAATGTTTATTTGTTGATGTTTTTCTGGAACCGTTCTACACATAGCTGGAATGTTCTTGAATATTGGCGGTATAAAAGCAGAGAGCCGACACACGATGAGTCAGTCTGATTTAGGCGATACAACGAAGCGAATCGAAGTGAACTAGAAGTGCGATATCTAAGTGAATAGTGATCAGTAGTGTATTTGTGATTACGTTTTAAGTGTTTTGTGTTTAATAAAGTTATTTAATTGTCTGATCGGTAATAATTAATTTATCCCATACCCAGCTCGTAACAATACTCACTTTTCGGGGGTAAATAAAAAAAAAGTTTTGCATACTGTACTGTGTGTCATATCAAATGAAAGGGCTTGTTGTGAGGATCTGAAATATGTCTTTTTTAATAAAAAAAATAATAAAAAAAAAATCGTTAATCGTTCATTTTAAAATATTTTTTATAAAGATATTTAAGAAAATAGAAAATATTTATTATTATTATTATTTATTTTTACATTATTTTTATTTTTAAATACAATTTTTTTTTTTTTTTGTAAATGTTAGGCTTAGTAGTTTCGGAGATAAGTCTCCGAAACTACTAAGCCTAACATTTTTTTTTAAATACATTAAATAGTTTTAAACTTATAGATTAGAATCTTAAAATAACGTGGTAACCTTAAAATTAAAATAACTTCATTAATATGTCCACCAATACTGCTGAGCGTGCCCAACTACTGGCTGTGGGAGACTGGGAGTCGGGCAGGCTGGCTTCAGGCGCTATCATCACCCAACATAGGTACTGTGCCGGGTGACACCACTTTTCGGCTCGCTACAAGTCTGCGTTTGTGCGGTCTTTGCGGGGCTCCACATCGCTGTCAGTGCAGTGGAGCAGTCGACAGCCTCGGACACTATGGCCTATCCTGCAGCAAGAGCGCTAGTTGGTTGGCACGGCACGTAAGCATTAATGACATCATCCGTCGGGCTCTTGTCACCGCCGGGGTGCCAGCTGTTTTCGAACCCAATGGCTTGGCACCCGACGATGGGAAGAGGCCAAACGGAATGACCATAATACCTTGGAAGTTGGGTAGGCCTTTGGTGTGGGACGCAACCTGTGTCGATACCCTCGCACCATCCCATCTTCCTAGCACGGCGGGCTGTGCTGGGATGGCTGCTGCAAGTGCAGAAATAAAATCCTAATTGGTAGGTATATTTTTGGGCCATTTGAGGTTGAAACACTAAGGCCATGGGATCCGAGTGCTCATCAAGTACTTCGGGACATCGCCAAGCGGTTGGTCGACTCTTCACGTGAGCAGAGGGTTGGCCAATTTTCAGGTCAAAGAATCAGCATTGCCATACAATGTGGCAATGCTGCCAGCCTTTTGGGCAGTTTTCCCCTGACAGCGATGCGGGTGAATATTTTTTGATGCCCAATGAGCTGTTCCTATATTTTATTTTTTTCCTCTGTATACATACTTATACATAATTTATCATATATTTTAGTGTTAGATGTAAATTGTAAAATAAATAATGTTTGATTAAAAGCTGAAAAAAAAATGGTTCCAACATGGTAAATCTCCCAATATTGTGCGTACAAACTTACATTTGCAGTTGGAATGTATGAGAGAACATGTTTTTCAACTACAATGTTAAGTTTGTCCTTGGGGTAAGTTCATCCCAACTACGGAACCCTTCATTGTGCGTAGTCCGATACGTTCTGAACCGGTGTTTTCTTATGAAAAATTACTGGTTCATACGACATTTGTCGGGTTAAGCAGGCGTTAATCATTACTTACTTAACTTTAAACAACTTATGTAAATACTATAATTGTTCTAGCGCTGAAACCACACATTGTGTTTTCTTCTTTTCCCGTCACTTTAGTTCTATCATAATCAATATCAGGAAGATATGCATATATAATGGAAATCGCACCTACGTAGATTGTTCTGGAACCACTAACGTTGTTAGCATTTAGATGGTGATGTAATAATATTTTAGTAGATTCCAATAGCTGGCACAAGCCATTAGTGGCATATTGATGGTAATTGAATGGCATATGTAGATAACACGATATTATGCCGTACACGTCTGAAATTGCATTAATGATAAGTTGCAATATACTGAACGAAATTTGCAATAGGTACCAGGATATCAGAAAGATTAAGTGCCCGGATTCTTTGATGATGATTGGTAACACTATAATAATTTATTGACTTCACAAGTGCAGGACAAAGACCTCTTATATTGAGGAAAACTATATGTGATCATCGCACTCCACTGTTGTAGACGACTCCTACATAACATGCATACCTAGTACTGAGAAAAGCGAGACTAAACTAAGTTCTTAATTTTCAAAGACTTACTTCAAGAACTTGAATTTAAAACTTTCAAAATACAATAAGATGGCATAAAAGGCCGTTCAGATTAGCATTAGGGCTTTAAAAGCTTCTTTACGTATATTTTAGAAATAACATCAGCATAGTGCTCAAAGCTAAGGTACCTACTAACTGAGAGAAAATCTTTTCATAAAATAAAGTTAGAACAACCGATGGACTGTTATTGTAGTATATTGTGTAAGTAATCGTTATTTCCATAGAACCTGCACAAAAATAACAAAAATCTAGTAACACAATATTCTTTAAGCACACACTCGGAACGTTCCAGACAGTGTACAAAAAAGAATGCCTAAGCAACTGCAATTAACAACCACTTTATAATACAAAAAGTTGATTGCCTTCCCATTCACTCCATGCAAAACTGCATATGTATGAAAGAGACAGGCGCAACATTGTCGGCTCGCATCTGCGTCCCCACTTACAGTTTTTCCTGCATTTTTCCCACCTACAGGGTTTTTTTATGCTAGTATGTCGGTTATGCGGTTGGTATTCTGATGAATGCAAAAACGTTAGATGCTGTTTAAATACTTATTATGCTATTTTGAATATAATTATTTTCGTAAAATCTTAGATATTCTTGTTACCTACTTAAAAGGTCAAAGATAACAAGCAGGAAATTACCGTAAATTACCTACGCTTTATTATAAACTACTTATCTATACTTTAGTAAATCGCTAACTGAAATTTTAATTTAAATTCTTAAAAATCAGCCAAGTGCGTGTTGAACTCGCACACGAAGGGTTCCATACCACCATACAATACTTAGCAAAAAAACGCTGACAACATGTTTCTTGTATGAGGACCCCTTTTACTTTATCTTATTTTTATCATTTATTGTTATAGCGGCAATAGAAATACACAATCTGTGAAGAACTTCAACTGTCTACTTATAAGTTCATGAGATACAGTCCGCTGACAGACAAACGGACGGACAGCGCAGGCTTAGTAATAGGGTTCCGTTTGGCACCCTTCGGGTACGAAACCCTAAAAAGCAGCATAAATGCAAATGCAGAGTAACGGGCATAAATCAAATAAGTAAGTCATCATTTTAATTACCAATGTCATAAAATTGAGTAAGCCAGACTCGACCTCTTAGCAATTTGACCAACTCCGTCTGTTAAGAGTCACAATAAAATTTATTGCCAGCTCTAAAATATATCTTAAATTCTTAACTTCACAAAAGCTTGTCTTTCCTATCTATCTACCAATTTTCAAAGACAAAATTACGTCTTGAAAGATCTCAATCGAACAGATTTAAAGCCATGTTATCAAGATACATATAAAATAACGGATTTTTCCTACTGATTCTGCTTCGTAATGTATTTTCCGTTCATTTAGTGCCTTTGGAGCTCGTGGCTAAGTAATAACAGACGCATGGGTCGATTTATCTGGTTAAGCTACGGTTGCCGGGATTTCGCGGATGGGTGACCATCTTTACATACCAAGACTCCTCCAAGCCTCGAAAAGTACGTTAAGCCGTTAGTCCCAGCTGTCATTCGTGGATCTTTGACAGTCGTTACGGGTCGTCAGAAGCCCGAAAATCTAACAACCAGTCTTACCAAGGGGTATTGTATTACCCAGTAACTGGGTTGTGGAGGTCAGATAGGCAGTCACTCCATGTTAAATAATGATATTCAGCTGCATCCGGTTAGACTGGAATCTGACCCCAACATAGTTGGGAAAAGGCTTGGCAGATTAATTTAGACCCAATACACGATCATAAACGCAAACACGCTTGTGTTCCACTTTTCCCTGCGTTACCCTTCCATTACTCTATTATGATGAGCGAATGTTTTGTCGTTTGCACGCCTCTCTGCCTGAATTATACGTTTTTGTTATACTTTTCATAAAAAATATTTTTTTTACTTGACATTTCGATAAAACGCTGTGCTTAACGGTTGGGTTATAATAACCTTTTTATTCTGTGAAGGCTTTTATTTTTTTGATGTAGAATTTTGTGCTTTCAATATAATTTTGAATAAACTATTATATTATTAGTACGGGCGAAAGCTAAAATAAGAAGGCATTTTCTATATATAATATCTTTTTCAAACTAAGTTCTACTTAAACTTAATTTTACTTATCGTGTTATGGATACATTACCTTAGACGTTATTTTATCACTTAGGTCCTTTTTTATGTCAAAGCTGATTTGCTAGAGTGAGTCATTACGTTTGATTTAACTTTTCGAAAGAACTGAAATTCAAATTTTTATTAGATAAATTTGCTTAAAATTGAAAAATAATTAGAAATTTCACCGAAAACTTTTTTCAGAAGCCGTACTTTTCCTTTGATTGTTAATTTTAGCAAACATTAAGAGGTGTGTATGCTGACACAGACAGAGCAGACAGACAGCCTGACAGAATGGACTGTCCATCTGTAATTCACTGCTGTCAGCATTGCTGTCAGTAACATATGTCACCATATCGTGTTATTCGCTTGAAAAAAGATTTGCATTTAATTTGATAGCCACTTCAATTATCAAGCCAATTAACGGTAAATCATACAAAAGGTGCATTGAAAAAAAATACAGGGTTAGGATTCCTCGTTCATTTTTCAAAGGGTTTTGTAAATCACAACTGAGCCATTTCATGGGAGGCTCGAATGCCGATCAGTGCTGCTAATAAAATCGATGGGATGACGTTGTAACTCTTGCAGAGAATAAAAACAGGGGTGGAAGATAAAAGGAACGATTTCTATAGCTTGTAATGTAACAATGTAATTTTATTTGAAAGGGACTGAAAGACGGGTTACTTTGCAATAAATTAGTTTTTTTTCGATTAATTTTAAACGGCGTAGTCTAAAAGTTTACGTAACCATCAGTTTAAGAGTTTTAGGTTCCACAATAATGGTAACCAACAAAATTAAAGGCTTCTGACAAAAGGTATTTACAAGGAAGAGGTGACAATGATGGAAAAGTCGGAAGGGGATGCCATAGAAGGACATACACATAGTGAGTTTAGTGACCTCATTGGTGATGTTCTCTAGAAAGGTCAGGTGCGTAGTGCTAGCAACCGGCGTGCGTGAAGACCGTAAACGAAGCAAAAGAAGTATGTAAGGACGGTAGCAGATGGCGTTCTGTAGTTTCTGCCTTCACGCCTTCTTCCAGAAGGGGGAATGTATGTAATAATGGTTTAAAATTTAATAAATACTACCTACTTTATAATTTTCATTGACTAAAGTTCACTGCTGCTCAAAAGTTTAAGTTGCGACACCTTCTTCCACAATCCCTCTACCCTAAATATGCTGAGGTTAAACTCCCCCATTTTACTTTATAATTTTCCGGCAATATTACTCAAACGGAAACATTATTCTTTCAAATTAAATACAGAACAAGAAACTCTTAACACTCCATAGGCCAGACTTAAGACTTCAACTCCCAAAGTGGGCGACTTTTGAAGTCTTGTCAAAATATTTCGTTGGGCACTACGAGCCGGCGAAGTTGGACAAACTTTTATTGTAGAATTTATGACAGTTGTTCATTCATTGTTTTAATGTCACTAAATCTACGAAACTTAGTTTGTTTCACGTTTTATTTGACTTAGATATGCATGTGATATTTACGGCCGTATGGGAAAGATATAAAAGAATAAACAAACATTGTAAGATATAGCTATTTGGGGACTTCTTGGCGATTCACACTTTTTGATGTTCCAACCCAAAACTCTAACAAAATTGAAATGTGTTAGAGCCAACAAGAATGTACAAAATATATATATATATATATCTTTATTTCAGACCGAAATTTGTCCATAAGTTGTTAGTGGTTAGTAACAGATTGTGCTAACATGCTATGTTAGTGTTGTTAGTAATGAAATTAATTAGTTAGCACAAACCTAATGCTATTTTTACCCAGTGTCTTTGGATGAGGCAGTCAGGTCTGCTAAGATTCATTTTCAGGATACTGTTACGAGTGTTACGCAAGTGTTGTAGTAAAGAAGCTGCTTTCTTACGCATGATGGCGTGAAAGCCATCCGTGTGCAGCAAACATTCCAGACGCACTACTAGCATCCAGAAAGCGTTATTGTATTGTACGCGCAAGACGTTGTGGGCTCAGTTCGTATATGACACCCACAGCCCGCAAGAGTAGAAGAACTGACAGAACGCCTTAAATAAACTGACTTTGACGTCTGCCGTGCAGCGATCGAACCTACGGGCGATCATATTACTCTACCGCCCTGCGCTCGCGCTCTATATCGCCATCATCCCGTAGGTCATTAGTAACAACATGACCTAGGTACTTAAAACTATTTACTACATTAAGAAAACCTCTTTTTTATATTTAAATTTGAATTTCGCGGCCTACCTTTGCGGAACTACCTTTAAGGATGATTTCCACCAAACGGCCAAACTCCGTTGTTCACTTTATATATTAATGAATTGCCTAAAGCAACTGAACAACCGATGACTCTTTTTGCTGATGATTGCACTATGACAATAGCTTTTAATGACAATGACACATATGAACATGACATTAATCATTCCTTTATATCTATCATAAATGGGTTAAATAATAATAATTTAATAATTAATTTTAAAAAGACCAATGTAATACATTTTAGACAACGTACACATACAGCTAAAATCCTATTGTCAACTTAATAATATTAATATAAATAAATCTGACACAACAAAATTTCTGGGACTGATTATAGATGATAAGTTGAATTGGAAACCTCAAATAGAAGCACTTAGCAAACAATAAAGTAGAAGTTGCAGCCTACGCTTTAAAACAACTCGCAGCAGTTCTCAACAAAGATGCACTGATAACTGCTTCAAAGTCAAAGTCAAAACATTTATTTCAAATAGGCCCATGAATGGCACTTTTGAACGTCAAAATTTACAGAATAATATAATTGATTCTAGTCGCCCCTTCCAAAAGGTAGTTTTCGTATGGAGAAGAATGGGCAAGAAACTCCACCGTTACTCTTTTAAAATGTTTTACAATAGTTTGTATAAGTACGTACATTACTTAAATAATTATATGTGAAGACGATGCACCTAGAATAAAATTACTATACCACAATAGGTAAAAAGAATTAAAAATGAAGCAACGACAGATAATTTAATTATATGATAGATACATGGTGCTCACATATTTACAAACATAGTAAAAGTAGACGATTTTCCTAATGTTTTTAAAATTAATAAGTCAGTGTGTGAGGAAGTAATCACAGAATGTAAAATCAATGTCATATAATACAAAATTATTAAAAATTTTACAATTAAATTAGCAACCTGTTTGATTTTGTCTTGATTCTAAATTGTCCTATGGAGCAGGACCAGCATGTTTCCAAGCACTCTACGTATCTATACGTATCTACGTATCTTGGATATAATCCTCTAATTTGTAATATGCTTGTTTACAAAGTGTACTTTTAATCTGAGTTTTAAATTTTCTTTCATTTAATTGCAATATGTCACAAGGTATTTTGTTGTAACATTTAACACAGTACCCCATAAAAGATGTATGTACTTTAGATAA
The DNA here is from genome assembly GCA_916610215.1 of Omphaloscelis lunosa. Lineage (NCBI taxonomy): Eukaryota > Metazoa > Arthropoda > Insecta > Lepidoptera > Noctuidae > Omphaloscelis > Omphaloscelis lunosa. Next base: position 21,528,958 of record OU744246.1, read on the forward strand.
TCTGAAAAATGGTTGATCTAGTTTATCTTTATTTCTAGTATTAAAATTATGTCTATCACTTATTTTATTAAAAAGATGTGGATTTTTCCTTACGTACATAATATTTTCATAAATGAATTGGCAAGGTACCGTCATAATATTAATCCTTTTAAATAGTTTCCTGAGAGATTCGCGGCGACGTAGATTATAAATGGCTCTGACAGTTACTACCAATTTGTAATAAGTTCACACCATATTATATAATGTATTGTTTTTATTGTTGATGAAATTAAAATTTGCGATGACTTAATTAATAATAAATATGGACATTGAATTGTAATAATAATGTAAGTATAATAAATAATAATGATTTAATAAGTAATGTTATAAAGTAATTTTGATAAAAATAGTCGCGGTTTGTGCACCATCTCTTCTTACCAATTTGTACGCCACGATACGCGGCTGAATATGATAGAACATTTCTGTATTTAATATCTTGCATGCAATGTATGTGCACCATGTTTATATAAATAAATAAACTAACATGTTTTTGCAACTGCAAATGTAAGTTGGTCGATTATTACTCTTTAACTTATAGAGCTTACTATGGATTAGATGAATCAATTCTTAGGTATGGAGTTATTTTCTGGGGGAATAGCACGAAGATTGAAATAGCGTTTAGGGCCCAGAAAAGATGCATTAGATCGATATTTAAACTGCAAACAACAGATAGCTGTAAATCTTAATTTAAAGAACACAACATATTGACATTACCCTCATTATACATTTTGGAAACAATAATGTTTCATTTAAACCAATCCTAATTGATTTCAGCGTTTGTCTGATGTTGTCCCAAGGAATAGACGTGATAATTCCAAACTCTGTGTTCACGGCACTAAAACAGCTCTTGTGAGCAAGAGCATCTTTTACATGGTTCAGACCATATTTAATAAATTGCCCAAATCATGGAGAACATTGAGTATATCTGCTATTAAATGCAAATTAAGGACTTTATTAATTGAAAGAACATATTATAATATTTCAGAGTTTATGAAAGATGACCATTTTTCTTCGTTTTTAAAATGATGATGTTGTCTTTTATTTAATGTTGTTTTCCACTGTGTAATAAGTTCACACCATATTATATTATGTATTGTTTTTATTGTTGATGAAATTAAAATTTGCGATGACTTAATTAATAATAAATATGGACATTGAATTGTAATAATAATGTATAATAAATAATAATGATTTAATAAGTAATGTTATAAAGTAATTATGATAAAAATAGTCGCGGTTTGTGCACCATCTCTTCTTACCAATTTGTACGCCACGATACGCGGCTGAATATGATAGAAAATTTCTGTATTTAATATCTTGCATGCAATGTATGTACACCATATTTATATAAATAAATAAACTAACATGTTTTTGCAAATGCAAATGTAAGTTGGTGGATTATTACTCGTTAACTTATAGAGCCTACTTAGCTTTAATAGTTTCCCTTTTAATTTCATTTTATATACCACTACTGGGATTTTTTTCACATATCCAAAACCAACCATTTAGGTGGCAGGGGCAGACAGGGGGCAGACACTTGACTTTAACAAAAATTAGCTTAATATTTAGCAAACGGATCCCTGACTCCAAAAATGGTTTTTACAATATCATCATCATATTTTTGAACGATCTTTCCAACGACACCCCACATCACGGCACAGACGAGAAAAAAAACATCCTCACTTTATAAGTATGGACCCTGTGTAACCAAACTTTTTTTCGTGTTTATATTTTACCACTTTATCGGCGTGATTAATATACATATATGTACCCATGCCAAATTACAGCGTTCTAGTACTAACAGTCTTTGAGCTAAGCTGCGGACGAACGGACTGACGAACAGACGAACATGGCGAAACTATAAGGGTACCTTATTGATTACGGATCCCTAAAAACGCTGTAAAAAAATTGAAGATAGTTACCAAACTCTGTATGTCGAAGCTTTTAACAAATAAAATACTATCAAAATAGACTAAGACCTGAGTATTTCTAAGTATATTAGGTAAGAGCTAGATGCCTAAAAAATATATCATAAACTGTCATAAAACTTATTTGGAAGCTGCCACTCGCCGTTTCTAGGAAGAGATAAATAGAACCAAAAAAGTTTTTCTTATAAGCAATAAGCCTTATTAACAAGGGTGACCTTTCATGTGAATATCTGTACTTAAAAACCAAATGCTTTCATCTAAACTAATATTATAATAAAGAGAAAAGATTTGATTTTTGCATATTTGTATGTTTGCATGTGTATAATATGTTTGTAATAAATAAACTCAAAAACTACTTAACCAATTTAAAAAAACTCTTTCACCTTTAGAAAGCTACATTATCAGCGAATAACATGGGCTATATTTTATCGACTTTCACGCGAACAAAGTCGCGGGCAGAACCTAGTTCCAACTATAATAATATAAATGCGATAGTGAGTTTGTTTGTTATGCTGTCACGCTAAAACGGCTGAACAGATTTGGAAGAAATTTGGCACACGGATAGACCATGACCTGGATTAGGACATAGGATACTTTTTTATTATTTATCCCGGTATAACGTTCCCGTGAGAAACTCAAACTCAAACTCAAACTCAAAGCATTTATTTCAATTAAACCATTTACAGGCACTTTTGAATTGTCAAAGAGTCGGTCAGTTAGTCAGAAAGTTGAAGCTAATTGCCCATTCCAAAACGTAGATCTCTATGGAGAAGAACGGGCAAGAAACTCCAAGGACACTCTTTTAAATATAGATATTACAAAATCCTGGGTACATCATTCTTGTTGCTTCTATATGTGAGAACAATGTACAAAAAATAATCAAAAGCAATTCAAAATATAAGATTAAAAATAAGCCCTGGCAGATAAGAGATGACCAGTTTCAACTGACGGCGCCCGTTCACGAACATGACGCGTGGATCAGCACCATCCAGCTCAACCATTTTGTAGGGAACCGAATGATCCAACACACTCGCCACCATCAGCGAGACATTTAAGTGAGCATGACAAGTCAACATACATGTTAATAAGTTAATAAACGGCTCCATGGTCTCACATTTACAAAAATAAAAATGCTTCTAAATTATACAAAACTATAGTTTGCAATGTATCTAAAAAAAATAAAAGAATTTAACCACCAAAAAGAAAGAAAATCATTACTTAATTGGAGCATTCAACAATTAAGTTGGTAAATCAAAAATGAACATTAAGTGCCTAATGTCAAAATATATATTTTTTTTTAAAAAGGGGAAGCAACTCTTCCAAATATTAAAATTTTAACTAGTGAGCCCAAGCGGCTGTGGAGCAGGACCAGCATTAAGCCAAGCATTTTTATCTACGATATAATCATCTAACTTATAATATGCTTGTCTACATAGTGTGCGTTTAATGCATGTTTTAAATTTCTTCTCATTTAGTTGAAGAATATCGAGTGGTATTTTATTATAAAATTTTACACATAGATAATTTCTTACATGCACGCGGGCGAAACCGCTGGCAAAAGCTAGTTCTTTATATATTATTTATTCTTCCATTATATTCCTCCATTAAAGTTCCTAAGAAAACTTTTGGTATGGCAGGTTGAAATGTTTACGTAGTTAGAAAACTTTCGTGATCCTTAACATAGTTTAAATTACAAGTCTTTTGGAAACGTCTCTTGTGTATGTAAAACATAAAAAAAAATGTTAATTTAAAATATCTAAAACTCGACTGCGTAATAAGTGAATTTTAAAAAAGATGGAAACATGATGACCTATATCTGTCTCCAATCCGACTTAATACTATAAACAACCTCATGCAGTCGGAGGTCATTTTATAAAAAGGATATAATATGATGATCATAATAATATCATTTTAATAAACACCTATTGCCTCCGACTCCGGTAATAAAGACGAATCTAACGATATATTATTTATTAAAATTGGTTCAGCCGTTTAGTAGTTAAGAGGAAACATAGGGACGTACATACATGCAGGTCAAACACATAACTCTCCTTATTTGGCTTCGCCGCAGTCGGGTAAGAAGTAAGTGAAGTTGACAGCAGCAGCAGGCGTTGTAGCAGTTTGCGTGTTTCTGCCTACCCTAAGTTTGCCTAAGGTTATGTGTATTTGACAGTACCCCATTCATTATTATAAGTCTGAATCGTCGTTAAACATACAAAAATACTACACATTTTTTTATACTGTCCTCTGTAGGTACCTTTTATTAAACCGCAAATTAACCAAAACAACACAAAGTGTAATTTACAACCACAAAGTGCGTATGATTGTCATATAATGCCAGGGAAGTGTTGGCCGAACATACATTGTGTGGAAACTTTAGCAAAGGGCCTGACTTACTCTTTCATGGTTTAACTTGGTAACTCCGTATAAACAGCCGTTCAGCGGAGTATAATGAAGCAGGGTTTAACTATGCCTCGGTTAGTTAAACTAACAAATATTTTACGCAAATATTATTAGAAGGAAGGCCCTAGTAGTTATGTATAGTATAATATGGCCTTCAGGGGGTTACCAAGTTACCATAGATCTATAGCAGGTCAACATACACGAAAAATCAAATGTCATGCAATTTTGTACAATGTCCAGTCCAGATGTTAACTGTCACCTTAACCTACCCTGCTCATGATTCTTGCAAAGTTATAAATTATTATGGTACCTTGGGTGCTGATGAGACTACCACGATATTGCAGTAAGCCGACGTTAGCACGGACGTAAAAATATCGCGGCGGGATTTTTCGCGCACTGGATTTGCAACTCTCGGTGTTAAGCCGAGCGTTGAATAAACACAGTGTTGGATTTTCAACTCTCGGCGCTTACCACAGCGTTGAAAATCCTGAGCGTTGAAAAAGTGCATTACGTCCGTGCGAACGAAGGCTAAGTGCCCGATATTCGATACGTGGCAAAAACTTCGACAGACAGGGAAGCATGACACAAAAGAGAGGAGTCCCATATTCATTAGCAAATACATACATGACAGCTCCAATAGTATTGTTTTTTCATTAAAATTGTTTGTAGAATTAACCTAAACAACTTTAAATTCTCGACATCAGATTCAATCGCTAACTATTTGTTGTCTGTCGTGGTTTTAATTAGCACTAATTAACTAATTAAAATTGTATCTACTCATTGGAGATCAAAGCGTGTCTGTACATAGGCAGGTGTATACTGTATTGTATATTACATACCTGCAGTAAGTACTGGAGTGTGAACTCGCAATTGGAAGGTCAATCGAACTCATTGACCTACGACCCTGGTACTACTAATAATTAAATATGTAGACGATAATAACGTACAATTTTTTTTTTTCTTGAACAGAATAATAATTACTAGTGGTCGCCCAGTGACCATAAGTTATTTAAATTTTAACTTTGATAGGATAATTTAGGATAGTTCATAATAAAAACCACAAACAAAAGCGTGTGTGTGTGTAAAACGCATGGTAGAGTGTAATGTTATTTTGTAAAATTTATTTCTAAAGCATTACATATTATATAAAAAAATGTATTAGCTTTCTGCACTCGTTCTCCTTATTAACTTTAACAGTGCCTCATACGTCCGCGTAATTTTCGTAACAGGGGTACAAAGTGTTTATTTGTTATTTATTTATTCAGACTACAAATGAGGTCCATTTTTTTAGTAACGATCTTACTCAGCCTATTTTAGTAGTTAATAACTAAAACAGATCTTGTTCGATTAGCTAACGCCCACACAAGCGCACTATCTGCCCAGGTGGCTAACGAGTGCAGAATAATGTTGGGACTGTCACGCAACCTGCAAAGTAACGAGGCAAATTTCTTGCGCCACACTGCGTCAAAGCTGTCAGTGCGCGCGTCGGCAAACATCGCCGACGCCCTGCAAAAGCGTCACAATCGCAACAGCATCCTAAACGCATTGTTATATTGGATACGCAGAGCATTGCAAGCCCTTTGGGTATATCTGAACCACAGGCCTATGAATCTATGACAATCTGTAATCCAAAAATTGTCAGGATACACATATTCTGTGCTTTAAAGATTATTTCCCTATTGGTTGAATTGCCCCAAAAAAAATAACCATATCTCAGAACAGAACCCACAAGCCAATAGAGGCCATATGCTGTGACTAAAGCGTCCACACTCATAACTGAGGTAAGTTTATTTAGGGCATAGGTAGACTTACTAATTCGTTTGGTTAGCTCCTCTGTGATTGTTCTCCAATCAAATTTATTGTCAATGGCTACACCTACGAATTTAGATGTGTTTACTTGTGTTATGCGTTGGTTGTCATAGTATATATTCATATTTGTGTTTGAACGTTGGCTAAACATCGTTAATTTCGTCTTTTCAATATTTTTTTTAGATTATTATTATTTAACCATTTCACTATGGAGGTTATTATTGTTTTCGTTATTTCATCGTTACAGTTTTGAGGGTTTGTGCTATTAATGATCACAGTGCTGTCATCGGCAAATAGATACATAAGGTGATTTGTAACTTTTGGCATATCATTTATATAAATTATAAATAGAGGAGGCTCCAAAACTGCCCTGGAGAACGCCATATGTAATTGTACGACGATCAGACTAGTAGGTTCGTTGATATTTAGTTTTAGAATCTACTTCAGATACTTCAACGTACTGTTTCCTGTTCTTTACATAAGATTCCATTAAATTAAATTCAAGACATTACCTCTAATACCGTAGGCGTCCAGTTTACTTAACAAAATATTATTTTATATTTATTTATATATACTTTATTGTACACCACAAAAATACATAACAAAAAATAATCAAACACTACAAAATATACAATGGGCGGCCTTATCGCTTTCCGCGATCTCTTCCAGGCAACCTTGGAATGGACAGTGATTTGCCTGGACATAAAATGGGGCTGTCGTCGGTGCAAATAAGTATACAATTAAACTAGAATAAATACACGGATATATACATATCCTAAATAATAGATACATAAATACATACATACTTACAAAATATATAAGCAACAAAAATAAATGAAAACTAAAGATAATTACAGTTACGAGAACAAGATCACAACGACAAGTAATGTTCCTTCACGAGTCTCTTAAATACAGGTAACGATTGCGCGCGTTTAATTTGAACTGGCAATGCATTCCACAAACGAGCGGCCTGGACAGTAAAGGACTTGTCGAGGAAAGTTGTGGAATGCATAGGCATTTTAAGCTTTAAGTTATCTGATGACCTTAAAAATTTCGTGTGGGAGTCGCAAAGAAACTGGAAACGTTTCTTGAGATAGAGAGGGGTGGAAGGGGAAAAAAGCACGTTATACAAAAGCGAAAGAATGTGAACATTCCGGCGAAGGCGAATTGGTAACCACTTGAGCTTCACGCGAAATTCGGAAACATGGTCATATTTGCGCAAACCGAATATGAACCTTATACAAACGTTTTGAAGCCGCTCAAGTTTATCGAGTTGGTCTTGGGTAAGATCAAGATAGCTGGCATCGGCATAGTCAAGGATGGGTAGAAGTAGCGATTGTGCAAGCGCAATCTTGGTGGCAGTCGGTAGAAAATTACGTAATCTCTTCAAAGATGCAGCGGATGCAAATAGTTTACGGCTAACTTCCTGTAGCTGGGTAGTCCAAGAAAAGTTTTTATCGATGAAGATCCCCAAGTTTTTAACTTTCTCACTGAAGGGAACAACTGAATTGTCAAAAGAAACTTGGGGAAGAGTCGTCCAGTCGATCCTTGAGACCGTCCTAGAACTGCCTACCACCACAACCTGCGTCTTTATGGGATTGACCATAAGTCCATATCTCTTACTCCAGTCGCATATACGGGCCAGATCACGATTAATCGTTAAGATAGCCTCGGATAGATTTCCAAGAGGAGCTTGCGAGTAAATTTGTAGATCATCTGCATAAAGATGGTAGAAATAAATTAGTTCGTCGGAGATTGAGTTAATAAAAACTGCGAAAAGTAAAGGAGATAGCACACCACCCTGAGGTACACCGGCAGAAGTATTACTCCAGGAAGAGAAGGTCTCTCCAATGCAAATACGTTGCCGGCGGCCGAACAGGTAAGTACGAAACCAGTCAATTACTGATGGAGATATGTTAAGAGAGCATAAAATGCCAAGCAAAACATCAAAATCAACGGTATTAAAAGCATTACTGAAATCTAGCAAAGCTAAGACTGTTAGATTACCGTTTTCCATGGCTGACCTTATATCATCCGTAATGTTCAGAAGCGCTGTTGTGGTGCTATGACCAGGACGGAAGCCAGACTGGAAGGGGTTGAGGAGATTATTTTTAGAGAGGAAAGTGCTAATTTGATTGTGAATTAACCGTTCAAGGACTTTGGATAGGAATGGTAGGACGGAAATTGGACGGTATTCAGAAAAAGATGAGGGATTAGACTTTTTAGGTAAAGGAATTATTTGAGCATCTTTCCATGAGCATGGAAAGACACCACTAGATGCAGAAAAATTGAGAATGTGACAAATGACGGGAAGGATAAAATCCAGCACAGGTACTAACATATTACGGCTGATACAGTCACTTCCTACTGCATTGGAAGTAATCGATAGTATGCTCTTCTTAACATCACATGCAGAGAACTGACTAAAAACAAATGGAGAATAACTGGGAGTCGGAAGTGAAGAAAGATAATTCAGTGTATTTAATTTGATTGTCCTATTATAATTGGACGAGGCAGTAAAATGAGTATTCATTGCATCAATGTCTATGTCTTTTGGAATTGTGTCTTGTCGTGTTTACCGACCCCCAATGATCTAAGAAATTTCCAAACTTTGGATGTGTCCCCATTTTGGACAGAAGTATGAATGTGGTGACGATTAGCATTCCTACACACCTTATTACAGTGATTACGTATGGAGAGGTATCTTTCCCTGTTAGCGTCATTAGCCCTACGCTTAAATTTAGACTTTGCCGTCACTTTTTTCTGCATAAGCGTTTTAATCTCATTTGTGAGCCACGGCGCCGGCAAATGTCTAACCTTAACGTAAAGCTCGATAAGTTTAGCCGCAAAAATATTAACTTGCTCATCGACTGATGTAGAGGCAAACAGAGCAGACCAATCTATATTGTTGGCATCCTTGCAAAGATCGTCAACGTTAATTCCACCAAAATTGCGTTGCATAAGAATCTTAGCTTTAGCCTTAGGTGGGCGAATTTTGTATGACAGAAAAATCAGGTCATGATAGGAAAAGGCATCGGCTGAACATTGGCCATGCTTAGCGACGTGGTCAAGAGAAGAGACAAAAATCAAGTCAAGAAGTGAAGCTGTAGAGTTAGGAAAATGGTGAGTGGCACTCAGCGGAAGAATGGAAAGATTACTGGAAGTCGAAATATTAGTCAGAGAAGAAGAGCGATGGTCTTTTTTCAGAAGACATGTATTAAAGTCACCCATGATTATACTATGACTGTAAGAAGGAATCAACATTGTTAGGAGATTTTCAGAAGATGAAAAGAAATTAACGCGTAAAGAGGGACAATAATAGACGCCAAGAAGTAATTTTGAATGGTGTAGTTCGACTTCAAGGAAGAGATGTTCACCAGCATTAGATGACGGTGGCTGCGCTGACACATTGACAACAGAGTATGGAATATGCTCCCGGAGATATATGGCAACACCACCACCACCACCAACTAACCGGTCGTTTCTTATAAGCTGGAAGCCAGGAAGAGAGTAACTAGTTTAAGGGAGACAGGGTTTAAGCCATGACTCGGAAATAAGAATTGCATGTACGTTCTTACAGTCAAAGCTTGCCAGCATATCGTGGAAATGAGCCGGAATGCTCTGAGCGTTAATATGTACAACATTAAAATTCTTAGGAACATCAGAAAAATGCGCAGCAAGACTGTCTGCAAGAGAAGGAATACTCACGAAACTGTCGTTGTTGCTTGGTAATGAGAAAAAACTACTATTATCACTGCTTTCATCGTTACACATATTATAATATAATAATTAATAAATATATAAAAATAAACTTAACTAATAAGAAAATAAAAATAAAATAAACCGTATAACAGCTAGTCCACCTGCCGGTTACGTTATTAAAAACTAAAGAATTAAAATCTACTAAGCAGTCCGGGTAAGTAAAATATTTTAAAAAACACTAAATAAAAAGTAAATCATTTTAAGAGAAAACACAAGAAGAAAAAAAAAGACAAAAAAAAATACGAACAAAACATTGACAAGAAAAAAATAAGACTTCTGCCAGTCACATTCTGCCATTGAACCGTTACGAAAAACGGAACGCACGGAATGGAACTGACATGTGTATTGACTGACACTGACAGTGACAACATTGTGACATAATTCAGTCGAGTCAAGCCATAGACATTTAATAAGTATGGACTGGAAATACCTACAAAAAAAAGGTGCATACCTACAACTCAAAATGTCGCATAAAATGGCTGCCAATGCTAGGGTTGTGTCATTCAGGGAACATGGTGTTACTATTTCGAGTATCGATACTAGTACGTAATAGTATAACGAATCTTACTAGATATCACGGTTGAATCATATTTAAAAAAATATTAGCTAATAGTCCGTTGTAACAGAAAAAAAACGAGTATTGACAATTTATCACTTCTCAAACAATTTTCCGCATAATTATAATTTCATTTATAGAATTATTACTTAGCAAATAAAGTTTTCACAAATATTTGTAACGCAAACCTAATGTTTGGCAAGTGAACGTTTAAACAAAGCCAAATATTTAGTATCGAGTGAGCATGCAAGTCTTATGCCTGTTTTCACCTTCACTAAGTGACACTTAAATGAATCCCTAATAAAAGTTCACTGTTGGATTTTCAACGGTAGACTCGGCGCTGAGAGTTGAAAATCCAACAGTGCAGTTTCATTTAGGTATTCATTTAAGTGTCACTTAGCTGTCGGTGAAAACGGGCATTAGTGAATTAAATTTTTAACAATTTTATCATAAATGAACATTCGGAATAATACACATCCTTACATATTATAAAACAAAGTCCACCGCCGCCGCGCCGCGTAGGTCTGTTTTTATCTCTGTCTGAACGCGAAAAACTCAATAACTACTAAACGGATTTTCCATCAATTTTCCGAAATTCATTAAGAAAATCGTATACACATCATAAAACTCTGTGGAACAGTTTCTCGGTGCTATGAACCAAAGAGTACAGTTTGCTGTAAACCACGGGCCGGACTTAACAATATCATTTCAGCGCAGCGAAGGAACTAGTATCAGAAACTATTACGGCAACGGTACGACACTATTCTACCATGACATATCATTGTAAACAAAGGAATGAAATTATGAAGTAATAAAAAGGTCTGTTGGACGGAAATAAACCCATATATTAAAATTTAAGCCGTATTTAATGATCGCCTAGCAATTTTTTCATCGAAAGTTTATCACTTTATGTATTATTGCATGAAAACCGGCTACTAACCTGTGCAACGACAATTGAGGTTGATTTTCCTTCTTTCTTGCACCACACTTCACAATACAACACACAGGCATGTTGAATTGGTGTTTTCCAACGTATATATGTAGTTTTAAAGGAAAACTCCTCGTAATTTTCTCACAAATCTCAATAAAACAAAAAGTAAACAACCACTTGACAGCAGAACTACCATGAACTTGTCGCATATTATGGCGGATATGGCACTTACCTACAACTGTTACTACGTCTCAACAAAATGTTGCCATTATGAGGAACAACTGAAATATTGTTGTCTCTTTTATCAAATACGATTACCACATTAGAAAGAGTGAAATAACACGATATTTCACATTCTAGTTCGTATTTCACCCATATTTGTATAAGCAAATTTATGTATAGAATATCGCGGCGCCTCCATATTTTTTCTATCTCAATGAGTCAAGCAAATTAATTAAAACACATTATCAATTAAGTGAAGGTAAAACAAAACAATAAAAGATGATATTAACCGGATATTCAATAAGAGACAACATCACAAAGAAATTACTTCTTCAAAGCAACAGCACGCTTCAATCTTGCGGTCTTCGCAGCAGCAACGACCGGTACAAAGGCTGGCACATCCGATATTTTATCACTCTGCCCGGGCTCACTGGGATTCGGCGCAATCTTGTCCAATTCAGCGAGGGACTCAACCCGATGCCGTGCATCATTGGGACCAAGGACATACACGCAGCCTGCCTTAGTCCAGCTCTTGGAGACACCGCATCTCTCTCTCGCAGCCAAGAAGACATCATGCCGCCCCTTTGTTAGGAACTCGGACATGGTGACACCTGTAGCCTTTAATTTGGCTTTGGAAAACCAAATCTTATCCCGAACTGCAAGACTGCCTACCTTGAACAGGATAGGCCTGGTTTTATTAGCCACAGCTCGTCCCATCCTGTGACATCGGCTAATGTCCGCAACAGTGAAGTCACTCAGCTGTAATTTGTTACAAATTACCTGAGTGATCACCTTGGCAGTGTCCTCCTTCTGCTCCTCATCAACACCGTGCAACAGCAGGATCTTTCTTCGGCCCCGCATCTCAATTTGGTCGACACTACGAGCTAGTAGCTCCACCTGTTGCTGAACACTGTTGAGAGCCTGCGTGATGAATGTCCGGAACATTGTAAACTCCGCAGCCAGGCTAGAAGTTGTGACCAGTGATGGAGGGGCCTTCTGTAGTTCATCTTCGAAGGCGGACATCTTTGTGTGAAACAACTCCTTTCCAAGTTATAGTAGATAGTAAGAAAATAATTGTGAAGAGATAACGCTACACCAGCAGGTACTAACTATGAACTTTTAAAATATGGCATAAATAATTATAAATAATGTTTCTATTAAATTATATTGATTTTCAAATAAGAGCAAATTTTTCTTTGTGTAAACGTTCCAACCAAAAAAAATCCAAAAAAAAAAAAAAATCCAGGGAAAAATGGTCCACATAGTCAAAGGCTTGAGTCATGTCACAATATATTGAGCAAACAGGTATTTTATTGTCAACAATCGTATAAACATTATTTAAAAAGTCGTAGGCCATATTGATAGTTTTACTTTTCGAAAGCCTTTATGTTCCTCTGTCAAAATGTTTTGTTTATTCAGGTATCCATCTCACCCGAGTCTCTTGGTGTTGGTACCAGTATTTGAGTAGAGATGCGTTCTTTGGCAGCAGTGTTGTGTCTCCTAGCTTCTGCCAGTATAAATAGTAAGAGACTAGGTCAAAGGCCTTGGATAGGTCCAGGAAGACCGTGAAGACTGGTGTCTGTCTATCCGTGTAATACTTAACAGCGTGCTTCAGACTAATAATGGCTGTTTTCGTGGACAGCCCTGCCCGAAAACCGAACTGAGCAAATAGGCATGTCAAAACATGCCTATTTAGATGCGAGTTGAGCACGCTGTCAAGTACCTTGGCTATAACGGTTGTTAGAGAGATTAGTGACCCTGACCTGTAGTTTGACCCGTCCGATACGTCTCCAGTCTTGTTCTTGACTACTGGCACCACCAGAGACCGCATCATGTCCGAGGGCAAGTACGAATGAGACAGACACAAATTAAATAGTAGTGCGAGTACTCGTGGCAAGTGTGCACCAGCATACTATAGGTGCTCTACGCTTAGCCCATCGTGCCCTGGAGATTTCCCTAACTATATTTTGGCCCTGACATCTTTCGCCAAGACCATCATTGGTACCTCCTCATCTTTGGGAAGAGCATTGAGCTCCCCGCATGGTGGTCCCAAGGGCGACTGTATGGTAAACTGGGTTTTGAACAACTCAGCAATATCTTTTGGGTTGGTAATCCCATCGATACTCATAGGAATACCAAGCCTAGGATTTAGCTTACTATTACCTTTCCAGAAACTTTTAAAGTCTGAATTGGCATAGTGCTTTGCCAGCGAATCCATCCTTAACTGTTCCTGCTATTTTTGGCAACACTTGACTTTTTCTTTGAAAATTTTCTGTGATTTAACCATTGAGTCATAAACGGACCCGATGAGGGCTTTCCGTAGTCGTACCATGTAATGAAACCCAGCCTGGCATTTCTATGAGCCTCGCTCCTTACCTGTTCCACACACCCATGGTTCTTTAGGACGTTTCGATTTCCATACACCATTCCGTGTTACCTTTCCGACTTACTTTTATCTACATCAGTCGTTTGCTTCAGATAGGCCACATTTACCTACGATGCAACTTTCTTGCCTGTGACACACAATAAAATTTAAGAAACAAATTAGTTGCACCGTCTAAACACTGTTAAGATGATGCACGTCATTTGTTGCCAAATGAGATGCATCGTGTAAATCAATCTTAAGAATATGATATAACCATACAGAAATAAAGAAAGAAAATACATTTATTTTGCACAGACTAAAAGCCATACAATATAATATACAACAGATTTAAAAAGTCAAATAGTAAGTGTAAATAAAGTGCGATGTAAGAAATTAGCAGGGGAGTGTGCGTGAGGCACCTCCCCTGCTGCACGAAAAAGGCTTAGTTCAGCAAAAATCCCAGACACTGAATACACGGTCAGTTCTACCTTCAGATCCGTCTTATTTGAACGGCTTCGCCAGTTAAGTATTAGGGAACGAGCCTATTGCCAATGCCATCAATCGGGCACAAATAACAAAGACCCAGTACCACTTTGCCTTAGGGATCGAACCAAAAACCTTAAGCTCTCGTCGGCACGGGCAATTTTTATCGGGCACTGCATTTTCTACGCACTCCTTATAGCCGAGAGTTGAAAATCCAGCAAAGCGCTTTTGCCGTGCTGGGATGCACTCCACTCCACCAACAAGGCATGTCCAGAGGAACTGTCTCGTTGGTCTTGTGCTGAGTAAGCCCTCGTACGCACGGGTGATTTTCGTGCAGTGGATTTTTAACTCGGTATTGAGAATCCAACAGAGTTCAGGTAAAAAAAGCGCACTGTTAGATTTAAGTCAGAGTTATTATTGTCAATAAAATAAGACTCAGTAGTTTAGATAAAACATTTTTTATTCACAACAATGACAACGCAATATCGATCGTCTTGAGAAGTAGATAATCCTGTTTACAAACATACTACTTTTATTATTGCTTTTGCTTTCCCGTGCAATGCCCTATTATCATTTTATAGGTATAAACAATATAATCTGCTGTATAACGGACAATCGCATATGAATTCTGTGGAAAAAGAATAAAGTGGTCAATTTTTTGATAACTAATACTAGTTTGGCCCCTTCAATCGTGTATTTTATCAATTAAAGAAATTGTTATTGTCGGTTCAATTGATGAAGTTCAAGGTTTATGCAGTGCCTTCTTTTCCATTGGCCACTCTGGGCAAGTGCCCAGAGTGGCCTCCTATTACCTGCCAATGTCGCAGTTGTAAAAAAAAACCTTACTTGTCCCAGGCGAGGTGTTATAATCACACATCTTACATTACGCGACCCAGTAACGTTCAAAATAAAACCTAACCTATCCGAGGCGGGTTGCTATAAACATGCTCGCTTCGCTCGCTCTTACATCCTACATTCTCCATAGGAGCCCCAATATCCTAAAATGCCCAGGGCCTTCTACAAGTTAAAGACGGCCCTGGTTTTGTTTTGGTTTTATAATAATACTTGAAGTTCCCACTATAGTCCAGTATCCAGAAGATATCCCTTCGATAATTCTAAAGTTTGTTTTTCTTTTTTTTTCGCTTAATTTAGAGTTATGCAATAACTATAAAGTAGGTATTTCCTAATATGTCATGTCTTATCAATAATATAAAAATTTAAATTTAAATACCGACTTAACTGTTTCTTCATTAGTACTGTCTTAACTTTTTATTTGTGAAAATTCGGTTAAAATGCTAACAGATAGGTACCGTGCAACAATGAAAAATACTGAAAAACTGAAAATGAATGCTCATTCAATAAAAAAATTAAGTCGTTCAAATTATTTCCTATATCCTTATAGGGCTTAGTTATACCTTACAACAAAAGGTATTATCACCAAGTAATATGCAAAATAAGCCGAATACGAATAACTGAAAATTAACTATAGGTATTTTTTTTTTAAAGAATCGTTTGTCGCCAAAAATCTTGCAACAATTCTTTTTCATCAATATCCACCATAGGCCTGATAATAATTATACCGGTATCGAATCGATGTCGGTGTAGTTGCCGACATATCAGTATCGGGTTGGTGTCGTTATCTGATAATGTGGAAACGCCCATTAAGTACACAGAACATTTTAAGGCAAAAAATCAAACTTGAGAAAAACGAATTCTGTAGTATTTTTTTATTTTTTATTAGGGCATCTCGCAGTTTTGACCACTGAGGTCTTGGCTGCTTAACCGGACTTTCCTGAGGGTGCCTTAAGTTTTTACACTTAAAGCCTCCTCCCTATCCAGCCAGGGGCAAAAAACTATTCTAAATTAAAATTAGGCGAACGCTCGCTAAGGGCATCCCCTAGTAGTACGAACCTCGGGAAGGATAGCAAGAAGGGACAAGCTGGATCAAACTTAGATTTTCATCATGATTATTATGCGGGGTATTTAAAACTACGTGCTCAGCTGCAACAACTGCTGGCACCTCGTTTTCGAGCAAGGGTCGGGGGTGAGTATCATTTACTTGGGAACGCGGTCGCGATCGCAAAGGACCTTGGCGGCGAGGTCGGAATGGCGGGAGGCGTCTGTTTTTGTGTACAGTGTTGGTGGCCCTATTCTTCTCCTGGAAGAGTGTTATGGGGTCATCTGGGTCGGAAAGGACGTGCCTCGGACGGCGGATCATACTGATTCTAGAGGTGACGTAATTGGCTGCCTCGACAACTAGACGGTTACGATGTTTGGAAGTGGAGTCAAAGTAACGCTTGGACATGCGTTTTAGGAACTGATGAAAAGTGGGAATTTGACATGTCAAATGACATGAAATGGCTAGCATGGAGCCCTGAGGGACTCCTGCACGTATAGGGCGGGGGGAGGATAGAGCTCCTTCGATGCGGAAGCGGAAGGTGCGATTCGACAAGTAGTCTCGTAAAATGAGCACGAGACGATCTGACGCACCGAGTTTGTAGAGCTTATATATTAAGCCGTTGTACCACACTTTATCAAACGCTTTTGCTATATCGAAGAAGACCGGGCCGTACGTGTCTGCCGGCCACCACGACTAGTTCAACAATTCGGTGGATCTGATGCAACTGTTCAGTTGATCAACTGCAAATATTTTATACTGTGGCATGGATTTTCCTCGAAATGGTCAGACACACACGAATTGTCGTACCTTCATCGCGCCCCGCAATACCCAAATTGTATTTTATTTATTAAAAGAAAGGCACAGCACGTTTTTATTTAAAGTTTTGTATGGTATTAGAGTTTATTATTACGAATATGTAGGCGCGAAATTATAAACTTAAATTCAATATTTCGCATATAGCAAAGTAAAAACATAATTACTCATGCAGCATATTACGTAGTTGTTAGAACTTTTTTTGTAAGGTATAAATAATAAGGATAAAGGTACCTAATGATTTGAAAAACTTAATTTTTTTATTGAATTAGTTCGGCACATTTTCAGTTTTCCATTGTTCCATAGTACCTATCTGTTAACATTTTCACTAATAAAAAATTTAGATAGTACTAATAAAGAGACAATAAAGTATTTTAATTTGATATTATTGTTTTAACACGAATTAATAGGAAACACCTACTTTATACCTATTGCATGATGCATACCTCTAAACTATTAGCATTTTTGTACATACATAGCTATTAATTCACTAAAGCTATCCCACTCAGCGAAAATAAAAAACTTTAGAATTATAAAAGGTTTTGTGGAAAGAATATCTCTACGGGGCTACTAGTATACTGTTCCTATTTATTTCGTCACACAATGTTGGGGTCGCCTTTCAGTCCAACCAAATGGAGCTGAATACCAGTATTTACATGAAGCAACTGCCTATCTGACCTCCATGAACCATTTACTGGATAATACGATACGCCTTGGTAAGACTGGTGTCAGACTTTAGGGCCTCTGACGACCCGTAACGACTGTCAAAGATCCACGAAAGACAGCCGGGACCAACGGCTTAAAGTGCTTCCGAGGCACGGAAATATTTATTTAATCTGTTCACTTCTGCTATTAACTAGTTTGTGATTGGTTGCACCGTTATTGAAATACTACTGCTGTGACATTCTGAGTACTCATTAGTCATTAGTGATTTGAGTTTGTAATTCGACCTTTGAGTAGCGTCGTGGACGACGAACCTTAGTTTTGAAAGAATACACAAGTTACCTATACTCTGTACTATATTACCTGCATACATGTCATACACACTATATCCCTCTATTTCCTCTTCACTTACGTCTGTTTGCCCGTGCGCAGTCGTATTATCACAGTCGGCTCCAGGCGCGCGACACATATCAACATGATACTCGAAATATTATTATTTTTGCTAACTACCCTCGTAGGGTACTACATCTACAGTTATAAACAAACAAGGAACTTCTTCAAACAACGAGGTGTGAAACATTTTCCAGGCGTACCGTTTTTCGGTAATATGTTTTATTCAACGTTCATGAAAAAGCATTTTCTGGATGAAATTCAAGCTATACATGATGCTTTTCCGGATGAAAAGTGAGTAATTTTACTTTGTTTTTTTAGGGTAAGACGTACCTTTATAATAATAGTGTACATCTTACCCACATTTCGCCAGATATTTTTAATCTCATGTCATTGGAAAATAATCTTACAATAATTCTTTGTTGACCTGCACTATAAAAAAAATATAAATGGCAAATCAATACAAATCTGAATACGCTGTTTTATGGATTAGTCAAAAATATTTTTAAGCCGAAAAATATTTCAAGTGGTGATACTAGGTAGACATGAATATGAACAACTTTTTGTATGTAAGTATGTATAGGAACAAATATTGGAAAAAAATCGTTTAATTTATTGTTTCTTAGACTATGGCCCCTAAAAATATTTTGTACGTTTTTTATACTGTAGGTAGCAGCGTAGCAGGTCTTCCCGTAGGTACCTACCTGTTTCTTTACCACGTTTGTAGCATCCGTTGATAAAATACTATCTTGTTTGTTTACCATGTTTGTAGCATCCGTTGGTAAAATACTATGATGTTTTTAAAACAAGTTATCAAACCTTATTATCGTCATCATTTCAGTCGAAAGACGCCCAAGGCTGAACAAAGGCCTCTCCCAAGCACCACCACTTCGACCGGTTCTGTTCTTCCCGCATACAGCGAATTCCTTCGGCCTTCACCAGGTCATCGGTCCACCTTGTTCCCAGGCCATGCAACGTTACGTCTTCCGATTATCATTCTTATTACTGACTATTTTTTGTTTGTTATAACTAATCATGCTCC
The DNA here is from genome assembly GCA_916610215.1 of Omphaloscelis lunosa. Classification (NCBI taxonomy): domain Eukaryota; kingdom Metazoa; phylum Arthropoda; class Insecta; order Lepidoptera; family Noctuidae; genus Omphaloscelis; species Omphaloscelis lunosa. The sequence continues at coordinate 21,548,264 of OU744246.1, forward strand.
AAGGGGAAATAAATTACCTAAGAGTTGGGAAGTAATGAGGATAATGTATCTTATGATATTAGTCGTACACTTTCCTTATTTGTTAATTGTAATAAGTAAAAACTAGTGTTTTTTTTACCGTATTTTCCGCAATTTTTCATAAAGATTTCTTTGCTGCAAGAATGCGTCAAAGTACTGACTACTTTGTCACCACAATACAATGGGGATATTTGCTAGTAAGTGTATGTAATCCCCGCCTTTTCCCTATAGAAATAGACGGAACTAAAGGATACCACGTGTAACGATCCATACATCCTTGGATTATCGTTTTCCTTGCTTCATCTATGTGTACATATTATAGTCATACACGCGCACCAGTTGCAAATTTTTGAAGAACGTTTTTCAAGATTTTAAAATCCAAGGGTTCTTCTAGAGCGTCCCATGTGTGTTTTATATGACAATTTCCGCGAGGAGTCAATGTAAACTTATTCAGTACATTTTCGTTTAACCTAGCATGAAACAGCTTATTTTTCGCCTCTTTCTTATTTCATGTGCCAGTAAAAGACATCAATAAGTTCAATATGACTTTAGTTAGTGCATTGGCAGCCTTGTTAGTCTTTTCTTGTCTAGTCTCTCTTTTCTTCCATGCTTCCCTGGTCTGTGTGCAACATAACCATTGATATCTATCTGCAGATACGTGGGTTTCTTGGAGTTCACGATGCCGGTACTCCTGATCCGAGACCCTGACCTGATCAAGACCATCACCGTCAAAGACTTCGATCACTTTACTGATCATCGGGAGTTCTTCACCGAAGAGTCGGATCCTCTATTCGCTGGCAGCCTGCTGCTGATGAAAGGTAACCACATTTTATAACGGAGTTTTCCATTTTAAAAAGTGTCATTAATACATCTTCTAATCTAATCTAAATATATAAAAGCGAAAGGTCACTCACTCACTCATCACGAAATACCGAAAACCGCTTGACGTATAAAAATGAAATTTGGCAGGTAGGTAGTCTATAGTTAGTAGACGTCCGCTAAGAAAGGATTTCTGGAAATTTGACCTATAAGGGGGTGAAAAAGGGGATTTTGTTAATATGAAAAATCTTATTCCTTGAGTTAATAAACTTGAAACTTAGCAAGAATTCTTATTTTTGTAAATTATAAAGTTTGACATTTTTAGTTTTTCTAAACTACCCCCTTTTTTGGTTGGGAAATTATCAAATAACTTCTCCCGCTCTGGGTGGAGCAGGAGAGCGTGTCAGACTCTTACTGACTAGGGGCCACGGTATCCCTTTCGGACTTTTCCGCAACCCCAGCAGGCTTCGGCCTTAGCGGACCCCGTCAGTTCTGCTGACATCTTTTTGAGGCGCGCGTGGAACACAGCGCGCCATCGACCCGGGCCTGGTCCTTGTCGGACGGCGAGCTACCCATTGCTCACCGTCCGCAAGCCCGCGCCTACGGTGGCCGGGAAGGAGGATTGGGGGGTGTCAAAGTTTGTATGGAATAATTTTAACGCGCGGTCTGATTAACTCGAAAGTCAGTATTTATACTTAAGATTGAAAATAAATAAAAACTTATATCAGGGATTTTTCAAAGTTTACGCCTAACGGGGTGAAAAGGGGTATTCATTTTTACAGGGGAGGATTTTACTATGTGGCTTGGTTAATTTGGTTAACTTATTTGCGAGTGTCAACATAAATAAGCGGTATAATTAAAGGGCAAGGGGTATTTTTTTATTGCGTTGACTTGGAAGTTTCATTTTCTTTACAGCTCCAAGGGACCGTAGATTTAAGTTTTTGATATCTATTTCAACTTGATGCCTCCACGCATTTCTGAGAAAAAAGGTCTGGACAGACAACGAAGTCATCCTTTAACGGTTTCAATTTTTCATTTTGATTACGGAACCCTAAAACAGATTTATTATCTGCCTGTTACCTTTTCATGCCGTAACGGCTGAACATATTTAGATGAAAGGCATACGGATAGGACATAAGCTGGGTTAGGACATCGGAAGCTCTGAATTCTGTTATCATGTTCCTGTGGGATATTTTCCGACATCCACGCAGGCGAAACCGCGGGCACAAGCTAGTATGAAATAAACTTTAAATATGAGATCGAGAATTATCGGTATTTCTCTGTTTTGGTTGAGTTATTCCATTGGACCAGTCGTCCTCGGGTTTACCTGTTGCGATGTCACGGGCATTTGAGACCGTTAGTTGCGTGACCAACGTGCGTTAAGAAGCATGTAGGACTCTCGGCATGTAGAAAACAGCCGCTCATTCATGGATTGACCTTTTCAGTTTTCACTATGGTTCATCGAGTTAAAAAGAAGTTTACCTTTGTAGCGCATCGTCTACGTAACTAAGGCCTTTTATACACGGCATGGTTTCTTTAAGGTACAGCATTTAAACATTTTATCTGTCAACACGCTTCCATAGTGATCCATACAACACCTCTGCTCTCTCTCTTTCTCATGTTCTTTCTTAAGCCCGATGTGCAATATTAAACCATTCATTTATAACGGTTTAATTTTCCAGAATACAGGTTCATATGATAGTGCATTGTGTACTTTAAATGGCTAATTTGTTTCGTATAAGCAGAAAACTCGAATCCAGACGCTCAACAAATTACATAACCACACATATCACGTGTCACTTTGACCCATTTGAGTGCGCAGTGACGCACACGCATCGTCTGCATGATCGTGTTATTGTAGCTCCCCTCAAATTATTGGTAATTACACTCAGAGCCAAACTGCGCCAATGTCAGATTGTCATAAATTACGGAGTCATACAACGAACTCAATTGTGCCCAATCGGATACCCGAAGATAGCCCGCGAAAATGATGTGTCCCTAATTTACCTATTTGGAATGCTTTCAGAGTGTGGAGATCTATTACAAGAATTATTTTTCTACACAACGGGACATGACATGTTCTCGCGCCCGCTTGTATGGTAGAATGTTTTCATTATTTAGTTAAAATGTATAATTTCAGGTGAGAGATGGCGAGAGATGAGGACCACCTTAAGCCCAGCATTCACAGGTTCCAAGATGAAGTTGATGCTGCCAATAATTGTTGAAAACACTCAAAATATTATCGAATACCTTCACGGTATGTACAAATGTTTACCAGGGTTAGTGTGAATTAGAAATAGAGAGTTATGAATTTGTAACAATATAACATAACATCACGCCTGTAATCGACGAAGGGTTAGGCAGAGGTATACCTATAGTACACCCACATTTCGCCACTTATGTTTAAATCCCATGTTGTGTTGTGGTTGTGGGGGCAAACCTACTGTCATCATTCGGGCACAAATCCAGACTCTGGGCTGCTACTGAGAAATTTCTAATGGCAAAAACCCATTAACACTTTACCTGGGAATCGAACCCAGGACCTCATCCAACCTAGACCAACAAGCTAGCGAGGTAATTGTAACAAGTTTTACAAAAACTTCAGACAGAATCACAGAACTTTCAATTTTCTCGGATACTAAAGTATTCCTAATTATTTTTCAGATCATCAAACTGAGAACATTGAAGTGGACGATCTGATGCGTCGGTACACTAATGACGTCATCGCATCAGCTGGTTTCGGCGTCAAAATCAACTCTCTAGAGGATCGCGACAATGAGTTCTTTAGAACTGGCAACAAAATCTTTGACTTCACCCTGAAACAGCGAATATTATTTATTTTAACTACTTTGATGCCTGAATTTTCTAAGGTAAGGGTCACGTGAAGTTTATCCAATCAGTATAAATGGAATAAACAATCAGTGTGCATCACTAATTTCGTATTTTGTCATACAGAAACTAAACGTACGGTTATTCCCCGAGAAGACATACAACTTCTTCAGAAACCTTGTGGCTTCTACCATGGAATACAGAAAGAAAAAACAGGTGGAGCGACCCGATATGATACAACTGCTAATGGAGGCTAAGAGAGGTAAATATCTGCGAGTTAAATGAAAATATTGGCACTATAGTAAGTCTTTACGTTGTCTATCTGACTCCAATGTTCGAAGATTGTGGTCTTCAACTAGTGCGTCCTGCCTGACATACGGGGGCCCAAACGTGAGCACTCAGGCGGGTAACTCAGGAGTGAGGATATCCTCACTCCTGAGTTACCCGCCTGAGTGCTCACGTTTGCCACGATTTTTTTGTTTAATTTTATGATCCAGAATAAAATTATCCAGAGATGAACCGGTGTTACCGACATCTAAAGCAAGCAAGTTGAAGTGGTAGTAGGACATGAAATTCTAACTTAAAACCTTATCATACTCTTTGCAGAATGGTCTCCAGATGAGATAACTGGGCAAGTGTTCATCTTCTTCGCTGCTGGCTTTGACACTACAGCATCTGTTCTGGTAATGACCATCCACGAGCTTGCCATAAATCCCGAAGTCCAAGAAAGGTTGTACCAGGAGTGCAGACAGCTGAAAGAGGACAAAGGGCTTACGTTCGATAGTCTCAGCGAACTCAAATATTTGGACAGTGTGATACACGGTATGTCACTTTGAAAACTTATATGGTCTAAATACAATTTTTAAGATTTTTTAAGAACATGTCAGTGGAACTGACCTGCAGTTGCTGGTAGGTACACAACTTTCTGTTTCGGAAGGTTCCTGTACATGATAAGGTGGGAGGAAACGCCCGGGTGTCACCATTGTGTGAATTACCCGGAAGACATTGTGAAGCATACGGTGGAGGTCTGCCCGGATTGGGCGGAGCATCGCCGTGTTCTCGTGGAGGCGATCGGCGGCGGTGATCTCTCGCATCCGGCCCTGCTTCAGGCCACGGTACGGAGCGAGAGGAAATGGGAGGCCGTCACCTCCTTCTGCGAAGCGGTAATGCTCGCGAAGGAGGAGGGGGAACACGTGAGGGAGAGGCAAATTTCACGCCCTCATGCCCCTAACCGCCGCAGGAGAAGACGTTCTAGGCGTCGGGAATCGCAAGCCGATTTCCGGCCACCGTAAGCGCGGGCTTGCGGATGGTGAGCAATGGGTAGCTTGCCGTCCGATAAGGACCAGGCCCGGGTCGACGGCGCGTTGTGTTCCACGCGCGCCTCAAAGAGATGTCATCAGAATTGACGGGGTCCGCTAGGAGCGATGCCTGCCGGGGTTGCGAAGAAAACCGAAAGGGAGATCGTGGCCCCCGGCAACAGGGCAACCGAAGGAACACGGGTGGGTTTTAGTCAGTAAGAGTCTGACACGCCCAGCTCGCCACGCTCAGCCTAGAGCGGGAGAAGTTATTTGATCATTTCCCACCCAAAAAAAAAGAAAAAAAGTTACACAACTTTAATATCGCCGAAACTACACACGCAATAAATAAAATTATGATTGTGTCACTAGAATCAGAAACTATGGAAAAAGCGTAGTTTATAAATCTTGATAGTTTCATGTTGTAAATATTAAGTGGGTAGGGGAAGCCCAGAGGGTTTTTAGAACAAGTATAATATGCAGGGCGAATAGTTGATAGCTGATACTGGTGCGGCATGGCCCCGCTTTTTTAAATCAGCATGAATTGCCAAACCCGGAACTATATGTATTAGTGAAAAATACTTTAAGGAGTCTTGGGGCTAATTTTGATGAAAACTAAAACTGTATCATTAATTTTTTTTTAACTAATTTGTCTAGCTAGGAAACGAACTCGTAGATTTTGAAAAAAAAAAAAACACTGTATTAATGCACCGTCCGATGGTGTCGCTAATAAAGATCAAATTTTGAGAAGTGATAATACACAGAATAACTTTTATTCGCCTTGAATATCCTTTTAAAAAGGTCCTAAATCCTAGTTTTCAAACTCTTCAGATTAAGGCCGCGATCTCGAAGTCAGCGGGCAGCAAGGCGGCGGCGATAGCAGCGCGAGAGCGCGAGCGGCGCGTTGAAATGCATAGATTTATATGTAACTGGCCTCGAAAGCAGCGGCGCGGGGAGCGAGTGGTTCCATATAAAACTATGCGTTGCCGCGCCGCCGCCGCCGCCGACCCGCTGCCCGCTGACTTCGATACCGAGGCCTTAGGGAAAGCCCACAATTTCTTCAACAGATTTGCCTATTTAGGTCATTAGGGCTTAGGCCGCACACGATCATACCAAAACCAAAGGCTCTAAAGATCACTTTATTTTTGGCCCAATTTCGAAATCTGAAAGTCGACTCCTGATCACGGGGTTCCTATCTGAAACTTTCTAAATATATTTTCGGTGTTCTTTCGTCAAGCCGCACTTACTCAGCAATCAACTTTTTGCCCTGTATATGCTTGCTCAAAAACCCTTTGAGCTCCTACCAGTAGTAGTAGTTTGTTGTTGTTCTAAGATATTGTAATATTATGTCTGACTAAAATTTCTTACTTTCAGAAACCTTAAGGAAGTGGACTCCAGCTATTTTTATGGACAGGACCTGCGTAAAGACCTATGAACTACCTCCACCAAGGGAGGGGGGACAGCCTTACACAGTAAGTTACAAAATTTGGACAGAATAAACAATTTTACTACATATAATATCATATCCAAATGCTTAACTAAATATGCATTACAAAGTTGATTGTCTAAATAGTTGCCTTTGCTAAAATTATATTACTGTTGATAGTTGAAACCCGGTGACGTCGTCTACAACATGGTGAATTGCATACAAATGAATCCGAAATACTTCCCTGACCCACATAAGTTCGATCCTGAGAGGTTTTCTGAACAGAACAAGCACAATATCAAACCATGCACCTACTCGCCCTTTGGCGGAGGCCCGAGAATTTGCATCGGTAAGTTATTATAATTCATCACTGCACTGTGCTTTATTCAATTGGTTTTATATTTTGAGTAAGTTGTCAAACTAGAATTTCCTGGAAAAATACTGTACCAGGCATGCATAACTTAACAGGAGGTTTGTTACAGGAATGAGGTTTGCGATGATGGAGCTCAAAGTCCTCATTTACCAAATAATGGTGAACTTCACCATCGTGAAGACTGAGAAGACTTTGGACCCGATCAAGTTGAAGCCTCATAACTTTAACATCAAGGCCTTGAATGGAACATGGGTCAAATTTCAGAAGAGAGAATAATATTTAGGAAAGTGAATTTTTTAAGGTGCCATCCTATCATGTTAAAGTTTCAACTCTAAACGCTGCATTTGTTCCGCACTGTCTTCATTCACGTTAGTGAGTCATAATAATTATATTATCATACATAATCGGTAAACAATTATTTATGGGTTTCATCATGTTTCACTTGTGTTTGAGATTGTGGCTAGCCACAATGTCGTTCTCATTCTTCGTTACTCTCGGGATTCAATATAGCGCCCGTGACTTAAGTCACTGCTTTATCCCCTTAGTGCATAATCTACTATTGTATCTTTAGCATTAAAATATTAATATTAAGTTTTCTTTATTCCATCATATACTAAATACTCTTTAGAAATTTTACTAATAAGCACGGCTAATATATTCTACGGGGGTAATTAGATACATATAGGTATATGATCTATCTTCTGGACAACCGCTACTTTATCAACTGCATATTAATTAGTATCTGCTAGTAGAATTATTATTTCTCTTCAACCACAACGATCGTCATATCACAAAATTTAAAATAGAAACTTACAAGAAAAGAAAATTCAGTTTTTAATTAAGTGACTTAATTACGTACAACGCGAACCATGGTTGAATTTTTTACAAAATTTCCACTTTATAATAATTCAAACAAACAACTAGATCCAAAGGTTAGTTAGTATACAAAAAACGTAGAAACTATTGTTAGTATTTACAAAATACTAAACAATTACAAAGGACAACACTCATTATACACATCTAATTTTATACACTAATGCCCTGTGCTGAGACATCCCGCCCCGTGCGCTAGCTAATAAACTGGTTTTAAACAAAATATGCGCTCTTCTTGTTGATGTTAGGAAAGCAATTCCAAGGTTATTTGATAATTTCCCACCCAAAAAAAGGGTTATTTTTTAATTTGTTGGTTGCTAGGCGACACTTGATTGTTATGTAAGTACCTTTGATATCGCACGCAATTTAAATATATTTTATAAAAAACCAAATTTCACTGCGTTTAAATATTTAATTCTAGTATTTTTCTTGGCGTAGGTTTCAGTATTTTCAAGTTTATATGGTGGGTGGTCTTTCGGTTTTAATGAGGCTGCTCATCTCTACACACAGACTGTCTTCAAATCTTTTCTTAAGTAAGTTACCAGAAACACATGAGTCTCAGAGAGCGCCAGTTAATCACACCGATGACTGCAAAGATAGTAATAAAAGTTTGAAATTATCGAGCTTTTCATTTCGGAACAAGTGACGGCAATTTTGTATTAATCGTTTGGCTATTAAAACAATAGGAATGAACTGTGTAAATTCGACGCAACTGTTCGTATTGACACTGCCGCACTGATTGTGTTTGTAACCGCAATTCTGATTGAAAATATAGGTTCAGTTTTTCTCTATCCTTTTATACTCGTACCTATGACCCTGGTAAGCAGAAGGATAAGTAGGATAGGATTTTCAGACTGTATTTTTATTTAACTATAATAGTTTTTGGCAAAAAATACATGCATGGTATTCTAAATGTTTAACTTACTTATTTTCAATTTCACCAAAGAACTGACAACTTCAAGAGCTGTCAGTATTAATATTCCACAACAGTGGTGGCAGTGACTACTCATGATGCGGTCTAAATGAGCTGTTCGTGTTCAGAGACATTGATGAGATTCGACCTTTTCATAAAACAGTTGTGAAGTGAAAACTTCTTTAGTTGCGTTGGGCATTTTTGAGATGGAATTAAACCATTAATTTCGCGACACCGTGATGACACCACCTTTTGACCATTAAAAAGACATCAACGCGTTAATTACCGCGGTGCGTGGAGTAAAAAACATCAACGCGTTGATTACCGCGGTGCCGATTTTTTTCAAGTTATCACGTCTGTCGGCACTCTCGGAGTGCCACTATTTTTTTTTTCAATTACAAAAATGGATTTTCTACTTAAAATAAAACCGATAACTAGGCTTGTTATCGGAACGCGATGGTATTGAACCCGCTATAACTATTTACTACGCGGTTTTATTCAACGCTTGTACGTTTTCACTATATCCAGCCAATATCAAAACTTGCCTACTTTGCACGAGTATAAAAAAAACTATTTCCTATGTGGCACAAAGGTACCTTTTTAGCATTTAATTATAGTATTTTCGTTTGTTTGAAATACCTACTGTACAGGTTTTCAGGTAGACAAGCAATTGAGGATTCTCGATCAAAATAAGATTTTTTTTTAAACTTGAGTCACGTAGCGTCGCGTAGCATCGTATCGCGTTCGTAATGTGAGTGACTTAAATAAATCGTTTTAACATTCGCACCTTGGGCCGCCATACTGCCTTCGATAACAGTTAGCCGAAAAACAGTGCAATCAATGATTTACAACTTACGGGACATACGTATACGCTGGCTAACAAGTAAAACCTTTTTAGTCATCATCTCGGTAGTCACTCCCTTTCTAGCCGTATCATTTTTGAAACAGTCCATCAATGGTTTCTTTGGTCTTCCCCTACTCTTATAGCCATCAACATCTATATTCAAAACATTCCTCCGCATAACATGTTCATACCATGTCAACCGATTTCCACACAACTTTTCAGTCACCGGTGCCATTTTCATACTTCCTCTTATACAGGTGGCAGGGACAATGATGCGAAAACTTTTACCATGGATTCAGTACATGATTCTGAACCCCCCTGCGTTGAAATTTTTCTTCGATTATTAAAAAAATATCAGCTGTTCCATACATTTTTACTGCGTAAGTATTGCACTTTTCTATGAAACAGCAATTCTTTTTTTAAATATCCGACGAAAAATTTCAACGCGGGTGGGTTCAGAATCCTGTACTGAATCCATGGTCACAGTTTTCGCGTCGATGTCCCTGACACCCTGTTTAGGTACACATTTCTTATTCAATCTATTTGCGTAACACCTCACATGCCTCTTAGCATTCTCAACTCAACTGCATGCAATTGCCTTTCATTCATCCCTTTTGTGGTCCAACATTCTGATCCACACAAGACAGCAGACGAACAAACAATCATTAAAATTTCTCTCTGCCACGTCTGAACAATTAAACACCTTAAAAACACCTTCTTAGTAATCAATTTCCCGCGTTTCAAAGTAAGTTAGTGTTAAAAAAGAGACGATTGCAAGAGTTTCTCCGAAGTCAATTAAATCTGTCTAAAGTCGTCGCGTTCTTCGCGAACTCGACCCACTTTGATTTGTGAATATTAATACCCGAGTAACGAATGTCAAAGGTCCTAACTTTTGTAATTAAGGCTACAATTTCCTTCTTAACTTTAATGGGAGCGAGTATAAACATTTGTGTGATTGTACTTGTTGAAAACTGTGAAAATCATCTCAAAATCAAAATCTGTATTGAGCCACTCATATTTTTAACAAGTAAATGATCTTTATCTCTTTGAGCGCCAAAATTACAAAACACAGAACCCCGCCCTTCACCAACACCTGCTTTAGTTGAGAAGTAGCGCAACAAACTCCCCAGCAGCACAGCTGTCTGTTCAGTTACAAGAACTTGATTGTGAAAACGTCATAAGTTTTTTTTTTTGCAAAAATATAACCGACTTCCAAACTACAAAGTGAATAATAACTTTAATTTCGGAAGTGATACCGACTTCCGAAATTAAAGTTATTATTCACTTTGTAATTCGGAAGTCGGTTGTATTTTTGCAAACACTTTTTTTTTACTTTTTTGTTTGTTGGTTTGTAATTCACCAGTTCCACTTTACCAAATGGTACTTTTCGAGAGCAAACGCACGAGTTACTATAAAAAATACCAAATCGCTATAGGTGTGCCTATAATATTTGAAGAGTTCCCTCGATTTGTCCAAGATCCCATCATCAGATCAACCAAACCAAACCAAAAAAACCAGACCAAATGACAATGGGACCAACTTCAAAGTACATCCTTTCAAACAAAAAAAAGATTTTTTCAAATCGGTTCAGCCGTCTTCGAGTAATCGGGGAAAATACATTTAAAAAACCGACTAACTGAGAATCTCCTCCTTTTTTTTTAAGTCTGTTAAAAAGAGTGTTATACATAATTATCAGCACCGTGAAAATGATGGCATTAGCATGAACTACCCGAAACCTGTTCTCGTTATATTATTACAAAATTACTAAATTGTAACTTCAAATTAAATAAGTTTAATAAAAAGGTCTAGTTCTAAACTTTCCACAAACCCTTTTATTGAAGGATCGTATACAAATAAAACATAGCAAAACCACAAACTATTTGTCCACGTTCGCAAACCTTAACAAAGAGATTTCAATTTAAGTAAAGCAATCCAATTTCACACAGCCATGGATATAAATGGGTGTAATTTTATGCCGCGGATGTAAGCCCCGCTTAAAATTAACGACTGTTAGTTATGACGACCTGGTAGCTGGCGACTGATATTTTATTAGTTTTCATTGAAAATTAAAACGACAGATTTACTATATTAATTATTTCATTCATAATCAAACATGTTTTTTATTCATAGGGAGAAAATAAACTTTTGTGTAATAAAATTAATAATGGTCCCTCTACTTAAATTAATTATGTTTTTTCTGCAAAGTAATTATGAGCTCTATTAGCCGTCATCTTCTAGGTAATTCATAGTATCCTTTGCTATTGTGTCACTTTTCAACATTTTCACTATTAAAATATCAAACAATTTTCTCAAATCTATCCACCTTTATTTCGGTTTATGTTTTCGCTTCGCTCTTCTGTAGCCATCTTAATTATGACTCGACAAATCATCAAAATTTCTTAGTTTTATGTAACTTTGATATTAATGTTTTCACATAAACCTTCCGGAATAAATTCTCTAAGCGATAGTGAACACCTCATCAAAATCTATTGCGTAGTTTAGAAGAACAACGCGGTCATACAGACAAACACGAAAAGCGTCTTTAAATTATAATATGGGTCCATCTATACATGTATACATTATACTAGGTTAAAACTTTGGTCATAGAAAACCGAACAAGTTTCCAAAAAAACAAGCGAAGTGAACGTGGTATCATTTTGAACACTGGACCCTGTATTTTATTGAGGGTAAATAAATATAAGCTATATTGTATAACATTGGGGTATTTTAGATACGCCTGCATGTAGCCTGTCGCCGACATCCGAGAGGCATCACGACCCGACCCGAGTTGAGAACGTAACTTTAAAGCCAGTGTATTTATTTCAGTAATATTTTTCTGAAAAATGTTCAGATTATTTCACGTATTGATAGGTCACATAATCTTAAATCATTTCCACATAGGTAGATTTAATGACGAATATTCGTTCGAAGAACAGTAGTATGCCTTGCCTCATGCATAATATTCACATTTCGCGATCTGGTATTTTCCTAGGGACGCCAATGCGCCGCAGGAGGAGACGCCCAGGGCGTCGGGAATCGCGGGGCGATTTCCGGCCACCGTAGGCGCGGGCTTGCGGGCGGTGAGCAATGGGTGGCTCACCGTCCGATAAGGACCAGGCCCGGGTCGACGGCGCGTTGTGTTCCACGCGCGCCTCAAAGAGATGTCAGCATAATTGAAGGGGTCCACTAGGACCGATGCCTGCCGGGGTTGCGAAGAAAACCGAAAGGGAGATCGTGGCCCCCGGCGACAGGGCAACCGAAGGAACACGGGTGGGTTTTAGTCAGTAAGAGTCTGACACGCCCTCCCGCTCCGCCCAGAGCGGGAGAAGTTATTTGATGATTTCCCACCCTCAAAAAAAAAAAAAAAAAAAAAAAAGGGACGCCAATGCATATTAAAATAATACTTACAACGAATGTGTTCTTTGTGAAAATCCGGGAAAAACGAATTCTGAATCTGAAATAAAAAGTAAATTCAAAATAATTAAAAAAAACGGACTGTGTAAAAGAACACAAGTATAAATAGAAATAAGCATGAAAAACTTAATTTATTGCAGTAAAAAAACACATACATATATATAAAGCAAATTCAGTAATCGCAAGAAATATTACTCTAAAATAAATAAGAGGTTTTGATTACACAGAATTACAACCGTAGTTTACAACAAAATAGCAAACCGTTTACGTGCTATGTTCGTACAAGTCGGGCACGTCACTGAAAGGATTAACGCTACGTCAAGCGCCCCGATACACCTGTTGGGTGCACTACAGTTCCACGCAATCTACTCCATTATTATCTCCGTCTGTTCATGTCGCCTTGGTAGTCGTAATATTTAAGGTTCAGCCTGCAAACAGCTTTGCGAGCCGAGTGCTCCACACCACATCTACACCTAGCGAATAACGATGTTGGTGCTTTATGTTAGCCTAGTACTTCTGGGGTGTTAGTCTGCCCACGTGTTTTGTCATACAAATCGTAGTTACTAACAACAATACATTCAATTCATGTTCGAATCCATATAATAATTTACGCCACAATTTGTGGTAACATTTCGTTAATCAAAATGGCTAAACCAATTAAATAGTTTCATTATTACCGGTTTCATTGACCGTAGTTAGTTTACATTAGCAAGCCTCTTAGCTTTTGACTATGTACTATCGAAGAAACGCATATCCGTTCACTGTAAGGACTATTCTTGCTTGCAGCGCTCGGCCGCTATAGTAATGCTTACCTACGAAAAAAAAGGGTCATGTGCACGGAATTTTGTTTCCAAATTGATTCCCTATGGTACATTATACAAATGTTTGACAGTGCATTATCCACCCTGAAAGATAAAAATGAACAGACATTACGATAGTTGTACCGCGTACTTCCCACTTTTCCATCGCGTATGACTGATGTATTCACATTTCCGCATATACACAAGTAAATGGCTTTTTGCGAACACCATCTTTCACCATACATCATTATTATAAACATGACAAATAAAAAATATACTAATTGTCAAATGTAACTAATTCGTATCCGGATTTTAAGGTTTGTTGAAAAAGCAATTAATCTGATAGCTTGTTTAATTGGAAACGGGCGATCATGTTGAAAAAAGTTTTGTGTTTAGTCTGACCTTTTTACTATTTTAGTTACATTTTGCTTCGGTATATTTAATACTGCTAGCTAGAAAATAACCTAGCTTGTGTAGAGTTTTCGTGTCCGCCTCTGTTTCATGTTCTCCCAGTTCCTCAGAATTGACATTGATTCAGATGAAATTTCACGGAAGGATAGTTTTAGTGTTGACACAAAAGATTGATCCTCCTGCCTATACCAGGGCCGATATGATTCCAGCACCAATAAATATTATACCTAGATATTTCATCCTTGCAGAACATGCCAAGTATAAAAGTAAAATAATTTTTGTTTCTATGATATTTACGTATTTGTTATATTAGTTTCGTAGTTTACTTAGAGTTCCAGATGTAAATTTCAATTAATTCTGAAACCCTCAACACTAATGCTGGCTGTAAACTTAGCTATCAAATAATAACTTGGTTATTACCCAACTACGGCAAAATCAAAACGAAGGGTTATGATTTTAGCAGTCTATGTATGTATGTATGTTTGTATTTACGTGTGTTCCACCGTAGCGCCTAAACTACTGAATCGATTTTGATGAATGAGATATCAATAGATTTGTAATAATATTCCGGGTGACATAGGCTATATAAGTTTTCCCAAAAATTTAATATGGTGGACTTTACATATAAATTCCAAACCAGAAAAAAAAAGATAATCATGACATATTCGATATCAAAACAAAGGTCTCGAGCACATTACAAATATGTATTTAATATCATATTTTTAAAGTAAATAAATATGTTGAAATTGTCAAAAACAAGCAAAAGTGAGACTCCGCTACGTACGGTGGGCGCGAGATGTTACCAACGCGCAGTTAATCGAATCTTAATAAATAGTAACGATTTTTAATTCCACTAGAAAAACAAGTACAACGAAATATTTATATATATTTTGGATTTATTCGATGCTCGATATATATTTATAAAAAAACGCGCTATGGTTTCGTTCAAAGCACTATGCACTGCTATTAAATAATAAAAAAAATGAATAAGAAACGTAACCCGACTACGGGAAAATAATAATGATCTAAAAAGCACTAAACAAGAACATACTTATTTCAGACAGAAGGTAAAGCCGTCATCGCATGCCATTATAATTTTGAAGGTGTTCCTGGCACCCACATGGTAAACAGGCATGCGACCACGGCTTTACCTTGACCATTTTTGTAACTATGTCTTGATTTCGGTCTGAAATATATTCGTGTTTCGTACTTTTTAGAACATTTTTATCTTCCCGTAGTCGGGTTACAGTTTTTTATGCAACTTATTTTTTTTACTTAGTCTGATTCCCTGAGGTTTTCTGACGCTTTAGAACGAAAAGAACCCGTTTTCAGATTAATATTAACAATACAGCTTTTGCATATATCATCATATTTTTTACAAAAAGGCCATCTGAATAGTGAAACAATAAGAAACGTGATTAAAACTACAGCCAGTACCCAGTACCCTGCTGGCTGCCGACAAAATGTGTAAATAGCGATCCCGCTTAAAGTTGCACACCGGTCCGAGCCAGTTTAAACTAGTTGTAAATGTTAGGGGCGCTGTTGCGAAACTAAAGTTTGTACTAAAAATTATCGTTGTTACATACAATTGTTGTTCTTTTTACTTCGTTTCTCTACGTATTTTACATTTTCTCTGCATGATTGTCGATGTTATACGATGTCTGAATAAATAATAATGTTTGCATTGCAATGCTTGCCTTCATGGAGTGTGTCCTTCCACTCATTGGCGAACGGTCTATCTATACGGTGCTTCCCTGCCCATCACTTGTGGTCCACCTAATCAGAATCTCCCACCTGGACTTGAGTTGCCTTGTCTAACCTGCAATTTAATTGCGTAACACACCTTCAATCACAATCCGAGAGTTTTGAAGGATATATTTCTAATCCATTGCTTCATAGCTTTGAAAAATTCGTCTGCTCAGCAACGTAAATAACGCAATGAACATGGGTCAATTTTCAAAATGAAACCCATTGCGATCGATTGTCATTTTATGTATGTTACGCAATTACCCCGCTGAAAGTCTTTACTCCGAGCAAATTCGTATCACGTTATTATATTTTTGCAAACAGCATTGCATACTTACCAAAATAATCCACAAAGGCCTTTACAAACTGAACAGAAGAAAATGTAGTGTCCTGAATGTTTTATCTATAAACCCTTGTAATAAACACAGGCTTAGAGCGAGACATAGGCCTGTCATTGTGGGCTATAATTCGGTCACGGATTCGCCTGTGACACGTACCAACACTCGACACAATTATGACCTGCTACGTGACACTTCTGTAGGGTACGAGTATCGTGTAGCGTATGTATTGTATTTCTAAAACATAAAGTTTGCATTCCCTTCAAAAGGTAAGTAGCTAATTAACTTTTTACAGTGGGTGAGCCTGTTGGTATTAACCAACTCTGGTCTGCCATTAGGAAATTCCTGAAAATCCTGTGCCTATTCCCTGAGGTCCAAGGACAATATGACCTACGCGGCCACGGTTTGTAAACCTGTACCCTAATTGCGTAATACACGATCAATCACAATTTGTTTCGATTTGAAACAGATTGCTAATCCATTGCTTCATAAGTAGGAAAAAAAATCTGCTCAACACGTAATTAACGCAATGAATGTTGTTTAACCGTCAAAATGAAACAAATTTGTCATAATCGTTTACAAAAATAAGTTACACAATTAGGGTACTGATCAGTATACATTTCACTTATGTTCAAGTGCTCTGACTTAAAGAGAGCATCATAAGGACAACAAGAAGGTTGCGACCACAGCAAAGAGTTATCAATGATCGTTCCTGCTCTAAAAACCCTGTAATATCATGAACTCATGACCTTGTATCACCCAAATCTCAGGGGTCCTAATCTTTGGGCTCTTGCCAGCTCCCCTCTTACCCACTTACAATGACAATCGTAGAGGACCCCCAGTGTATCTCGACAACTCGGATCTCAACAACCCTGAATGGTACTTCCGTAAATATGTACTTACTCCTGTATAGATGATCTGTGTAATGTCTGGGAGGGGGAAAAGAGTAACCTCTCCTAGGTAGGTAGGACATAAGATTTTGGTTTTTGGCCAGGATTGACAACAAACACGCTTTAGTTGCACAAATTACTAGGTAGCCAGTATAAGGTAGGTGGTAACTTGGGACTTAAAAACAAATCTGGCGAAATGTTGATACCTATATAAAACCTCTGACTATTCGATCGGGGTATACAGTCCTGTTGGGTACTTCATTTTCGTAGAATATTTCTGTATAAATTAAAAGTTACAGTAATCGAAATTCCATTAGAACAATGTTAGAAATTTCAATTATAATTCACTCAATACTTGTTGGAACTATGTTCGGCTCTAGATGAACTCATTTGTTGAAGCTTTGAAGCAAGTTCTTTCACAAAAGTAACCGATCGATCAAAACGTTTCGTGAGCCCTTGGGCACAACATTTCTCCTCATTTTGGGTCCCACAATTCAATATCATAAACCTAATTTTACGGTTGGCATCGCAATTTACAAGTAGTCGTCTAGATTTGCGAGGAAAGTGCCGACTGTTGTAATGGAGGCAACATTGGACAAATACTTCAAAGAAACGTGTACAGTTCATTACTTTCGGTTGAATAGAATATAATATGCGCGCTTCTGGGTGATGAAATATATTTAAATATGGTCCTGGTATATATAATATATTGGGAGATGTTTTTTTTCTGTAATATAAATTAGATTTTTCTTTGCTTTTCTTTCTTTTTTGCTTTTTAGGTGTAGCTAAGTAGTTAGGTACTGTACCGCCAACCTTTATCTGGCATGCAAGTGTTTGTAATGATATTTTATTCCACTTTCTATAAGTCATTACACCCTGGTAGATTAAGTTCCAGAACTCTTTATCCTTTTCTGGCTTTTTCCATCGTTTGAGTGTAAATTGGAAGAACAAAGAATAAAAAATAATATCCGAAAGCTGACATTGAACCACACAATCTGTGACACCGCATCACAAACAGTGAAGACATTTTTTCAACATACACGTTGCCCTCCGTAAAACGTATCATATGAAATATCTCAGAGAAAATAAAACCTGCCTCGCGCGCTATCTTTATCCCTTTTATGACAGGGCGCGGGCAGAGAGAAAAAAATACAATATTTCTTTCATGAAATGACTGTGCCCCTCAAACCGTTGAAGAGGAAAATACAAGTTTTCATATGAAAGTATTGTATATTTCATACAGAAGCTCGGAACGTTGTCGATGTTATAGTTTTGTAGTATATTAAAAACCAGGGGACTGTTGCCCTCGATATGAACTTGTAGATAACATTCACTATATTTCCCTTTGAGACGCAATAAATGTGATTCAAGTAATGGAGGAGTGTGTAAGCTCTCAAAGGTACGAAGACTCTAAACAGTAAGGGTTCTGGGGTGGCCAGAATCAAATAAGTTGTCATCAGAAGTGTATTCATGCGATTGGTGCATTATGCGACAGCAATACTTGCCTGTCAATTAAACTGGACATATGATTAAATAACGAAAATCGAGGACCGATTCAAAAGTAGTATATCTTTTCCAGTTCTGTAAGAAGACAATTCTTCCGTTTTTGTTGAAAGTCTCATCACATTTTCTACCAATTTACAGCTTAGCAGACGGTATAAATAATAAGAAATAGTTCCCGCCTATGCGTAACCACTGTCATTTATTTCCTTTGGTTGACAACCTAATAATAAACTGTCAGTCCTAAAAAATATTGTTATTTATAGTTACAAAGTACGCACGTACCTACTAGGAATCTAGGACTCCAAGAGGAAGCTTGCAGAGTAATATTAAATGTTTTTAATTTCAACTTTTTTAATTTTCTCATCAAATTCGCTTCTCTCCCAACTCTTTCGCCGCGGCTAGCCCGCACTCGCGAGCTACACTCAATCACAAGTTGAACTCGAACCCAGTTCAGAACGTGCACAATTATCTACTAACTAACCAACTAACGAGAAAGTTAACCAGCACTTAAACAGCCACTTCGCCTCGGGCTTTTTGTTTACGATAGTACTCACTTACTTCTCGTGAAGTTCTGTAAGTTCTATAACACTTCAATTTGATTTGTTTATGCATCTGTGAACTACTTAGGTTTGCTGCTATCCTGGTACTAAGTTTGTTTGAACGCGGCAGATTAGAGGTCCTCAGGGCTTACCGTAGTTACCATAAACAATAACTTAATTCCAGTCAGTTCAAGGAGTATTTTTTAAATTAATTGGAGCCAAAGTGAAGTGTCATGTGATTCCAATGCAAAAAAGCGAATGGCGCTATATGTCCTACGTATATTGTTCCATCTCATATTCACACAAATGAAGAATTTAACACTTCTCCATACCCCTGCAATGCTATTCGTACCATGATTAATTTTCCGAGAATTTCCCCAGTTTGGCTGCTAAACAGTAAAACACAAACAGCTAGACGATACTGGTTTCCGCGTGACATCATTCCAGAAAGTTCGACAGAACAGGAAACTTGGAACTACTTTCCCCTTCGGAGTGCCTTAAAAGCTTCTGACTTACCTTCACAACTAACCTTACTTTGTGACATAGTTCCAAACTATAGTTTCAATGCTTTCGTTATGTAGGCAGGTAAACCGAGAAATAAGTTTGATGTAAGTATATCTACCTACGTCAGCCATATATTTCACGCCCCCACTCTCTTTTTTTTAAGTTGTTTTGCGATTTCAAAAGAAATGCATCTGTGCTATTGACTTCTTATAAAAAGGCATTTTTTTACATATTTTCCAAAACCCTAAGGAGAAAGTTCTAAATCAGAGACTGCCGTAGTTGTTTAATATGTATTTTTTTTCGTACCAAACTTGACTGGTGTCGACCAGTCAAGTTTGGTACGAAAAAAAGCTGCGACGAGCAAATGTAATTTTTCCAACATCAAATATAACAGTTGTCAAGCAATTCAATTTCATTGAACCGTTCCTTTCCACAATAGCTCGTGGAATAATAGAGATGAAGCCAGCATCTGCGTCAAACGTAACTGAATGCAACAAGGAGCTCATTACAAGCCTCTCATTCACAGACTATTGGAAATTTCACGCAACGACAAGCAATAGAGAATTCAATAATAATGTGGTTGTATGAACTACTCCAGTGGGAACTGAAATTTGCGAAGCTCTTGTTTTCGAAACTACTTTTAATATGACTGTATTGATGAGAAGCAGTTGAAGTATATAAGTATGTACGCTCAAAAGTTTAAAGTCACATTCGCTGTCTATGTGACCACTTTGATCATACTCCACAATGGATTTTGATCCGGGTTTCACCATCATTCAGAGCATTTATTCCGGAAGATTTAAATATGTGTACATTCTTATTAAACTAAAATATAATATAGAAATATCGATGCCAAGTCATAAAATCTGTGCGGAGGATTAAATACTTCATTCTGGTATAATTTTACTAATCTAGAAGTGACCATTTTAATGTTGCTTAATAATCATTGTAATTACGACAAAGTTGACTCATTTTGACGAGGGAGAGCTGTTACAAATTAATGTCATATTAGCAGAACAGTTTTACTTATAATTTCGTTTTCAATAATAATTTTCTTGAAAACATTACCAGCTGTTTGACCTGCCTTTGTGGCTTCATGTTTTAGTTTTTAGTCAAACATCAAAGAAGTACAAAGATATGCACGGTACTAAAAAACTAGTGCTCTTAAAAGATATATTTAAAATATGAGAAATTGCCAATTACGTTAGCCATAAATCGATATTTGCCACTTACCGGGTGCCACGCTGTCGTGTCCCGGCATACTAATACCTACGATTCGATGATACCTACGCTAGTGGTTCAAAAGAACCTTTCACAAACACTTTTGCCGTGAATATTTTAACGTCGCTAATTGGTTTACATTGCTTCCCCTGCCATATCTGCCCCTTTTAATTGGCTATCGTGTTTTAAGTGTAAACAACGTAAAAGTATATACCGGGCGATGTATAACGGCTGGGCTGCACTATTAAGTATTTGGTAACAGTTTTGCTGTTATGTTTTCCTGGTACCTACATGCATCGAGTAAAACAAGGAGGCAGGAATTTGTTAATAAAATTGTAGTGCATTTAGACTGCCTCTATGGTCTAGTGATCGCATTCGCTATTGCTGAGCATGAGGTGTGGTTTTAATTCCCGGGTAATGTGTTATTGGGTTTTTCCATCTGGAATAACTCAATAGCAGCCCGGAATCTAGTTTCGTGCCCGGTTGATGGCTATATAGGCTCGCCCCCTATTACATAGGACTTTAACATAAAGGGCGAAATGTGGGTGTTACTATACCTCTGCCTAAACCTTCGGGGATTACAGGCGTGATGTTGTGTGGTTAATTTAATCATGAAAATTATTTTATTCCAGGAATCCCACTGATCCTATAAATTGTAGGTACAATTTATAGGTACCTATCTGGTACTAAGAAATATTAGTTGGTACCATGGCATAGCATCTATATGTGATTACCTACCTACCAGTTCACACCTTTCAGTAAAAAAAAAGTGAAGTTAATTTTAAAAAATCTCTTTTATTTTCCAGAATGAAAGTTTCAAGTTAATCGGGGGCTCAATTACCGAAAGCACTGCGTATAATTAAACGGGAATACAAAAGTGCATGTAACACGAAACATTGTGATTATATAAAGTAGGTACGGTACATACCTACATAATTATTATAGAAAAGTTCCACTGGAAAGTGTAATTACCAACTATAGAACATTTTCTTTACGTTTGAGTTTTAGCTACCTAGAAATTAAATATTCTACATAGGTAGGTATTATCTCCCCGGTTAACTGAAACACAAAAAGCCCTGTATCTCTTTTATTGCGCATCATATTTCACAGTAACCGGATAGCCGTCGTTACGTCGGCGCACGCTTGTGCCATATTTACGCCATGTCATCTGATTAAGTTGGGAAATCGAGCTGAACCTGATTGATGGATGGCAACATCGTTAATTACACTGGATGATCTTGTTGCCAAAAAATTGGTAAACCTTTACGGTTATTTGCTGGGATTTTGTGGGATAATCCTCGGAAAAAATAAAAATATAACTATCTTCTAAATCGAAACCTCGTGATTGCTTTTATTATTTTATATGCGCGGTTCTTCCCAAAAAAATCATCTACATTCCAAATTGGTACCGGGCTACCATAACAACACCGGAGTTATTCTATGCAATTGGTAGCGCAAACCAGCAACTAGCGGGCTATGCAGCAAAGTAACATACCTATTTCCATCTAGTTCCGTCCACCCCAAAAAAATACCGTGTTAAAAGCTCCTTAAATGATGCTATCCTAGTATGCAATACAAATTAGTACCCACATTACGCTTCAATTGTTTACGAAAAACCGACGTCAAGTTTTAATAAAATGGCTTGAATCCTTTTTTTATCGAGAAAGTCCTTGTTTATTGTTTACGGTTTACCTGATAAGTAAATTCCTGTTAACTGGGAACAAATTTGGGCTACTAATTAGGAACCAAAAAAAACTCAAATTGGAAGAATCCATTTAGTAGGTAGGTTTATGTATGTCGTAATTTAAATAATTGATCCGAAAAGCCGCAAATGAACGATGGTAATAATTATAAGGCTCCAATCAACAGGGATTACCAACTAATTAGTAATGCGTAAATTATGTACATTTGTCTATTTATTTACTTAAAGCTATGTGACATCGAAATCGTCGGCCATTACTCAGATGGGCTTAACTCGCTGAATTTTAACTGGAATTTAGTTTAAATGCTCGTTCACATTGACTGTACGCCAGTTACTTGAGCAAGTAGATATCTGAAACTTACGGATTAAAGGCGATTTCATAACATAGATTACTGTATTTTTTTAAGGTTTGAGTTGAGCTACACGATTACTGGCAAATGCGTGCACTGACTGGACAGGTCCAATCAAATCTGTATGGTTCTTAACTCAATAGACCATTGGACAGATCTACATTGTCCTCAAATGAAATGCTCTGACCAAGATTAGTTCCGGGTTCTTATATACACATTGACATAAATGAATTTTATATACACAATGACATGAATATTTACTTTTATAGTATTATATTATTTTAATTATTGTGAATGTGAAGACTATGTGGGTCATTCCTTTTTGTTTTTAATTTTTTCTCAGTTGGGTCTAATCTTGGTCTGACAGTTTGAGTAATTTATGGGGCCTACCCAAATGCCCTTTTTTAGTGTTGTTCATCAAATCGCTGAGCTCCTTAAATTCTGAGTTGAGCTGCACGATAACTGACAAATGCATGCAGTAACTGGACAGGCCCTCTCAATTTGTGTGGTGTTTTCCTCAAAAGACCACTTCAGACACCAATTACATGGTCTTCACATGACCTGACCAAGATTATGTCTGGACTTTAAAAGAGTATGTGACCTCTGAGTTTGTTTCGGCCTTTCTTCTCAGAGTAGTCAGATAGGAAACGCCGACCTCATCTAGTTTTTAAAATATGATTAACGTGTAAAAGTGTTTGTACAAACTTACTTACAGAAATAAACACATTTATCAGTTATCAAGGGGGAAATACTTTATTAAAAGAGTCGCTTTTCTGAGGCCAGCGAGGAAAATCCGTAACACACCCGCAATCATATTTTGACAGTTCAACAATATTCATTGCATTCTTTACGTTGTCGAACAGACGAATTTTCCAACAAATGAAGCAGTGGATTACGAAATTCCTACAAAATCCTTCGGATTGTGATAGAAAAATGTGTTACGCAATTTGGGTGCAGAATACCAGTACCTAGTTGGTACTGAGGCAAACTTGACACATAGATAATGAAGAATTACAAATGCGACGAATAATATTTCAATAAATCTGTTTAGCCTTTTCTCATCTATGTTAGGGTTGGCTTCCAGTCTAACCGGATGCAGCTGAATACCAGTATTTTACATGGAGCGACTGCCTATCTGACCGCCACAACCCAGTAACTGGGTAGTAGAATACCCCTTGGTAAGACTGGTTGAGATTTTCGGACTTCTGACGACCCGTAACGACTCAAAAATCCACGAATGACAGCCGGGACCAACGGCTTAACGTGCTTTGAAGGAGTCTCGGTATGTAAAGATGGTCACCCATCTACGGACTATTACCTACTTAGCCAACTAAGCATGCATAGCATTAAGTAATAGTATAAAGAACTGGTAAGAACTTCAAGTTTGTTCTAACTAAATGATCCGTGTAAACAAGGCACCGAGACGAAAGCCTTGCTTCGGTATTTACGATTTCAAATAAATGGTTGGGATTGGCAGCTGAGGCGCTGTGCGACGACGGCGGCTTACTTCAACCTAGCGATGAGACGATACCGACATTGTTCTCTTCTCGAATTCAAGACCATTAAGGATTGTGCAAACTGGCGCGATATCGCGGGCACTACAGGCAACCCTTGTCGCGCCCGCGATATCACGCTGGTTTGCACTAGCCTTTTCTGTTCTACCTATATCACGACTGTGTTTTTCGAAAGCGTGGACAGAGATGTCAGGTTTTTCAGAGAAATTAGTCGTCAAGCTAATTTGACTACCAACTCAAATTGTCGGTATATTCAATCACAACTGTTGGGTGATTCGCATACTGCACCGCATTACGCAACGTGGCGCGGGGCGGCCATAGCAAACAATCTATGCGCATGAGCGCGCCGCGCGCGCAGATTGTGTTTTCTATTCAAACTGGTACAATTTTAAATCTGCTGCCCCGCGCTACGCTGCGTGATGCGGTGCAGTCTGCGAATTGCCTTATTCTTAGAGGGTAATATGAAATGTCAATTTGCTTAATAATTAATTTCTGGGACTGTACAACCACATTCCGCCAGTTATGTTTCAGTTCTAAATAAAAGAGTGAGAGCCTATTGCCAGTTTGCCATCAACCGGGCACGAATCCAGACTCCGCCACTACGGCGCTACTGAGAATAGAATGAAAAATCGAAGAACACTGTCCGACCCGCACCTTAATTGCGTAAGACACTTCCAATTACAATCTGAATGATTTTGAAGGATATTGCTAATACATACACAACGTACAGCTTAGCAAAGAATTGAAAAATTAAAATGAGGGCGCTTCTATCGCACTTAGGTCACTTCGAATGGGAAATAAATTGTTAAAATAAAATAAACGTGCAACGAAAACGCTGCTTGCTGCTCAAATCAAAACCTACTAGCACTTGTCGGCAAAGTAGTGTCATCATCATAGGTCTGCATTATGTAAAATATTTAGTTCCAAATGTCACCACGTCAGACTCTTTATGTCGACCTGTTTAACTCGATTTTTATAGCTTGGAGCTGTCAAAATCGTTGGTTGTTAGTATTGAATTCAGTTACCTCTGCAGTGACCCTTAATACGTTCTCCACAACTCGTGTCGTCTCCACAGTTATGTCTTATTATTTGTTATTGTTATTATTTAAACCATATACACTGTAAACTTTTGACGTTGACAGACGCACAATTTTGTAATATCGGGTTATACCATGAATGTTGTTGAACTGTCAAAATGAAAACCGCCCCACTGTCAAAATTACCCCGCTGGGCATTATAACCAGCCGATCTATCACAGAATATCACGCTTGTAATCCCGGGAAGGTTAAGCAGAGGTGTACATATAGTACACCCACATTTCGCCAGTTATGTTTAAGAGGAGGCTCCCTAAATTGTTAAAAGTCACGCATACAATCAAAATGGAACTTCAATATATGATTTATTGGATCTTTTGCTTTCCATAGATAAGACAGTTACGTAATTGGAACATTTTCGCTCGATTCATTTTTTATTCGAAAATTATGTATTTTTAACCCTTTCCCTGCCAGATATTGCTACAGTAATCGTGCCCCCAGGGCCAGACGTGTTTAGGTATAATTTCGAACAGTGTTGGGAAATCTGAATAAATTGTTATCGATATTATATAAGTACTAGCTCTTGCTTGCGACATCGTGTTTAAAACCTTAAGGTAGAGCCGTAGGTATATAGATTGATGCAAAATAAAACACTCATATGTTGGTGACAAGCAATCTTTAATAATAGGTAATTATAATTAACACACTTGAAATCAATTTTTCACTCATAATCTAATCAACCATAATTTATTAATTTAATATTCCGGAGATGAACACGGTTTGATTTCTTCTTGAACTTCTTCTGTTGAATCTCCACGAGCGTGGTATATAATAATAATAATAAAAATAATAAAAATGTTTATTTCTTCTCTTAAGGTTATATATAACTATGTTAGGTTTGGAGTCACCTTTTAAGCAAAGATTTGCTTGTATTAGGTGGTTCCGCTCCTCCAGTTTACAATCATTCTACAGATGTGTGAGAAATAAGCAAAAAGCAAAAAGATTAATTTAAGACTTACGCACTGGGTGTAGAATATGTTTGTGAGTGTGTGTATATGTGTGGGTTCGTTTGTGTGTAAGTGTGTGTTTGTGTAGGTGTCGGGATGTAGTGGATGGGCATGTGTATGGAATATGTGGTATGTGTAGCGCGAGGGTGTGTGGGTGTGGTGTGTATATGTGTACAAATTATATGTGTTTCTTAGTTATGTGATCTTGCGTAGGATATCTTCAGTTTCTTCATAACTTTTACTCTTGAGGTATATTAGATTAATAATTTTCATATATAATACCGATCGCATATCTGTTCGAACAGCCTCCATTTCGAATGCTATTAGGGAAGCAAAATATTCATTACGAGGGTCTTTCGGTCTTTGGTTAAAAAAATTGGCTTTTTCTTTTCTATCTATTTTATAATTATTTTGAATATCTTTTGGAATGTAAAATTGTCAACTTTATGTTGTCCAGCTTTGCTTTCATTTTATTATATTTTATCAAGTCTAAAATTATGGGAACACTAACTTACCGATTCTTCATCGCTTGTACTACTCGAACTGGAACTGCCAATGTTGATATCTCCTTCTAAAATATTCAATAATTCGTCGTCTTCCAACATAATGTTTCTCAACACTAGGCATCCGAAGCGTACGTGTTATCACGGGGACGGCGCTGCGGCTACTGATGTTTACCAACAAATATGGCGTCCGTGTCGCTTGCGCCGCACGGAAAATCACGGTGATGGCGGCCAGTGTCCGTCAGGCTGTAACTGCATTAGTGACGCCCCAAAATAATATCGACACCAAGAATATATTTTTTTTGATTTCGTAATTTTCTACAGATTCTCTTCAATTGTTGTCCATTATTCAAATGACAATTTAAAAAAAAGCCATTAAAGTTTTAATTTATAGTCTAGACATGGATTAACAAGATAATTAATAATTTAAAACCATTGCTTTTTTATTATTTAGATTTTACTAGCGCATCACTAGCCCACGTAAAATTACGGGTTCGGCGCAGTGTGTCAGGGTTGTAAAAGCACCTCATTTGATTACTGCATTTAGATTTCATTGCTAAGTATCAAAATGATGAGTCTGAGTTTTAAAAGTTTTATTGTTGTAAAGTACACACCCTGAAGTATTATAAATAATATCAAATTTCTTCCGTTTTTTTTAATGTAGTTAAGAATTGGATATCGAAAAAATAGAACGTAATATTACGGGATTAGCGCCACGGGCATCAGAATCGAAACACGGAATATTACGGTGACGGCAGGGAAAGGGAAGACTATTGAAACAAAAACAAGATTAATCGGCTTTTATGTCTAAAATAATATTGACCGTAAGGAAATATAGCTTATTATTCAAATTTAATTTTTTTTTTTCTCTGGATCAATTATTACTTTAGTTATAAACGAAATAAGAATTGAGACTTACGACATTTAGTTCCGTGCTTGAACACGACCAAAGAGCGCACATGATATTCAACTTTATTACTGACGTGTTTAGTACATAGTGGAGTTGTGGGGTGCAATTTTCACGCAAACTCCGCCCCCATGGCGGAGTTTGCGTGAAAATTGTCTTTGGAGTGCATGGTCTTAAGTCCCATGTAATCGGGGGCGAGCCTATTGCCATCAACCGGGCACAAATCCAGACTTCGGGCTGCTACTGAGAAATTCCAGATGGGGAAACCCAATAACACTGCCCGACCCAGGAATCGAACCTAGGACCTCATGTCCAGCAGTACCGTTTGCGACGACAAGACCAAGGCAGTGACTTTATACCTACCTAATTTACAAAATCAGTGAACATTGATAAGTTAACAACATTGAATGATCAATAACCACTTTTCTTCTTTGTTCTTGAAAACCCTGTTGTGTTTAGAACTTTTCACATAATATCCAAATACAATAATACAACAAATCATTAATTAAATATTTAATTAAAACTTCATAATAAAATAACCATATTTACAAAATATCAACAAATTGTACTAAATAATGATAATTATCAAATTCAAAAATATAGAAACAGTTTTATCTAAAGTTTGCGCTCGTCGCGACATTTTGAACTAACTTTATAATATCTAATAAAAAAGCATAACTGAAAAGACAAAAATAAGCATTATACCTAATGTTTGCATTTCTCTTTTAACAGTTATGCGTTTTTGCAGTGCGGTTTTTGCTTTTTTAAATGATTTTCGGTATTGAATTGACTCAACTAGCTTTTATTTAATACCAATATTGTTTTTTTTTTTAATATTCCCCTCCCTTTTTTGTATTTAAAGATGCAATATATAAATATTATACAGCCTATGTCACTCCCACGATGAAGACGAATCTAACGACACCTCATATGTTAAAATCCATCAAGCTGTTTAGGCTACAGAGCGTTCCAAAGAAATAGACAAACGTACATACACACAAATACACATACATACATACCTCCTTCTGGGGAAGTCGGGTAAAACGGTAACTTAAATTCAGGGATATTAACAATCAGATTCAAGCAACTTTTCATAATGATTACACTCTATCACATTCAGTTTCACTTACGTTTAAATAATTTAAAATATTAAATTATTTACAAAATAAAATCGTTACAAGTTCGAAATTCAAGGTCAAATTAAATTAATTAGCGAAACGTCACAGTATCAATGGGTATCGATTCCTAATATGATGATTTAAAAAATACTCATAATTTGAAGTAAAGTTTTGAGATTTTGTTCTCCCAACCCATCAAGACCAACAGCCAGGTGAATGAATGACCTACACAAGATCGCAGGGAAGACCTGGATGAGACTCGCTTAGACCAGGAAAGCATGACACATAAAGGAGGAGGCCTACACTCAGCGGGGGCTGGAACAAGGCTGCCAATGAGCTGTAGTTACTTGAAATTATGAGTTTAGAAAATAATGTTCGTTTTTGTTTAATCATTATAAGTGATTTATACCAATCACATCTCTGAAGTTTTGCCAGCTAATTTAATTTGAACTTGTACGTTTCTCTTGTTGAAGGAATGTTAACAATTGAGCAGTTTCTAATATAATACGGAACTTAAGTGTAACAGCTAAGAAAGGGCAAGTTTTCATTCATATTCTGGTTTTCAAATGAAATATCACTGGTGATAAAAACTTTTACAATGACATCACCTTATCTCAGTAACAGTGCGACTTTGACAGCATCTTTATTACCTAGGAGTAAGGTCTATTTTCGTAGTTCAAGTGTAAGTACTGACGTGGCGCTAAACGTGTGCCGCATGAACATTATCGGTCTTGACAGAAGGTTACTATCGGGTGATATCAATACCTGAAAAAATAAAAATATATATTATTTATATTTATCTTATACCTCTACCACAGAAAGAGAAACAAGGCAAGCGTGGAGAAAAGATATAGCGGTAACTCACGAAGAACATGTATATGTGAAGGAAACTGAAAAATATCTAAAGTCTATTTAAATCCTTGTTTCCAACTGATGTTATTTCCACTTAAGCGACACATCAATGCTTGTGTAAATGAAGTTAATTTCATAATGACTACTACTATTGAAAACCAATAAAAAAGTTTGAAATTTTAAAAGAGTAACGGTGGAGTTTCTTGCCCATTCTTCTCCATACGAAAACTACGTTTTGGAAGGGGCGACTAGAATCAATTATATTATTCTGTAAATTTTGACGTTCAAAAGTGCCATACATGGGCCTATTTGAAATAAATGATTTGACTTTGACTTTGAAATTTATTTATTTATTTATCAACTTACTTTTAACATTACAGGATAACCCAATGCGATAAATGCGCCTATCCTAACTTAATCGATACATTACATCTATAACTAACTATAAACAATTCATTCCTTGAGAATTCACTCAGAGAACAGCCGAATAAGACCGTTTCATTCGCTATGAGGTTGAACTTGAAGTGTTTGTGGGTTTTTTGTCTTCCAAAGACCCGTATTTGTTTACATGTTTGGCAACTAAATCGTGAACGCAGTATATACTCGAAGACTTTTGTTTTCGAATGGTATTCTATACTTTTAAACAGTATTCAATCATTTTGATATCAGTAATACTGATACTCGAATACAACTATCAATGTTGGATGACAATATTGTGTTATTATTCATCGGCCCAGTCGTTGCGTCAATGCTTGAAGTAGTAGACATATTACAGTGAATATGATGATGATAATTGTTGGGACTGATTCAAAGTTTAGGCTTTTTAGGGTTTTTATAAAAAAAGAAAATAAAAGCTAAAAATAAACAAACAGTTACGCATTCTTGAATGTGAAAGCTCCGCTACCTTCTCTCCACACTTACCCAGGTCTTGGTCAGCTGTTCTGGTATCCTGGTATCCCACATACTTAGAGTTAGCCTAGTATTATCACAGCCTCGAAATAGTTGACGGGACATCAGTGTGTCCGTTGCAGTTAGGTGGGGCAACTGAAAAAGGGATACGTATTTTTTTTTTTAAATCGGTGAACCAATAATAACAAAATATTATTTTTAACAAAACACTATTGTTATTTTGTCCCTAACTTTAAGGGAGTCGCAGATAGGTCTCAGTTGCGACGCAAGTTTGTAACACATCTTACGCTATTATGAACTCTTAGTACATTTTATAAGAAAGCGGCGATTTCGACCATTTTGAACATGAACAATTTTAGATTATATACACCGTTCAAACAATTATTTACTAACTTAATACATGTTGATCAATACTGGGTCCATTCACGAAGCGGCTCTCAAACCCTCGATGGATGTCCTCCATCAACTCCTGATGGCCTTCCTTGAAGTTCCAGCACAGGAACTTGTGGCCTTCCTTCTCTAGATCTATTATCACAGTTATTAAGTTCTGCAAAAGAAATGATAAAATGAGATTAGAGAGAGAGAGAGAGGGAGAGATATTTCAATCAAGTTTATTACTGATTTTTTATTTATATTTATTTAAATGGTCTTTCTTTTGTGAGTTGGCAAGATTTCATAGTATTGGGTATCTCGTAAAAAGTATGTGCTGATCTTTAAAGCTTATCCCTAGGTCTCACCTCAGCGACTCCAAGATCCATGGAATACAGCTGCCTTGCATCTAGTACCACCACGGCTATGTAAGTGGGCACGTGGCGACGTATCTTGTTCTGTATGTGCTGCGAACTGGAGTAGGATAGCGCGCCCGACAACGTGATGGATACGCAGTCTTGGTTGCCCACCTGTGGGGTAAGGAGTGAGGGGGACATTTTAGATATTCTTGTTAAGCATTGGGGCACAGATACAGTGGCGGTACCTTCATAGAAGCCAAAAAGCCCGGCTTGCCCTAATAAAATCATAATTCTCAAGAACAAACCTAAGCCTACCAATAAAAAGAAATAAAAAAAGAAACAGTCAATGAACTCGAACTCAATCATGCATGTCATAGGAATAACCAAATTTCGAAATCCCCGCTTTTTCTGCCGCGCGCACTGAGCTAGGTTGCCAGATCTACCCACTCATTGAACTCGAATCATTCATTTAGTAATCATATGAATAAAATTTAAATTCCGCGCGCTTGTTGCGCGCCAATACAATGCATTCATTTGCGCCTTCTCGCTCACACTCGTGGGCTTCTTATATGGCTTGCCTTACCTTTCTTTGTCTCGCAGTTTTCGCCTACAAATTGCTATAGAAACATTTACATTAGTTGATATATTGGTAAGTACATATACGCAGATTTCTATGAAATGAAAAGCCCGGATTTTGAGTGCACAGAGTACTTTTTATTTTGAAAGGTCTTAAATTAGCGCAAACGGCGCAAATGCACTATCCGCTTTGTTGACCCGCGTAAAGTGAGTTGCAAGTCCGTGCGACGCGACGACGATTTTGTTATTGTATATGTTTTGAAATTAATATTTTGAGACTAGAATTTTATTTTCCACGTGCTGAAGTAATGAATTAGTTTTATTGTTTAAAATGATGTGATAGTTATTGCGGCGATGTCATTCCGCGCTTTTGTAAGTGATTATAGTGTTATTTTATCATCAAATTCGGAGACTGTGTTCGTAAAGGTATTTTGAGTTTGGGCATATTGAGTTTTCTGACAATAAGTAACCGTAAAATAAACCGTAACCAACCTCAAATTACTGTAACTATTTCTCGGAAATAAAAAACAGTATCTTTGTTAGTCGAAGAATATATTGAAATACTCGTAGGCATTCGATTGTCTATTATACAAATTTATGTAGGTGAATAGCTGGTGCCATGAAAGCACATGACTAAGGTTGTTTTTATGGAATTCGTAGTTTTAGTAAACCACTGAAAAATAAACCATCTTATGTACTACATCTTGAGATCATAAAACACAATAATGTTCGCATCGAAGAGATTCTTCATAGGTGTTTTGAAATAAATATTAGAGTTGGCTATTGTCATTAAAATAAATTATAAAAAAATATTTAAGTAGGTAATATCTCATGTTAACGTTTTCAATCGACATTAAATTTTAAACTCGTAAAATTATGCGTACGGCAATAGAACAACAAATCGATAATGTGGGAGCCATCTAGTGGCTTCTGATTGAAAAATTTTGCATTTGACAAGCGAATATGAATTATGGTAAAAAGGTTCGGCTAAGCGGTGTGATTACGATTCATTAATGTAGATGGCGCTTATGACAATTACATACTAATGCCAGACCTCTTCGAATTTTAAAGGTTTTGTAACCAAAATTATAATAATGTTGTACCATGAGCAACATATGAAAATCAGTCAATCCCTCACTTGGCTGTTTTTTTTATCGTAAAAAGTCTGGCGGCTTGCCCTAATTTTGACCCCTAGGCACGCCACTGCACAGATATCGTCATTATCTTGTACTAGGGAACTAGGAGACTTCGTAAGTGTTTTTGACAACAATTCCCAGTAAATCGTGAAACTATCCAACTGTCGCATGGACATAATATAGACCTTGTAGTTATAAGAAGTGCAAGTGACATACAACCTTCAATTACGAGATCGACTATACAAGGTAAAAAAATTATGTGAAAAAGTCGTGTAAAAATATTTTTTTTTTAAACAGTCACCAAAAAAATTTCAAAAAATTAAAAAATATATCGAAAACTATCAAGAATCGCAGAATATACATGGGGTACTTTCGGATACCCCTGGGCATGAAGAATATTTTTTTTTTAAGTTTTTATTTGAACCAACCTGTATAATCAAGGGCGACAATATGTTTTCAAAATAATCGAAAGCAAGATGTTTCGTAGGTTATTTGTTAGAATGTTGAAATGTATATGTGCTAAGATGCTAAATGCTACCGAGATCATGAAGATATAGAATAAGTATATCTATAAGTCTCCAATTATATAGACATTCAGTTTGTTCTTGAAACGTCTAAACCTATACCTATATATATATATATCTATATATATAAAAATGAATCCCTATTTCCCTTGGTCACGGCATCACGCGTGAATGGCTGGACCGATTTCGTTCGCCCGTCGCTAGTTCTCCAATAATTTCTAGTTGAGGTTCCAAATTCAAATCAATTATTAACCAGGGGAATATAATTAAATTCAGTACAATATTATTACCCGGCTAGACCCCAGAGCTATCATGAGCTACTTAAGGTTAGGTTTGCATGACATATAATTTGCCAGTATCTGATCGACCGAGCTCTGCTCGGGTGAAAATAGATAAATATATCGTCCAGGTATTCCAACGTTGTATCACATTCCCGAGGCTGTGAAAATAAAGAAAACAAATTTTCCCAGGTATGAGATCTAGCTAGGTCAATTTTTCGCCCCCGTAAATGCAATTTTTGCAATTTTCATCGAAATCGTTAGAACCGATTTCGAGAACGTGAGTAGAAATCTATATACAAACAAATATATATATATACAAATATTGCTCGTTTAATAGTATATTATATGGGATTAGCGAACCGATATCGCCGTGATATTGCCTGACGCGCTCATCCAAAGTAAGTAACCAGAAGGCGGAGTATCGCCCGCATGTGTTACCTTGAAGCCGTGCGCGTGCAGCGGCGGGCGCGCGGCGTGCGCCAGGCCGCGCGCCGCGTCGGCCGCCGCGCCGCACGCGATGCCGTACTCCAGCCCCGCCGCCGCGCCCGTCGCCACCGTCGCCACGTACACCATGAGCTCTATCTCTGGGGACGGTACACGGCCGAGATATAGGTAACCAGCTGGTATATCCTGTAAGTAAAGTTTCGTTCCACCCGATGCTACGGATTGACACTAACTATAGATAGCTGACCTAATAAATTTATAATATAATAGATCGACTAATGAACAGAAATATAATCTATGTTCACATGTTCACGGAAGTGTAAAGAAAGATATGTTCACGGAAAAGTAAAAAAGATATGTTCACGAAAGAGTAAAGAAAGATATGTTCCGGGAAGAGGTAAAAAAGAGATATGTTCACGAAAGAATAAAGAAAGATATGTTCAGGGAAGAGTTAAGAAAGATATGTTCACGGAAAATTAAAGTAATTAAAGTACTTGGATTATTGGTAAAAAGGTTTGAAAAACCACAGAGCAAATCGATAAGATAACTTTGAAGTTGTCACTTTTAAAGTTTTTAGTTTTACGAATATTGAACAAAAAAACTGCTAGTGGTGTTGGTAAAAAACCTACACATAAACAAAAACTCAAAAGAAGTACTTTTTCAATTAGGGTTTTGATTTTTGGCCGAAAATTCAACTTGTAACGAATTTTGATTACGGTTGAAAAAAATAAGAAGGATCGCTTTATGTAACTTTTACCCTCGCCATTATGAATATCTACAACTAAAACAATATCTACTTATTTGTCTTTATCCCAAATTCCATCTGGGTCCGTCGATCTCAACCGTCACATTTGGGTGTTTTTTTTAGAGGTATAGAACTTTAAGTTGGCAACACTGTTTTAATTGGCGGCTATTTTGTCAGCTGTCAAGTGATTTGTGTATAGTTTGGTTTGGCATTTCAACATAAATAGACTGACGCCTGAACAACGCTTCCAAATTTTGCAAAATTTTGAAAATAATGGTTCTGTTCGAAATACGTATCGCGCGCTACGCCCATTTTACGATCAACATCAGATCGTCCATCAGAGCAATTAATTCGACTAACTATGGACCGTTTTCGCACTACGTTTACTCTAAATGATAATACGCATCCACAGAGACGTCGTATAGAAGAAGCCATTGCTGCTGTAGAGCGTAGCGTAGAGGAAGACCCGAATCAGTCTATCCGCCATCGTGCACAGGAATTGGATATGTGTCCATCATTGATATATAAAAACCCAAGATGCACACTCAACGTCTAAAAAACGTCCCCAAAAAATGAGCGCAACATTCTAAATTGTGCGCTCATTTCAAATAGTCTCGCGTCGCTCGCGTCTGGAAGCAGTTGTTAAAAATGCTGAAGTGTTCTGTGAGAAATTGTAAAAATATTACGTCAAGAAGGTTAAAAAAGGATGGGATATCGTATTTTCGGTAAGTAAAAAACTTATTCACTAGTTTTTGTTGTTTTTATGACCGATTATAACAAGCAATGTGTGATTTTGATTTATTTTTTCTAAAAACTTCATTCAACGCTCAAAGTAAAATACGGCTAACTTCAATGGCTGCTTGGTCAGTGTTAGAACAACGCATTACAGTCTCCTTTTTATTTTAGTCGCATTATAAAAATGACCCTGTTCTAATAAGTGGAGTCGATTATTTTTTTGTTTGTGTTTCTTTTTATTAATAAATTTATGTACTTTTGAACCTTTTTTGTATGTAGTTTTTGAAAAATATATATATTTACGTTACATAACGTGTAGACCTACACGTTATGTAACGTAAATATATATATTTTATTAGGAGGTAGCCAATTTAACATTTTTATAATGTTCGTAAATATTATGATGTATAACGATTCATTTATGGGCCAACTTATGAGTTCGCGACATGCGGCATGCTAAGGATAGACTGAAGTGTCGCGTAGTCTGTAGTCTGTAAGTGTCACATTAGAAACTTCATGGAAACTTCTAATTTTTATATTTTAGTTTTCCTCGTGACCCAATACGATGTGGAGAATGGACATCAATCGTCAGCCAACAAAGGCGAGAAGATTTTTTAAAGTCGAATAATTCAAGCGTCGTTTGTTCCGAGCATTTTTGGATGAAGATATGTATGTCACTTTAAAAGGCATAAAACGTCTTCGTAAAACGGCTGTTCTTTATATTTAATTAAACAATTTTAACAGTTATTATTAGTTTTTTGATATACCCATAGGCTACCCAAAAACATATTTATGCAGAAATAAAAGTATATTTATGTGTTTAAAACACAATTTTACAAACTCTTAAAATACTAACTAATAACGTAAGATGAAAAAAAAAAAGTCATGTTCGACTCCACTCAATACCTTGTCCTACCGACCACGATCGGTCGTAAAATTTTATTGCTTTAAGTACCTGCGTTGTAATAACAACTTTAAACAATTGGCGTAAGGTTGAACTTGCAATAATATATGCTTGTAGCTTATAGAAAGAGACAGAAATTGAGTTTCGGGACACTTTCGAGCGTTACTTTTATTCGAGACTGTGCATCTTGGGTTTTTATATATCAATGGTGTCCATCCACTTTATGGAAGATTTTGCGGAAAGATCTTGGTTTGCGTGCTTACAAAATCCAACTCGTGCAAGAGTTGAAGCCACACGATCACCTAACAAGGCGTAGATTCGGTGAATGGGCCCAAAACAAGATTGCCGTTGATCCCGATTTTCATAAGAGAATTTTGTTTAGCGATGAAGCTCACTTTTGGATGAATGGCTATGTCAACAAACAAAACTGCCGTATTTGGAGTGAAGATAATCCTCAAGTGTATTTTGAGACACCGGTACATCCAGAAAAACTGACTGTTTGGTGTGCTTTATGGGCTGGTGGAATCATTGGTCCGTACTTCTTTAAAAATGATGCTGGCCAGAACGTTACAGTCAATGGTGACCGCTATAGAGCCCTGATTACTGACTTTTTCGTTCCTCAATTGAACAACCATGATGTGCAGGAGCTGTGGTTTCAACAAGACGGCGCAACATGTCACACAGCTCGGGCCACAATTGATTTACTGAAGGAAACGTTTGGTAAAGACATTGTTTCACGTTCCGGACCCGTGGATTGGCCCCCAAGATCGTGCGATTTAACGCCGCTTGACTATTTTCTATGGGGATATGTGAAGTCGCTAGTCTACGCCGATAAGCCCGAAACGATCGACCACTTGGAGGACAACATTCGCCGCGTTATTGCCGATATACGGCCACAAATGTTGGAAAAAGTGATTGAAAATTGGATCTCCAGATTAGATTACGTCCGATCCAGCCGTGGCGGTCATATGCCAGAAATCATATTTAAATTATAATGCCATAAGATTATCTTTTGAATAAAGTAAATTTCATGTAAATTTTACAAATTTTTCCTTGTTTTATTCCATTTCAAAGTTCTATACCTCTAAAAAAAACACCCGTATAGCTACTCACTGCTATTTCGCCACAGTCTCTTTACAATAGTGATCTCCATGAGAGAGAACATCGCGACGATGATGATGCCGGCCAGCGTCGCGCGCGGGATGTAGTAGAACGCGTCGGCGAGGAGCGTCACCGCCAGTAGCACCAACATCGCTGAGGAAATAACATCATGTACAAGCAAGCCGACGATCCAGCTCAGCTTGGGCGGAGCATCGCCGTGTCCTCGTGGAGGCGATCGGCGGCGGTGATCTCTCGCGTCCGGCCCTGGTTCGGGCCATGGTACGGAGCGAGAGGAAATGGGAGGCCGTCACCTCCTTCTGCGAAGCGGTAATGCTCGCGAAGGAGGAGGCGGAACGCGTGAGGGAGAGGCAAATTTCGCGCCCTCACGCCCCTAACCGCCGCAGGAGGAGACGCCCAGGGCGTCGGGAATCGCGAGGCGATTTCCGGCCACCGTAGGCGCGGGCTTGCGGGCGGTGAGCAATGGGTGGCTCACCGTCCGATAAGGACCAGGTCCAGGTCGACGGCGCGTTGTGTTCCACGCGCGCCTCAAAGAGATGTCAGCAGAATTGAAGGGGTCCACTAGGGCCGATGCCTGCCGGGGTTGCGAAGAAAACCGAAAGGGAGATCGTGGCCCCCGGCGACAGGGCAACCGAAGGAACACGGGTGGGTTTTAGTCAGTAAGAGTCTGACACGCCCTCCCGCTCCGCCCAGAGCGGGAGAAGTTATTTGATGATTTCCCACCCTAAAAAAAAAAAAAAAAAAGCCGACGATCCAGCTGATGGTAAGTATGGTCTGTTCCAAAAGTATATGACGAAAATTTTAACAATATCAGTAAAAGTAAGTGTATCATCGATCATTTTTCAATTAAGTACAATTAAACCCGACAAATCTCGTATGAACCAGCACTTGTTCAAAATAAAAAACCGGCCAATAGCGTGTTGGACCACGCACAATGATGGGTTCCGTAGTTGGAATGAATTTATCCCACGTTTTCCAACATTGTAGTTGAAAAACATGTTGTCCCATACATTCCAACTGCAAATGTAAGTTTGTACGCATAATATTGGGAGATGTACCATGTTATTTTAAGACCACAGACTTCTTCTAGGTTCTCCTGTAATCTATAAGTATGGAAGTACGTTCTGTATTATTTTCAAAATTTTAGGCTCAGTAGTTTCGGAGATAAGGGGGAATGTTGCTGTATAATATTTGCATTTATGTTCGTTACACGTCCGTGTTTGAGTCACAGAAATTGATATATGTATCTAATTTCAACTTAATCGGTCCATTAGATTCGGAGCAAAGTGGCTATGACAGACAGACACACGAGTGATCCTATTGGGGTTCCGTTTTTTTCTCGTTATGACAATAAATATAATCGTGAAAACCGTTGAGCGCTTATATACAAACGGCTTCTACTATGCGATTGTTTGACGGATAAAGTATGCAAACAACATTTGTTGGAAAAACAGATAAATGTATTACTAATTCCCTTTAGCGAGTGATTGCGTTAGAATTTAACCTGAAAAGGGTTTGTTTACACTTTCAACAGATACTTTTGGAACAGACATTAGTCACCTCCGGCTATAGACACCTGCTATACCAAAGGCATCGCAGGTGCTACCCGAAGTCATGGAGAGTGCGATTGTCGCAACCCAGCGCTGGGCACGCCACAATTGCGGCGATAAGACCCCTCTTTGAGGAGTGGCTAGAGAGGCGCCACGGCGTCCTCACCTTCCGCCTGACGCAGGTCCTCACCGGACACGGCTGTTTCGGGAGGTTCCTGCACAGGATAAGGCGGGAGGAAACGCCCGGGTGTCACCATTGTGTGGATCGCCCGGAGGACACGGTGGAGCATACGGTGGAGGTCTGCCCAGCTTGGGCGGAGCATCGCCGTGTCCTCGTGGAGGCGATCGGCGGCGGTGATCTCTCGCGTCCGGCCCTGGTTCAGGCCATGGTACGGAGCGAGAGGAAATGGGAGGCCGTCACCTCCTTCTGCGAAGCTGTAATGCTCGCGAAGGAGGAGGCGGAACGCGTGAGGGAAAGGCAAATTTCGCGCCCTCACGCCCCTAACTGCCGCAGGAGGAGACGCCCAGGGCGTCGGGAATCGCGGGGCGATTTCCGGCCACCGTAGGCGCGGGCTTGCGGGCGGTGAGCAATGGGTGGCTCACCGTCCGATAAGGACCAGGCCCGGGTCGACGGCGCGTTGTGTTCCACGCGCGCCTCAAAGAGATGTCAGCAGAACAGAATTGAAGGGGTCCACTAGGGCCGATGCCTGCCGGGGTTGCGAAGAAAACCGAAAGGGAGATCGTGGCCCCCGGCGACAGGGCAACCGAAGGAACACGGGTGGGTTTTAGTCAGTAAGAGTCTGACACGCCCTCCCGCTCCGCCCAGAGCGGGAGAAGTTATTTGATGATTTCCCACCCTCAAAAAAAAAAAAAAAGGTGCTACCCGAAAGGCGAAGCTGAAACGTCACCTCACACTTCAGGTTCAGTTGAAAACCAGCGTCAAGCACTTAGTTGTCTGGTATTTTTGCTGAACTGGGTCTTTTTGGCGCAGCCGTGAGACACACTTTGCTGTTAATTTCTTACATCTTACTTTACACTTTTTTTTTAATCTGCTGTATGCATTATGCTGTTACATTATGTCTTTTAGTCTGTGCTAAATAAATGTATTTTCTTTCTTTCTTTCAAACGTCTCAGGTGACTGTAGTACAAAATAAAGCTGTTTGGCGATGGGAATAGGTGGGTGTGACAGTAGTACATAATAATAACAGCTCTTCTACTAAATAATAATAATGAATTACCTTTAAAGAAGCATCCGGCCGGTGTGACCACTCCACTGGCGTGGTTAAGTGCCGTGCGAGTGAATGAGCCAGTAGATGGCATGCTCTGGCAGAACGACGACACTAAGTTGCACATGCCGATAGCTAGCATCTCCTGTGTCGCATCCACTGTGGTGCTGCCGGCTACAAATAGACAAGATAAAATTAAGACTGTACTGGACAGAAGTTCTTCGAAGGGGTCGCCAGGAGTGTAAACTCACATGTTGCTGGTTTTGTTTAAGTTGCATGTCATAGAGTACGAGCGTTTCTGAAATAATCGACCTCAAACCCAGATTCCCGGCTGGTATTGAGAAATTCGTGATGAGAAAGCCGACCTGGCTGCTCATTTTTATTACATTATTGCAAAAAGATTTCAGCAATCATGAATAAATTAAATTAAATTAAAATTCATTTAATTCAGACAACAGTGATCCGTATAGTGTTAGTATTACAAAATAACTTATAATTTAGTGTTAGTAGTATTGATGTAAAATATTTGAAATAATAGACATTCAATGCAGAGGACGACCAGACAAGAAAGCATGCTTCCTACCTGAGCAGCCTCCGCACGGAATGTTTCAAATTTGGAGTATAGCTCTCCGCAACTCTCAACTCTGCTCAACAGCGATGCTGTTTTTTTGCGTATTATGGCTTGAAAGCCATCTGTGTGGGTCTCAGCAAATACTGCCTTCGACTTTTGTATATTGATTTTGTTATATACAAAAGTCAGGTAACTTGTCCCGTGACGCGATTGGTAGCAATGAATTTTGTAGTCTTAGTTACAATACAAATAAAGTTCAAAATGGCGACTGACAGAACAGTACTACCAATCACATGACTGCAAAATTCAGTGCTTCTAATCACGGGACAAGTTATAATGATCGCAATGTAATGAGGTCAGTTTTCGTATTCTGTCATACGGTCAATTTTACCAAAAGCTTTAGCGATGGCGATGCTCTCGAGTATGGCGACGAGTGGCATGACCGTCCCCTCCCCCCCGAACACGCTCAGCATGTCGCGGAAGTACAGCGTGTCGTTACCTACCACTGTGCGGAACGGGGGGGGGCCGAAGTTGGGCAGACCGCCGTGGATTGTACCTGGGGACAATGAATAATGGTGGATCAAAGAATTTCTGGCGTGCAATGGAATGTCCAGCAGTAAATGCTATGGCTAATGCTGACAATGATAATAGATAGTGTCTGGCCACGCTGTCTGCAATGGAATAAATGGACAACCCCAAAAAGTTTTATTTATGATATACTTTTACAGCAGTCAGTTATGTCAGTTTCGGGGTGTAAATAGATTTTGATATTTTGCCTTTTGATTTTTGCTTAGATTATGTGTAATAGACTATTTCATTCCTATGCTCTACCTCCATACGATGAGCAAACTGTATCAAATCCACACTGCATCGTGCTAAAGTGACTATTCTTTACCAGAAATAAATCAGAATATAAATAAAATAACCTATCAAAAACAAAAAGACAAACAAAGTATCAAATTCTTTTTTCGTAGGACAGGATGGTGTTGCCGTCTATAGATTTTCAAATTCCACCGTTTTTTTACTTATGCAGACTTAGCGTGGCCAGACTATAGTTTATTTCTGTAAATTAGTTTTAAAATAGTTATTTATGCAACTGTTGCTGTTGTTGTTGTTTATTGCTGCTGTATAAGGAGTAGCAAAACACGAACGTGACTTTCACATGAGTGTTTTAATACCTAATTATGTACAATTGCATACAAGACTTTATCTACTCTCATGATATGACTCCTCTATAAAACGTTCAAAACCTACATTCGTGTTTTAATACCCCTTATTATACAACAGTTGCATAAATAACTATTACATGTACTTACAAAAGAAATAATAATATTTTATAACTATTATAGATAAGGTCGGTGATTGAAGAATGTAAAGGAGCGAATGTCAAGCATATGCAATGCGCATCGCATGACTAGCGCTGAAACGTCGCGCGCTTGAGCCATAAATCAATACGGCGCTACTAGGAACGCAGTAAAGACAGGTGGTGCACTATCTTGAATGGTGATAAAGATCCTATATAACTCCGTCTCT
Organism: Omphaloscelis lunosa; assembly: GCA_916610215.1. Classification (NCBI taxonomy): domain Eukaryota; kingdom Metazoa; phylum Arthropoda; class Insecta; order Lepidoptera; family Noctuidae; genus Omphaloscelis; species Omphaloscelis lunosa. Next base: position 21,590,988 of record OU744246.1, read on the forward strand.
CTCCCTCACTCTGGAATAATGATGGCGGCATCAATGCTTCATAATACGACCCCATAATTAACTTACACTTAGTTACTAGGATTTCAACAATCACAGGTGTAATATTTACTAACCTGTGAGAGCAAAAGGAGTGATTCCTTTCAAGTTGAGCACGAATGCAAGTATGGCGGCTGCGAACACAACGAGTGCGTTTCGTGCGCGTACAACATTGAGCCAGCAGCCTGCTACCTTTGCGCGGCACGCAGGCGTGCTGTCCGACACGGCTATTGTGGCTCGCTGTAAATAAAACAAGGGAAAAATATAAGAAAAGAAAATAGAATTACCAAAAAAACCTCTTAGTAAGACTGGGATTACATGCTTGCCCAGAAGATGAATTTCTCAGTTGCATCCCAGAGTATGCATTTGGATATTTTTTGCCCGGTTGCCAAAAGGCTCGCCTCAAATAACCATAATTGGCGAAATGATGGTATACTACAGGCATGTTGTTATGTTCACTTATACTCACTTTCAGTAACAATAAAGCTATGATGGTGCTGATGCCTAACACCGTATCCCATAGCTGAATCGTCTTCAAGTTTTTGAAGAAGTTGATAATGGCGTCGAAGAAAGTGTTACCCGATGAGCCTAGAAAAAATATACATATAAAACTAGGTATTCGGTTTTATAAATACATACAATCGTCTATTTTTCTATAATTTTATAGACTCTCCAGGGCGTGCTAAGTGGATAGGTCGGATACTCAATATGTGTTAAAATAACCTGAAGTGCCCTTAACATTACATTGCAATGACATTGATATTTGTCTATGACGAGTTGTTGAGCTGTTCCTATCAAGTGACTGTTGTAGACAGTCACTTCATTAAATCACGTTTAGGAGAAAACGTGATGGCAATTGTGGTACAATGTAGTACAATGGCCTGTTACTGTTGCCTGTATCACCTCACTGCTGGACAAAGGGACTTCCAATTCTTGCGATCCAGGGCTAATGTGGGCCACTGGTCGTTTGTTCTGCTCGTTCCGCCATCTTCTACGGGGTCGACCACGACGCCTTCTAGCTGTGTTAGTGCTCCATATAGTGGTATTTCGGCCCACGATGATATATTTTAATGGAAGGACCATCTCTCTCACTCACTCTCAATTATAAATTCTTACAGTATCTACGCTACTGTTAATATGGCACAACAAATTTAGGTAAAAATAAAATTGGCTTTGAAAAGCGTTGTTACCTTCTATCCTGAACAGTGATTTGAGTTGTGATGCGCTGATCTGAAGCGCAGCCGCCGTCGTGAACCCACTGATAACTGGTTTCGATATGAAGTCTAAAAGAAAACCTGGAAGCAACATTTTATTAGCTACGACCACACCAAACATAGTTTTTCGGCCGAAATGATGATGATAAAACATAGATAAACTCACGCCTTTTTCTAAGGTAGCTAAAATCATTAGCAAGATTTCGAAATACTTGATGAGCGACAAAGCCGTTGTTTCTAGAGTTTTATATACGTATATATAGTGTCCGTATTACATAAGATTTTTCAATTCGATGAAAGTAAACATAACACCTAACATTGACTTATACACAAAACAACAAAATAATGATAATGTTCCACTTTCAATTCTGTCAAAGGTGTATACAAATACATCATGAAAAACATTGTAACATCACGGATGAATGCACGGCCTTGCTCTTGCTTTGATTGCATTGAGTTCAAGGCTAGGTTAACAATAGCAACCTCTCGGTAATCTAGTAAAATGCTAGACTAAAACAAAATATCGAAAAAAATTGTGAACTGCAACAAGCAATTAGTTTCATCCATACTACAATATTATAAAGAGGTAAAAATTGTGAGTTTGTATGTAGGGGGTACCTAAGCTTCGGAACTAGTGATCCGATTCCGATTTTTTTTTTTTTTCGCTAATTGATAATTAAAGATAGCTACAGTGTCTTTTGCCGAGGATCAAAGAGAATCAAAGGATATATTTTATGTTAAAACAAGAAATTTCACGCGGACGAAGTCGCGGCAGAAGCTATTCATTCATATTAAGGAAAAATATTATGCGGGTCTAACAATGAAGAGCTATATCATGAACTGCCCTTCTAAAGAAAGAAGCATTGCAGCTACGAGTTGACCATATATCCCGTCCCGTCAGAAAGCACGCATGCATCGGTCATCGTGTAGCTCAACCCGTTTTTGAGGAGCTCAACGACCCGTCAGTCAACACTACCAGTTTTGCAGGACATTTACGTTGGCCACATACAAATTACTTAAAAACATAATATGTAAAAAAACTCGTGTATAGTGCTATTCTTTTGAATAACCTTAACACGAATACATGATTAGATCTACTAACTTATGTAATAGAGAAGTTTTATCGGAGGTAGACTACACTTTTTATACATATTCATGCTAGCGTACTGTCCCCAGATGCTTTAGTAAAGTTGCTCAACAAAAACAATGAACGCCAGAAGTTCAGTGTCTCGCATACATTAGCATAAGCGACACTTTCTCTTTACATAACAGGACAACAGATGCCGGAGGAGTTGTTAACATGCGATAAATATTATGCTAATAGAGAGATTTGAATATGGTCGGCACTACTCGATAAAAGAAAAAAAGAAAGAAAGAAAATACGTTTATTTGCGGTAAACATGACGCAAAGAAAGATAATAAAAAAACACGTAAATAACAAATTGGGGGGAAATATGCGTCACATTAACACAAAAGGGCCATCGCATACGTACATGATAAGAAGTACGATATTACCTAAAGATTGAGTGATCACTGCTGTTTCGAAAAAGCTTGGGTTTTTAACCAAAGGGTGCCAACGGGACCCTATTACTAAGGTCCGTCCGTGCATTCGTCAGTCTGTCACAAGGCTATATCTTTTGAACCGTAATAGATACACACAATTTGAGACGAAGCCGGCTGATATTGATAAATGTTATAAACTTTTAGGTACCTACTCAAGCAATCGCTTCTATAATTTAGTTTTGATGAAAACGTAGACATTTTTTAATAAGGAAACTCAAAACTTGTTTCAAGTAACGAGTATATTTATAGCTAATCGATCATCTTTTTTTTCAACTAACAACTTAAAGTAAATTAAAGTCGAAGATAAATTGAAGAATTGGCAAATTGGCAATCTCGCTTCGAAAAGTTAGTTTTTTTCTTTGAGCGAAACAATGTAGCTATTTATTTCGATTACCTATGGAAGGCCCCTTTTGAAGAGTTTGCAGTAGTAGGAGAATATTCCCAAGAACACTTTCACAACAATGTATGAATATACTTGACATGAATACCTTTCCAGAGTGATAACGAGCTGATAACTGAGGAAATTCGTTACAGTACAGTTTTCATTTCATTAAGAAATTGTGTTAGTATGTTTCACAAGTAGATCTCGATAATTTTCAGCACTTTTTACATTTATGGAAAACGTTATCCAAGTGCTTTTTCGGATATTCGGAAACCCCAAACATTATGTAGGGATTGGATAAGTTTTTTCGGTGAGTTCTACTACAGGTAAATTGTTGGGTTTTTCGTATTTTGGAAGGTAATTGTGTGTTTTTATGTTATTTGATCAGAGACGATGGGAAGTTTTCATTTGATGCTCTATGAATTGAATTTTATTTTCAGTAAGACTTTATCGGCGTATAATGTTCCACTGATATCCTCACTTATCTCTGTGAGAGTGAGTGGGCTGCAATCCACTTCAACTATTTATTCATTATTTAAAAGACATAGAACGACGAAAATGAATAACAGAACGAATAAATGATACGACACACAATATATCTGACAAGTTCCAAGCGTGGGTGGGTAAGTATATCTTGAGGCATTTTCCTTAATAATCGCCATAGCCGGATGAAGTCAGCGTGCAATGAACTATTCCTAAACAATTATCATTCCACTCACCTAACTGTAGTATCCCGAGCAGTAATATAACGCATCCCGATAAGAAACCCGCCAAGTACGCGAAGTCAGCTGATTTGGCAACATACTTGGCCAGCAAGGCAGCCAAGATGGCGGTGGGGCCTACTGTGACGTCCTTACAGCTGCCAAACAGCATGTACATGAGACCGGGGAATATGCTGGAGTACAGACCGACCTGGAAAGAAGATTCGAATATGTGAAGGCGTGAATGTGTTCATGTTTGAATTTGGTAGATGGGCAAGGAACAACTATAGTCGAAGTGGCGGTGCTTGACTTACATCCACTGCTGGACATAAGCCTCCCCTTATGTCCAACAGTGGATGTCTTTAGGCTGAATGATGATGATGGACGGAGGATGGAGAAGCGAAGTACCATGTTTTGTCTTTACGATTTTTTTGACAACCGCCCAAATGGTTGAGTCAAATGAACCTTTGCCAGCTTGTTAAACGGAATTGTTTGTTTTACTTCTTCGAATTTGGAAACGTGTACAGTGTAATTTATGTTATCCTGTTCACTTATACTTGTTGTTGTACTTTTTTTTAAATCATATTTAACATTTATTAAAAGAGAACATACATATTACTTAAGGTATGACAAAAGTAAAAAAAAATAATATCCTAACCTAACTAAAACTATTAGACTAACGAAGAAAACGAGTATGGCAATGCTTAACCGCTAGCCAAGGTAAAAACCAGCCCTTGGTTCACGGGAAGTGTCAACCAGTCGTTTGGAGATTTCATTGAACAAACCGTGATCACTCGGACCCCACGGCCCTAGGGTTTCAACCCCAAACGGCTCGAAAATATAGTGACCTATAAGGTTATTATACTTTCGCCGCTTGAGGTTTTCCGCAGCCGCAGCGGCAGCGCCAGCACAGCACGCTGAGCCAGGAAGATGGGATGGCGCTAGAGTATCGACACACGTTGCGTCCCACACTAAAGGCCTACCCACCTTCCATGGAAATAAAGACATGCCGTCCAATCTCTTGCCATCGTCGCGTGCCAAGCCATTGGATTCTAATACAGCTGGAACGCCGACGGTGACAAGAGCTCGTCGGATGATGTCATTAATGTTCGCATGCAGCGCTAAGCGACCCGCACTTCGGCTGCAAGACAGGCCGTGGTATCCGAGGCTGTTGACAACTTCGCCACAGTGACAGCGATGAGGAGAACAACAAGGAGCTCCTAGACGCAGGGAAGCATCAATGCGGAAGGTAGTGTCGTCGAACAAAGTGCCTAAGTTCGACGACGGTAGTGCATGAAGCCACAGGCCCGACTCCCACTTACCCACAGCCAGCAGGCGCGCACGCTCCGCAGTAGTAACAGACGTGTCAAGTAAATTGTTCTGTACTACTCTGCAGAGCAGCTCATCCCACCGTCTCTGGGAAAATGGATTGTCGGGCAGATCTGAATTCGGGCAAGCGAGTCTCCAGGCATCCATAGCCTCGGTGAGGCACGGCACATCAAAATTAATCAGTGTGGAAGCTAGAATTTTCCTGATTAATTTCTCAGTACCGTGAAACGAGGATATGAAAGCCGGTAAACTAATACTAAAAATTTTGCGGACGCCGAAGCCTCCCATACGGATAGGAAGAGTAGCTTGTGCCCAAGCTCGGTCGTCCATGGCCACATTTAAGATCGAGGTTAATGTATATTTTGATAATTTGGTCCATTTTGTCTAAAAGATGAGTGTGTTTCCATAAATGGGAAGCGCGGAGGAAATATGTCAATTTAGGACCGAAACAGCAGTAACGGATTAAGGTTATGGCCGAATACATGTTAATTTGGAACAATCTTTCCGAAACGTCATTGAAATTTTGAATTTTTTCCTCAATAAAACCGGGGAACGAGTCCTCAAAGATCCACATTTAAGATCGAGGTTAATGTATATTTTGATAATTTGGTCCATTTTGTCTAAAAGATGAGTGTGTTTCCATAAATGGGAAGCGCGGAGGAAATATGTCAATTTAGGACCGAAACAGCAGTAACGGATTAAGGTTATGGCCGAATACATGTTAATTTGGAACAATCTTTCCGAAACGTCATTGAAATTTTGAATTTTTTCCTCAATAAAACCGGGGAACGAGTCCTCAAAGATAGGTGAGCCAAGGAGATGAAGAGAGCTTTTTTCAATAATTTTGATTTCTGGGGCTATTGTGTTGAATTTGGAAAGTGTATCATGTCTATCAGTACTGTCCGCTAAGTATAGTTCACACTTCGAAAGGTTGAGTTCAAGGCCAATGGATTGTAGTTCATTTTTTAGGAAATGAAGGTCATTTAGAACATTTTCTACATCGCCTCCCAGGGTTCCATCGTCGAGGTACCAAACGTACAAAAGAAAAAAAATTGTTGTACTTAATTTTTACATTTATATCTGTAATTCGTATGGTGTAGGTAATAAAGAATATTCTGAAGAACTATTCAAAAATATGTGTGCCTTAGTGTTCATCAATTGGATAGAAAGTTCCAAATCAGAATGTGTGTAAACGATTTGGTATCGGTAACAGAAAAAGATGCTGCGTGGAGCTAACTTCAAAAAACGCATCACCACACCAGTACCATGGAAAGACCATACCTAAAATGAAAAGGCCAAAGTAATATTTAAGAAGAAATTACCTGTGGAGGCAAACCAGCTACCATTGCATACGCGATTCCTTGTGGTATTGAGGTCAGACCTACTGTGATACCTGCAAAAAAAAAGATTAACTTTTAATAAGATCTTCAAGAGAACATAAACAACAAAATACATGTATTTTTTTACAAATTTCTTGTTTACTGACCAGGTTTGGCAATGGCCGAAGGATTTGATCGCTCGTTTTCCTCTATACAAGGTCAAGTTAAGAAATAAATTAATTTTCTTCAATTCAGTCAAACCAAGCATATCCGAAAAAGGTTGGAAACTGTACGGGGAATAATAAAAAGACGATATCTAGCCGTCATGCCTATAAAGCGTTCATTTTGAATAGCAAAGGAGGCTAACTACTAGGCATCATCGTTTCAGCCGAAAGACATCCACTGCCGGACATAAGCCTCCCCGAAGTACCGCCACTTCGACTGTAGTTTGACCGAGACCGCTGTTCTGTGCCTTAGTGTCGGTCGCTAATTCGTCAACACTCACGCTGTCCCGCCGCACATTCTTAAGAGTCCTATTACATTTTTTTACGGAAATTCGTAATTTTTGACGTTGTAATTTTCATTAACATTATGATATTTTAATTATTTAATTACAATAACGATAGTGCCATTCTCTTTCTTATAAGTTGGAGTTACACATTATTTTCAAGTGATTTGCTGAATTGACGCGGAATATATAGTACTTTAATTTTATTTATGGTAATATTTTCTTATTATATTGAGAAACGAAAACTAATGAAACGTATTCATTGTAGATAGACTTTATTTCTTATTAGTTTATTTGATAAAATTTTGTTTATTTGGAATATAATGGACGCTGAATCAAGCCATTTATTGCTTTTCTTTGTGATTTTTTCTGTGAAAACTCAAGAAATTTAAAGAAATTCTAGAACTCTCAATAAACAAGTAAAACATTCAACTTATCTTTTAGTAATTTTAGCTTTTATTTTAATTGAATGGAACAAAGTGAATTTAAACGTCAAAGTTCCATCGCCAACGGATTTTCTTGTAAACTGAGTTCGTAAAATATTTATAGTAAATTACACGAAAAGAAAAATTAAAATGTGTAACTCCAACTTACAAGAAAGAGAATAGCACTATCGTTATTCATAATCAAATAATTAAAATATATTACTGTTGCTGAAAATTACAACGTCAAAAATCATGAATTTCCGTAAAAAGTGTAATAGGACTCTTAAGGCGCGGAACAGCGATTTCGGTTAAACTATGCTTACTAAGTAATTCATTTATATTTCCGATTCGAGACCCCAAATCTTAAAAGTATTATGCATGGTTCTTACCAAAAAACAGGTTATGTTCTTGTATTTTAAAACCATATCATTAATGACAATAATCACGCTTATGAACAACATAAATAAATAAAAACTTGGGCGAAATTCAGTGATATATGTTAGTTTCTGTTACATATGCAAGGCCTTGAATTAATCAATTAGACATCAACATAAGTAAAACACTGTAGGTACACCAGCCAATCAGATACGGCTCATAAAACTACTAAATTGAATCATTCTGTTTAGATTTATAGAACTTGTTTAAACCTTAAATAGTTACCTAACCTACAACATCTAGTGGTAAACATTTTCTGTTTTTTTTCCTGTTCTACCTACTCCATTCTATCTAAAATCTTGCGTCTCCTCAAACTTACCTATTTGGTTAATGTTATTTACAATTACTCGTAAATTAACTGTAGCTAAAACGAGTTATGACAACAATTTTATCTATAAATGTCTTCATCAGGTTCTGCAGAAGAATTTTAGTCATTCAGATCTCAATTCTCATTGTTAATTCCATAAGGTCGATGTCCTTACCTAACTCAAAACCCATGAATTACAGGTCACTGACCCAGGATATGACCATTTACATTATGTAGGTATTACAAATGACGTTGAGTACAAAAATAAAGATGTTCCTACAGTTTACAACACTCTTAGATCCACTTCACACCAGATTGAATGTATCTAAAGAGCCGGATTTAAATAAGTCCTACACACTGTTTCCACAATTCCGTGAGAAGATAAGATAACATCTTATTCATTCTGAGTTTATCTATAAATCCCAGACGTGCTTAGTTTACAACCACGGTATGTTTAGTTAGTTAAGGTTTAACATCATAAACAGACAATTAAAATTCTAAATGCACAGGATATTATGGTTATTAGTTGGCACTTAACGAGGTAACGTGTTGATTATTTTCTCACTAGTCTAAAACAATGTAGTTTAAACTTCTGTGACCCTGGTACACATCAGGGCGAACACGAAAAAGAAAATTGACATCAGCTCGACACGAGCTAGAGTTTTAGGTAATTGCCCAATTCCCAGATCAAACAAAATATGGTGTTTCTGTTAAATTAATTAACTACATTTATGTAGTTAGTTAATTACTTATAGTCGTTACTTATAGCCAAACGACAGTAGTAAGTAGACAGACTTATACGACAGAAGTAAGTAAGACAAACTTATAGCCGGGGTGGGTTATGTACTACATAACCCACCCCGGCTATAAGTTTGTCTTACTGCCTGAGAGCGTTTAACGCACCTTCATAGCTTTCTGTAAAAATGAGCCAGACAGAACAAAACACCGGCCAAATGCGTGTCGGACCGCGCACAATGGATTCCGTATTTGGGATGAATTGACCCCAAGAACAAACTTAACATTGTAGTTGAAAAACAGTTCTCCCATACATTCCAACTGCGAATGTAAGGTCGACTTACTCTTTAACTTGTAAAGCCTATTTAGCTGTGATAGTTTTCCTTTTCAAAAACGAGCTGTTCGAGCAATTTACCAGCTAGGTGCCAGAGTTTCTCTGAGAGATTTTTTCAAAGATATTGGTATCCTCACAGTGGCATTGCCATTCATCTTCGCCAACATCTTATATTTTAGGCAAAATATACACTTATACTCAAAAAAGACTGATACACTAAATAAAGACAAACTGCGAGATGCATAAGGTTCATAACTCATTTGTTGTTTTTTTTTTTTAATTTGGCATCTCGCAGTTGACCTATGAGGTCATGGCTGCTCAACCGGATTTTGTCATTTGTTGGGGTTGGTTTAACGTTTTATATCAAGCTATCCTCTTCTTTGTTAGATTTGCCTTTTAATGCGTTTAAAACTAAAGTAAAATCCAACCTTTGTTCAAAGGCATACTATTGTATAAATGGTAAGAATAGTTGGTTGCTGTGATTAACTCAAGACAATGTTTATGTTCTTTCTCCAGAATTAGCTTACCTACTGACAGGTTATATGAGTTTATATAGTTGTTTATTTTAATTGAATTTATAACTTTTTTCTTTTTAATGAGTCAATTCATTTTTATTTCATTTTATTGTTGACATAATCTACTCATTACTATGTTTTTGTTATGAGGTTTATTGCAATTTGTGGTTAGCTAGCGACCTCGACAATTCATCATAATATTTTTTTCCTGAGCAACCGGCAGCAAGTTCATCATGCTCCCTTAGATGTCACTGCTTGCGGTTGCGTCGGGGGTCGGGTTGCCTCCTTCCCTCAAATATTGCGAGGGGGTAATGGCTGATCTTTGCATTATGCTCGTGAACGGGTGCTGCTTGTGGTTACTGGTCTTCTTGCTGATCATGGTTTTGTTATTGTTACTAGTAATTACCTGTTTAATTATTTTACCTCGATGGTCCTACTTTATCATTAATAACTTCCAATTACAGCTTTATATAGCTTTATGTAAGCGGGCACGCCCTTTATGCCTGGAGGCTTTATTTAGATATTTAGTTCTGTTTACGTTTAGTTTTTATTTCTGCTTGAGTATAGTTCTCGATGTTTTTGGTTGGTATATTGGCGTATGCTAGCTGACATATGGCCAATAATTTATCATTTAATTTATTTTTTGTGCTGCATAATGTATTTTTTTTCATACTATTATATAGTCATTTTTTAATTTAGTTATATACTAAGACCGTGAATTTTTTCACATATCTTAAAACAACGATTTAGCTGGTAGGGGGAGGACACTTGAAAGTTTAATATTTCGCAAACGGGTTCCTAAATCGAAAAATGGTTTTCACACAGCCGCAATATTTTTGAACGGTCTATCCAACGACAATCACCATGAAATAGACGAGAAAAATGAAAAAATCAAGAGACCCCTTTGTTGGCATGAATTTTACCCATGCCCATGCCAAATTACAGCTTTCTAGTACTAAGATTATCTGAGCTAAGCTTCGGAAGGCAAACGAACGGACGGACATGGCGAAACTATAGGGGTCCCTTGTTGACTACAGAACCCTAAAAAACGATTTGCCTAAATCTGCGTCGAATTTTCGTTTTTTTTCTTTCTTTTATGCAAAACTAACTCCAATTAACGAATAAAAAAACGAAGCGACTATATAATTAGAAAAACGGAAATATCGGAGCAGGTTATCGAACGTTATGTCATCACAGAACCGGTTGATTTGTCGGTCAGGCGACCGAATTCGAGCATTCAGGTAATTCAGGTAAAGAGACTGTGTTAATTTACTCGTATGTCCTTGTCCAAAATCTTCAGTCAGGTTTCTGATTTACCTATTAAGGACACATGTTCCTACTAAACAGATTCAGAGAAATTCATAACAGGACGTTCACTGAATCTCAACACTGGCAAAATATTCACAACAAATAATTTTGAAATCTGTCAAACATTTTATGGAACATTGACAGAAAATAGAGATTTCAACATGTTTCGTTGTGAATGTTCCACCAGTGCAAACGCACAGTAACAAAATGTATGCTAAACAATACTCGGTGTGATAAGATTAGCATGCATCCGGGAAAACAATGCCAAGTTTTATTTCTTAGAAAATTCTTAGTTCCAGCCGTGGTTAATCTATTAGAGGCTAGTTATTTCAATGCAAACACATCGATGCTTACCAGGATCTAATAAGCGCAAGAAGGCGCATCGCTGTGTTGCAGTTGGAATCTTGCAGGAATATTAACGAAGGTCAGGCCCCGATTACAGCCCACTGCGAACTATACAGTAAAGATCCATTTAACAAGATCCTGTAGATGAGTTACCAAGATAATATTAACGTTAGAAGGTTTATCCCACTCGTTAGTCATATCTTCAGACACCTCATTCACGATTCTAAGCAGCAGAGCTTCCATGACGTCTAACCTACTTGATATTGAATTGGATATACCAGGATTACATAGGCAACACAGCACACACATGACACTGATGGCACTACGATGCTGGTGAAGCTCTTGTCATCGATGGATGAACGGATTCACTTTATACATAAAAACTAAAACCCAACTACGACAAAAAATCATCTAAAAAATAAACAACCGACTTCCAAAAAAAACACTACAAAGTGAAAAATAAATTTAATTTTGGAAATCGGATTAATTGAATTATTTGCAATAAATTAAAGCAATATCATAGTTAAAAATTCGGCGCGGGTCGCGCCGCACGGCTAATTACGTTTTTATTAAGACGCTTCCAACGATACCTTATTTTTCAAATTATGATCAGCAGTTTAGAAGTTATGAGGTAACAGATGAACTTACATACATACATACCGGTCAAAATCATAACCCTTCTTTTTGCTTCGCCGTAGTCGGTTAAAAATACTTGAGAACCGTACGTAGCTACCAGGTTATCAAAGATTTATATGAACGTGTAACTTACCAGCGATGGCGTCTCGCAGTAGGAACTCGAAGTTGTACTTCGGCAGCCATATTGTGATAGGCAACCTTCTTTTCCATGACTCCATGCTACATAGCTTTGAGGATAACCGTCGTAGTCTGCTATTTGTCTGCTGGACATTTCCTGGATAAAGAAACATAGAAATTGAGAAAGTGAATTATGATTTCAGAAAAAATTACAAAAATATGTGCAAAAGTATGCAATTTCCAATGTTGTTTTCTCACAATTCAATAGTTACTACATAAATATCGGGTATTTAATCAGCACCATAATAATGACAGTAGGTAGCTCCCGTGCAAGGCCAATGATGGAGCATTTCCTAGCTATTTACATTACATAATAATAATAAAACGAACTGACAAATAACAATGACAACTAACAATGGCCGATATTAAAGAGTCATGGTTTATGAAGCAAGACGCTGGAGCGGGTACTACTAAAATAGGTTTACGTATTGTACTAGGAACACATAGGAGTTCCGAATTAGTAACTCTAAACGGCTATTGTCTGCCTCGTTGGTTTGTCGCAAGCGCTTACTGCTGAGCATGAGGTCTTGGGTTCGATTCCCAGATCGGGCAAAGTGTTATCCATCTGGAATTTTTCAGTAGCAGCCCAGAGTCTGGATTTGTGGCCGGTTGATGGCAATAGGCTCGCCCCCTATTAAATGGGACTTAAACATAACTGGCGAAATGTGGGTGTTCTAGTACACCTCAGCCCAACCCTTTGAAGAAACAAGGCGTGATGTTATTTTAAAAAGCTATCACCCTCTTATCACGTCTATTGTGAGAGCAAACAGAGAGTAAAAGGAAAACGGACCAACAATCAGTTACTAATATTGTCTTTCTTTTATAATCGCAATGAAAATCAAAGTAAAACACACTGAAAGATTTCTTCCTTAGCCATGAAGTGACTGTCAACTTGTGGGAAAGTTAAACATTGTTAATCTGATACGTGTCAGTTAAGTTTTAAACAATGTTGTAGCAATGATAACTATCTAAGCGGATTGTAGAATTAACTAGGTTGATTGTTTTAAGACTCTATTGCGATAGGTAGGTACTTGATGTTGTAGATTACCAACTTGCTATTATCATAATCAGATTGTAATGTTCCCACTGCTGGAACACATGCCTCCTCTCTGTGAGAGGGAGTGGGTTGTAATCCACCACGCGGGCCCAGTGCGGGTTGGTAGATGTCCGAATTTTTGGTTCTAGGACATGCCGGTTTCTTCACGATATTTTCCTTCACCATTTTGAGAGCAGTGGTGATGAATTTAAATACACAAAGTAAAGCGCCTGCCTAGGTTCGAACTCACGACCTACAACTCGTAAGTCGGAGCCGTTACCACTGCGCCACACTGCTCTTGCAACTTGCTATAATCTTAGGTAAAACAGTAAAACGATATAATAATTCAACTCTCTATAATGGGAATTATAAATCTTGCCCATACACAACCAATCAATCTGCCTAGCCTTTTCCCAAGTATATTGGGGTCGGCTTCCAGTCTAACCGGATCAGCTGAACAATCAAAATTTTACATGAAGCGACTGCCTATCTGACCTCGACAAACCCATTAACTGGGTAATACGATACTCCTTATGACTGGTTGTCAGACTTTCGGGCTTCTGACGACCCGTAACAACTGTCAAAGATTCGCGAATGACAGCCGGGACCAACGGCTTAACGTGCTTTCCGAGACACGGAGAAGTCTCGGTATGTAAAAATGGTCACCCATGCACGGCAAGCATAGCTTAACCTGATGGATCGACCAGTGCGGCTGTTTTACTTAGCCACGAGCTCCCATACACAACCATTGAATTATAAGACTCATATAATATAGGTACCTATTTTTCATACCTATACGTACCTATTTCTGCCGCATAACACACTAACAGTAGCAATGGCTTTCATTTGACAGTTCAACAACATTCATTGCATTATCTACGTTGTTGATCTGATAATTTTTCTAACATATGAAGCAATGGATTGGCAATATCCTTGAAACTGATTGTGATTGAAAGTGTGCTACGCAAATAGGGTTCTGGATTTAAAGTTTCAGGGTCTGCGTTTTTACAGTCAATGAGGCATTACTTTCTTTCTAGCGAGGAAAACGTACCTGAGATGCCTTTGGTATTGTAGATATCCTTAGGTTAGGTGTCAGTTACTTTGCCATGCAATTAAAACAATATCAGATTAGCACAAATTCGTTCAAAACTGCGGCACGTTTCGGACTAAACAATATTTTGCCACAAAACGTATGTCCTCTCAAAACATTTAGAAAAACTAATGCGGAATGTTTCGAGTCCTTGGGGAATAACAATAGAACGATTTGTATACGTGAAGTGATTACAAGTGTGTTTCTACAGTATGAACATACCTACTTTAACATTGCTTTTCATAAGTAGGTATACTTAAACAAACGCCACTAATTAACTAACGAATTAAATAATTATGATACCAGGGGCCTGTTTAAAAACCCAACAGGCGACAATTTGACAATTTTATAAGTTTCTTTCATACATATTCCGCTATTATTAAACAACAGGTGAGGTCGATTCCCAGGTCGGGCTGTGTTATTGGGATTTTCCATCTGGAATTTCTCAGTAGCAGCCCGGAGTCTAGAATTTGTGCCCAATGGTGGCAACAGGCTCGCCCCCTATTTCATGGGACTCAAACATAACAAGATATTATGTTATTAAACAACACAGTTGAGACAATGTGACAGTTTTGTAATTTCTGACAAATAAGTCCCACTTTTTCATAAATAGGACCCAGATTAATCTTGGAGAATCTATGGACAGAATGTCCAGATCTTATTTAAACGAAAAAAAAGCGAGTGATATTGTAGGTGCGCAGTGACATAATAAAAATACTTAGAATTGATTATGAACTATTAGCGTGTAGTGCACAGTGTTATTAAGACAAATTAGCTTCCTACGTCACGGCGATATCTTGTTGATATTGTATGGAAAAGTCATTCATAACGTATCTATGGTTACCCTCATTAAAAATCAAGCAACTCTAAACCAGAAAATAAGGTAAACCAGCACCAAAATTGCATAACACACGATCAATGACAATTGGTTTCATTTTGACAGTTCAACAACATTCATGGCGTTATTTAGTGTTTGAGCGGACAATTTTTTCGAACATATGAAGCAATGAATTAGTAATATCCTTCAAAACGATTCAGGTCATGATTGATCGTGTGTTTTTTTTTTAATTCTGATTTTTGATTGGATGTATAATTACTAATAGATTTTGACTGATAACTTTTATATGTGGTGCAAACTGCAAAATATAAGTTGTTTTTTTAATAAATAAACCATCGGCAAACAGAAGGGAGGAAATTATCATTAAAGATTTCCTTATGGGGAGTAATTATGTACGGTCTACCCACATCTTATTGAAATTTTTTATTAGTTAACAAAAAAAGAAAAGTATTTCCTTTCATAACTATCATCTAAGCATTTTCACCGATTCTTTACTTAACTAGCAATTTCCGCATTTTTTATTACAAACAATAATATTTATAAAACAAATCACACATTACCGATAACTTCAATCATTTTCACAAGAAACAGAACACAAATCAAACTATAACAACGTTAACGCGTTACATTTCGAAAACCATTTTCAACAAGTCGTAAAAATACGATAAATCGTAAGAAAATTCCGCGACGGAATACACAACCACCTTCTTTGGAGTTTTAAAACATACTGAGCTGGTTACGATCGCGTCGTGGCCATCCAACCTTTGTTTAGTCCAAATGTTGGTCGACCAACGTCAACACGCGTCGATCGCCCTATTGCTAACTAGATTGACCAACCACTTGAAGACAAATCCAGCGTTGCATGATGTGTACTAAACATTGGTCATATTGGCCAGACAGAAATGCCAACAAACGGCCGTGAGATGATATTGAAATTACTGCAGATCACTGGAAACTCGCTTTCACCCGTGTAACTTATTAAATATTCTTACTAGCTAATGCTATGCAATTTTTTTGTAAAGAACCTTCTCCGGCGCCCACACATCTTACCAAAGTTTCATCACAATCGGTCGAATCATTTTCGAGTATTTGCGAGACTGACGCACGCTTGAATTGATTTTTATATAAGAGGGCGTCTCAAACGTAGTGGTCCAAAGGCAAATGGGGTAAAGCGGAGGTAGCCTTCGAGCATTAAAAAAAAACAGTGGCACTCCGGGAGTGCCGACAGAAGTGAAAACTTGAAAAAAAAATCGGAACTGCGGTAATCAACGCGTTGATGTCTTTTGCTTCACGCACCGCGGTAATCAACGTGTTGATGTCTTTTTAATGATCAAAAGCTGGAGTCATCACGGTGTCGCGAAATCAATGGTTTAGTCCCATCTCATAAATGCCTATCGCGACAAAAGAAGTTTTCACTAAAAAAAATAAGTTGGATATTCTCAACACTTCAGACGCAAATTTAATCATTTTCAAGAAATTTTACATCTTCGCTTGGAAAATTTTGACATTGAGTGAATTCAAATCTGGCTGCCAGATGCCTTGATAGTGTAAGTACAAGATTATGTTCCTATTTACGTTGAACGTGGCTCTATAACGCTTCCGATTTTATTTTTACTTTTTTTAAATCTAGGCTTAGTAAGTTTCGCTAAAGCTTTTAAATAACCACTAACGTTAAAGACACCCTGTATACATAATATAGATATGTCTAGCAAATATTAAAACTACTTTCTCTCTCTCATCACCTCCCCTATTTTTCTTAGGAAGGACAGATCCACGTGGTTAAATGACAGCTTTTAAGGACATTCCTATTTGTATATTGAACATATTTTCCATACAACAAAGTAAAAGGTACGCTTATAAAAAACATAGAATTATGCACATCGTACAAATTATAATTACTTCTGGTTCATGATTTTACTCGCGCGATAAACCTGCTTGATAAGTATAGCAATTAACGCGCAGATATATTACTTTACACATGTGTTTATAGCCGAGCAATGGTAAAGGAGAGTAAGGGACACTTACCATCTCAGTGTCCCAAGTCAACCTCACCTGCTCGTGGTGCACCCTGCTGAATAACAAACGAGACTCTAACAACCGACAAATGGCAGTATAACCATCGTGAGGTTCTACATACATCTTCGCGGCTAAATGGCTCAGACTAATCTGTGATCTGTTATCGCCAACCCGCTAACCCAGCGTGGCGATAATGGGCAAAACCTCGAATGGCAAGCCAAAATCAACCACGGCCCCCAGTTCCCGGCCGCCTTGCTATTCCTGATTTTAGCGGCAGTCACGGTAACGGCAAGGTTAGGGGGCGCGAAGAATCCCCGGATTACGAATGACCGCCAAACCCAACTGAACTAAGCAACGTATAACGGACGCACGGTACAGCTCGACGAACACCTAGTGCAGCTAGAAGAGCTCGGAAAAATAAGATGGTACATTCTTGGGTTGAGCGAAGTCCGAAGAAAGAGGGAGGACGCAATAATCCTTGAATCGGGCCACCTTTTGTATTTTCAGAAAGCTTCGTCGAGTCTTCTCGTCACGTATTCCGCAGAGCCTAAAGACTGAGTCTTCAATCAGTGCGTCCTGCCTGTTATGACTTACGGTGCCGAAACGTGAACACTCACGGTACGACTGGTCCATAAATTCACGGTCGCTCAGCGAGCTATGCTTGAAATCTCTCTGAGGGGTAGAATCCGGAAAGAGGTGATCCAGCAGAGAACCGAAGTTGTCATCATAGCTCACAGAATAAGCAATAGGGTAATAGGTCAATGGTTGAATAGACGTATTCTTGAGTGGAGAATTTAAAGTAGCACGCCCTCAGGCTAGATGGAGCGACGGTCTTCGCAGGGGGCTGGAAGCAGCTGGATGAAAGTTGCCGTGCAAAAAACCCACCCGTGTTCCTTCAGTTGCCATGTTGCCAGAGGCCACGGTATTTCGTTCGGACTTTACCGCGACCCCGGCGGCCCTGACTTGCGAATCATAGGTTGTGGATAAGAACTTAGTTACGCGCGCACTTAACTTTGTGCAATTGTTTTAGTCAATATACTCAGCATTGCTCTAAAAACGGTAACATGCAAACGAAACTACCAGCGGCCGTCTTTTTTATTGTCATTAGATATCAGTAGGTACCCATTATGTCGGTGTTGCTAGATAATTTAATTTGCCTTTGTATGTTTCGATCGTAGCTCAAAAATTGACAGATTGACTGATTTTGACAATATATGTTCGCTTTCTATACACGTCACTATGATATCTCAGACAGTCAGACTTTATTAATAAATGTAAATAATGCTGAACCATAAGTAAAGATAATTTGGACTATAAGCCTCATGGCCTTTGAATAGATTTATATAAACCAGTGACGCTTATAATCTCCTTGAAACAATTAACTTAAAAAACCGGCTAAGTGCGTGTCGAACTACGCACAATGAATGGTTCCGTAGTTTGGATGTATATTTTTTTTTTTTCAAAATTGTTGGCCCACTCTTTTCGAAGAGAAGGGTAAACCATCTACTTTCTTAAATATCTTTCAAAGCATTTATATTAAAATTATAAAAATATATATATACAGGTGTTTGGTAGATGGGTGCAAAGCCTGAAGGGGGTGTCGTTCCAAAGGAAAATGGGTATTATTGTTAACAACCTTAGAGTTTAAAAAAAAATACAAGGAACAGACTTCGTCTACGACAAGTTTAGCTTAATACGTTCTAAATGGTCTAAGATATCACCCCCTTCAGGCTTTGCACCCATCTACCAAACACCTTGTATATTTGAAATCCTGACAACAAGCCCTTTCATTCGATATTTCACACGGTACAGTTTGCAATACTTTTTTTTTTATATTTCTTGTTTGTCCCCCAAAAGTGAACCCCATATTTAAAATTCATTTATTTACGTTACACATCCGTGTTTGGGTCACAGAAACCCCTTATCTCCGAAATTACTGAGCCTACAATTTTGAAAAAAATACAGAGAATGGTTCTTCACTCATAGATTACAGGAAATGAAATGAAATGAAATGAAATGAAATGAAATTGTTTATTCTGTAAATAGGATATCAGAATCACTTTTACACGTCATATTAAAAAAAATAAAAATAAGCTAGTTGAGTTCGGCGTTTCCTATCTGACTACTCTGAGAAGAAAGGCCGAAACAAACTCAGAGGTCACAGTCTCTTTTAAAGTCCAGACATAATCTTGGTCAGGCCATATGAGGACCATGTAGATTAGTGTCTGAAATGGTCTTTTGAGGAAAGAACCACACAGATTTGAGTGAACCTGTCCAGTCAGTGCAAGCATTTGTCAGTAATCGTGGAGCTCAACTCAGAACTTAAGGAGCTCATCTCGACGAACAATACCAAAGAAAGAACATTTGGGTAGGCCGCATAAACTACTCAAACTGCCAGACCATAATTAAAACTAACTGAAAAATGAAAATAATAATGATATCCACATAGTCCTCACATTCACAATAATTAAATAAAATAATATAATACATACTTTACAAAGTAATCATGTCATTTTGAATATAATTTTCAACAATGTCAATGTGTATATAAAACTGGTATATTTTCATGATTTTACAAAATAATTAAAATGTTAAGTTTTATCACAAGGCTTAGCAGAGCGAGCAGTTCAATCCCATGATTTTTTATCTTCTAAATAATCTGAAATTTTATAATACCCTTTTTTACAAAGTTTAGTTTTAATACAGATTTTAAATCTATTAATGGGTAAGTTTCGAATGTCAATGGGAAGTTTGTTGTAAAAGCGTATACATTGACCCATGAACGAGTTGCCTACTTTGTGGAGACGTGTGCGATGCACAGCAAGATTGTGTTTATTCCTGGTATTTAAACTATGAATATCGGACATTTTCTTAAAATTTGATATATTTTTGTGTACATACAATAGGTTTTCAAAAATATATTGTGAGGCTACAGTCAGAATATTTATTTCTTTGAATTTTTCTCTAAGGGAATCTCTTGGACCTAGGTTGTATATGGCTCGAACAGCCCTTTTCTGTAGAACAAAGATAGTATCAATGTCCGCACAGGTTCCCCAGAGAAGAATCCCATATGACATAAGACTATGAAAATAACTAAAATAAACAATTCTGGCTGTATCCACATCAGTTATCTGTCTAATTTTTTTAACAGCATAGGCGGCCGAACTTAGTCTTCCTGACAATTTTTCTATGTGTGGGCCCCATTGTAATTTACTGTCAATAGTGATTCCAAGAAAAACTGTCGAATCAACATGGTCCAACTCTGTTCCATTTACTTGAACATTGGTAGATAGCTGCCTGACATTTGGCATTGAAAATTTAATGAGTTTAGTCTTTTTTTCGTTCAGTAGAAGATTATTTACATTAAACCAATGCACTACTTTAGAGAGTGCATCGTTAACTTGTTCAAAGTTGACTAACTGACGTTTGATTTTAAAAATGAGCGAAGGAAAACCTATAAGAAGTCTATGGTCTTAAAATAACATGGTAAGTCTCTCAATGTACGTGCAAACTTACATTTTTAATTGGAATGTATGGGAGAACATGTATTTCAACTACAATGTTAAGTTTGTATTTGGAATAAATTCATCCCAACGACAGAACTTTTCATTGTGCTTAGTCCGACACGCACTTGGCCAGTTTTTTTTTTATAATTTAAAGACTTAAGCAATAATTTTATAATGTTTAGATGTATCTGACAGCTATTGCGTACTTCATCAATTCATCATTACATATAATTTTTTATAAAATCTTTAAAAAAAATTACACTGCAATTTCCTAAATATTTTGGGTCATTCTGTAAATTTTACAGAATTACCCAAAATATTTTATTTACGTATTGGATTCCCAATGAAAACATTACTTGGCCACTATTTAGTTAGTTATTATCTGTATTACCTGCCAGACAGTTAAACAGATTCAAGCAAATACAAGATTACAACATGCAGATCATTTTATAGGAGACTTAAGTTTATATGAATCAGGTGTTAGTACTGTAGTTCAGGATTAACTTATATTGTTTGTTTATTTATTCTATAACTATGAAGGAATTTGTCTATACTTAAACTAATAATAAAACAGAAGAGTTTTTTTTTTTTGTTTGTTTGTTTTTTTGATCGCGCTAATCTCTGGAACTACCAGTCGAATTTAAAAAAATATTTTTTGTATTTGAGAGCCCAATTCTTAAATAATTAAACATCACGCTACGAGCCTTAGGAGACGAACGCTAAGCGAAAACGAACCAATAGCGCGAGCAGGCGATGCGATGCGACAAGGTAGGTCGGGGGGAGAATAAATTTCACGTGAAGTCGCGAGTAGAAGCTAGTATGAATACAAAGGTAATTTTCTTCTGAAATAAAGGCTTTACGTTAATGTACCTCCATCCATCTAAAGGTCTTGCTTTTCCTAACGATTTTAACGATTCTAGAACTTGATAATAATAAAGTGATTTTTATGATCAATAAACGAATATAAATGGTTTTTTAAGTTAGTTAGACGTTTGTAATGGATTTTCGAGGAACTACAATAAAAAAAACTGCACTACAAACAACTAGAAATACTTCTAAAGCTAGTATATCGTTTCAAAGCTATTTTCGAGGAACTACACACGAAAAAAAAAAATGGTACAGCAAACTATTTTGAACAGTTCCAGAATAAGTAAACGTTGATAATTGAACAACTTGAACTGCAAAAATTCTTCTGAATCCAAACCTAGAACTTGTTGAATGTATCAAAGTGATTTTTTACAAAGGGTTCAATAATGAGTAACTATATAAAAAGAAATATATATATAAATATTTTATAACCACAAACGGAAATTTGTTCACTACAAACAACTACTAACGACTTCCCATACAAATCAACCTTTAGAATAGAATTTCTTTAAATCGGGGTGATGACTATTTTTGGGTGACCCATCATTTTTTGGTCAAACTACAAAAATTTTATCACTACAATCAACTACATACGAAGCTCTTCGAGAATGCGCAAAAAAAAAAACTTCTTTTTTTTTAAGTTGGTTTACAGAGTAGGTTTACAGAGGTCAACCAGTGCTGGGCCGAGATGGTGGATTATGGCCCAGTCCCTCTCACAGAGAAGAGGCCTGTCATAGCAGAGGCAAAGTTGTTGGCTGTTCATGCTTTAAGGGATGCAATTCAAATATTGATTGTGATTAACGGTGCAAACTAAAGCCATATTCAGCTTTAGTTTGTACCGTTAATCACATCAACATGTTTTTAGAAGATTTATTATTCGATTTATTTATCTATTCTTATGGCACTTCTTTTTAACAGGAAGGGTGGTAAGTACCATACCACCACCACCTCATATAAAATTATAAATAACTAAATAAATGTCACCAATCATCAGTTCAATGTTTTACTTGACCTTTCTTGTAGTGATCTTTTCTGTAAAATTAAATTTAAGTAGGTATTTAGGATAAGTTAATCATTCTTAATCTTTCCTGTTTCTGCTTTAGAATAAAGGTTATATTCACCTAAAACTTTTGTTCTAAACTAGACACACTAGGTATTATAGGCACAGTAGGCAAGACCATTGTCTTGCCCTACTAGCGTGCATGTGAAGTCACTATTATGACCTATCCTATTCATAGACAACCACAATAATAATTCTAACCTCTCTATTGAAAAGTTCTCAGTGCCTTAATGAAAGTTATAAAAACAGTGAAGATGTGTAAAATAATAAGGAGTGCTGTTCCCATTGTTTCTAACCAACACTGTTATTTATTACTAACTTTTCCCAAGGGTTCACCTGTGTGGTGTCAGAAAATATCCCAAGGGAGGAATAATTCTTTATTGCATTCTTTTTCATATTACTCTATTGGTTTGCGCGAATAAAATAAAGCTCCCAGTCAGAATGATTTTTTACGACCTCTTCAGCAATCATCATCATCATATTTCAGCCAATTTACACAAAACCCTAATGAATTATACACCTAAACCTTTCTCATGAATCACTCCATCCGTTCGTGAAAACCGTATGAAAATCCGTTCAGTAGTTTTTGAGTTTATTGCATTCAGACAGACGCGGCGGGGGTACTTTGTTTCTTATTATGTAGTGATGACACAGACTGGTTACAAAGATTAGGTTTATTTGATAGTAGATACAATAGTCTTTAAAGGCAAGTTAAAAAGTGACGAAAATTACGTTTATTTAATTCATTTCTACAAAGGAACATCAACGAAACGATAAGTCAACGTTAAAACTTTATCATAGAAAGTTTTACATACCTAAAAGTGGTCTCCGAGGGTCGTCAGCATCCATTTTCAGTTCACTATAGCATCTCTGTACACGTGATACTCGCACATTTATGTCATTTGAATAATCTTATCTGAATAATGATAGAATTACATTATTATTTTGTTATTGTTTACGATTGATTCTATTCTATTGCCTTTCTTTGACAAAACTATGTCACTTCGGTTCAGTGACATTGACGTTTGACAGTTCAACGACGGAGCTTGCGTTTGGTTATTTTCATTTCATTTGGGTAAATTCTACATTCAGTGAAAATAATCGTGCAGCAATGTGAACTTAGAATTGAAAAATAGCGATGGGTATAATTTTGAAGATCTGATAGAAATATTATGTTTGAATGCTGTATTTTATAGTAAATGATGAGCGAAACTCAAATAACTAGTGAAATACGCATATCCGAAACATAAAAGATGAAAGCATTAACGAATCTATATGAATGATGCTTCCTTCACAAGCAAAAATATTTTATTTCTCCGCTTTTATTATTCCCAGTCCGCTTCGTTTTTTGTTCAATATTATAATTTACAACTTTTTATTATCACAAAACTGGCCAATTTCGAAGAAAAACATCAGAAAAGCCATCTTAAAAATAAATCTTTATGTACTAATAAATATATTATATGGGCCCAGGTTTATTTTCGGGTGGATACATCTTGAGCTCCACGAAGCGAGCTTGATCAGTTTTGTACTTCACCTCGCATATGTTAGGTTTTCGTCTGTACATTCATACAAGGAATAACTTTGTAAACTGATGCAGACAAGCTAATAACCTGATCTAATTAAACTAGAATGCAAGAGCGACCGAAGCGAACTCGGAAATGTTACATTATTTGTTGGCTTTTGGCTACAAGGCTGCCACTGCCAGACTGTCGCAGTCAGGCTGCATTGTGCGCGCCTGCCCTTAGCCGCCATAGCCCTATTATTTACTGAGTTGAGATATTGCCAGCCGCAGGCGCAGGTTGACCGCCCCTATATCTGGCCGCCCTAGGCCCGGGCCCTTGGCCTTACGGAAAATCTGCCACTGCTGGTGCTATTTAAATAGTGCCCTTTTTAACATAAAACCTTTTAATTGTAATCTGTTTGTCTGTGTAGCTCAAATTGATAACCCGACGAACTTAAATCGTATTGAAATAATGTAATTTGCCTAATTAGGCCAATAAATAATAGTTACCAATCAAAACATCTATTTAGCAAGCAATGATCTCGAAGTGGGTCGTACGTGCGGGATGCTGTTCGTAGATAACCTATTATGTACCTAGGCTCCAGTCACATTCTACCGACTGAAACTGGATGGCTTACCAGTTAAAGGACAGAAATAACCAGTTTAACTGATTATCACTGGGTTATTTTGATATCTATCTAACATGTGACTGCAAAGGTTAACATAAGCATGTAGATTCGATATGTACCAATTTTTTTTTCCGTTTTTCCGAGTTTCATCAGTTTTAGGTTAAGGAAGGCGCTTGAATCATTGACGACTTCCTAAATCCGGAAAACGTTGATGAGTATTTACAGAATCCATTACCTATAGTTTATCGTCTCATAAGTCCCACCAATTACCTTTCTGGTAATTGGTTGGCCCAAGACTAAACAAACAAACGATACATTTTTATTAGCTAAACATTAATTTTAAGCGCCTTATCTTTTACGTTACGCAATTTGCGTAACTGTGAATTGTGCACCTGATTCTTACGGCGCCAGAAAAAACATTACACTCTCTTTTTTGGGCAGTCGTGTAAAAAGAAGAGTTAGTAATAGAAGATCTAAGTAATTTGTAACAACATCACGCTAGTATTTCCTGAACGGTTAGGCAGAGGTGTACCTATTTTTCCCAGTTATATTTAAGTTCAATATAATAGGCAGCGAGCCATCAACCGGGCACAAATCCAGACTCCGGGCTGCTACTGAGCAATTCCAGATGGAAAAACCCTTGCCCGACCCGGGAATCGAACCCAGGACCATCGACCGACTCCGCAGTAGCGGTTGCACCGCTTTTTTTTTTTTTTGGGTGGGAAATCATCGAATAAGTTCTCCCGCTCTGGGCGGAGCGGGAGGGCGTGTCAGACTCTTACTGACTAAAACCCACCCGTGTTCCTTCGGTTGCCCTGTTGCCGGGGGCCACGATCTCCCTTTCGGTTTTCTTCGCAACCCCGGCAGGCATCGGCCCTAGCGGACCCCGTCAATTCTGCTGACATCTCTTTGAGGCGCGCGTGGAACACAACGCGCCGTCGACCCGGGCCTGGTCCTTATCGGACGGTGAGCTACCCATTGCTCACAGCCCGCAAGCCCGCGCCTACGGTGGCCGGAAATCGGCTTGCGACTCCCGACGCCCTGTGCGTCTCCTCCTGCGGCGGTTAGGGGCGTGAGGGCGCGAAATTTGCCTCTCCCTCACGCGTTCCGCCTCCTCCTTCGCGAGCATTACCGATTCGCAGAAGGAGGTGACGGCCTCCCATTTCCTCTCGCTCCGTACCATGGCCTGAACCAGGGCCGGACGCGAGAGATCACCGCCGCCGATCGCCTCCACGAGGACACGGCGATGCTCCGAGCGGTTGCACCCCTAGACCAACGAGGCAGTTTTTTGTAAAAGATGAAAAATAAGTACATACTTAGCTAACTACGAAGTGGGGGAGTGTGGTGACTGCTGATAGAGAAATGAGATGCTTAAATGAGAAGCCGTAGGCCCGTAGGTACTGCGCCTTAGCGCCAACACCAAATAAATTTAGATTTGAAGGGTTGAGGGCAGGAGGACAAATTGCTGATTGAATGGTTTTTAAATTTGTATGGGAACTTATTGTAGCTAAAAGGGCGAAGTAGTTTTTATCACTAATGAATTAGGGCAGTCAAATAAAACAATTAGGTAACTTCTTAAATCTTTTGATGTACCTAGGTACTTAATATCTATCTAAAAGTATATAATATAATAGGAGAAAATGACTCACTGACTGACATATTAACGCAGAGCAATCTGTGGCAGAGCCGAAATTACTGGGACTACTTAGGAACGTGAAATTTTGCACACAGCTTCCTTTTATGATGTAGGAGAGCACTAAGAAGGGCTTTTTGAAAATTTGGCCTTTAAGGGAGCGAAAAGGGGGGGGATTCCGTTTGTATGAAAAATCTAATTCCTCGAGTTTAAACTTGAAACTTGGCACAAAAAGTACTAGGCTTGCATGAATTTAATATAGTATTTCAATCATTAGACGTTGTGCACAATTTCTGAGCAGAAACCTAACAAAAAGTACCTACTAGGCTTGCATGATTTCACGATAATATTCAATAATTATGTTATGCTACTAATAGAATTTGGATGAGGCAGAAAGATAGTTTATAACCTGGAATAATACATAGGATACTATTTATCCCTATAAAAATTTCCATGGGAAAATTTCCGACTTCCACGTCAGCGAAGCTACGGGAAAAAGCTAGGTTAGCTATATAAAATATGTTATAATAACCTCATTTTTAATGGCGAACGATAAATTACTTAATGTTATTAAATTCATAAAATTATAACGTCATACAAAGACGAACATCGATTAAATGTATCTACCGACTGACGTAATTTGCATCATCTGCCGCCATCATAGGTACGTACTTACTATACTGTGACAAAATAAGCATAACAAGTAACAAGAACAACAAAGGTACTTAAGTACTTAATATTGAGATCCTCAAAGTCACTGCCTTACACAGTAAACCGACATGTGCACGGACGTAATAAAACCGCGGCGGGATTTTATCGCGCACTCGACTGCCTTAAGGCTCTTTCAAACAGGCGCGACACGCGCGTGTGGAAAGAGCCTTTACACAGTAAACCGAGGTGTGCACGAACGTAATAAATCGCGGCGGGATTTTATCGCGCACTGGATTTTCAACGTTGAGAATTCAACAGAGTGCATCCCAGCGCGTCGAAAAACACACTGTTGGATATTCAACTCTCTGCGCTGAGCCAGAGCATTGAAAATCCAGTGCGCGATGAAATCCCGCCGCGATTTATTACGTTCGTGCACACCTCGGTTTACTGTGTAAAGGCTCTTTGCACACGCGCGTGTCGCGCCTGTTTCGTCCGTCCGAACGTCGGCTAACTCTACTGTGGCCATTGATGTAAATACGCAGTAATATACAAGGTACCCATTAAAATAGATGGACAAACTTTTGGAAACCATTCAGAACATTAAAATAAGGACAATCGTAAAAAAAAATATTTAAGAAAAACGAATTAGATACATTAAAAAAAAAAAAAAACACCAGCTAACGAAAATAGTACACTAAAAATGTTGGTTACCTATGTTGATTAATTATTTTAAGTCAAAATAAAATCACTTTAATCAGTGCTCTTTTTGCTTGGATATCTTTGGTTAGACGTACTGGACGCTGTGTTAAAATTTGGCCATCTATTTTAATGAGACCTTATAATTATGTCATTATGTCAATGACTGTGGCCAATATTCAAGAAACATGGTGATAGATACCTACCTACATTCCGGCTGTCGAAGGAATGCGTTCTTGACACCTGTCAGTTTCATTACTAACGAATAGTGTCTTGCGAATTTGATCCTTATCACAACTAGAAATTGTCCACCTGACAGGTGTCAGGCGTTCTCTCGACGGCCGGACTGGACCAATAAATAGTTTAGTTGCAATTGCGACTTTTAACTCAATGAGATTTTATTTTTATTTTTTACGCATCGGTGTCGATCGGTGGTTACGAAATGTTGACTGTCGTCAATATGTATGAGGTTAAGTAATAGATTTGTTGATTTACTGATATTTATCAAATAGTTCAATCAGGCACAGTGACTCAGTGGGCTTTATCTCAAATTAAATTAACAAACATGTTTGTTTTTGTTAACATCCTATTTGTATAGGAAAATTATTCTTTATGTTTCCTTTAGTTCCACCCAAACCATTTTAATAGCTTACCTATTTAGGTACCTACCTGCGTACCTAACCTATCTATATTTTGATTTAAAACAAAATGTTTTGAGCACATATTTTTTTTACTTCTCATAATCAGCCGATAATGTTTCCACTGCCACTGTTGGGACACAAGCCTCCTCTCTTCGAGGTTTTTTTTTTCGATAGGGCATCTCATAGCTGACCTCTGAGGTCATGATTATTTAACCGGTCAATCCTGTGGTTGCCTTAAGCTGCTAAACTCACAGCCTCTAGTCGAGAGGCAGAGAGCTGTAATCTATCACGCGGCCGGGTCCAGTGCGGATTGGGCAGATGTCACATAATGTCTTCGAATTTTTGGTTTTAGGACATGACCGGTTCCCTCACGATGTTTTCCATAAACAATTTCATCACCACTGCTCTCCGTTTAGAGAGTAGAGTGATGAAATTATTTATACAAAGTACTTTTAAAGTCACGTGCAGACTGTCGCGACGCGACTCCGACGGCGCGAACGCGACACTGGTAATAAAAGTCCTACCGTGAATAAAAATTGTATTGTTAGAAAAGAGTCCCGCCAATTTGAAAGAGACTTTATGCGCCTGCCAGCTGCCTGGGTTCAAACTCACGACCTACAATTCCGTACCTAAGTTTTTTATTTCTAACCTACTCATCAAAAATTAACTAGGAAGGTAACACAGTAGGTTTTACCCACATCCTATATGAAATACCGAATGTACCAGATATATACATATACTTACCAGAAATATATAGTAATAAATAAAGAACAAATAAAGTAAGTAGGTATACGTGGGCATTTAGATAAAACATTTTTCCAACGAAGTAATAGTAATTATGTCACATAGATATTTTATCAAAATACCATTCATTCACATCGCGTCATAAACATGAACACAAACAAAACATCTTCGTTCGCTGCACGCCTGGTGCAAAGGTTTCGTGTTACATCAGACACATATAGTACTTAACCAGAAAACAGAAAAAAAAATGTATTTGTAACCCAGTAGGTACTGCTGTACTCCCTCTGCCTATGTTTTTCTACTACAGGAATATAATTCTAACGAATAATAAAAGTCGTAGCTATATTGTAGTACTTTTTATGGATATTTTTTATTTGTAAGTACAACAATACTCTATTGCTAAATGTGGAGGCTTGTAAATGGCTTGTCGTCTTGTTACTTCTGTATTAATAGCTGTAAACCACCCAAAACACAATAAAAGAAAATAAGTAAATGAAAATAAAATAATATTTAGTTTACGGCATTAGGCATTATGCCTATATGCATGACCCGAATGTGTAAGGAGACACAGGGATTTTTTAATTGTACACCCACATTTCCCAAATTATGTTTACGTCCCCTGTCTATAATAATTATTATAAGGGTAATAATTATAATTACATATTATTATAATATACTTACTTAAAGTATTATTTAATAAGCAACCCATGAGAGGATGAAAAAGGGTGATGGTGATTGTATGGGAAAGACCTCAATCAACGCGGACGAAGTCGCAGAAAAACTAAGGCCCTAAGTACATACCTAGTAAATTATACCAGATCCAAACCAAATATTTTCAAAATTTTCATCCAGTTCCGACTAGACCATATTATTTTCGATCGGAATTCTGCCTACTAATTAATTTATTAAGTACTTAAAATCAATTTTGTAAAGGCCATTTCTTTCTCTTTCTAATGCAAGGCGTCTCCATGTTGCGTCAGTCGCCTTGTTTGTTTCTAATCAACAAATTTCTACGACATCACAACATGGACGCCTTCACTTTACGCATTATTTAACGTTTCGACACACATCTTGTAAACCGATAGTTTATTTCATCAGATTATAACAACTCCATAGGAATGTTAGATTTTCAATGAGACTTTGAAGCTTGAAATTTCTGTTTAATATTGCTGATATTTTCTTTAATTGTGATAATGATTAAACAGGATAACTGGATAACGCGTTTGCCTTTTTTTTTTTTTTTTGAGGTTGGGAAATCATCAAATAACTTCTCCCGCTCTGGGCGGAGCGGGAGGGCGTGTCAGACTCTTACTGACTAAAACCCACCCGTGTTCCTTCGGCTGCCCTGTTGCCGGGGGCCACGATCTCCCTTTCGGTTTTCTTCGCAACCCCGGCAGGCATCGGCCCTAGTGGACCCCTTCGAATCTGCTGACATCTCTTTGAGGCGCGCGTGGAACACAACGCACCGTCGACTTTTCATTTTAACAGACGTAACATGCTGGTACGACACTATGAAAGATTTTGGCATATTATACATAGGTAGGTATGCTCTGCTACCCGTGAGAAGCAGGTCGGGTTGCTAGTAAACAATAAATACTCGATTTTAGGCAATAGATATTGCTTTAGTTAACTTTAGAACCGAAATTACTATGTACGTTTTCACGTTTTATAGTAAAGGTGCGTGTGAAAATTGTCACCAGTGTAGAACAAACCTAATTCACTAGATAAGGACAGCGTTATTGTTTATATTGCTATCTCGCTCACACCGGAAAGCGTCTATGCAAGGCGCTTGGCTTGTTTCGTCATGCGAAGTGTCCACTTTATGCAGGTCCCTCGCAATCCCCTTCTGTATCCATCTTTAGCAGAAACCATATAATATTAGAGGTCCCGTTAAAAAAGCTACTAGGCTCGCAGCAATATCTAGGACAGTCAGACAGATCACGAGGTTGCCAATAGGTTCGACCCTTTTACGAAATTCTCTGATGTTTAAGTATTAACCATACCACAAATTCATCTTTGCCCATACCTACATTTATGAAGTCCTACGACTAGAATAACTGATCTGCCAAGTTAAAAAAAAGATAAGAAAAAAGGGTCAAATTAACAGTATCCAGAAGAAAATTACAAGAATATTCAAAAACAAAAAGTAATGCAAAAAGTAGAGATTTTGTTTAAGAAATATAAATGTATGGATTAAAAGTATTGAAATACGAAACTGTATAGATTATTGTTATCTGTATTTTTCAGACTTATCCAAAATATGGTAAAAGCACATGTAAAAGGTCCAATTTCAGAAGGTGATCATTGAGTTATCATCGAAATGCAACAAAATACCGTAAAAAAAATATTGTGTGACAGAAACTAAAGAAAAATATCTTTATCAGGCTGTTTGTTCACTGTCCCAATTATTTAAAGAAGACACAACACGTATGCAATAAATTACGATGTTTGTTTACACCTTTGTTAAAAAAACTTCATAATTCATAAATATTAAATAATGCATTCCTAGTCCTACTGAAATTATATTGACAATAACATCTAATGTTTTGGCGCGAAATGCGTATGCAGCTGATAGCAAATAAAACCGCATCGCGCATGCGTCAACCGCATTTGCTTACCAAACGTTGCTCAGTGAGGTCGTGATTATTATACACGTCACAGTTTCAGTTTTAGACAATTCAGTGCATACTAATATTTTGTTGGTAAACCAGTGATAATAATTGTTTGAGGAAAAGGTAGGTTTAAAAAAATATTTATTTTTTATTTTTAAATTTAAAAAATCTATTGACTGAAAAAATTTATAGGTACATAAATTACATTATCCTCCTTGTTTCAAAATGTTTTAAAAGAAAATTTATTTTGCTAAAATTTTCCATGTAGTAGGTAAATACAAACAGTCAACATATTCGTCCATAAAGCGAGCAATATTTTTTCCAATCAATATAATTATAATTTTTTTTATAATTATAATTATTAATAAACAGTAAAAAAATGTGAGTGTACAGTCAACCGTACATCAGTGATAACACTAACACTACGAAAATCACCCTTAACGCTATGACATTAAGACGCTGTCAATTTAAACTTGTTACTACTGATGAGCGGTTGACTATACTAAGTTAAGTTTGAAAGCCACCGAAAGGGTCCATAATGATCTCAATATAATTTAAAGTTACATCTAAGTACACATTGTGTTGTGGAGTATTGAGTAAAGGTAACACACTTCTGCCTACGCTATCTGAGTAATGTGCTTAATATGTTGTGATTATATTAATTATATTAATAGTTCACAAGGTCATCTCACACTCTCATGGTCATATGGTCGGAAACTTACATGGAAAATCGGTCGTGCCGTGTGTGCAAGCATCCGGAATTCTGAACTTGTCTCAAATAGCTTTATTGAACTGTACCCGACCTAAATTAAACTTGTCAATTGTATATCAATAGATTTTAATTTAAGAAAAATACACTTCAAAGGAAAGATGCGCCTAACTTGGATTTTCCTGTATCGTGGCTGCAATAAGTTTAGTCTCGTAATTTTAATTAGATAATTATTCTACAATGTGAAATTTAATTCGTTTTAATCCTCTTAAGCGGTCATTGTACTCATCATTATGAACAACTTTCACCAGATCTGAAATCGCGAAAAAAAAAGTCAACTGTTCCCTATATTTAGACGAGCTATGCGAACATACAAATGTTTTTTTTTTTGCGATTTCAATGTTGATCACATAGTCAAACTTGTTTATAATGATGTGTACAGGTCGTGCCATTAAAGATGAGACTTGACGCACCACGTGGTTTGACTTGCGCAGTAGACGATTTATGGGTCTCTTTAGCGGTAAGAGGTCCCCGCTGGGGCGTCATCGGGGCGGGAGAAAGAGCGGCGGGAGGCGCGGTCAAGTCTCATCTTTAATGGCACGACCTGTACAATGACCCCTTAAGAGGAATAAAACGAATTAAATTCCACATTGCCTGAAAATATAATCACAAAACCAGAATGGAAAAGTGAGCAAATTTTGTACACAATTACGATATGCAGTTTCATCTCCCCGGATTTAATATTCCCTTAATTACAAATCTCTGTAATCTGTAATATCAAACGGCTAAGAACATAAATACCTATTAACTGCTGAAGTCATTGACCCCTTCACTTAGCTAAGATTGTACATAGGTTTAAACCCTTAAAACCTGTTTTGCCAGGCATACTTACCTATAGCTTTAATTTTCCCAATGATTAGTGGTGATACTTTTGGTGTTGTTAATTAATGTATGACCTTCTTAATTAGATGTTAGTAGTCTGTGCACCTTTAGAATGTCCTTTTTCTGTGATTTCAATCGTTGCATGAATGCCTCGCTGGCTCTCAATGTCACTCATATGCAACTGATCTCAACTGAGCTCAGCACAACTCATCTCAAGCACAGAGCCTTGTGATAACTTCAACCAACCATCACGGATATGACCGTATCTTACTGCTACATATGCCGTATAATACATTTCATCTTTATCACGAAAGCCCCAATAATTAATATTAATAGGGTGCATAACATTCATCTCGAGAAATAGGTCGCTGCATGTAGTGTTGTGTTGCATTGCATAAAGTGACAATAGTAAGTATATATGCATAAGGTACACACGGCTACATACCAAGCTACTATACATTTCCAGTATAGGGCTAAGATCACACGTAAACGCAAGAGAGCTAACGCGCGTTTCGAGACTACTCGTCAGTCTGGTTTCAAGGCGTCAACGCGCGATTGCCTGCGTCTTAGAGACTTTTTCTCTGAGCGCTGCGTTAACGGTCGCTGACGCGTGGCAAAACTAAATGGAGCCCTCCTGCCCAGGAATGAATGAGGAAATATTTAGCACGCTGCCTCGAAAGGTTTAGGTTTTCTTTTGACAATTGATACAGAAGTAGGAGATACTTCGTCGGCAACAGAAAAGCTAGTGCATCAGATTAATAGAGGATGTTAGGGCGAGCGAAGCGAGCTCGAAAATTTTTGCACCCCGCCTAGTAAAAATTTTCTTTTGAACATTTATACAGCAATAGGAATTACTTTGTCGACCTGTAGAGTAGAGTGTAAAACTGTAGGATGCAAGAGCGACTGATGCGAGATCGAAAATTTTAGGACAGCTTCGGATAGGTAACGTTTTCTTTTACCTATTCATACTTAAATAGGAGTTACTTTGTCGAGTTACGCAGAGTAGTCTGGGAACAAAACCCTCTTTTTTCGTAAGTTGTAAGAGCGAGCGAAACGAGTTCGACAATTTTAGCACCCTACGTATATTATAGGGACTTCCAACTACAAACTGTCATTTACTTACTGAACATATTTTGGTCTTAAATCGTAAAAGTTACATAAAGTTTATGTTCTACAGTATTGTTCATCTTAAAAAGTTCAACAAAAAAGTCCGCGATGGCATATGTCTATCTTCTAAGGATGAACCACAATAACCATTTTCATCTTTCAGAATTTGATAAAAATTTCATTGTTATTTCCGAAGCTATTTTGAGCGGTATTATATTAATTGTTATACAATAAATTATGTTACTTAAATTGAGCACTTAATTTTGATAAAAGTATGCCGTGACATCATTTCATTTAAATGAATGGTTGAAAAGATTTCACAGATTCAAAATTATGCGTAACAAAATAATTATGGTTGACGGCAACGCGGGCGCAGCGGTAGGAGTCAATGACCTTTTCCTCGGCTATTAGGTATGTAATCCCGGTATCGGTATTACGTTCCCGTGGGATATTTTCCGACATCCACGCGGGCGAAGCCGCGAGCAAAAGCTAGTGAAAGATATATTAGTCTTGAATGATGATTTGCATAAATTTCGTAGGTTCCACCATGAAAAACTATACCTACTTTGCTCTTATGATTTATTCCATCATACAGAATTATTTGATAACAAATTAACATCTATGGAATGATTTGGAAAAGTTATGTTCTTATTATAAAACATTAAGTAAGATCTTAGATTATAGTAAGATGAATAAAGATTGATTACCATGCTCATGATACTTCTAGCTCGATTCGAGCGGCAAATGATAGTCTAGGACCTTACCTCAGGTAATCGTAACTTACGAAATATGGGTAATCGCAGGAAACTTCATTAATTTTGCAAACTACACTGAAAGCAATCTATAATTTATGGTTGAGTAAAGTTTGCTTGGGATTAGATAGCAAGTTGAATTTCGTAAGGCATTTTAAGTTACCTAGATATACTAGGTAAGTAACGAAGTGGTGAACGGGTGATGATTCAGCGGAAGAGGTAGGTACGTAAATACTTCCGGGTGTCACTATTGTGTGGATCGCCCGGAGGACACGGTGGAGGTCTGTCCGGCTTGGGCGGAGCAATGCCTTGTCCACGTAGAGGTGTTCGGCGGTGGTGATCTCTCGCGTCCTACCCTAGTCCAGGCCATGGTACGGAGCGAGAGGGCATAGGAGGCCGTCACCTCCTTCTGCGAAGCAGTAATGCTCTCGAAGGCGGAAGCAGAACGCGTGAGGAAGAGGCAAATCTCGCGCCCTTCTTCCTTCCTAGTCGCTGTCGCTAGTTCCTAGCCGCTGCAGGAGACGCCCTGGTCGTCGGGAATCGCAGGCCGATTCCCAGCCACTGTAGGCGCGGGTTTGCAGACGGTGATCAATGGGTAGCTCGCCCTCCGATAAGGACCAGGCCCGGGTCGACGGTGCGTTGTGTTCCACGCGCGCTTCAAAGAGATGTCAGCAGAACTGACGGGGTCCGCTAGGGCCGATCCCTGCCGGGGTCGCGGGAAAGTCCGAAAAGGGATGCTATGGTCCCTGGTAACATACAGGCAACTGGAGGATCACGGGTGGGTTTTAATCAGTAAGAGTCTGACACGCCCTCCCTCTCCG
The DNA here is from genome assembly GCA_916610215.1 of Omphaloscelis lunosa. Taxonomy (NCBI): domain Eukaryota; kingdom Metazoa; phylum Arthropoda; class Insecta; order Lepidoptera; family Noctuidae; genus Omphaloscelis; species Omphaloscelis lunosa. The sequence goes on from OU744246.1 coordinate 21,627,051, forward strand.
CCCAGAGCGGGAGAACTTATTTGATAATTTCCCACCCAAAAAAAAGGTACCTAAATACTTAAATGATCACTTTAAAAATGCTTTTTCATGGAAGCAAGATTTGTAACTTGGAAGTTTAAAAAAATTCGAAGCTTGTCTAAGCTTGGAAGAAAAGCCCAGCAGATACAATATTTAATAAACGAGTGAGTAAATAAGTGTGTTACATGGGACTTAACTGGCGAAATGTGGGTTTACAATAGTTACACCTCTGCCCAATCCTTCGGGGAAACAATGCGTGATATTGTATAAAGAAGTGTGACAGAATGAACAACACAAATACCTTTGCAGTTATCAGCGACGCAATCCGCGGATGCATTTCTGCCACTAACTAGTTAAATTCGCTCCTTATCATAGTTCCTCACATACTTTCAATGAACTTATAACCGCCCTACACTGCAAGTTTGTCACTCCTTATCAAAACATATATAGGTAATATATTATGTCCATATCTTCACCCATCTTTCGTCATTCTGACAGTGACCCAAATTGTTAGAGATTGTAGCCACGACAGTGACATCGGAAATCATTGCAATGAACACTAAATTGTATTAGTTTATTTTTTAGTTATTAAATTGTTTGAAGGTAGTAAATGTCAGAGCGTTTTGGAGCAGTGGTGGCCCAGTGGTATCGGCCGCAACGTACGCTTTGCGCACTTTGTATCAATTATTTCAGCACCACTGCTCTCAAAAACCATACAGGAAACACCGTGAGGGAACCAGCATATCCTACCAAAACATACCTATTGTGACATTGCCAACCCGCACTGGGCCCGCGCCCGCGTGGTAGATTACGACTAACGTAGTAACATTAGGTAGACTGATTATGCTATGCTATGCTATGCAGCGTTTTTGTGAACTTTGTCTGTGTGGTATTTTATTTGAGCCTGAAACTGAAGAGACATTTGTAAGAGAAAAAAATCAAGGTATGAAATGAAATTGTTTATTTTGTAAATAGGATATCGGAATCACTTTTACACGTCATGTTAAAAAAATATTAAAAATAAGCTAGATGAGATCGGCGTTTCCTATCTGACTACTCTGAGAAGAAAGACCGAAACAAACTCAGAGGTCACAATCTCTTTTAAAGTCCAGACATAATCTTGGTCAGCCCATATGAGGACCATGTAGATTAGTGTTTGAAATGGTCTTTTGAGGAAAGAACCACACAGATTTGAGTGGACCTGTCCAGTCAGTGCAAGCATTTGTCAGTAATCGTGGAGCTCAACTCGACGAACAATACCAAAGAAAGGACCAGGCTAGGCCACATAAACTACTCAAACTGCCAGACCATCATTAAAACTAACCGAGAAATGAAAATAATAATTATATCCACATAGTGAGGACTATGTGGATATCATTATTATTTTAATTTTTCGGTTAGTTTAAATGATTGTGAATGTGAGGACATTCACAATAATTAATTAAAATAATATAATACTTTACAAATATTGTTTTGCATGTGTAGTAACATAAACCAGTAGATTTAATTATTTCATTGAATACGTGTTTAATCTGTGTAATCTATCTATTCTATGGAATTGTATTACCATTAATGTGCTACACGATATCTTTCCATAGTTAAATGCATATAGCATCGCCAGTAAATGCATGTTATTTGACCTTTACATTACGATTCCTTCCTTTACGCCTTTATTTGGATCGGAGGTTTCTTCACATCGGAAGCTGTTTGTAAATAGGGCTAATTAATAACATCCGGTTGTTTTGATAAAAAAGAATAAAACCGGCCATGTGCGTGTCGAACCACGCACAAAAAAGGGTTCCGTAGTTGGGATGAATTTATTATCCCAAAAACAAATTTACCTAACTTTGTAGATGAAAAACATGTTCTCAAATTAACGATTTTCAGACTTTTTTCTTTACTCGTGCTGCGAGACCTTGCTTCCTGCCAAATTCCATGATCCTAGGTTAACGGAAACCCTGTAGGTTTCGATTTATTTGCGAGTATCAAAATAATTATGTCACCTTAATAGCCGTAATTTTTTATTGCGTTGTCTTAGAAGCTTGATTTTTTAGACCTCGAATGCACCATAGATCTACGTATTTGATATTAATTCCAACTTGATACCTCCACACGTTCCTGAGAAAATGGGTCTTGAGAGACTGACAGACAGACAGACGGACAACGAAGTGATCCTATAAGGGTTCCGTTTTTCCTTTTGAGGTACGGTACCCTAAAAACAAACAATTTTCTACTTAGGTATAAACGTTCAGAGAAAATTATTGACGAGTCTTGTGTGATATTTATAATTAGGTACTTATGTTTCTGTGAACATTTTGGGTTTTCAAAGCTACAGATAAATAATAAGCACCCACACAGGAGGAATCTTACAGGATCGTTCTTACATAGAATATTAATTCAAGATTCAGATTCAGCTAAATCGGGGGACTTTTGTCGAGCGATATCTAGGTACGATATAGTCACGGTAATATTATTACCGTGATATAGTGAAGCGAAGTGATAGGTAATTCTTGAAATCTGATGAATGGAATGCACTGACCTGATATTGTTGTTCATTATTTGAGTTCAAATGAGGTGAAAAATGTGCGGAAAATGATTATATTATTGTCCCTACATTATTACAATAATAAGGTAACTACTTAGGTACATATTAAATTGTGTCGTGCAAATTCTGATTTCGTCGTTATTTTTGCACGAAACTGATACATACATGTTTACAGTCTGATAAGTGTTGCCAGGCTTTCCTAACAATAATATAAATACACACATCAAAAGTGTCTAGGGATCAACATATATTTTTGCAATAACTTTTCTCCTGATTGATATTAATTAAAATTTTCTTTAAGGATTCATCAAATAAAGTGTTTTCGTTTGTCACAGTAACGATAAACCAAGTCACCTTTGCATTAATAAAGAAATTTGCCATTTTCCTAATAAAGGGATTTTTGACATTTGAACCACTAACATTAAAGTTCGAAAAAAAGACTGAAATAACAGTTTTCTTTAAAATTTTATTGGGTAACTTAAACAATTAATAATCCGTGTTTCTACCGCGAACACTAACAACACAAGAACATCGGTTTGGCATACTCAAAATGAGTTCATCCAAATCACGCTGTGGAATGGCCGCCCATGTTCGTTGCAACAACAAAAAAAAGGTCTTCTTGCGACTGGATACCCTCCATATTCGGCAGAGCTCTTCTCTGTAGCATATCCCATGCATGCTCAATCGGGTTCAAGTCTGGCGACTGAGCAGGCCAGAGCAGGACATTGATGTTAGCTGCGGCGAGAGTCTGTCTTACAACTCTTGCGGTGTGCGGTCGTGCATTATCATGCATTAACTGAAATAAGGGACCGATTTGCACTTGTAGAGGAACGATGACGTCAGATACAATCGTCTCAGCATAAATTTGAGCGTTGAGGTTGCCTCTGATCCAAATCAACTCAGTTCTTCCGCCGATCCAAATACCCGCCCATACCATGATGGTTCCACCACTATAAGGATGGACTTCCTGGCAGGATTTTAATCGCTGTTGGCGTCCAGGGGTTCTCCAGTGTCGTATACGTCTTGTATCCGGTCTCATACCAAAACGAGACTCATCAGAAAAGCACACGAAACGCCATTGTTCTTCTGCCCAATTTCTGTGTTCAAGAGCCCATTGATATCGAATCCTACGATTGTGCATTGCTATAGGTGGTACCCGTAGCGGTCTTCGGGAATGAAGGTTCACTTCATGCAAGCGGTTTCTGACTGTTTGGTCGCTAATTAAGTTCCCTGAAGAGTGATGAAGCCTCACGGCTAACATCATGGCGGTTATTGTTGGAGCTCTTCGAGTTAAGATTTGAATGTATCGGTCTTGTCTCCGTGTGGTGCAGCGATACCGTCCTCCATGGCGCTCAGCCACGGTACCAGTGCTTCGGTAACGTGTCCAAAGTCGACTGATAACACTCTGACTTGTATTCAGAGCTAAAGCCACAGTACGTTGCCGGGAACCAGCTTCTATCATTCCCACGGCTCTGAGCATTTCTTCCCTGCTTAAATGACGTCGCCGCTCCATAATAACGTTGGTTTTAATCAGTAGTAGGGAAACAGTAGCACTAATAATGTCTTCAATGCGTTGTATGTTTTTATAGGGAAAATATTGACAGCTGATTTTCATCTTTTACTCGAATTTGATTAACAGTTCCTGTTTCAAATTATGAAATGCACCAAAAAGGATCCATATAAATTTATATAATCATAAATTTATTACAAAGCCACATCTCAATCTCAAGAAATCCGCATAAAAATGCTTGATCCCTAGACACTTTTGATGTGTGTATTTGTTAAATTAAGATTAGACACGTCTGATAAAACTCTGCTTTGAGTAGAAACAACTTCGATGTATCCAAGAACCTATCACGCTGCTAGGTCAACACTCCTAGAAAAGTATCCCTGTCTTGGATTTTTTTTTATATTAAAAACAGTGGGTACCTACTTATTTTAATTATCCTGACAATTGAGAATTTTCATTAAGTCAGCCGAAAAAACTTTCATCCTACTTTCATATTTTGAGAAAGGTACCAGGAACTCATAGGTTTTACTATCTTCTCTTCAGCAATGGCTCGTGCATGCGTAATCGGAGCAGGCGCGGCGGGTCTGTGTGCAGCTCGTCACCTTCTTGAACAACCGTGCGTCAGCCAGGTGGACATCCTGGAGCAAGCACCTCAGCTTGGAGGCACCTGGGTCTATACCGAGAATGTTGGATACGATGACTTTGGGCTGCCTATTCACACCAGCATGTACAAGAGTTTGAGGTGAGTTTCATTATTTTAAGTATTCTTTACCCGTTCCTCGTTGGTCTAGTTGGTCGCAAGCGCGGTATAATAACAGGCGTACACTTCTGCCCACCCCTTTTAGGGAATATAGGATTACAAGCTTATACAAACTTGTTTTTATTACTTCTTCTCCTGTAATTTACAAGAATATCTCTAAGGACCAAAGAGAATAGAAAGATCAAAGGTCCGTCGATCATTATGCCAAAACTGTGGTCATTTAAATGGACAAGTAAGTTATTATTTCTGTCTGTCAGTCTGTCTGTCTACGTTATCAGGATGTTTCCATTTTTCATTGTACACAAAACAGTTTTTTATCGTTATTTATTATTTATTCCTTCTTCCTCAACGCTGCTAGCATGGCAACAATAACAAGATCTCAGCTTACGACACGTTCCTATCGAGGGTCGAAGGCTATCAGGGTAGCATAGCTTGCTGGGACTTATTTACGAGCATTTCGTACATTCTAGTAATGTGTGTTTAGAAACGTGATTAGGTTAGAGTCTATTTTCTATTAACGTAAGGATAGTGTGCATCACATGTACCTACAATAGAACGTACCATTTCCTATAGGTAATTTCATGTTCGACTATGTTCTAAAATTTGTCCACATTAATCTAAAATCAGTGTTTCATTATACTTACCAAATTCTGAACAGAACTCTTAAAAAGGGTCATAATAGGCTCAATAGGTTCATTCTTTCAAATAGCCAATATCAAAGGCAACTTGAAACGTAGTACGTAGGCCTAAGTGTATTTCAGAAGAAGCCTAACATCGTGATCAATAATAGCAGACTAAATGTTGAATTTTAAAGACTAAGCACACTCAAGCAACACTGCTTGCGTATGTTTTGCAAGTCTGAGCTCGGTTTAGCGTACCCAGCTCTAACATCCACTAACTCAAATGTTTACTTGACCACGTCCGTCTAAATATTTCCATAGCCTACAGTTCCGTAAATATTCAAACTTTATCGAAATTGATTTACGATTCCACGTGGTTCAAGGAATAGCGATTACAGGCTCCAGATCGTATGTGTCATATTAGTTAACCGGTAATTGTAGTGTTACGAAGATAATACGGTAAACAACCAGAGGTCAACAGTAGTGAAGAAAAGATAATTATTGTAGAGTCCAATAATAAAGCGATTTATTGATCGGCTTCGTACCTGTATCCGTATCTCCTGTCTGTTCATATTGCCCTGGTAGCTCTGATTACAACATTTTAGCTGCCGAATGCATCGTAATTATCAACGTACGGTTAGTAATTAATTGAGTATAAGTACCTATACTGAGAAACTGCTATCTCAGAGTGCATTATTATCTGTTCATATTCAGTGAATTTAAAACCAGTGACATCTAGTTGCAGGGGTTGCAGGTGTCAATTCACACAGCCATCATGATTTCTTCATGCATCATCTCTCTCAAAGGTTCCGTAAAAGTGAATTAAATCTAAAGAACAAAAACTTATAAATGATACCGTTTGATCTTATAAAACTCTGACGTCTTTCAAATATTAAAGTTCTTTCTCTATTTCAGAACTAACCTTCCTAAAGAAATTATGGGCTTCCCGGACTTCCCGGTACCGGAAAGCGACAAGTCTTACTTGCCTGCTAAGGACATGCTGGCTTTTCTGAGTCTATATGCGGATAAACATGGAGTCACGAAGAAAATAAAGGTAAAAATCACTTAAATTTTGCTTATATAAAATTAGACTTGACCAAAGAAAGTGTCAGAGATTTAAAACTACCGAATTTCCCCATATAGAAATCCTTTCATTGATCATAATAATTTGCCACAGCCACAGGCAATAAACTTCCAGCTTGTAAAAATGTCGTGGTCATTCTTCCATACAAACGTAGTATGGTGATTGATTACTCGTCCGTTTGTGTACGTTCAAAACTGATATAATACATTTTTTCTTGTCATTACCTAGTCCTGTAGGGAAGCAGAATTTGAAAAACGAAATTGGTTTGAAAGTTATGAGCGTCGAAACTTCCATATTTGAACACTAATTTTAACTCATCTTTGGGCGTCAATTAATAACTTATGTAGTATGAAAATAGCAAAATAGAAACCGTACAGAGATAGATAATTTATTTGAAAGTTAAATAATTATATTTTGAGTAGATACATCCAGTAGTTTTTCCATAATATCTATACGCCCAAAGGTTTGTTCATGAAATTTTACGCGCTCGTTTTCGTTATAAATCATCGTCTATTTCACTAAATAAATAAACAAAAACTAGATAAATAAATACTAAATAAATAAATAACTGTACTAAATAGCTTGCATATTACCCACGCCACCAACGAGTTCGAGCCCACGACTAGCGGAACATTAATAATAAATGTCCTTCGCAAAGAAGATTCCAGCCATTCTCCGCAGTCCCCACCTCAGTTTCACAAAAAGAGTCCCCAAGGCTAAAATGTTAATGTTGGTTTTCGTTTACAGTTCAGCCACCACGTGCAGCTAGTCATACCAAAACAAGGTCCCTCCGGGAAGGAGCTGTGGGATGTAACCTTCAAGAGTATGATCACCGGAGTCACGGAAACCAGGGAATATGACTACGTGTTCGTTTGCAACGGACATTACAATACACCGTTTATACCGCGCATACCAGGGCTGAAAGAATTCAAAGGTTAGTCAGGATTGAATGTTCAGGAAGATGCATCAGCAGAACGTATAAGTAAGCGTTGAAGTCTTCTTCTGGACTAGAAGGCCCAAATCCATAAAAGCAGTCTTGAAAAAAATATTTTCAGTAACCAAATGGTACTTCTTCACTAATGTCACATCATGCAAAAATCTAATCCAAGTCAAAATAACAGGTGACGTAATGCACAGCCACGACTACCGGGTTCCTGATGTCTTTACCGACAAACGGGTGTTGGTCATCGGCGCCGGACCTTCAGGCATGGACATCGCTCTGGAGCTGACCAGCGTCTCCAAGAAAGTCATCCTCAGCCATCATTTAAAGGAACATCCTCGGACAGTGTTCCCTGAGAATCTGGTACAGAAACCTGACGTGGAAAGGCTTGATGGCACTAAAGCGTGTTTCCATGACGGCAGTGAAGAGGAAATTGATGTCGTGTTCTTATGTACTGGTGAGTCTTCAATATAGTACATAATTCTTCATTTTCTGTTTAAAAAAAAAATTAAATTATAGCTGCTCACAGCCTAAATAATGATTTAAACATGTAGCTTTTTAAACAGGATATTTTAATGTTGTCTGATTTTGAAACTTTTATATTTCAACGTAATTTTACAGCGTTACCTTAATTTTCGTAACCTTCATGATTATCTATAAGTAAACAAAACAGTAGGCAGGTACTATGTTAATATACAGGGTTATTGGTTGTATGTCGGCAATCCATTACGGGGATGTTATTTGCAACCAAATGATTCCTCATAACTCCTAATGCCAATGTCAACCATTTTAGAGGATTTAATTAACTGATGAATGCGCATAAACTGGAGTCAAAATAACATTTTATAAAATACTAATAGCTAAACCATTTTGAACAGCCCCTTTTTTTCCCCAGGTTACCTATACAACTTCCCGTTCCTCCACGAGTCGTGCGACATCGTGGTGGAGGAGAACTGCGTGGAGCCGCTGTACAAACACGTGGTCAACATGAACCATCCCTCCATGTGCTTCATCGGCGTGCCCTACTACGTGTGTGCCTTCTCCATGTTCGATTTACAGGTAAACTATATTAAAACTTAACAAATCAACAATCTTAATGATTGTTTCCATTCAATTGCGGTCTTTATAAAATTTCTTTTTCCCTAATTGCGTAACAGACGATCAATCACAATCTGTTTCATTTTGACGGTACAACAACATTCATTGCGTTGTCAACGTTGTTGAGCAGACAAATTTTTCGAACATATGAAGCGATGGATTAGCAATATCCTTCAAAATGATTCAGATTATGATTGATCGAGTGTTATGCAATTAGGGTGCAGATCGCCATTTGTGATGTACCTACATATTGTGTTGTTGTTCTTCCTTACAGTGTATGTACCTAAGTATTTACAATATAGACAATCTATGTATCTATCCAACTGTTTTCAAATTGTTAGGTTCGAGCATGGTAACTATTAAAAAATCCTTTCAAGTACCTACTACGTCAACGGGTTATTAACAATCATAGAAATATTGTTCACATCACAAGTCTTCGCAAGGCTTATGCGTCGAAGCATACGTGAAGGGTATTTCTTAAATCAAAAACAATGTCCAAAAAACAATGTTCGTAAAAAAATGTTCCGAAACATCCAACTTTGGAGAACAGCAAATCAACTATTGTTGGCCTAAATACAGATATAGGCTTAAAGATAAAGGGAGTTCTTTGTCAAATGAATATCACAATCTGTTTAAAAACTTAAAGGAACCAACATCTGCCAAACCTCCTATAAACGTGAATTCCTCCGATCCAGGTCCGCTACTACGTACGCTCAATGAACGGCACCTTCAGTCTGCCGACCCCTGAGGAGATGGCCGAAGCTTGGGAAGAGGAGAAGCGAGATCGAGCCGCGAGGGGCTACACCAAGCGACAGGCGCATATGATGGGGCCGGATCAGGTAAACAAAAATGAATTACTCCATATCTGAAGATACTATTTAAGGAGGATGGTACCCAGTCGGTTATCTTTCAAAGTGAAGGCACGTGAACATATTCGTAAGAAGTTGGCTTGGCAGTATCATTGCAGCGCTGATTTGTTGAATTTTTTTTCTCCTCTACCTATCGTTTTTTCTCCTGACAAAGTTTATTCTGTTACATGTATGTACATAGGAACTAGTTTTTTTTTGAGTTATCTGTCCTTTATCTAACACCTGCCATATTTTGTCTCTGCATCACCCTAAGTTTGACGGGTAGAAAATGCCTCAGGCATTAAGTCCGCCTTTTGACAGTACTTTTTATACTTGTGAAAATGTGCATAAAGTATTTTTTTTGTTTTGTTTTATTAAGCCTCTTATTTTTACGATTATTTTAAAAAAAATAATCGTTTTTATTTTCAATTGGGGATCGTTTTTTTCCACAATTTTCATTTTTCATGATTTTTTTTCGTTGATAAAATTAAGCATAGATTCCATCATTTCGATATGTGCACATTATAAAAACTCACACTATATTAGAGTTATAGGTAAAAGTACTACGGATATTAAGTAGTACCACATTATAATTTCTGAGGGTAGGGTGTTGCGGATTGGATTTTGACAATTTTGTCAGTGCTTCCTTCATAACAATAACCACAATATAATTTAACGTTGGTGTTGAAAACTTCCACAGGCTTCGGTCCAGTAAACACTTTCTATCTGGAGCTTGTCCCTTATCTTATACATACACGAGATAAAGAAAGAAAACAATTCGCTACTGATCATCCATCGATGCTTATTTATAGCTTGGCTTTTGACATTCGTAACAGTCGTGCTTTTATCGTCTTGCTTAAATGGTCGTGACCTATTTCATCATCGGATGTCTGTGCACAGAGAGGCTAACTAGGTAATATAAGATACTGGCTAAGTACTCAACAGTGAGTGCACGTGAAAGGGAATGCAACCTTTACACGGTCGTCGTAAAATAGAACCTGCTTGCCGAAGGCGATATCTGTGAGGTGTCATAATCATTTTAGGACGTAGGGACTGTAGGGTTGTCTAGAAAATGTCCACTAGATCTAAAAACTGTCTGCCATGGTTTACAATGTTGAAAGAAGGCTAAACTTTGATATTGACGAAAATAAATGTCATTTTTAGACTACGTAGGAAATGATCAGGAAAATCATAAATGCACGAGAAATATGTCTATTATATTGGTTTCAATGTCGCCTCACTAATTTTAAAAAGAAATAGGATTAAAAGGCAGGTACATCACTTTATTTGCTTGGCGTATTTAATAAGCATTTGCGAGAGTCTATTCCTGTGCCCTTCGTCTATAAACCTCTTCATTCATCATTTAGGCTGAATACTACGTGTCCCTGGCTCAGGAGTCTGGCACAGCCCCCCTGCCACCTGTCTTCACCAAGGTGCACAATGACAGCAGCCAGAAATTCCTGGATAACCTCACAGACTATAGAAATGATGTGTATTGTATCTTGGATGATGATAATTTTATCTGCTACTGAGATATTATGTAATATTATCGTAACCTTCGATTAAATATAATCGAAACTAGGTACCATATTTTATATAGGTAGGCTCCCGTCTTTTTTAAACATCTATGGATAAGCATTTTGATGATGATGTCACCATAAAGTAGTTAAGTAAACGTAAGCATATTACCTATTTTCACCCATATACCTATACAAACATATACTCGCTTCCAGTGATTGTATTTTTATTAATAAACAGAATACGAATCAATAAAAGTTTTTTAGACGATTTTGTTTCCTTTTAGAGTAAACAAGGAGGACATTTTCTCAGTAAGCAATGCAACTATGGGACACCAAACTACCATGAATTTCGATTGAAAAATATTCAGTTTTTTAATCTATAGTAATTCTTTTGCAACAAAGGCTTACTAGAAGTTTTAGGTAAAATGAAAATACAAGCAGTGATTTACATGAATTTTATTCTGGAGATTTTCATAAACCGTAGTTCCTATGAATTTAATACGATTGGCAAAACGCTAACATACGTTTTATTGCTAATTCATTCCACAACATGCTTTGTCGTAGGCATCAGCTAACAGCACATTCCTTGTTCCACAAGTCTACATCCATTCTGTGCCATTCTTGGGCTCTCCAGTTTTATCAGGGGCCGTTCGACCATACCTTCGGATTATACCCTCATCATTCAGCAGACAGACTTCCACAGCTAGACAAAGGCATCCCCCATACATGGCAACAACAGTTGGTACTTTTATTCCCAAATCCATCGGATTCTTGAGGCCTTCACCAATTCTATTGCCTATTTAACTTTCCATGCCCATTTCTCTGCCTCATCTGGGTAGCTAACAGCCATCTTATTTTTATGATTATTAAGTATACCTACCTATACTTACGAATTGTGAGCTAGTCCACCATTGCTCCTCTCCTTTTTCTGCAATCTGGCTGGCAGTCACCCGTTGTCGTACTTCTGCTGGGTCACCATGCCTCGAATACCTTGGTTTGCCTTTACCAATCTCTTCTGGTGTGATGTACCGCGTACCCATCCTCTGTCGAGCTATATAATATGTTTCTAAATTGCTCTGCTTTTAACCGTTGCGTGAAACATAAGTTTAGTTTACTCTACGTAGTTCACCGAGTTACCTACGTAGGTACTCTGATAGATCAAGACTTACTTACTATAAGGTATATTCTGTTGGATTTACTTAAAAAAGTCCTACCGTTCCTACTGCTTTTAGTAACAATCGATGTGTGTATTGATTTTTTAGGTAGAAACTGGTATTTACATAACACACTATTTGCACAAATTCATTGAATAGATACGGAATACAAATCTTATTCCATATTAAATGATTGAATAACAACTTACCTTATTGGAGGGGGGGGACGTTATTTGCCTTTATTCCAAAAAAAACAAAATAAACATTATTTATTTTTCAAATACACAGAAATCAATTAAATACTAATACTAGGAGTTCAGAAACCGCAAGCGATTGCAGAATGTTCAATTAAACTGCTATAGTCCGTGCGCCACGTCTTGATACAATCGGCACTTGTTACGCACTACTGACTGACTTGCCATTTACTTCAAGACAGTTTATTCTGTTGCACTTTAGTTCAACCTAGTTGGAGGTTATCGAATATTTGCCTTGGCTCGATCGTTCAGTGCGAATATCGATGCATCTTCCTCGCTATAATCAAAACAAGGATATATTAACTGACCAAGTTTGCCGAGTACTTCCTCTGTAGTGGTGTTATGTTTATCATTTCCTTTTATTGTTATGACGGTTTTATCAGTATGAACATATTTGTTTTTTGCCTTTATTATTTTATGTAGGTAATGTTAACCTGTTTTTGGATTGCTTTAGATATTTATTAGGTAACTTGTTCAACACATTATTATTTATCTAGGTGGTCTACTACTTCTGTGGCGTATTATAGTTATAATCCCACTAACTGAAAAGTAGTCCCTTATTTCTCGAATGTAATTTTTTACCTTTGTTTAAAATCACATTTTATTAAAACCATGTTATACTTGTTCCAGGAAAAATACTACGCCTCATTAGCAACAGAAGCGAAAACAAAAACCCTGCCGTCAGTAATGACTAAGATCAGGGATGAGAGCTCGATAAGGTTCCTTCACAATCTGAAACACTATCGGCAAGATGTATACAAGATCATCGATGACGACACCTATGAAATCATTAGTAATGGGAAAAGGGAAGTTATTTGTTGAGCCTAAATCGAAAACTAAGTTTATAGGTCATAGTCATAAGTTAATGTTAGTCCATAATTTACGTTAGATTTTACGTTTTTCAATAGCTCTAACGGCCTGGTATTAAAGATATACGGAATAACTTATGAGGTACCTGTTCTTTTTCTTCTGCCTATAGTTGAAAAATATGTATTTGTGTATTTTAATGTATTTAATTTGATGTACTGTTAACGTCAGACATGTATTAACAACCATTTTACAAGTACAATAAAGTCTGGTGCGGTTAGGAGTGTAGTTTCAATAAAACACCAAATTCAGCCAAAAATATTTTATTTAAGCGTATTTATAATCTTTATATTATCAATGCTGATATATTATTAATCTTTAATTCTAATATTTTTATGGCTTTCCCCATTCTATTATACGCTAAAATTGATAGGAATAATTCATAAAATTTACAACAGTCTTATATTGTAGCGTGCAATAATATCGTCCGTTTATTGCTTTTTAAGGCTGTTTTAAACTTTTTATGAATTAAACCAGTGTTAGTATACGTACACTGGGCCGAGCCAAATATCTTTCATCAACAAGTTTGTACTTATTGTAATAATAACTTCGCTTCACATACTTTAAGTTTAAAAATAAAAATGTTACTTTTACGTTTAATATAAAAATACCACATTTTTCAATATTGTTACCGAAATTCGCACTTTTGTTTCTCTAATATATTTGTCTCAATTTTTGTCACCAATATTTCATTTTTGTCAGTATTCTAAATTATAAAGAAATTAACTTAAATCTTACAACAAAACTTACATCTAAAGCTATTTATTCATTAACAAAAGTACGACGCACGCCAAATAATATAAAATTGTGTTTTTAATTAAAATAAATTGGAGACTTGATTATTTCAAGCTTAATTAACTGCCAACTTTCACTCATTTGGCCACATTCTCCGATAAATACCAGTCCCTTGTTTTTTGAGTTTTCTGTTTGACAATATTACCTTTCTAACGTTTTGACCTTCAAGCTGAATGATTTGCAACATTTTCTTATAAACCTCCCTCCTGGCCAATTCGTACAAAACCTACCCTACAGTCCTACCCTTGGTCGACCTACCTACATCCCTGTCTTATCAGTCCCTTAAACTTCAAGATATGAATAAAAGGATCAAAAGAAGGGCTCAATCATACCCTGTCGAAATAATATAGTTATGTACTAATTAAAAATATATATAAAAGTTTTACAGTAAAATGGCTACATTAGGAGTACAAGCAGATGAAATGAAAATTCAGAACGAATCGTAAAGCTACCAACTAGTTTTCCAAACTTATTTATATACAATCTTAAGTTACTACGGCGAAACGTAAACGAGTAGCAGCAAGCGTCTAGCACCATTTCGATATAAAAGTATACTTCAATTAACATAAAATTATCAACCAAGAATAATATAAAAATCATCGATAAAAACAATAATATAACAAACAGCTCCAAGAACCTCCCGCAAGACATTATTTTCGTTTATTTCTCCGAAATTATCCAAAATAAGACTAATGTACCACTGGTAAATTTTGAATAAAGGGGACTAGCTGAAAAAGTATTGCATTTTAAGATAATAGACGTTTATGCCAAGGAAAACTACGTATACATAAAATCTAATTGAATAATATACATGAAAAATACATCTATACACTGAGATTACAGCGTTACACGTATAAAAAATTAAATCACATGTCATCACCTTCGGTCGCACAACAATCGACCAACAGTTCACACAGATCAACATCGCCTCGGCCCACAAACCAGAATAATTCAACATTCCAAATGGATACCACTAAATATAACGTAACGAGGGTAACTTTTAAGATAATTCGAGTTTTATTACGTCAATATAAGTCGTCTCCTAAGGACGGGTGAATGAGAAAAATTGCCACAATTTGAGCCTCAAAAATCTACATTGTACTTTAAGACCTGTATTATGCGAATCTCCAAGCTACGAACAGTTTAATGAAGAAACACATTAATATTGCAAAAATCTATTTTAAACACGCTAACACCGAGAGATAAAAATGTGTACTTTTAAATTACGGCGCCACGATACAGTGACTGTACTGTGACTTTAGAAAATAAAACATTAAACGATCAAGATCGTTATTGCACTCTGTAAAATTAAACTTGCAATTTTTATTACTTTTTCCTTCACTCGATTACAATGACGTTGATGTCAAAGTACTAGGGAGACAGTTCCGCTTAGGAGGTCGTTTTGTTCGCGAACGGTATGTCTGGTTCCATTCGCAAGGTTTGTGGTGTAGGGTCGTAGTTTCCTGCTAGATAGTACACGTCATTGTTATCGTAGACTGTGCTGTACTTGACCGGGTCGTCGCCCATGCGCTCCTTGTACTGAGCGAGCGGCAACACCTCGCATTTGTGAGATATCGTTTGGACGTCGTTCTCGTCCGTGTGTGGAGATTCAAACAGGCCACCCTGAAAATAAAAGTGAATTATTATAGCATTTTTGTAACTTTCGTGCTTTCTAGATTGATTATTTATTTTTATTCTGACTTATTTCTTTAAAATAAGACGGTTACTTGTAAACCCTAAAGGTAGGATATGACAGATGAAGAAGTGTAGAAAAGGGAGAGGGTGGCCCTACAGAGTGGGGAATACGGGTAAAGATTTGTTAAAGCCGCTTTTACTTACCGGGTAGTGCAGCTGGTCGGTACACCCGACAGTCTCCTCAGGGTGGTAGAACCACTTGACGCGCACCGCCATGGCGCCGCGCGCCTCCCACAGCGCCACAATGCGGCCGATGTACGGCCGGTCCGGTCGTCCAGTTGACAGGAATACTGCTGCGTCGCCAACCTTGAATGAATATAGTAAAAACGTTGTTAAGAAGGTCCGTAAGTAGGTGCAACTTCTATTAGTCAGATGGGATCAGATCACTAAATAAAACTTATATCCCTATTATGCCCCAAAATATAAACTCAAAAGTGCCACACTACTTCCTATAGTATTTTAGCTGGGAAGAAGTGGCAATAAAATCCCCAGCAACACGTCTGTTTATTATATGTAATTAAGAAAGTTTGATTCGATACAATTATAGTATGAAGAACGTAATCACTAATCAGTAAGTAACGCAATGTTTCTATGAATGTCGTTAGACTAGCTTGTACTGTACTTACATTCAAGACCTCCTCGCCCCTCTGTATGGCCCGGTAGAACAGCTTGCGGTGGCGGGGCCGCGCCGTGCGGCGGTAGGCCGCGCCGTGCCAGCGCCACAGCGCGCCGCCCGGCAGGAAGGCGGCCATCTTGCTGACGCCGCCGCCGCCGCCGCCCTCCGACGACGTGGACGATACTGTGCGACGCTTGGCCTTCTGCGGAAGTAAAGAAAGACAGAAGAAAAATTAGAAAAAAGCAAAACAAATATTAAGACAAATTCAAAAGATGCAATTGTGGGTGAAGAACACTACTTAACTGTGTGTGCGTCAGTGGAGTCAGAGACCCATGGGCGGCTTTATAACTCTGACACCAGTTTAGTCAAACCACACGAGAAGAAGAAAAAGCTTAAGGAGGACCATGCTCCAACAATAAATCCTATCTATATTATATACATAATAAAACAGTAGAATCCGGTGTCTGTCGTTTGTTCGCGCACATCTCCGGAAATACTGAACGGATTTTCATGTAGTTTTCACAGGTAGATAGAGATTAATTTGGAATAGAATACAGGCTTTATTTAATTAAAATCGGATGTTGCAAAAAAAGTTATCATCATACAAGACGGTAATCTGTTCACAACACGTGCATAATTTCTGAGAGTAACCAACAAAAAGTACTAGGCTTGCATGAATCATTATTATTATCACTATTATCACAATAATAGGAATTTAATGTTTGGCGCACAAATAGTTTGTAACTAACAAAAAATACCAGGCTTGCATGAATTGACGTTTAGTTTATTTTAAGTACATAAAAATATAATGATATTTCTATAAATAAAAATCTATTGCCGCATGTATGAAAGATATCACTAGAGAATGGCTCTACCGATTTGGCAGACTTTTGAAGTGAAAAATTCTTTAGGCGCGTTGGGCATTTTTGAGATGGGACTTTAGTCCCTTTAGTTTTGTTGTAATTTGTTTCGCGACACCATGACGACACTTCATTTTTGTAAACGCGATTGTGCTCTTTATTTACATTATGTTACGGATCAATGTTCTATGCAAGTATTTTTAAGGCTTTGTAAACGCGATTCTGCTCTTTATTTATATTTAATTACGGATCAACGTTCTATGCACGTATTTTTACTTTAAAGGCTTCGGGAGTATGTTTTTTTTGTAAACGCGATTGTGCTCTTTATTTAGATAAGGTTACGGACCAATACTAGTATTTTTCTTCCACCGAGGCGATCTTGTTCTAGTTTTCACTTCTGTCGGCACTCCCGGAGTGCCACCACCTTTTTTTGTTGTATTCGATATTGTCTAGACTAGGTTTGCATGTAAGAAAATTTTGGAAAATCCACCGGAAAAGTCGGAAATACACCTGGGCGTCGCCGGGCACGAACAGCTAGTCGAAAATAAAGTACATAAATCCTACACCTCTTGTTCTACGTCTTTTTTTTAGATAAATCATCACACTGGACCGGTGAATTCGAACTTGCCTAAGAGACAGAGCGTTCAAAATTCTTTTAAAAATCAGTAAACTTGAGGAAAACTAGAAGGCTAATTAATGCTTTCTAACGTACAAATGCTTTTAAGAAATTATAAAGCAAAATTATAAGTTTAATTACGGACCTTTTTGGCGTCACTCGTGGAAGCAGTAGCTGCATCTTCTAATCCTATTCCACTATCCTTCAAATTGTCTTTACTCTCTTCTTCCTTCTTCAACGTGACTTTGCCCAAATTGCTAAAGTCCAAAACGGCGTTTTTGACCAAACTCTTCTTGGACAACACCGTCTTCTTTATCACAGTCTTCATTTTGTCTTCTGGGGACTTCTCCACTGCGATTAAAGTGGAAAGTCTGTCATTAGAATCGACCGAGTCTTCATTCGATTTGTTCGAGTCAATATAGTCAGAAGAAGACTTGACTCTTTGCTGATCGTCACCAGATGAACTAGAATGTTCCTTGCAACTTGAGTGATGTCTTTTCCTGTGTTTCCTATGGTGTTTCTTATGATGTCTTCTGTGTTTGCAGTGTTCTTCGCAACATTTATGTTTCTTCTTTTTCTTCTTCACATAATCCGCTGAGTTGGGATCATCCTCACTAGACTGACGCTTTATTTTGTCTTTTCGATGCTTTTTAAGTTTCTTTCTGTCTTTTCTGTCTTCATCTTCTTTCGGAGTCGCGACCACCGGTTCTGTTGCTGGTGGTTTAACTTCAGTACTTGTACTTGTCGTAAGAGGTACGATAGAAACAACCGCGACTTTCTTCTCTTCTGTACTAAGACCGCTAACACTGGTATTTCTTCTTCTTTTACCAAGAGTGAACAACGGGTTTTCATATTCTGCAAAATAGAGAAGATATTAATGTAGAAGATAGAACTTAAAGTACTAGGGTAGTATAACTAAAAGAGATAGATTCGTTACTAACCTACAACAGGATAGTTTGGTTCCAAGAACCTAATATCCTCGATAGCAATTCTCCCGGAGTCTCCGTCGTCAAATTCCACGGCGACGAACTTATCATCGTGAGGGTCTGGAGACGAGACTGCCACGGTGCCAGGGTACAGGCATCGGTACTGTTGTGACCAATACGCGCACACTCTCGTACCCGACGGCAGTTCTGTTACTGACGTGGGGCTTACTTCCAAGATCTGAAATGAGTGAAGAATTGATTAATATTAATTTTAATATTCCTTCGTAATGGAATTATTAAAAAATATCTTTGAAATCAGAAACTTACAGCATCTCTCAAAGTTTCCTCTCTTGACATAATATGAGGTTTATTACCCCGTTCTCCATCAAGCGTGATAGCATACACGTCGGGTGCGGTCACAGCGCTCAGTTTCCCAGCGTAAAACAACCCTCCCATGGCAGTAAGTACACGAGGCGACTGATCTACTTTATCCTCTGTCAAAGTACACTTAGATACCGGTGGTGGTGCCGCCGGCTCTGCAGGTGTTTCCTTAGCTTCCTCGTCAGTCCTCTCTTTTGATTTGTGACTCTTTCGTCTCTTTTTCGCACGCCGCTTCTCCTTGTCGCTATCACTTGAAGCACTAGCACGTCGTAGCGCGAACTCAAGTTCGGGTATGTCATCCCGCGAATGTTTCCGAGCTAAGCGGTCCACTTTCTCTCTATTCTTCTGTCGGACCTCGTTGAGACTCTCCATAGAAGAGCTCGCTGACCGGTTCAGCGCCCATTCTGCTTCCTCCGGATCAGAACATGCCTTCATTATCGGTTCAGCTTTCAATTTGGGACGCACTTTGCTTGTTCGGTTAATCTCCTCTCTCGAAGGCTCTCCTCTCGTACACAATATGCCACCTTTGAGCTTGCCCTTTGCCAAAAGATAGCCAACAAGACTACTCTTAGATTTTGGCTTCTTTGCTACTATTGTCTCGGTGGAGTCTGGACTGGAGACCTTTCGTGGTCTTCCAACTTTACGTTTCTTAGATGATCCTCTGTCAGAGTCAGGTGACAATGCTGGAGTGGATGGTGCCGGAGACACTGATAATGTCGGTAAAGGCGGGTTTAAAGCTTTTAACTGGGCTTTTCTCTCATCAAACTGTCTTTCCAATGCTAACAATCTCTCACGCATGTCTTTTTCTATTGCACTGGCGAGCGCATGAGCTGACCGGACGTTAGTGTTATGCGTACACGACACAGAATTACATGAACAAGCCGTAACGCGTCTCAGACTTGTCTCCAACTCTCCTCCACTATTTCTACCCTCGTCTCTTTCTCTATCTCGTTTATGACGACGCGTTTTTTCCAGTTTGTGTCGTAACCTTTCTTCTTGATCATGACTTCTTATTTTTCTTCTTTCGCCACTAGAATCGCCGTCTCTATGTCTATGTCTTTCTTTTTTATTTGTAGAAGAATCAGCCGAGCGACTTCTATCGGTGGGACTTAATAAGGGTTCACTTTTAATGAAGGGACGGGAAGTAAGAGGCATATTTGCTGGAGGGTTTTCCACTACTTCCTCCATAAACCTCTGTTCTGCTAGAGCACATAATAAGCCCAAGCCGTCAAGAGAAGGCTTTCCTTGTTCACTGGTACTGGGATCTGTTGGAGGAAACTCGAACCGTCTGTGAGGCTCTGCTTCAGTTCTCGGTGGTGATTTGGGTGATGTCTTTATTAAAATATTTAGTTTCGTTGGTGTTCTCGTATCGACGGTCAATGGTACCGGATCTAACGTTGGCATACTAGTTCCTGGTGTAGTGCGTTCGAACTGCTCAATACTGTTTGACAGAAGTTCTAAACCGCTTACATCTACTGGTGGTCTGGTGTTTTGTAGAGGGTGTGGAACTGGCGTCGTTCTCGCCGTGTCTATCACTAGATCATTAGAAGCATTGCTACTTGAGTTGTCTAAACCATCGTCTCTTTCTATTGAATCTATTGCTTTTTCTACACCTCCGACAGTCGTTAGGCCTTCCGAAGAAGATTCTTCAGCATGATCGATAGGCGGATGTTGCAATAATTGCGTGTGACTATGCATCATATTGTCTTCAGGGTAATGAGCGACCCCAATGCATGCTACGTCCCTTTCATCTTCATCAGCGTGATTAGGGGATTCATCCTCCTCGTCGATGTGATCAGTTTGATTGGACGCGTCCCTGTGTGCCGGGAGCTCAGGAGCATCAGGAGGTGGCGTCGGCGGAGCAGCTGGTGATGTCGCTTGACTTCGACACGCCTGCTCTGAGTAGTCAGGCTGGTAGTACAAGTGCGTCGTGATCATCGGCTGCTGAACCGGTTCTGGTGCATAAGTTGGTTGTGGTTTTTCATGCTGTGGTTCTGGTTCGATTTTTATTAAATGTGGCGTGATGAGCGGCTGCATGATTGGTTTTCTCTTGTCTGCTGTATGTGAAGGGTGGGGTTGTGGTTGAGGTGCAGGCGCGAGTGTAACTAGGCGCGTAGAATGCGTGTGAGTGTGTTGTAACGTCGCTGTGCTGGCGAGGAGGTCGCCTGGTAGCAGTTGCAGGTGGTGTGAAGGGTGCGGGGCTTGAGGAAGGAGCAGTGGTGCTGATTGGTAGGGCATTCCGCCCCAGACCACGGCGTGCGGCAGGTCGGGCGGCGCGGGCAGCAGCAGCAGTGCGCCGGATGTGGGCTCGCGCACCAGCTGGAAGCCGCTGGACATGCCGCCCCCCACGGACCCGACGCCGCCAACGCCGACACCGCCCACCATCATGCTTTCCATGGACATTTGAGCTGGAAATAGAGTTTGATCGTTAAGAGACGTTCGCATAAATAATAAAAAAGTACATGAAACATAATTAATTGGGCATTACTGATTCTAAACTGTCATTGTCATATTATTTTCTAAATACCAAGGCAACATAACAATAAAGCGAGTGCCGATATCTACTGTTTAATGACAAAAAAAACCACAGAGTAGTGAATGCATGGAGTATCTGTGATGGAGTACAATATGGACCTAATTAAAATTTCTGGAGAATCAACCTTGTTAGCATGTGTACGGCCACACACAATACACGATGTCTGCAAAAGGCGCACATTCGTCCGCATTTCAATACTCCATTAGTTTATTTAGTAGTCCGTGTGTATGGCTCATCACTTAGTCACAATACGGCATACGAGCCGATCGTTTAATATTCAGCGGCCGCGCTTCCGGAGACGAGCAGGAATGTTAATGTTTTCGGTGGGAAATTACTCTTTATGTCGTGTTTCCAATGGCAGTAAATGTAGAAAAAATACCAGGGAACTATGAATTTAAAATTTAACAATAATTAGGTACCAATCGGTCTGTTTTTATGACTTATTTTTTTTAATAATTGCTTATTTTCAAGCAGCCTATTCTGTTCGTGACACATTGCCTACCTACCTATGTATTAATCTACATAGAGGTAATTAATTTTTTTTATCGTTACCTACTTCATTCATAATTCATAATGTCTGTAGCGATAACTATAGCTGGAGTATTTACATAAAATGTGTAAGACCTTAATGTCTGCTTAGGCTACCAATTTTTCCTTCAGGTATTATGTATTAAATTACCTTATGCCCACTTAGGTAGTTAAAATAAATGCAAGAAAATGATAAAACAGTAATTAAAATTTTATAATTAATAACAATTAAGTAAACGTAGGTACCTATCTAATCCGTAAATTAAAAACTTCGCAAATGTTTAATTAATTTGATTGGTAATACGCCAAACATCGCAAAATAAACGTCGTCGTTGCCATGTTCATACAAAGTGGATTTTGTTTCAGAATAGATGCATGATATAAAGAAGCACGGCAATACAAAATTATTACTAAAATCGGAACGTAAAACCGATCAATAAAAAACAAACCACTTAAAATTCCCATTGATTGCTTAAAATTCATTTTGAAATGCCCAGCTCTGCGTCGAAACACATCTTAATGACTTGCATTTTACTGTTCCAATTAATCCATTATTCTTTTCACATCCCTACCAAGAGGGAACGAGATGGTGCATTCAGGAAATAGCTACGTTAACAAGAGACGGATAGAACGAAACCATTAGCATCGCTTTAATTTTAAACGTTTCTGAAAAGCGGCCGGTTTTTTAAATACTTAGTTTGATTTAATTTAAATTGAGTCATGCGTTGAATGTGAAATAGTTTGGGATATTTACGATGTGAAGTATTTTCTTTCATCGAGACGCCTTCCAGAGGTGCCTCGATGAAAGTTTGTGGACCTATTTACTTTACTGCGGCGAAGCCAAAAAAAGAGGGTTATGTGTTTGACCTGTATGTATGTAGGTATGCAGGTTTGTGTGTGTGTATGTCCGTCTCTATGTTCGTGCCTACTAAACGTCTGAACCGATTTTTATGAATGATATCGTTAGATTCGTCTTAATGGTTTAGTCCCATCTCGGGACCCATGAATTTATTTATCATGCCCACGAAAAATTCCCATCTCGGCACCCTGTCATAAATCATTGTTAGGTACCTACACATCGAAAAATGGAAACACAGTATCTTTGTAGTGAGTGAATCAACTTGATTATTTATTAAATCAAAATATATTTTTCAAAAGTTACTGTTTATAAAATAGGTTTAACTTTAAAATACTAGTGTATTGTGACAAGCCCTTGAATCGGTCTAATTAGAGGCTCCATTATCTCTGCCTTGACAGTAACTTGGGAATCTTAAAATATATGCAAAAATCAACGGTTCGTATGAATAATCATTTTAAAATCTTTACAGCAATTTAAGTAAAAACATAAATGGCGGCTTTGCCGCGCAAAATAATTAGTGAAAAAAAAAATCTTCCATACGTATCGACTGGTGTATCAAAATAAAGGGATAAAAAGGTGATATCAAAATATACAGGGTGGGAGGCACATCGATGCAAAAACTTTTACTATGGATTCAGTACATGATTCTGAAGCCCCCTTGCTTTAAAACTTTTCGTCGGTTATTAAAAAAAAAAAATCTGCTGTTGCATAGAAAAGTGTAATACCTACGTGATCAAAATGTATGGAACAGCAGATTTTTTTTTTATAACCGACGAAAAATTTCAGTGCAGGGGCAATAATTCTGAAGAATCATGTACTGAATCCGTGGTAACCGTTTTCGTCTGCCATCCTGTATATCTACAAATTATATGTTTCAATGTATTTTGGAATGAGAAATGATAAAAAACTGAAAAGCTGTTTTTTCTCTTTTCAGTTATTTGTTTTTGCAATCGATTTTTTTTAAGTTAGTTTTTGGAATTGAAGTTAAGTTGTCATAACTGAGTAGGTACCTATACTGATCTACCCAGTTACTTGATTCGGAAAACTTCACAATGTTAACGGTTTTTGACGAATAAGTTAGATACCTACTTCATTTTAAGCTTTTACACGTTACTATATGCTGACGCCTTCATTATACAGAACATGACATGCCTTCTTAATATCTCTACGAGCTAAACAAGAGATGAAACTCATCCCATCTCAATAACAGCTTACAAAAATCGACCATCCTGCAACCATGGGATTTCAATTTACACAATGACCAGCCCAAGCACTGAGATGCGTGATGGGCCCGGAGGTGGTACTCCTACAGACCTATTACAGAGTTGGATGCTGAGCCCAACCTCTTTATTAAAGAGGTGATTTTCGCTTAGGTACGACAACCGAGTCAGGTAGATTGCTACATTTCGAATGGTACTATAATATGTAGTTAGACAGATACGTAATACGTATCTGTCTAACTACATATTATAGTAGGTACCATTCCAGAGGAAACACTGACACTTCGCTTTCGAAACGTAAAATAAATACCTACCAACTAAGGACTACGCAAGTTTTCCATGAAATCACAATCACCATCGATAGGTCGGTATTAGATATTATTAGAATTATTTCAACCTGCAAAATCCCAGTTTATCGTAAGCTAAGACATAACAAAGTACGAATATTTAGTTAATTGATTCAGGCGTGACCTTGCGGAAATCCATTATAAAATACAGTAGACGTGGATATATTTAGTAACCTGTTCCGCTTAGCTATTGCTAAAGGGCCATAAAAACCCTGAAAGAAATCGACACGTGTTTCACCTCTCAACGATATCCTCAGGATGACGATTAACTTGTCGCGGACTGAATATATCCACGTCTATTGTATTTTAAGAATATTTTATTTATTTTCAAAAAATTAAAAATGGTGCCTCATCATTTATAGTAGGTAATTTGAATGATGGTTT
This sequence comes from Omphaloscelis lunosa, assembly GCA_916610215.1. NCBI lineage: Eukaryota > Metazoa > Arthropoda > Insecta > Lepidoptera > Noctuidae > Omphaloscelis > Omphaloscelis lunosa. The sequence continues at coordinate 21,652,032 of OU744246.1, forward strand.
AATCGTACCTACATAAAATCCCATAGAATTCTATTGAATTCACTTTATTCCACAAAAATACCAATTGAGCAACAGAGATCTAAGAAAGTACTTACCTATCTCTAGACTTGGCTTTCGATCGAAAACGAAAAGATTAAACCAAGATGATCATTTCTTATAGGTACACTCCTATCATCATCTTTAGGGTGTTTTTTTTTTAGGCGAGTGTGAGGAAATAATTTTGAATTACCTACTTGATAATACTTACCTGGTAACACTTTACTTTATGTTGTCTGTAAGTTCCAAATAAAAAACTAAGACATAGCGCTGTCAACAGTGACGTGAGGCTGATTTCGTAAACATGTGCACTTAGTGAGGTGTAGTTTGAATGTAAATGGTTGGAAATGTGTGCGTGTGAGCGTGTATGTATGTATGTACTTACAGAGCGGAGGTGTAGTTTTGGCATGCTTCACTGATTATTCGCAGTGCTATGTCTTGGTTTTTTATTTGGTCTGAGTCTGTAGGAGTAGCTGTTTGATCGCAAATTCTTAATGATCACTCCATTTTCATGTTACTCCGTGGCAAGTGATCAACTTTAATCAAAGTCCACTAAATTCTTAAGCAAATGACAGAATCATCATCTTAGCATTTCCTCTAGATAGTACCCGATTGATTTTGTTCAGAATCAGAATAGGTCACTTGAATTCGATCCATCTCTTGGATCAAGGATGGACGATTAAACTGTGTATACTTACGCCAACAAAGTGGTCAATCGTTTGTTTTGTTTTATCAATTATAATCTACGTGAATCAATTATTAATCAACGTCTATCAAATCAGCAGGCTATACTTAAGTATGTCTAGTAGGTAGGTAGGCAGAGAAGATGGGTTGCCTGCTTCAAAGCAAAGACTGTTTGACAGCTCGCCTCGTTAGTTTTTCGCGCTTATTATCTCGGAAGTGGCAGTAAAGTAGGTACCTAGGTACTAATAATAAGAAGGCAATCGAGATTAGATAGGTAGTATCGACCTATTGGAAATTGACGCATTTCCTACTCTCTTGATTTAAGAACTTGGAAATAACTGTGATACCTAATAGGTAGGTAATATTAACTCCATCAAGATATCATTTTCTTTTTCTGTTTACTTAAGTTTATCTCGCACTAAGAAGGTACCTATTCAATTATAATTTAGGTTAATTGCCCTATCAGATATGTATCAAAGGCTACAATTACGGTGCCATCAATCATTGTAGCGGACGTTATTTCTTCAACGGTCGCGTGAGGTGTCAAACGTGCGGCGTGCGTTCAAGACGCGGCAAAAATCGCCATTACCGCACCACTTGTTATTACAAGAAAAACATAAACGCAAAAAAGTCATTCACAACACTAAAAAGATCGAGGCGGCGAAGATGAAGCACTGCCTTTGGAGGCGCGACGGCTTCTTATTGGCCGAGACGCTGAGGAGGCGGAGTCTTGTGGGCGGAGCGGTAAATGTTAGGGCTGCACGTAAGTCGACTCCAGTTTTATCGATAAATGAATTTTTATGTTTTTTTATGGTGTTATAATTTATGGCGTGGAAGTGACAGAGTTCCGTTCGTGGAAAACGATTTAGCGGATGGATGCGGGTGAGCGATGGATCCGGACGATATAGTTTTTTACCTCGTCTTAAGACGCATGACGTCACTTATTTTAAAGTGGTCAGCATGTGAGAAATATTCGGTGATTACTGTATCGCGAGTATTAGTTTACGCGTTCATAATTTTTAAGTGGTTTGTTAAGAACCGGTTTGTGGATTAATCGGTATTTTACGAACTGTTTTAAGTATTTTATTTTTACTTTGGGAGTTGAAACGTAGTTGCTGGCAAATGATATGTAAATTATACGAGTTGGTATAATTACCGCCTTCTTTCCGGATTGTCATAAATATCTAGGTATGGCCATTGAATGCATTTTCTAGAAAACTTGGGAACAATAACTACCTATAAATATTATTAGGTATAGGTACCAACCTACTTAAATAGGTAAGCATCAAAATTCGCAATTAATATTATATATATTCGCTTTCTAATGATTTTTAAATATTTAAGTACCTACTCAATTCGAACACATTTGAAATTTTTAAGAATCCAGTCCTTTGTAGATTGGTTAGTATCTATGTTGTTTTTTAATTCAACAAGAGAATAAATTAAACCTGAGTCATTAATATTCCTATTCAAATGTCTATGGGTGTCTAATATTTTATTATCCATTAACTTTCTAGTTCATAATCCGTTAACCGGACACTGCTGCTTCTACAACTTTGAATTATTGAATTACAGGTACAATTGCATTGCTTATCCAATGCAATTGTACCTATCTATAATATTTATTATAATAAGTCCCTTTTAACCCTCTAATAGGCAGGCGCAAGAGGTATCGGATCTAATCTAAGTAAGTAGGTACCTATAACTGTTTGATCGTAAATTGATAATTAATAAGTATTGTAGATTAATAGGGTAACAACCACGGGATTATTAATAATTTTTAGCATAAAAGTCAATTGACATGATCGTTTTCTACGCGATCAACGTAATGAAATGGCCTGACAGTACCGTCCAGTGGCGTGTCTAATCTAGTCAAAACTAGGGCAAGTCGACAGATTTTTTACGATTATAACAGCCAAGTGAGGGATTGACTGATTAATTATCTTACGTTGTTCATGGTAACACCATTATTATACTTATAGATGAAAACCTTTAAAATGCGAAGAGTTTCTACATATTTTAAGCATCGGTATCTATGTAATTGTCATAAGCGCCATCTATATTAATGAATGCGCGTAACCACACGCTTAGCCGGACCCTTTCATCTTAATTCATAATTCGCTTGTCACATGCAAAAAAAAAATCAATTAAAAGCCACTAGATGGCCCCCAAATCATAGATTTGTTGTTCTATTGCTGTACGCATAATTTTATGAATTTATTGTATCTAATGTCGATTGAAAATGCTAATAAAACAAATAGGAAAATAACAAATTAAGTCGCGTCGCGGACTCGCTACTAAGCGCAAGCCGGGCTTTTTAACTTCTATGAAGTCAGTACCCAATCATCGTTAGGTTATACCAGTCCATTGCTAGATGTAGTAATAGCTAGGGAAATTAATTGTTCATCAAATTGATACACTACCTACCTCAATTTACCGTATTATAGCCATTCCACACTACTGTCAAAGAATCACAGTTGCTGATTGACGTTGGTAGTCAGTTGATAAACAATTAATTTCTCAGACTATACCTCAGTAGACCTTGCTTGATCCTCAACTAGTCTTAGGTACTCCGTTAGGTGCACACGGCAAGCTATACATTTCCAGTATACGCTGACCTCGCATTGTACGGAAATCTTATACAATGTGAGATCTGCATAAACTGGTAATGTATAGCTTGATGTGTAGCCCTGTGTACCAACTGCACTCGGTGAAGATTACTGTTCTATTTTCTAGCAATCTAGCCTGACCAACGACGAAAGAAAAGCTACTGCTGCTTCTGCTGCTGAGTAAGTATATTTATACCTAAATAAATAGTTACAGAAAAGTTGCAGCGGATATCTATGCAGTTTTATAGTTTAACTAAGTACCTAGTTAGTTTTCGGTGTACGGAACTGCCACGAGCGCGAATTATAAATCGCCAGTAGGTATGTAGAGATACATATGATATTTTATCATGACTGTGTCACAGAATTCCGACAAAAATTTCGCGCGATTTTTTATGGCAGTGCAGGCTAGGTCTAATAATTCCTTCAAACTAGCATTTGTGAAGAATGAATGTGTTCAAATAATACCATAAAAAAATAAAGCCATTAATACCAAGATGTTTATGTTCCTACTTATAAAGAAACTATGAATTACTTTGTTGCCATAGACAGGTGTTTAAACCATCTGCATTAGAAGTACCGAGGTAGATAGTACTTTACCTAGTAAGTACAAAGGAGGACAATTGAAAAGGTGCTAGTCAAAGAACTACGATAAAAACCAGAATAAGCAGAAAGGACTAGGGTCGCAAGAAATTGAGGATGTAACAAAAAAAAGGTTGACATATGGAGGAACTGTCTCATCTTTGATAGCAAAGGCAAAGCTAGGCATTCGCCAAAGAGCCAATTTAATAATCATTGCACAGTGTGTTTGCTGCAGGCTTCAGCTGCGAATAATGAGTGCCACATAATATTTCAGCTGATTATCGTAACATGTAACTAAACGATAATTGCAGGGCTCAACAGCAACTATCTACCACTTGTGAACATTATCATATCATACGAGGGCAATCATTCCTTCGTCAATCATAATGTGAAGTGAAAATATCCCTTGGGCCGGACTATTTAATATGGCAAATGTGCAGTTACACGAAGCTTCGCTTTTTGATTTGACATCACAAATACCAGTTAACCCGATCCGAGTTAAGGGAACTTTCATATTCCTTCCATCCAAGAAGTGTTGAGGTAAATACAACCAAATGACTATTAGCTGGAGAGTCGTGCAATTAGAAACCACGTACCGACGAAATTCATTGAACTCGATCGCATTTCATAACACGAATTCACTTTTGTCGTCGAGCGTACCTGCGTCCATTCATTCAACAGTACAATCAGTACAGGTGAGTGCGAAGCTCAACGCCGCCGCCGCCGTCGTTTTAATGGCAAAGGGATTTCATTAATTTACACCTAATGATGAGAAAGAGATAAAAAACTTCGGTGCCCGATGAAAAGAACCGACGTTATAAACGCGATCGGGTTACGGAGCGAGGCTGTTTTGTGCACTGACCTATGCGTGGTTCCGCAAAAAACGGTTTGTGGATTGTAAGTTATTGAAATCGACATAACAGAATGTTCAAAGGATTGAATGATTTTTAGAAGTACCTATTAGAATAACGTTCATCTTGGTTTCATAAGCTCGAATTTGTATCATATAGTAACTATCCCCTATTTAGGTACCTACCTACTTTGATAGGCGAACTAAGTGCTGTCTTTATTCAGTCAGTTCGCTCAGATACTTCACAAAGGTAATTAAATTAGTATTGAATTTTATTTTTCACATAACAATGAATTACATAAGCACAATTTATTTTCTATGAAAATAAGATGTCGAGAATTCTACAATTACCTGCATCAACACTCTGAGTCTGTTATGTTCTCGCGAAACTGAAATTTTGTTGGTTTGGCCAGAAATTGTGGAGTCCTTTTGTTCTTGTAACCGAAGCCAGCCAGAGTCAGGTCCTGACTAGTATAAGGTTCCTAATATATCTAATATTGGAATGACGTAACTTTTTTTTTAAAGCCGAAAAGGGAGCAAAGAAAATAAAAGGAAATTAACATAAAAAAAGCGCCAAAGTAGCCACGCGCGAATTCGCCGTCATTATAAAACCCGACCGATTTCAATAGACATCGTACTTCAAGCAATCCCGTGAAGCAGGCAGCAACCCCACTTGGCCGGTTAACATAAACCGGTCAACGACTATTGACCGGATGAGTATAGTTGCAATGCTGCTACCCAAGTAACATGACTGAAGAGGTGGTACATCTAAACGGATAGCATTCTCATAGGCGCCTTTTTCCTGAGACCTATTTTCTATCTCTTTTTGGTTTTTAAATAAAGAAAGAGAGATATACCGGTTTAGGAATTAGTGCCCCGGTGTTAAATTTTCATTTCTGGCCGGGGTCCGCTGTCGCTGAAACAGCGGTCTCGCAATGCAGTTGGCGCGTAGCTACCAGGGTCGCAGATATCAGTAGGAGGTGACTCACCGGGGTAGGGCCAGAGGGGTGCGGGCGGCGCGGCTGGAGGCGGGGCCGGCCACGCCAGGGGGGCGGGGCGCTCGTCGCACAGCACGTTCGCCACGCCGACCGTCATGGCCGCCTGCGCCGCTTCTGCACAACAACACAGTGACGTGGCGGCTGCAACGCGCGACACGCGTACAACACACGAATTATTATTACTTCAGACGTTAAAATAATTACAACTAGCTTCCTATTTTTCCAATCTAATTTATAGTATATACATCACACTTCAATTTTAAAAAGAGAGAATTATAAACGTTTCTTCTGTTACATCGTCTCATTGACAATGCTGTCCGCTTTGAACAGCATTTTAAAATCTTCAATAAAAGTAGAAATTGAAATTACCATTCAAGCTGTTTGATGCTAGTCATCAAGTGAATGCTGGATTTAATCTTTGCTAGCTTTCCTTACGACTTCATGATGAAATGCAAGGCCTTACGCTAGACATAGCGAATATAGATGTCATATTAATTTGTTTAAAAAGGTAAGTACACAGGTAAGGACATTAGGCTTATGGGTAACATAAAAATAACCAGCTGGCTCTGTGAAGCATCGCAAGATACAAGACTCGGCCCACTATCGACCTCCGGTCTCCGGAAGGGAGTGATGTGGCCGGCATCTACATCGCCACATGCGAACTACGCAGCAAAGACCTATATATAGACCGCGAGAACGACATATATATGACTATCCGACATCAATCGTTGGGCAGTTGCCCACCAGACACGACACCTGTCTGGTCGGAGGATCCTCCCTTTTCTATAAAAGATGACTGAACTTTACACCTCATATACCTCTAAAAATCGTCAAGTCATAATAAAAAGGACTGTCATTCATAGTGTGTTACGATTTGATAATAGGATGCTGCCTCGTCTCGCAAGAGATGACCTAAATGCGAACTGAGAAAGATAAAAGTAGAAAAATCTGGGCAGACATAAGTAACTATGTAAGTAATTTGTAAGTACTAAGTTCTTCTGATAAAGTATTTAAGTATTAAACCTCTTTTTGTCTCTGTTAACCTGTGAGTTCTAAGATAAAAGTTAGGTGAACATGAATCTACCTAGAGATTCATGTTCACCTAACTTTAAAGTTGCAAGAAGGTAAGTAGGTAGGTACCATTGCACTTGGAAATAACTATATAATTATATACATTACGTTAGCAGATTTAAAATTATAACCAGGTGAGCATAACAAGGTTGCCGTATGCAAATCAGCGTTAGCTATAAACAACACTAGACGCTTTTTTATGAAAGACACAATTAACGTATTAATTAAAATGCAAATGATCATGAGAAACGCACTCGTAAAACCAGGCTTCTTATGAAACGATTCTAACTAAGACGGTCAGATTGCGTGCGCGATTGTTTTTATTTAAACATTCGTAGTTATACAAATAAAAACGTTAATCACCTATAGATATGTTGCTCAGAGCAATTAGTGAAAACATTATCATATTAACAAAATCAGGATGATTTCACAAGGAATCTCTCTGATGGAAAACACAATACCAATTACCGAGCGAATTTTATGCAATAAAACTAAACGCGATAGGTACATCTAAACAGCGTTCAAGAGCTGTCAGTATTCTACAACAATGATGACACTGCGACAGCTTTTGCTCAGGTCACCTAGATTTGCTGATCGTCTTCAGTGGTAAAATTTAGCTTATATGAAATCCGTGCCTACATGGTGGATTTCGTGAAAGTCGTTAAACGAATAAAGAATTATCAATCGGTGGATTAATGTTCGGCTTTTTTAAATTTTTATTACCGATTGGGACTGCTCTTGACTCCGATCTCGCCTGATGGAAAGCGATGGATGAGGTATATGATGGAACGAACGTGTCCAGAAGATGCCTGTTCACTCTTGGTTTGAAGGCAGACGGGTTATATGTGGAAGGGAACAAAGCCGCTGGCAGAGAGTTCCACACTTTGGCAGTGAGCATAATAAATATGGAGGAGAAGCGCTGAGTATAACCGGACGGGATCAATTAAGTGCGGATGGTACCCTGCAGAACGTTTGGTAGCCAGGGCAGGGCGATGGTGGGATCAGGTCGTGGAGCTCCTACGCACACTCTGAAGTACAGTAGAAGACCGACAGGCAAGCAACATTACGCCGCTGAGCCAGGCTGTATAGCCACCAACGTTTCGTCGCCTAAAAGACTTTTTGCTCTGTATTCCACAGAGCCAGTGCAGCAAGTTTAATAAAAAAATATAAAACAATACTGTATAGTCCTAAATGTCTATATAATGAAATAGAGATAGAGTACCGTGAAAGAAGGAGACATCCGCGTTGACCCCCAAAAATTGTGATATGCACAAAGGCAAGAGGATGGATGATGATTATATTCGAACGATAGCTAAGTAGGTTACTAGACTCAATTTTGAATAAGTATTGGTAAGTAAGTTTGGATTGGATTGCTGAGTTCCTCAAGAAGGTAGACTCCACAGCAGACTGCGAGCCGATTACACAATAGGTATGAGCTGTTGAGTGTTGATGTTGAAGATTAAAAAAAAATAATATAGTCTTCCTTTAATCTATTCATACCGTAAGGGGACGAGGGAGGAGGAGAAGAGAGAGAGGGAGGAGGGAGAGTTGAGCCTCTTAAAATGTTTGTTTGTAACAACAACACTTCACTGAAATCTGTAGATTTGTATACCAATACCTTGATCCTAATTTATATAAATACTCAACTGTTTTTAAAAATTGTTTGTTTACCAGAGTTTTTATCTATGAAATGAAAGCCCCATATATCAGGAATGAATCATTGATTAAATAACATAGATATCATTGGAATCAATTGTAAATAATGTCTTTTAATTTAAGGATATAGGTAAATCAAGATAGTCGTCAGTGTGTCCTTATCAAATTGATTAAGAATTCCAAGCCACCAAAGGTATTTCTTACGTCGAAGAGTCGATAGCATCATTGGAAATCGTAGGAGTCACACATACTTAAATAACTGTATGTACTTATACTTGGGTAAGTGATAATTCGAAATAGTTAAAGAACTAATGAAACTCTCTGTAAAATTATTAAATCCATACCATCTCTTAAATTCGCACAACTTTCAAAAGAAACATCTACTATAAATGCTTTCGAAAGGAATAAATCAACAAATTAAAATATACAATGCTTGATAATATCAGAATTCGCAGGGAATCGTAACAGTGTTGGAGCCACCCCATCTGCTTTCATGGCGAATGCCGATTAAAGGATTAAAATCAGGTGAATGGACAGCAATAACGTGCTCCCCATTGTTGCGATTTACTGCGGAAAGAGGGGTGTCGTGGTCAAACAAACCGCATTCGCTCAGTGGAAAACCAGAAACATACGCATATACCTCTACAAGGAACCGGTCGAACAGAAACATATCTTCTCTCAAGAGAACGATTAGATGATTACAAATTTGGATGATGATAGGTAATTATAATGTAAGGGGGTAAGGAGAAGAACTAGTGGTAGTTTGATAGAAGGACGGTTCAAGAAAACTACGAAATAGTAAATCGTGCTCCAATCCTATGTTTATCCGAATTAGTTATAGAGAACGGCACTCTAATTGCATAAGACACGATCAATCACAATCTGAATGATTTTGAAGGATATTGCAAATCCATTGCTTCAATGTTTGAAAAATTTGTTTCCTCAACAACGTAAATAACGTAATGGAAGTTAGTGAACTGTCGAAATGAACGCCATTACTACTGTAAGTGTGTTACGCAATTACCTCGCTTACTATAATTGAGTTGTTTTAGGTATGTCATTTTGTAATGGTAGATATTCTGTGTTCATTTCCAAGTCAGTTCAATTCTTGGTTTCTTTTAATATAATGAAATAACAAGCTCCGTATTTGCTCAAGTTATTTAACTATTTGTCTTGATAAGTTAGATATAATTCATTAAGCGTATCAACTTCTTCAAAAAATAACGCAACTAATTCTGCCAAGATTCCAAAGCCGTAGAGTAAAACTTTCAAACTTAGTTCGGAGTTTGTTCTTTCAAATTCTTTATCCTTTTCCTTGATTTTTAGCTTATTATGCTACTCTGGTAGGTAACTAAGTGTGCTAAAACAGAATAATAGTCTAAAATGTCGCGTTCACTTCAAACTCAAAAATATTTCAATTAAAAAAACCTTTACAGGCACTTGAATTGTCAAGAGGTTGGGCAGTTGGTCAGAAAATGTAAGCTTAGTTGCCCGTTGCAACACGGCAACACGTATGGATCTTCATGTGAACCAAACTAAATCCGTCCATATAGATTCTTGCCGACTACCGGACGTGGCCCTACATAATATCTGTAGGTATGTGACCTGACCGGGCTGCCCAGCTGATCGGAAACCGGTCCGGCCGGTTTCCGACTAATTTATATAGTAATTCATTTAAACTCGTTATTAAAACCCAATGGCCCTTAGTGGGCCATTGTGGACTTACAAGTCCTGGTTCCTGGAATAGGAATAGTGAAGGTGTTTTGTTGTTTCTTTACCTGAATTGGGTAATAAACTAAGATTCTGTCAGTCTATTCCTGAATAGGATTTCCTGGACAAGTTTTCCTTGATTTCTTTAGATTTTGCTAACTATGGAGCACTGATTTGACCAGAATAATGTATTTATCATGAAGTGCAATGTTTAAGAATAATTGGGTAACTACAGGATATTATGATTTTCTATGAAACAAACAAATTTTTTGGTCTCTCGGGATTTGTATAAATACTTAGCAAAAATTCCCACACTGATTCGAGTTTTCGAGTGCTTTTTCTCAGTCCTATTTTGTTTTGTTATTTTAATAGGTATCCTAACAGTAAATAAACTAAAACAATGTAATTTATCCACGAAACTCACACACATTTTATTATTTTATTTACAGTTAAATATAATGGAATTCGCTTATCAACAAGAAACTAAATAAATAAAAAAAATAACTGCTATTTCTCACGAAACAAATTCCACAACAAGATGAAATATCGGAGTGGCAGCGGGGCGAGGAGCCAAAACGAAAATTATGAAAGGAAGCACGTGCTGGTACTTCTGCCTCGCTCCAATGTATAGCGCTGTCCTACTCTATCACTTGTCGTACTACAGAGTAGTACAAATAAACGTTGCCTTCGTCAGATTTACAAGAAAGATCTGTTTATTTATTTCATTAATGCTTTATAAATAAGTTTGTGCTATTTTTATAATCGAAATTAAGATTGTAGCGCTTCATTCGCGTAGAAATAAAAAAGTGCATCAATACCAAAAAATATCAAAAAGTGCCTATCAGCTTATTTTAATAAAAATATCCATTTACTTTATCGCGTCAATAATCGGATACGACGTGTACGTTTCTTCTATGCTTGAATTACACTGTGTATCCTATCAGTTGACCTTCACCGTAACGTCTCTGTCTAACGCTAGCATTCCAAGCACAAGTGCGTCTCTTTCACTCCTATGGCTACACTCGCCGCGGCGCTTCGTATACCTCCTCGTGCTTACTGTGAGCCTAGTATCACGCGCGCTGAAGAAAAGGGTTTATCCGACGCCGAATGACCCGGATGCAACTAGGATTTTCCGAGCGAAGAAACTATTTAGTTTTTCGCGACACAGACTTTATTTTCCGATAGAAAAAACTACGAGTTTTTTTATAATTCCTGTTAATAATTTTGATAAAAATGTATAAATATTACAGGTGAATGTCACACGAAATTGGCTAAGTTTCAAATTTTTGTGGCAAAAATTGCAGTGGCTGGTTACATTATTTTTCACGCTAGGAAATCTAGGCCACAGTTAATAACGTCCCTATTCTAGAATTAAAACAGCTGCACGTAGCATCGTCGCGTTGCGTGGTCAGCGTAGTGAAGCGTAGCGTAAATAGACTGACGCGACGTCGCTTGTGCTTGTGGTCGCTCAGCCAACTAGTTGCTTGCGAATTAAGAATAAATTTAATTTTAATGTTTTTATTATTTGTGAGAAAAACATCATTGGGATAGGTAAATAGTATCTAACTTGAACATAATATGATACCTACATCTTTTAATAACTAAGTTTACAACATTGCATGCATGCTGACCTGTCCCAACTACCAAATCCCAATCTACAACTTCAAAACAATGCTTTTTGAAGAAGCTGTTAATCAAATGTTACTAAAAAGAACTTAGGATTCTTCTACTTCACCGGTAGGCAGTATCTGTAAAGAAGATTCATTGTATTAACATCTACAAAATAAAGATAGTGGAATCTATAAACATCATTTTAAATGTTATTTTTTTGTCACTGGAACGCCATAGCCATTACACCAACTCAAATAAATAAATAAATACTTCAATCGAAAAGTTCAAGTTGAAACATTGTCTCATCCATGTCGATCGCATTCAAATTCGGGTTCGAGAGCGGACGACGATCGAACTCCTACAAAAATCTACCAGGGCAACATTAAAAGCGTAGAGTTGGTTCTGTATAAGCGCGCCGAACAACTTGTCTTTTCCGTCCATTCAGACAAATTTAGACTTTAATGATACTACTAAAAAGATATAAATTCCCACATCGGATTTATTTGGCTTTAAATTCAGATTTATGTGCATGAATGTAATAAAATAACAGTGATGTGCAATTTGCAAGAGTTAAATAATAGTGGCTTGGAAAAAGAATATTGTCTTCAAATAATAAATTCTTCTGATCCTAAACTTATTTAATATTATTTTTTTAAATGAATTATTTCTATAGATTAAATAATATTTTACGGTAAAAATATATTCGATACTATCCCAATGGCAATTAGAGATTGTTTAACATAACACTAAAGTGGGAACAGATTATCTAAAATTACAATTATAATGCAAATAAATGTCAACATGCACATTTAATAGCAAAGTCAACATTTTTATATCCAAACAACATGGGCTGGGGTGAGATATGGCACCCTCTTTACGCCACCCCTCATAGCACTAGTCATACTCCATTGAAATATGACATTTATTACCCCGATTTAAGGTTTACAATAACAGGACAAAATTTGAGAGGGGTTCGTTTAGTTTATTTGAAAATTTTAGGCATGCATTTACGGAATTGAAAACTTTATGGAAGTGTGCAAATTTCTATAAATACCACAGGTTTACGAAGTTAGAATGATAAATAGCTACGGTTTTTATTACTTAAATAAGTATTCAGAACTTATGTGGTATAACGATAGGAGTGAAAAGGATAGGTACCTTTGTGAAAGTAATAAGTTACCGCTGATTTATTTGTCTTGCTTTAGCGTTTGCAGACATTTTGAGATAAAGTAGTCAGTCAAATAAATAGTGTTTGGAAAGTAGTTAAGTAGGTATAGCGGCTAGGGTAATTAGCGGCAACCATTTCCTATTAATCAAATGAATACCTTTTAATCAGCATAATCATGTAAATTATTGTTGTATCAGAATTTAAACGATTGCTAAATAATATAAATATACTGTGTTAATGCGCATAATATTTAGTTTTCCTCGACAATAAATAGTTTTAATCGCCCATTGACCAGACACATTAATTTGATTGCATGCTCGTTAGAAAATCACCTTTTTTGGTCTGTATCGATTAGATATTAATTAAAACATTGTGTCTATGAGATCGATGATATCCAAACTTAAGACTTCATTACTATTTTATCTTCAAAACTAGCTACCCGCCCCTGCTACGCACGGTTTTTAAGACTGGACAAAACATCGAAATTTATTTAAACCTCTCCGGGAAGAAATCGCATTAAACTCCGTTGTATGATTTAGATTGAAGAACAACACGGTCACACAGACAGACAGGAAAGGGGACTTTATTTGATAGTATGTACTTATTATACTACTGAAGTATCGAATGGTGTAAAATCAAGACGAACCATTCAATTCTATTATTTGAAGTTCTTTAGTCTATTACCAGTAAGTTAACTAAGTATTACATAAAACAAGAATTCGATAGGGATAACATAATTAGTCAAGAGCTATTAACCGAGTAATTATCTCTAAACTATGATTGATGCGGCAGCATTGAGAGCTAAATTAGTGTTAACCGGCGGGCGTCCGTCTGTTTATTATATCAAACACAATTCGTAACAGTAATTTATTCAGACACCGTGAATTATTTCTTTATTGACCCAAATATGGTTGTTATCAATGTCTTGGCGTTTTCATGCTCAATCGTTGAAATGTAGGTACCTACCTATAGACGCATATTCGTGCAGTGTCTATATCAATTGATTCCAAATCAGAATAGACGCGACATAAATCAGGACTTAAAGGCCAAGTAAGTAGGTGCTGTGTTTATTTATTAAGATTGCTGTTTGGAAGAACATCACTATTGAAGTATTCGTCTTTGCAGGAAGAGATATTGAGGTTACTGGAGATTATAGCACGGATCAATGGAGTCGTGGAACCCAATGATTTAAGATTGTTGTATTTCCTGACGAAATTTTTATTTTTTATTTTGATTTTAAAAAATGATCTTCATGATTAATTTTACTAAACGTTAAAATTGTGCTGTTATATTAATTTAATATCATAGTAATCATAACGTCAAATCAGAAACTGTAGTTTTTCCTTCCTATCGCCATTTATCTTATCACTCGATTCTATCTCTCGATCGTCTCACTCAACTGTAGGCAACGTAGAACGGACAGATAGAAACGTCACGGAATGTACCAGGGGCGCAGTAGCAGGCAGGCGGTATACCTATGCGATTCGCTGTCAGTCGCCTCCTAGGGTCGAGCGAGGGTCGCAGTGCGGGGGAGACTGTCTTGTAAGTCACTTTGAAGGGTTGTCACTTGTCAACTGCTACGAGTTGTTTGTTACTTATTTCTCTTTCGATACGAATTTGGAATATAATTGTATTCATTTATAATGCCGTTTCTTTCAATTTAAAGCTATCACCTAAATTATTTGCAAACTGTTATACATTTATACCTTATCCATAATAGTCTTTGCTAAATACTTCCAGGATTATCATAACATGTTGCATAGCAGAACCTACTTAATTGGTCATAAACTGTAGGTACTTACACTATTTCCGCTACGAAATATTTATACATGAACAGTAATCGCAGTAAGTAATGTTATCTGCCGATTGCGATAACGTGGTGAAAACTATGTAATGTCATAAATTGGCGGGCGTTGCCAGCCCTGGCCCAGGGATTGGCGGGAAGCGCGCCAAATGTTTAGTGACGGGCGGTCGGGGGCCGAATTGCCACGACGCGACGCGTGACGTGATTAAAAATATTCTACTCGTTGGTTGCAACACGCCACTGGCGCTGAAGACAACCTCGGGTTAGAGATTCCTACAATTCCTAAGTTTCCTACACCAGCCCAATCCCAAATCGCAACCCGACCACAAATTCACAACTACAAGAACAACAAGATACAGAATTTCCAAACCCGTAATGAATATGGATTCCGAAAAGCTTGTTTACTCTTTTACATAGACGATACGTAAAAAAAATACATACTTAAGTAGAAAGTAAAAAAAACCTTTTTAACAATATAATTTCAATTACATGTGTCTCCTCACATCAAGTACTTACTTAAGTAATTCTGATGAGAATGGAATTTGCTTACATCTACTTATCTTGAATTAAAAAAAAAAAAAAATGTAAAAAATCAGAGCTTGGATTAGTTTCCATTACCGGCTTAGCATAATCAGCCTTCAACGTTCCCACAAGGCCCGTATTACAGAACCTCGCTCAAGACTCAACAGTTTCAACCAATCAAAAGGCTTTAAACGAGTTTTAAGAATGCTTGAGTTTTGAGCGAGGTTCTGTAATACGGGTCGACACTCACATAGGCACCTACTTCTTTTAATATAAACACGTTATAGTTATATACCTACACGTATAATTTTAAATAAAATAATATTAAGTACCCATATTTTCTTATCCAGCTACGTAGTCCGTTACGTTACCCAACACTATCGCTCGCTTCTCAGTAAAATCCTTGAGTAAGTAATACGGTAAGATAGTTTATGTTCTCGTTAATAAATAATTACCTACTAGGTATGAATGTTTCTTGGAAGTCATTCGAATTCGTAATACCACACAAAATGACGTAATTAAAAATAAGCGAGGAATTTTGGACTGTTACTTATCGCTATACAACAAAGTATATGATTCATCATAACAGCTACTGTGTTTTAGAAAAAAAAAGTATGTGTGTGTCAGCTCCGACGCACGACTGGAGTTTACTCCTTAAAGGCTCGTACAGACCGGCGCGATATCGCGGGCGCGACACGGGTCGTGCTGCCTGTCGCACCCGCGATATCACACTGGTCTGTCTGTACGAGCGCTAATACGATTGTCTTTGAATATGCAAAGAGTTATTTTACAAAATTTTAATTCGTGTTATTTACTAATAAAACAAGTGTACGTTTGTAAAACAAGTGTAAGAGTGTTTACGCACTAAGTCCGATCCGAATCCGAATTAAAGTTCCAAATTCAATATGAATTGGGAATGATTTAAATTTTGACGGACAGAATTCGAATCTAGTGCATAACCCCTTATACAAATAGTACTTCGGCTACTTCGGACCGACATTTCTCGAATTCGAATCGCATTCGGATCGGACGTAGTGCGTAACCGCTGTTACGCTTATATATAACAAGGGTTACGCTTGTAAATTTCACTCCCCATAAAATTTCCATGCCGGGGGCCTTATGAAAATCGATTCCTAAGGACTCCAAAAAACCGGACTATTTAAAAATAAACAACGACGACAGCCCTAATTCGAAATTCCAATTAGGAAAGTACACAAACACTCCATTTCAGCATTCCTAGCACTGAACGTATCAAAATACAAGGAATTCATAATGATCGTCACAGTTTAGCCCACATGTTTTCAACCACTTACTGTGTGGCATTTATTTATCTACTCGTTCTCGAATATTTTGTAAGCAAAATTAGACCTTATTCGAACCGAGGTAAGGGTGAATTTTATATTTTCGATTAATTTCATTGTGCATCAATCTTACTATAACGTAACTAATGACTACTTCTCAAATTCGTGGTGCCCTGGTACATGAAAGACAACTTTGTAGTTGCGACATAAAATCTCATTTTGCGGGAGAACAAACGACGTTCTATGCATATTGCCAGGGTGGTGCGAATGTCAATAATTTTAATCGACCTTATTGGACACTGTTTTATTTTAAACATTGAATTTGTGTAAACCTCCCAAGATTTTTACTAAGTAAGTATGGAAAACTGAAAAGAAAATTCAACAACAGTGGCGTCTAAATTGATACCGCTGATAGAATAAAAAAAGGTACACTAATATAACCCTTCAGTAGGTAAACCTATTTCAATACAAGTAAAATAATCCCCTGACTCCTCCCTTTTGTTAGATGATGATTTCGTTAGTGTACTTAATGCAAATGCTATTCCACAACAAAAGGTGAAAAGGAATAATAATTTGGAAAATCGCATGTCGAACACACATCCACCACCGCGCTTATACAGCATGCTCAAAGAATAAAAACAAAACAAAATCCTTAGGTAATTACTATATTAATATTTTTTTATGGTTTCGTTCATGAATTATAAAAGCCATCGCGAGTGCAGTTACAGTAATTGTAGAACTGTGATTAGCATGTAATTGGTTGAGCCGATGCGTTTTTGCAGTGTAAATAATTGTAAACGCGATAATATCCGCTCGCTTTCGCGATGTTATCTGTCTAGAACGGGAGCGAGGTCCGTATTTCATACATAAAAATATTGTTCCTAATGGAAAAATAAGCTTCATAATTGTAGCTTATTTTTTGGTACAAATTATAATAACAATTATCTATAATAACTTAACAACATCAAAATTTTGGCTTTTTTAGGGTTCCGTACCTATAAGGGTTACCCCTTATAGGATCACTCGCGTGTCTATCTGTCTGTCCGTCTGTCACAGCCAATTTGCTCCGAATCGAATGGACCGATTAAGTAGAAACTTGGTACTTACACATGTGTATTTCTGTGACCCAAACACGAAAATGTAACGTAAATAAATGAATTTTGAATAATTATGGGGTTCGCTTTAAGGGAAAAATAAATACTTTTAAAGATATTTAACAAATCCGATGAAAATTGACCATTCCCCCCTTATCTCCGAAACTACTGGACCTAAAATTTTGAAAAAGTACATAGTATGGCTTTTTACTCATAGATTACTTAAAAATAACATGGTAAATCACTCAATTTTATGGGTACAAACTTACATTTGCAGTTGGAATGTTAAGTTTGTATTTGGGATAAATTCGTCCCAACTACGGAACCCTTGATTGTGCGTAGTCCGACACGCACTTGACCGGTTTTTATCAAGAAAAGTAACCGCTGTTTTATTACTAGGTAAGTAGCGATTTATATTAAGTAAATTAAGAATAATATTTTAGTTTTTTATAGTAATTACCTAATAGCTGGTCTATTCTGTAAAAATCTCACCGCGAAAACTTCTTTGAAGTGAGCTGTCAATAGTGTCAATTCCTAGCTGCAGGTGGAATTACAGTTCATTTCACCTATGTTTTCACGGTGAGATTTCTACAGAATAGATCGGTAGGTATCTACCTATTTACCTACTCTTGAAAATGCACAATAATAAAGGTAAGTTATTAATTAACTTAGTTTATACGCCGCTTTATTGTGTCACGGACACCTTCGTCGTAAAAGGGCTAGTCAAAATGTTGTAATATAAAATTTTACGATGTATCGGTTATATTACGTTACCCCTAATACTTATTAATAGAGGTTACAATTATTATTTACGTTGGTAGAAGCTTTTGTCCGGTTTTTCCCAGGCAAGACCTAATCATTAAGTAATATTAACTACTCCATACGATTTTAATTTTAACAATAACTTCTAAAACCTAAGTAGCATTTGCATTAGTATTATAACTGCATTTTTTATAAAATATATTGAACCTAATGCTATTAATTTTATAATAAGAAAACAATAAAACTAAAGTGTTTGTGACGGAATTAAAAAATCAATTCCGTCACAAATAGTTACTATTTGGCATGAAAGTTTACATAACAAAAGTTTATTAAGAAGTAAAAACAATTTTATAATATAAAAAAATAAAACTACGGGTTTATGAAGGCAGTTGCAAGCCAAATAGTTATAAAATTGATCGTAATTTAGCCATTGAATTAACAAACGTCGTTTACGTCGTCAATAATTTAAGCATTCGCGTCAGCGGCAGGTGTTGGCATAACGTCCTACATTTATTCACTGCTCAACCCCTTCGTATCGATTTGGTCATGCAATGGCGTATTTGTAAGTTTTATACGGTATATTTGTATTATATTGCCACTTTATTTTGTACTGGGGTGTAAAACAAGTTGATCGAAGAAAACAAGCAAATACTTATTGTAAAGATTTTATAAGAATTTATTCTTTGAGCACTTTGTATGTTTTTATTGCATAAGTATATTATGGTACGCCATGTCATTGTGACGAGGTGTCTTGGAAAGTCAAAGCGCAGAAAAATACTCTGTGACTGTCTAAAAATGACCATGTGTTTCACTTATGTACGTACGTATTTGTTTTATACACAAAATAAGCTTTCCTTTAAGGTAACGTTGATGAATAAATTCTTATAAACAGAATTACATAATTATTAGAACTGTTTACTTAATAGTAAAGTAATGATGAAGTAATTGAATCATCATATTATTAGATTTTATTCAAGCTACAATTCGCAATAAAGTTTACTGCGTGTAAAATATTATTAATATATTCTGTGCACGATTGTCGATACCATCATGGTAAGCTATTTACTTACAATAATTGCAATTTACAGCCGAACATCGTCTGCCACATTGTAATTATTGAAAAACCACCTGCTTGCTAAGTTAATTTATATTTTAATGAGCTTAATAACAAAGTGGGTTTTATGAGAAATATGTACCTATTAACTTTGTATCATATTTAGATTTTTGTTCTCTATCAAATATTTTCGGTCTAAGATTGTCTCAATTCACAAATTACCTCTAAAAATTTACTTGGCTAGCTTGAAAGTGTTTCTTAACAAGCACATTTAATTTTTTGTTTAATTCTAGTAACTTAATAAACAATTACTTAATAAAGTCAAGTAAAAACGCAAGAACGCTCGTGGCCACTTGCAACATAGACTCGAACGTTGCATACGTTACAAACAAGCCTGTAATATCTGATTAGCATATAATTGTCGGATACAGACGCGCTTTTATACCATAAATCTCCTTTACAAAGGCCGATACGTAGATGCACATAATTATAACTATACTTATTGACCATAAATTAAATGTCAAGCAATATTCTCGTGGAACTGTTGAGGAAAACCTCACTTACATAGCTATGGCGTTCGACATGATCGGGCATAGTATGTAAGTTTTTATAAACAGGGAAAATTATAGCCTGTTATGATGTAACGACTTTATGAAATTCATTTGCGTTTCATGAGTTGGGAATAGAAGCCGTGTGGGACGGTCATTGCATGGTTTTTGCATTGTTTTTAATTTATGAAAAACACACAGTTACTATTTGGGGTTGGTTTCTAGTCCAACTAGAAAGCTATGCAGGAGCCTATTATAATGGAAACATGTAAGTTAAAGCCTAATGAGATCTGACGTCCTCTACGGGAAGATTTAAGTGACTGCTAGTTCTAGGGACTTTTGAATACACCCCCTTTGGAATCGTTGAAACCGCTCACGCTTCTAAAATTAATTAACACGCTTGGGACCGGCCTCTCTTAAAAATTGCAACCTATTCTTGCATCTCAAGTGATAACATGCTAAGTTATGTAAACTAATCTATTTGAATATAAAACTGACATGAAACATTCATCAGACGTAAATAAATACCAAATCATAGTGGCACTACAAACTCAACGTCAAACACGCAAACAAAAACAGTGGCAGAACAGAAGCTAATTTAAAATGATGACGATTCAAATTCCCAAATACGTTACGATTTTCACATTCGATCGATAATGTCTAAGTCGATGCCTGACGGCGCCATTCTAAACGGTAGCATGCGATTAATGTAAATGCCGAATTCAAATTGAGATCCTCGAATCAAATTAAGTGAAGAAAGATTTATTTGACTTTTAACAACGTCAAGTTTGTTCAGGTTCTGTTATTGTTGAAAACCGAGATGGTAGATACAATGCGTTATAAAGGCTCCTACAAACAGGCGCGGCACGCGAGGCGACACAAAGGTACGCCGCGCCGCGTCGCGCGACGAGCGGTGTCTTTGTGTCGCGTCGCGTGTCGCGGCTGTTTGAAAGAGCCTTAATGCGTAAGTTTTCTAATGTGAGTAGGTAAGTACAAAAATTATTATTGCATTTATTAAATACAATTATGTTTATCGTATTGAAGGCTTTGTTATCAGTATTATGGTATTTTAGAAGGTAGGTTAGGTACATTATTATAATTAATAACGAAAACAAATAGACGCAAGAATAATCTGACTGTAAAATCCTAATATTCACAATAACAGTTTTCAGTTCCTTCCTAGTTAGTTACTTTAAAGGTGAGCTTCGAAGTTGGCAACAATGTAGCGCCTTATTATTTATGCTTGCACATAAATAATGTACATTAGGCACAACGACTGTTGTTATTTATTCATTGGATGTAGCTATAATTCAAGGTAGTATCAAAAACTGAGCTCGCGTGATCGAAGCGATTCGGCGCGATGCCGCGATAACAGCGCGATTTCATTTCAAACGCGCAATCAATTAAACTAGACATTTGACTTACGAGTCCGAACGTTCGATTTTGTTTTTATTGGTTTCAGCGGAACGAAATCTACGTCGATTTTTTATTCGAACTTTTAAACGAGCAAATAATAACGGAACACGGAAGCCTTTGTATAATAAACTACAAAAACTGAAGCAACCTGTAATTTTGTCAAATACACACCATATTGAGCTTTAGCGCAATAGTCTGAAGCTCACTTGTCTAATATCGGAATATTCGGTCTTCAATAAAGTTTAATTTACTTTTTTTTTCATTACCAAGCGCATCTTGGTAAATACATAGTGGTACCAGGCCAACAGAGACAGCAAAGAGGTTGTGTGCAAGCATCGATGGCGCTATCGATATTGTCTGCCAATGACAGAGAAGATAAAAAAAAAGTGTTTCTACAATTCTACGCATACTAAACGTACCTACCTAAGTATATCTTTCCGTATTTTGTATTCGTGGTGTGATAAGAAGGAAATAGTAATCTGTGTCTGCAAACTTGAATTTTTATCTTTTGTCTACATACAAAATAACTTACCGATATCGTGCATGCGCTGTTGGTTGTCTTTTTGAGACAACGCTGCAAGGAGACCGGCATCGCCTACTCGTTGCCGGGCGACCGCGATACCGACGGGAATAGAACCTGCGATGAAAATTCATAGTTATTATAAAAAAGGAATTCATAAAAAATCTGTCTGTCAACCGAGATGCCAAATTCATTCTAAACAATACAAAATAAAATTAAGAATTTTAATAATTTAACTAATTTTATTTTATTTAGGTATTATATTATTATTTGATTTATTTATTATTATTATTTATAAAACCTCATGAGAAAATGGCGAGATGATGGTGGTAGCATTTTCATCGCTGTCTCGCACAATACGGTACGAATGTACTAGGCAAGCATAACAACGTAAAACTGTAGAAGCTTACCGTTGTTTAGCGACGCCGGTATCGCCGGAGGCGGGTGGTCTGGCTTGTTACCAGGCGACGCTTGCTCAAGCTTGACGGCAACCAGTTCTGAAACTTGGACGTGCTGTGGTTCCCGTTTTACCTGAACTTGCACATTTTGTCCCGCAACCCCAAGCCAGGTTACAGGATTTGTTCGACTACAACCACTGTCCGCGTGCATCACCTATTGAGGACAATGATTTCATCAGTAAAATAGTTCAAGTCTTTAAGATGCGTTTGAAATAATAAAAAAAAATCCTATGCTATAAAAAAATAAAATCGTTTCTTACAAAAAATATAGCAGTATTGATATCCATTTTCGCTACCTTTTTAGGAGAATTTGTGAGGCAAGTGTTGCATGACCGTTTTGCCTGTTCGGTCTTTATAGTAAGCGGCTGCATAACGCCGATATTGTCCAGCATCTGCCGCTGGTCACCGGGACAACATAAAGAATCAGGAAGACAAGCTTTGCCCAGTTTAGGTTCTTCCATTTTATTATGATCCCTGTCCATGAGAAAAAAAAAACAGAATTACTTTTTGGTAAGGAAAGAATAAGCAGTGTAAAGTATGAAATTAAGCATTTTCAGTAGCTGCAAAAGAAGAAAGCAAGATTTTTCATTTTCCAGTAGGTATAAGTCGTTGAATTTCAGAAAATTCCAATCCCAGTGGCAGCATGTTTGTTTAGGTATACATACCGATATCGCGGGTGCTACAAGGGTCGCACTGCCTTTAGCGCCCGCGATATCGCGTCAGTTTGCACGAGCCTTAATGAGACCTATCTTACCGCAAAATTGCATACCGTATTACACGTAGAAATTAAAATAATTAAGGAAGATATTATTATAATAAATAACTGTAAACTTGCTGCTACGCCAATGGCAAGCATTTGGAAAATACTTGCCATTTGGCAACAATTGCCAGACTAGTGATAAATGGTACCTAAGTAGGTACTCCATCCAAATCAAACAGTGCCTCGCGATTCTCACCGTAGTGCAGTCTGCCTGACACATCAATCAATCATGTTTCCAATTTGCGTTTACCTACAAATCGCAGACGCGTCATTCAATTTGATGACTTGCAAGCAAAATCACAAAAGCATCTAAAACATCATCATCTAAAACTTACTTGTCAGTAAGGAGTACCCGCTGCGAGCAGTTGAGCAACTCCAGTTGCAGCGGCGAATAGGGGGAGTTGGGCGGAGGAGTCGGCACGCCGAACGTAGACAGCGACGTCGAGAACAAACTCTCCGTCACTGGAACAACTAGATTCATTAACCTCTTGAGTTATGTGAGCTTAGTACATCTTAGTATTTTAGTGTTTAAAATATGATCGAGGACTGATACCCTAGTAGTTAGGTCTTTCATACAAGCACTAAGCTATTTCTATCTCCCTCTAACCAGCAGGCATTTATAGCACGTTCATGTTACGTGTTTTGCTGTTTTGTTTATAATTATTTTAAAATGGATATTGTGTAATTGTTTTTATAACAACATAACATGACGCCTGTATTAACCGAGAGAGGTAGGCTGAGGTGTATGTACATATTATGTATCCCACACATCACCAGTTATTTTTATTTCCATTTTAAACAGGGACAAAATTGATTCACCGGAATTTATACATACAATCAATTATTATTATGAACTATGAATCCGATTGTAACAACTAATCTCCCGATTAAAGGCTCCTACAAACAGGCGCGACACGCGACGCGATATAAAGATACCGCTCCTTTGATACCGTACCTTTGTGTCGCGTCGCGTGTCGCGCCTGTTTGTAGGAGCCTTCAGAGAAATTACCAAAAAAATATTGGTACCTAAGTACAGTGTACCTACTTCTAGTAGGTACAAAACATACGAAGAGTTTCAAATATTTGCTTATTTCACCTTTGCACGGATCTGACGCAGAATGTCCCATTCGCAAAAAGTCCTGTTGGCACAGAATGTCCCATTCGCACTAAGTCCCATTCGCACAAAGTCCCATTCGCACTAAGTCCCATTCGCACAAAGTCCCATTCGCACAATGTCCCATTCGCAAAAAGTCCCATTCGCACTATGTCCCATTCGGGAGCACAAGTCGTAAAAAAAGAAAATTAGCGGTTCCATACAATGTGTTTATAATTCCTACTTGACCTTGATGTAAAGGTAGGTAAGCTCGTCAAAGCCAGCCAGTCTTTAAAAATACGAACTAAAACCGGCCCAGCCACTAACAAAATAAACTAAACATGAACTCTTGGGGCATTAGCGAACAAAGAATCTATTTCTGTCGAAGCCCAAGGGATCTAAGGCCTTAATTACTGAGTGTCAGTCGACAGCCGGCAACTCCTGCGCACACATGTGTTCATATTTATGTCGCATACTTGTCATGCATGTACGATGTATACGCATTAGGCAATGACATAAAACATAAAAACACGCTTGTATTTTCCGAACGGTTAGGCAGAGGTGTACCTACCCACATTTCGGCAGTCCCATGTAACAGGGAGCGAGCCATCAACTGGGCACAAACCCAGACTCCGGGCTGCTACTGAGAAATTCCAGATGGCAAAAACCCCAAATACACTGACCTGGGAATCGAACTCAGGACCTCGTGCTCAGCAGTAGCGCTAGCGACCACTAGAACACCGAGGCATTATGCAATAAATAAACATTGACGTACTTCGAGATCGAAAGACCAAGTCGGAAAAAACAAGAAGCCTTACAAAATTACGAAAAACTTTTTCAGTTATAACAAGAAACTTTTCTATCAAGTTCTTGAAAGTTTTATTGGCTTCATGTTTTGCGTTGATATCGTTTTTCTTTTGAGCTAATTCTTGGTATACGAGTAGGAGCTATGTAACCGTCCCGAAATAAATTAGGTAAGGGCACGAGAATGACGACGATTAGGTACCGTTACTGAGATTTATTGCGTAGTGTGACTGGTGTGACAGACGAACTAACGGAACGATATCGTGCGTATCTGCTGGGATATCTGCGTATCCCTTTGAATGCGTCATTTAAATAGGAATGAATACTCAAGAAAATCTAATAGAAAAATAATTTACACGGGTAGTTCAGCATGAGATTAGTAGGCACTGCATATGCAGTCACTTCAAAAGAAAAATCTGTATTGTTTCTAAACAATGAACAAAGATGAAATATATTTAAAAAAAAATACCAGAAATACAACCGACTTCCAAACTACAAAGTGAAAAATAACTTTTTGACGTCGGTGTCTTTGGATCAATCAGTATTTAAGTTTTTTGCCACCGACTTCCGAAATGATAGTTATTTTTCCAGGCAATCCAGAATGACCAGGCAAACATATTGTTATAGGAGAAACCCTGCATTTTTCCTGAATCAATAACTATACTTGCAAAAGCCCCCGACGATACCTATCAATTATATGTTTTATTTTTTAATAAGTAATGTTCGTTTGTAAGGCGGTTGGTATGTTGTCTTCCATTTCACGGGTGTCACTCGGGCGCTTGCGCCGCGTAACTAATCATCTTAATTCGGAACTTCAAAGCATTGCTGTGATTTTATACGCATGTCTTATACGAAATATCTTAACATACAATCTGTCAAAGTTTTTGGGTTCCTAGAACTTAAGTCTTATAAGGAAGGCTTTAAAATCAATGAAACAGTTGATAATAAAATCTTTGCAGCCTGAAAATCAATGCTTAAGCTATCCGAAGTGTCGGATGGCAATCATCACAAGGTTATGTCATAAAAGGGGAGGGATAAGTTCTGCCGATCTATTCTGTTAAACGTCAAAGTCTATCAATCCCACGTTGAAAATTTAGGTGAAAGTGTCAAAAGTGTCAATCCCTGCTGCAGATGGAATGACAGATCTCTTGAAGCTTACTTCACCTAATTTCAGGGTGATATATTTACAGATAACATATCTACCGGTTATGGTTACGTAAGAGCGTTTATTCTGAAAGTGGGCAACGTCGCAAATAGATGTCCAATATTTCGATGTTTTGATTAATTTGGCAATATTACTGTATGGAAATAATGTGCCTAACTAGCGAACTAGAATATTAATAATGAATTGCAAAATATAACACTGAATTTGATGTTGTAACCGTTTTAGGTGTAAAAAAGGCACTTGAAAACTTTCCAAATACTTTTTTTACGTCTAAAACTAAAAATTCAGTGTTTCGATATTAACTATTTCATTTCATAATCAATATTTTAGTTCCCTAGTTAGCCACATTTCTTAATTCTATAGAGTAATAATGGCAAATTAATAAAAACAGGTAAATATTTGACAGCTATATACGACGTTGCCAACTTTTAGGATAAACCCTCTTAAATGCTTGCATTGCCGAGAATATTACCTTGTAGCTACGTAAACGATAGACATGGAAATTGGATAGACCGCAGTGAGAAAACCTACTTACTGCTGTTCAATGCTTGTTTTCTTTTCTATTCCTAGACCATTTAGTCTTGGTTTGTGTACCTATTTCAAAGGAATCCTGTGGTCAACAGTGGAGGTTTACAAGTCCTCCAGCTTCAATGACATAACATCGGCGCGAACAAAGTTGTGGACGTTCACTCGTTGACACGGCTTGTTTACTTATTTATACACCGCAAGTTGAAATACCAGTCAAATGCCAGTCGTAAGAGATGGCATTCCATATTTAGAAGAAAAACGGAGCCCAATCCTCACTCAAAATAATCATTTCATGTGAAATCGAAGGTCAACCTAACGCCTACGTCTTATTAAAATTGTAAGCTCTAGCTGAAAGCATTTTGATTGATATCCTTTTTTAGGTTTTTTTTTCGTGTCACGGACAGACATACCGGGTCAATAAAACTGCCGGGGCTATTTGTTTTTAGAATTTTAGCAGATATTATCTTGACTTAATCGTTCCTCAATTTACTAAGCGGAAACGAATCTGTCGATTTCTTTTTTATCAATGCAACCGTAATGGGATAAACAGTTACATTTTTTGGATAGCTATTAGACAATCCCTTATCCACTTCCTTGATTACTGAACTCAAAATAAATTTCACAAAAGTTTAATGGCTATCGTGATTCGTGACATTACAGACATCACATTCAAATTTATTATAGTTTAAACTTCTCCAAGAATGTTATGCATCCCTGATCACAGCGATCTATGCCCTCAGGAGCGTTTACACTCCAAACATAATGTTATAACGCGGCTAATCCACCGGTGAACCGTCTGTCAGAAACGTCACGTCAAACATCCTCACGCCTGTCGCCCGGGGTGCAGGCAGGCATCACGCGATGTGTAACCCGGTTACGAGAACAACATTAATAATGTTACTCATACCTTCTTTGTTTTGTTTCTGTTGTGTTAAATGTATACGGTATATCCTATGTATTATGTTTGCCTGGTAATCAAAGATCAATTTTGCATTGTAACGGTGTTTTAGTTAGATTCCTTCGGTCTTCGTTTAACCGTGGCGAAAGTGCATTTTCACAACATTCGAATAATATAAAGATAATCTAAAGTTTCTTTCAGTGTTTCAGATTTCAGAGCGTGCTATGTTAGTTCTAAAACTAACACAAAGGTAGCCTTCATTCGCAGTACGCTGAGTCAATGTCCTATGAATAAAATCTAAGTAAAACAAGGTAAGTTATTAACAATTAAGCAGAACCGTGGACTTTGAACCCACCTTTGTGTATCGTGGGTCGGTTACCGGCCTGCGTCGGGAACAGCGAGTACAGCGGGAACCGGGCCACACCTGTGGAAGAAATATTTATTTTAACTACTGTTGGAACTGTAGGCCTGTTTTTGACAGTAATAAGAATAATATAAATTGAGTAGAACGTTATTTCCTTTACTACAAATTGAGACAAACAAAGAACAGTACAATAATTGGAACAGTAATTGTAGAATAGGTTTAATAAAATTATTTATTTTATGTTGTTTCTTATTTTGATATTCAAAAGAAGGAAAATGTTTAATAAGGTTTTCGTAGTATCTTTTTCTTTGAAGTTGGATTTACAGCAAGTTTCAGAAAGATACGTTCAAAGTGGTACAAGTATTTTAGGCATAGTATAAAAATATTAGAGTTCCAGTACCGAGGTTACTAGGCTAGCATACCTTGCTGGAGATCAGTGGGCGGGCGGGAGCGGGCGCCCCCCGCCGCCCCGCCCAGCATCGCCTCTCGTGTTGAACCACCTCACCACCTGTGAACAAACCACCACGTTATTACTATGTAAGTATGTACATATTGTATACTCATTACAACAAATTATACACGTCGTAGGCATGGAAATATCGAAACAGTCACTGCAATTAACAACAGAATCGTCAAACAGTTAAAAGTATACTGTAAAAGTAAATTACGCCTGAAACTCTGAAGTAACATGCTTAACTACCTTAACCTAAGTAATAATTTCTTTACCAAGTCTTTGATTTGACACAACATGAAATTAAAGTACTATCTGCGTATCCACGTAATTTTAACGTAAACGATGCAACGCGAACTTGTAATTTTAACTTAGTTGATTAACTAAGGAATAAATAATATTTTGTTGATACAACAATAGAACTCGAATCAATACGATCACGCTGCTATAACAATAACATGATAAATTGTAAACAAACTACTAATGTTAAAATTGCCTAATTTTGCAGTTTGCAGTGAGTCATTAATCATCATTGAACTCCAAGAAAGAATACATTGAGAATTTTATAATGATACTCTTCTGATATCTGTTACCTTGGTATACCGAATCTTCGTTCACTTTCAAATCTTAAAGAATCAAATGGGAGGTTTTGGCTTATATAGTTGGTAGATATGTTATTTTCATAATCAAATTATTTTTACCCGACCACGTTTAATTCAGGTTTAGATATTTTAAATTAATATAAGGTATTAGGTAAGGCATAGGTAGCTACTACATTCGAGTTTCTGCTGCGGTCTATCAACTACGTACTACCTATTTAAGAAAATACGTAGGTAGGTTACCTTTCGTATTTTTAGCAAAAAATGCAAAATTATTAACTTATCCCGAAAAAGTGAAAATCATTCAGAAGATTTGATGAAGAACACATACTTTACATAGGTACATCTCTTTTCTTTAGATGATTCTCTGAAAAGATAATTGAAGGATAAATGTATGTGTGGTTAATTAATGCTACGCATGCACTATAATAATATGTAAGTACTTTTAATATTTAAGGCATTTCAATAAGACTGGGAATTTTATGGCAAGTACTGCAGGTGAAACTTACCTAATAGAATAATACCAATTTACATTGATAATAATTGTTTATTCAGAAAAGGAAGTTTAATTTACTTGAAAATAATGTTTATATCTATTCCATTCAAATGTGATCTATCTAATCTACACGGTAAAAAAGTTTAAAAATTGACCATATTTGGGTCAGGTCGTCCGCGTCGCCATAACCATCACAGCCCGATGCACCAGAACAACAGTAACGCTAAGAGGTAGCAATTTGGCGAGGTCGGTCACTGATCGGTATATGACGTCACAGATATCGAACGCGGCGTGAACAGTGAATAGAAAGTGTTAAAATTCCGTTGTTTTTTTTTTGCTTGTTTTGAGACATGCACCAGGAGTTTAGGAGATAAAGGTGATTGGCAATCGAATTGGCAATTTAAGAAATCATTGATGAAAGTTAAATCAGAGGCAACAGTTTATTCAAATCAACAGTGTGGATCATGGATCCAAAAACGTGAACGAAGTATTCGTTTGTAGACGAAATTACCCACTATACCAGGCTGGTAGCATTTGTTACGTTAGACGAATTGCCTTGCTAGTAATAGACTGTGTAGCCTCCTGTCATGGTTCTTCGTCTGCACCAAGGCTTAATCTTTTGATTAGATTAACCTAAATTATACTGCTTTGTGAGATACAGATACTTTAAATACCATTTATTATTTCCATCACCCACTCAAAATAATGTAAAAAAAAATCCTTTTCACATAAAATATAATAAGGTCAACAAAAACACGATAATAATTTATCATTTTCCGCTCAATTTTACACAGTCGCTCGTTAAGCGATAATAAGAGGTGTTTTTCCTAACATTCTTCTTCAAAACAAAGTAATACATTGTGTGAGTAGTTTGGAAGCAATTAAATTATCATTTAATAAGGAGAGACTCGCCTAGCGGAACAAAACTACGCGGACACAGAGTAGGTACGAAATGGAGTGATAAAGATACGCGAACGACATAAGTACCTATTAATTCACTGACTACATGAATATCGTGAAAATATGGCGATTGAAATGACCGTGGAAAGCGACGTTTGAATTTCCCTGAATAAAACTATGTTCATTAGACCTTACTACATGAATCTCACGCTCCCATAAAGCTTGCAAAGTTTACTTAACAATTAAAGAAACAATCCTGAGCATGATAAAAAGGTTTGACATATTATGAGAAAAGTTTCAGTTCCAAACAGTACCTATACCTATTGTGTTCGGGTTTAGTTAACAGTCATGAGTACAAATTATGTGTAGATTCAAGACGATTCGTGTGTGCCGTAATTCAATTGCGTATATTTTTCTGTCTGCGAAACGAGTGCTCCACTTACTAAATACTCCGTGTATTCCCAGACAATACTATGGGAACGTAACGGTGTTTGTATGAAATATTAGAATTATGTTGTTGTAAAATGTTTCCACTAATTATCATATTAAGTGGATATGCCTAAGATGTATTGTAGCAGTTCGGCGAGCCGCCCACTGCGGTATGTCACGAACACATAAAGTTGCACAAAATTATGGAATACTTACAGTAATTACGCCTATGTTGTTCTTGACATACTGAGACAGTGAAATATTGCAGGATTTAGATTAATTTAGTAAATGCATGCTCATTTCTAAAACAGTATTTCATGGGTGTATTATAAATCTCAAATCTCAAATTCTTTTTTCAAATATATATGTAGGTACACCTGCCCAACCCTTCGAGGAAACAAGGCGTAATGTTATGTATTGTATTTTAGCGCGTCTTACGTGCAAATGTCTTGGATTTCAGCATTTAGGAAGAAAATTTTATAACTATCGAATTGATAAGTTTCATGACTGCGCAAATAACTTCTCAAACAAGCGATATTTATATTCAAATGTTCTGGTCAATTTCAGCTAACCATCCGGAAAATCGCATCCCGCAACAAAACGTCCCTCTCCCCGTTTTTCAAACAACGCTAATAAACTCCACAAGGTTCAATTAACAAAAAACTATTGTTAACTCGCGAACGTAACAAAAAACGGATCAAAAGAACTAATCATTCGAAATTGTGAAATAAGAAAAACACGGACGTCCTTCGTTTAACAGACGGACGCGGCCCGGGACAGATGGGCGAGACGAGAAAAAAAACGTAACAAAAAATACTGGTGTCCTATTAAACAGTGAGAGATGCAGAGAATAAATTATGCTAACCCATTTGAAAAGTTAAGGGCATCGCATAAAAGGCCGATATTAGGACCTTCCCGGAATACCGGCGCAGTTCTCGAAGCGGCATTAGAATACCATTTTAGAATAGTTCGTGAAGTTAATTTAAGTGTTCGTGTCTCTGTTTAGAGCCGTGTGCGCATTTCATTCGGAGATCTGTCACGATTGGCGAGATTTTGCAACACTTCGCGTCTGAAAGCTGACGTCTGTCGGTTTCTTCACCAGAATTGGGAGTTTCAAGTGTCTTATTATCTTCTTTTTTACTTGATTTGATGCTTACAAGCTTTCTTAGTTATGAGTTCCATTAGCTTTTAATCCATTTAATTTCCTGCTGCATTGAATTCCGTTCAATTTTAAAAAATCCCTAGGAATCGAACTCATTTTTAGTTCCTACTAAGTTACTTCATCTTCATCGCTTTATACTAAAACAACAAAACTTGGGTGGGTCCTCTCTCAGCTTAACAGATCAGTTGCGTAATTTTTAAAGTCTCCTTTATACCAAGTTCACGCGTGAACGAACTGAATCACAATTAGATCGCTCCTCAGAAATATTCCTAAAGGTATTTTTTGATTTCCTAACTGAAAAAAGCCAATAGCTAAGTATCCTCTCAAAAAGAGAATTAAATATTAATTCAGGACTTTCTCATGTGGACGCGATAAGTTAGTATCCAAAGATTGACCACGACGGGATCTTAAGCTGACGATAACCGACTTTTAATTATTTTGTACTGAAGATGACGTCTAAACGAGTAGTGTTATTGATTTGGAAAAAATGTATGTTAAACTAGAGCATTTTATTAATATTTTAATATGGGCATATTTTAGATTATGTTTATATTACATAGTAAAATTAATTTGTAAAGTTAGGTCTAACGCGGATAAAAAACTGAGCATCGCGCAAAATCTATCCAGCGTATTATTCTGAAACCATTTTAAAGATAATTTAATTATTGATCTTTTAGTATACGAGTTTTCTTAAAATACCCTTTGCTTTATGTATAAGAAATTAATAATGCGTTTAATTTGGGACAGCGCTCCTTGATAGCCTATCACTGGCTGGACGTACGACGCGTTGCGTGAGCTCAGTACAGAACACGCAAGCTAACCACTCAAGGTCACTGTCATATATCTGCGTCTTAAGATAAATGCTACTTGATTGATCGCGCATGATCCTGCGAATACGATAACATCTTTAAAGTTCCAAAATAAAAGAAACACCATTATTATTGCAGGAAATTGGAAACAGAGACCATAATCTTGATATCTACAGCAAAATCTTACAACAGTCCAGTTATAATTTGGACAGCTCAGTTCAGCGTATATTCGGTATCGCACGATCAATTATAATTATCGCAAGATCTCCACGCGATCGATCGCACGATATTATCGCGTGTGGGTTTATGCACTAATGAATGATATGAAGGGCAACACGATTATTGTGAAAACAAATAATCCAAAGCAAATATAATCGTTAACAGCTTTGGATTACTTTCAAAGATATATAAACTTGAAAGAGGTTTTATTTATTAGAGTAGCAATATTAATTTCTACAGTTGCTTGCGTTCGGTGTCACCATCCACGGTAACCGAGAGAGATGTTATGCATTACGCGTGAATTCTGCTAATTATCTTTCCATTACAGGAATTCATGCGCAACTCAACACCTGCGAACCAAGGTGGTCCATTCATAACTGAAGAGGACACGTAAGACAAATAAAATTAATAAAACTGACGATGAAATGTTAGTGCGTAAATCGTAATTCGCGTTTGTCTGGAAACAATGGAACAAACAATAGGCTCTAATAAATGGTGACCAGGAGACCAGGAGATGTGAAGATGTGCGCGGTCTAGCCCTATACGTAGGTCGGAGTACCTCATAAATGTTCAAATGCCTATTCTTCGATGACAAAGAACTTTTCTTCACTCAGTAAGTATTGGATTAGTCTACAGTTTACCAGTGCTATACTATGAATTTGAACTTGATTTATTTAGCGCCTACGTGAAAGTAGGATTTACTTTTATAGATGTTACAAGTGGCAATTGGTCTATACGATCTATTGGTGCGATGTCTATTGACTATGATATCAGTCTTCAAAATGCTGGATGAGCCAATAATTTTGAGTTGTCTGTATTTCCACATCATTCCTTAGAAAACGATCACTTATTTTTTTCAATTTTCTTCAATAAATACTTTGGGCAAGGATAAAGCACTTAAAACCAGTTTGAATTAATTGCAGAAATTTCACGAAACACTAGGGAATTCCGCCATTGAAAACTGTGCGCAAAAATCAGAACTCGACGAGTAGTCTCGAAATAAATGCTGTTCCATTACACACTTGCCGAGGGACGAACATAAAGCGAACTCGTTTTAATTACAGCCAGCAACGTGGACGATATCCCGGGAATGTGGCCTTTATTACTTAGAGGAACACAGTGTGCCAACGAAAATCATAAAGAGTACACGGACGGAAAAGTTTGCAGCGAAATATTAAGTACGTCAACTATTCTTCAGGTTCAAACAAAAAATAAATAAAACGCCGCGTAGACAGGTACAATTTTCCCTTCTTTTTTTTTAAAGTACTGCATTGAAGTGATAAGTCCTTTCCGCAGTTCGGAATAACAAAAGCATCTCTTTGGCAGCAAGAAGAAAATTCTTGGACAGCTGCAAAAATATTTCTATCGGTTGCTACTTATGTAAACAAACTTTTTGTTTACCTTTATGTAACTTGACGAGGTTAAGTTATGTCCGTGTATGAATGAATGGTTGTTATAAGCCCTTTAATACGTTACACATGGGTGGTATAATAATGTATGTAGATATAGGGATTATTTGTATGCATATGTTTTGTCACAGCCTAAGTTACTGGACCAAAATTGATGTAGGTACCGTTGTATTCATCTGCATATGCAACGAATTATTACAATTATTTGGACACCCATTTTAGAATATGTGTTTTATACATATGTTTAAATTGGATGTTTTCTAATTATTTCCGTTGTTAAAATACTTATACCTAGCTTTTGATAGATCAGACATTTCCAGTATCCTATAAGTTTTAAAGATCCTTTTTCGTCGGAGTAGTTGCGTTATCAGGCCGTCATTAAAAGTTTGTTAGCTCTCAAATATGTGTAGACACTGTTATTATACAGGATAAGCGCATTAAACAAACTTTTAACTTTACTGTAGAGACCTGGCTCAAAGCAATTTGCGGAGATGATGTGCTTTGGAAGGTTTGATAAACTTTGTTATCAAAGGAAAAGAACAGAAAAACCACTGATATAAACTGCTACAAGTATTTTTTGGCTTTCGAATGATGTTGACAAGATGGCGCTGTTGGTAATTTGTGCAATTGTTTTGTGAAATGTCACTCGAAATGTATTAAAAAAAAAACAAGATGGCCGAATTAGTTCCAATTTTCCCGATTAGTTATAATGTCCATTCTATACGCAATCAACAATGCAGGATGACATAAACACCAGGGAAGCACGAAACTCATACGAGCTTTTATTAATATCATAATACCGAAAATCGATTAATCCGGCAATACAAATTGCGGGAGATGTCTCTCCGGGGTTGCTATGCGACCCCTACGGGCCCCACGTCCGACCCCTGTGGCACCCTTGTCCAAGCGAACATTATTTATTTGTTTATTTCTTGGAGTACTTAGAAATATCGTAATTTTAGTGTATTTGTAATCGTTTTGTGACAAAAGACTACTTGAGTAGTAGGATTTGAAGTAAAATATTGTCGTCTATATTAGTTATTTATTGGTAATTAGTCTGTTTCAATTTAAGGCCGTTTGCACCATAGATACACGCTTCACAAAGCAGTGCTGCCGGGTCACTACAGACTGGGCGATCCCCATACATTTTCTATAGGTTTACATGAGACTAGCTTCCGTCAGTGACTTCGCCCGCGTGATATCTTTATAATTGATAGCTTATTTTACTCAGTGATAATAAAGCATATTACTGGTGAAATAATTTTTTAAATCGGTCTAGTAGTTTTTGAGTTTATTCATTAAAAGCATACAAACAAAAAAAAACATACAAACATACAAAAAATCATTTTTTTTATAATATTAGTTTAGATTCGTTTAGATTACATTCCGAGCAAGGCAACAATACTGCACGTCATTGCTGCGACGACGGCACTGCTGGGCGGCCATTAATTATCAATTAAGTAACGCATATTTTTTTATAGTTAATAAATTATAATCTATTCATAGAAAACAGATAAATTGCAAACCTGCTTACGACGTAACACACCTTGCGCTAAAATTAAATAGCCTGCTTAGCTGCGGGCAAATTGGAAGAAGCGCGGTTGGTCACAGTTCCTCACCTAACCTAACCCATTTCACCCAGTTCTCAATTTTTCGACAGTTTATTAACTAACGGTTGTCACAATCTTACGGTGACAAATACATTCACTAATAACTTAAAGGCAATAATGAATTCATTGAAAGAGTAAATCATGAAATCACAAAAACTTCATAGTTTCAAGCAAAATCTTAGTTTTTCAGAAGGTATTTAGAGAAATAACAAGTAGTAAGTAAGTACTTTGGTAGTTGAAACTGAATTGCAGAATCTGAGATGCTATTCACCACTATCCTATAGTCTGTACGTTTGCGCTTTGGATCAAGATTAAATATCCAAATGAAAACACAACCAAACTGCAGTTACTGATCCATCTCGCGTGACAGATCACATGAACGAGTATCGAAACTAGAGAGCTTCATCATCACAAGCTGGCTCTCAATTGTGACGCCGTTTAACCTCAATTGGTTAATTCACACTTTGCTTAGCGTCAATTAAATATAATTACTTGATTATAGCCGGGGTGGCTCGTCATAGTTATACTTGCTTTACCCGCGGTGGCAGTTCTTTTTATTTGTTCCAGTTTATTGTAATATTTTCTCTCTTTTTTCGGGAATCCAGAAGAATGGCCCAGCAGAGCCCAGAATTTTGGCGCTTAGCCGTGACAAGAAAAAAATCGATGGGTTACGATATTCAACTCTGAAGGACCGACTAAAATAGAGAGATATTTGCAATATTTTGCTGGATTTGTCTCCTTCATACAAAGAGATAAGGGTGTGATTATTTTCTCGACCTGTGATAGTGAAATTATTACGTTTCCATGGGTAAACTATTGAACTGAGTTTTATTTAACCTTCGTATTTATATCCATGACTAGTTAAGAGTATCATTGTGTAAATTAACAGGAGGATAAAGAGAGAAGTCTCTTTTTTTCTTTCTTGGATCTTTACCACTATGCGTGACTACGCACTTACACTCAAAGTTGCTTTCAATAATGATGTTACAAATGACGAAAGAGACAAACAATGTAAGAACTCCAGTTTCACAGGTACCAACAGATTTGAACCAGTCATCGCAAGTTCCCATTGTCTGGCACCACAAACATTTTAACTGCACTCGAGGAGAAAAGTTACAGTGTAACATTAACGAAATTTATGAGTGTGACTCAGCGGAACCAAGTTTAAGTCAACACAGTCAGCAACTTTACGAATAGTTTACAAGTATTTCTTACCTTTAAAAATGTGGTGTAGGTTGAAACTAAGTATAATATTGGTAAAGGAAAGCATGGTAGGTCTTACATAGTCGATTGATATTGATAAGGAAATGGCTATAGAAAATATTAAAATATCCTATGAGTCAGCAAACAGCCTCAGTTTTTAATGGAAGAAATCAAGCTTTGTTAGACACTAGTTATTGTGTAAAGACAGACAGACAATCAATATATTGAAGCTGAACCTAAAGCACTAGCGCTGTTTTTGCGTCAATTGTTAAAAATAGAATGTCAGGCTAATTAGCTAATTCAGTAGAGTAATGATTACTTATAATAAAGTAAATCACAATGAAGCAGGATATAAAAAAGGAAGACCTTTTAGGTAGCCATAACAGGAAATTTTTAAAATGTTGATGTTCGGTAAATAATGGATAACCTTGAAATAGCATTTATAAGACATTATAGCCGTTCT
This sequence comes from Omphaloscelis lunosa, assembly GCA_916610215.1. NCBI lineage: Eukaryota > Metazoa > Arthropoda > Insecta > Lepidoptera > Noctuidae > Omphaloscelis > Omphaloscelis lunosa. Next base: position 21,689,845 of record OU744246.1, read on the forward strand.
AAAAAAAAAATACAAAAATAAATATATCCCAAGTAGTACCTACGATTTTTAACTAACTTTTTAAAATTTATTTTACATTCTTCTTCACCACAACCACAAATTAATTAATTCCATCGATTATTTGTTGTTGTAATATTGTACGTTGACAATACCGACAGAAAAGCAGTAAATAATGTGACTAGAAATTGCACAGTATTTTTTTCAAAAAAATCGTCTCTTAGATATGTTTTTGAAAAAAAAAAAAATAGATATGTTTTTTTACATTTTTTTAGAACGGCCATAATGTCTTATAAATGCTATTTCATGGTTATCCATTATTTACCGGACACCCTGTATTTACATATAGTAGTACAACACACACAACCACACCCCTGTAATGCCCGAAGGGTTAGGCAGAGGTATACCTTTATATAATACAGTTCGCCAGTTATGTTAAAGTCCCATGTAATAGGGGGCAAGCCTATTGCCATCAATCGGGCAAAAAAAAAACAAATATCAAATCCAAATCCAGTCTTATTGGAATTCAGACATTTCAGAAATGACTGTCGACACTTAGACATAGTCGTTTCGAGAGTAATATCGAAGGATTTAGGTCCAATATAGCTTCTTTAAGATTATTCAAGAACTTTCGATGACTTCAGGAAGATGATATGCAAGGAGAACATGAAGAATCTAGATTGTATAGGTAAGCGGTGTTGGTTAGATGGAAGATTAGCGTATGAACGAAACGGAATATTTAGGGAGATAGTACCTATGACTATTACACTTGAAAACTTGATTGTTTTATTGTTTGTTATTCAATAATCAGTGATTATAATCGGAGAATGCTCTCACTGGAAATAAGTTATTAGATTACAATACAAGAATAACTTGACTTTAGCAATCTTCTACTTACTCTTCATAAACATTGAAATGGTTCCAGTAGCAAAGAGCTAATTACATTACTTCTCCTTCTTCAATGACAAACAAAGTATAAAGTACAATTCGTTATTCATTTCGCTGGCTCTGTTTGCGTTTTCAGAATTCACAAAATTGCACAAAAATATGCGCCAGCTATTCCTGTTATAACAAAAATAACTAATAGGTACAATTAACGTTATTTATTATTTCACGGATATATACGCGCTGCGTACGAGTAACAATAATATTTATTTATCGCTTTCCCGGAACCGGTGATAACGGTTATCAGACAGGGCTGCCACGTGCTCGTGATTATGCTTTTATTTATTAGTTAAGTAGGTATGTTAAAACAATTTAAATAGACTATGATAGATAAGAAACTGTTTCTTCTTGGGTGTTTTGCATGAACTGCTTCTTCTTCCCGTTTGCCACGGTTGTTCTAAGTGACAGTACTTACTTAATATCTTATATACTTTTTTATACTGGCTTTTTGTGTGATTGAGCTTTTTATTTAATTTCGTAATTTTTATGACATACGATTTTTATATAAAACGTATAAATAATTTATCGTTCCAGTAGGTAAGACTTAGAAAATTACTTTCATGTCGATGAGTTCATGTACCTACAAAATCCCAAAAATTCGAAAACATTGTCCACCTAAATAGTTAATAAGTTATTGCCAAAGTAGTCGCGGCAGCCCTAATTGATAACGGTCATAAAACGTTCCACAGTGCCGGACAGCCCTGCGGTGATAGTATCGCAATATAATATAATATTAAGTGAGTCGAACGCGTGACACTCGAGAACACGCCCGAGTATCAGAATATACCACGAATTTCCACTAATAGCCATCAAGTTTACAAAATGGAGTGCTAAGAAGTTAAAATACGCTCAGCAATAGAAGGCCGGGGACGAACAGATTTTTGGAGCAACTAACACATTAACTACGATCACCAATCTACATAATTAGGTGCAGTGACTCACTATTTGCAACTGTTTATTGCAACACCGGTCTATGCGAAAGGCTAAAGATATAACACACGCCATTGATACGAAATGTCTTTTACTATTTAGCTAAAATCCATCCTTGCGGTACCTACGGGATTCTTTTAAAACATCCAGAAGTAGAAATCAAATGTGTTGATTGCGGCCGAATGACGACTGTCACGGTGGACTATGAGTAAGCACTGTTTCTGCACGGTTGACCGTGTTGACACCCATCACCACGAGAGTTGGTGCTCCATTTATTCTTACTCCGTGCTCACTCACTATGCTGCTGTAGGTACGTGGGTATTAACGAAAATATCAACTTGCAAGCTTATAATTAAAGCGAGGCAGAAAGTTCCATTGCTGATGTGAGTTACTCGATACTGAATCGTATATTTCCACGGTTAATGAAAAACTATATACTATGGATATATTATCATGGAATTTAATATGGGCATGTTCACGTGAATTCACATGATCCATAGTATTCCAGAGTGACAAGATGTTCATTTTTACTTTATTATTTACGACATATGTAGCTGTTACTTGCTTTTCATATCTCTTCAATCATCATTACGATGATTAGGTCAGGAATTCGTTGCGTTTTGCGCTTCTGTTCTCAGAAATTAGGTGAGTACCTACCATAATCATACTTTAAAAGTGATCAATCTTAACATATTCTTATTGATTAAGAAGACTAGTAGGTGTTCTTCCGTTTTCCGCCATCTTTTAATATCTTTTTGCATGCTGAAGTAGGAAACTCATTTCCTTTCAGTAGACTCTAGCTATAGGCACACAAAACGTCAGTCGAATATATAGAGACGAAGTACACCTCTATATGCATCTGTGAGCCTAGTACTAGATATAGCTAAACACCGGCGAGACACAAGCGAAAGTCCCTCGCTACGCTATAATTCGCATACCTACCTACCTATCTACGCTACTGGGAGTACGGACAGCAGATTAACTTTGTTTTGATGTTTCAATTCACCACTTCTTACTTAAAATGCTATTAAAATATTATTTTTTTATTGGTACAAGAAACACGATGTGTTGTAGGTACACATTACCATTTTCAATGAAACTAAAGACAAAACTTTAGACGATTATGATTTGGCCTTTCAAGTAAAGATGACTCAGACACCAGTTATCCTTTTAGATATCAGACACGGTACAGTCTGTACCTATAGTAGATTCAGTTTTTAACCGACTTCAAATAAAAAAGGAGGAGGTTCTCGGTTCGTCAGAATATTTCGTTTTTTTTATGTATGTTCTCCGATTACTCGAAGACGGCTGAACCGATTTGAAAAATTATTTTTTTGTTTGAAAGGGTATACTTCCAAGTTGGTCCCATTGTTATTTGGTCACGATCTGATGATAGGATCTTGGAGAAATTGAGGACACTCTTCAAATGTTATAGGCACACCTATAGCGATTTGGGTATTTTTATACTAACTCGCGCATTTGCTCTCGAAAAAAACCATTTGGTAAAGTGGAACTGATGAATTACAAACCAACACACTAAAAAGTGAAAAAAAAAGAACTAAAAATACAACCAACTTCCAAACTACAAAGTGAAAAATAACTATCATTTCGGAAGTCGGTGGCAAAAAACTTAAATACTAATTGATCCAAAGACACCGACTTCCGAAATTAAAGCTATTTTTCACTTTGTAGTTTGGAAGTCGGTTGTATTTTCGGTAAAAAAAAAACAATAAGTAATAATATGAAATAGAATGTAACAAAACAAAAAAACCTTGTTAATAATAATAGAAAACTGTTATTCCTAAGGGCATATCATTAACTAATTCTCTTATTTTATATTGGAAACTACTAGATAAAGACTATGATGCGTCTTCTTGTAAGAATCATACACGTAAGCAGAAGATATACGACTCAATGATTCTAGATAGAAATGACAGTTTTATTAAAATAGTTACACTTTGCCTCGTAGAAGGTGGTGGGTCGAGCTGGGCAAAACGAACGACCAGTGGTCGATATTAGCACTGGATCGCAATCACTGAAAGACATGGGAGAGGCCTTTGCCCAGCAGTGGGATGATACAGGCTAACAGTAACTAATGATCCTACGAACAGGAGAATCGGACAGTAATGTGACTATTGATTATTTCAACGTAGCTCAGCAAATACTAATTTTACCACCAGTTTAAAGGTTCCTGCAGACCAGCGTGATATCGCGCCAGGTTACACGAGCCTTTACTTGATTTAGGATAAGATTTACCTATAAAAAAAATTAATTCTTTCTCATTGAGTAAAGCTTAGCCGCAATATTTTTTTTTACTTTAATAATAATTTTACGAGAAACCTCTTTGAACTCGTAAATTCTCTGAAAACGTATGAAAATAATGCAATTACACTTTTTATACGAGAGGAAATAAAAAAAAGAGTTTGTGTGCAAACGTTACCGCCTCCCGGCGTAGTTTTTCAGCGCAGTGAGAGTGGAGTAGGATTATACATAATTGTGTGTTTATTTAGGGTTTCCTGCCAGACGCTGCGCGCCTATGCCGCCCTGGTACTCGCTCACGTAATTATATCTGGTGGGGCTCTCCCCTTGCCGTTTGCCGTACGGCACACTTAAATAAATGTTGTTGCCTTAGGTATTTCTGCTTGTCTGGATATTTTCTAGAACTACATTATTGACATTTTGTAAAAATAGTACAAGTATGTTAACGTCAAAAGTTTATTCGAATAAAAAGATAACTTTCACATATATATTATTATTTTTTTTACAAAAAATACATTCGACTTCCAAATTATAAAGTGAAAAATAACTTTAATTTCGGAAGTTGGTGGCAAAAAACTAAAATACTGATCCAAAGACTACCATCAGCTCCAATGCACCATATGAATTGCGACGAGCATCAATTGCTTACCAACCATCGATTTACAATCCATGAAATACATATTTATTGAGTAGTTCCGGTGGCCATCTGTGTCCTTCATCACCAGTTCCACTTTACAAAATGGTGCTTTCCGAGAGCAAATGCACGAGTTAATATAAAAATACCCTGATCGCTATAACATTTGAAGAGTTCCCTCGATTTCTCCAAGATCCCATCATCAAATCGGGACCAACTAGAAAGTATACTCTTTCAAACAAAAAAAGATTTTTTCAAATCGGTTCAACCGTCTTCGAATAATCGGGGAACATACATAAAAAAAATAAAAAAACATTCCGACGAACTGAGAACCTCCTCCTTTTATTGAAGTCGGTTAAAAAGATTAAAAACAGCATCACTTAACGTTTGCACGGCCAATAAGAGCCATGTCCGTATACCTACCTACTTAACTTTAAAAGTTTTATCTACTTACAGTAACTGATAAGTAATGGAATCTCACTTTAAAACAATGTAAAGAAAGGCTGAACTCAAAACTTAGGGGTCCAAGAGCGTTGACTTGTGAAACTCCGCCGCGCATTTACTCAACGCGCTCGGCTCGGCAATTAGTGCAATTGCATTGTGAACTTTCAACAAATTAAAACTATCACAAATATACCTTGGTAAATATACCTTATTTGTATAATTTTTGCGAATAATTCGAACGGAACGAGCGCAGTTGCAGTGCTTTCTCAGTAAAATGGCTTTGTTAGTTCCTTTAGTACCAAAGTTGTTTCAATTCAAATAGATGTAGATGTTCAAAAAGATGGATCACAACTCATAAACTTAACTTTTCTTCGATTTTGATAAACAATGAAATGGTAAATATTTACGTAGTTTTCTTATTAAAAAAAGAATTTACAAATCGGTTCTGCCGTCTTCGAGTAATCGATGAACATACATAAAAAAATATATATTCCGACGAACTGAGAACCTCCTCCTTTTTTAAAGTCGGTTAAAAATTAAGACGTTGGTACTTAACTAGTTCTTAAAAATTAGAAACTAGTACAACTAGTCTTCTTTTTTTTTGTAAAATACTCGTATACACTTATTGATCAATGTTTGAAACATAAATCAAACAAAAGTAATAACAAATAAATTAAATATGGTGGGAAACAACTGAAATACCCTTTACGGCCACAAATAACATCGTAGAGATTTACATACATAATCAATTTTATTTATTGATTTATATTTGATAAGCAATACAAAACAATAACCACATTAATAACCAAGCAATTTGTAGACGCGTTGTATTCAATTGGGTCTATAACGGCGACAATATATTATTATCGTATCTTATCGAATTATATTATGAATTTTGATGTTATTTTCATTTCGGTATTTTCTTCAGAAATTGTAGGTAAAATCAGGTGCTTTCTGACTAACTTACTTTTAAATAAATATAATAACACTCGAAACACAGTGAACTGAGTTACTTTAAACTGGAGGAATGTGATAAATGTCGTAAGAAAAGTATGAGTATGAATGTGGACGGACGACTGTAAGAGTAGGGGAAGACCAAGTGTGAAAGATGATAATGGGGTACTACTGAGATGACGGCTAATATAAAAGTATGGACGAAGAAGACATGCTGCACTGATCCAAAATAAATTGGCTGAAGAATGATGACGACCCAAATTACTTTAAAGTCCAAAGTAAGTAAATCAAACTTCGTTGCTCATATCGTCCCACCTTCAATAAAACTCTTTTTTCTCTACATCCTTACAAAAAACCTCTCATTACAGGAACCACATTCATCTCCCTTTCCTTATACATCAATGTTTAACCTCCACCGTGTCCCGTACATTAACGATTTTTAATGCGCTGTGTAGCGTCGGGGCGGCTAATGAAGCAATCTGTCTGTCCCGCGTCATTATTCATTATATTGTGCTGGCTGGAGTCGGGTTTATTCCAATACAATTCTGTCCGATCGTCAGCCGGATTCTAGATAGCGGAAACGAGTTAAATTGTTTTCATTTAATGCTTTTTGAGCGGGATAAAAGTGAGATCTGCTGCAATTTTGTTGTCAGTGGATTAGTACTGGGTTCTTAACCATATGTCAAACTAAAATGTTTTACCAAAATAGGCTGGCATTTGCAAAGAAATCCTATTGAAAACAGCATTAGCAAAAATGAGGAAAATCATTAATAAGTACAGAAAGGTATGAACGCGGATAGGTAAGTATATCAAAGATGTGAAACAAATAAAAGGCCTTACACTAACAATCAGATGTTTTATACTAGAGTACATTAAGAAGTTGAAGAAAATTCAAGAGTCAAGAGAGAATTTCAAGCAGTTAGCGTTACAAAAATCAATGATATTATAGAAGAAGCTGCGCCCATCAAAAGTTCAACTAAAAACTTAATTCAAATTCATAAGCATCGCGTTAGGATAGGACCGGGCGATAACGCGGCCTTACAAGTCCTTCATAAAAAATATTCAATACTTATTATTCGTGCGATAGAAAAAACCTATCGTGACGGTGGGAAGTGGGAATAGCGAACTAGTGATGTGTGTTACTAGGTTTTAGGAATGCATCGACCTCTTGTGTTACTTTTAACAATGGCTTTCATTTGCTGCATGGATTCAGCGTTTATAAAAATATGATGCTTTGTTACATTCTTTTGATTCTGTAAATATTTAGATTCCATTAATGTACATATATGCACTTCCCTTATTAGTCAATGAGAACTGGAAGACAGGCTATTTCAAAATAGTAGGTATTAAGTATTGCCGTGGAAATGTACCTAGTTCTCAGTCCTTACAATTGAAGACCTCAAGCATATATTCGCATCATTTTCTAATAATAAATATCGAGTTTTAAAAGCCGTCATTTATAAACGCATCGGTAGACATTTCGATATAATTATCGATAACTGTATAAAAAGTGATCTGATTTACGACGAACCAAGTTGAGATTGAGAGTATGCAAAATCTGAACTTGCTACCATCATTCAACATTTTTACATCGCCATACCTGTGCGACTGGATAGCTGGTTCAATTGAAACTGGTTTCTCGAAATATGCGATCACTGATCTTCTGGGTTTATCTACTGAATTAAAATACTAACTTTGTTAGATGAGTTTATAGATAGATTTTAAATCTATGTGTTTATAAAATGTGCTGTGATATATTTCACTTGTTTATCAAGAAACTTAGCTATTGTCTAAAGAATCTTATATCGTATAAACAGGAATAATACCTTTGTATTCTAAATTATAATTAAGTATGTCGTTTTTTATGTATTTTACTATGTAAATAAATAATAAAATAAGAATTCATCAGGATATTATTGCTTACACCCTCAGTCGGGAACGCTGTTTTATTACATGGTAAGAATTAGTAGGTAGAAAAGATACCTTTAAGCAAGGTATGTGGGCGACATATCGTTATCGACACATTCGACACGCGACGCACATCCTTAATATTTTTTTGTGGGGCTTAGGGCGCTACCTGGCTCATCGTAGGTAGGCGTTTCTGGGAACCGTCGACACTTGATAACTGCGATAAACGCGCCGCGACAACGCGCGTTCCCTATGTGAACTGTGCCTTACTATTATATTATGTAGGTTTATTGAATACTGTGGTATTGTTCATTAGAAATGATAGAAGTTTTTTAGACATGTTTCAAATGGCTGGCTGAGAACAGGAGCGCTAATGATAATTTTTAATGTACCTAGACGAAACGCAGACAATGTTTTACTAGTAGACTATTTAGAACTACGCCACACTATAGGTACAAGGTACACCGCGAGTACTAAGGTTGCAAAGTGGTTCACCCCCCGTGTCCGCGATGGTACACACAGCTCCATTAAGTACTTACCCTCGCAAAAGACATATGCGTTCAAATCCAAGTTGGTTTTAGTATTTTGCAAAAACATTTTTATTATAATTAATGTATTGTTTTAGTGAATAGGCTTAACTTTACAAAAAGTTATTTCACGTCTAAATAGACCGGAGGTTTCGAGACCGCTTGCCGTGCATAAGAGAGTAATTTCAACTCCTAGGCACGAAATTGTCATTCATAATAAAAATATAGTATTTTTCAATTTTGTTTTAGTAATATTTATAAATTATTTAATAATCTGGATAAATGAAGTACTTTAATAATCATTTAATAATATTTATTATTTCCATTATTTAACAAAACTTTGATCTTATTTTACTACAAAGATTTATATTTTACAATTTGATTTGATAATTTACGACGTTGCGTTGTAGTTTATAACTTGAGGGGCTAGCACATACTGACGCTGTGTGTATTCAATTTATTTGTGGACGAATCGACATAGTGTACTTTACTACTATGTATTTAGATTAGAAGGATAAACTGTTCTAACATTAGTCTAAGTTTATTACTACTAACACCTATGGATATAATTTTTGAATCCGAAATAAATGTTTTGATTGATGGATTGCTGGAGTTGTCGATTCGTCCACATTAAATTGAATTCGTGCGAATCGCTTCAAGAAAAACTAATATTTATTAAAATGGTCGATTCGCCCGGATTCGGGTGAGTTAATTCGGGCGAGTCACCAATAAGCCGATTTCATCAATTAATGATGGTTTGTTTAGCAAATTAGATTTTTTTAAATCGAGGATCTTTGAAATAAATATCCGTGGAAGTCGTGAGCCACTAGAATTTATCTACTATTAAAATAACAGACACATTTTTATAAAACTCCTTTTGTTTGGTGACGTCGCATCGCATCTCCCGCCTGCGTTATTACTTAGTTTTCGCGTTCTTTCCGTTTTTTTTTTGTTTTTGTTCGGCTCCTGAGGGTCGTAGCGTGATGTCAATAGCCTAAAGGCCTTTATCAAGAATTGGGCTATTAAATGCATGAAGAATTTTTCAAATCCGACTGGACGTTCGACGATTAGCGCGTTCAAACAAACAAACAAACTCTTCAGCTTTATTAATAAGTATATTTATTAAAGTCTGTCTGGCTTTGTTTTCATGTTTGAAAAGAACGTTTTGATTTAGTATAATTTAAAAACGGTTTTTAAATATAAGGAGCACATGAGCACAAGGAGTATCATGAGGTATCATTAACCATGGATAGCTCCTAAAGTCCGATAGGTAACCTATACCTAACCAAACAAACTATCTACTAACCAGTGGAGTTTGTTGATTAAGTGCAGATCAAAGGGCCGCTCGCAGCAAGCTGTTAACTCGTCTATTGACTGACACTGGCATCGAACGTCACTCGATGTCCTACGACTACGACTGTCGATGTTGACACTCCACATATTTGACTGAAGTGCTCTCGGTCAAACTGATAAGTGAGGATTGTGAGAAATCTCTACCCATTTCCTTATCGTCTCGTACTATTAACTTGGGCGTAGGAATATTTTCAATACTTATATAATTATAGGACACGCCACGGTATTTAGTTCCGTGCCTTTCGACATGACGTTAATTTATTAAAGATGAAAACAAAATCCTCTTTAAATTATTTCATGCTAATTTTTATAAAAAAATAATCTGATAAAAATACCATTCAGTATAAATTAATTCCCCTAATAGCCTTTTACCAATTTCCTTGCATTTCATTCGACGATGGTCAGAAATTCAGAATTTTATCGACAAAATATGAAAATGAAACCATTTCCCGAATCGACACGACAGTAGGGGCAATAAAAAATTGCGTGGGTTTGCACAAAAGTTGAAAGCAGCGGGTTCGGGCTACAAGATCGATGGTGGGTGCATTTTTTATGGTAATGTACCTACTCGCCCCGGGCCACCGCTGCTCAGCGCTGCCCATTGTACGAACTACATGCCTTTATAAAACCTGCACTGAAATATGGACTCCTAGTACTCCCAGCTATGCAGCCAGCTTGCACTCTAATGAGAAATAAATTCACAAGTTTTCGATAAAGAACTAAATCGATGTGCCATGTTCTATCATGAAAAAGTATGACCATTATGACGTCATTTCCGAAAAAGAACTTTTTATGTAGCTATTTTGGATGAAATATAGGTTATTATTACGTGCAAAAGGAACGAAAAATAGTGAGGTTCTGGAATGGTACGTTTTGATATGAGTGGGGTACCGATTTCCAACACGCTACAATGTAGCAAAATGTTAGGACTTAAGCTAATATTTAATTATCATTTACTGCTTATTAATATCTACGGCGAAGCAGTAAAGACTAGCTTGCATAAGACAGAGCTTCAAGCGCTTGAGGTTACTGCAAGACCGGCTGTAATTAAAGATCTGCGATTGCGTAATAAATAACTTGTATGAATTCAGTAACAATGACAAAGCTGAGCAATTACTAAGAATAAACCTACAGTTAGCTACAGAGGTATGCCTAAAAACATAAACTCCAATAATCCAGTAACCCTACGTATCTAGCCTTATGAATAGACAAATGCATCCAATTAAACTGATTAAAACTGTTGAATTTACAACATGATATAATATTATGCAAAGCTTTATTTAACCACAATACCAAAGCACTAATTAAAGAACTTAACTAAAACAATTGCAAAAATAAAAATAAAACTCAAAATGTCTATCTACATTCTACATTTAGCTACAAGTTCTAAGTAAAATCAATTATTTGCAAAAAAAAACTCTGACATCAATTAAGGTTGCGTTTTTGCTTTCTTAATTACAGCAGGATATCAAATAATAATGGTACTATTATGTAATAACTCAAAAATTACCAAGTGTTCGTTGTGTGCTTAGCCCTTCCCCACCTGCGGGCTTATGCCCCCATCCGCTGCACAAGCTCAAATATCAAGCATCCGATTAAGCTTGATAAAGTATCAATTAATAGCGAACAGGCTACGTTTACAACGCTGTACACTAATACTTATTAAAGGAACACCTGTCTGCTAGGCTAGTGCGTAAGCTTCGTGTGCACTGGACACAAGAGTCTTTATTTTTTGCTTGAATCGCGTGAAGGTTTTTAAAGTTTTCTGTTTTTGATGTAGACTTCTCTATTCGTTCAGTCAGTCATTGTAGCTTTATTGGTTAAAAAAGTTGTCCATATCAATAATATGCATAAATCTGTATGTGTCTCCCTGTGCACCAAGCATTATTTGATTCTATCGTTAGCGGTTTCAAGATGGACGGAGGAACAAATTCTGACAGTGAAGTCACAAATACTCGGTTATAAAGTAAGCGATGCACAAAGACCTAGCAATTTATCTAACGAATGCAGTGTCACGATTATCGTGACATTAGATTAGAAGGTGTAGACTAAGGCCAGTTGTTTGTTTATACTAAGGCAAAGGCTAGAGTACGCCTACGCCGTAAGCAGTAACCACGATGATTGGACGGAAAATAGAAATAACGTAAACAATAATAACCGACTACAACAATAAGTAGAACGAGTTTAATTGAGGTAATCAATTGAAATAGTTACAGAAGTTGCCGCCTGAGAATCAACTTTAAAAATACCAACAAGAATAATAAGCTTGCAAAAATGCAGTCAATTGACAACCTCCTCAGTTTAAAATCTGTTAAAAAACCATGAATTTGAAACCATCGGTATATAAGTAATAATTATCAAAAACAACAATAAACTCATTGCGGCTTCGAAAGTCTCCTACGTCACAAAGGAGTATTGTGAGTTTCAGCGGAACCCCAGTTGCAAGTGACCGCAACTACAAAGTTGCAATCGTAGCCCCGCACCCATTGCCCGAGGCGACTCAGTTGCCCGCCGCATTTGCATTTACTTCACAGCACCGGAAACCAGGCTTGTTCGGACTTGTTGCTATAAAAATTTAGGCACTCTAATTAGAATAATTTCTAGCTTTACTACATGAAATAATACATTGCAACATGCTAACCTTATCCACGCATGAGATTACTTGATTACTTCCATGATTTCGAACGAGTGACAGTTTGAAAAGAAAATGGCTGATTGGTTTGCGAAAAGAATGTTGACAACATTGTAACTGATATGAATAATCATCATTAACGGATAAAAACAAGGAATGTATCGGTTACGTGTCATGCAAGTATGCAACGCAAGTAGAAGAAGTTGATTAAAGGAAAACTATGATTAATAGACGGGCTGGACATGTTGTCAATACTTTGTGAAAGCCTGTCATCACACAAGACTGACTTTATAATCGAGACAAACTTTTAATAAGAGGTTAACACGCAAATAATGGTGATACTAAATGTTCTTAGCACTCTGTTTAACTCATCAGGGGATCATAACTGAGATGATATATGAATTACAGATGTAGATATAAAGTAGTGAGAGAGAAAATAACGAAGGGTCCGACTCATACTGCTAGCGCAACACTGTAATTGCTATTAAAAGTTTAGAAGCGCCGCAGTTGCGGACTATTTGTATGTTCCATGTTCCTACACCATAGGTAGAGTTTCACACAACGCACAATAATTGCTCGTAAGGAGAGGAGTATTTGAATGGAACTCTGAAGTGAAGCTGAAGAAAATTATGTTAGTTTAGGGAAGATAAAAAAAAAAACTCAGCAACTTCAATATAGTTTCCGAAAAACAACAGAATTAGTGGCTAGCCTCAACAAGTTCTAGGTTTCGAGTTGTGTTTAGTAATTAATATTATATGTAAAGTATATCGAATTTCAACCGAAGTTAAAATCATGTAAAGACTTGCTTACCAAGTTACAAACACATAACATTATCAGTGAAATATAACCTAAGTCATACGAAAGATTAGCGACACGCAACTGAAAACCTGACTGTATCGTTGCGTGTATGGCCACCTTAAAACCAAAGTGTTTTCCAAGAGGATCTCAAGCGTGACTGCAATTTTACAGAACTAACCTTTTTTCAAGGGAATACTTAAACAGTGACATTTAAAGAAACCAGTCAATTACTAGTAACTAGTACGCCACGTTTCCCGAATCGGTTGCGCGTGATTCACTTAGGTTAGGTGCACTCAGTGCCACTGAGTCGATTCTTTGTTATTTCCGTCCATTAGTGTAACATTGTATTTTTTGTGACTAATGCAAATACTCATTGTTGCCGATAAATTGGGGAAATTGTATTTTTGAAGCTGATTTGTTCTGGCTAGAGGAGGAAAACCACAATTTATTAAGGTATAATAAAAACGTAAAAAATTCTACGTCTCAAGCAGTATTGTGGTCTAGGTTTGCTAAAACTTTCACGCCAACATGAAGGTTTTTTGTGTTAAGTTCTTTGATTGTTATTTTAAATCAGTGTAATTCGTATCAGGAAATAAATTTTCTCTGAACCTCCCAACTATTTATCGAACCTACGGAACGCCTAGAGGAAATCCTACACAACTATTACTCATATACGTAGTTACGTGTATTGCCTAAGAAGGGCCATAGGTGGTCGCCGTCACGATGGCCATAAACTGAGGCTACTAGCAGAATGCCAAGCGTTCACATTTATGACTAACGTTCAAGACATTCTTACGCCAACCGCACACCAAATAGACTAAGGGCCTTAGCAGACATGATATAGCTGTCGCATCGGCAATCAGCGATTGAAACGCTCTTCACAAGTGTACGTATACAGCAACTGACGAAAAGCGACCAATTTAAATCGCGCAATTTTGATTCATTAAATGCAGCGCCAAAACGCAATGCAGCATTGATGAAGTCGCAACGTCGCCGATGTTAGTCAGCTAAGGCCAAGCAATATCTTGTAGGACTTGAGTTTTTACTTGTGTCAACATATCGACACGAAAAAGGAACAAGTCTTGAGTTTTTACCTTGACGAGAAAAATGAATGTCGTGTGCTTTTAGGTAATTATTAGGATCCCAGAATGCGATTAATTTTAGCATGCTGCCTGCATCCATAGTCGAATTCAATGGGGCTAGAAATTACGTCGCTACACATATACATTCCTATCATCTACTTTTAGTAATATCGGATGTCTAGCGCAGAAAGGGGATCAGAAACCTCGCCAAAATGCATACATAGCCCAGAGCTTATTAACTCCGCACAATTTTGAAGGGGAGACGAAAATCTCATTACAGTCTCCCCCTAATGGAGAATTACAGTTTTAGGAGTAACTTACGAGGGCTTAAAGTATATCCTGATTAACTATGATCATGATGTTTACCTGAAACAGAAGAAAATTGAAAATTAATACCGCAATGTTGTGTATTACCAAAACCGCAAACTTTTTCGAGTTGTCCAAATGTAAGAAAATCATACAACCTTATACATATACGTATTATGGTCACATCAAAAGTACATTTATTCCTTAAAGTAGATGAGATATCGAATTGAAGGAATTAATGTACTTTTGTAAACTAGCTAGGTAAAGCTGATCAAACTGCTAAAAAAAGTTAGGTCCATTTAGTTTCGCTATGCCTAAGGAGATCTCGGGAATTCTATTAGCAGTGAGAGTGAGAATGTTGTAAATATAAAGAAATCGGCCGGATACGCCCAAACACAGCCAAAGAAACCTAATACATACTGGGTTCACACTTAACAGTCCAATAAAACCAAGATGTCCGTTCATACGTGTGTACTTCCAGCACATATAATTCCCATCGTTACTGCGGCAACAAAACCAGGTCTCCATAATAGAGAGGAGCACATGTGGCGAATCGAATTACCCACACATTAGAGCTGTTTAACGTTTTATTTGTTTTTTAAGCGCGGGCGCCGGCGCGTCGCTTTGCTTTATGATCGGAAACTATGGGCACTACTGCACTAGTATATGGGGTCCTGGTATACTGAGCTCACCTTAAATAGAATGATTGTTTGGTAAATCTTTATTTAAGTTCGAAACTGTTACTACCGAATGTCAAGTTGTTAAGTTCAGCAATCAAGAACTTTTATATTGTTTTATTTTAACCCAATTAATTGAAATATATCTATTTCAATTAATTCAATCACTCATTCAATTTATTCAATTGTGTGATTCTGTACTTCCAATCAAAGCACACACAAAACTACTAAAAGTATAAGTTATGTGGTATAGATCTATTTTCCTTGTTAAGCTACACGAAAAGGCCTAAACCCTGGATAATTTCTTAAGCAATCTTTCACATGCATCTCTTTGAATTTTAAACCGTCTTATTTGCTGTGGCGTCATTTCCCTACTTCGCAAAGGGCTGTCCCGCCGCGGCACGACAATTACCGAGGCGACACATCACCGCGACGCGTCTTAAGCACCGCAATCATTTCGCCAGTTTTCTTCACCACTGGCGGTAACAAGCAAGTTGTGAGCGAAAAGCGGGGTTTTTTTGTAAGTTGTAGTAGATAGTACATCTCGTGGAGTTGAAAGGGACTTGGAGACAAACGTAATCTCGTGAAAAAGAACTAAAGAAAACCATTTCTGACTCTAATGAATCCTCAAAGTCATCGTCAAAGTTTAGTAAGTAACATACATTTTTTGCTACGTAATATTTTCATCCAATGGAACTGCAGTCTGAACTGCAAAAACTGGTTTCCTTAATTATGTAGTATTTTTTGGATTTCGGCTCTGGTTTTATGAAGCACAGCTTTAAAAGCACGAAAATTTAATCAGAATTCTCATCTACCATTGCTCTTATGACTTGCACCACCATCGTCTGGTCCCAAGGCGCTCGTCGTAGTCCCGCCACTACGCGACATTAGTCATCGGTCAAGTGCGCCTCTGGGACAGAGCGGGATACCACTAGCTTTGTCCCTTTCTACACACACAATCCAAATACTACGCGTTTCTATTTGGATTGCGACGTGAAAACTACGTCTGCGAAATCCCGAACACTTTTTCGTCTTTGAAAACTCGCAACTGATCGGATTAAACAATCTTGGTTGGAACGTGAGGTTTTACTGAAATTTATCTACGAGCTACTTGCTGTTTTACCCCAAATTGTATTTTAAATAATATCTTGTTCTCTTTAGCGTCTGTTTGAACGGCAACAATGATAATAATTTCGAAGTTTGCTCCACAATTCAGCACAACGAGTTTCATTAGATGAATACATTTAATGAAATTATCGTAATTAACACTAACGACAGTCATTACACTAACAAAGATGAAGTGCATCTATTTCTACTGCTCATCTATCTGCAGCAGCTATTTGACTGAAATAGATGCGGCTATGTAGGTCTTTCCGACATTTACGATCAGTATTCGTCGAACAAAATCCATTTCGACGTCATTTGGTATTTATTAGTCTAGATAACTTTATATGAGTATACAATATGGCGACTGTCTGTCATGTGGGAGTATTTCTTTGGAAGTGCAGTCTCTTCCGTCTACGTAGTTCCATCTAGCAAAGCGTTATATTTGTCGAAATATATCGCCATTACTGGCAACCTCCGTCAGACAATTAGTCATTTCTGTATCAGTGGTATCCACTTTTATATTTCAATATGTTCGTATTTTATATGCACTGATAGCCTCTCAAGTAATGTTCTTTTATTGTGACTATTTTGGTCAGCATATTATACTTACCATATACTTAGAAATAAATGGTATTCTTCTTCTTCTACTTCAAACACATCATTGTCTCTAAATAAGTTCAATCAGATAAATTAAAAACTCGCTAATTAAAAACCATGAGTGGGTCCAATATTACAGTTAGAATGTGTCGGCAATAAACTTAGCATTTTCATCGTAACAGGATGCCATGTAGGTGGCAATTAATTTCGATCTGTCTGGGTTTCTTACTTTGTCCCCTGTAGGCGTAGATCAAGGTCGTACATAAACCTATTATTTAGTATTCATATAACTCTTTCAATAATAATCAATACAACACCCTATTAAGTAAATAAGACTAAAGGATTCGTACCAAGACTATTGTTTCCAAGGCATATTTTTGTTACTGAAGACAATGTAGCACACATTGATATAATCAAATACATCGTCGTAACAATACAGTGGGGAACACAATATTCCGTGATGACGATTCAACGTCTTGTGTTCAGCCTGCAGCCCACAAGCAGCTATGCAAGGCGTGCTTCAATACTCGTCCGGCTGTTAACCACTAGTTTGAATGTAGTCGTATGAGCACAATGCGATGCTGCTGCTGTTGCAGCAACTATTAGCTACGACGATACGATAATAGGCAGTGAGTTTGTGCCTCTTGTACATAGCAGATACCTTTATGTGACAGTGTGACAATTAGAAACTATTGCATATTCCCTCTACTAACTGACTGGTCTCAAAAAATCCACAATTTTCACCAAACGGCAAGGTGGGTAATGGGTTACTTTTTATGATGAATGATATTCTTTTATTTCCATTTAAGAACAACCAATAAAATAAAATAAAATGATACCAGTTCCCGAGCCCTCAAACTATATGTTAATACATAGGAACAAGCTCTTTATCAAATGTACTAGTAGCTACTCAGGGACAAAGCGATTTTTGGGCGGATGGGACCGTTTCAACCCTTTCTGTGATACAAAAAGCGGTTAGGCGATAACCGAGGGATAGACACGGACAGGGGACATGACAAAATCGATCGCATTAGCATATACTGGTGACAATACAAGGGTAAAGTCTCCGATGACCATTCCTTGACGGAATTTCACGACAGTAATATACAACAACAGATTTTTTGCAGCATTGACGAAAAAAGAGCTCTAGAAAAAGATTATCAGCTAGTATTTCCAGCAAATGACGTAAGTGTGCGAATGTGCGTCAGCGCGGATTTCGCTATGAAATCGTAATTGGATCCAGTCGCCTGCCCCGTCAGCGTTACGTGGGCTATTGTCTTATTAGCGGCAAATTAATACTTGGCGCAAATGTACGGGTTGTGTGAGCATGTGTACTATGCACTATGGTATTAACGAGTTAGTGGGAACTGATGGTGGTTACGGTGGAGTGCGAAAAAATAGACTTAACGTCGAGTTCCACCCCTATAGCCGTGTAAAGGAGGATCCCAGCAAAAGCCAGAATTAATAATACCAACCACTTTTTCGTCCTAACATCTAGCTACTGTATATAACAGTAAAACATATGCCGAGCGTTGCTGTTTTTTCTGGAAGCGAGAACCCTAAGTGCGCCTCCAAATGAGAATGAATGAATATAGGCCACAGCGACGCCAAGAAAATGGGAATATTTTTCATGAGAATATGTTCATTTTACTAACAAAAAACATTACCATTTTTGGTTAAACCTAAATTTTAGACAACGAAACATAAACTGCTTATCTAAAATTGGTACATATAGCAAACAGCCAGACTTTCAAGGTTTTAGAAGCCTATCCGTTGGTAACAGAGCACTAAAAATTCCGCTTTTCGTTTATCCATTAAGTTTTTATGTTCCACCATAAACTCGGCCTGGGATTAAGGTCAGAATAAGTTCGAAGTCTGCCAGCAATTAAAGGCAGTGTCTTCGGAATCCCACGTCTAATGCGTGGGCAGGTTTAGATCCCGGTTTGTTAGAGGCGCGCCTTTTCTCGCGAACAATGGTTTTGGATCACTAATCTTGAGATACACGTCATGAAGAATTTTAACATTCGAAGCTTCCATTACTCATTCCTTTTGCTATATGGATGCTTTCTACCAATTATCACTTTAATACCAACAGCCACATATAAAACATTACCTCCGTATCTCAAAGGAGGACAAAGGATTAATAACAGTGCGAGCAATTAGAACTTTTTGTGAAGGATATTTACGATGCCAATTAAAAGTGAGCTTGCTAAGAATAATTATGATACTCGCAGTGTAAATCTTAGTCCGATGCGGTACGGTAACAAAGCAATAAATACTTGTGTAATTTACTGCTACAGTCGAGAATTAGCATAGACACCTTGAGCGTGATATAGATTTGATCCTATTTATGTAGCGCCACGATCTTATCAGGGCAAGGACTGACTCTGAGAACGCCAAACCGCTTACCTGAGTGTAAAATAAAAGAGAAAAGACTACGAACAGGCACTACCTACCAGATAAATAAAAAAAAAAACACAAATCTCATGCACCACATGACCTTCAAATAGCATTGGAAATGAACTTCGGTAATACAGAAAGAAAACAAACATGTAGGAATATTTTTATATTTTTCAAAACATTTTAATACATACTTACTACTACTACCTTAAGATTATTATTTATTTAATAATTGTAAACTTTGAATAATTTTCTTAAAAACTGGGTTCACAAGTGACATTATTTAATGTTATTTAAAACAAATATTTGTTTTTGAAAACTTTGTGAATGTTAATACAACAGAATTACAAAAGAATATGAACACCATAGCTATTTATCGACCAAAACCCAGAATATATGTTAGATACTTCAAGATAGATTATAGATTCAAAAAGAGCGCACGCCCGACACGCTCAAATCCAGATCTTGAACACGTCAAAACTCCAATTTTTTCTTATTTTTTAAAATTTCAAAAAAACATCCCGCGGTATAATAACCTTTCTGAACATGTACATGTAATTTTTTGTAATATTAAAAAAAAATAAGAAAAAATATTTTAAAAATGACTACTTTAGAAAAAAAAAGATGACTAATTCAACTTTACTTTTGCGTTCATTGTGGACCTCGTCAATAAAGACATTTTGACAGTTAACTACATTGCCTTAGGAATATCGGCATGTCACAGTTTTTTTTTTAAAGGGGGCCACCAGCCCACTACCACAGCGATCGAAAAAACATTTCCAATGTTAAAATGAGAGACAGATTGAAAAGGAACAGAATCAGATCCGATCTTTTGGCAGAAAGTTTAACCGAAACTCTGCAGGTATGAAATCCTACCTAAGTAACCATCAGGAGCTAATGATACCAGGGCTGCATAATGCATAAAGCAAAATATTAATTTCGCCCCCCTCCCTGGAATGAGCAATACACATAAACAGTGTTCTTTCCACACCTCCAACAATTCATTACTATTGCATGGACAGTTGATTCGTTCCCAGTGCGGGTGTGACGTGACCGTTTTGTAGGATACTACGCGAACACAAAAAAATTTCGCGTGAAATGTCGACTAGTAGCGAGACTTTACACTGAAGTGTGAATAAAAGATAAGAAGTGTGGTATTCATGGAAATAGGGTAGAATTGGAGTTTGGAAATATAATCAATGAAAGTGAAGTATTTAAGGATACGATACTTTACCTACGATATTTTTTTCTGAACTGTTTATGATCAGGTGTTATGATAAATATTAATAAACACCGCGTTGGACCTTTTATTAATGTTTATTTTATAAACTGATGAGACTAACCAGAAGTAATTCAGAAAATTTCATATAACTACGAAGTTTTATGTAAAACTTAAACAAACTAAAACTTGCCATTTTCAAACATAATTTAGATATTTTTTCACCCAATAATTTATTGAAGGTTCTGGCTGTAAATATTTGTCGTATAAAGATATAAAAAGACAAAGATACACAATCACTTGGAGGTCGGAAAGGAGTCGCAAAAGTCTAGATATTATAAAGGTGGAAGGTAGAATTCAGGGACTTGAAACGTTACTCAAAATAACGTTACACGAAGTTTCAGTAACGATAATTTGTACCGTTCCACCAGGATCGCAACCAAATGTATTCCTTGCCTATAACGATACTAACAAACGAAACGAAATCTTCAACTGTTTGATAACAGTATTAAAAGTAAATCGTTATTAATATATCGGTGTAACGAAATAATAACGTTATTCATTTCGATACGCAACATTGCCAAAAAAAATTGTGTAGATGACACTATCACATAAATATAAAAGTAAAAGATGTCTGTAAAAGATGCGCATTCTCGAACGAACTTAATGTTTGAATCCAGCGGTGGTTTACCACCAGCCGGCCGCCGGCCACCGTCACGGGGTGGCCGGTGGTGGTGGAGGTGGGCGACGACGGAGCGGTGGTCAGCGGGAAACGTTCTTAAGGTAAACGTTATACAAATGAACTTGTAACGTTATTACAAGAGGATTATTATTTCAATAATAGCCTATTATTGTTCCTCTGCTGGGAAAAATGAGCCTTCTCTGTATATGAAGAGGTCCCGGAAGACAGGAATTAAATGGGGAGGAATATTTAATAATAAATAAATATAAGTTTTGATTGTTTGTTGTTTATCAAACAAAACTGTAAATTGTCTTTGGTCTCTAGCCTTGACATAAGCAATAGACAACATTTGCCAAACTTTTTATTCGTTTTCGAATATTGAATACGAGGCTTTTGGCTTTTGGTGAATGTGTATTTTATGTACCTAATATTTTTTTTGTAATGTGCGTTTATTTTGTGCAGAATAAATTTATAATGGGGCTGACAAATAAACTCGATTTTACATCACATTGATCGTCAATGCAAGAGTTTCCTATTATGGAGTATTACGTATTTACTTTTGGTATTATAAAATAAAAATACACGTTCGATAGTGTGTTATCTTTTACGTTATACAGAGCTAATAAATGATCTGTTACTTTTATAAACCTACAATTTTAATTAGATTGAAGACTTAAAATACGATTTTACTTTCTATTCTGAATCACTACTAAATCATAATTAACACCAATATCATTTACAACTTCATTCATGTCTATATTAAGACTATTGCCATCTAACGTTTTAACGTTTAATTCAACTGTATTTCAAGTTCCAAGTCCTGCATTCCTTGGAAGCTTGATAGCACTAGTACAAACTACAAACTTAATTATTCCGATCCGGTTTGAACCAGTTGTGTAACTTTGTACTACCATATGTATAGTTAAAGACAAGCGTTCGTGTGATAAATATGCAGTATCTCCTGTATCTGATGGAAAATGTATTAAATCTATGAATATTTTTGTCATAATATCTCATTAAGCTGCATCTTAATGAGATATTATGACAAAAATATTCTATATATAATTTCTATATATATTAAATTTTCTTAGATTCAAATAAGGAATTAGATTCAGATAAGGAAAAGATTTTAATAAGACCATGTTCCTTAACACCCGAAGATTTTTATGTAAAGAGGCCTAATATGGACTAAGGAGAATTCATATTAAAATAACAGAAACAACAAATTTATTCAGCAAAACAAAAGCAGGTAGGTATTAAGAGTCCTATTTTTAATTTTTTTTACATTTTTTAAACAAATTCATGATTTTGAACGTTGTAATTTTCAGCAACAGTAAGATATTTTAATTAGTTGATTATGAATAAATATAGTGCACTTATCTTTCTTGTAAGTTGGAGTTACACATTTTAATTTTTCTTTTCGTGTTTTGACTATAAATATTTTACGAACTCAGTCTACAAGAAAATCCGTCGGCGATGGAACTTTGACGCTCAAATTCACATTGTTCCATTCAATTCTAATAAAAGCTAAAATTACTGAAAGATATGAATGTTTTACTTGTTTATTGTAGTTCTAGAATTTCTTTAAATTTATTGAATTTTCACAGAAAAAATCATAAACAAAAGCAATAAATCTCTTGATTCAGCGTCCATTATATTCCAAATAAACATAATTTTATCAAATAAACTAATAAGATATAAAATTCCTATCTACAATGAATTCATATGGCATTAAGTCCACCTTTGTACGGTTATTTTTACTTGTGCATAAAGTTTTAATAAATAAATACATTTCATTAGTTTTCGTTTCTCAATATATGAGACAAAATTTCCGTAAATAAAATTAAAGTACTATATATATATATATATTCCGCGTCAATTGAGCAAATCAC
Source organism: Omphaloscelis lunosa (assembly GCA_916610215.1). Lineage (NCBI taxonomy): Eukaryota > Metazoa > Arthropoda > Insecta > Lepidoptera > Noctuidae > Omphaloscelis > Omphaloscelis lunosa. The sequence continues at coordinate 21,713,188 of OU744246.1, forward strand.
TTGAAAATAATGCGTAACTCCAACTTACAGGAAAGAGAGAGAGAGCACTATCGCTATTATAATCAATTAATTAAAATATCTTACTGTTGCTGTAAATTACAACGTCAAAAAACATGAATTTCCGTTAAAAAAAATGTAATAGGACTCTCGAACCAACAACTAGAATACAGAAGATGATTTTAATGCAGCAGAATTATTTAAATTAAACTACTTATTCTTTGCAGAATTATAACAAGAACGTGATGATGAATTAAAGGAAGAAAGAAGGCGCCTAAATTAATAATGAAGAACCATAAAAAAATACAATATAGGAGAATACTACTCAGAATCATGTAAAGAAGGTATTAAAACGTTAGATCATAGATTCATATGGCCCGAATTGTCGATAGACTGAAACGAAAACATGTCCAAATGAAATGCGTCGACGTCTTTAATTTGAATGAATATGTCGTGTCCTTACTATCGCTGTGACCTACATAAGTAACGTGATTGTTCGTATAAATTATAATGTTTTGAATGAACACTATTTCATAACACATTGTTGAACAAAACAATTTGCGTAACGTGTGTACTACGTCTTCCTGTTATCATCCGGCCACTCTGTTGTTTAGATATTATACGTGTGTATTTATATTTTTAGATACTTCTGGTGAGACCAGAAGTATCTAAAAATATAAATACAAAAATTTCCTCAACCATGAGTGGTTGAGGAAATTTCCAATTATAATGTTAAAGATAAAAAGCCCTCAGACGATGGTATTTCTATCTATAGGAGTCCTCGTATTTATGAATATAGCAGCACTGCGCATGGTATTTAAAAGACCTTGCTTGTAAATGTTTTGAAGTTATTGAACTTCGCTATATCCACCGTAATTAAGTAGGTATGTGCATAAATGTATGACCTAGTTTCTACGTTTCCATTTTGAAACTTCAATATCAATATATCATAATGAAAAACAGATTTGACGCTCGACAGAACTAACATCGAACCTCCTAAATATGGCGTAGTTGCGGTCGCCTACATTGATCTAGAAAGTTCCGCCCAAATCATTTATTTTTCGCAACAGACGTACGTTCCCCTCGGCTCAGGGACGACTACTGAACCGTAGACCTCAGGTGCTCCTTCTGGGTTCAACACGCATGCGCCCTGCGAACCAGGTCTGCATGCAACCAACCAACAATATTTACGGTGCGCAAAACTCCTGCTGCAGAGAACTGAGCTTTAGCTTCGTAGACATAAGGCATCGATTTCATTTCGTGATAACTACGTTTCCTGACTTCTTTATAACCCTTCGTAGATGTTATGCAAAACTGCGGCCACCTATTCGGAACGTTGTGATCAGGTGATGGAAACAACGTGATAAGCATCTCGGATTGTAGGTTCTATTTGAACGAGGAGGAATACTAAGCCTTTTTGTCGGAAAGCATTCGTTGAAAGCTGGCTATCAACTGGGGATATACGTGAAACATTTTTAAAAGAAAGACGAGATTTTTCTCGTTTAGGAATGAATATATTTTGTGAGTATCTAGATAGCGATGAATTCTGGGCCGCATTTGGTCGTGACTTAGCGGAAACGTGGGACAGTGTCAAACTAAGTGGGAAATGGGTCATAACCACATGCTGATGTCATAGCTACATTCGATACGCCGCGGTCGTCTGGGTACACTCGCCGTAGGAGACCGAATGTAAATATTACAAGAACGTGAATGAAATCGACCTTCGCTAATTCAAATGAGTGGCAACTCCAATCCTTGGGAGTTTCTGAAATTGTAATAAGTCTAAATTGTCAATGGTTTCTGTGAGTATAAATAAAAGACGTAGATTTGTAGGTGTCAAGGCGTAGACAGATATTGCGCCGTTTTTATACATTCTTTTTTGTAACAAGGGTTCCAGTTTTATTAACATTAAACTGTATTGTAGGATATAAAGGAGAAAGGGTATCGCCGAAAGTATTTCTACGTAGGTCCTTCAGCTCCTAATGTTTTCGAAACGTGTAGATTTTTTACTGTTTCATTTTGAAAACTTAACTAAGCACAATTTTATTAATTAATCTCAATAGAGACAGAGCATACGGGTCGTAAATTAATTTCAGTCAACACTATCTTTTCTTTGCGACGCAATTACGTCTAAAAGCAACCCAAAAAGAGGGTAGGTAGTCGGATACCAGGGATGCATAAAGCCCAGCCTCTACAAACAAAAAGGGGAGAAAATTGATTAAAGAATAGCTTCTCTGTTTACATTTTAATATTGCACACATATAGCAATCCAATAAGGTGGGTAGTTTCAAAGAACCCTTACAGATTCGCGTTTACTTAGCCAGAGATAGGCGAAATTAAATGCAGAGTAGGTTACGTATGCGTGCGTGATCCACGCATTTCATTGTGGTTGAATTTTAAAAGCCAGAGGCATACCGCCGGAGGTAAAATATAACCCAGCGGTATATAGAATCCAGTTTATTGTCATTATAGTTGATGTAGAATACCGTTTATATGCCTACGATTTAGTGACAATATCGTGGTCAACACCCAGAAAGCAAGTTTTGTGATATGAATGTTAGCTTTTTCCACTTTTCGAGAAGAGGCCTTTTCCATGCATTATACCTAAGCTCCACATGACATCCACCAACCCGCACTGGGCCCGTGTGGTGGATTACGGTCATATAATCTGATTGTGCTTATACCTTAGCTAGCCCTTTATTTATCATTGGACGGACATCAAATAGCTATAGAAAAAAAAAAGATTTACAATGAGTGCTGACGAAATAATATGACTTTGTATCTATAAAGTATGAATGTCTACGTCCTGTCTCGATCGAATGTTATCATAACACAGGGATGAAAAATATCTGCTTCGTTTCTTATTAGATTCTCCGATGGAATTATTGCGCAGTTTTAAAGCTGTTTATAATTTCTCGTTAAGGAAACTTTGTAAGCATTTGTGGAAATATTCCTTTTAATAATATGCATAGTATTAATTCTGAGCATCCTGTTTGGGTTCAAGGGATTATAGTTATGGCTAGCGACATAAGTCAATGGTCTCAAGCTGCGCATTGAAAATATTTTGAACGAAAGGCTGAGAATACAGACTTGTGAATAAAAAAGGTTTATTTATGGAAGTTAAAGAATATTATAGTAGTCATATTATAATCAATGATGAAAATACTCCTGAAGAAGTCGTTCTTAATATAAAAAGCGTTTACGATTATAAGGAGTGGGGTCTAATTGAAGTAACTGTTCAGGATAATACCTTATCTTATGTTGAAATTCATTGTGTACAGCCGTTTATTTGTCACCAAATCAGGTACCATTGCGTAAATTATACCAAACCACGATTTACTTTGAAGATCCCAATTCTGAACATTGTTCCGAGTGGAAGTTGGCACTGTTTGACTTTCTCGCTGCTTCCGATTGTTTTTCTTACAACTTAACTTGGAGGAAAGCTTAAGTATCAATTGTTTATGTTAACAGAGCTTTGAATCTGGGTCTACGAGAAACAGTATTTAAAGCGAAGTTACGATTTCGCACAGTTCTACAAACTACAAGTAAGTAGATACAGATTGGCAAAAAAGAATCTGGAAAAAATAAGGGCGCCACTATCGCGCTTATGTGACTTCGAATGGGAAATGAGTATAAGAATTTATACAAATTGTTCAATTTAATTTATATAGTAGGTTTTTTGTTATTACTTAAGTAAAATATTTAGTTCCAAATGTCACCACGTCAAACTATTTTATGTCGACCGTCCGTTTAGAAGTTGACACAAGTGTGGATGATCGAAAGATAAAGGGAAATAAAAGAACAAGATGCAGATAGAAGATAAGAACCAATAACGTAACATCAAGGAGAGGACAAAAAATAGTTTAAATCGATTTGGAATTTCCTATTTTCACTTCAGATTACTATATCAAACGATAATAAAGACCTACAGTTGAACCTCTATTAGATTTTCAACACGTAGAATCTTATAACTCGATTTTCAGTCATGCATTCTGAGAGTCTAACAGTTATTAAGCTCTTGGGAAAAACTAAAATTTTATGAGCTTTAGAAGTTGAAAAAACAACACCAGAGAAGTTATCAGTTATCCCCAAAATAGAACCCGTTCCCCAAGTTACCTGTTACATAAAGGATAAACGACTATTTCCTTCAGAATTTCGGATCGTAAACTTTCAGAAACAGTTAGCGAATCAAAAAATTTGTATCGGCAAGGAGGAGTCACGTCTGTGAGTAAAACTTGAGAAGTTCACACCAACTTAGTTTTGCTCGTAACAGTCGTAACTTTGTTGGAGGCAGATACTTCGTTTGAGACTTATATCTGTGTGGCTACAAAGTACAAATACAAAAGAATATGGAGAAGGTTGAATTATGTAGTAAAATATGAATTAACAGGACATGGAGTTTTCAAAGTAATCTATAGTGCTTTTGTCACGGTTCTCCCCCCTGCAAAATACTAGGAAGGCATAACGGAAAGGCGGTTTTGGTCGTGTGTAATCATGACCACAGATCACCATGACGTTCTGACGTTCATAAAGCAACACGTAAAATCTGAGAAAATTCTGGTTCAAATATAAAAACTCCACAGCAATCATCGCCTTTACATACCAAGACTCCTCCTGCTTATTCGTGGATCTTTGACAGTCGTTACGGGTCGTCAGAAGCCCGAAAGTCTGACAACCAGTCTTACCAAGGGGTATCGTATTACCCAGTTACAGGGTTGTGGAGGTGAAACAGGAGGTCAGGACCCTAACATAGTTGGAAAGAGAATCTACTTTTTTTATTGATTGATTGAATATAAAAAAACTCAAAACTTGTTCAATTTATATACACGACTTCTTTGGACTTTCGTGCTACGTTATTCTTATTCGTATCTGTAATTTGGACGACAAGTACTATTTCTTTAATCAGTTGTTCGCCAGTAAGCCTTCTGATTTGTATCTTTTTATTTATCAGCGCGCCCCTACTATTTTTATTTTGTCGTTTAATTAAAAAAGCTGTCACTCGTGAATTGCACTCTTACACTCTCATAATACGGATTTCACATCGACAGCAATTTGTTTGAGGTCGTATTTTGTTACATGGTATTATGTAACTATTAATTACTTTTATTGATTTGACCACAGAACATAGTTTTCGTTGGTAGATTTTACCATTATAAATGTTAATGATACGGTACGAACTTATGTTACAAATACATATAATTTACTAGAATTTAGGCTCGTGCAGACCAGCGCGATATCGCGGGGTACAAGGGTCGCGCTGCCTGTAGCGCCCGCGATATTGGTTGGCATGCGAAGTTGTATTAAACTATTAGAATACTCTTTATTTGCTTAAAGAGAGCTATTGTCTATTCTGTGCCTATAGGGCCATAGGGGCTAAGTCGTTAGTGATATCAATATGCTAAGTAATTTCAGTAATAAATTGAAACGGGAGGTCCGTTTCAATTTATTCGTGTATTTGCATTATTTAAGTCAAAATCTGTAGTTTCAACAGCTTTTCCCTCGTCGTCGTCACTTTTTGTCTTCAGTTTTGTCACAGCCATCGTTTTCTAAGTTAGCTTAGGTCTTAAGGCATGGGATGCGGTGAATGTACAAGTATCTCCCGGGCCCCCGACTCATAGTAGTACCTAGTAGGAACAGTGGGTTTTTAGTCGGTAGGATTCCCGACATAAACCTCCGTTCTCCCAAGACGGAGGGTATCCATGAGCGATTCCCACGGAAAAAAATTGTCTTATTCGCATGAGTGTTACTTTCAACAGCCCGTTGAAAAAAAAAATCTCGAGATTATCTTGAAGTTAAAGTTAAGCTCCGTTCAAGAATTCAGTGTTTATATTCCAATACATTTGTGGCTGGCGGAGTATCTTTTTCCAAACCTATATTTCTTTCAGCCGTCCTTCAGTTCACTGTATTTCTATAGCCGTAGCAAACTCAAACTCAAAGCATTTATTTCAATTAAACCATTTACAGGCACTTTTTAACCGTCAAAGAGTCGGTCAGTTAGTTAGAAAGTTGAAGCTAGTTGTCAATTCCAAAACGTAGATCTCCATGGAGAAGAACGAGCAAGAAACTCCAAGGACACTCTTTTAAATATAGATATTATAAAATCCTGGACACATTATTCTGATTGAGAACAATGTACAAAAAATAATCAAAAGCAATTGAAAATATAAGATTAAAAGTAAGCCCTGATGGTGCCCGTTCACGAACATGACGCGTGGATCAGCACCATCCAGCTCAACCATTTTGTAGGGAAACGCATCTTTCACATAATCTTCTTCCTTTATATTCATACTCAACACTTTTTCCACGACATTTTGATTTCTCGGACCTATATTCACACTTAGCTGCCAATATTTATCAAACTTCTAAACCTCAAGTGCTATCATACGATGCCTCTAGTAGGGCTCCCAATCTCGTTATACCGATATCCTGAAATACCGAGATCCCGCATGATTTCATCAATCCCGGTTACTGCGGAACAGAGCGGGATCCTGCGGGATTTAATATTATTACGGGCACATCCTTTCGAAATACTGACGCTGCTCGCGCCGCGGCAATGCATCCGTAAGCAACGCAGCTGAGCGGAAGGTTTTCGCGCCTGCAGTTACCTACTGCAGGCGCGAAAATGGTCGTCTCGGCTGCCATATTGTTTACTATGCTTTTTCTAATAAATATTTCAAACTTCAAGCATGCTATGTTTTATTACTCACTGTTAACAACTTTTATCGAAAAATACGGGATCCCGCAAGGGGTTGCGGGATCCCGTATTTTTATAGGCTTTAGGGCTTCCAATCCCGCATCCCCATGCGGGATTGGAAGCCTCTAGTATACGTGTTTATTAAATGATATTGTTCTATGATCGAGTTTATAGCCTAATGTTTAGTAAGCTCTCCGAGGTTGGTGACGTCATCACTCCTATTCGGACTGTGACCGCATCGCTATCACTGGCGCATATCTATCATAGTGGATGTACATATTAAAGTAATTTTATGTATAGGTACATAATGTGTGTGATAGAAACACGAATGTATTGTTTTTATTTAAATATCAAACAGATGTATGGGAGACTTTTTGTTCGTAGGTACTTAGCTTATTTTTTTTTTTAATATAGTGATAAAGCCACACAGTTATGAAGGTGATTCGTACAGTCAGCAAAATAATTTAAGTCGATTCACACTATATCGATTTTCAAAACATAATAATTTCGAACCTAATATATAATACAAATATTATGTAGTTCCTTTTTACCTTTTAGGGTACGGAATCTTATAAACGGTACAGATGTAAAATTAAAATACTCGTAATACAAGCTCTTACTTACATGAAATGCTAAAAGCAGTGTTTCGAATGATTTCGTGCAAATTTAAATTATTTTGTTTTGTTGTTTTGTTAATCGATTTAAGTTGCTAACCGTACCTAATGGAATCAGTTTGTACGGCTATTTCGCTAATATTTTGGTTTCGTAAAACTTACACACGAAGTTTTTTTTTAAAGTAGGTATCTATCTAGGGTCTAATTAAACACATTCTAAATCCCGTAAGTGACAAGATAAGTGTCGTGTCTACCTTTTTGCGACGAGAATACATATTTAATGAGAATGATTTTGGGTTCCGAAAAAGGGAACGAAACGGAATCCCCAATTTTCAAGACAGAAATAGGTCTAAAACTTTCAGCCTAAAACTGGGAAGCTTTCTGCCACTTGACATCACTATAAAACATATGTAAGTACGTATAGTACGCGAGCGTTAGTAGTCCAGACAAAACAGACAAAATGAGTTGTTAAGCATAACTCGCATAGAGCTAAACATTGGTACAGGTGTTAATTACACTATTACAAATAAAATGTCAAATATCCCCACCAATCTTACTTCTGATAAAAAATTTATTCAAGGTGAAAGGTCAAAAATATCGGTTTTTCGCATATTTCTCTTAAACGGTAACTGTTATCGTAAAAATTGATCGGATAAAAGTTGTAAATCGCGCAATTGTCTACAAAACTTGTTCAGATACTTTTTTTTTCTACGAATCAACATTCCTGAGATATGGCAACCGCGATTTTAAAAGTTGAAACAGTCGTATTATGTAGTTTACTTGGCGCATTAATTTAACGTGTTTTCCCCAGCATACTCCACGATCTATTGTGATCAAGTAAGTATGATTAGATAGTCTATTCTAATTATTGAAAAGTTTATACTATTGGTAATGATCAAAGTAGAACGAACGAACAGTTGTTTTTTTTTATTTACATAAACCAGGTACTTTTACATTGTCAAGGGGTCGGTCAATCAGAAAGATGAGGCTAGTTGCCCATTCCAAAGCGTAGTAGGTACCTATGGAGAAGAACGGGCAAGAAACTCCACGGACACTCTTTTAAATCAAATTCATGTGAGAACAATTAAGAAAGAGGCACGTTAAAAGCGTCCGTAATAAAAAGAAAAAAAAAACAATTCAAACGTTAAAATAATTTTCTGATGCTGGTCTGTTTATTATAATATTTTTAATAGATACGTAGCAGTTTATGGCTTTAACTGCCGCGTATCTACTGTTCCCTCGTTATCGTCTGCACATATCCAACTTAGGGCATTATGCCTGCTATGGCGAACGAACACATTTCATTTTAAACTATGGTGGTCGTGAAGTGCCTATTGTGCCTAACACTAAGCAGCCCCTGTGAGGTCAGAGGACAGATGACGTCAACACTTTATGGTCTATGCATAGAGACCACATTGTTATCAACAGTGCATATCTATCAGTACCTACCTACTGCATGCATCATTGTTAACTGTGAAAAGCCGTAAATGAAGTGTAGGTGGAGTGATGAACGAACCTATACATATTGCGAAATTGCTTTTTTACAGTTTTGATAGCAAGATAACGTGGTGCAACTTTTTGGTTGCCTATTTATACGAACATCCTCGTTTTCTCTCAAGTCAGCACGAGCATTACGATAATCATGCCTCATTCATGATGAAAAGATCTAGCCATCAACGGGTTTGACTGCCCGACTGCTAAAGGCTTCCACAGACAGACGACGCGACGCGACTCTAGTAGAACAATTTCTATTAAAACTTAATGGAAAATGTTCTACTAGAGTCGCGCTCGCGTCACGTCTGTCTGTGGGAGTCTTTAATCAGCATATTTTTATCTTCAAAACATACACAAAACAGTCCCCAAAAAGCCGACCCTTTACAACTTATTTGAATTTTTGCAAGGAAGAAGAAGTGATCATCATGCCAGACACTCTCTAAGGATATCTGACGTCACCACTCTAACGCACATTGCACACCGACCTCCCTGTTATCAACAGTGCATATCTATCAGTTACATCACTAAGTTGCCAACAAGCTGCTAGTACTATGCCTAACACTTAGCTTCCTCTGTGAGGACAAGGTACAGCCCTATTCAAACTTTATGGCGGCTCGGAACATGAGGCGAGTCGCTGCGCAGTAATGAATTCATGTGTCAGCGGGGGTGAGGGGTGCGGTACTGCGCAGCGTGTAGCGCTCTTCAGAGCCGCCATAAAGTTTGACGTGTACTATACCCAAGAAGCTTGATGTGGCGAAGCTATACTGTTGTATATCAGATGATCTCACATTGTATAGACTTTCCTCATAATGAGAGTTCAGCTTATATAAGTAGTTAACTTATATAAAGTCCGTTCCAAAAGTATCCGATGAAAATGTAAACAAATGTATCAGAAAATGTAACTGGAAATTTCTAGTGCGACTATATATATATTAATAGTGCTTTGATTAGATTTTTTTCAAATTCTCATTTATTTTAAATCACCCTAAAGATTTGTGACATTTGAGCATTGAGGTTTACAATTTCATCAGATAGAGTTTTGGAACAGCCAGTACATAGCGTATATCTTGATGTATCGTCATGCGTCCGCCATCAGCCATACATTTGAAATGCGGCACTGCAGTTGTGAATGTAGATAGTTTGACTATAAAGCCTAATGGGTTCCGTTCTCTAAGAGAATACGTATGAGCTCAACGCTGTGATCGAACTGCATAATCTTACTGACAGTATTTCGACTTTATTGGAAAGCTTGTGTAGGAGTGATCGAGTACGTTGCATTATCTGAAGAGACTTCAGTGAAAATGATGTTTTTTTTAACCAACACTGGGCAGTTTTCGTTTGGTAACATAATGCGGATTGTATGTTATTTTGGGTGCAGCTTTTGACTAAGGTATATGGTTTCATTGGTAGCTTTCACAATAGCTTTCCAAAACATTTTTCAGAAGCTAAGCGAGAAAAAACAAAATCGTAATCCATCGATCGATTCATCGAATCGTATCAATTGCCAAGCATGCTAGATATTGCAAGCAGATTCATAATCTTCAATAGGTCTTTCTTCTCAAACTAATCAATTCAACACAAAGCTTCTCTTCATTGACTGAACATAAACCTATACCAGTTATAGGCATCCCACGCACCCATAGCACTGACCTATCTACTGCCTGATCTATGTTGTTCCCGATCTCCATACAATGGATGGGGTCGACGCGGGCGCAGCGCGCATTACTACGGCTGGCTGCGCGCATGCGCGCTGGTCGCTGATCGACACCCGCCACGCATTACAACGACGCACATTTTCCACGAACACGTATAAATAAAGTCGTCGTAGAATTGCCGCAATTTACACAGCCTTCTGTGAATCAGCGATAATTATGAGATAAAAACCACGTCTAGAAACTTTATCGTCTAAGAAACTGACGATGTGAATTATGATAGTGCTCGACTGAAGAGATCTGACAGACGAGTGATAGCAAGTAAGAGCTCACCCAACACAGCATAATGGAAAAGTATTCAACAAAACAATTCACAATAAATTATAAACTAAGTCACGATCACGACGCAACAGCCTGCGCAGAGAAACCTGTTTCAAAAGAAAAATTAACGAGTGTTACTTTGAACATGCTCGCTCTTTGGGAAAAGCGGTGAATGAATGTTGGACTCCCATCTACAGTGAGCCACTTCGTAGATCTCTGTTTATGGGACTTTCTCACGATCGAGCTAGAAAAATCTGGTATGAGAGTGGAGCCGACGAGACAGATTAGGGATTTAGCAATACATTAGCCGTAGTTCACACAGAACTAGTTCTGTAGAAAACTTCTAGAAAATTACAATAATGTGCGTCACTCGTCCAGCAAAACTACATCTAAATTCAGCCATTTTTACGTCTCTAACGAAGATAAGTGGCCGTTTTTCCCGCTTAGCAGTAATAAGCTTAATTACTGTTAAATTTGCTACTGGAAAAACAACCTCAGATAGTTAAACATTTTTGAGATAACGAAATTCTCAGAAGACAAAGTCATGACTTCAAACTAGCTGGTGTTTATTTTCGATGCAATCTACGATAATCAATGTGGAGAACGAATGGTGAGTGGTGACTAACACATGATACGGTGTTGCCATCATCGAACGTTTGATCATTGAACATTAATAGGTTCTTACGCTATAAAATTATGAAAGCACGTTCATGTTTATAATACGTTAATACGATGTTACACGCAAAAGATTTATAGTTATTGAAGATAGCCGTGACAACAGTCGCCGGGGCAGATGTCTACTCCACTGAGTTCCAAGAAATTATCGTTGGAACACTAACTATATGTCTTGTTTATAGAAATGATTAAGTTCTTAGAAGAGTGTTGTTTTCTTCACAATAATAGCCATATATCGAATATGAAAGTAAACAATCGCTAACAATGCTATCGTAGGAAATCTTTTTACATCGCCACCCACACAGGATATCTCTTTACAGCTGAAGAGATGCTTGCTCATCACAAACACCAGTTGATTGAGATGAAAAACTTGTAACGAAGTATTTATGATTTACATTCGAAACTGTTACGATTCCGGAAAGTTACAACATTTATTTTGTTAATATTTTAAGTAATCATAGCTTAGAAATTGATTGGTTGAACAAACTAAGAGTTAAAATTGATGGATTGCGTTTTCACTCTTCTTTTCGGAGAACGTCATTGGATCGTGAATGAAAAGGTCTAAATGAGTAAAAATATTGTTAATACAAAACATCGCAATGTTCAAGCTTCTAGACATTCCTGTCACATCAGTCTACGCACTAGAATATCGTCGATATTAGCATCCATCAATGAAGAAACGTTCAAAGGATCATTATTGTCTTTGATATCTTAAAATACCTCTTATTTTTCATTGTCACCATTTCAATAAGCGATTTCTTAAAAAAACGGAGCATCTCCGTATTGTTTGTTGATCTTTGTACAATATTGATTAGTGATTTACAAGTCACATTAATTGGAGCACGTATTTGGCGAACTCACTCGGCGGTCTAACTATGTGGATTGATTGCCTTCACGAAAGGGAGGTGTGGAACGAAAGATTACATTAATTTAGTTCCATTTGCTCTCAGAAGCAGGCAGAAGTAATGTTCTATATTCCATCCTGTCTGGAGTTTCTTCAGTGTGACTACAACACTTAATAAAAGTCACAAGGCTAGTAATATAAGCCATAATTCACGGGAGAGTATCTCCGTAAGACGCAGTAACGAGGCGGCCAGATGTGTGCCGCACTTACGAGATATAAACCGCACATGACGCGCACTTTTATAACTATAGCGTCATCTATATGACAGTCCGAATGTAACGCGGGAGGTCTGGGTACCAGGGTCATATGAAATTAAAGGGATGCCTGAGGTGAGGTGTTCGGTTCGTACTCTACCGGGAATCCAAATCAAGACTGGTGTGTCGAAGTCGAAGCTGCATTTTAACATATTTTATCGATCGATTCGATCATCAAATAGATAGTAGAAGACTTAGTTAAGTAGTGGGTACCTTTATTAATTAAAAATAATTTTGTCATGCGCTCTTTAGATAGATCCTAATTCCAAACAAATCCTGCTACAAAACAGCTTGCAAACTAAATTCACATTTCTGAATAGATTTGGCCAAACTGCAGCGAGCCAAAATTTCATCTGGACATTTCGTTCTCCTGTTTTGTATTTACGATACCACTAATATGTATATTAGGTATTAAAGTATGCGAAATACCGCTGCAGCTGCCAATGGTGGACGTAAAGCGAATGGACGTTTTTACAGCTCAGCGTTTTAGTGCTCAGTCGGGGCTCTGAAGTTATTTACTAGTGGTCACGTGGTGCGAGACATGAGAAAAGCGACAAGCGGAGCGGGCAGCAGGATCAAGTTCTTCGACAATCATATCTTCGACATATCGCTCACCGTACAATTTAATGGACCACCACACAATGAAGATAATATACATTTTACCTTAAAGTATCTTTTGCGCTATAACTTTGTATAATAATGATTGAACTTCACAACAGATAAGTTCGTTTGATCACTTATTATCTTCGATGTGTGTGATGATGGTAAGTTTTTAAGATTACCGAATAAACTGTGAAAATATATTGTGTAAGAAACACTTCGAAGTGCATTACGTCAAGTATTTGTGATTCCGAGTATCGAAAACAATTGAATTCTAAATAATTAATATCGTAATATCCAAACCGGAACAATAAATTAACATCCATCTAATTACTCCTTGACGGTAAAGCAACAATCTTCGCAACAATTTATTGAAATATTGCGATTCTTAGGAGAGATAGAATCAACTTAAATAAATGCAGAACGATTTTACCATTACAAGTTAGCCGGAATGGTAAATCGAGAAGTCGTTAATGTCAAAAGGTTAATTTGGGCACATTCCAGCGGAGATCACGCAGATTTGGACCACGTTAAAAGAAAGTAATTAATCGAAGGGGGAACAGGTTTTTAAAGTAAGTAGGTATTCAATATATTTCATTTTAAAATGCTTATTTTAGGTTGATCATATTTATTGGAACAGTGAAATATTGGACGTGCAACTGTTACAAAATGTGCCAAAGATTGTGATTTGCAGTTCGGAAAAATTACTACGGCTCTAACTGAAACGTTTGCGTACTATGATATAACGACTGCGAGATCAAAATTGCTTAATGTTTGAAAAATACTAGTAATATTCGTTAATGACTTCGAATTCAAATACTTCATGTCGCACATTATGTAGTCTGCTTTCAAGGAAGATCCGTTTCATTGATATTCTTAGTTCAAAATTCTTTGTTAGTTAAGATTGGATCCAAACCGCTATAAGTTCATACTCTGCGCTGCGTTTTAAACTAAAAATTGGTGGCTGTGGCCCCGTCGCCCGCATCGGTCGGACCGCACCGTGTTATTACGGGCCGACGCGACGGATTGCCCAACTGTACAACATGTTGTTATTAAGTCATTTTGTTTTGTTCCCCGTCACTCACTGTGCCCAATAGTTCCCTCGCCTACTTCTCAGTTTCTTAGCTCCACTGAGTACCGTTTGTTTGTGTTACCATTTTAATTAGTTGTATAATTTTATTATAATTATAACTCTTTTTTTCCATTTGCATAATTTGAGTTTTTATATGCATTGAAAAACTACGTTAATTTTTGTTGATAGTCTTCGTATCCGGTGATGCAAACGCTTTCCGTAAAACTTTTGTTCCGTGCAATTTCATAGTTTTTTAGTACTTAGTTTGACAGCTAAAAATGTTTAGTAACAGGAACAGAATAGGTACGGGAATTCGTGAAAAATCAACTTTGATTTGAAATTCCCTACCGGATGACAAAAATAATGAAACGCTTTCACACTGCCAATTTCGCTGCGGAACACGGAACACTAAAAAGGCCCGACTTGAGTTTCACAGAGTATTAACAATTTATCACGCTCGAGATTCTTTGTTAGTTCATTTATCTAAAGTGAACGAGTAAATAAATTATATAACATGTTTTGTGTTTGTAAACGTTGCATTGAGAATTTAGAAGCCGATGGCCGTGTCAGATGAAAGTTGATCAGCTACCTACTTAATTATGCAATTCTATTACAATCGACATCTGCTACTTAAAACAGTTTTATATTTAGAAATAACATGCAGCAGAAACAAGAACGTGCTTGATTTTTATCTACAGGTAGGGTTAAAGTTAGTTATGTAGTTTTCCGAATGCTAGATTGATACTTGGCTCTTTTCATCGCGTAAACTAATTAATTCAATTTGCAGATTTAATGTTAGCTGTATAAGAGGTTTCTAGTTGTTTAGATAAAAAGTTTGTCATTGGTGCCGATTCTCTTGAACACCGTAATAAACTATCATTAAAATTTCTTTTTTTTTTTTTGGTTATGAGAATCTCAAAGCTTTTCTGCTAAATAAATTCCCTAAATTTAAAAATAATTTTGGCACATCTAAATCGAATTTGAAAATCGCGACTCGCGATCTTTTTAGAGCCGGAGGCGCGCAGGGGGGCAGCCACGACGTGTTTTATATGGAATTTTCTATGGAAAATAAGAAAATTATTACCTACATGTAGAGTGTTAGCGGGTTTAAAGATTTTATATAGGGGGTCGAAATTTTCATTATTTTTGCGATTGGACATACCGTTTTCGAGATATATATAAGCAAAAGAAAAAAAAAAAGATTCAGTACTAGTTTTGGACCTGAAGTCGAGGTGTTCATGTGAATTTAAAGTTCATGACAACCAATATTATTCTACACGTTTTTAGTCGCGATTAAAAATAGTCAGACTTAGTTAGAAAATCTAAATTTTAGGTGAAAAATGTTAAATTCCGAATAGCAAAATTGCCAGTTTCACTAAATTAATAATTCAGTGCCATCTTAGTGCTGTCAAACTAAAATATAGATAAGTTGTGTTACTTTAGTCTATTTCAGAACAGGAAATTGTCGTTTGACAGGAATAAACTAAATTTTGGTGATTTTTAGTCTAGTTTAGAGGCATTTGTAACAAGAGAATCGGCACCAATGTTCTTTAATAATAAACTATTCAAGATTTGGACCTAGACATCAGAATATCATAACTTGCTGGCTGCAACTCAAATAATCACATGTACAAACATAGCTATTCAACATCGAGCAGGATCCCCGTATTCTTGGAAATGGGTGTATTTCACGAGTTATCCGAGGAGGCGAGAAGGCGTCTAATAAAAAACCCAGTGGACGTTATGTACGCCATGTTTCCTGCGCGATAAGCCGCTGATGGATCACTTCCTATGGATTTGGGATGCTCGATACAAGCTACAATGCACACTGATTCCAATTATACTAGCCAGCGTCCTGGCGCCTTCTGCTCGCCTAGTACCCCATACAGCAATCGATGAGATTAAAATGGCTTTTGCGGTGATTCCAACGTGGGAGTTGCATAGATTCATCAAAAATTCAATAGAATATTTTGTATGAAGTATGACTAAAATTAGAATTTAATACTCGAACCATCGTGTTTGATAATATATTTTATGAGATACCGTTTCAATTTGTTTCTAGAAATTAATTATAATTTTAGTATAATAAAATAAAAATCATCTGAAGAACTTGTTTGTCTTCGCTGTTCAAAGAAATGGATTCTCCCAGATATTTTTTTAACCAATTACTTAATTAAGTGAATATGAAAAGAAAATTGCCGTACTTACCTAATATGTAGGTAGGTACGCAATTACTCTCAATAACATTCAGTGTGATCCAAAGCTGAAGTAAAGAAAAAATATTACGAAATCCTGCCCACACGCGATTTCAATATATTCTTTATTGACGCAAGCATATTTATCCAAAGTCTTGATAACAGTTTATCAATAAAAATATTACGCACATTTGTTTACTCTAAAATATGGTGCAACGGACTTTGTCGGTCAAGAAGAACGACTGCCATCCAACGCTGCTTTATCTCCTACTAGCACCAATCTTTTGCGTACGAAGTCAGCATTGGAAAGTATTTTTGGAGATGTCTCGATTGAGTATCCAACGCTTTTCGACAAAATAAAAGAAGGTAGGTATTAATATAGCAAAGCAGTCTTAGCAATGTCGTTATAACGATTAGTGGCTCACGTCACGCTAGCAGAAATGTCAGTAACACGAGTAAAAACTGATAAAACAATTAGGACTATTTAAGTATAATTTTACGTGTCATTTGCAGAGAAAACGAGGTAGTAGCAGACGCTCGCGACAAACATGTGGACAGTACGAGTTACAAATCGTGCTGAGTCGAGATTGTCTGTAATAAAAGTATGATAAAGACTCGTCTGATGGCAATCGTATATGGTGGGTGTTACATGGTTTCGAAGACGCCATCGCAAAGGCGACACGGCAAATTTCACTTCGCAACAAGTATGTAATTGAAGAACTGCCCCTGAAGGCCCTGTAAGTTGACGATTGAGATACATAATTCTTTTAGTGGTTTCTAGGACCCTTCGATATGTAAGTAGTTTTCTAGGTACACTTCATAATCTTCCACGAAACAATAAAATTATAGCCAGTATTTGGGTAACCCCAGATAGTTAACAAATTTTTGGAAATTGTTGCGGCCTGAATTAAAGAGCACACTATTAAAATATGGTTCTTTAAAGTATTGTTGCTAGATTAGAAATTGAGTATTTTAATCCAAGGTAATATTTTTTTGTCGACAGTAACGTAGCGCAAAGTTATTTAAGTTATTCCGACCGTCGATGTCAAAACCAACAATGCTTCACACCTACCAAAAGTTTGTAGTTACAACAGTCTCAGTATTGTCTTAGTCTCATGTTTGTACAGTCGAACTAACTAAGTTATGCATAACTTAGAATGTATGACTTTTATCGACTTCATCTATAACTTAAGCACAACCTTATATAGTTTTTCACTTCACTATTTCATCTCGAATTAGCATGTTTTTGTAAACTAAAAGTTGTTGTTTCTCGCGATATTTTAAATAACAGCTATAATATGCTAAACATTTTTTTTACATAAAAATATTCCTTTCAATTTGGCAATAACACTGCGGTATCGATGCGATGCGATTCTTTTACATTTTTTTTAGTCCGTAGCGAATGAGCGAATTTATAGAGTTATTTATTTACGATATGTAAAAGAAATTGTACGATAATATTTTATCGTTAATTAATAGTTTATGTGGTAGGTAATCTTATCTAGAACATAAAATATGTTTCTTTGCGCCTTTTAGTTACTTTAAAAGAAAAAAAATAAAACCACAAAAAAGCGTTTCTTTCGTTGCTGTTTCAAGAGTTAATTACATGAAACTTTTATTTTAATTCTTGTGGCGAACAAGTGTCTTCGAAATTTCTCTAATTGTTTTACAAATATACATATAAAGAATATTACATAATTAATATAATATTTAAAGTAAAGAGGAAATTCAGACACCCGGAAAACTGGCGCAAGATAACGTATGTTAGACTGATAACTTTGACGATATTTAAAATTAGATAAATCTTTAATTCTGTATCAAAGATTTATTAATGTTAGTAGGTTCTTTTTACAATAGACATTCTAATTTGGGCCTCAAAACGTTGTAATACTAAATAACTATTAGTTCTACTGCGCTTACATCTAGATACTCAAGATCAAGAAAAAGAGAAGTGTCTCTTACGCGTCAGACATATCTTCAAATACGCGAATACCATCAAAATTACGACATGTGTGTGACACAGATGTTTGCAAGGTTTGAACCCAAATTTTGCTCCTTGTCTTGCAGTGTTCATATTTCAAAAACAATATCTGGTGCTGGTTCAAAAACTTGCATCAGGGCCCAAAACAGTCCAGAGGACAGTTATATAATTTGATTAATAATACTTAACGTAAACAGAAACAGTTATCTACAAACGAGGCTCGTTTCTGAGAAACATGGAGCTCTCGTGTTTACTGCTAACGCTTGGAAAGTTGCTTTATCACCATTGTTATTTACACTAGGCTGCTTATCTCTATTGCAGGGGGGTATAAGAGATAGGATTTGGTTACTGACACTTTAATTGGTGAAGTAAGGCACTAGGTAAGATTCCCAGATTGTACTGTACATATCCGTCCTTATTACCAACCGAAGTTTGTCTTTAGATCCAGGTTAAACAATCGACCCATTTTTGAATTTCGAACTATATTTCGACAAGTTAATAAATAACAAAATCCGACGTTAAACCAGAGTCAAGTTGTCAATTTTTTATTAAGAACTTTATGTTCATCCTAATAAAGTTCAAATAAATACAATCCCTGACTCGAATGTTTGGGCTGGACTTCAGTTAGAACTCATTTTGTAATCAGACGGATCGACCCTTTCTGTCAAGATTTTCTTAGTTGAAGGCTGGGTCTGCTACAACAGTCATTACGATTTAGTTGCCGTCATCTGTAGTGGGTGACTCTAGTCGTTTGAAAAATTTAGTTTCATTGGCCTACACCTTAAATTTTTCGTCTTCTAATACAGAACACACTCGAGTTTTCAAATAATGATTTAGGTATGCCAAAACTGCACTATGCGGTTACCTACTCGATATGTTTAAAATAGAGAAGAAAATTTGGAATAATTGAGACATCGACACCTGTCTAGAAATAATATGACATACCTGAGTAAGTTTAGTAAAGTTGTCGTTTACTATTTGTGTAACTTTCTCTGAAAAAATAAGCACCGTACTTACATCCACCGGAACCTTTTTTAAATTGAGGTTCATAGTTTTTAGTTATCTAGTGAGTAAATCATAAAATTAGTCTAAAATAAACGTGATATTCATGCTATACTATTAAATGAGCAATTTTTGTGTATACATATACGTACATGTATATATTTGTAATCACGTTCTCGAAAACGGCTATAACGATTTCGAAGAAAGTTGCAAAACGAAGCCGAAAAATCGATCAAGCTACGTCTAATATGTGCGAAAAAAAAATTCACCGTATTTTCACCCAAACAGAGCTCGGTCGCCCAAAGTTTAGACCTTAGAATAATGACATGTCAGCATGGAATTAGTAAGTATCTTCTATCAAGGCAGCATGGAATTAAGTAGTATGTACTTTCTTATTCTATTAAATGAGCATTCTCTATTTTCACCAGAGCAGAGCTCGGTCGCTAAGGTACTATGTATGACAATATATTCACTAAAACATTTCATAAAATTTTACCTGAACCTACCGAATTTCTATGAGCCATATTCTACAAAATTAAATTACGGCAAAATTTTAGGGAAAATTTAATAGAAATATCTAGCTCTCGCATATTCGGGGAGCGAGGCTGACATCATCCTGTCCCAGGGGGCTGAGAGCGCGTGCCGAAACAGCTGATTGCCAACCGACCACCATAAAAAATCGTATAAAACAATCCCCAGCCAAATTTCAACCTTATCCCAAACAGTTCAGACTCTAATGTCCCATGCTGCTACCCAAACGACCCTTAATGTTAGGGTCTCTAGACAACTCTCAACTCTAACATACAGCAGATGGGTCTAAAATCGTTTGCTCACTTTTTTCCCCGTCCACGTCACCTCCAGAATAAAATCCGTAGTGCCATAAAATTTGGACTCTAACACTGGAGCACACAGTTAGTTTTTGCTCGTTTGGGATTGTTAACGAGATAAAACAGAATGGATTTTGTGCATTTCACTTGGTTGGAGGCCGGTGCGTGCCTCGAGCGATCAAGTTCTGCTGCATTCGGCTCCGCTGGCTAATAAATGAGAATATTTCGTACGAGAAGATGGATCGTTCGTAATTGTTCAACTACGGTGTTACTTGGTAAGAAACAGAAACGCATGTGATTTTACGCTACGTGATTCAATAAAACATCGATGTTTTGATTACAGTATAAATATGTAGTACAGAAATGATTATATAATGAGGTGTGTTATTAATATAAGTAGAGCTATTAATATAAGTAATTATAATGTTCAATTAAGTGGTATTACTGTTTAGAGATAGGTACACAAGCGTGGTGATAGAGAAGTATTTCGTAGACCACCGCCAGAGATGATTGTTCCCAACACGCAATGTTTTTTGTGTATTATAAAATAACTCATTCGGAACTAAAAGTATTACAAACAAAAAAGAAGAATTCAATAGACTTTTATAATGTTTTCTGGCGTTTTTTTGAACTAGTTCCAACCAACCAAAAGCAAGACACAATAGTTCTGTCTCAAACAATTTAGTGCCCGTCTCTGGTTCTTACGCATAATAACGGCACGAGAGCTCGATAATTCACAAATACTAGATAACATAAGTTACGAAAGAGTACATAATATTACAGTAACTATTTCAAGTAGCCGAAACATTCAACGCTTGGAGATTCTAGTCACATTCACTCCAAAGTTAATAGACAACGTAGAATGTGCACGTGGTTTTGATATTATTATACTTTAAGTTACGTAAACAGTAGTTTAAACCAACCAACAATCGTTGGTCAAACAGTAGGTCGCATAATAGAATTTGATTCCAAGTACTAAAGATAGCTAACAATCGGCTATATCCCGTCATTTTGCCTCAATATTTCGCCTGTGGCATTTATGCAGCCAAACAATTTAGTTGATCGTCGAGTCGGACCATAAGCTGATCAATCAATCAGTTTACTGAGCTTGTCGCCACAAACACAGCCGGACCAGGATCGCTTCATGATTTTACTGCAACTACAACCGAATCTTCACCTACGGTGTTATTTATTCGGAGCTTTCTGCAGTACTTATGTCCTCAGTCCTCTTGTAATTAACTAACCCATTACGATCCAATGAAAGTTACTTAGAATAACTGAATCCTACGTGACTGCATGCAAGGAACAGTTTAAGTTGTGGGAGCTCAAGAAATTGCTCCACTGCTCTAGCTTGTAATACTGCAATTCTCCAAAGCATTTCGATTTATCCGATTAGATTGTAAAAGGCATCGGCTTCTGATATAAACAGTAATATTACTTGTAAAATGTGTTGTGCTTCTGAAAGTTGATAATTATGAACCAAACGGTCCCGGGGTTGAATTTGTCTGTCCCGACAAAGGGTGTTGGGATCACACCTGTTACAATCATGTGTTATATAGTTTCACTCCTTACTAAACGTTTTGGTTTGGGGTTTTTAGCTTATGGGCTGAACTTGAAACACATTGGGACTTTGAATATTCCGTAGCTCGTAAGTTTAATTCCCAAGAACTTGGTTTTAGCAAAGGATATTTAACGAGATCGATCCTTCCAAGACACGTGATTCGTCTGGCTCGTCCTTCTTAGTAACAAGATAGATATTCCCGATAACTCGGGGTTCCGTCACGTCACGGGTGTGTTGACACGAAGAAGAAATCATCAATAAAGCTTCGTGACAAGACTTTCTATACCTCGTTCATTTGCATTTTGCATGCGTAATCAGGAATTCTGTCCAAATACGCTATTGTATTGCAATATACTTTGTTTTAAATATACAGATCTGTCATACGCCGTACGCCGTAAGCTTGGTTATAGGAATTTCAAACAATGGAAGTGCGGTTTGGCCGACAGGCTTTTGATGGTAAAGCTGCGAGTGCGTAGACCTTCCAGCAATGCGCGATATATTATTATATCTCACAGAAATATGCGACGATTTTATTGATTGACGTAAGAATGGAATGGTGTAAGCTTCCTAACTGGTGTCAAGCGAACTTCAACAACGAATAAGCTATACTGATTATTTTATTTTTTATTTGTTAGTATGGTGTGAGAGGATGTCATCCATAATAAATAACGTAGTATTGAATAAAGAAAAGAAAAAAAGTAGCATTTACATACACCTAAAAGTGACTGAAGACGAACTGTCCAATGACTTCATCTTGGTGTCACCAATAAATATCCAATCAATAATTTTAAAAGCATGAACACTAGCGAGACACTGGCTAGTTCAAATGTGATAATATCCTTTGGACAAATCCATAGGTGTTGTAAACTTGAAAGTGGCTTTCCATCTTTAGTGAAACTGTTTATATTCTTTTGTCTTGACAATATAGACGCCAGCAGCAAATTCCATTCTTTAGAATTTGCATTGCAACTTAGAAAATACGGTCATTGTGTTTAGAGCTGTTTAAAAAGGGCTTCGGGAATGCTGGACTCAATGTTCTGGGAAAAGATTCCTGGGCTACCTTGAAGAAATTTTATAAATAAATAGAACATCCTACGATATTATGGCTACCTGGTATCTTTCAGTCCTTTGCAAATGATAGTATGAGGTTTGCATACTAAAATATCGTATATCCCAGCTTGTGTAAGATGCAACTTAATATGACAAAATTCTTTTGATTTATAATAGCTGGCGAAGGATTTATGAGTAGCTTACAGTTATTTATGTCGCTTAATACTTAAATAATAGTATGTGGTTCGAAATTACTCATAAAAACATGGTAAGTAAAGCTTTTAACTATTCGATTACAATCTACCGAACTATTTTAATATTGTTATTCATACATCTAGTACAATGTTTACCTCGTTAGAAATTATTTTCATGTTCTAGATTTTGTTATTCATTTTTCTATTCAACGCTATTTAAGTCTTCATTTTCACCAATACAGATGTAAATATTAAAAACGAGCTGACCCGATAAACGTTGTCCCGTAAAATTTTCTTTGGTAAATAACTATTATTTAGTTTCCTTAATTAAATTGGTGCAGCCGTTCTCAAGTGATGCGCTTACCAACGAACAGAATTTCGTATTTATTTATATAGATTTGACAAAATCTCTATCTGTCAGTAATTTTGACATTAGTATTAAAGGATCCTAGCCGGAAACGTGTCGATAACACGTCTCTATAATAAACGTCTCTCCGGAAGCTATTGAGTCATCATCATTCACATCATTATGCGTTGGAGTGAATAAAGCTTCATTATTCTATTACTCCGTATTTTTAAACTATTCGATCTTAGTTTACTTACTTTATGGAGTTGGATAACTTAAATTACCATCTCTAAAAGATGCTCAGATGTTGTAAGAATTTTAAAGATACACGAGCTGTCTATTCAAGTTTATTGAGGGTATAAGCAATCTAACATGCATGAATCTCTATACTTTGCTTATACCCAATTCCTGAATACTAAATTCAAATTCAAAATATTTTATTTCACATAAACCAACATGGGCAATTATTAAACGTCAGAAGCTAGGTGTACTGTTCCAATTGGTCGTTTTCTATGGAGAAGAGCCGGCAAGAAACTCCACGGTTACTCTTTTAAAAATAATTGGCTTTTACAATACATCCAAATAACAGTGTTACTAGGTATGGGAGGACAGTGTAGGTCTTTCAATAAGTACCAGGTACTTAACAAAATAGAAAATGATCAACAGATCTACAGCCCACTAAGCCTACAGCGTTCTCACATTCACAAAATAGAAAGAATCTATTTAAAAGATAAATAAATTAATAAAAACCTATTTTAATTAAACGCAATTACATGATTACCATTACAACTGTATTACAGTCTGAATAATTATCATGTCCACAAAAGCCACTAATAAAGAATTGAAATTAAATGTAGGTATATAATGTCAAATAATAGGATGAATATATCAAGGACGAATGTACAAAATTAAAATAAACATGGTAATTTGGGAGCAGTTAATAGAGTCTTACATAATTTTGCCGTTAATGAGGTACCAGGGAAGCCAGATGTGCAGAAGGAATTATTGCCAAACTTCCTTGTCTTCAACGTAGTCTTTAATTTTATAATATGCATTCTTGATAAGGACACGTTTGATGTGGGTTTTGAACTTTCCATCGCTAAGTTCTGTAACCGACTTTGGCAACTCAGTATCCGCTCTTATAACAATAAGAGCGGATACTGATTATAAGAAATGACTTGCTTGTTTTAGTTAATCTAAATTTGGGTATCACAATTTCATGTCTACTACGTGTATTTATATTATGGCAATCGCTTCTTATTTTGAAAAGCACTAAGTTTTTGCGAACATACAAAATACTTTCTAAGATATAAAGAGAAGGCAGAGTCAGTAATCAATTTCCTTAAATTTTTGTCTAAGGGACTCGCGAGGACCCATTTTATAGATCGCGCGGATTGCCCTCTTATGTAAAATGAAAATTGAATCTACGTCAGCTGCCGATCCCCACAGCAGAACGCCGTAAGACATAATACTGTGGAAATAAGCAAAGTATACTAACCTAGCTGTGGCTATATCAGTCAACTGCCTTACTTTTCTTACTGCATATGCAGCTAAACTTAATCTACCTGAAAGAGTTCTAATGTGGCTGCCCCATTGCAATTTTAAATCTAAAGTAATTCCTAAGAATATAGTTTCCGTTAGTGCATCTAGTTTAAAGTGCATTTAGTTGTAGCCATCAAGTTTTAGATTTAGACCTACTTGAGGTACATTTGGTAATGAGAACCTAATTAATACATTTAGTTTTGTTGGCATTAAGTAAAAGATTATTAGCTAAGAACCATTTTAAAAGAACAGCCAGACTCTCGTTGACATGTAAGTCATCTGTTTCTTTCCTGTCTATTTTAAAAATATGATACTACAGGTCGTTATTGTTAAAAAAAATAATACCAGTTGGAAATAGTAGGCATGGAACTTTACCTGTGTTTGCTTATATTCCGGAGGTAGATGGTAGATTCTCAAATTGATAGTGATCATCATCAGGTAAAAGTGGCTTCCATGAGTCTCTTTAACGGGAAAAACTATACTAGCTGTAGTATCCTAAACTGCTATTACCTTCTCTTTAACAGAAAACCTACCGGAAAACTATATCATAAACTACAATTCGGTTTTGGAAATACATACAACCAGAAATATTGCCCATGTTACAAACAAAAGGACTTTCTATGCAAAATGCAACATTTTCTTGCACGAATCGTATAACACTAGAATATATTTAAGTTTGCGCTACTAAAATTATTTTTCTGATTCTCCAATAGGATCTGCTGTCAATCTGCATCAGTCACACACACACACACACCCAAACTGTCACAATCGTGAATGTGTGTGTTTACTCAATTCCTCGTATTAAAATAACATCACGGGGAGAGGGGCTGCAATATCGGTCTTTGTTTGCTCCCTTGGGAACCAGTAAAGCGTGGTCGTTATCAACTTTAATAAGATGACAGAGATGATGTGTTTCTGTTATCTCTTTTTTTCACATGTTTTTATTCTGCAATTTTTTGTATTTCCGGTCTAGACTCTTCTTCTTGGAGCTAGGTAGATTTACAGTATACTCTCAAGTTTAAAGTGACTCTGAGGTCGTGTTATCTTTCACATATGTATAATTATAATGTTTCGACTTCCGTTTTAACAGTGTTGCAATTTAGTGAGTCAACGTATATTGTATGGGTAGTGGGAATATTTTATCAAGCTTGGCACAGCACTTACTGCCTTTACATACTCAAAATTTGCCCATTTTAAATAACTCCGTACTGCAGAGTTTTAATCAGTGATCGCTTTGTAGGCCTGGCTCTCATTTCGAATATCACAGTTATAATTATTCTTATATGTTATTGTAACAAGTGTAACAGTGTAGTGTAATTTTTTACTGTTTAACGGAATTAACAAAAACTAAAGTGTTGAATTCGTAATACAAGTATCATTTTATAAACTACTAGCAACTTTCTTTTTTTCTACCACACAATTAATTGTCAATCTATTTTCTTCAATATCACGATAGAAAACTGTCTACTTTTTGTGTTCTAACACAGTATCGCAAGTGTGCAATAAAGCCCAGTGTACAATAATTCTCGTGGAACCAGAAGCAAAAAGTGCTTTAAGTGGTCATTCTCCTTTCTCGCAAAGTTGCAAAAAACATAAAACGTAGATAACAAATGGCTACTGTACCGGAACTCCGTTTGAAGCGCTGTATCGCTAGATAACGCGCAAAACCTTATCACGCCAGGAACGAACACGTCTGATTAGCAATATTAGAAGTGTGCTGTACTAATGGAAAATCACAAAAAGTTATCGTTACAGCAAGATAGCTGAGCTGAGGTGAGAGCTCAAAGTAAAGTTCAAGCGATTTCTTTTGATGAAGGATTACTGTGAAATCTCAAAGTTACACACATCCAGGTGAGGTATTTGTCGGTTTTCATCTTCTGAGACTTTATTGAAACGGTAGGTAGGAATTTGGGATTAAAAGCGATTCTTTGTATTGTTTTTTTTGACACAGATGAACCTTCTAAACAAGTTTCCAAGCGCCTAAGGAAACCCCAAAAAACTCTGTGAGTAAAGTGATTGCTGCAGCGCTGCAATGAAACTGTTAGTATATTGCAGACGTATATTGCGTTGGATTTATAAATTGAAAATGTTATCTTGTTCACGGGATGTCTTTGTTTCTCTCAGAACGTGTGGTTTCCGATCCAGTTCAATAGCATTCGCAACCGGGCGTGTACGAGGGGAGCAGGACTGGTAGGGAGCGCGCAGTCGGCTTCGCCGGCGTGCCTGTATTTAGCGATATGTGTATACGAAGCCAAATACTTGCTTCAGTAGACGCTTTCGAATGTAGCGAGAAAATAACTTTGTTTCTAGCTGTACTTTGAGGACTCGATGGCTAACCGTCAAGACGTGCTTAACTGTTCATAGAAGATTAAATAATATTGGCCATGTATTCTAGGATTTGTTAAACTAGAGCAAAATCAGAAAGTTTGTCCAAGTTTTGCTGCCATTTGCTTACAATAAGCTATAAGCGATGTTTAAACGTTCTCTTTTGTCAAAAAAAATAATTCTTTTCTGGCTTTAGTTTCTTTCATAAGCAAGCTAATATGCATCGTCTTTTTATGTTTGTCTTTTATTCCGAGAACATTCTCTGGGAAATAAAATTAAAACGTCTTCGTCGAAAGGAACTTTTATTTTTTTAACTATCTGCCCGCGGCAACACTGGTCTGGAGGTTACTGGCTTTTTCTTCTATTTCTTAACTTCCTGTCGCAGTATTAAGAAGTTGTGTGTGAAGTTAAGACTGCAGTCTGAGCACCGGAAATTAAGGAGTATCGACTTAAATGGAGAAGTCGCCTTGAGTGCCAGCTCTAATTCTCTCCGCGAAACATTGACATAGTCACAAATATAGAAACGGAACTTTGCACTTAAAACATTTCAGGAATAGGTAATATCTGGGATGTTTTCACTTATCGCGGTAAGCAAATCCAGGACTTTAAATTATTAACTCCTTTGGGTCCATTTCGTTCAATTAATGTAAGAAAAGAACTAGGAAATACTCAGTTTGGATCAAAGCATGATCCAAACTTAGAATTTCCAAGTTCATTTCTTACTATCCAACATCGAAGGCCTATTTCTCACTACGCCTTCTAAACAGAGCCTCTATCTAAAGTATAGTTAGTGTTCACAACGTCAAATCTTAGCGTTACATCTCGATTATGTAACGTTAATTGAATTGCTGCATGTGGCAACACTGAGTATTGCATCGAAAGGTCGTTGGCTGCACGTGCAGTGATTGGTAGTGAACTGTGAATTCTTAAAACGTGGACTCGCCTTGCTTCTTTCAAAACTTCTGCAGGAAAATTACTTAGCTCTGTTACATCGATCATCATCGACCCAGAAAGATGTCGTTCTAGTCCACCCAGGATTCAAAGCCATTGAAACTTTTGGGGTATAATTTAGTTACTAAAGCATCAGGAGAATGAGCGTTTGTGGGAACTAGGACGTTTCAAATGCAGCAGCAGACAGTTGAATTTGTATCGAAAGGTAAGGTCGCATAGACAATAATTCAGTTTGAACAGTTATACCTTAGACCGTTTGAAATGAACACAGCTACACATATAAGAGCGGTTACGCACTAGGTCCGATCCAAATCCGAATTCAAATTCCGAATTCAATCAAAATTGGGAATGTTCTAAATTCGGAGTTCGGACGGACAAAGATCGGTACACTAATTGCGTAACTAATTTTTGTAAACAATTATGCGTAATTTGTTTCATATCGACAGTTCAACTACATTCATTGCGTTATTTACGTTGTTGAGCAGATTTTTTTTCCAACTTATGAAGCAATGGATTAGCAATCTGTTTCAAATCGAAACAGATTGTGATTTTGTTGTATTACGCAATTAGGGTACTGATCTAGTGCGCAACCCCTCATACAAATAGTACCGTGGCTACTTCGGACCGACATTTCTCGGATTCGGATCGGACGTAGTGCGAAACCACTCTAAGGCTTACTGGATTCAAACTATTTAAACCGAAATCTTTTGAATTTAGGAGCACAGGTTTTCCGAAACAAGAAACGGAGCAGAGGAAATGCGCACGTTACGGCTTTACATCAACCTACTATGTTTTTTTCTCCCAAACACACACAACACAAGCACATCACAATATGCACATGTTTGTTTCTGATACCATCCTGATTTTTTGCCTCTGCAGCTTTGAATAGAAAAGTGCTTTTCAAGCTGGTCTATTTCAGTTTCTTTATATTCCTGGACTGACCTTTAACGAAGCTTATAAAATTACATTTTGGTGTCTCTTCTTTCAGATTAGCGGAAATATTCAGAATACAGTCCAGAAGTGTGCTTTCAAAATTGGCATAAACTTAAAAGTTCACAGCGAGTATCGCACACATAGTCCAATATTATCTGGTTCACATTTCCTATTTATTTTCCTTTGTTTTAATTTAAATGACTCAAGTTTTTATTATCAACTTGCGGTTACTGACGCGCTGCCGCTGGTAAAAACCACAGAATTTGATCTTTAAGCGGAAAGAGAACTGACGATACGATTCATCTGAGTATACTGTTTCGAGGTAAATTATTCCGTCGTTTCCTTATCTGTCGTAGGTATGTATATTTTAAAAATAGCGGTACAACAAAGACCTTTACTATGCCAGTAGTTCGACATACATCCTTAGATACCTACCTACGGCCAGTTTGGCCACAAAGTATTTTTGTTCTCTCTTACACAATGTAAGTTAGATCTACTTTGTTCAAATGACGTAACATTTCTATACTTAGTAAGTTTACGAGGCGTGCAATCTACGTTTCACTTCTAATTTATCGCAGCAAACTTGATTATGCCAAGATATTCGGCTTGCTGCAGAAATCAAAGTTATCGAAATTATCCATAAAATGTTTCCCTATTTAAGCATACTAAGGTAGCAAAGAAATAATGGATGATGCAGTTCAAAATGATTCTATTATGGTATCTTCCCAGCTTGCTTTTTCCCGGGTCTACCCAGAACGGTTCTTTGCTTGCCGGCTTCCAAAAATACCTCCGCTGCGTTGCCTACTGAAGCTGACGTTGGCTATTTTGCGTGCTGGCATGATTCCAGCCTCAGTACCAGGGTTACACACACTGCCATAGACACGTAACATCACCAGTCTTGGTCTTGACGTCACCTTCCAAGTCCACAATTATGTCAGAAGTCTGGTCTCTCCGATGAGCCAGCTTTTTTCATAAGATTTTTATCTTGTTGTTCCACATTTCGTCTTTCTAAAAAACGACTACGAAACATTGGTGCCGATTCTCTTGTACACCGAACTAAACTACCTAAACGATCACTAAAATTGCGTGCTTTTTTAAGGAATTTTTCACTTTTTGTAAGGAAAATATAAAAAATTATTACCTACATGGGCTTTAAGGTGGCACTAGTTGATATTTTTTCCATACAAATTTCAGGGGGGTTTTACTCCACTGTTTGACATGGTACATCCAAAGTTAAACATGATATCGTTTTGTTTCATTATTAAGTTTGTCTGTGCGGAAACAGAATAGTAAAATAATGAGCCATTAAAAAGTTAGGAGCCCACAAAGATTCCTTTTTCTTGCTAATTTTAACGCAACTTTGGGGGTAAATAAGCAATAAAAGAAGTGTAAAATCTCCAAAACAAAGTCGGCACCGACAAAGCTCAATTGTCGAAGAGTTCAATAAACTTTATTTGTAATTGATTTATGCAGTGGTTTTTTCATAAAACCCTATTTTCAAAAGGAATTTTCGTAATTTTTTACGCACTCGTTTTACTAAAATAGTTCGGAACGGTGTTTGTGTGCGTGCAAACTAGACGTTGTGCACGTAGACCAGCGTCTAACTGCTCATCACTGATACTATCTCTGTCGGACACGATGCCAGGTGACACAGTGTGCTTTTCGGCCATGCCCACCAGTGAGTTCGAGCCCGCGACTAGTGTCACCTTAAAGATGGAGTCGAAATTTTTATTATTTTTGCGATAGGACACACCATTTTCGAGATATAAGCAAAAGAAGAAAAAGATACAATACTGTTTTTGCATCTGAAGTCGAGGTGTTAGTGTGAATTTAAAGTTCATGACAACCAATTTTATTCTACACGTTTTTAATTGCCAGAAATAGTCAGATTTAGTTCGACAATCAAAATTTTAGGTGAAAAAGGTCAGATTCAGAATAGCAAAATTTCCATTTTCACTAAATCAAATCTCAGTGCCACGAATCTTAGTGCTGTCAAACTAAAATATATGTTGTGTCACTTTAGTCTATTTCAGAATGGGAAATCGTCGTTTGAGAGGAATAAACTAATTTTTGGTGATTTTTAGTCTAGTTTAGAAGCATTTGTGACAAGAGAATCGGCACCATTATGTGCTAAATATAGAAACTGCTTCAAAACAATGTTTCAGAATCTTGCGCAAACTTGCGACTTGGATCACGGCTTATTTTTAAGTTTTGAACTTGTTGTTTTTACCGAATATCAATCTAAAGAAACAGTTAAATAAATTGAAATTGTTTTTAAGTTTCTTAGGGCTAGCAGGCTACGATGAGGACCAGTAGAACAGTTTACGGAAACGCAACTAGAGAGTTGGCGGGTGCACGATTAGGCCTACAGTCTGGCGGGCACCGCTGAGCTCAGCCAGCCCTAGGCGCCGCTTATAACTTGAATTCAACACATAAATACAATTAAGTACGAATAAAATCACATCCTTACCTCACTATCAGGTCCCAATCTCGTTCGTCGAAAAAAATCCAATTGATAAAACACAGTATTACACTGAATTTTGAACCAACACACATGCACCGAGTGCAATGAACTGCTGTGAACTGCAATCGTTCCAACAATTTGTTTTTATTTTTATTTTTAAATCGAAATAGTTAAAACACAAGATAATCAAATCCACTTTATTAACACTATGAACCACAAAATTTCAACTACAACGCGTCGAGTTCAAAATTTTTCGTGAAAATTCTTTAAGCCGGAACTGGCTTATTTAATATTTTACAAGTATTTTTAAATTCGTAATTTAATACGACTCCAAAATCTCGTCTCACAAGGAAAAAGTAAAACGACTACGCCGAACAGCGAAGTGCTTCCGCATCCCCAAAACAGCTGTTCGGGACTAGTGACGTCCGAAAATCGATAACAACCGGATTAGGACAACCGTAATTACACACCACACAATTTCTTCACAACACAGATTACCGGTTTCACTATCCTTTTAATGCAAGCCTGCACTGTATCAGTTGTTATAAAATAAGGTTTAATGATATTAATTAGCAATATGATTTGTTGAAGGAGATAGGTAAATTGAAGTACGAAGAATTTTCATGAGAAAAGTATGTTCTTTTAAAAATCACTTTTTTTTGTTTTGTTTATGATGGTGATTCTTTTGTGAGCACATCTCAGAGCTGCACAGCGCACGCGGTCGCGCTCGGTCGCGGACTGGCGGCGGCGGCGCGGGGCGCGCGGGCAGGGCGGGGGGCGGGGCGCGGGCGGGCCCGTGCCTGCGGAATGCTATTGTAGGCGAACTTGCCCGCCACTTTTTTTCTCAATTCTGGTCAAACAAGTTTTGTATACAACCTGCATTGTAAGGATTCTGCCATTCTTCGTATGAGGCAACGGTCTTTCTAAAACTTTGTGAAGTATTAGGTTTCGCTGAAATTTCAAAATCCAAAATCCAAGAACGTAACAGGATATAAGTACCTACCCACAACTTTTGTAAAAATGCTGAAACACAAACTGCTATGGGTGATTCTTAGAACTACAATTGATTCGATACCAAGAGGTTCTGACAATAATTTATCCAATAAGTACCTACATATTATCAGGCCCATTAAGCTTATGATGAAGACTTACTATTCAATATTATTAAACCCGAAACCCATCAAAATTCAATCAAAACCAGAGAGAAGTATTATTACTTACTTTATAAGATCATCCATTAGTCCATAACCCACAATATATTATCCATGTAGGTAGTCCACTTAATAACGAAATATCAAAGCTTACTCAACATTCTCAATGTGGAGTGGAGTTCCCAGTGGAGACGAGACAAGGAAATAGGACTCTAATCAAGATTAACAACACGAGAATCTAATAACATTTCTGTAAGAGACGAGACGACAAGCCGCATATGTATAGAAGTATCTAAGTAGGTATACAAATAATTTCGATGACATCAGATGTCGGTATTGCTGCTAATCAAACCAAAATTAAGTAGAAGATATAGAGTTTCCAATTAATTATTGGTAAGTAACACCTTACTACAATCAGTAAAGATAAGTTTGCCATACAAATATCCCCAACTTGTGTTAATTTTACAAACATCACAGTCACTACCACGAAAATCAGGCAGGTATTATTTGCTACGACCTGAGTAGAATTCCAACATTCAAGGTTAGAAGGGAACTTCTAAACTAAGTATTTGAAGAGCGATAAACCAACTTCCAAGAGGTCGGATAGACTCGGCTCCGAAAGGGACAGACTAATTGCTCACTCCCTATGACAAAAAGAGACGGTGTGATTTATTTTATTTATTGCCATATCAAGTTACGTCGCGGGTTCTGTATCACGGTTGTGTGAAAGAGACGAATATAAATACATATATTGTTCCCTTGACCTCGACAGTGGGAGATGCTGTTGATCAGATTTTTTGAAAATTAAACTTTTTAAATTAGTTAACCCGAAACAGCTTTGCCGTATGAGAAGTATTAATGAAGTATTGGTTGAAGCTTAAAGCTGTATATTTTAAAGATCATGACACCTATGGAATTAGGTGTCCTAGGACTAACTCACTTAGAAAGATTACTAATAAGAATCTGATAAAATTAAACTTTTACGCTAGGTGAGGTAATAGACGTGGGGTCAGGCATAATAACCGAGATGTTCTGAAAAGAAGCTACCTAGCGGAAACCTGATAAAGTTACATGCAACGCTAAAACGAAGCCAAGCTCCATTTGCCAGTGATTTGTTGTCCATAAGATAATAAAGATTCAAGAGATATACTCAGACTTGGAAAGATTGGTTTTTCCTCACATGATTGAGGAAATAGAATTCTCACAATAATCTTAGAATTAATTGGAAGGATAATCTTTGTTTTTTTATATCAATAAGTATTATAAATTATAACTTATATCGTTGTTGGGAGTATTAAAACCGGTTATCAATCATCACAAATTCACAAAAGCTAAATAATATTAGCCAACTCATGTTCGTTTCAAAATTACGTAGGTTATATTGCAAAAGCTGCGCTGGTTTGCAAATCTAACAATTTATGGTTCAACAAATAGCACATCTGTCAAACTTAATCCTGCTTTACATATAAAGGAAAACTATTGCAGGAATTAAGACTTCGAAATAAAGTTTTTACTTTTCCCTACCTTATACAATCCCTGTACCTACTTGTAACAATTTTATCATTATAATTATGAGCTATTCCAGCCTAGGTGGGGAACATTTATATCAATCTCTTGACACTAGAAGTACTTAGCTCTACGACAGTTTATGATCGTATTTTTGTACTTATTAAGTTACAACTCGAAGTTTTCCATAAAGTTCTGATCTACATCGTGTTAAAGCTTCCATTAATTTTGTTATATTGGTATGATTGTGAGTATAATTCTAACAGTTCCTAATAGCTACAACTTATCCTAAAGGTTTTCGCTGAAAAACTTGTTTAATTTAACCGTTTCGTAGATGGTAAAAGCATTTTATCATTTTCTTTGTACATACATTAAATGGAAGCCATTGTGTGCTTTCATAATTTCGTTACGATTATCGTGGACTTCCACGGCAGGGAAGTAAAATGTGTATGCATACATTTTATAATCATCCGGATATACATACCTACGTGCACGATATAACGTTATCGTGGACGAAAATTTGAAATCGTCTTCATATATTTCCATACATTTTACTTCCCTGTGGTACCGTGAAGCCGTGGTCGTCCACGATTATATCGTCACGTTAGAAAAAACAAAAGCGCATATTTGAAGTATTCTGCATAAAACTTCTGAAAAAAAAGCCAGAATGGTGATCAAAGATTGCATTAATTTACGATATATGACGTAACGACACGTTAACGTGATAACTAATGCCAATGTATTAGCTTTTATAAAAGTTCCATCAACAGGAATATTTTTATGGCCTACTAAAACTCAACGGTATAGCTAGGAATGTAATACTATTTTTTAAATCAGATATAAGAGCTTACAAGGCTACAAGTTAAGTTCCTAACATTTTTGGTCTGCAGCTAGAAAATACTGTTCCATGTTTTGCCCTCGTATATTAAAGTTCACACAATGGTCCCATGTTCCAGTATTATCAGCGTAGCAAAATAGCTGCATGATCCTTTGTCATTAATTATATTAGCAACGTTGTTTGAGGGTAAAGCACTGAAAACCCGATAGCACTACTACGGATAACCAGCGCTGCCCTTTAATATTTAAATAAATTCCGGTTTAATTTCGATTTGTTCCGTACTGGTTTCAAAATCAGCAATTGTAGAACACTCGTGGGTTCTAAAACTACTGATTTTGTTATGCATACAAGATTTCTTATATTATGGAAGTTTACAGTAACTTCTTCTTGTAAGTAAATTAAAGATTCAACGACAAAGCAATAAGGCTAAAGAACTAAGAGATGAATCATATGAATAGTTTGGTGATGCCTAGAGTCTAACTGGAGTCATCTTATGGTCATCGTATACGAGATTCTGAAGACTATGAAATTAGTATCTTAAGGTGAAGTCAAATAATCATAGAGGAAGAGAGTACTAGCTCAGATAAATGAATTCGCATTAAATGTCATCATCAACACCATAGAGTACAGCAAAACAATGGAAATACAAAGAGAACATGATCTATGTTGTAATCAAACCCGAGCTTGAATATCAAAGCGAGTTTCAGCTTTGCACAATTACAGTAATGAACACATACTCAAACATTCAAAGCGTAATCATACTGAATCAAAGATAGAAAGGGTCGTTTCATTCAATAAAAATCAAATTGTCACCACCGACGAGTCGTAACTGACACGTAATTCTACAGTTTAACGTCAATTCCAGTTCAAACAACCGGTTATTTAGTTCCAAAGAATAGAATGTCAACAGGTTGTACCGAGAATTCTTACAAAGCGGATGAAAGCTAGACATTACGAGGTACGATTGTACAAATTTAAATGATACCTTTTGTTTTGTGAAATAAACACGTGATGTTGAAGTTTTACGTGTTATGTTTAGTCTGAAACTCGGGATTGTTGGGTTTGTTGTTTTGAAAACGTGAGCTTGTGGACTAGACGGACCTATTCTGGGCCTTGAATTATAAGTGGTATTAAGAATCCAGAGGGAGGAAGCAAAATTTTTCCCTTGGTTCGATTCCAAATATATTTGGCACAGAAGACACTGACGGAGCTCCTAAGCCAAGCCAAGTGATCATCTTATATTTGCATTTGAAGAAAATTGGTTTATCAATTCTGTGTTGAAGTAAGGTAATGTTATTAAATATGAAATGATCTTCTCGATTTTGATCTTTCCGGGAGAAATAAATAAAAAATCTTCAGCTTTTAAAAACATTCGCGGAACCGTTGGTTTATTAAGAAAATTAGGAACTAAATCTAGAAAGATCTATAAAGTTACAAACAACGTTATTTTAACAAACTTACTCAAACGATGATGACATAATTAGTATTTTAGCACAGAACACACCCCAGAGTGATAGGACGAATTTTAGGGGACGAATGGGCTCTGACCCATTTCGACAATATTCCTGATGTTACATAAATGACGAGAGATAAGTTTCCACCAACCGACCGAACAAAATCATATAACAACAATCCTTTTAAAAACTCCCTATCTCGAAGATCTCATTAAGTTTTTTGTTTGTACCAAAACTGCTGACCAAAAATACCCAGATAACACTTACAAAAACTACAATAGATGAATCAGGCGCTTCTCCTAATACACCAGTTGCAAGTGACAATCGTGGAAGTGCTCGGAAACAGACTGGGGGTCCGGGGTGAGGCACAATGAGTGACGGATTGACGATCATTGTTGCGGACAAAGACGAGACAAATCAAAGAATAGCCCCTCAGCGAATTCCCGGGATCCACCGTTACGGGATAGGAATCCCCCTTGGTAATATCTCGTTATAGTTATTTAATTAAGTGCAATGTTAGGATTTTTGCTGTTTGAGGGTTGCTGATTATTAAATATTTTCTGTGATGAAGATAAACAATGACTGGAGAAGGAAAGTATGGGTTGCCCGGAGTTTACCAGACCCTAATGCTTCCTATTTACCTCCATCAAATTCCTAATGAAAAAGATAAAAGTAGGTACTTATTAAGTAGGTATACGATTTATATTTCTTACGTTCAGTTCAAAAGTAAAGCGAATATTTTATTATCGCTTCGAGCAAATTACGCCAAGAGAAACCAAAATAGTTCAGTACCCATATAATAGTTTTAATGTAAAGCAGTATTTGTTAGTAAGAGTTAAACAATGGGTGTTTGTGATTCCATTAACTTTAAATATAAAGCATTCAATGTTTATAATATTACTATTTTATGTGGTTTTCTCTGGTTTTTCCATACACATTTCTAAATCGGTTTATCATTTACAGAGGTGTTGACAACAATTTGCTCTTACATAATAATTCAGTATCACTGCTACAGTGTTCGAAAAAATAACAATAATACCATCCAACTATATCAATATTACAATCGAGTTAATTTTACTTCTTATCCTTAGATTATTCTAAGTTCTTATCCAACAGCCATTTTAACTCCCAAAAAAGGAAAAGAATCAGCTTGCAGGAAATTGACCACCAAACTTTTTCCTCCATTCCGCGGCCCGTGGCACGAAAAGCTAATATTACCATAATAATACCCATCATTTGTTTGCACGAGGGAAATGTTTCCATCAGAACTTAACAAATTACGGTGTCGACGTCTCTCATATCTAATCAAAACAGATCATAACCTAACCTAACTTGTACTGCGATGTGCCACTTAATATTTTCTTTTTTCCAGAAATTCGGCGCAGCTCTTTTTTGGGCTTTTACTAGAACTAGCACGTACACCGTACCCGGGGCCGCCACTGAATTATTTTGAGTTCATTATTTCGCCAATTAAATCGAAGTTTTAGTTGGTATTTATTTTGGTTGAAGTTGAAACCAATTTTAGGATCAGCGCTCTAAACTTTCACCCGTTTTGCGGATGAACATGAATTTGATAATTAAGTATGAAAAGTGAGTTCTAAAACAAATAGAATTTCACCTTCAAACAAGGACGAGCATCGGAAAAAAAATGTAAATGAGTCTCGAAGTCTATCGAATATCCGCAAAAGCAAGCATCGTTCACGGTTGCATCGTAGCGAAAACAATAAAAACCAAAACACGAAAGTGTCACTTACTAATGAAAAATCGGTAATTTACGGTAATTAAGCTTTTAGTGCTTCACTATTGCAAGTAAAACCAAAACCAGTCGGCGGCGCGCGGCGGGAGAGGAATCGATTCCCGGCGCGGAGCCGCGGCGACGTTGCCGCTCTGTCGCGCGTGTTTTGTTTGGGTTGTATGCAGCGGCAACAGGCCGCGCGCGCCTACCTCCCCGCGCGCCCCGCC
This sequence comes from Omphaloscelis lunosa, assembly GCA_916610215.1. NCBI lineage: Eukaryota > Metazoa > Arthropoda > Insecta > Lepidoptera > Noctuidae > Omphaloscelis > Omphaloscelis lunosa. Next base: position 21,751,747 of record OU744246.1, read on the forward strand.
AAACGTCATCGTCATAAAAAGTTTCTAACCTAACTTACTGCAAGGCAACCGCAAGTATAGCAAGTTTTTTGTTCGCTTTGCTATATACACAAACTATTCAACTAAGCATAGGTACGTATAGTTTTGGTAACTGTGACTTGAGCTATTTCCACGTGTTTCGTAACTAGTATTTAGACTAGGGGGCAGTGTTTCGGTTCTCCTTGCGTCTAGTTCGACCAACTTGCATCGTGCATAAGTCCCATGACCGTGACCTATTTATTTCACCCTGTCAATAGCGAGACAACAGTGCCGATTCTCTTATACACCGAACTAAACTATCACTAAAATTTCTTACTTTTTTTCTATGAGAATCTTAAAGCTATTCTGCAAAAATAATTCTTTAAATTTAAAAATAAATTTGACACAAGTAAAATCGAATTAGATAATCGCAACACCACGTGGTACCAGAAAAAAAAAATCTTAAAAATTTTAACACCACCGGCTCTAAAAAATATTCACGGAGTAGGTTTGCCCTACCTCTCGAATTTTTTTTAGAGCCGGAGGCGTGCAGGGGGGCAGCCTCGACGTGTTTTATATATGGAATTTTTCACTTTTTGTATGAAAAATATGAAAAATTATTACCTACATGTTGAGATTTAGGGATTTAAGGGTCTTTTAAAGGGGATCGAAATTTTCATTATATTTGCGATAGGACAAACCATTTTCGAGATATAAGCAAAAGAAAAGAAAAAAAGATACAGTACTGTTTTTGCACCTGAAGTTGAAGTGTTGGTGTGAATTTTAGTTCATGACAACTAATTTCATTCCACACCTTTTTAATCGCGATTAAGAATAGCCAGATTTAGTTGAATTAATGAATGAATGAATGGGAAGTCGTCTTAAGAGGAAAAAACTAAATTTTGGTGATTTTTAGACTAGTTTAGAGGCATTTGTGACAAGAAGTCATAACTCATTTATTTCATAACAAAATACATTGTGTTCAAAATATTACAGTGATGATAAATAAAATAATAAAAAAGCATAAACATTACATTCATATTTGAAATTCATTACGCATTTGAAATATATCAATTTCACTAATGAATAATTTTACGTCAATTATAAAGAAATAATAAATTAAATAATCAACAACATTCCATATAAATTTTAAAAATTAAAGAGAATCGGCACCATTGATTACCTTGTTCCCCGTTTGATTTAACTTACCTACCAATGGTTTTTATAAATCTCCAAACTAGCTCATAATTATGAAAAGATGTAGGAGACAATTTAATGAATAACATATTATAACATGACGCCTGTAATCCTCGAAGGGTTAGGCAGAGGTGTACCTATGTACACTCACATTTCGCCAGTTATGTTTAAGTCCCGTGTAATAGGGGGGGAGCCTATTGCCATCCACCGGGCACAAATACAGACTCTGGACTCGGGTTGCTACCGAAAAATTCTAGATGGAAAACCCTTTGCCCGACCCGGGAATCGAATCCAGGACCTCATGCTCAGCAGTAGCTGTAAATGGTGTCCACACATATTATATATTATCACTTAAGGTGTATCAATAAAGACCGATGGGATAAATTGCTTGCAACAGTCAGAAACTTAAGAGTTAGGCTTATGTTACCGAATACATTCAGGTTTCATTCGGAATTTCCCTACTTTACTAAAGTTGTGACGGCATCTATATCACTACATGCGAACTACGCTTCAAAGACCTGACGTCACACAAATCTTGCATCGCGCAATTAGAGTTTACCGCGCGAACACCATATATATAATTTCTACAACATCAATCGTAGGGCAGTTGCCCACGAGACACAACACCCATCTGGTCGGAGGATCCTCCCTTTTCTATAGAGGATGAGTGAACTTTTCACCCTGTTCCTCATACCTCTAAAAAGGCATCCGTTAGCGTTCGATATTTTTATGAAGAAGCTCACCCGGAGAACAACTACTTATTGTAGATACTTACCCTTCTCTTTCTTTTTGCCTCCAAGCAGTTCTATGTTCCGGTCATAGATACAAGTACGCTAGTTCTAAATAATACATCTATGGTTCCGGTTTGAAGGGTCCCCTATAGGAGAGAAACGGGTTCGCCATTTTAATTATTCCGATCTTTAGATGTCTCTTAAAGCGATCGTTAGCTCCGAATATCTCGGCAAGTAGAAACTTATACCTAGACTAGAGTATGTACCATGTTTTGTTTCATTGGTGTCCTCTATCCATATTCCAGATAGATCATAGATCGTGAACCGCATCTTTAAAAAACTGGCTAAGTTCGAGTCGGAATCGCACACAAAGGGTTCCATACCATTGTACAAAAAAACGTCGAAAAGATCACGTTTCTTGTATGACCTCCTTTAATTTTTAACTTTATTATTTGTTGTTATAGCGGCAATAGAAATACACAATCTGTGAAAAATTCAACTGTCTACCTGTTACAGTTCATGAGATGCAGCCCGCTCGCGCTGCCAGGATCATCGTACGGACGGACAGCGCAGTCGCAAACCCTAAAAAAAGAAAATGGCGTCGGGTGGCTATGCCACTAAAGTTCTACTCATCCCTATTCAGCTTTGTCCCTAGGATAGAAAAGCGCAACGCTTCTGGTGTATTGCAGATGTCCATTAAGGCTCCCGCAAACAGGCACGATGCAACAACGCGACGTAGATAAAACTTTCTTCTTCTTGCCTTTAACATGTCACGTCAGATCATAATAATGTAGGATATTGCAGTCAACAACTCCACGGGCTGATGCGTGATGCTGCTCGTCCCCTTGTTCTGATGATTCTAGTCATTAACGTAGGGTTATGTGTTCGATGCTTGATTGGGCACAGAAAAAACAAACTTTAAAATTGTAGACTTTATAGTAACAACTCGTCTTTCAAAATAAAACTACAGTTTATAACAAAAGGTAGTATTAATTTTAATACCAGCTCAGCTCACATTTTATGAAGTAACAAAATATTATGAAACCCCTCATTTAACTAACTACGTAGGTATAAATTATAATTTATTATAAAGTAGCCTATTGTCGCGTTTAAAAGAATTCTGTACAAACTTATAGGTACTTAACTCTAACTTGAATCACTTCTCTTGCACAGGCGCACTTGCAGCACAAATCACTAAATGCGTTTAGGACAAAACATATTTTAAACATAACTCTGTCTCCGTCATTTTCAAACGGTTGACAGAAACAGAACTACGTTTTCAATTCTTTTAGCGCTAAACGTATTCAGTGGTTTGTGGTGCAAGCAGGCCTTTAAGGCTCCCACAGACAGTCGCGACGCGACGCGCGATTCTAGTAGAATTGTTCTACCAGAATTGCGCAATTAAGTTTTCATAGAAATTGTTCTACTAGAGTCGCGTCATGCCTGTCTCCGGAAGCCTTAAAACAGTTATAACATTAATTTGTTAACGAGTATCTGTGACTATCACATGCTTTTTTAAAAATATTACCGTAATAGAAAACAAAGCTTATTGGAGTCAGAGTATAAACTCTTTTAAATGTAACAAATCTTAACATACTTGTTTAGGTGGTACCTTTTGGTAACATAACAAATAAATATTATTAACCATGACAATTATGTGGGTCTAAAAGCTATAAATAATACAAAAACGCGTAAAAGCAGCGTGCTAACTTAAGAAAAGAAGTTGTTAAGAAGTGGTCATCAAGCTTAATCAACCCATCCAGTTTTCCAAGATTTTTTAAGATTATCCACTAAACAATTTGGACACGTCATTACAAATAAAACTAGTAGACTACAACTTATAAGAAACTATTTGTCTTGAACTAAAAGGCAGTGAACAGTACCTACAGAACAATATACAATCGAAAAGAGGAAATAATAAACCAGTATCACCAAGTTTATCACAGAGAGCCATGTAGCGTTCCAAGCTTGGCATACAAGAGGCTAATAGACCGAGTTCCAAACGTCGACATCTGAAGACGTGCGAAGGCTTTCGATATCGGAAAACGTATTATGGAACTTAAGTGGAGTTGGGCAGGACATCTGGCAAGGCGCAGTGATGATAGGGGGAGTAAGGCTGTGACCGAGTGGCGTCTAAGGACTGGAAGATGTCGTCCGAAGTGTCGGTCGTCCGGTGGTGATGGGCGGACGACATTGTTGCTATTGCTGGCAAAACCTGAATGAGGCTGGTACTACAGGAGCGTGAGGATTGGCACAGGAAAAGAGACGTCTACGACCTGCAGTGTAGGAAGTGGAACTGTGGATAATGAAGATGATGATAATCACCGAGTTTTACAATGCAAATAAAGTATCTATCGTTATTTTAGAGGTATGCAGGGACGGAAGGGTTAGGTTTTTCTTGATATACTTATTTTCATTTAATATATTTTGTATAAAAGTTCCGAATTTCGGAAACAAATTGCGTAGGGTACAGTAGCGAAGGTTGAAAGTTTTCTGGGAATCCGGATAAAAAAAAACTTAGTAAAAAGTAGAAGTTTACAATAGCCGGTTTTGAAATACGAAATAGCAGAGAAAACTTTCATTCTTCGCCACAGGTAAAGTTCTGAAAACCTATTTCTTAACTTACTCATAAAGTAGCGAAACTTCTCTTTATTTTAACGTCAGTACCGGGAAGTTATTTCGTTTTCTTTCCAGTACAATGACGACATTTTACAATCACGAACATAGTCAGTCTTCATTACAAAAATTCTTTTCACCCTTTAGTTCAATATTTTCACTTATTTGTCTGTCTTATAATAGTCTAATAACTATTTAATAATCTTTGATAAAGTGTATGTAGCAAAGCGCACATCTTACCTCCGGTTTCTTAAATCGTTATATTAGGTACTAGTTCTTGTGCTAGGGCCCCATATAATAATACTACTAACACACAGTCAAAGCTCATGTCAAAAACAACAGCAAATCAAATCACTTGACTTGGTATTTTACAATACTTTAATAATTTCACTAGGCTAATCTTTTAATCACTTTTTAACTGACACCTGTGACATAGTTTCTCGAGATATGGACATAATGAAATGTTAATAGCATACCTACTGAACGCTGCTATCCTTCATTGTTTGCCTTTTACATCCTCTACAATTGGGGAGAAAATGTATACTTCTTTACACCCCCCACCATGATATTTAGAATTCCCCATTATATCCCCTTTGATATTTTTTATTCACATTTTCTCTCACTGCACCGTACTTCTCGATGTCAGCCTAATTATAAGATAGCTAACTCTTCTTGGTAATGAACTGGCTAGCTGCCGTTTGTGCCGCAATCTCATTCAACAACATATCCTGCATTTTACTCCTCACTACCAACTTTCTGATTGGGTCTAGTTGTTTGAAATACGGTGCTAAAGACTTCAAGAACATTACATCGTAGTCGTCGTCTGAGGACAGTTTCGCTATCTTATCTGGTATGGGGTCTTCTTCAATAGCTTCGTCAAGGTACACTTCTACTTCGTTATTCTCTTCCTCTGGTTCTTGTTCTTCCACTTCGTATTCATATTCGTCATCATCTTCTATTTCTTCTTTCGCTTCAACACTGGTTTCGTCATTCCCGTTGGTGTTGTTATGAACATTGCTTTTGCGCTTGGTTGTATAGTCAGGCGTGTTAATAAACTTCAACATCTCAAAATGCCGCCATTTTCCCGAGTAATGCTCTTCGGGTCCGAACTTCTTGATTTCTTTCTTGAAAAGATCGCGGAGGTTCTTCCATTTTACTCGTAGACGTTCTTCTGTGAAAAGATATAGAATACTAAGAAACATTTAAAAAAATATAAATACACCTTTTTATTAATTTAAAAATAATAAATTAATTTAAATTAAAGGTGACTTGTTAGTTGATCTCACTGTGTGTTGCAGAAATTGATACATTCTTTTAAAATATTATAGTTTTAATAGGTAAATGAAAAATTTAAGTTCCCAAAGCAATAAACTTGTCATGCATTTCCCACATAAGTATAGCGGAGGATCTTGTGAATATCTTTGGCCCGTCATTTAAACTAGGATCAATGTTATTATTCAGCAGATCAGAAGTATAAATATTATGCGGGACAATTGTGTAATAGTAAAATAACCGGCCGAGTTACATCGTAGTTATATATTTTTAGTCAGTAGTAAGCGTTAATAAATAGGGGAACTTAACCGCAGAGCCAGCGGATTACTATAAGTACCAGGAGCGCATGATAGCTGTAGTAGGTAGGTAGGTATCTAGTATCTACCTACGTATGTGTTTCAGCTGATTTTATTTAGGTTAATTACAAGTTCCAACAGATATACAATATAATTAGGTACTAAAATTGTCAGTCTCAGTATTTACCTAAGTATTATAAGTTTAACTTGGCACTAATTTGTATTATTTAATTTTAATATAGTAAAAAAAAAATACATGACTAAGTATATCCACGAAAGATGTACTTTTTTTATTTCATTGCAAGAAACAGCATAACTTTCGAGACTACTACCGCCATCTATATTTCCACGGCGACACTGAGCAGTGCGGACAGACCACGTGGTACATAAACATGTCACACACACTAACCTGGTAGTTTCATCAATTCCGCTATCTCCATCCAAGCTTTGGCCATTTGATACCTGTCGTTGTATCTATCATGGTTCGGATTCCACAAACACTCTCTCCTTCTCACTTCCTTTACAAGTTTCTTCAAAGAATTATCAGATAACACCATTTTCTGAGGCATGTTGACAATTTTTTTGAAATAAAATCGCGTCGCGTCACAACGGTCTGGTCCGCGCGGCTAGAGTACGCCGCGGCAACTGGCGTCTCGGCTCTCGCGGCTGAGCGAGCGTCACGAACGATCAATGTATGTTAAGGTTGGGTGCAGATACGGCGGCGGCGTTCGCGCGGCTTTCTGAAAATGATAATAAATTGTTGATGGTTGATCGTTTTTATTTATTTTTACGAAATGTGTTTCTGTCATTTGAAAAAAAAGTTTGAATTAGTGTAATTTTTCGTTATTCACAGTCACATATTTGATCAAACACTGATAGACCTTGCTCACATTTGAACACTTGCTTGCTTAGCCGGCGCCAGACATAGCAACAATGTTTGAGCACTTATTTGAACATTTGTTTGGACAGACGTTGCTCACATTTGAACACTTGCTTGCTTAGCCGGCGCCAGACATAGCAACAATGTTTGAGCACTTATTTGAACATTTGTTTTGACACAATCATGTGAGGCATGGGTGTTTGGTATTTGATTAAAGTTTGATCACTTATTTTAACTTTGCCATTCGGTGTCGGTGTTTCGAGTGCACATTATCTGCTAAACATGCTTTGCAGCACGTTCGCTTCATGGTTCTCAAATAGACAACAAACAGGATGGATGATGATTTTGTGGACGCGGTATAGGTACCTATATTATTTTAATGTATGTAATTATTTATTACATGTGAAAAAAATACTGTAGTCTATTTTATTCAAACATTGCCTGTATTGGGTCAATAACATGTTACTTTTATTTTTAGGGTTCCATTCCCGAAGTGTGCCAAACGGAACCCTATTACTAAGCCTCCGCTGTCTGTCCGTTCGTTCGACAGACAGACGGACGGCCGTGCGTCCTTCTGTCTGTCATGTATTATATATACAATAAACAAATATTAAAAACACCGATTCATAAGGTATTTTATTTTAATATGTGCGATTTTCTACAACTGCAAAAAATAACTTTGTAATGTACAGTATCATTATGAAAGAAAATACAAATTTAACTTCGCGTTTTTTTTAATGAAATTTGAGATTTGAATACAAACAGTTTGTTTAGTATTTTCATTTAACAAAAAACCGGCCAAAAATATTTGCCAATAACATTCCCGACTCCAAAAATAGAAAAGCCGGACACACATTCATATTGAGCCGCACATTTGCCCTGAAATCCATTACAAACACGAACATTGGTCTTTAAAAGAAAAAAAATCTTTTATTTGTGTAGGATTTATTACTGTTATTCATTTGAGACTTACTCTGCTCTTAATTATGAATCACATTTTGTTCTTACTAAAGTAATTTGTAACTTGTTTACATTGAAATTAACTAAAACAATCAATAACCAGCCTGTTTCGTTCATTGAAAGTAATTAAAACAATCAATAATCAGGCATCTTTTGGCGGGGCGGGGTTTACCAAAAGCTTAACAAAACCCGGACAGGCCGGACTTGTGTATTTTTGGCTGGACACGATTGTAAAAAGCCGGACACCTGGCAACCCTATTCCCGATGTTACCATCAACCGCCCTAACTTCGCCTGGCGTCCTATGTATGCCTATAATGAAAATGATGTCATACATTTTTCATTTTACTTATATGCCAATCAGGGTTGAAAAAAAAAGCAGTATTTTTTAAATTTTATAAAACAAACAATTCAAAATGTTTTAAATAAGTAATTATTTTTTTCATTGAACGATTTATCAAATTTATTATCAACAAATATCGACCAGGCCTAATGTACCTAATTAATTTCTAGACAATTTTAAAATTTATCCGAAGAATCATTTAGAAAAAACGATCTGAATGACATTATAATCACAACAACGTAATACTAGTTATAGTTAGTTAGTAGATACCTAAGGTAGACAATAACTAATAAACTATCTAATCTGTGAACAAATGTTTTTTTTTTTTGTAATCAATCAAAGTAGGTATGTAACTCAGATACTGAACCACCCAGTACACTCTGTACGTTCAGAATTGCGAATTCCGATTTTCGTTCTCAGATGTACAGTGGGTTGCATCAATTGGGAAAATTTTAATACAACTAGGGTTCACAATTGATGCAGCCCACCGTACCTTACATAAAATATTTAAGTATGGGGAAGTTCCCAAAATTATTGCGGGGATTACCTCTTTTCGACAAAAGACGACGTATAGATAGATATACATAGGTAAGATGGACAATATTCCAATAAGGGGAATCCCCGAAATAGTTGCGGGGAATTACTTCATTTCGACCGGCGACGAAGTGTATAAAACTATCTAACCTTTTAAATTTCTTTTCGAACTATTTCAAGTACTAGAAATGTATAACGTTTCATTTATTTTTTATTCATTCTCGATTTAAAACCATGTTTTTCTCAATGTTTAAAACATTGTTTTAAACTTGTTTTATAACATAACACATAAATAACATAACATCACGCCTTGTTTCCCCCCCGAAGGGTTGGGCAGAGGTGTCCCTGTAGCAGGTTCACCCACATTTCGCCAGTTATGTTTAAAGTCCCATGTAATAGGGGGCGAGCCTATTGCCATCAACCGGGCACAAATCCAGACTCCCGGCTGCTACTGAGACATTTCAGATAGAAAAACCCAATAACACTTTGCCCGACCTGGGAATCGAACCCAGGACCTCATGCTCAGCAGTAGCGCTTGCGACCACTAGACCAACGAGGCAGTCAAACTTGTTTTATACTGTGATTATAAACAATAAAAAACATTGTTTTATTTCAAACTGTTTTAAACACTGTTTAAAATAGGTACGTGTTTTAAAACAACTTGTTTGTTTTATGCCAACCCCGATGGCAATCGAAACTTAAAACCAGGCGGAGTTAAGCCTCGTGCAGACCAGCGCAATATCGCGGGCGCGACAAGGGTCGCGCTGCCTGTAGCGCCCGCGATATTGCGCCAGTTTGCACGAGCCTTTAGGGTAGTTACCCGGTACTTAAATAAAATTAATATGATCTCTTTTCAAACCGTTGCTAAATATTTTATCATTAAGTACATGGCTGTATTATAGAGGTTTCGTTTTCGAGCCTGTCACCCTGAAAACAGTAGCTTTACGTTGGAGACAGGTTAGAGTGTAAACCGGTAAACAACAACGGTGAACAACTAATATCAGTCGTACATTATTGTGTCCAGTAAATATATCTACCTACATTTCGATACTTCCACAAAAATGTACTTAATTATTTATAAACCATTTAAAAAAAAAAGAAACGCAGAAGTCACTAGATCACTCCAAAAAACCATCCACAAAACATACTCCGATACGACCGATAGGTAAACAAATTATAATTGAAATGACTAAATACACGATATTTTTGATAAGCGGTTGATTAGCCGAATAACCGCCACGTGTGAACTGGGACTGTGGCGCGTCGAGTAGGCGAGCGAGGCGCGCGATCACGCGACGCGACGTTGCCGCGCTGTGCGGAATAATCGCGGTTTATGGCCACGCGGGGCGACTCGAGTAAGTAGCATCGGCAATCTACTTACTAATCATTTACCGAACTGCATGATACGCCAAATATTATTAATGAATCATTAGGATTAGGTGTGTTTCGTGTAAAAACACATTCATTTCGTCATTGAATGCAAAATGTGTATCTTACCTGCGTTGGTAAACAATAACTTGTTCCTTCTTTTACCTGAGTGGGTACCTATTCGCACAAACAGTAAACCTACTTAAATACAAGTTTTTAAGAATTTGGGAAACATACACAATACAAAAATAAATAATGACAGATGGCTGACGGCCATCTACTCTATGCTGACGGCTGTGATTATTACAAAACAAAGCTACTTATATCAAAAAGTTTTAAATAATAACTTTGTTGGCTTCATGTGTAAAACTGACCTCTAGCGGCAACAGGATTAAATAGCAAGTTCACACGGTTTACATGAGTTCTAAAATGCTTGCAGATACGGCGCCATCTGAACGCAACACATCACAAATAAAAAATGTACAAATAGGTACATGACTTGGCCGTTAGAGGTCGTGTCGGTACAACCAGTTTAAAATTAACACTGCATGATAATCGTGATCAAACGCCTCCCCATGACTTCCAGCTTTGCCGGTCCAGCTATAAAGAAGTATCTGTATCTGGTCTACTAGAGTTGTATTTTGTCTGGTTGACATGATTTAAGGAGAAATCCTTGGGTGCTCTGTGGTCAACCATTTTGTTCTTTTCTATCTTCCAATAGGATCTATCTTTTTCCTCTATCTATCTTCCAATAATTGTTTTCTATCCTCCTCTTTACTGATATAGAATTTATGAAATCTTATTAAAATACCACATAGGTGTCTGTACCCCATGTATTCTTAATAGAAAACCAGCGTTAGGTATCAGTTATAGTTGACGCAGGTCCTCACCGGACACGGCTATTTCGGGAGGTTCCTGTTCAGGATAAGGAGGGAGGAAACGCCTGGGTTTCACCATTGTGTGGATCGCCCGGAGCACACGGTGGAGCATACGGTGGAGGTCTGCCCGGCTTGGGCTGAGCATCGCCGTGTTCTCGTGGAGGCGATCGGCGGCGGTGATCTCTCGCGTCCGGCCCTGGTTCGGGCCATGGTACGGAGCGAGAGGAAATGGGGGGCCGTCACCTCCTTCTACGAAGCAGTAATGCTCGCGAAGGAGGAGGCCGAAAGCGGGAGAGGCAAAATTCGCGCCCTCACGCCCCTAACCGCCGCCAGAAGAGACGCCCTGGGTCCGCGTCGGGAATCGCGAGCCGATTTCCGGCCACCGTAGGCGCGGGCTTGCGGACGGTAAGCAATGGGTAGCTCGCCGTCCGATAAGGACCAGGCTCGGGTCGACGGCGCGTTGTGTTCCACGCGCGCCTCAAAGAGATGTCAGCAGAATTGACGGGGTCCGCTAGGGCCGATGCCGGGTTGCGAAGAAAACCGAAAGGGAAATCGTGGCCCCCGGCAACAGGGCACCTGAAGGTATACGGGTGGGATTTAGTCAGTAAGATCCGACACACCCTCTCGCTCCACCCAGAGCGGGAGAAGTTATTTGATAATTTCCCACCCAAAAAAAAAGGTATCAGTTGTAAAACCAGGCTGACTTTTTATATTAGTACAGTCTTAAAAATTGGGATTAAAAACAATAAACTTCATATTTTTATTAGCTATCGATTTCCCCAAGAGAGTTGTTATACTTACTTAATACTTAAGTCACGCGTGAGAAGAAAAACTTGCCATGTTTATTTCGCCAGGCAAATTGCTTCAGCACTATTCGTGCCTTTGAAATGCAAAGAGTATTCCAGCATTGGGTTAAAATTTATCAACATTATGATTGTCAAAAAATATTCAAGGTCTGTAAAGATTACCTGCCATGCTTTTTAAAACATCGTGTATTTTGTCTGAGGCCTTTGAGTGCTTTCACCACGAACTTCTCCAGGCGACAACAACAGTATGGAATAATAATTAAAAACATCGGCATACAATGGCTTACTCAGATAGCAGGACGCAGTATATTATTATAACAGTTGAGACTTAGCCCTATAATCTGGGATCGCTAAGGGTGTGTCACAGGGTGTAATTCTTGGGCCACCAGTTTTTTTTGTTATTTTTTTTTTCTTTGGTTATTCACTAAAATGCCTAATACGAATATTATTATTTTTTTAAATTAAGGTGTTGTCAAGAACAAGAACTCTGGATCAGTAAATATCATGATATAAAAGTGTGGCCAGTTTCATGCAGGATCTTTGGAACTTGGAAGGATATTGAAAGTCTACCTATATCTTGTTCACATTTTATTTAGAGACATCGGTATAAAATATATGAGATATAAAACAGCACAGTCGTGATAAAATTAAAATATATCATAATATACGATAATATAAAATACGTCAATATATTAAAATCAACATTTTAAAGTGTAAGATATTTATTGAGATGTGGGCTAATCGAGTGAGGTCAGTTATTGGAAATTAAAATTAAATTACAATACATTTTTTTTTAAATAAAACTGACCCCAGAAGATACAATATGAATGAAAACTTAATAAATTAAAATCTAAAATGGTATTTTGGACAATATGCATAGAATTAAATATTTTATTCACTGTGATATTATTAAAGTTTATAAAATTTTTCATTCGTCAATCGAAAAAACTGCCGTAAACGACGGAAGTATAGAAAAATTATACAAACATTTTATATTGATTTTTAATTTATATTTTTACTTTTAATCTTACAATTATTTTATCACAGTGAATAGAGTTTAGGTGTGGGGATTGAAAGTGGATGTAGGGTGTCGAGAGTAAACCCCTAAAGTGGGGCTTAGTCAAGAACAGATATATGCCGTGTCATAACAACGGGTATGGTAACATTAATTACATATGTATGTTAATGATAATATATTGTTATATCCTAAAACTAACTAAGTTATGTATTTCACATTATTATATACGTTTAATATATGACCATCAATTGATACATACAAAGCGGCGGAATGTCTCATACAATAAGTTGTCAAAGGAAACAAGATGGACTGCAAAAACAGACCAATCATAACTACTTGAACATTTATAATAGCATAGCATTATCTATCTATAGCGTCCATATATACTTTAATACAGGTATAAAAGTACTATCAAAATAATAACTTAAATCCTAAATAACTCCGTGACAGGTAAAATTAAATAAATAATAATTACGTATTATTTTTCAGTTATAAGTTAACTCTGCTGGAATTTTACCGGTCGGTGCGGTGTCGTAATGAACCTCAGAATCAGTCAGTGGTGGCTCCCTTGATAAGTTGTCAGATCACCATTTGATATAAACATATAAGTAGCAGAATTTAAATAAAATATATATTTAACACCAAATATAGAATTCCTATAATTTTCAGGAATTAAAACTCTCAATTCCTGACAGTTGTATGATAAAGCTTTAATATACATACATACATATCATTTAATATAATTTAAAAATAAAATATTTCCCTAAAATACATATGGTTAAACCACGTTAACTTTGGCACGGCAATTTATTTCAACCAAAGGCTAACAGCTTAACAAAAGTTATATATATTTTATTAAATAAATTCTATAACAACTTTAATTCGGCTATGATCTATTGTTTAATCGAAATGCTTGGATAAAATCAGGTCCACAACTAGACTTCAAAGTAAGGTAGATATAGCTAGATTTACAGCTTAGTTTACTTATTTTATAAAATTTTAATCCAAGCATTTAGTTATTCAAACATAATGAAGCGTGTTAAAATAAATTAATATCTTTGGCAACGTTTCTTAAGCGAAATCGAGGCGCTGAAGCTCATAAAGAAGATTTAAAATAATATTATAATATTAAAGACTATAATTACCAGTTATAATACAATACACTAGTTTGTTCTTAATCTAACACATCAACGAACGTAATATCATTAGGTATAATATGGAATACTTTGTGGGATCGACTGGCATACGCCCAGCAGTACAATCTTTACTTACATTTGGGTTGTATTTACGACTACTCATCAGTTTGCAGTTGTATTACACTTAAACGATATACATATTATGTGTATCAGCTAGATAGAAAGTGAAATTTTCTGAAGATCTTAGAGTGCTATATACCCAAATAATTCCAACTCTTTCTTTATCAAATCCATAAGCGTTCGCTAGTCGGTCCCATAACTTAAATAAACATTCATTAAACATTGATACCAGTACAACATACAATGTCTTCATTATTACTCCTTATCAATAAACATAATAATAACAGTAATCCCTTTCTTCTCAATGAATCAATCATGTACAATCGAGTCGTGATAACTCCAACTCATACATTTTACATCACACTCTTACTCAATTCCAGCATTTTCGTGACAACGTCAAGAAACAAACAAATATTATAAAACAGCGCAAATCACTGTAAGCTCAAATCCATGTGGACACCAAAAATGTATGAGACGAGTTCATCGTTAAACTAGTCAAAATCCACCGATCTTTGCATACCCTAGAAAGTAAACTTTTACGTTACTTTTACGTTTACTTTTTTCTTCAAATAAAATTATACTTAATACCTAAACAATTTAATATTAGAAAATAAGTTAAAAGTGCTTCTTTCAAAACTTATAAGCATTCATAATCCGATACATATTTGATTTATTCTGGACCAATCATTGGACCCCACGATGGTAATGAATTCAATCCGTGCTCCAAAATATTTATTTAAAGAATCAAATGTTTGTTTGTGTAAATGATGACTATAAAATTATTGTACCATAGAAAGTAAATCATCAAAATTAAATAATGATTTCTTTGAAATTTATTATAGAACACTCTTCTCAGTCTCTTAGGGTAAAAATTCCAAGGTTTTCTAAAATATTGAAAGTAAAATGTAACGACCCTAATGAGAAACGGTGAAGTAATATGAATATGATATTACACAATTCACACGTAAGTATACTGACACTATATTATACGATGATGATACATTGGTCTATTTATTAATTATCCTCGTTAATAATAAAACATCGAGACACAACATCAAATGTAAACACGAACAGCTATTGTATTGATATTGTATTAATATTCTTTATAATGATTAAAATGTTATGTAATTGTAACTCTACTTAGAAGAATAGATCAGGGTCTGGGACATATATTGAAGTAGGAATGGTCAGATATCTCAAGACACAGATAATTTAATACCTAGTGTCACAGGAAACACACGGAATTGTAAAGGAACAGGAAATAAAAATAGATGGTTTACGAGGATTAATCGCTGAAACCGATGGGGCTATCATCCCATCTATTAATGTTAGGAAGTGTCGCCAGTCAGTTTATTTGAAATTTTAATAGGATGAATATACCTAAGTCACGTTATCTAGTTATTACATTGTAAATGAGCATTTACATGAGGTATAAAGGAATTTTGGAAGAAATTGTGAGTGATAAATGAAAATATTCTACATATCGTATATGTTTTTGAATAAGCTCTTTTATACTTACTGCATGCATTTAGATAAACTATATTTATAGTACATGGTCATAATCATGTGTTCTATAAAGTTTATTAAATAAAACTGCAGTTTTCAAAAAATATTAATTAAATCCATTCGGTACGCACGGACGGTAAGGCTTTAGAATGATTTTTTTTTTTTACAGAACGCTTTTATAGACAAGTTTGTTTAGGGATGAATAAAAGTAAAAATGAATAACATTAATTTTAATTCTGAGTTCAGGTTGTAAATTTTTCAAAAATATATTACTCAGAAATTATGAATATTCCGAATCTAAAATTTTGACGACTTAAAAATAAAAAAGCAAGTTGTTTAAAATGATTTGTGAGTGCTAAATGTGAATAAATGGTAGGTCCTAATTAAAATGATATGTAACTAACATTGTATATATACCATAATTTTACATACAAAAGACAATAATTATGTAGACACATTACAAAATATTTACAAGTTAAATTACAGTAAGGGATACGTGAGAACAGACTGGAAGATTATATGAAATAACTGTAAGGATATTGAAGAATAGTCACGAAATGTACAAAATGACAGACATGATACTCGTTCACACAATCGAACCGCTAATACATACACACTAAATGGCAGCGAGACTATTTTAATATCCCATACATGATAGTATATTTAAAATTAAACGGTAAGTATATTTGAATTACTTTTAGTAGACTACTAAATCTAAATACTAGAATGTTCCAAGTTACGTTATAAGAAATAAACTGTGTATCTTAGGTAATACTTGTGTGTGTTAGTTAGTGTTATTTGTTACTGTTTGTTGAACTTAAGTGTGACGTCAGTAGACGTGGAGGGTACTCATGAAACTATTTGAAAACGCGACTGGGAATTTAAGTACGATGAACTGCGTAGTGTATAAATAAGTTATTTAATAAGGTCACGTTAATTAAGTACGGAAGGCTTCAGGTTAAAGTACAGCTTTCAATTCATCCTCAGGAAAATGTGGGAGATAAACCTTAGTAATTAAAATCAGTACATAATCCTGTCTATGGTCTCAAAGTTTTGAAACTGACTGCTATGAAAATACATGAGACATGACATTTGAAAGAAGACAGTTATAGTATAGACGCGCATCTGCGCAGCGGGTTCGACAAACATCAGATAACTATTGTCAAGAGACACAAATCTAATATATTGAGTAATCAGTAAACAACCAATATTGCCGTGACATTGAAAAGTATACGAGTAAATGATGTGGGCTATACTGAAGCCCACAAGTTTCCCTTACATGAAAGAGCGGCACACGAACGCTTAAGATACGTTACTCTACTGGTCGGGACTTAGCTTAGGTGTCGCTGGTAGCTGACGGCTGCTTGATCAGGTCTACATCGCGTCCCACACTGACCTGAGTTTTCAGTTTTGGCTTGTCAACAACCTTATGGTCATGGCCATGCTTATCATGTCCCTTATGCTCATGTCCTGCCTTGTGTTCAGGTCCTGTCTTATTTTCGTGTCCGGTCTTGTGGTCGTGATGGCCGGCCTTGTGATCAGGTCCACCCTCGACCACGCTGACTCCGTTCTTGTGGGTCGTTGGTTCAGGGTCCTCTTCGGTATCCGCTCGGAATTTACGGTTGTACCAGTGCAGGCAGATGCATCTGAAAATGATAGGATTACAAACGTTAATGTTAGTGTACTTACAAGCGAACAAAACAAACTGTTTGATAAATTTCAAGTTGAGCGTAGAGCAAATTTTAACTCCCACTTTATTTAAATTGCCGTTTATTCCGCCTGGTATAAAAGTAGTTATGTATCTAAAAATGCCAGTAAGTCAAGGTTTCGTACATGAACTAAGCTAAAAGCCTCTTTGAATGGCTCAGGCTAAAGTCAAGGCAATTATAAATAATATAGCAAAAACGCCTTAAAAATAATAATGAGGGCAATCAGTTACAGCTGAAGCTATTAGCGAATAACAATGCAGGGCTCGAGTTGCTTTATTTATTTGTTTTGCAAAACCACCCCTTGAACGGGCAGACATTGAAGTGGCAGTGACTGGCCCGCCTTTTAATTCAAACGTAATTAACAACACCAAACCGGCTTCCACCATTTTATATTAAAAATATCATGCTTAGGTTACATAAACGAAAAAGCTTTGAGAAAAAAGTGCGCAGCTGTAATCTTTTTGAAAGAAATATTTGCGAGTATTTTTCTTTTCTTGTTAGTAAATTAAACCGTTTTTTCCTTGTAAATGGATCCAATATTTGTGTTTTGATTATGAAATTAAGACAAAAACATTGTAAGCCATTTCTTTGTTTATGATACAGAGTGTTAGACTATATTATTGGTAAGAGGAAGCCAGAACTATCCCAGAGTTTCCCTGAGACGCATAACCTGATCCCTGGTTAACGGATCGTAAAAGTAATACATATAATGTAACTAGCAAATGGCGGCACGGATAAAGCCATCAATCTCATAAATGTCAGAGCAGGGTCGCCTCTGATACCAGGCAAATATGAAAAGAAAGAGTTTTGAACGGGCGACACTACCCTAATAACTTTCTTATCTTTAGGACATTTTTCCATGACGTATTTGGCAAAAACAGCGGACCAGGGAAAATCTTTTGCTCAGTAGTAGGATAATAATCGCTAAAAGTAGTTGAAGTAGAATTTATGAAAAGTTATATTTTGTCGGCTGCCGTCTAATCTTTACAGTTTTCAACCAGATGGATTAAAGTTACTAAATTCTTTTAAATAATTCCCTTGAGTAAGCTGTGAAAAAAAGAAAGAAAGAAAAAGTATTTATTGAGACTCGCACAGGAAATCACAAATTAAACTAAAACACACTCATAAAAAACGTAAATATAAAAACAAAGTAAAATTAAAATAAAAGCAGAAAATTAAAAGAAAAGCACAAGAATGTTTGATCAGTCTTGTGGCCAAAAAGCTCCTAAGCTCAGCATGATGCTATATTTACCTACTAAATTATAGTAACAAACAAAATAATGTCTTGGTAACTCCGAAGTCCTCATGGAAATTACTCCTAATTATGCCATAAAACATTATCCTCTGTGACCCATGATACTTCAGTAGTAGCCTTTCAGGTTGAATTAAAAGCATTCTGCTATCGGCGTGTGTTTCATTTAATTAATTGGCTGGGGCCAGTTTATCGTTAATTTTCCTAAGTGTACCCATTGTAATTGTAGTCTTCACGTCACTGTGTTGTGGGTAAGTCTTCCATTTTGTAAATAAATGTTTAGTATCTTGAACTTGCCTTCCGTACGTTTATCTTAAACATTAACGATTATTATTACTATGATTTTACCAGTAGTAGT
Organism: Omphaloscelis lunosa; assembly: GCA_916610215.1. Taxonomy (NCBI): domain Eukaryota; kingdom Metazoa; phylum Arthropoda; class Insecta; order Lepidoptera; family Noctuidae; genus Omphaloscelis; species Omphaloscelis lunosa. The sequence goes on from OU744246.1 coordinate 21,770,722, forward strand.
TAAATATTGTTTTAATTAATTTTAAATACTCAAACGATTAGCATCATATTTGTACATTGGTCTCTTTGCCACCATTTCTCTCAATGGTGTACTCTTTTTTGTCAACATAAGTACATAGGTATACTAAACGCTGCCTATAGTGGGAATATTTTTTATTTTTTCAAAATTAACAACGTATAATGAACCTAATATTGGATAATTTCTACTAACAAATTTACTGGGAATACTCGTTTCCTCGTACGTATTAGTTAGGTAATGACCCAGAGAACTTGAAATGTCACCGGTTAGAAACACGTATTTCTAATTGATGTATTCGTTATAATCTATTGGTCTGAAGTTATAACCACTTCATGTACTTAATTCCATAATTATTGGTCTCATGTTTTATCTCTTTAGTTCTGAAGATTTACTCAATGTTACTATGGGTGGGATTTTGGTTAAGCCTGTCTGTATTTGGCGGTAAACTACTTTGAATCTATGCCATCCTGGTGCCAATCTAAGAACAGCCCAGCAATTATTGCTTCAACCGGATTAGCTCCTGTCAAGTACACTTCATTTATAATCGACTTCAAAAAAAGGAGGAGGTTCTCAGTTCGTCGGAATCTTTTCTAAAGCATCTTTATTAATGCTGAACAATCTGGTGTAAATGTGCATTCTTTGTATTGTATCCTTGTATTCACCTTAAAACAGCGCCAAGTACGCCAGCCCCAACCAGCGCACCGCCAGCTCCCATCAGATAGTAGCGATGCTGTGCGGCCTCGGCTCCTGGTGACAGTTGCACGAGCCCTACCACCAACACCACGATTCCTAGTAGAAGAGATCCCACTACCGCATGGAGAGCTGCCACCTGCGCATACTAATAACATTTGAAGAAACTTTAAAGACAAGTGTTAAACATTGATCTCCTCTAGATTAACACCAATTACGAAGGAGGGAAAGAAGGAAGAAGAATGTCATAGCAGATACATGGACAGTGTTCCTGATACTACGGAAGTACTCTTACGGATCAGTACCCTAATTGCGTAATAAATCAATCACAATTTGTTTCAATTTGAAACAGATTGCTAATCCATTGCTTCATAACTAGGAAAAAAAAACTGCTCAACAACGTAAATAACCCAATGAATATTGTTGAACTGTCAAAATGAAACAAATTTGTCATAATCGTTTGCGAAAATAAGCTACGCAGTTAGAGTACAGGATAACTGACAGTTCATACCTTCAAATAAAACTGCCGGTTTCACATGAAGGTAAGAGCTAAAGTGCTCGGTTAGAAAATAATTATGGTCCGTGAGAGTACTTTCTTCAGAAAGAGAGGAAAGGTGACCCACACAAAACACAAGAGAGGGATGACGATACATCATGCAAGGGTATTTGTTACCTTGTTAGTGGTCAGTGCAACATGTTAGTAGCACGGGGCAGATTTCTGCCACGGTCAACGCTGTCAACATACACGACTTCCATAGAAGCCAACAGTTTAGAGCCTGGATATAATGATTTTACTGCTAGTTTAGATAAAACTTTGAAGAGCCAACTCCTATCACCTTCATCATCATTATTTTTAACTAATGCAATAAAAGTAAAATAATTGTCTAATCTGTCTCACCCTGCACAATATTTTTGGTAATTTTACTTTTGGTAGTCTTGCTGTTGCCAATCACGAGCCATTTAAATGGTATCATGATATGGTTTTTCAAAATACATTGAAGAGTCGGACTGTATTTTACTGAAATGTTTATTGTGTTAAATAAGCAAATACCGTCTGGCTTCTAGTGAACCCCAACTCAAAGTAATTGCATTCCAAAGATTATTAAGTTATTAAAGGCTAAATTTGACCACCAATCTGAATAGAGATGATTAAGTACCTATTAAGAACGTTCTGATTAGTTAGCAATGGTTAATTGGGTATGCTCTAAAGAAAATTACTAAAGATTTGAAGACTGATCATACAGGACACAACAGCGCGGGTAGAAGCAAGATGGTAGTTTCATTTCTAAAAACATCTTTGATCCCTCTGTCTGATACCTAAGGTCTTCTTCCCGCGCTATCACGTACTCCTCCTAAAAAGATATGCAAGCCTGGTAGCCCACCTTGCCACAAACGTAAAGCTCATTCCTCAGCCGGTGATGGTCAGGTGAGGGCGTCGCATCAGCGTCGAGGGGACGACCGATCTGCAGAGGCAGCTGCGATGGCCTCCGCCCTCCTCCTCCACGCTTCTCGTTGCGCCGTCTCTCATGGCGAACCGCCACAGCTGGCATAGCACCAATCATCTTCGCTGTACAACACCAGGCCTTCAGAGGCGTGATGGAGGCCCATGCTTAGAAGTCATGCTTTTAAACACGGGCCTCCTCCACTCTTCGCATTGTTAAACATTTTTATGTATACCTACCTGGTGGTTGTTTTGTTAAATATTCATAAAACTGATCTAGATAAATTTTTTTTTAGGACATAAGATCTTTCCTTGAATTTGTATGTATTTTCTAGCAAATAAACATTTTTGATTTGATTTGATTTTGATATAGTTGCTCAAGGTCACCCTCTTGCCTTTACGTCTATTGTGTTTCCATATCGATTTTCCTTAGATCTAAATTAAACTTTCTTCATTCCCCGTTAAAGATCTCCTCTATCAAAATCCGTAACCCCCCACGATTGCATTGACTGTGATTGAAGATATAAAAAGAAGGGGAAGCTCGTTATCATAATATACTATGCACACAAGCATAAACATTGTGATCATCAGGCTGGTACGCTGCACTGATGTCATGACGACTTGGAACACAATATAAGCAATAAAGCTCGATACATAACCTATCTCTAACAGCCTACTATTCATAACATCATTCACACTGTGCAGTGACCAGAACCGAACCTCAGTCCCCCGATGCCTCACATAGGCACATCAACACACACTAAAACGCACGTATATCAGCTGTCATACTTTAGTGGGCATCGACAGAAAATATGGGCCTTGGCTTTCTATCTTCATACAGAAATATGGGAATTTAAATATATTGTTCATGACTTTTCCTCGAGGAGAGATCTAACTATTATGAAAGTTGCAGAAACCAATTAAGTGGCAACAGGAAGGTGTAAATCTGATTCCAAAATTGCAAGGAAATAGACCTTGAAATAAAATTGCTATGGAAAGAATGAACAATTCTTTGCTTTCAATATAATATCGTTCATTCTATTGTCACTCGTTTCTTTCAGTCCCGCCTTTCACACTTCTTTCAATTTTATGAGAAATTAACCTTCAGAACCTTTAAAGCGATGGCCCTACACAATAACTGTAAGGCATACTTACACCGCTGATTATCTCTTGGTTGAAGTAAGGACTGGAGCATATCTGCAACAAGCAATTTGATGTCAAGCGAGTGATCCAATATGGCGTCGGACAGAACAATATAAAGTTGAGCGTCTCGTAAAAAATTTGCTATAAAACCGCGCCTTAAGTGCCTCGCTTGTGTTATGGGTTAAGCTTCAGTTGTATTTACAATTATAATTTTATTTATTTCTTCATGTTTCCGTTTTAGTAAGTAGACAAAGTTTTTGTTACTAGAGGTACTTTTCATGCGGCACACAATTTTTGAAACTTTTAGGTACCCAAGGGGGGTACCTAAAAGTTTTAGGTACCCCCCTTACCATGTTTTAGTATATCAGAGAACAGATTGTAGGTTATTAACTAAAGGGTCCCATTTTGGTGCCCCAAAAGTACGGTATGACAATAATACATTCCGGATAGAAAGGCCAAGCAAGTCTCTGAGTGCATGAAAAGGCACATGATACAAAGTCATGAATTAGTAAATTTTTGTAAAATGTGGTTTGTCATTTTCGATCTTTTTATCAATATCAAAGAGCTGTGCTCACCATTTTGTGTAGTGTAGTGTTACTAGAAGTGAACTTTCCGTTCCGCAATTTTCCTCGCTAAGATCCTGGGACATGACAAGCACTTATGCACTTTGTAAAATAAGCAGTCTGTTGCTGTAGTAGGTATGAGGGTAGGTACACTCACTTTATCTCAGAAAGAAAATACCTAAATAATACTTGTTTTGATGTTCGTTCATAGACAATATTTTTTGACCGTTCGCTATTGTTTATTTTTTGTATTGCGTCCGTTCCCAGAAACGATGTACTATTCCAATAGGAACAAACATGTTTTTGTTTGCAAAATGTCGAATTTTCAGTTAAAATTCTAATGAAAAACGTGAATTCATTCTTTGTTTGAACGGATCAAATAAACTCTAGACGAACCGTACCTATGTAAGTGTGTGTATTTCAGTGTGATATTCAATTCCTTTCAGCTCCATTTTAATTTTATTTTAATATCAAATTCAATGTAAAACAATGTAATACCGTTTTTCTAATTTGGTGATTTTTGTTTTTTATTTAAAAATCCGGAGAATTTTCCACAGCCGTTTTCCATTTTAAATTAAACAGTTGTTAGGTATTTAGTTATTGATATATTGGAGTAGCAATTATAGCAAACTTGTGCTATTTATTTACGGAAATATTTTATTTTTTTCCTCTGTATACTCGTACATAATTTATATATTTTAGTGTTAGATGTAAACAGATAAATAAATGTAAAAATAAAAGACTGATTGTATAAGGAAACATGTTTACGGAAATTTGGTAATTCGAAGTCATCTGTGAACTAGTTAATCCACACGTTGATCCTTGAGATAAAGCATTGTATGACTCTTTTTATGACATGGAAATAAAACCAAAACAGTGAAATAAACAGTATCTATATTACAATAGTAACAGAATGTATTATAGTTGGCAAGTCCTCAACATTAGTCTGTGGGGAATGTGCTGGAAGCCGCAATAAGTGGTTACGTGGAACGATGCTGAATCACTGGCTTGAGAAATTACGACTATCTGCAGAGACATACAGTCTAGTATTAGCGTTTATTTTTATTATTTATTAGAAGCCTGTGTTGTCATACTGCAGGGCGAAAAATCCCGCCATTTCTTTCTGTGCCTGTCGCGTAGTCGTTTCATGGTATTTAGGATCCACTGAGTGGTGGTTTTTGCTCATTGCTCCTCCCACATGCGACAGTTCTTTAAAGTAAACGTTTATAAAAAAAAAAACAGTGGCACTCTGGGAATGCCGACAGAAGTGAAAAATTGAAAAAAAATCGGCACCGCGGTAATCAACGCGTTGATGTCTGATGTTAATGGTCAAAAGTTGGTGTCGTCACAATGTCGCGAAATCACTGTCGCAAAAATGCCCAACGCGCCTAAAGAAGTTTTCACTTCAAAATAAAATAATTTTATTTGAATTTTGTTATTTTCATGTTACTATTTTTTATTTTCATGTTGTTTTCATTTTATGGATCATGTAGTCTGCAATAATGATTTTTATTTATTTATTTAAAAATAATTATCATATTATGGATTTACTCATTTGGTCAGGCTGCTGCACAATAGAACCACCATTAGCGACAATAACTGAGTCTGCCGAACGTATTTTGTGAAGGTGGCGGTATTGAAACGCGTTCACGCGTCGTCTACGTGGCTTTACGCTGCACATCTAACTAAAGCCTATGCAGGATAAATAGTAAGAGACACTATTTATCCAGTAATTAGCTTTTCTCATAAAACTCTAACCTTATCTAGTATATTTTTTTTCAATTTTAAAGTTTTTTCATGTTTTATCGTAATGTCTACTACCTTCATCATTATTTTATATCTCATGACATTTATATCGTATTTCGTACCCCACATAAATAATGTTTCGGTGTAACGGGAGACGATATAGCGAGAATACCGAGCGAAGAAATTGTTCACTTTGACGAAATTGTCCCCTTCGTACGGATAAACAGCATGGGATCAATGTATAGACGAACGAGGTATTTGGTAAGTATGCAAAAATGTTCAACTTTTCACTACCACTGCCAATAATTATTTGTACATAAACATAACATCACCCCTGTGAGCCCTTTGAGGAATTCAAAGGGTTATGCAGAGGTGAAGGTACCTTTAGTACACCCACATTTCGCCAGTAATGTTTAAGTCCGGGCACAAATTCAAACTCCGGGCTGCTACTGAGAAAACCCTAATTACACTTTGCCCGACGCAGGAATTAAACCCAGGACGTCATGTTCGACAGTAGCGCTTGCAACCACTAGACCAACGCAGCAGTATTTTCCTTAGTTTATTCATTTTTACTGAGTGTGAAATTACTTTTTAAGAATTATAGCATAGGTACTAAAGATACCAAGTGAATAAACACAAAATTGTTTAAAAGTGGTTGCAAGATATCTGCCTGCATACCAAATATCTCGCTCGGCTGTACAACTGTGTCACACGACGGTCTTGGCATGATTGCGCGACACTCGTCTTTTGTTTTCAGGGGCTAAGACCAGACAATAAAGTGAAATTGTGCTCGGGATAAAGTGGTTTCGTCTACTTGTGAAACAAAATATTTTGTAAAAAAAGAGTTGTGGGTGAGTTATTTATGAACCATGTAATATAGCCACTACTAATCTAGCTAAAACGTTGGCGCCAAATAAGGTGCGGTCGTTGCCCTTTCCCTTATAATATCGCTTCGGAGGAATCCGAACTACAAACTATATATCATTCGTTTTTCAATCGTGAAAAATGTTGACTGCAACGATTAAGTATCGATTTTGGATATTATTAGCGAAATCGAATTTCTTCTTTGAATTGAAGAATGCTCCAATGTATTTATTATTAACTTGTATTTTCATTTGCACCATATACAAATCTGCGTGGGAATCTGTGTGGGTGTGCCAATGATCTCTATTGCGACCTTATATATAACTGCAGCAAAGGTATAAAAAACGTTGAAATTACTACCTCATCTGCCTAGTCTTTTCCCAACTATGTTGGGGTCAGCTTCCAGTCTAACTGGATGTTGCTGAATACATTTTACATGGAGCTACTGCCTATCTGACCTCTAAAACCCAGAAACTGGGTTAATCGTAACTATCAGTATTACCCAGGGGTATGCCCCAGGGTAAAACTGGTAGTTACGGGCTTCTGACTACTCGTAACAACTGTCAACCTTCTATCGACCCGCGCGGCTATTTTTATTAAGCAACGAGGGGAAAATGCTGATTTGTTGTAGGTACGTTAGCAGGACAAAGTTACTGTCAAATAACATAACATCATAACATAACATCACGCCTGTAATCCCCGAAGGGTTAGACAGAGATGTGCCTATAGTACACCCATATTTCGCTTGTTATGTTTAAGTCCCATGTAACAGGGGGCGAGCTTATTGCCATCAATCGGGCACAAATCCAGAATCCAGACTGCTACTGAGAAATTCCAGATGACAAAACTCAATAACACTTTACCGGACCTGGGAATTGAACCCAGGACCTCATGCTTAGCAGTAGTACGTGCGACTACTACACCAACAAGGTTACTGTTAAAGTTACTGTCCAATCTCTTGAAATAACCCTTTCGTCGTCCGCAAGACACCCAGAAGTTTCAACAATATATCCTATTCTTCAAATACACACGGCGTAGCTCACAGTACACCTACTTCTACTTAACATCACTAAACCAGACTCTTATATTAAGTGTCTATAGGCTTTCGCCTGTAAAGTGGGTACAGTAGGCCGCACGACAGTGTAACGAAACCAGTAAAAGCTGGTCTCTTATTCTATCGAAACTCCGCACTACGCCAGCTCAAGGTTAATGTTACAACGACGTGTAGCTGATTGCACCTATACGATGTCGATGTAATACGTTACGATTTTGACCTTTCAGCCATATTCCACGCCAATGGACTGTCGCTAAGGGGTTCCGGATTGAATAAAGTACGCCCACTGCGTTTGTATAATGCACAACCTATGTATGGACCGGTTTACGACAGGTTTATATAAGCTAGAGACTACAAAAGTGTGTCTACAATGACTGACGAAAATTGCGTGTAAATAAAAGATATTTAATTAAGAGACGCTCTAGAAGGACATACAATTTGTAAAAAAACTCTATCCGATCCGAAAGGGGCACAAAGGTACCTACTGCGATAACATTACCTAAAAGTTATAAAAAATCTTATTATTATTGGAAATAAGAAAGTTATTGCTATTTAAAAATCATATATTTAGTATCAAAATTACCCCAAATTCATTAAAAATTAGCAAATTTTCAACAGGGGTCATAAGTTATGACTTGTAGACACCATAACATAAACGACGGTCGGCCACGCGCCATGTAATAAACGGGCAAAATTCCCCATTAAAAAAAAAATTACACGTACTTATTTTTTTCAATTTTCCTGAAAATTACCGCGTATAGTGACCCTATTGGTGATGTTCATCAGAAAGGCCAGGTGCGTAGTACTCGCAACCGACGTGCGTGTATGACCATTTGCTTGAATGCGAACGAGGCTAAAGGAGTATGTAAGATTGGTTTCTGACTACCAGTACGTGTAAAATATATTTTAGTCTCCTTTATACTTCTTCGGAAACGTATTGCAGTGTCTAAACTATTATTGCAAATCTTAATAAGCGGTTGCTTAGTATTTGGCGACATAACAAATTACTAATACGAATGCTAATGCCGATTATTATAGAAAAACCGTCTTTTGGTTGTTATTTCCCCAATAGTTATTGTGGCTATGCCCGTCACCACACGTTATGAGTGTCGGCCATATTCCGGACAGGATATTGACATTTAACCCCAACCTGAACCCGTTTGCTGATTACTACCTATCTATTTATACGTCACTTGCTAGCTATTTCAGGGTTTTGCAGTATGATATTTCAGAGGCAGTTTTGGAAGAAGTACCTTGTTATTTTTACCGTACTACGTCAAAGCCAAAAGGAAGGGTTATCATTTTAGCAGTCTATGTATGTATGTAAGTATGTAGTACCTGGGAAACCGAGCTCTGCTCTGGTGAAAATAGAGAATGCTCATTTAATAGTATAGGAAAGTTCATGTACGTATAGTACGTAGGTACTATACATGGATTAGTATGAACTTGTATACCAACGGGTGCCTGGAACACCTACAAAATTATAATGGCATGTAACCACGGCCTTACTTTGACCATTTTTGTACCTGTCTTGACTTCTGTCTGAAATATTTTCTTGCTTCGTACTTTTTAGATCACTTTTATGTTTCTGTAGTCGGGTTACAGTTTTTAACCGATTTCTAAAAGGAGGAGGTTATCATTTAGACTGATTTTTTTTTTCTTTTAATACCTTTTTGCCTTAATTTCTGTAATGTCTGTTTAATATAATTCCTCGGATTTGCACAGAATAAATAAAGAGAATTTGTGAGTACTAGGTGAATTTGTGAGTAGTTACGTTTTTATAGCATTTTATTTTGTCGTCACAATTAGGTCTTAAAAATACTCGCAGTTTAAAGAACACTATTTCCTTCGGTGTCTCGAACCCTGCATGCTAACCTCGGTCGAAACTTAATACTTTAGTAGCCTAATGAAGCAACTAGGTAGTGTACTACCTGTGTGTGTGTCGACGGCGCGTTGTGTTCCACGCGCGCCTCAAAGAGATGTCAGCAGAATTGACGGGGTCCGTTAGGGCCGATGCCCGGCGGGGTTGCGAAGAAAACCGAAAGGGATACCGTGGCCCCGGCAACATGGCAACTGAAGGAACACGGGTGGGATTTAGTCAGTAAGAGTCTGACACGCCCTCCCGCTCCGCCCAGAGCGGGAGAAGTACGTAGGTACTATACATGGATTAGTATGAACTTGTATACCAACGGGTGCCTGGAACACCTACAAAATTATAATGGCATGTAACCACGGCCTTACTTTGACCATTTTTGTACCTGTCTTGACTTCTGTCTGAAATATTTTCTTGCTTCGTACTTTTTAGATCACTTTTATGTTTCTGTAGTCGGGTTACAGTTTTTAACCGATTTCTAAAAGGAGGAGGTTATCATTTAGACTGATTTTTTTTTTCTTTTAATACCTTTTTGCCTTAATTTCTGTAATGTCTGTTTAATATAATTCCTCGGATTTGCACAGAATAAATAAAGAGAATTTGTGAGTACTAGGTGAATTTGTGAGTAGTTACGTTTTTATAGCATTTTATTTTGTCGTCACAATTAGGTCTTAAAAATACTCGCAGTTTAAAGAACACTATTTCCTTCGGTGTCTCGAACCCTGCATGCTAACCTCGGTCGAAACTTAATACTTTAGTAGCCTAATGAAGCAACTAGGTAGTGTACTACCTGTGTGTGTGTCGACGGCGCGTTGTGTTCCACGCGCGCCTCAAAGAGATGTCAGCAGAATTGACGGGGTCCGTTAGGGCCGATGCCCGGCGGGGTTGCGAAGAAAACCGAAAGGGATACCGTGGCCCCGGCAACATGGCAACTGAAGGAACACGGGTGGGATTTAGTCAGTAAGAGTCTGACACGCCCTCCCGCTCCGCCCAGAGCGGGAGAAGTTATTTGATAATTTCCCACCCAAAAAAAAGGTGGTGTACTTGTCTAACAACCTTCCAACGAGACCGGTTAGCTAATTAAAAGGTTTATCTCTCAAGATAGTGCCTTCATGTACCTACTAGCTGAGTTATCTATAGAATTACTAACTGTGCCTTGCGATTTACTTAATGTTAATAACAAATAAAAAAGTGTTGATTGTTTCTCAACTTAATTTTTATTTTAAACATTTGTTTTATACTTTTTGCTGTGCCCTAGTACAGGGTCCGTAATTGTACCTTAACTTTAAACCGTTGTAAGATCTTTAAACATTATGGAATGTAAATAATTATTTGAATATTAGGTACTTTTATTTAATAAAACCTACCCAGAGAGCACAATTTCTATGAATAAAAATCACGTAAATCGAATAAAATTATTCTTGAGTTATTTATGTATGTAATATAGTATTGTAAAGATTTTCATAGAGGACTTATTTCAATTGTGTCAAGTGTACAGCTGAGACCGTATTCATATTCGTCTTTCAATACACGGTTCATTCAGAAAAATCGGCTGTAATTATTGCAGGAATCATTACATACGATTTTTCTAGATGAAATATTGTAAGTATAATCGAAAAACAGTGGGAACTTCATAGTTTGATTATGTTAAGGTTTATCTTATGCTATTAGACGAGCAAAATTTTTATAAATATTTGTTTGTATATATATTTCTATTCACGTTCTCGAAATCGACTCTAACGATTTCGATGAAAGTTGCAATATAGGGGTTTACGGGGGCAAAAAATCGATCTATCTAGGTGTCATATCTGGGAAAATTCGTTTTCCCCGTATTTTCACCCGACCAGAGCTCGGTCGCCGAAACTTTAGAACAAGATATTAAATAATGCCATGAGAATAATGACATGGCAGCATTGAATTAGTAGGTACTATACATGGATTAGTATGAACTTTCCTATACTATTAAATGAGCATTCTATATTTTCACCAGAGCAGAGCTCGGTCGCCCAGGTACAATTATTATATTAACTACGCTGGAACGTTTGACTCACGTAGTATTAGTAAAACGTATAGAAAAACTACATAGCTACCGCATAGATCGCACTGCCTATCCCCTACAAATCCCCTACAAATCCAATGTTCTTTCAACTTGAGCACCGAACTTTTCAAATTGACCCGTACCGTCCAACTCGGCCAATAACATACATGTGATATTGTCTACGAGCTCCGTGCCATGAAGCTACGATCTACGCCGCTACGAGGGTCGGATGGCTACGCCGCGCCGCTACGTGTGTCGGATGGCTACGCCGCTACGAGGGTAGGATGGATACGCATAAAACATGTGACCGCCATACACCCTCATTGTTATTGGCATGTAAGTGGCAGGAAGGTTCTCTTTCTTTCATGTTTTAAGGTCCCTATTTTGCTTGTATTTTTTCGATAAAAACTTACTGGCATGACAATAATCTTCTGTCGCTCGGAAATGAAATAAAACTGATCGTAACTGAGGTAACCATTACTATCTGGTATTATTGAGTTTGATAAAAATAGATCGTATGATTTGATTTGAGCAAGCCTTTAGATATTTTGACTTTTGATTCACGACTAAACAACTTCGAAATCATATTTTGTGAGGCTTTGAAGTTGAAGTGTTGGGGATTTTACTATAAAGCAGAATTTGACAAGTTTTTAACTAGATATTGTCATAGTTGCGTCTACATGTAGATTGTATTAATAAAAAATATCAAAGTACTATTTTCTTCATAATTATCAGAATGGCAAAATTCACTGCTCAACAAGGATCTTATAGAAAAAAAGACTTTTTTACAAAAAATCGAACCGACTACCAAACTTTAAAGTGAAACTTTAATTTCGGAAGTCGGTGTCTTTGGATCAGTATTTTAGTTTTTTGCCACCGACTTCCGAAATTAAAGTTATTTTTCACTTTGTTGTTTGGAACGTGGCAGGTAGTATTTTTTTGTTAAAAAAAAAACACTTTATAGTGGGTTGTTTTGTAATTTATCTAAGTTAAAATAGCCTAATGTCAACTGCTCATCACCCTTTACAAAATATTATTTTTCTCGATGTAGGGAGCTTAATTGTTAAGGAGTTCTCCAGGTACTTCACACCATCAGCTCCACTGCACCATATGAATTGTGACAAGCATCAATTGCTTACCAACCATATTAAAGTCATCGAATCGCAACCCGTGAAATACATATTATTGAGTAGTTCCGGTGGCCATCTGTGTCCTTCATCATCAGTTCTACTTTACCAAATGGTGCTTTCCGAGAGCAAATGCACGAGTTACTATAAAAATACCAAAGACTTACTTCGATTTCTCCAAGATCCCATCATCAGATCGTGACCAAATGACAAAGGGACCAACTTGAAAGTATACCCTTTCAAACAAGAAAATATTTTTTCAATTCGGTTCAGCCATCTTTGAGTAATCGGGAAACATACATTGGAAAAAAAAAGATTCCGACGAACTGAGAACCTCCTCCTTTTTTTGAAGTCGGTTAAAGAAAAATATAATAAAATACTCGCCCTTTTGTTATAATTAGTTTATTTAATAATAAATGTGTAATAAATCGAGTGAAATAAATTATATTTGCCTAACGTGGAATGATCTGTGACTCGAGATAGAATCGCCTCACCGCGGGGAAAGCGACCCATGTAAGGTTTTATAATTTCCAAGTTAATAGCTAATAAACTCCAAAATGACCGTAAATACACCTTCATTTCTTGATTTACAATAGAGCTAATGTTTAATAAGGATAATTATCGTTACTAAAATAAATGAGGTCTAGTTATGAAATCGCTCTCCCCGCAGTGAAACCGTTCAATACAAAAGTACTTTGTTTAATTTACAGAAAACTATTTAATTTTACATAATTTTAAATTCATACTTTAGTTAGATGACTAGATTGAAAAGAAAAGAGTTGTTACTTACTACGTAATTTCATTAAAAATTTGTATCGAGTAGGACAAATTCGATTTTTTTTTAAATAAAGTTAGGACTTCTATTCGATTCTCAATCTTGTATTATATTCTTATAAACTTATATTTTGGTGTTTTTTTTTTGTATTTCAGATTTTTACCTATAGATAGTATCACTTGTGACGAAAACAACAACCAGTGTAACTTCGGACTCAAAAAATGAAATTCATAATGACATCGATTAGGTAAAGATTTACAAAGGAATGCATGATAGAAGTAGCTCTCAAAACTTGTAACCACACCAAACAGTTTAAAAAACTTCAATTAATGTACATTACTTGTTGCTTGGTTAAGGTCTGTAGGTGATTCAAAAAATAAATCGTAACTCTATGGCACTGTAGTTTGTAAACAAAACGCGTCCCTATTTAATTCGATTAAATACATTTAAGTGCTTTATGAGTGTATAGTTTTATTTAAAAATGCGCAAAAGCGTTCATAAAAATCTCTCCACGACACCGAAATGGCATAAAAAAATCACAACAAACACGTTTTGAGCTTTAACACGACACCAAAACATTTGGACAACAAAACGAACACTACAAATTAATAACTAGAGATTTACAAATCACAATTATGGATGTAGATATTATATTTGATTTAGATGTTTCAAGCTTTTAGCGCTATTGCGCATTATTCTGCTTATGCTATGAATTCGTTTATCTTGTAAAACTAGTTACTCATCACTGTCGAAGGCATTGTTACGTTACAGGTTACAGAACAACGAGGGTGATCGCATGGTATGTACATGTGACACTTACAGCCAAGTATTTCAATTGAAGTATCCTATCAAAGTTACCTAAATATAAAAGTATAGGCACAAGAAATTTCATAATCAATGTGTGCAAACACTATATTTTGCGCTATCGTAATGTGCATCAGAATGTAGTATACAATAAAGTAATTAATTATTATTAAACGTTATTATATAATGTGCTTAGTAATGCATTGTTACAGCTTGACATTCTTTAAGTACGGTTGTTGTTCATGGTTAGTGTTAGCGCGGGGAGCAAGAAAAGAGTGGACTGTATTTTTAGGCAATGGTTTATTTGCTGTGCTTACTATGTACAAATTATAAAATGTCCCGGACAAACAATTAAGGGTTCAATTAGAAGAATCGTCCGTCACGGTGGAGTTCGTGGAAGCGATTGGTCGTCGGACCGAGCCGTGCCACCGCCGCACCGCACCTCAGCTAGCCGATGACGCGCTAAGCACGCGCAGGCAACGCGTGCAGCCCGAGTGCAAGGTGTTGTGTTGGGTTCAATTCCCAACAGTTAGAAAAGCAATAATTGTAATGAGCGTTACATTATGTGGCAAAATGAACTGCCAACATAATGCAGTGAACTTTGGATACTACGTGTATGCTTAACAATAAATGGTCGTATTATTATACAGTACCTAACAATGTGTAGATTATTTTCGCTGATAACAATGCATTATTAAACTTTTAATTCTTCTAATATAATGATACTTTAAAACAGTTTTTATATTTTTTTTACAAAGTAATACTGTCACCAATATCTTTCTCGACAAATGTCAAATGAAGGAAAACGTGCACAAGTAGTAAATTTCAATTCATTTCGATTTCCCTTATTAATTACAACACGAAGCTAGCTTTTTCTAGACATTCAGGCGACAGAATATACATACACAATTATATTTAATGTCCATTAGGAGAATACTTGAGCTATTATACACTTTGCACATCCATAAACATTCCTATTTTAATATTTGTTTGAATTTATAATTGAAAAGGAAATATTTTGTAAAACCGTCAATTCTGTACTTGGCCACCGTTCCACTTCGGACTGTCGTTGTAGCAAAATGGGAGATATGTTACAAACGAGAAAAGCCTCTTTTGTAAATGACCGATACATAATTACTATCATGACTTTTTAGTTACAACACTTAAATATATCACTCTACCTTTGTGCTTTATAAAAAACTTTCAAACGATGGCTGTGCAAATGGATACTACAGACACTAATTTGTAAGTTCGTATACATATTATTGCACAAAGGTTTGTTATTCTCCTGTGACTTCACTTGTCGGCTCTTGTTACAACGACAGAATTTGTCCCTCTTCTCTACATAGCTCAGTGTTCTTGTAATGAACCTTACACTACTTATCAAAAATTACCGAAAATTGTGCCATTACAAATACACAATATTAATATTCGTGAAATATTTATTTAATAAGGCAATGTTTTATAGACAGCACTTACAGTTAGAGACAGATATTAGATACCCGCTAGTAGGTACGAAATAGTTTGCGAAATTACTGTTCTTTATCAATTTTTGTCAAATTACTAAAGTTTTAACATTGTTTTTTTATTTACCTTTTAATTCATTACAATTAGGAAAATGTTGACAAAGAACATCAAATTCGTCTAATAATAAGGGAAGAGTAAAAGAGAAAAGTACTAGGAGAGAAGTAATGGAAAGGAGTGTAAACCTAATAATTAAAAGTTTGAGCATTGTGAAGCTAAGCTCGTGTGTGTCAGCTTAATATTAATATCAATGTTTAATAATGTGTACATATTTATATAATTTGACATCTTGATTATAATGGAAAATATTTCACAGCCCCAACTAAAATAAACCTAACGACAACCGACATACACTTAAAACATAGAACGGTGGGACGAAAATAACATTATAAGTGAAAAAATACATTAATCTTAAAATTTACCAAATTCGTCTGTATTTAAGAATCGGAATTTGATGCAAGCATTCTGATATTTTTCAAATCTTTCGTTATAGACATTAGACATATTTGGAATAGAATAACAGATGAGAACATTCGGTCAATTTTAAGAAAATATGACTTGCAGTAAACTAAAATCTTTGGCTATTTCGAACAAACATTATATAGCATTGCCATTAAACTTTTGGCACAGATCTGTTGAAAAAAAATAAAGTGCACAGTGAGTGCTTTAAGATATTTGGTATTTACTTATACATTATAAATATTGATAATATATTATTTTAGGCACTATTCAGATACACCGGGTCGAGTTGGAACATTTATTTTCATTTGTATCTAGGATTAAACTACTTTCTGCTCTGAGTGACGTATCATTTGTCAAAAGTGCAATTAAAGAATTGCACTTTTGAATTGCAACGGCAATTCTGTGACCTCCTTTATAAATTAAATAACATTTTGATTTGTCTTTTCCTTAAAATAACTAAATGTATTCAAATATTTGAAAGGATTCTACGATAGATTCGAACTTTTTATTATTCACTTACAGATTTATTTGATTCTAAAAGAGACAAAAATGTCTAAGCTACTACAAAGTATTTGACAATACTTTGCTAGTTCAATCTCTCCCGTGTATCTAAACAGTAAACTAATTAGTAATAGAGTTACATAGAAGACAAACAAACATACAATATTATATAAAATCGTCAGGTATATAAGAACAGTATATAACAATCAGTCTCAAGCCAATACATGCGGAATTCCAATGTTAATTTAATTAAATATACACAATCACTCGCTCACAACTGCAGTCTCCATGTGAAACAAATACAAGAACAAAGAAACGGTCTAGATTGTTTACTTGTCCCGATCGAAGCTGAAAGACAACGATATTGTTTTGACGATCACACGCCACGTTTTATTTTAACTGCGTATTTTCGGGTTTCACAAATAAACATTTCTAAGTCAGCCGACAGGGAACGTCTACGAGTCGAAACGTTTGTTGTTCTTTCACAACAAAACGCCGAAATAAATAAAAAAAATTGTCCTGCAACACGCGATCAAAGGCATTGGTCTCACTAACGACCGCATTTCACTTTAACTACTGCAGTTATAAACGAGCTCACAATACAACTTATGCTAAAGTCTACCAAAGAGTTGGTCCGTCTGTTAAAATATAGAATAGAGGAGCGTTCCCCGAACACAAACCAAATATCCATTGAAACGTCGAAGCATCGAAGCTTTAACCAAAGAACAGGACAGTTACATAGAAATTTTGTTAACGGAAGTAGCGGAAGTAGAAATACGATCTCAATCACAAGAGACATAAAGTTCAATTCACTTTCCCGCAATCTATATGTAAGAGGCGAAGGAGGCAATTTTCGACAATTCTCTGATTCCGAGTTTATTTGAGATTTAAGAACGGAAATAGAGGAAATGAGCACTAACTGTAACAGCTCCCGAACCGCTGGAGGAACGAGAACGTGTTATATAAAGTGGACTACAGTTAATACTTTATATGAATGGATATACTCTTTGCCCAGCGTCATTACGAGGCAGAGAACAGATGTGGGGTGTGGTCTCTTTGCTATGTTACTTAGTGCAATGTTTCTTTTAGTAAAACCACACGAATTGCCATACAGCAGCGTGCACAACGTTTGGGGCATAACATTTGGCTACTGAAACAATAATATAATCTCATATTAGGCGAGAAAGCTCAGAATCAGCGAGTTGTCGACTTAAGTGGCTCACATGCGCGACATGATCATGTACCGGCCGTCGGCTAGCAGCTCGCGCGTGTCGGAGGGCGAGCCTGGACTGAGCGACGGTGCCACGGACGGCGACGAGTACGTGTCCTTGTTGAACTTGCCGAGCCTCACGCCGCCCTCTGACGTCACGGACACTTCTTCTTCCACGATCTGTTCTAGCGGCAGCTCGCGCAGCACATCACCGTTCAGCGCCAGCGCGTTCACAAAGCCGTGCGCGCGCTCGGCGGGCGGCTCGTTGTATGTCTCCGTCACCACCTCCGCCTCCGCTTCGCAAGCGCGCGCTCGACGTGCGTTCTTTGTGCGCATGCCACCCGTCTCTGCGTCCCTCTCTAACCGGTGTCCCGAGCGTGACCTCGTCAGCTGCCTCTGAACATAGTCCTCCAGCGCGTCCTCTTCACTCTTCATTAAGTATTTGTGCAAAATTATCAGAAAAATGCCGATTCCCACCGCGAACATCCCCGAGCAGACCAGCTCGTTGAACCAGCTGACGGAGCCGACCGTGCTCCATGACGTGACGTTGTCCGGCAGGAAGCCGGAGCCGAGGAGGAACAGGCCCAGCACGAGGAACACCACCCCGAGGTGGAGCATACCGACCGTCGACACGACCTCATTCTCGGTGGGGTGCGGCTTTCTGAAGCGGCGCCTCTCCAAGCTGCCCGTGGAGCAGTGCGGGGAGGTGACTCCCGACTCTGAGGACTGTAGCGAGTAGCGGCGCTCGCGAGCGCGCTGCTGCTCGGCGCGGCGCTTGCGCTCGCGGCGGATGGCGAGCGCCGAGTGCAGGCCCACCGCGTGCATCCTGCAAGCACGGGCACGGGTGAGTGGCGTGGTCACGTCGCGTCGCACGCGCAGCGCGTGGCGGTGCGGGTGCGGCGCGCGGGGCGGGGGCCGCAGGCGCGGGGGCCGCACGTGACCGCCGACCCGTGCCCGTGCCGAGCCGCTAACATGGATGATGGAGGAAGGAACTTGACGAGTGCTTCACAATTATGCACCACTGTGCAGCGGCTGACGAGACAAATTCTATTAAATGTACAAACACAACTTAGACTAGCGCCTGCCGTATGAATACAATGCACTACTTAAGTGTAACATCAAGTCCGTTCCTATTCACACAGTAATACTGATATAAGTCTATGAAGGCTAATCAAATTATTTTCATTAGTATCGAAAGTCGTGTCACGTCGTAAAACTTCAGAATCATACCAAAGAAAATTGCTAATGAATTCGAAAATTGTCCTAAAACATTAAATAAGTTGATGTTTTCGCTGAGCTACTGTACAAAGTACGTTTGTAGGACATTTTGAGAGGGTCACAAATGATGGTCCCCTGTTCAATTATTCACGGAGGCGTCCTCAATTCGCGGGTCTTCATGGTAAAGAAAACTTTCAGCTTGTCCAAATATACATTAACGACTTCAAGAGGAAATATAATTTACAGACCGACTTAGCTATAGATTTATATATATAGTTCGTATTTTGTGAGTTTATCAAAATTAAAGGCACGAATTTCCTGAGCAAGGTACTGTCCTTAATAAAACCTTTGCTAGATCTCGGTTTAATTATGTCGAAGGGCAGCCTCATTACCTTTCCTAAAATTCGTTTATTTACATCATTAGAACATAAGGTAACAGAACATAACTAACTACCTTTCTCGCTTGGTTTATTACCGAAACAGAATAAACTTGGGTACCAATAATTTCTAGTTCATTTTCTCTTAAGGTTACGCTTTCCGGTCATTCTTCCATACAAACGTAATTTGGTGATTACTCGTCTGTTTGACGGCGTACGTTTAAAATTTAAAATTATATCAATTTGTCTCGTCATTATCTAGACATGTACGGAAGCAAAATCGTTGTTTTTCTTTATTGGTTTTGAAGTTATGAGCATCGAAACTTTAGGCGTAAATAAGTAACTTATGGAGAATGAAAATGGGAAAATAAAAACCGTACAGGCATAGATAATTTATTCAAAAAATCAAATAATTTTATTTTGAGTATATACATACAGTAGTTTTTCCATAACATCTAAACGCCCAAAGGTCTGTTCATGAAATTTTACGCGCTCGTTTTCGTTATAAATCAATATATATTATAAAAGAATGTGTACCATGTGCGTGCCGCTAAAACTCAGAAACGAGTGCCGGTATGATCAAGGGAGTTATATGGTGTGGTAGCCCTCTATCACCTGTCCATAAGGAGGTTCCCGTTTTTACCTGAAGGCCACATAAAGCCCTGCTGTTGAAGATATTAGGGGTGGAAGTTTCGCCCTCAAGAAATTTCTAGAACGGCAAAAACAAAAAGAACAGCGAAAAACGAAACAGTCGAAGAGCGCGAAGCAAGTTTACGTTCCCAATTAACGAGAATGAGCACTGTGCGAAGCAGAGAAACCGAAGAAAAACGACCACACAATCTCATATCAACTCCCTGAGAAGCCGGGTAACCCAGCTAGTAAATCAATAAAAACTACATAAATAAAAACTAAACAAATAACTTTACTTAATAGCATGCCTATTACGCACCAGAGAGTTCGGCCCGGTGCGCGGCGGCCAGCCGGTTCTTAAGGATAGACGGCAGAATCCCTCATAATTTAACAAACTGATGATGAAAAGTCTTTCTGTAGCGTGATACCCAATATTATTTTCCTCAAATTTGTTATTTTTTTCCTTTTACTTGAATTTAAGTTCATATAATTTAAGTTCTTCATTTTTATCATTAATAACTATGTATTCAACAAAACCTCGCATCTACTTGATACTTGTGTTATATTTGTAACAGCAAGCGTTGGTGACGTCAGACAAACTTGTACATCTGGCACAAACTAAACGTTCTCTGCTGCCCTAGTACGACACATTGAAATGTCCCAGTGAATACCGAGCCTTGAATGAGGCCCGACTGAAAGCGCCTGAATTTCATAACGTTGGCAGAAATGTTTGAATAAACATGACGATGCTTTAGACGGGCTTAGTTTTTCATGCTTGTAATTAATTTAGTTACAGTAGTTTTGTAAGAGATAATTATGTAATAGAAAATGAGGAATATTTTTAAATCACACAAACTACGACTACATCTTCGGTTATTGGGAAATGAAATGAAATGAAATGAAATTGTTTATTCTGTAAATAGGATATCAGAATCACTTTTACACGTCATATTAAAAAAAATAAAAATAAGCTAGTTGAGTTCGGCGTTTCCTATCTGACTACTCTGAGAAGAAAGGCCGAAACAAACTCAGATGTCACAGTCTCTTTTAAAGTCCAGACATAATCTTGGTCAGGCCATATGAGGACCATGTAGATTAGTGTCTGAAATGGTCTTTTGAGGAAAGAACCACACAGATTTGAGTGAACCTGTCCAGTCAGTGCAAGCATTTGTCAGTAATCGTGGAGCTCAACTCAGAACTTAAGGAGCTCAACTCGACGAACAATACCAAAGAAAGGACATTTGGGTAGGCCGCATAAACTACTCAAACTGCCAGACCATAATTAAAACTAACTGAAAAATGAAAATAATAATGATATCCACATAGTCCTCACATTCACAATAATTAAATAAAATAATATAATACTTTACAAAGTAATCATGTCATTTTGAATATAATTTTCAACAATGTCAATGTGTATATAAAACTGGTATATTTTCATGATTTTACAAAATAATTAAAATGTTAAGTTTTATCACAAGGCTTAGCAGAGCGAGCAGTTCAATCCCATGCTTTTTTATCTTCTAAATAATCTGAAATTTTATAATACCCTTTTTTACCCTTTTTTTTACCCTTTTTAGATACCTTCCTAATTTTGTTCTAAGAGTTAAACTAACCTGGCCTGGTCCTTATCGAGCAATGGGTAGTTCACCGTCCGATAAGGACCAGGCCCGGGTCGACGGCGAGTTGTGTTCCACGCGCGCCTCAAAGAGATGTCAGCAGAATTGACGGGGTCCGCTAGGGCTGATGTCTGCCGGGGTTGCGAAGAAAACCGAAAGGGAGATCGTGGCCCCCGGCAACAGGGCAACCGAAGGAACACGGGTGGGTTTTAGTCAGTAAGAGGCTGACACGCACTCCCGCTCCGCCCAGAGCGGGAGAGAAGTTATTTGATAATTTCCCACACAAAAAAAAAGAGTTAAACTAACCACAACTAGTTTTTTTAAAAAGAGCCCGGAAAGTAAAGTCATCGTATCGGCGTATCAATAAACAATAAAAAATCACCATCAAAAGTGCCAAACTGTCATGCGCATTGTTATTATAAACATCGTCTTCTAATCAAATAAAGAAAAAAAAAATAGTCAAGTACGTGTCGGACACGCACAATGAAGTCCGTTGGGATAAATTTATTCCAAGAACAAACTTAACATTGTAGTTGAAAAAATCCCATACATTCCAACTGCAAATGTAAGTTTGTTCGCACAATATTGAGAGATTTACCATGTTATTTTTTAAGACCATAGACTTCTTATAGGTTTTCCTGTAATCCATGAGTAAAGAACCATATATAATGTGTATTACTTTCGAAATTTTAGGCTCAGTAGTTTCGAAGATAAGGGGGGAATGGTCAATTTTTATCTATTTTCGTAAATATCTTTAAAAGTATTTATTTAAAAATTGATATGTCAGTCGGTACATATTGCAAAACTTTTTTTTTAAATTTTCCAATTTGCCCTGAACCCCCAAATTCAAAATTCATTTATTTATGTTACACGTCCGTGTTTGGATCACAGAAATTCATGAGTGTACCAAATTTCAAATAAATTGGTCCAGTAGATTCGGAGCAAATTGGCTGTGATAGACGGAAGCCAGCCAGCCAGTCCACCAGACACATGAGTGATCCTATAAGGGCTCCGTTTTTTCCCATTGAGATACGGAATCCCAAAAACGACCAAAAAATTAGCAATTCATCTAAAACTGTTGATTGCAAACGATACAATTGATTCACAGGATACAGGCGTCCATTCTTGAGCCTAAGTCCGTTCACCAGCAGTACCCTGGATCCTTGCCAACCGCTACAGGACCGTAAATCATCTCTACTGCTGCATAAATTAGAACTGTTAATGAATTGTTACGGTCGCTAAACTCTGCAGTCATTTGTTTTGCGTGTCTGTTCCTACAGAATTTAAATTCCTATAGTAAATTTGTCCCTATAAATCACGACTGTCATTCTTTGACAGTTGACCGCAAAGTGACGTAGGTTTGTGTCAATATAATAACAAAAAAAACCCTGACTGTACATTAAAAAGTCAACTATTTACAGGGCTTTTGTTTGGGGTCCTTTACTAAAAATAGATAAAAGCTGTTACGAAATCGATGAGAGTGGTGGAGGATCGTGTTGGATGGCGTGTGTTAGAAGAATCTTATATCTAGCAGTAGCGTATAGACAAATAAAGATTTGCGTCACGAAAGCGTAATATCTAGGTCTAAGGTCACGTACTTTCTTCATGTTCCTTCAGGAACAAATTCAATCGAGTAACTTTTGTTTTCCCTTTGAAAATAGACGGCTTTTTACTACGGACTTGCGCTTTGAGCTTTGGATTTAAGAAAAAGATTCGCACTTAGATAATATCAGGGATATTAATTACTAAACTTTACTACCAACTAAAATTATTCATTACTGCCTCGTAGGTCTATAGTGTTCGCAAGTGCTACTGCTGTGCATGAGGTCCTGGGTTCGATTCCCGGTCGAGAAAAGTTTTATTGGGTATTTCCAAGTGCATTGCTCAGTAGCAGCCTGGAGTCTGGGTTTCTGCCCGGTTGATGGCAATCAGCTCGTCCCCTAATAACTGGCGAAATGTGGGTGTATTATAGGTATACCTCTGCCTAACCCTACGAGGAATACAGGCGTGGTGTTATGTTATGTAAAATTATCCGTATATTCAAATCAGAACTGTAATTCTTTGACACTTGTATGAAATGACTACTTATATCACGGCAAATTGACGTAGGGTGTCAATTTGCTGACAATTAATTAATTCCCTGCATTGCTTTAAACATTCGTATTTCTTGATCATATCGCAACGAATGCATAAATCTTGGCTTCGTCCGTACTCATCCCCAGTTCGAACTCACCCGGTTTTCATATATCTACCTACATGTATAGCTAGAAGGCGCAAAAGTACTGATAGTAAGAAAAGTGCTAGTATGATTTAATTTACTTTTATATAATACGCGGTACAAAATTAACAGTAGGTAGGTAACTACTATTAGTGCTTTTTCAACGTCTATAAAATAGAGTCAACATTAATAAGTTTATGTAATCTCTAGTCACAGCTCGTAAGTACAATAATTAAATCGTTGATTACATATTAAAATTAAAACTGTACTAAAAAAAAAAACAGTTTTTACAATAATTAAAGCTCTCTACAAAAAAAAACACAGTCTGTATATACAATAATTAAATTAAATTATTGTAAAATTTCTAGGAATACAATATTTAATAATTAATAACTACTTATTTGCACGGAATCTAAAAAGGTATTTTTTTACTTAAAGAAAACGTTCAAGTCTGCCATATTAAAATTAATACGTGATCAGTATTTATTATTTAGATGAAGAATGTTTATTTTCTACATCGCAGCTCTGTTCCGACAAACTGTACCCTTGCAGCTGATAGGCATATAAAAAAGCGGATGAGTTCGAACTGGGGATGAGTATGGACGAAGTCTAAATTTTTTGAAACAACAAACCAACCTTTGAAGCAAAATTCCTCATAATTGGCAAACAAACAGATGAAATGAAACTGAAGCCTCTTATTATGCCATCCACAGACCTGCTACAGAGAACACCTCTTCAGTAGCCTTGCAACTGGCTTTCAAAAGTCTATGCTTCATAGGATACTGTATAATTAATACTCGAGCTTGCAACAACACAATTAACTAGTTTGCTAGTCGACCTAGCAAATATAAGGGTGCATTCTGATTTAGCATAGATAAGGTGCAATTCAAACATTGAATAAAAATTTATACTTATAGTTGTACGAGCATCTTTAAGTGCCTGAAGGACATTGAGTTGGAGGCGTTGTTGGTAAACAGTTGTAAAAAAAATATATAGAATAGAAGACGCCGCGTGACGGTGCGAAAATAACCCTTGTAGTAGGATTTGTAATGACATTAGTTTAGATACTGCAATAGTAGTTTAGTTTTGTCAAAGGGACTAGTTACTTTGCAACACAATTAGATGATCGTTAACGAACGTCAGGCGTTCTAACAATGACGACATATTTGGGCTTGTTATCCGCTATGTATCAAATTGTAAAGCTTTTGGTAGAATGCTTAAAAATAAATGTGTCTAGCAATAAAACTATCGAAAAGTGTAGCCACCATTATCATGCCACCATCGACTTTATTATAATAAATCAGTATTATAATAAACTGTAACTAAGTTGGTTCCCGTAACTAAAGAAGTACCTTCACAAATGTGTCTACATGTCTAGCAAGTAAGAAACCCATGCACAAAAACTGTAGATTAGTTTCATTTCGTTCGTGGTACAAAATTGATTAATGAAAAATTTAACATTAGGGTAGACGTTAACCTCGTCCGGTGCGGCCTCAAAGCTAACTTTTAAACCGTTGACTACAAAGCAAGAAATTTTTATCCCACTGTGCAAATGAGTTTCATCGCCTTTGCCGCACAGTGGGGCAAGTTCGGGCAAGTTGCTCGGCGCGCGCAATTAAAGTCGACCTATGTAAATACCACTTTAAAACTTGCGGAAAAGTAGACTTTATTCTTTATTTTCTCTCTTAGATTCTTGCGCGAGGGATTGCCTGGAGTAGGTAGAACAGAGACCGGTGTAAAACGTTGTAAGACCGTTCTTTGTTACAGATAAAATAGGAACGTGTTCTGCGGCTTTGCCAAGATGTGGCAATTTAAGGTGTAATCTTCAACCACCTGGTTTCGTTTGCTAGGTCGAGAAGAGTGTTTTAGCATTTCTATGTTCGGTTTTTTTTGATTCGGCTTAGATGTAAGTTATTTACTTTACTTTTACAGGCAAGATAACGTTATAAATAAAGAACTTTTGTTAATTTAACATGGAGATTGGGACCAGGCGCCTTAAAGTTACAGTTACTTCTAGGCAAGCGTGTATCATCGACAACGGTATCCATCGCTTACCATCAGGTGAAACGCGTTCAATCAATATAAAAACGAAACCAGACAAAAAAAAAAAAAAAAAAAACAAACACTTCCATTAAATGTTCTTTCCCCAACATGTCTCAAACAGATTCATCTTATTGGCAACAGCACTTGGCGAGCTGCCACCTCTCGAAGGCTTAGTTTGAAGCCTGTTGCGAGGCCCAGAGGATACCCTATAGAGGGAGAGGTATCTAATATCTGTCTAGACCAGGGGTTCCCAAGTTTTTAACATATGGGCCCCCCTAACTTTCATTTAAAATCTCTACAAAGTAACTGAGGGGCAGTTACTTTGTCGACAATAAGCAGTAAAGCGAGCGAAAGTGAGGTTGAAAATGTTTCAACCCCCTTGGATAGGTTAAATTTTCTTTTGATCATTCAAACAGAAATAAGTTTTTCTCCAAAACTCGACAAAGTAACTTCTTTGTCGAGTTTTGCAGAAAAACTCAAGAATTATGAGAATGCATAATGTAAGAGCGAGGAAAATGTGTTTGAAAAATGTTGTATAATTTTGGAATCGTTAAATTTGTCTTTTAACCATTCATACAAAAAAAGGAGTTTGACGGTTTATGCAGAAAATTTGAAGAATCAAGAGAATGTGGAATGGAAGAGCGAGCAAAGTGAGCCCGAAAATTGTAACACGCCACCTCGGATAAGTTCGGTTTTCTTTAGTCTATTCATACAGAAGTAGGAAAACTTGTCGACTTATGCAGACAAGCTGAAGTTCACTTTAAGGTACCTACCTACAATATTATGAAACGTTCGTGTTTTGAAAACTAGCCTTAACCTTTTCTAAATCAAGAACATAAAATTATATAAATCTGTAGTTTATTATTAGAGCCGCCGCGCCCCCCCATTGGTTATGCCCCCCGAGGGGGGCGCGCTCCACCGTTTGGGAATCCCTGGTCTAGACGGAAAGCCTTTGTGAATTCAAGTTGAAGCGGAATGCACTTGAAGCTCTTTGGCTTAGATAACGATGGGCGAGAAAGGGTTTTCAATTTTAAGTCTTTTGTAATATCGATTGAACTGAGATATTGCTAGCGGATATATGTAGTTGAGAATTCGTTGATATCACGTGAAAGCACGGTATCTTCTACGTTTTGATTGGTGTAGTGACGCTGTTCGACTTGGTATCTCACATATTCAAGATACAATGGAGCAATAAATATAATAATAGGCGTGTTTGATTGGCTAACATAACCAGTGTCCAGATTTAGATACACATACAAGTAGAGTAGGTTCACTAACCTCCAGCCTAGAGTAGCAGCAGAAAACCTCTCTCTGCACTTCTTTTGGTACCTATTTAGCATGTTCTAGGATCCTTTTTAGCTTCGTAAATGTATTTTGTGTTATAAATTGTATTGTTTTTTGGCTGTAATTTCCTGTGCGTGTCCCAAATAAATACGTTTTTTCTTCGTTTTGCACAAGGCTTGGCAAACAGTCCATCCCCAACCACGCCTTTCCCTACTTTGCAGCACAAAATGGAAATTCAGGCTTCCCCTGTTCCTAACACACTAGTCTATGGCCTAGTTGGCGGGGATCCAAAGCGCATTGTTTTTGACGGCTCTACTACAGAATTTCTTAAAAGGGACCATTATGTATATAAAACCGATTTGTTGGTTTTTTGACAAAAATGTGGCCATAACGAGGTTTCAAGTCCTGATAAAAGATGTTTTGAGATTCTTCTAAATGTATATTCCACAGCTAACAGGGTATTCATTAAACGGTAGTTTCCAGCAAGCAAACAAAACATAGTGTGCACATGACAGATTTTATAAGGTTCCTATATTTGTTGCAGAAGTTTTACATCTTTGTAGTTTGTGAAAAACTCATAAGTAAATAATATGCATGATTCTAGTAAATTATAATCCCCACCATTACACATTATGCATAGGACTGCAACACGGTCATAGGTAGATTACACGCATAGGTCCCCCGAAAACAAATGACAGTCCTTTTAGCGGTATCGTAAAAAAAAGACAGAGTGGCCATCCACTTTGTAATGAAGTAGGCCCCACTGGCGGCACTCATTGGCCCTCGATAGCCCATCAATTAACAACACTCGAGGCTTCGCGCAAAGGGCGGATTTCAAAGCATTTGTAATTAATTGTGATATTATCCGGAGCGAAGTGGCTCTGAAGTATCGAATTCGTTTAATGATCAATCGACCTCATTAAAAGCTTGGCGAAGTATTTTTACGTTGTTGAAAATGTCAAAACGTATTTTTGGCTGTTGTTTACATAACAATGTGCTATTAATAAGATGGTGTTTGTATCTTTTAAGATTTTTTTGTGTTTTGTATGCCACATTGTACGTAGTTTTAAATTAGTTAAACTCTTTTAACAATGTAATTGACATGGCCATAGGTAGCCTATAAAAATAAGCATCCACAAACAGTATTACTAATGAATTGCGTATCTGCATTGCATTGTCACTTCACTAAATAAATACCTCTCCACATCTTTAATTGCATTCCACAACCGGCATGTAAACGTTTAATTAATTTTAATCAAACAAAGTTTTAACTGAGCCGCCAGTTCCAATTAACAAACTATTGATTACGGTAAACAATCTAACTTTACTATTAGAACATCGGTTTACCAACCGTTTATTTAACAGAAGTCTTTCATTACTCATTGAACGTTGAGTCCATAAAATAAAAGCAGAAAATAATCAATCATAGTTATTACTATCGGGGTGAGCAAGATAAACGGTTTGTTTAACGTTAACATATGAAAAATCTCAAGATACTGAGCGCCGAAATAGCTGAACATTCAGACTACGAGACGCCTAATTTTAAACGTTGAATGTACACTACGAGTGTGCCGCAGTCAAAGTATACCGTATGCAGTTGGTCCCAGTGAGTGTCGTCATGCGGTTTTGAAACAAGAAATGTTCGGGCCTCTTGTCCTAAGCTGTTTTTGTTGATTTAGACAGGTTCTTTTGTTGTCCATTTTTTTATTATTTAGTTCACAATAACTACAAACCTCACTGTGAGGGTTGTTAAAGGTGATTAAGGGTTTAGGTACGTCAATTATGATAGCATTCGTCTTTTACCAACTGTGCTAGAATCTTGATAATGATATGAATAACATTTCTCATCGTTATCTTCATCTCTATTCGCAGATAATATGACAAACAGTTGTACCTATTACATAGCAGAACCTTCTACCGTCGAATACTTTGTCTTTATATTGAATGCACTCAATACAAGACCTAATTTTAATGATGACTCCTTGTCCATTGCGATTCAATGTTGTTCTGTGCCTCTCACACGGCTTCAATTCAATATTGATACTTCTAGTGTCTAAGAATCAGCTAAATGCGTTGAACGGATAATCTTTGCCATAGTGGGGTATTGCTGTAACGAAAAGTTTCGCCAACTCTCTATTTAAACTTGTATAGGTTTTACGAGCAAGTTACGGGTTTGTTCTCGTGGGGAAAAACTTAGTAATAACTGCTTTTATTAGTTAATCAATTCCCAATTGCACTTGAGGAACCTTTAAAGGCCATCCATTATACATTTTAGCTAGCCTCCATAACTGTAGAAAACACGACGGGATAAAACAGACCTTGATGGTATCGCCGAGGTTTAAAATAAAAACTCTTACTTCGAGGAAAACGAAACCATATAAATTATTTTGAACTTCTTTATAACCCAGACTCCCATGGGTAAAAAATAATAGCGAGTAATAAAGCTATCCTGGTCATCTATCAGGGGTTATTGATGACAATCCACATCATAATTCGCAGACTACAAAATCTAAACATTTTATTTCACATGAGCACTTCAGAAACTAGGTGCATGGTTCCAATTAGTCGTTTTCTACGGAGAAGAGCCGACATGAAACACCATGGTTACTCTTTTAAGATTTATGGGCTTTTACAATATTTCAAAATTACAGTGTTAACAGGTATGGGAGGACAGTGTTGGCCTTACAATGTTCAGTTTTGAGAACATAACATAAGCGATTATAACGATTTATAAAGGCCCAAGAACCACTTCCACTTTACTGAAATTCAATTTTAAAACATGAAAGTGCACCAAAGTATAAAGCCGTGAGTGCTGCGCGCGTCTTTTTCGAAAAATTGCACAAAAATCCTTACACATAAACATTTGTTTTCATACACAAGTTGTCTCCTGCGTATTAACATATTTTTAGATTAAGAGCCCGTACTACCTCAGCTCAAATTCACTTTTTACCGGCTGACTGAGTGAGAACGAGACGGAGTGCTAGCGGCTCTGAGGCGCCAATAATTTAGGTAATTGCTTTTTACGGCGAAAATAATGGTAATTAAAAAAAAATTAAAAACATAGTCGCTGCTTTATAGTTAGTTCAGTTATTATGCAAAAGTTTCATGATCTAATTTGGATTATTTTTTTAATACCAGCGGTTTATTGTTCGGTTTGGAGGTAACTTTGGATTTTTTTTCTATCGAGATAATTTTATGGAATCGTGTTTTCGGCTAACATAGTACTTAACATTAATCCTTAATTTTAACATATATTTATTTCAAAATTAATGCTGCAGTGTTTTCGATATAACGGGGGATCATGCTAGGCCATTTGAGGTAGTATAGGCCCTTAAATCTACACGTTTTATGTAGATGTCGTAATAAGTTCCGACTAGGAAGACGTACTTAAAAAGTATCTCTATTCAATCTCAAATCTCAATCCATCGCCAATGTCCGTCCGTCCAGTACCCGGTGTCACCGACAGGTAGTGCTGCACGCTCGGTCTGGTACTGGCCCACTGCCAAGATAGTGCTCACCACAGGGCTGTCGAGTGGTTTTAATAAGGTTATTGGAACGGTAACAGATGGAAGTGGGTTTTATGTGTTAGTTGCCAGATTCGATGTCGATTAGTGCCTATCGCAATAGTTTTCCCCTTGATAGATTAGTTTCGACTGTATTAATTTTTTTTTTAAATATGAAGGTTTTTGGTCTTTATTAAATTGTGGGTGGTAAAAGGCAGAGACAAATGACGTGCTAAAGACGAGGCTTATCCGTAAGTGGTGAATATGAAAATGTAGTGTTTTGCTTCTTTGAAAAATTATAGTACCTAATACTTACTTCTCAGTGCGAAAACATAATTAAAAACAGCGAGGTATATGTACGGCGTTATTCCCAAAATCCACGTGATCGAAAATGATAGTAAACATTTTTATAATAATTAATATTGCATTTCAGCTTCAGTATGAACGTCGGGCGAGCACAGTGAGCAACGAAATCATGCACCGAATTATATAAAATAAACCATTTTTGGGTGAAAAAGTACCGCACATGTGAGTGTGCTGACCTTGCATTTTGAAGTTGAGATATAATGGTGATTATGATATTTATGATAAGACTAATAGAAAGCCTTACGTGTATGTTACTTGTGTGTATCAGTGATCGTTACGAGTAATTAGGCCAAAAACAATTTATCTGGAAGCCAAAATTAGACATCAAATTATTATGGTTTCCACATCAATAAACTCGACGTTTAGTACTGAAAAACAGGCCTAAATCCATAACCGGATCAGCTATAAATATTTGATGTTAGGGGCAGCCCTAATGTCGGGTGAATGATCAAAACTGAGTCACAACATAACCCGGTCCGGCTGATTGATTCAAACCTCGAGTGGTTTGTTTATTCACCAGACACATAATTATCAGATACATTTATGATCTCAAATATTTGATATACACAAACATATTTTATGTTTTGGTGAGTGACATCGATTTGCTCTGATGAATTGTCAAATATTTCGTACAACTTTCCACCCGCGACTTCGTCTTTGTTAAGGCTCTTTTAAACAGGCGCGACACGCGACGCGACACAAAGACACCGCTCGTCGCGCGACGAGCGGTGTCTTTGTGTCGCGTCGCGTGTCGCGCCTGTTTGAAAGAGCCTTTACCCCAACCCACCGCGTTGTATCGCATCGTCCGTTCGCGCTATTGATATATATATATATATATACGTATACGTTTTTTTTTTAACTTTGCCCCCACTAGGAATTTTTCCTGTATTGTGGGTGCGTTTACAAAAATTTAAACTCACATACACAAACAGCCAGATCCGGAACAACTATTTGTAAGTCATACAAATATTTGTTCCGTGCGGGAACCGAACCTGCGACACGCAGCGCAGCAGTCAATCACTTAACCACTGCGCCAACCGTGCCGTCGTATTACTTCGTTTTAGCTTAGTGTTCTTTCTCACTTGTTTCTTTGTACTCTTCTCCTAAGGGTGGTCCGAGCGTGATGTTAAATAGCCGATAACCTTACTCAAGAATTGGGTTACCAAATTATTTTTTCCAACCCGACTAGTAGTTCCAGAGATTAGCGCGTTCAAACAAACAAACTCTTCAGCATATTATTAGTATTAGTATAGATTAGCGAGAAAATAGAAGATCCCGCATGCTAACTATGTTATGGTCGGCTTTCCGTTTTACTGGTTGCAGATGAATACCTACCAGAAAAAATAAAATCAATGAATCAATGGCGCACCTATATAATGTAAGTAAATAGGTGCAGCCGCCTATGAATACTTGGTGTTTGCCCTTGCATTGCTCCCCTTTCGCAGAAATCGTTTCAAATTGCTCCATAGCCAGATTTCTTGGCGGAAAAATAGAAAGGCCTTTCACTGTAAATGATGCACAAGAAGACGAAACAAACGCGACTTCACAATTATATTGTCGAGATCATTTTGAGGAATATTCTGTGGCATTAAATTTATCTGACCGTTTTGGTTTACAGCTTACATATTGATAGAAAAATAAATAAATAAAAAAGAAAATACGTCTATTTGCAGTAAACATGGCGAAAAGAAAGAACATAAACACGAAAATAACAATTTGGGGGAAAATATGCGTCACAGTCACGCAAAACGTCCATCACTCAGCATAATGCTGCGACCCTATGCGAGACAGAGCCCCAGCGCTGGTTATTATCAGTGACAGCCGGCGTTGATGTGATGACGTCAGCCGGTGCAGCATATGATTATAGTGAAATAACAAAATATAAAATAAATAATAAAATAAATAATACAATACTAATTAGTCCTAAATGTTTATATAAATATAATATTTAAAGTGGCAACATTTCGTTCCGTCGCAACTCTATGTATGTGTGTGTTGTGGATTTGTGATAAAAATAGACTGTCCCATCCCATGTTATCCCTTTGGCATCGGAAGTTTTGAGTAAGGGTAACGACTTTAGGGGATGGTTTTTATCCCAACCTTTTTACATAACTAACTCCGTAAAGTCAAATTCTCTGGGTAGTGTGGATAGAATCGAATTTACTTACCGCGAAGTCGTTTTTTTTTTTTTTTTAATTTATCGTTTGTAAATAACGTTGGTTAGATCGTTGGTTGGTTGATTGGTTCCATGTAAAATACTGGTATTCAGCTGCATCTGGTTGGACTGGGAGCTGACCCCAACATAGTTGGGGAAAGGCTAGGCAGATATAAAAGACCGTGAAAAACGTCCAAACTATTTATTGTAATAAGTACATACTTATTATTATTAAATTAACTTAATTCGAAGATATAATTAATATAGACAAAAAATGGCTATGGAAAATTCTAAACCCATTTCAGTTATCATTCACCGACCTTGCCTGCTAGTCTGTCGGAACAGATCAGCTCCAAAATTACCTAATATCCTGGTAATGGACATCAAATCATCAAACTATTTATACGGGATATTTCAATCGAGCAGCGATACAATAAAATGTTCGCGTTACATCGCTGTGTATGTGGGCCAACCGTGCGTCACTGTGCTTCCGCGTTGTGTTGTATTGTAAACAGTGGAACTGGGTCGTTAGGGCTTTACTACACGTGGTGAAATTGTTCAGATGGAAACAGAAATAAGATTGGACAGATAGAAAATATACTTTAAAGTACCTGCGACAAAATTATATACGATTATGCTCAAGTCATTTACACCTATGCATATACAAGTAGTTATACTTGAAAGATTTGTCAAAAACATGTCGTGTTAAACAAGTAGATATCATGTAGGAATTGCAATATTGTTTCAGACATGTCTTGTTCACTATTTTGTCGATCTTGTTGACAGGTTTTGCATACAATTGGTCTTTTCAACCTGTTTCAAATATAAATGATAACTGACAACAGTAAACACATGTCAGGATGTGTTGTTTGTTGTTATTGTGTTATGTTTTATAGTTACAAAATGGCGTAGTACACTTTACACCTTTTAAACGCTTGAAGCCTTAGTAAGTTCTATTTGCTTCCTTTACAAAGCGGCGACTATCTCCAACTTTAATTGCGAGAAGCATTTAATAAACTGCGCTCCGTTGTATTTTCTTCTACTCTGTTGGCGTTTGATTAAATTTCAAATAAAATAAATCCTTACAAAGTCGACTGAAATGTGAATGTCAGTGTAAAAGTTTCTATAAAATGTAGGAAACGTTGCAGTTTCGTGGCTTAGTACGAACGGTTTCACCGTATATTTAATAATTTCTAAGTATAGTCCTTTGAACATGTAACGGTATTCTGTGAATGCGCTCAATGGAAGGAATACTAGGAAATAATAATATATAGGTAAGAAACTTAGTAAATTGCATTTTCGAACTACTTATACTGCATAATGAAATACCCGCTGAGCTAAATTCAGTTCGGTGAAAGAAGTACCGGGAAAACATAATTAATCGGAAGTTCATTAAATGGTTCGTGTCTTTGATATAAAGGAAAAAGGTCATTTTTTTTTCTTTTAGCATTCGTTTGTAAAGTCATAACATCAAAGTCAAATAATTTATTTCAATTAAGCGCGTAAAAGGCACTTTTGGACGTCAAAATTTACAAAAAATTGAATTGATTCTAGTCGCCCCTTCCAAAAGTAGATATGGAGAAGTAGAAAAGGAATACTATGCAACATTTATCATCATTTCCAATTTATAGCTGTCTGTACAGACACCTAATACTTGAATTAGAAAACCGCCTTTAAAGCTACGAAATAAAGGCGCTGTCAAAGTCCAACTTTTATCATGTAAATGCGGTTGACTGTACACCTACACACATAAAAATATAAGGTCTGCAAATTTTGGTCGCGCATAGTCGTAAGATGTCATCGCTTATTCGCTACGTCATGATAAATTAAAGCACTTTATCTCGCGCTGTCAACGAAACTAAAGACTAATCCAGCGAAATCGACGCCTTTATTTAATTCGGAGAATTCACGTCCGCTGTTCAGGACATAGACAACAAGTACTTGGAAACGCATCCGGATGACATAAATGTGCCAGTGACATATATAGATATCTATATAGATATATAGATATCACGGAATGATATCTTTATCTCCTATAGGTATTTCATACACGTGTTCCTTTGATGTGAAGTGCTTATTAGCCGAACTGATTTCACTATTTATGAGCTGGCATTGCAGGTTCTTATAGATGGAGATGACCGTGGTATATGAACGACGAAACAATACTTCATAGGAATAAATAGCATTTGATTGTGACTAGGTTACTTGCATTGCAAAAACACTAGATTTTACATTCTATTTATTAGAATTTAATTACATCGTCCCCTCATAAAAACATGGATTTAAAATTAACATACACGGCGCTAAAGTACCAGGGTCGCATAAGTACGAGGGGATGAATGCGGCAGCTCGGCACATTTCCGCGGGGATACGTTTTAAAACCAATTGGAGCGTGGTTAAGATCCCTCGGCGTGAGCTCGACGCTAACCCCTATAAAATTAATATTGCACTGCGTACTTGTACGACTTCTTTTATTTTAAAACGAAATGATATTACTTACGGTTGATATTATGAAGTGTCTACGTAATTTCTAATAAAAAAATGATATCTATGGTCTGACGCAATCATGCAAAGCGACAAGTGCTATGCCAAGCTTTGTAAAGCCGACTCTTTTCGACTGACTCTTTTCTATCCTGAATTCCTGACATTATTTTATAAGCTTCGTACATGTACAATCAGGAAAATTAATTGATTATCAGACTGACACACTGTCATTTTGCTGTGTACCTGTACTATCAAAGGAAAACTTGTGATTTGGATTTTCGGACAATAAAAATCGCTGCCTCTACATACGAATGAGGTTAAAAACAGAAAGCTCATAATAGGTGGCAGCACAGTAGTACGTCTTTAAACCGCCATTGTTGTGTTTATGTTTACTTTTGTGTCGATCACAAATTATACGAAAACGAGATAAATATGTATGAGACTTGGAGTGTAGCACTATCAGAAGACGAGCTAGGGGCAGGGGAAGCGTCTACCACTGGTAAAAAAGCTTTAGAGGAAAAGTCAATAAATTATGAAAGTTTTATTATTTAAAGGTCATTTTGTGTTTGTTTTGAAAACAGACTTATTTCTCTTGGGAGCATCACCTTTATACCACTTTCTCCCATAAAAGTCTTCAGATTTAGCACATTGTCTCGAAGAAATATCGGGTTCCAATTTTATTCGGAGAGCTTTCTCCGACAGTTGTCTTCTTATATCATCTTTGGCAAATACATGGGGCCCCATATATTTGCAGTAAACAGCTGCTCAACTGGGCTCACTAATTAAAAATGCGTAAAAGAAGTTGCATGTTTACTAAAAAAATGCATGGCTAACTGTCAAATTATACGACGCTGGAGATCAGCGCCATCTGAAGTGAGCAAGTGGCAGTTTTTATCCCCATAGAAATAACACAAACATTTACCATCACGTACAGGACTATCTCCGGCATTCCTGTGTCCACGCCACGGGGGTAAAGACCTCATCAATTCATATTACTGGAGTTAACACCACGTTTGTTTGGCGAGCAGATTCAGGAATGATTAACGTTTATATGGGTAAAGAGTATTTGTTATGTTTATGTGGCCATTAGAGGCCTAGGATTGCTAAATAATGAGCTATAAGTATTTTAAAATATTATTTTTTGGTGTGATGTATGAAATATTTTAAATAGTGCAACTGAAAATGTTATAAAGATGCAAATCCGTACCCGTCGGTTAAAGTCATCA
Organism: Omphaloscelis lunosa; assembly: GCA_916610215.1. Taxonomy (NCBI): domain Eukaryota; kingdom Metazoa; phylum Arthropoda; class Insecta; order Lepidoptera; family Noctuidae; genus Omphaloscelis; species Omphaloscelis lunosa. The sequence goes on from OU744246.1 coordinate 21,807,678, forward strand.
ATGTTATCTATCATGTTGATGATACAGGTAATCTAGCTAGATAGTCGACTAGGTAAAACACAGGTTCTTAACTATTTAAGTAGTCCATAATTCTCCTGCCCTTGATAGTTAATTGATTCAGGTGTGACCTTGCGGAAATCCATTATAAAATATAATAGTCGTTTATATATTTAGTAACCTGTTCCGCTTAACTATTTCTAAAGAGCCATAAAAACCCTGTAACCGAGCGCTGGACGTAGAGTAACTTACACACAGACACTCTGCGTCCAGCGTTCGATGTGGCAACACGCCGTATTCGGGTTCGCGGCAAGTCAATCGTTATCCTGAGGATGACTCGTTGAGAGGAGACACACGTGTCTATTTCTTACAGGGTTTTTTTTATGGCTCTTTAGGAGTATTTAAGCGGAACAACAGGTCTAAAACGGCCACGTAAAACAATTCCTCTACAAGCAATTCATTTTCTGAATTCCCAGCAATTCTATGGTGACACAAATTTTAACAAAATTATATTCAACAAGCTTTTGCCCGCGACTTCGCCCGCGTGGATGCCGGAAAATATCCCACGGGAACGTACTACCGATACCGGGATTAAATAGCTAATAGCCGAGGAAAAGGTCATTAACTCCTACCGCTGCGCCCGCGTTGCCGTATACAATAATAATTATTTTGTTAGGCGTAATTTTGAATCTGTGATATCTTTTAAACCATTCATTCAAATGAAATGATGTCAAGGCATATTTTAATCTAAATTAAATTCTCAATTTAAGTAACATAATTTATTAGATAAGGATTAATATAATACCGGTCAAAATAGCTTCGGAAATAACAATTAAATTTTTATCAAATTCTGAAAGATAAAAATGGTTATTGTGGGTCATCCTTAGAAGATAGACATATGCCATCGCGGATATTTTTGTTGAACTTCTTTTTAAGATGAACAATACTGTAGAATATAATTTTTATGAAACTTTTACGATTTCCGCGGCGCACGCCAATAAAGTCGGCATGATTTTTTCCGACATCTTCAACAATTATCGTCAAATTTCAGCCAATTTATAGGGAACCTTTAATTAATTATACACTAAAACCTTTCGCATGAATCACTGTCCATTGGTGAAAACCGTTTGAAAATCCGTTCGGTAGTTTTTGAGTTTATCGCGTTCAGACAGACCGACATACAGACGCGGCGGGGGACTTTGTTTTATAATATGTAAGGATTCAATTCATATCAAAATCATATTTGGTGTAAATATTGCCGCATGAAAAAATAATGACCGTAATTTTACCGGATAACTTTCTTTACAGTTTTTAAAAGTTAAGTTAGTAGAAGTAAATAAAAGAATCAATAGTAAACATTGCATTCATTATGTTCGACTGGCCTTGTTATGTCTTACTATTGCGACTACATTTTGAACTGCAGTACTAAACGGAATTGCCAGATTTACCTACATTTGCATGAATCCATGATTTTTTGAACACTTAAAGCGCCAAACGTCTTCTTTATTACAAAGCATTTTCAAGCATGAAATAATTTTATTTATGTAATGAAAATGTTATAAAGTGGACGATTTTAATTTTCAAACAATTTCTGTAGATATCTTTTGACGTCGAGATTTCCGGTTAAAAAAAAAACCAAGAACATTTTACACTCATTGCAATCTGGTTACAAAGGAAAACTGGCAACATTGAGGCGCCCATAGATAAAGGAAATTGCCCGCAGCCCCCGCGCCGTCGCGCGATAACAGCTCGGAAGTGATCGCAATCGTCCGCAGTTGATCGGCTGCGGACGACGGCCGCGGCGGGCCGTGCGTGACGGACGATAGGCGATATTGAGATATCAGTACCCGGCCTTTCTGATCATAAATAATCTTCGATACCCGGGCTGTTGGAGAATTGAGGAGTTGTCTGATTTTGCCCAATTTTCATGGAAACACCGTTTGAGAGTGTGATAAAATTCTATAGACATTTCTATAAAGCGCTTTTACCTTCTTATTATATGACACATGACTCACGCTGCTCCGTAAGACAGTAGGTACTCAGCGACCATCGTTTCAAAGCGCTGCACGGCAGGATTATGCGAGTAAACCAGATGCGTCAATGTATCATTTCAGCCTATTCCATTTGCTTTGAACTGGGATTCCGGATTCCCTGTACCGTCAAAGCTCAATCAACGTCACATACATGTATAAACATACTATCATGGAGTCAGATTCAACCAGAATCCGCCATTTTTCTAGTATAAACATTAACAGAGCTTTAACGAAAATATTTATTTAACCAGCCAGCCGAAAGCTTGCAAATACACGGGCTTTCAGCAAACAGCGTGAATGTCCCGGGGAGCGGTCAACGACCGATAGTCCCGAGTCCCGGATCCCGGGGCGAATGTCAACTATGTAACCACTACAGAAAATATTGTATTGTGTGAAAACATAACGAATAGTTGAAGTTCACAATGAGGGTCTACAAGTGTCTCGTTGTGTGTTCTGCTACCCTGGTTATGGTAACGAGGATATGACTCTCAATCTTGAGGCTTTTGATGTTGTCACAAATATGTAAAATATTTTTAGGGTTTCTGTATCCATATCTACCTCAAAAAGAAAAAACGGAACCCTTATGTGTATGTTTGTCCCCCCGTGTGTCTGTTTGGCCGTTTGTCACAGCCAATTTGCTCCGAATCTAATGGATCGATTAAGTTGAAATTTGGTACACATCTGAATTTCTGTGACCTACACACGGTCATGTAACGTAAATAAATGAATTTTGAATATGGGGTCACTTTTGGGAGGTCAACAAGAAAATTAAAATAAAAAGTTTTAAACAACCCAACTACGGAACGCTTCATTGTGCGTGGTCCCACACGCACTTGGCCGGTTTTTACAATGACATTTCCGTAGGACTAAATGGTTGAGTTCTATATTAATATTCGAATCAGAAAATAGGAGACGCATAACTTATGATATAACAATGGCAACAGAGTCATCTTGTCTGCTAATAAAAATACACACATCAAAAGTGTCTAGGGATCAACGTATATTTTTGCAATAACTTTTCTCCTGATTGATATTAATTAAAATTTTCTTTAAGGATTCATCAAATAAAGTGTTTTCGTTTGTCACAGTAACGATAAACCAAGTCACCTTTGCATTAATAAAGAAATTTGCCATTTTCCTAATAAAGGGATTTTTGACATTTGAACCACTAACATTAAAGTTCGAAAAAAAGACTGAAATAACAGTTTTCTTTAAAATTTTATTGGGTAACTTAAACAATTAATAATCCGTGTTTCTACCGCGAACACTAACAACACAAGAACATCGGTTTGGCATACTCAAAATGAGTTCATCCAAATCACGCTGTGGAATGGCCGCCCATGTTCGTTGCAACAACAAAAAAAGGTCTTCTTGCGACTGGATACCCTCCATATTCGGCAGAGCTCTTCTCTGTAGCATATCCCATGCATGCTCAATCGGGTTCAAGTCTGGCGACTGAGCAGGCCAGAGCAGGACATTGATGTTAGCTGCGGCGAGAGTCTGTCTTACAACTCTTGCGGTGTGCGGTCGTGCATTATCATGCATTAACTGAAATAAGGGACCGATTTGCACTTGTAGAGGAACGATGACGTCAGATACAATCGTCTCAGCATAAATTTGAGCGTTGAGGTTGCCTCTGATCCAAATCAACTCAGTTCTTCCGCCGATCCAAATACCCGCCCATACCATGATGGTTCCACCACTATAAGGATGGACTTCCTGGCAGGATTTTAATCGCTGTTGGCGTCCAGGGGTTCTCCAGTGTCGTATACGTCTTGTATCCGGTCTCATACCAAAACGAGACTCATCAGAAAAGCACACGAAACGCCATTGTTCTTCTGCCCAATTTCTGTGTTCAAGAGCCCATTGATATCGAATCCTACGATTGTGCATTGCTATAGGTGGTACCCGTAGCGGTCTTCGGGAATGAAGGTTCACTTCATGCAAGCGGTTTCTGACTGTTTGGTCGCTAATTAAGTTCCCGGAAGAGTGATGAAGCCTCACGGCTAACATCATGGCGGTTATTGTTGGAGCTCTTCGAGTTAAGATTTGAATGTATCGGTCTTGTCTCCGTGTGGTGCAGCGATACCGTCCTCCATGGCGCTCAGCCACGGTACCAGTGCTTCGGTAACGTGTCCAAAGTCGACTGATAACACTCTGACTTGTATTCAGAGCTAAAGCCACAGTACGTTGCCGGGAACCAGCTTCTATCATTCCCACGGCTCTGAGCATTTCTTCCCTGCTTAAATGACGTCGCCGCTCCATAATAACGTTGGTTTTAATCAGTAGTAGGGAAACAGTAGCACTAATAATGTCTTCAATGCGTTGTATGTTTTTATGGGGAAAATATTGACAGCTGATTTTCATCTTTTACTCGAATTTGATTAACAGTTCCTGTTTCAAATTATGAAATGCACCAAAAAGGATCCATATAAATTTATATAATCATAAATTTATTACAAAGCCACATCTCAATCTCAAGAAATCCGCATAAAAATGCTTGATCCCTAGACACTTTTGATGTGTGTACATGAAAGCGAGTATGTCAACCTTTCACTACAAACTTTCAACGGGCCATCAAAGTCTTATCCTTTATTATTTTATTGCACACTTCAGTGAACAGTATAGTTTAGATAAAAGTATCGATAACAGTAATAACTGATGCGACACGTTTTATCGACTGTAAGTACGGGACGGAACAACGAGAAAATTTATTGAGTTCAAAATAACGGAAAAGGGACAAAAAAGAGGGACATTAAGACTGGTACTTGCAAGTCTAATCCCCGTAGTCACCATCACTAAGTGACACTTAAATAAATCCCTAAATAAAAAAGTGTACTGTTGGATTTTCCACGCTAGGCACAGCGCTGAGAGTTGAAAATGCAACAGTGCAGTTTTATTTAGGGATTCATTTAAGTGCCACTTAGTTGTCGGTGAAAACGGGCATATGGATGATAAACCTTTGTTCAAATCGTAAATGGTGGTCGGATAATGGAGCAACCATTGCAGGGTGTGTCCAAAATATGATTATTGATCCTTCGACAGTCATGAATTCCGGAGGTTCGCATTTGGAGACAAGACAATACAATTTCGTCACCCTTGTTCGTACCCTGATGACGGTTATAAAGTTTATTATTCAACTTATCATCTAATACATTCATGTTGTCCACAGACCGGCTGTACGTCATATCTGTGTACCGTCGGCGAAAACATTGACCATTGTCTAGGACGTTTGGGTCAAAAGGTCTAACGAACGATTATTACTAACGTATGTTACAAAGATATATTTTTTACTAACATCTTTTAAGTATTTTTGTTTGTTTTTTTTCAGTATGCACCATGGTTGTCTGTTAAATAAATAAATAATTATAATAATAAAGGTCCGGGACCCCAGGGCCCCGAGATATGTCAAAGACATTAAAATAATAATAATAGATGTATGATAAGAGTGAACAAGTGATTGTCATATAGAAAAATTGAATATTATGTATCTATTTTTTTTGCAACATAATACGTGCTAATACTGCCCATTGTCACCTTATGTAAAATTTATGTAGTAATTTGTTATTATATTTAATTCCATTTCTCATATAGAAAACAGAAACTTCTATTCGAAGAAAAACAGCATTTTGCTAACGGTTTCTATTTTTCTATATCTCTAAATGACATGTAACTATAACTGGTGACTTCACATAATTATTATAAAGTTATAAACATACAAGCTGTCTAAACAGTGCATTAAAAAAAAATGTCTCCGATTCGATAGAGTTTATGCAAAGCGACGATAAAAGCGGATGAAAGATTGCGGGACACTGCGGTTCAAACTGACACGCGGGATGAATACTAATCTGTTCACATGAACAAAAGAACGTCTCATAATATGGTGAGGGAGATATCCACTTTTTGTCACAGCTTGGGGAATGAACCGATTTGAATTGAGTTTACTTACTCGCTTTCATCAGTCTTGCCTAATGAAATCAAAGGTCTGCATTTTAAGATGATGATAGAGCCTAAGTTTCTTTAAAACTACATTATGTGTCCCTTCCATGTAATATCGCGTATAAGTTTTTTATCGAATAGCTATTAATGATTTTGTGACCTTAATCAAAACGATTACATCTCAAATTAGGCAGGCCAACAGCCCTTTTCGAACATCAATAATTACAATCGAGAGATAGTCCACTAAACGGTCACTTTCACCCTTCATAATAATTATAGATCTTGCCCTTATCCCAATTTATTTGGGAGCGACGCAGCATGTCATCTCTTTCCATACTTCGATTTTCACCTGTATTCCTAAATAATTTACCAAAAATCATTTATGTTCCTACAACCTTATTTGATTCTTAGTATTCCGTACCACATAACTTATTCCATTTACAGCCAGTACCAAGAGCTCATAAGTCGCCAGAGCTTACCCCTACAAAGGTGAGATACACGACATCAGCTTAACCCCAAGCAGAGATAGTAGATAATAATAATTCAACTACCGAGCTGCCTAGCCTTGTCTTGGCCACTTGGCCGAAGCTGCCAAGTTGTAATAACTTGCTTGACGGAGATAAGCAAGGAATTAGTTGCTTGGAAGAAATAGGGTCAAAGATAGTTGGAGCCGTCAAGTATAAAGAACCTAGTTTGTGTTTCTTGATGCAGAAATTGATACCTATGGAAATCAGAAATAATTTTAGAAACCACTGCAGTAACAAAATGCATTAATTTCGCATAGCTCTTTGATACGACCTTAATTAATACATTGCCCCCCCTAGATACACGATTTATCATGAAATATCGCTGCTTTGAACAATGCCGCCACTGGATGATGGCAATCTACTATCCGATGCCAATAACATCGGTGATAAGATACGATATAATATAGTATTGATACGTCAATAAAAATAATGAGCTGAACAATACTCATTCCAACTCACAGAGAGTAACAGAAGTTTAACTTTTAAGAATGCACGATCAATAGCGAAAAATTAAATACTCAAAAGCAACTTGTCATCTAGAATCTGGGACTTGGTAACAGTTGTAGGCATAGGCTATTTCACAATCCATAATAATATATGCACTTTCTACCAGATTTATTTATCTTCATCATCATTGGCAGGTTTGCTCCACTCACTACTGAGTATAGGCCTCCTCCCTTTTGTGCCATGCTTCCCTGGTTTATGAGAGTCTCATCCAGATCTTCAGACAATTAAAAGTATGAAATTGCCTGCGAAACTTAAAGTATCAATCAATCAGGAAATGGTGAGCAGGCGAAAAGTTTTGAACCGTTACTGTCGCACATACTCTTGTATAGTTAGTAGTTTTTAAAACTTTTGCTTACTAAAATATAAAACTACAATACCTAAACATTAGGTATATTCGTGGACTTTCTGCACTTTCCTATCAATATTGAATTTTCATCAAACGCGCCGCGGTTGTTTCCATAACCATACAATGTAGTATTTATTATAATATTAAATTTTTTCTTGCAGTTCTCAAGAAACAATAGGTCTGTGTCCTAGGTAAAAAAAGAAAGAAATTCTGTTTAGTCCGTCTTTCAGATAATAAAAAAACATTAGACATGTATTTTTTGATTTATCATATTAATCAAAAATAATTTATAAAACACGCATTAAAGTTGGGGAGTGGGGGCTCGCTACGTCACAACGCAGTATAAAATCTAGCAAGGCGTGACGTCATGCAACATTTTAACTAAATGTATCGCCGTAATCTTTTGTTAACGTCAAAAAAGAAAAAATACGTGTCCAATATTTTTTAGTAATGTACAAGAGGGACAATTTTTTTTTTTGGACACATGCCTATTATATTCTCTACGAATCACCAACATACACCACATTATTTTTCTAAATACGATTCTCATAATTATAAAATGAAAAATCCTCGTTCGTTGCAGCAGTAATACAATGTTTAAAAATTTTAAGTTGTTATTTTGTTTTCTTATGAAATCGTGCTTGTGTACCTCAAAAAAGTTATTTCTTTGTTCCGGCTGTGGCTCACATTGCATAAAAAAGCTTTAGTAATAGTTTTTCCTCGGTTTTACAACCTACTCTTTAAAAAACATTGAAACGCTCGCCATGTTTGCAAGTCACTCTACTTACAGTTTCTTTTTTCTTTGTTAGTTTGTCTTTTAAGCTTATGCAGGGTAAAGAAAATAATATTAAACTACCCTCTCGTTGTGGTTCATTGTGTGAAATAATTTAACTGTCTCATCATTTTGTATGTTAGTATGGTAACTTTCGGTGAGAGTTAACTGATTGTTTTACCGGAGAATTGACTCATTTAGAAGAGCTTCACATTAAGAACTGATAATTTTACTACTAGTCAACTGTCACCTACAGCCTAATAGCAATTTCTGTTGTATTTTTTACTGACATTCAAAAAAGAATAAACTAAGTATAATCAAATATTTAAAGAATAGGTAACCGTGGAGTTTCTTGCCGGGTCTTCCGGAAACGACCAATTGGAACCGTGCACCTAGCTTCTGACGTTTCATAAGTGCCCATGAGTCTAAGTGAAATAAAATATGTTGTTTTGATTTGATTCGTGACTCCACTTGCTACGCTACTGTTTGATTTACAAACGACCAACAGAGATAATAAATCATATTCGACTATGGTCGCGGCCCCCTACAGTGTAACAACATCCGTTGGTGAACGAATATGCCCCGGTCATATCCCAGCATTCTAACTACATAGCATACTGATATGCAAATTACACATTTATTAAATGTATCTGATATTTAAGAGATATTCGGAGGGTCCTAGCACGAACGCGTAACGTAAATGAAACGTACGTTCCTACGATTTTATAACGATTTTTTTTTAATAATAAATTTAAAAAAAAACACGTCAAGATACACAAAGTGGATTGAATAAAAGTAAATAAAATTTATATGGAACCACCGGGCAAGCTTCTTCTACCAAATAAAAAAATAATTTTCAAAATCGGTCCACTATTGACGAAAATATCGATGAACATACATAAAAAAATTAAAAAATACATACAGAGGAACATAACCTCCTACTTTTTTAAGTCAGTTAAATATACCACCACCCTATAGGATATAGGTTTAAATTTTTAACCATAACCCAAACCCAGATATGAATAATGTCTTAAAATTAAATAAAAATATTCGAATTCACGTTCGAGTTTACTCCGCGCGTGCTTTATGGTTGATAGATATCTAGAAAAGTACCCCAGGTACATTATGTTCTATAACTTATCCAAAAAGGATGATGGCTCATTGAAATAAAGCAGAACCAATACCACAAAATGATATAGTATTTGTCTGTTTTATTTCTAAAACTAACGTTCTTGGGCAAAACAAATATGGTTGGCGTCTAAAATTGTTAGCTGACAGTTAATCAACAAAGGAAAGAAAATACAGAGAAATTACAAAGAGGAAGAGCTATTCATTTGTTCTAATGAAGACAAGGAAATGTGTACTGTGTTTGTAAGGAAACAGGGAAGATATTGTTATTATAAAAAAACTTTGTTACCTACTTTTACGTTAGACAAGATTCGGAATCAATGTAATTTCTTAATATCTTGTCAAAATACTGCTACTGGCTTGGCTACTGTAAAATAACTCCACTATCGATAAATATGAAATAGAAAACCTTTGCATTATTCCCTAAATATTTCACATTCATCATACAATTACTTTCTACCTAAAAGACCCAGGATTCAAACTACAAAACTACACAACATCAATACCTGTAATGTTTTATACTTACACCATACAAAGTCTTGTTAGTCCATCCAACTAGGCTCAATCCACCATCACAATTAGTGTAAGTTCCACTATTAGACTAAGGTCATTAGTTCACTGTCCGGGTATTTCCAGCACTACCTATTTCGGCTATTCCTTTAAAATATGCAACAAATTTACCAGGAGCAACTATGTGCAACTATGTCCATGGTTGTGCTATGTGCAACTGAGGCCACATCCGTACCGATCAATGGCGTCCCATCTAAATTCGTGCAGTACCACGTCACTACTGAACCAATAATATAAACTAGAACATTGTTCAACATGCTGTACAGTTGTTCAATAGCTGCAGCTTCCGTTCTTAGTATTAATATCGTTCTGGAACTGGGTTAAAGCGACGAATGCAATAGAAATTTGTAAATACTAGGGTTTTGATGGTTTAAGTAATTTAATTTTAATGTTACATTAACGCTAACATTCTGGGCAGTCGGCCCAGCTACAAATGTTGCTGATTAACTTATCGTATGGCTTGTAGGGATACACAATAGAAATATATTCAAAGTTTGCTATCGTCTTTATCAAATAGAAAATATCAAGTTAGTCAAATAATGCGTAGGTTCCTACATCAAAGAATGTTAAAGATTCACAATTTCCCACGAAACAAGTCCAAAACAGTAGAAAAAAATAAGAATCCAAAAGTTGTTTCAAAAGTTCAACATACCAGCAAATACTCTGACCTCTTTGCACAAACATTGAAACACTCGGGAAACAAAACGTAAACAAATTCTTGACACTGCAAACAGTTTTGGAATAAACGACTCGTATTTACTTCAGACAAGCGTAGCTAGTTAATACATGGCTAAAATAATATGTTCCTTGGTACATAGACAAGAAACTGTTGATCAAAGAAACAGGAATTGACTGTCAAATAATTCTCTGAATTAATTCTTTATTATCATCATTCCATCTAATGCTGAGTATGTATAGGCCTATTCACTTTTGTGTCATGCTTTCCTGGTCTGTGGGAGTCTCAACCAGATTATACCCACGATCTTCTGAATAATAACCATCCATCTATTGGCTACTTGGCTTACTTTGTCAAACTTATTTAATCATCAGTGAATATGAGACAATAGTTTTGTTGTTATCAAGGGTAGAGCTTGAATGGATGAAGCTGGCTTAGGCGCGTGGAGATTGGCATAAGCAAAGAGAGAATTATTCTTATCGGTAGATGAAGTCGGGCTGTGGATGAGAATAATTCAAAAGAGACATTATGAATAGGTATGATTATGAGATGCTGTGTTCAGTATTCAAGATTTATAACAGCCCAATGTGGTCAAAGGTTCAATTATTCCGGATCCCTCTTTTTGATTGAACTCGTGGAGAAGATCAATTTTGTTTTGGCACTTTATTCCTGTTTTAAGTAAAGTAAGTACAAAAAATACCAACTCAGAAGTAAAACTCTACAGGCAGAATTTGTTCTCGACGTAGCTCGTAGGCCAAACACAAATTAACGAAGTTTTGTAAAATTTTCGCGTTCTCAACTCGGCATGTTATGAAAACAAACTGTGTATACTGCCTGCACCCTCTCACAGCCGCTGTTAAGAGCTTTAGCTCCACATTATAATATTTCAAGGTTTAAGTACAAACAAGAATTTACGGCTATTTTGGGGTGAGAATGGAATTATGTTTCTATTTGCGCGAAACAACTTTTCAAGCCTTGAATGGATGCAATATTTTCCAAAGGGTTATAAATTCAACTCGTTGCCTAGAATTAATATGTTACTTAGCCCACATCATCATCGGTTTCAAGATATGCCGATATTAATACAATGTTATTGACATACCTGCAAAGTTACGGACGTTTCGACTAACAGTTCTAGTAAAACAGTGTTTAAATGGACAGGAATACAAATAGTTGTATAAGTTATTAGAAAGGTGCCATATTTCAAAGCAGAGTCATAAATTAAGAGTGAGTTTGAGGACACTGACATGAAAATATGGCTAATTGCGAGTCGGACTCGCACACGAAGGGTTCCGTACCACCGTACAATATTTAACACTACGTTTTTTAGTTTATTAAAAAAACACGATTCTTGTATGGAAAAATAAAATATTTTATTTTTATTATTTGTTGTTATAGTCGCAATATAGATACAGATCGCTGACAAACTGATGGAAGGATGATATAGGGTTCCGTTTGGCACCCTTTGGGTACGGAAACCTAAAAAGTAGCTTATTTTGGTGCCTGAAAACAGGTTAATATATTTATTTATAGGTCAAGTTATAAACAGTGTCCTTCTAACTCGTACTTAACCATAAAGTACGATGTCGATCAATCATTCATGCCTCCAAGAAATACTTCATTCAAGGCTAAAATTAACTACACGGCATTAAATAACACATTTTATTGTTCCGTTTTCTAAAGGTTTTATTAACTTCAATTAAAAATAATGTTAAGTGAAAAGTTATTAGATAGCATAGCAACGTAACTTATTTTACAAAGAACAATGGAAATAGGGGTGAATTAGGATGAAGGAGGGGTGTGAATAAAAGTGAAAATTAATTACAGGAGTGTAATAATTATAAAAATGTGACATTGCTACCGAAATATGAAGTAAATAAAAAAAATTGTGTGGTTCATTGCCCGAATGGGGTGAATTCAGAGAAAAGGTCCCTGCCTACCTACTGTATTTAGCGTGCTGCGGTGAAATAATTAATAAGGAAAATAAGTACATTTATTTTCTTTTACGCTTTTAGTAAACGTTGGCGATTAGATACCTCCATGGCATTTATAGAATATTCAATTAACTCTACTCATTAGTAGAGTTAATTGAATATTCCCACGCCCAGTGGTCGAAATTCGATCATGATCCATTTAAATTTTAAGTTTGTTAGGATAGTTTAGAATAACATAACATAACATCACGCTTGTAATCCCCGAAGGGTTAGGCAGAGGTGTACCTATAGTACACCCACATTTCGCCAGTTATGTTTAAGTCCCATGTTATAGGGGGCGAGCCTATTGCCACCAACCGGGCACAAATCCAGACTCCGGGCTGCTACCAGAACTAAACTAAATTCCAGATGGAAAAACCCAATAATACTTTGCCCGACCCGGGAATCGAACCCAGGACCTCATACTCAGCAGTAGCGCTTTGCGACCACTAGACCAACGAGGCAGTCGTTAGAATAGAATAGTCGTAGTCGTCGGTAGGTTAGAATAGTTTATACTAATTCCATGTATAGGAACATACTAATTCCATGCTGCCATGTCATTATTCTAAGGACAAATATTACGTGAAGCAAAAACTTTGTACCCCTTTTTACGAAAATTACGCGGACGGAGGAGTACGAAAGGTAATATTTGTTAAAGTTAGCCAGCCATCTTTAACCATAGTGTGTGTCAAACGCATGGTAGCGTGTGTAATGTTTGTTATTATTAAAATAATTTATTTCTAATGCATATTATATACAAATATTACCTTTCGTTCTCCTCTGTCCGCGTAATTTTCGTAAAAAGGGGTACAAAGTTTTTGCTTCACGTGATATTTGTCGTGGCCAGATCTTGGAATTGACCATTTCATGAAATGGCCAGCTAAAATTGACCATATCGTTTAAACATCAACGTGTAATGATATGTTAGTTAACGTTTGGCCATATCATTAAAGTAGGGTATTCATGGTTTAAGGTGTAGCAGAAATAGCCTAGTGACTGCGACCAACTTGGAAGTAGCGGTTGAGAGAAGGAAAGTTTTTTTTTATACAGTTAGAATTATTTTTGGTTAGGTTATACCCGAACAAAAGGTCGGGGTGCTACATAAGAGCTATGGTGGTATGGTAGCTACTTCCAAGTTGATCGCTTTCCATAATATCATATTTGGAAACCCAATAAAAGCCCATCGAATTTTTTTGTGTGGTCACCCTTTGTTTGATTTTTTGTATGCCGCCGTCATGGTGCAAAACAAAAACAAAGTGACATCAACGCCTCTACCGGTGGATAATCTAACTATTTTACGATATGATCACTAATGTTTGGCCACATCATGAAGTAGTCGTGTTTAACTGGTCATATTGTCAAACGTTGAGTATTCAATGATCTGACCAGACTACATCATGATGTGACCAGCGGTCGATGTTCATTTCATGAAATGACCAATTCTAAGATCTGGCCACGACAAATCGATTATTCTATTTTCAGAAATTGAAATGACACCGATTAAAGGTATCTTTGATGTTAACAAAGTTAACAGACAATAGTAAATTATTTTACAGCTAACCATTTACACTAAATTAAACTCTTTAACTAACTCGTTGGTCTAGTGGTCACAAGCGCTATTGCTGAGCATGAGGTCCTGGTTTCGATTCCCGGTTCGAGCAGTGTTATTGGATTTTTCCATCTGGAATTTCTCAGTAGCAGCCTGGAGTCTGGATTTATGTCCAATTGATGGTCATAGACTCGCCCCCTATTACAACAACTGGCGAAATGTGAATGCCCTCTGCCCAACCCTTCGGGAAAACAAGGCGTGATGTTGTTATGTTAAACTCTTTGATTATTTGCACGAAACTTTGCATTGAAACATTATAAAATCAAGACTGCTAGATTACTCTACGTATATGACGGGCAGTTGGCCAATACACTAGCATCTACATTAGCGAGCCGTTTAGACGCGATTAGTACCAGTAACAGTCATAATAATATAATATTGAAGTACTTGAAATGTTTGATAGGGATATTAAGGAAAATCTGGTAAATGACTTCAGTTTAGATTTGTGAAATGTATCCGAGATAAATTACCATTTTATACAAATTACGAGGCTATAATTAGAGTTCCTGTACTCGTTTCTACTTATATTATTTTTATATTGTCCGTGACTGTACTGAATCATTTTTGATCTGTCTCAGTTCTATTAATTTATGGAAAAACTTGATTGTTAAATTGTTAAAGTTCCGCACAGCTTTTACACGGCTTTTACAACTATCGGTAGTTCCATTCTTTTTAAGAACTTCCATATTTAGGGTTCCGTACCTTAAAAAGAAAAACGGAACCCCTTATTCACTCCGTCATGAAATTTTGTAGTAAGCAAGGTCTCACAGCACTTGTGAAGGAAATATCCGAAAATCGTTAATTTGAAGTTTTAGCACACAAAAAAAATTACAAACTTACATTTGCAGTTGGAGAATTGACCGTGACGTATATCGATGTATGGGAGAACATGTTTGTCAAGTCCAATGATGCTTGTATTCGGGAGGAATTCATCCCAACTACGGAACCCTTCATTGTAAGTGACCCGACACACACTTGGCCGGTATTTTATCTAGCATCTCACGTCCAAATCTGACTAACTTCTAAACAAAGTTTAAAAACCCGTCAATCCATCGATGCTTCGGTCCCATTCTAAAACTAGCTTTGACCTTGAACAGTGCTTCATCTTCAGTACAATAGTTTACAATAAAACCGATCAATTTCTCTCGTGTCAGAGCTCGGTGTTAATACCTCTGTTTATACGGTGCTAATGGAATGCAAATGTTCGAAAATAGCGATCGACAACCGACGATTGAACTGTTTACATTGTCACAACCGCTAACTGTTCATGATGCCCTGGTAGCGAGTTTGTTACGAAAAAATTGACGGGAATAGTTGTGGCCTTAGGGATCTCGAGCACTAGACGGCCACGACCATGACTAGTGGCCGGCACCACATATGAATTGCGCACTTGGTCGCCAACTAGTCGACCAAGTGCGCGTTTCTATGCAACCACTATTCCTAGTCGTGGCCGTCTAGTGCTCGTGTGGCCTTTTGAGTCGGAAGCTTGTCCCCATCTATAGTCTAGATTATAAAGCACTCAAAAATAATCTGAAAATTTAAACCAAAAAGAAATACGTAGGTACTAAAGAGCAACAATTTTTCTTATTTTTGTGAATGTAGCACGTGCACTTTGTTCACACGAATCGAATTGGGTGTTAAATGTTATAACTGAACTAGGTCGTCTCGTGCAATTTCTACTTCCATTTTCGGAACAAAAAGAATTGCAGCTTCATTTTCAGCAGAACTGCGATTCGTTGTTTAGTTGAAATATAACGAAGAGCAATTTGTAGGAACTAATAAGTTGGTTTGTTGGTTTGACGTCATGGTAAATACATATATTTTTAATGGATCATTAACACGAATTTACTAAACCTACGATGTTTACTATTAAACCTAAAGGTTAACCGGAATGGGAACACTTTATTTAGGTACTAAGTAATACCTAAATATTTGTCGATCGATACAATGCTGTGGATGACGTAAATAAAGGTGTTTGCTCACAGGCGCGTCGGTCAATATTGAGCGAGATCGAACGCCGTCCCTAGCCCTTAGGTTAAGGCATGTTTGTTCATATAAATTACGATGGGTATTATTAATTATACAAGAAGAGGGGTATTTTTCCGCATTATGTAAGTGGTTTTACCCTTCTGAGGTTTGCGTCAAAGTTTACAAGTGTAGTTAGTATGTTTATGTAGTGTTGTAACCGGCCACAACAACCGAAACTTACTTCTAGTTTCTGCAACCCTAGTGATGAAACAACTAAGTAAGTAATTTTAATGAATAAATAGGCTTTTAGGAACATTGAGTTGTTGAGTTGTTACGCACGAATGTTGGTCACATAAAATTTGAATTTTTGTTTAATACTGTTTTATTTTGATATCTCTTCCTTTTACAATATATGCGCTGCATCGACTGTTTATAAATCATCAAGATATCATAAAATCATGCCAGACACAATTCACAACTTATTTCATAAATAATTATATACAAAATAATTGTTCCGATAAGCCGGTGAAAACCGGTCGCTGCCACGCCGGACGTCCGGATCGGAACGATACCGTGCGTACTGGAGCGGAACGGAAGCGAAAAATCACTGCGACGCGATGACGCTTTCCGGGTAAAGCGAAACGAGCTATTATCGGGATTGTGTACCGGGGTTTACATGCCGATAATGTGTTTCAGTAACAATGTTTCAGTTCAAATAATGACGCAACCTTTTTTCAGCGGTTTTCATCGTGTTTCATGAATTATTTTTTGGTGAAAAAAAGAAAAGGAATTGTAAAATCATCAAGTCATTGAATTATTGACGTGGTTACCTACGTCAACGTTTTTATGCTTACTGCCTATCATAATAACTGTTTTTCTGGAAAATGAAACGACATTGATTTGTAAAATGAAAATGCGTTTTAGCGTCTGCCAGGTTCGAGACTAATTTCTATTTGCGCATCAAAGCGCGCAAAATATAAGACCCTCATTTTGACAATGACTGAATATTCATAGACTATTGTAATTCATAGAGATTGATAGTTTTGTGTATGCATGAATGCATAGGCATCTACGACATGGAAAATGCAAATGGATTTTTTTGTTGACATTCGTCGAATCGAACTTTCAATATCTGTAGTGGATGTTTGTCATGGATCCATAATCACCACGCTTAGGGAAGGGATTTATCAGTTATGTTATTAGCAAAAAAATTAGTTGGACTTAGCAACAGAAAGAGAAGTATAGAAGAACATGAACGATACCACTAGTAACACAATATATTTAAAACGTGTTAGATCAAACCACAATTTACTATCAACTTATTTCTTTAATTTCTATTAGATCTCAACATTTTCTTGCTCGTTGTCGTTCTGCCAAGACTCACACTAGCCGAGTTTTATTTCGCATTCAAACAGCGACTCTCGTAAATAAATCGTTAAATATACCGACAGATAAAATGCAACAGTTACTTTCAATATTGTGTTCAGTTTCCGCAAACCAACGTACATACAATATTCTTCTGTCTGTGATTTTGTATCATATGATTTAGATATAAGGTCCAATTTAAGACGGGGTTGTAAGGACATAGCTACAGAAAACCTGACAGGTACAGTTAGCAGAGAAAGGGGACAATTCTCATAAATAATATCTTGATGCCAACCTATTCTATTTACATAAATACTTTATATCTACTTTCAATTCAGTAATACGTTTTTTTGAACACTGTCAGACTAAATAATGCTTTTGTACTAAGATTGCTTTAGTGTGTTTAGCGTGCTTTTGTGTCGAAAATAGTAAAATCTTTACAAAACTCACCCAAAAACAACATTTCTTTTTAAAACAACGGTTTAAGGCGAAAGCGTCGGTGTAGCACGCGAATTTGAATATCGTTCAGTGCCGGGAGCTCTCCTGGAGGGTTCACTCAAGTCATATATGGGATACCGGTAACCCTCGTGGAGGGCTCATTTTACCTAAGCGAATTTGACATTATAAACTGTGAAAATAAAATTAGTTGTATATTTTAACAAGATATCAAACCTAATGCCGGTGACACGCCTCGAAGGTTAACTTTAGCGCAAACGTAATGCCGGTGCCCATCCTGGAGTCAACTTGCAATATGTATGGCGGCATGGCGTATTAGCTCTATGAAAAATGGGTGGAGTCGAAAGTGTTAAGCTAACCTTCTTCAATATCCCGATTCATATTTTCATAAATGTTCATGAATTTATGCAATGTATTTCTACTTATGTTTGATACCAACTTCGTCTTCAAACCAATCCTTTCTGCCATGACTTAACAGTTTGCAGAATAAATACTTCTCTGAAGTGATCGGAGTGAATGCTCTCTACGGACGAAAAAGATAGATAGTTGAGACTACTCGAGACACATTCAATCCCTGGAGGAGTATAGGAAATAGAAATAAGACAAGAGACTTCTTCAATTATATTATTTTATATATTATTTGCTCTCTCTTTATCTTGTTACTACAGTGATCATGTCATGCTCACTGAGATATACTGTACCTGTATATGCTTCTCAGTAAACTTCATTGTTGAAAATTTTAACAGGCGAAAAGCAGGAACAAAATGTGTACCTATCTACTATTTGCATTCCTAAAACGACACACAAAAAATTGCAATGGAAAAGCTTTTTCAAATGCGTATTCGTTAGAAACACACAGAGTAATCCTGCTATAGAGTTGCAGGTCGAAATTGGAGACAATACATGGCTATACCAAATTCCATTAGGTTTAACCATGCAAGGATTCTGTCGATTGCAGAGTGAGTCTAGAACTATTCATGAAACTAGTTGCGTTACTCCATGCCGAAGTAGAACTGCCTAACTGCACACCTGTTATCCCTAGAGGTTAAGCAAAAGTGTACTGAGCCTCTATCATATTTATGGGTGCCTGGTACCTATCGATCCCTAGGTAGCAGTTGGATGAGAGTTGGCGAGGATCTATCTGATCATATAATCTGAACCAACTTGACCTATAAACTATTGAGCAAAACGCACAATCTGTAAATATTTACGTTAATTTAATTGTTTCTTTCATCCGCTATGATGCTACGATTTTGAGAGTCATTAAACAGATTCCACAAAGATGCTTTACGAGCTGTGAAGAGACGGCGCTTCGAGCCGCGCGATGCTCAAAAGACCGAATGGAAAATGGGTACAATAAAAAACAATGCTTTTGTTTGAATGACTTGTACAGACAGTATTGCAGAAGATTTTCGATGTAATTTGCAATTTTTTTGCATTTAGCCATTTTACGTTTATTTCGTTCCCAAGTTTTGGGAATTTACAAACAAACAATGTGTTAAAAACTGTTATTTTTAAGCAATCGGAAAGTTTACTAAATGTGACTTTAATAAATATTCAAAAAGATAATGGCTATTTAATGAGTACCATGGTGTGACTTTTAGCCAGATATTCCTACCTACTAGAAGTACTTAAAAGAACTTGATCTTCAGAGAAAGGCACACTATATCAATCTGTTACTGCAAGCTGCAAAGCCTTCTTTTGCCTTCCTCTGATAGAATTTTTTTTTTGTTGAACCTAAGTGAATGCAGACGATCACGTTTTTCCCCGCAGCTAACAGGCCTTTTTATGCTTTAACTTTGTCTGTTTCTACGCTGGTTTTGCTAGAACAAAGTAGTCTGTGTCGGAGTTTGCAAGTATAAGGTATCAGCTTAGCTTACAAAATAAATAAATAGTAAAATTAAAACTTCTGCCTGAAAGGATTTAATTGAATCTTGCTTAGTAAATTGTAACATATTTTATTCAGTCCTAATGATTAGTTTCGTAGTTATAATTAAAGCGACTGCCCGTAGTTCATTATGAACAGGTGTTTAACTTTTAATCCTCAAAAGTATGAAATCCTTGTACCACTCGATAGGTACCACAATTTTTTGATAACAGAAAATTGTGAAGTAGGCACATGCCTACTTCACAATTTTCTGTTATACGTGTTACGTTATAGATAAAACCTACATAGGTTTTATCTATAACGTTATCTTTTCAAGCGTGTAGTGGAAAAATGGACACAGCATTATACTGGAAAAAAATCTATTACCTACTAACTATATTTAACTTCCATCTGTTCAATATGATGGGCCATAATATGTCTGGTAAACTAGATGGTTTGGTGAAATAAGTGAGGACTTCACTTATTTCGTCAGGTCATCTAGTACTAACAATGTTTATCATCCATCTGTTCAATATGTTCATATTCTTTCCCTTTTGTATAATGTGCATTTTTCCCCATCCACCCCTCTCTATCTCAAGAAACGTTTCCAGTTCCTTTGCGACTCCCACACGAACTTTTTAAGGTCATCTGATAATTTGAAGCTTAAAATGCCTATGCATTCCACAACGTTCTTCGACAAGTCCTTTACTGTCCTGGCCTCTCGTTTGTGGAATGCATTGCCAGTTCAAATAAAACGCGCGCAATCGTTACCTGTTTTTAAGAGACTCGTAAAGGAACATTACTTGTGGTTGTGATCTTGTTCTCGTATCTGTAATTATTTTTGTTGCTTATATATTTAGTAAGCATTTATGTATTTATTATTAAGGATATATATATATCTGTGTATCTATTCTAGTATATTGTATGCTTATTTTTGCACCAACGACAGCCCCATTTTATGTCCAGGCAAATCACTGTCCATTCCATGGTTGCCTGCAAGAGATCGCGGAAAACGATAAGGCCGCCCATTGTATATTTTGTAGTGTTTCATTTATTTTTTGTTATGTATTTTTGTGGTTTACAATAAAGGATATATAAATAAAAATAATGGGCCATAAATGTCTGGTGGTCAGACCATCGGTGATATATGAATCTAGCTCAAGATCTTGAAACCAGCGTAATTCATAAAAAGCCTTTACACAACTGACTCAATATTCAATCATTTTATTGCATAGAATATGTAGATGAATGATAGAATAAATCATTTAATTCTGACCACATTTTTTAAGGATGGCAAGGATATATTGCTTGGTACCTACTTACAAGTTAAAACATAAAAATGGTTTCATTATTTGTAAATTTAATAAAAAGCTTGTAAAAATACTGTGGGAAACTGGTAGTGCCTAACATTGGCAGAACCCTGCTTCAGGACTCGTGCCAAATAAGTCTCCTTGAAATTAATGTCCTAATAAATAATAACATCGTCCCACTTGACCTCGAGACAATGATGAGCCATTAAATACTGATAATTTCTCTCCGTAACAACAGTGAGCACACCGAGCTCAGTGAGCCGAGTGAGCCACGATGATGGCTCGTAAAAGTATGAAATGTGCACAATAAACGACTCGTAACTTAGTTTCATAGCCTATCATCAGATCAGGGAAACAAGCTACATTTTATTAGGCTTAGACAGTTATTTCATATTTATTGTTTTTTTTTTTTAAAGCACTATACGACACAGGCATTCAGACTACCTGCATGAGGCCAATGCCTTCAATACCCTGCCCTGGCGTTGCATTAGGGAGGCACTCCGGTATCACCGGATGCCGACCTACCTCTGTCGTGTGGTCGAGGTCTATCTGACGGATAGGACCCCGGTTACCAGGGACAATGGAACCGACAAGAGATGTCTTGATCTGTGGGACATCGGATACGACTGAGTGCTACGCGCCGACCTCCCTAGCGGCGTCAGCGTCGTTTGTTACGCTGACGATACGCTGGTCCTGTCACGGGGAAGGTCGTACCAGGCGGCGGCCGATTTAGCGACACGCGAGGTTGCGACAATCGTCGACGGGATCCGGCAGTTGGGACTCGAGGTGGCCCTGGACAAGTCCGACACCATGGGTTTTCATGGTCCTCGGAATGCGCCACCGTCGGGTTCCCAGACCATGGCGGGAGGGGTTCACATCGGCGTCGAGTCGACGATGAAGTATCTGGGACTCGTCTTCGACAGCCAGTGGAATTTTGTTGAATATTTCCGACGTTTGGCTCCCAGACTGGAGCGGGCCGTAGCTACCTTGAAGTGGCTCCTGCCCAATCTAGGGGGTACAAAAGCCTCCTAGCCGAGGCTACGCGGGGTCGTGCAGTCCATGGCCCTTTACGGGGTGGTGGTGTGGGCGCGTTCATTGAGACTGCGGCGAACCCGCTGGTTGAACGCGTCCCAGAGGGTCATGGCCATCCGGCTGGCCCGAGGATACCTCAGCTCCTTGCCAGACTGACTCCATGGGATCTGGAGGCAAAAGTCCTCGAAGCAAAATGCTGGAGCTTAACTCCGCTGCCGCGAGAAATCACGGCACAGCGGACAGAGCTACGGCGGGATCTCATGCGTCTCTCTTGCGTCATGGAGAGTGCGATTATAGTCACAACCCAGCGCTGGGCACGCCACAATTGCGCGTTAGTCCCCTCTTTGAGGAGTGGCTAGAGAGGCGCCACGTAGTCTTCATCTTCCGCCTGACGCAGCTCCTCATCGGACACGGTTGTTTTGGGAGGTTCCTGTTCAGGATAAGGCGGGAGGAAATGCCCGGGCAAACCACACAACGGTGACAAACCGTTGTGTGTTTGTCCGGAGGACATGGTGAAGCATACGGTGGAGATCTGCGCAGCTTGGGTGGAGCATCGCCGTGTCCTCGTGGAGGCGATTGGCGGCGGTGATCTCTCGCGTCCGGCCCTAGTTCAGGCCATGGTACGGAGCGAGAGGAAATGGGAGACCATCACCTCCTGCGAAGCAGTAATGCTCGCGAAGGAGGAGGCGAAACGCGTGAGGGAAATTTGGCGCCCTCACTCCCCTAACCGCCGCAGGAGACGCTCTGGGCGTCGGAAATTGCAGGCCGATTTCCGGCCAGCGGCTTGGAAGGGCTTGCGGACGGTGAACAATGGGTACCTCGCCGTCCGGTAAGGACCAGGCCCGGGTCTTAGGCGCGTTGTGTTCCACGCGCGCCTCAAAGAGATATCAGTAGAATTGACGGGATCCGCTAGGGCCGATGCCTGCCGGGGTCGCGAAGAAGATCGAAAGGGATATCGTGGCCCTGGCAACATGGTAACTGAAGAACATCGGTGGACTTTAGTCAGTAAGAGACTTATACGCCCTCCTGCTCTGTCCAGAGCGGGAGAAGTTATTTGATAATTTCCCACCCAAAAAAAAGGCATTCAGACTACTATCGTATCGTATTTCTTTACGCAATTAAAGAAATACTATCGTATTTATTTAATTGCATGAGAAAGAAAGAAGAAAGAAAAAGTATTTATTGAGCCTCGCACAGGAAATCACAAACTAAACTAAAACACACTCATTAAAACATTTAAATCAAACAAATTAAACCGAAAAAAAATAAGAAAGTAAAATTAAAATAAAAGCTGCTACATTTAAAAAAATAAATGTTGCAGCTATTCTGATAGGGCCCGCAGTGATGTCACGGATAGATAGATATAGAAATAAAATACCAAATAAAATAAAATAAATAGTTGTGTGAAATAAATTTAAAAATATATATATATGTATCAGTTTCTTGTCTATCTATGCCTTTAGTATTTGTGGTACTCTAGATATCGTTAAGACAAGTAAAGAGACGCAGAAGAGAGTGAAATCAATTAATTAGGTAAATATATGGTCGATGACTGAATGTCTGTTCTCATTCAATGTCTGATGACTCAAGTCCTTCAGTTTCAAATAGGTACCTACATAATTTTATATGCGAGACCGAAAATCACATTATGTAGTTTACCTAAGTCTACATAATTATGATATTTTTCTACTAGCTAAGCTTTACAGAAATTGATAGAGAATATCTTTAGATATTGTAGGTGTTACAGAGTCCTATCTGACTTCTACTTAGCCCTAAAGCTGAACACAGAGCTGTACAAGGCTGTGGTGCATCCAATTAACATAATCCCTAATCGCCTTAGCATTGTCAGGGGAACAAAGGAGGTACCTTGAGCGGGGAAGCAGCTTATTTCATATAATAGTATCGTAAAACGAGGATTTATTTACAGGGTAAGCTTTTGCGGTAGAATTGTTTTTGCTGCATAGTCCTAATTAACACCTAAATGACGCCAAATAAAGTTTTCTAACTAACTAAACTATCTGGTAGTAACAATAAAGCCAAATAGGCGTACTCTAGACAGGTATAAAGATGGAGCCGCAATTCCAAAGATTATTTCACGAAATGCGCCCTAAATTGATTGTCATACCAGCCAAGATATTTCAAAGCAAAGAAATACCAGCACGCCATACTAAGCAGTAATCATTTACCCGCGTGATCGATCAAAAATACCCTTCTGTCTACCATGACATGAATACGACGCGATAAATCAGCGTCAAATTGTTTCCATCGACGCGCGAGCACGTTCAAAACGAAGTGGTTCAGAACGATGCCTGTTATGTACTGCGTGTTGGTTCAAAAACGTTTAATTGAATGTTAACTGATGGATGAGTAATGCATTGTGGGAATATCGGGTGGTAAAGAGAACCACTTAACTAGATACGAGGGTTCACACAATAGTGCTGCTATTGGTATAAAAACTGCATTGATTAAACCCATTCTAGGAGTTCATGAACGTGTCCACATAGTGGGCCCAAACAATATAATGTAGACGTACCGGTAAAACGAAAAGGAGTTCATTCTCGAATGTTTTAAACTATCGGCTAACATCACATAATTATGTTACCTGTACCGTTTATATAACAAAATAATCCACTAATCCCACTACGCGAGCTTATAATACTAAAACTAACTTGTGTAGTTGTTTGTCTTAGTTACCACAATTAGGCAAAGGGTTCACTGGGACCCACGACGTCTTAATCACGGGTTAACTCCCTAACTAACGCGACTATTGTCACAGTTTGTCCCTTGTCAAACGTGGGTTAAGACATGTGTCGCACGATATCGCGCGATACTACGGAACACGTGCAGATGGAGTATTTTTGGCTACAGTATGAGCACGAGTAGCCATATAGATATATGTAACGTGTGATGTTTATGAAACTCATTCACATTTGTCAAGACACTGGTTTAGACAGCCAATCACAACGGCTCACGTGCGGCTCGATTGATTGATGACGGTGAAGGTCGCGGGAATCCGATGGATTAGGAAAGAATAGGACTGCATGCTTAGCATGTCAGATTGTGATTATTTGTCTGTCATTTTGTTTATTCTTCCGTCAATAACCCGTTTCTATGGTTATCAAGCTACGCGTGCCGGTCGTTGGTGGGATGCTCAGGAAGGCTTATATCCAGCTGCGTACGTCTTTCGGCTGAATAATGACGAATATGATGATGAACGTGGACATTTACGATGTTACATTTCACCAATCTGTACCCGGCATTCGGGTTAACTGTTAAGAGCCGGGCGTTAGTGGCCAAGGGACTTAAGTTTTCAAGTATGGGACTGGCACTGTGTCATCCGCGAGGCAGCACTTGCGCAAGCATTGTGTCTGCGCCTTTAACGAGCTATTTCCAGTTTGTTGACGTGTAGTTGTCGTAAATCACCAGAACCGATCTGTACACTTTATTGCACAATGAACCGACGAATTTGTGGTGTTGTTGTCTATAGTCAGTCGGCTTGTGTTTTTAAATTTTTTGAAAGTAGAAGACCAATTGGAAAGTTATATTTCACTAAATTTTGCCCGCAGATCCTTTGTCTTAATCCACGCCATGGTCTACCTGTGTGGCAAATTTCGTCGATATCCGTTAAGCCGTTTAAGCGTGGTAACTGACGGACTGAGTTACTAATATGGATTGGTCGAGGCAACCAAATCCATGAACATGGGATTCTAAATAAGCTTCTAATTTTCTTATTTTGTGCCAGCACGAGCTATCTCAGCTAATGCTGCTAGTAAATTACACTCATGCCATGGTGTAGTTGACTAGCAAGTTTGGTAGCGAGGCTGATTGCTCCAATTGTCACTACATGCTTATGCTTACCTGATTGCTTCGTTGGTCTAGTGTTCGCAAGCATTTGGAATGTCTCAGTAGCAGCCCAGAGTCTGGATTTGTGCCCGGTTGATGGCAATAAGCTCGCCTATTACATGCGACTTAAATACATACCTGGCAAATTGTGGGTGTACTATAATTACACCTCTGCTTAATGATTTGGAGAAAACAGGCGTAAGTGGTGTTATGTGATGTTATGTTATGTTATGCTGCCCTAATTACAATGATACCAGTGCAAAACGACTTTAACTTTCTCGCATCGACGATGCAAAAAATGCGCTACGAATAGTTTTCCAGCGCAAAATTTTCATCTCCTTTAACGGCACCCAGTGGAAAACAAAATTTTTATCCGGAAAATGCAAAAATTGCTTATATTTTTACTGAAAAACTTCACTGTCACAAGCAAAGGCAGTGAGCTCAGCTAGCGTATTTTAATTATAAAATACTGAAATTTCAGCTTAGTATGTCGATTGTTGGCATTTTACGGCTCGCTCGAAACGTTAATTAACGCGTTTGAAATAGTTTTTTCATAAACAATTTATAGCGCAATCGCCCGAGATCTTATTTGATGTTTAAGTACAAATTAATTTGTGTAGGGTATATACACATATTATCGTTAGATAGGTACTTACCTATGTACCTAATGCTGTGTTTGAGATGTTTACTAATTACTTCGATGCCTGGTAACTCTCATCTTGTTTTTGACTGTACTACACTACAAAGGCTTTAGCAGACATGATACTATTAGTATCGGTGATCAGAAATCCATTATAGTCGCTTTTCGGAAGCTCGATACAGCGACTGACAGAAACTGAACGATAAAATTCGTGTCATTTTAAAACAGCGCTCAAACTCAGCGAGTCTCCAAAACTCGATTTCGCATTGGTGAAGTCGCAAATTCGCCGATGCTAAAAGTAGATTATTTGAAATGGCCCTTAATAGACATAACAACATTAGCCGCGTTTAATGCTTGTATCCCGATGAGCAAACTGAAGACCTTATAAAGGCTTACCACAGAGGATTGCCATAGCGTTGCGAAGGGGTTGTTTGAACATCGCTTATCAGGGGCCCCCAGTCGAGTGTTTGTGTCTTTTGTTCTGTGATACGCCTCGCTTACTGGCGGTTATGAGGGAGCAGACAAGTTTGATGCGTGAAGCGTATAATGGTAGTTTCCATGGGATGTATGCAATCGTGAATAGATTGCCGAGAATGCTCATATCTTTACATATTTATATAAACGCGGAGAAGTTATGCCAAACTTAAACCTCGAAAAATGAATGATATATCTGAGGCTCATACTATTGTTACTTTACTCCGCAATTAAATAAGGCGGTAGAGTTATACGTAGGTAATGTACTTTTAACTTCGATGCAATATGCTCACGACAAATCTTACAACTTAAATTCAAATTCCATGCTAAGTCAAGACATGGAAGCGACCTTTAACAAGCTTTATGAGCACATCACCCCGCGATGTATAGGAACGTAAAAGAGTAACGATATTTGTGCAGCATCTCCCTCTGTGGACATAATATACTCTGTTGACACGGCGCCTCTCGTGCTCGCAGCATCCCGAGGGATTGTGTTTTTTTGTGAATGCTGCAATATTTTTATGTGAAATTACGTTTCAGCCGTCTTTTTTTTTGTATTCGAGTTTATTTGAATGGTTACAAAATAATAATTGACACAGAAGTGAAGTACAGACCTATCAAATAGTGCCTAACAGTTAAAATAAAATCAACTTACCTACAAGTAGGAGGCACAAAATTTCAAGTGTTTTGTCGTTTTATGAATGAAAACTTGGATTAAACCCGTCTTATATCAAATTGTTTTACTGGTTTTCTTTTAATTTGAATGTGGGTATCGTTTCCTCTCGATTTCAAATATCGTATTGCCAAACTTTTGGACAGATTCGCCAAAAGATTAGTAAAGTGGGTCGCTCGACTTATTTCGCTAAAGTTTGATAAGTGATCGCTTTCCCTACTACTGCCGATCGCGAACGGAGCCAAATGTTGCTCTGCCAACATGTTGAATTCAAATTTTCACATTCAAATTTTCTATTGTTAATTCAACAATTTTTTGAACCAAAATAAAGACACAGCTTCCAGGACACAAAACGACTTTAACAATATTTCTTAGAACTAGGGTTATCATCATCCTCCTGTTTATCGTCCAATCAATTTGTAGTCGGCACAGCACGTCATACCCGACTGCCCCAGAAGGACGGTCATGTTTTTCGAGAGTATGTATGTATGTCTATTTCTTAAGCACGTTCTGTAGTTGGCTCTAGTGTCGCACAGTATATTTTTTGCCCAAAATTTCGGACATGGCTTTTTTATTATCTTATATCTTAGGACTTGCAATTATAAATGCGAGACGAGAACACCCGATTGCCTATTTGTCATGAAAGACAGAAAATTAGTACTTGAAAAAAATTTCTATGGTTTCCAGAAAAACCATAGAAACAATTGTAGCTCAAAAGTTTGATATCTTTTTAAGACTTTACTTATGGTATTGAACAGTGTAAAGACTTTACGATAGTAAAAAAAATTAGGCTTTATTTGTTCAAGATAACAGAGTTATAGCTGATTTTGTAAACTTTTGATTTCTTTTTTTTACCGCCATATTATTACGTATTAGGATTTGAAACTAGGACTGAAATGTTCTTTTTATTTACACTTATGACCTTACAAACAAAGGAATCCTAATATAGCAGGATATGGGAATTATTGTAATTCAAACTTTTTTGATTAGGGTTATCACCTCGTAAATTTATTAAACTTGAACTTTTAAAATATTTGAAGTTATTTTTTAATGTTAGTAAGATTATACAAGAAGACATTTTTATCACATTCTAATTGTATTTTGAGTGTTAGGTGACATTCGAAAATTCTATTTTTAAATAAAAATAGTAGGAAAACTTCCCAAAAAAAAAAAACGGTGAATTCCGTAATTTCAATTTGGATCGTCTCCTAGCTAAACGTAGATCTTGATTAGGGGGTGGGGCGCTAGGCAGCGTGGCGCGCGCGCAAATTTTTTTCCCTTTTTAGTCAACGTCACGTGTCTGCACGTGACGGGTGTGTTTTCCTAGTTCCGTCCCAGGCTCCCGTGAGCCGCGCCACCCGCCGCCAGCCAGCACGCCAATTTATTAAAACGCGAGTATTGTAAAATGGTGCGAAGTTAAGTTCATGGAGGATTGGAGGTCTTCCCTTGGCCGCTGCAGTCACTCAAACTCACCACCATTTACGTAAGTTGAATTTATATAAATGGTTTCAAATACAGTGTAAACTCTTTATAACGAAACTCAAGGGACTGAGTATTTTTGTCGTTATAGAGAGTTATCGTTATATGGAGTGAACAAAAAAACAACCAAATTAACAAGAATTTTTATTATGTATGTCTTAGATAATAAATGCTTATAAATTATTGTTTACACATATAGTCTGATAACTTTGTCTGACGTTTTTTGCTATGCCATGTTAACAGTTTCACAGTAAGATTTACGACTGATAATACGATAGGTACCCAGTATGCTTGGTCAAAGACCATCACTTCCGAGAAAACAATGCGTCATACTGCACGTGTTCAAGGCAATTAAGGATAACAAAAGCTAGACCGACCTCGGATGTTTCGGAGCTTCAAAGTCTTTTGTTACCTGATAACATAACATAAACAATAATACCGATAATGAATATTTACTGTCTAAAAATATGAACACATTTCTTCGTAATAGAGAATGGCGTATCGCTATAAAGAGTTTTTCAATATGTGGGTTTTAACGCAAACCAACCAAGTTGGGCTCACTTCAACGTTACAGGGAGTTTATTGTTATAAAGGATAACGTTATAAAGAGTTTACACGTTAATTCCCATTTCTTAAGTACGCCGTAATGTACAAAGACATCCAGATAAAATTTAAATAACGGTAATTGAACCCACCAAACATTCTAGATTAATTTAAAAAACGGAAATGAAGACATAAAGCTGTCTTAAATCAACATCTATCGAAATCTTTTACAATTTCTAGTAATGAAAAATAGTTAATTGTCTGTTTTTCGGGCATCTACGCAAAGATATTAGGAAAAAGTCAATTCACTTTATTCCCCATTTATATAGCGCCTTGTATAATCACAGTATGATATGCATTTTGCAAATTGACGGAGACTTTGAAAGTATGAAGGTAAAATTTGCAATTTAATTTGCCAATTCGGCACGGTGACCTATTTTATCGGTTTGTGTTTGTGCATGTGTGTGTGAGTATGTACACAGCACGCTACGCACTGTGTCCATAAGAATTGTCTTTTTTTGGATAAGTTCGTGATGTCTTATCTCAATTGTTTAGTATTAAGACGTGATACTAAAGAAAAATCAGGAATTTTATTGCTTTTCTTAAAAAATATAATTTTTAAATTTGAAAGGTGATGAAAATGTTTGCCTGTTTTATGAACTGCGTTGAAGAACTAATATGAAAAAATAACTTCAATGTATTTATGCTAATATTCTTTTGTTTTTAAATGTTTAGTTTAAAATCCAATGAAAGGTAATATGTGGTGCAGGGAAGGGGTCCGCCCTCGTTAGGCCACGGCTAAAACCTTGCACCGACACATATTTCCTGGAGGAACGGGGGTGAGGCACCATGGAGCCGTCACAGACCCAT
The DNA here is from genome assembly GCA_916610215.1 of Omphaloscelis lunosa. Lineage (NCBI taxonomy): Eukaryota > Metazoa > Arthropoda > Insecta > Lepidoptera > Noctuidae > Omphaloscelis > Omphaloscelis lunosa. The sequence goes on from OU744246.1 coordinate 21,838,275, forward strand.
GGCGCCACTTTGCCTCAACAGGACCTGACCCGCCCTGTTGAGGGATGTCTGTCCGGGCTCCGACGGGCTGACTTACTGCAAGGAGAGCATGAGGGCGCCAACCCTCATGTTGGTTCACGAGTGGCAGTTGATGAAGCTGTGGATAACGCCACAGCCGGTACTCTTCATTCTCCGGGAGTATTCGCAAGTACGCAAGGAGACGTAATTAGCAGACTCGATGTATATAAAATGTTAATCGCCAAATCAAAAGAAATGGGATCTAAAATTCGACCTACTGACTTGCCTTTAGAAGATAGATCAGAGCTTATCTTGACTATTTTAGGATTTAACAAAACTGAACTCAATGATGAGAAAGCATTTAAAGAGGCAATAGCTAGATTCACGTATAAATGTGAAATGCTTTACAAAAATTGTAAATATAATTTTAAATTTTTTGCAAAGAAAAACAACAAATGGCTTAAAGAATCACTAAAAAATGACTTAAATAAATTTTTCTTTAGAGCATTACAAGACGCGTCACTTTCAGAGTCTGTTATGATTATTGATTCTGAATCAGAATCTAACATATTGAGTCAATCCCCTGACAGACATGAACTTGTACCTCATCATCAGCCACTAATTTCAGATTCCAATACTGACCCAAATTTTAGTGTACAAGATTTACCTACAGTAATTGAAGAAAATACTTTTAATATTGCAATATCCCCCACAATCGATACTATTGCTTCGACTTCTTCTTGTCTGGTCTATGAGTCACTTAGTGACAGACAAAAACGAAGGGTGTGCAAAGAACTTCAATATTCTTTAGAAAGTGAACCTCCTACAAAAGTTATTAAAGCTGTTTCGAGTGCATTAGAAGCAAAAGGACAAAAATTAAAAACCAATGCGTCAAAGGATTTGCAATACGTTATTAATACTTGTCTTGAAAGTCCAACACGACCGACTAAAATAGCAACTAAACTTCGCGAAGACCCTCGTCCTTATTCCCCAGATGAAGCTTTAGCAGTATTTATAGATAGAAAATTTACTGAAGAGACATACAACTTTTTGCAACAAGATTTAAAATCAAGAGGATTTCCAGCATTTCCTCCATATAATAAAGTGTTCGATGCAAAACAAAAATGTTATCCGGATAGTGCGATTCAAGTAACAGAAAGAGAAGCCTTTGTTCCATTTGTTAGTTTACTTTCTCACACTCTTCAAAGATTAATAAACTCCTGCGACGAAATTATATCAGCATATTGTGAACAAAAAGGTCTAGATACGGTAGATTGTATTTTTGAGGGGAGTTGGGGGTTTGATGGTAGTTCGGGTCAATCATTTTATAAACAGAATTTTTCTGATAATCAAGAGCCTGAAAACACTTTATTTGCCACTACATTCATCCCATTACGGATAAAAACAAAAAAAGACTTTGTACTTTGGTTAAACCCAACTCCACAATCATACAGATTTTGCCGTCCGATTCATATTCAATATCGGAAAGAGACAAAAGATTTAATACTAAATGAACAGAAATTGATAGAAAACCAAATTAGGGATTTGACTACTTTAGAAGCAACTACATCTAACAATAAGAAAATAAGGGCAAAACCACAACTTTATTTGACATGCATAGATGGCAAAGTACTAAATATAATAACAGAAACCTCTTCTCAACTTAAATGTCCATTTTGCAAAGCAACTTCAACGCAATTCAACAAATTAGACATAATTTATTCTCAGCCTATTGATATATCGGTTTTCAAATACGGAATAAGTCCCTTGCATGCATGGATTCGCGTGTTAGAGTTCTTACTTCATTTGGGCTACAAGATTCCTGTAAAGAAATGGAGGGTAGGCAAAGATTCAATGGAATCAAAAACTGTTGAGGAAACAAAAAAACGTGTGCAAGAGAGAGTGCGAAAAGATTTGAAAGTGCTAGTTGATGTTGTGACACCCAATGCTGGAACAACAAATGACGGCAACACAGCCCGAACAGTTCTATCGGATAAAAATCGTACAGTCTTTGCTGAAATATTAGGCCTTGGTCTGTGGTTGTTGGACGATCTTCACACGATTCTGATTACTTTATCTTGTGGTCTACCTGTAAATGCTAATAAATTTGGAGATTTTTGCAAAAGCGTTGCATGTAAATACGTGGCAGAATATGGTCGGTACCCAATGACAGTAACAATACATAAGATTCTCATTCACGGTCAAGATATAATTAATAACTCAGCTCTTCCAGTGGGCTTATTATCAGAGCAAGCCGGTGAAGCGCGGAATAAGTTCTGGCGTTACGACAGAGAACACCATAGCCGAAAATCCGACCGCGAAAAAACCATGTTAGACTTGTTTCACAGAGCACTGGAATCGTCAGATCCAGAAATTTCCTACATAAGGCTACAGAATAGGTTGAAAAAACTAAAATCCTTACCGTTACCACCCAGCGTAGTTAGGTTACTGAAACCGTATGAAATCTCAGCAGAAGACGATTTTGTGGCAATAGAAAATGACGAAAATTTTGAAATTATTGAAGGACATACCGACAATGTAACAGAAATTCTTTCGTCAGATCAAGCTGAAGAATGTACATCAGAAAACAATTAAGTAAAATGGCATAATGTAATTTACTACTAGTGAAAGAAATTTCTATATAGGTTCAGTACAGAGATCGTTTCCTACAAACTTTACCTCTTTATAATATTAGATATAATAATTATGTAGATTATGTTCAAAAAATTCCAAATTAGTATGGCAGGATTGGCATGTCAAATGAAATTCATAGTTTTTTTTTATTATCTAAGCACGTCTAGGAAAACTGGGCTAAACCACAGCTCGATCCAAAAATGAAATAAAAAGTATTTTTTTTTTGTTTTTCTGTTCATTTAAAAACTATTTAAATATTTTTCTGTGTAAATAAAGTGTTCCGATGCACACGCCCCAACCTCCAGGTAATATATTATTTACGAATAAAAAGTTATGGTAACTTTTTACAATAAATTCTATTTAGAAATATTGACAACCCTAAAATCATAATTACCATAGAAAACTTTAGAAGCTTCTAAGTTCGATATCCTTCAATATTTGGATCTGATTTTTTTTTCATGGATTCATTCACTTTTTTCTAACAATTCTATAGAAAAATAGAATCCAAATAATTAAAAATACGACCATAAAAAAATAAAATAAAAAAAACATTAATTGTAAATAAATCTCTGAAAACTCGTTTAACAAATATATAAATCAATCAGTATTATGTGTCTTAAGATTATTGTTTATCAGGAAAAACAAGAAGATAATTCGTGAAATATTTCAAAAGTTAATGGTGATTTACAATTTTATCATAAAAAATAATTAAGTGGTTTTTTTTGGTCATAATGAGAAATAGGCGCTTGTGAGTTCTATTCATTAATTTTATAAAACATTACAAACAAAGTTATCACATAAAAAAGACATGTCCGAAATTTTGGCCAAAAAATATACTGTGTGTCGTTAGATTTGTCTTAATTGTGGGAGCGCCATAGGCTATATTATATTTATATATTGCATCTGCAAATACAAAAAAAAGAGAGGATTTTAAAAATAAATTCCAACAATATTGTATCAAATAACAGCTAGTAATGAGTCAATTCCAAATATATAGTAAAAAGCTTGTAATAAAGCAAATTATTTCAACAGTTTCTTATTTGGGGACAAGTGGTTTGTTTTTTAAATAATTTACTTTATTACAGATTATAATTTTACAATAAAAAAGCGAGATATTGACGAAATATTTACACGATAGCAGACAGTACATATCCATCTTAACAAACACGCAAGCATCTTTAAAACAACAAGGGTCCACAGCCACAAAGCAGGTCACCCTCATTTGCCGCCGCTAATAACTCGTAACACACACTGCACATGCATTAGTGGCCACGCTGCTGTTAAAACGCCAGCTCACGCCAGTGAAATGCCAGTAATACGCGGGTAAAACGCAAACGTTGAGCACGCGGTGTTCGTTAGTAGACCATTAGGGTTGCTTTTCAGTTGCTTTGTTAGCGTTTAAATGAATTAATATTTATGAAACTGTAAGTTTTGGGGCTCATTTTAAGTGTGTAATTTAATAATGGTATGATAATAAAACATAGTACGTCTGAACGCACTTCTGCCCACCAATCCTGAATGTGATCTGTTTGCAGATTAATGGAGCAGAATTATGCGTTTATATCTGATGTTTTGTGAGAGTAAGTATGCTAGGTTGTTCTCTATTATAGTTATTATTTAAAATATTTTTGTTTGCTATACCTGTTTCAATCTCTTTGTTATTTAATGTAATTGGAGTTATAGTTTTAATTAACAATAACAATGAACTCTCAGTTCTTGGAACTCTTGCCCTGTTTCTTAGTACGTAAGTGCAATTGCCATTGTATTTTAAGAGGATGTGAGCTTAGAGATCTGTCACACAGGTCCCGACCTCAGTATAGACTCCAGTTCTAACAAAAGTTAGCTTGCTGTTACTTATGTTTGACACCTATGAACTAAAAATTTTGCCTTTTAGAGCGAAATTAATTAATAACTATTATTATTATAGGAACTTCTATCGCACCGATTCTTCAAGTAATGCAGCTGAAAACAGTTTCCCAGTAGTTATTAAGCTTTTCAAACGAAACATACATCTATTATCATAAAAGTTTACAGCCGAGTAATTATTCCGCTTTTCAAGCAAAATTTAACTAAAGTGCCAGTAAAATGCTTGTAATTTTATATTCTCATCTGGCAACCCTAAGCAGCTGTCGGAAGTAGGTCACTGCTCTCTTGCTCAACTCCCGCGCATGATTTACTACTAAACTTTTACGATTAGTTTATTTTTCTACCAAGTACTTGCCTCTAATATGAAATAGACATAATAATAGATACAGACGGGTTTATTTCCTTGCCATAACATTATAGTCATAATTTTTTTGATGTGGATATGTTGAACTAAATAGGTCGCAATTTTCAGCATTATTAATATTGTTGTTGAATTTTAGGGGGTGATTAAAATGAGTTAATTTCGGGAGGCATTTACAAAGATTATGCAAAACTGCCATCCTATAAACCTACTGTGCTAGATCTGAGATTTACGATACTATGTCTAGTCTATAGACCAGTTTATACTACAAATCACTAAAAGCGTTTAGCCAGCTATTACCATAACTTTCTTGGTACTTTTTACACAGAATAGTACCGCCGAGAGAACGCGTTTCTGACACTTGTGAATTGAGTACAAAAGAATACCGTGTTTTACGAACTAATCTTACAAAAAGAAAAGATTAGATTTTTTATATTCTTGTATGTTTCTCTTTTATGCTAAAACGCTTGGACAGATTTGTATGAAATTTGGCACATGGGTAGACTATGACATGTACCCTAATTGCGTAATACACGATCAATCAAAATCTGAATCGTTTTGAAACAGATTGCTAATCCATTGCTTCATAAGTTAGGAAAAAAATCTGCTCAACAACGTAAATAACGCAATGAGGGTTAAACTGTCAAAATGAAACAAATTAGTCATAATCGTTTACGAAAATAAGTTACGCAATTAGGGTACTGGGTTAGGACGTTGGATACTTTTTATCTCGATATTCCCACGGGATCGAGACTTATGCGGGTGAAATCGCGGGGCGCAGCTAGTACTTTATATGTTCTTAATTGTGTCCGGGTGAGAGGTGTCAGAAACGCATACTCTCGGCGGCCGGAGTTTAGTTATCTATGGCACATGAGCGCCTTGGATATGATAGTAACTTGCAGGAAAAGCTTTATGCAGGAGCTTCGAGAAAACGTAACTAGATTAAAAAGTAAATTTTAAACTGATTTTTAAATAAATTACATATGAATGCAAGCAGAACTCATTTTTCTTTAAAACTAAACAAATCAACTGTTAGCATGATGTTGTGTTACGGTCAGTAACTCTAACGTGTCGGTAATCGTAATGATCATCCTTCAATGTTATACATGTGTTTGTATTACATTATGATATAATCAAATTATGTATTTTTATTCATGAATGAACATTTTTAGCGTGTCCGTCGGTATCTGATGATTTTTTTAATCCGTCTGGATTAAAAAAATCAGCGCTTTAAAATATGGCACTTATACCTACTTAGATAATTACCTATTATTTGTAGCGATGCATTAAAGACCCTGCTAATTACCTTACGAGAAATTAGTAACAGTCCAATGAACATGATGTCGGGTTAGTGACGTACAGCCGATACAATATTGTTTTAAGGTGTTAGCTTTTTTTTTCTATTTACCTAGGTATTTAGTTTATCGTAGCTAAATCGTTAGTTATTTCATTTACACAGCTGAACCAACTATGAGTCTAATTAATTTCAAATTAAGGTTAGGTACTTTTATCTGTGATGTATTAATAATTAGACAATTTGTACGCAATGCAAACTTTATGGCTTGTTGGCGCCACTACTCGCCAATTTGACGCTGTCAATGTCACCAACGTCAAGTGCCATCTATACGTCAATAGAACCGCGGGACCCGGCCAGTTGCCCATTCATGGTTCAGCTAGACTGAATGACACACGTTACCGTCTTCAAGAATTTCACTTTAATTTTTCTTTTATTAATTGAAAAAGTATCATTCAAACGGTAAAACATCAACCATGTTGGGGAGATAACGTACTCCATTGAGGAGTACGTTATCTCCCCAACATGGCTCGTTAAACACAGAAAACAGAATATAAATCCACACGAGTCTCCTACAAAGTTCTTCCAATTCCCTGATCCTTATTCCCTACTCGCCTATCTCGCTGAAATCCGCATTCAAATTGAAATGAATTACACTTAACCTTGGTCTATCTGCCAATTAAATCCCGATCACCCACAGACCGATACGGCAAGACAAACAAACATACAGACGTACGATCACGCCGATCTATAAAACGCCTTGGACATAAACGATGAAATAACAACGTAAGGCGTAAATTTAGATCACAGCATCACGGGATTAAATACAGAAAGTATAGTTTACTGTAGACATTGTTTGATACTGCTCTACGTGTCAAGGGTTCGAATCCCACAGGGAACAATATTTTTATGGCTTACTATGTTGTTCCGGGTCTGAGTACCTACCAATTTGAGATTTGTTTTTATAAACGAGAGTATACGATAACCATGTTGTAGGCACACACACAAGATAGAATATTAAACTGAAGCCTGAAGTCTTTTGTTCCTTGGGAGACAGCGCCAGCCAATCAAAACTAATTTGGTGGCCTACAATTTATTTTAATACATTTTTAACAATAAATTTCTAGATATTGATTTCGATTACATTCATTAATGTTGATTGACACCGGAAAGTTATAGGTATAATCACACGACAGATTTTTCCAATCGATATCTTCGGTAAATAAGTAATTATAATCACGATATTGAGCTTTGCAGTCTGAAAAGAAAACGCCTTCTTTAGCAATAATAAACAATAAATCAACAGGTCGATCGATCAGGTTAAGCTACGCTTGCCGCGGTTATTCCGTGAATGGGTGATCATCTTTACATGCCAAGACTCCTCCGTGCCTCAGAAAGCACGTTAAGCCATTAGTCCCGGCTGTCATTATTGGATCTTCGACAGTCGTTACGGGTCGTCAGAAGCTCGAATTCTGACAACCAAGGCTCGGAACCGGTTTAAAAAATACCGATGAAAACTGGTTTATTTGGGTTTTACTCGGAACTTTTCTCAAGAACGTGAACGTTTTAAGGTATTTAGTTTAACCTAAATTAACCGGTTTATACGACGAGCGGCATATCGGTAAACGCATTGCAACTTGTGACTACTCGTGAGGATGCCGCGCTGAATAAAAACTAAACAAAAAACCGGTTAATATTGGCCTAAACTGTTTAATCCGAATTTTTTTTTATTTAAGGACTCCTCCAAAACCGGTTAAAAAGAACTGGTTTCTACGAGCGAAACCGAATGTAAAGGTTTTTGCGTGAAGTACATAATAACAGTTTGAAAATTTAACCGGTGTCCGAGCCTTGCTGACAACCAGTCTTACCAAGGGGAATCGTATTACCCAGTAACTGGGTTGAGGAGGTCAGATAGGCGATTGCCTATCTATATTTTACATGGAGCGATTGCTCCATGTATAATACTGGCATTCAGCTGCATCCGGTTAGACTGGAAGCCGACGCCAACATAGTTGGGAAAAGGCAGGCAGATGATGAATTATAAAAACCAAAAACGTAATATCAGCCGCACCCACAGCAAAAGACACGGCATTCTCATTTAGAAAGCAGATTAACTTAACACTTCTTTCTTTATGTAACTTTCGTTGCATTCGAAACCTTACTCATACACAATTGAGCAAGAGCTGCGTCGAAATAAACGAACTTTGGCACAATGGTAATAAAAGCGATAGAATCCCTAATAATTCAGTAAATGCTATGAATACTAAAGAGAGGGCAACCCCTCTCGTGACCTTAACTATTCCAACCTGTCTGATATTGAAATTATTTACTCAAGTTCCATTAAAAAATCGATGCCATAAAATTGTTTGGTATCATGATTTTTGGTACAAACTTTGATATGTGTTTATTGTTTTATTAAGTAATTAAATGTAATCTTTTTAATGATTGTTATTACTGAGACTTTATTGTTTATCAACCCTTTAGTTTCGATTCAACAATTCTGACATGATGTTGCGGGATTTTATATTTTGTGTGCAAAATACAATAGACGTGGATATATTTAGTAACTGCCACACCGACCGCTGAACGCAGGCATCTGATGTCTGCGTTCAGCGGTCGGTGTGGCAACACGCCGTGTTCGAGTTCGCGACAAGTCAATCGTCATCCTGAAGATGCCTCGTTGAGAGGTGAAACACGTGTCGATTGATTTAAGGGTTTTTTATAGCTTTTTAGAAATAGCTAAGCGGAAAAGTGACTAAATATATCCACGTCTATTGTATTTTATAATGGATTTCCGCAAGGTCACGCCTGAATCAATTAACTATTCTGTGTGCAGAAAAGCCTACATCAGTATCTTAGCAATATTTCGTCGCCTTAGAGTGAAAACCTCATTTATATGCGAAAAAGACAACTTTACAGGAGGAAAAATAAAACTGTGTCCTGTAAATTTTTATTACCACAGCTTCTTCAATCATGTTTGCTTGTACTGTGCAGTTTAGATAATACATTTTCAGATGCGTGAGCGCACTGTGAGCCGGTAGGACCTGTTTAAAACGGACCAGCTACAGCTTTCAGTTCTACTTAACTACTACTGAACTATATTACCTCTACTCGTTTTATGACACATTTGTCACCACCTCTTGACAGAACTATGCTTCTATAAATTCGCCAATAACACAAAACAGTTTAAATTTTTACAGCGTTTCGCTTTTAGTTACAGCATTCAGTTGATTCAGGGTAGTCTTGGGTCTAGAATAACTTATCAACGTCTCAGTCTAGACCAGTAAGTTAGCCTAGTCGTCTAAGTTAGGAATGTCTTAGAGTAGTAGAAAGTAATATTTATTGGATTCTGCTCTTACTTACGACAGTTGTCAGGCGAAGTCTGAAAGTTGAACAAGGCCTACTTTATATCAGTATTCCTTTATGAGACGATAGCTAAGTGTGATATTACTAAAGTCCGGCTAGTTTTCATAGATTTGTTGAGTTGAAGATATAAAACATGACTGCCATACATAACTTTAAACATTTTATTTATTCATATTTATTACGCAACGAGTTTTGGAGCGCTTTCTAACTTTTCACCATAATTTAGAGAATTTATTCTGTAAGGTTAATGTATAAAATATATTAATATTAAACTTACATATGATAAAAAATCTCGAAGTTTTTTGTCAATTCGCAAAAATCATGCGTAACCGGTTTTAATACTATTTACATCTACCTTTTTGTTTATATAAACGATTTACAAATAAACGAAACGATTTACCTATATAATAAGAATTGAAGCAGACTTCGATACACTTGCGCAAATGTGTGTTTCGTCCCTTACGCGAGTATATTTAGCGCGGTTCTGGTTAGTGTCGGCGATAGCAGCGCGCGCGCCGCAAACAAACGCCATTGTAACAAGCCATACACTCTCCGATTTATTGCATACGCATCCAGAGATGGATTACAGGAAAAGTCTGGAGAAAATTCTTTACATACCATTTGTTAAGACACATTATCATACCTCATTCTCAGCTTGCTGATAAAAAAGATCGACAAGAGGTTTAATTATCTATATGTTTACAAAAACTAATTAAAACTGAATAAATCCAGAGCAGTGAGAAGAACATCGTAGAAGACGATTGTTTGTGGAACGAAGATTTTTACTATGGGCAGAGCATAAGTATTGAACATGGGAAGTCAAGTAAGAAGGAGAAGTGGGTTTGTTGAGTATAGAAAACAACAGACAGAGCCCTCAATTCTCTGCGCTAACGAATGGGTAACCATTTTAAAAGCAATCGATGCGAGGATACATGGTCAAACTTACGAAGATTGAAAAAGAATCGAATGCAGTTATTGAGAAGGCGGTCTAGTTTATTGAGGAGATCTGCCTTCAGGTCATAGTAACACACATCACCATAGTCTATTATGGGGAATATTAGAGACTACAAGCATTGCCTTTATGTGTGATGGGAGAAGGTTTTACAACCGATAGAGCGACCGCAACGTTCCGGTGACTTTTTTACTAACAGTCGTGACCTGCTTTCGCCAGTCAAGACAAGTGTCGACATGCCGACCAAGATCCTTAACATCCGAACTAATTTACCATTTTAAATGCTGGGACAGACTGGATGCGGAAGGCAGAGCGCAGGGTGTTGTGGCGCTGCCTTGGGAGCCTATGTCCAGCAGTGGACTACGATAGGCTGAGTTGATATTTTTCGATTGGATATATGGTATATTCAATCAATCTTCAATTTTTCAATTATTTACAATGTTTTTGTTGTAATTAAATGTTACAATGTTATTGGCTGTCAGTCCATAAGATATTTACGAACTGACCGACAAAAACACATCAATTCATCACAATTTCATTACATTAGAACAGATTTTGTTACCATTCACGCGGAATAACAAACTAAACCCATTCTTAGATAAAAAAATAAATAAAGAAAAGCAAACTATTTCTTCCATTAACTACAATTTACTGTCTAGTAAACAATCCATTACATTATTAATGTCCGCGGTGTCGGGTTCCGGTGTCGAGTGTCAAATTCTGTTGCGTGATGTGCGATCTTTGACAAATGTGACACTAGTCTAAGAGCTGATATGTTAGAGGGTATTATGATCATTATGTCGGTAAAAATGTGCTTTAAAAAGTTTATTAAGAATTAAATAAAAACTAAGTTGGGATTATAAGGTCAAAGTTTGTACACACGGCGGGTACAGATCAAGCTATACTTTTCCAGTATAAGCTGACCTCGCATTGTACGGAAATCCTATACAATACGAGATCAGCAGAAACTGGAAATGTATAGCTTGATGTGTAGCCGTGTATATCTAAAATACGTTTTAACAGTAATACTTTTTTGTACAGTGTTTTTTTTACTTTTGCATAACGGTTTATTAAATATATAAATTGCTGGTTATAATATTGGGTGACAGAAAGACTTTTGAAGTTTTTATGTCAACATTTTTTATGAGCCAAGCGCCAGTATTTAGTCAGTGTCTTCCGTTTCTTTTAAAACTTTGATAACTCGTCCCGTAAAAATACGAAATCGTTAAATAATAATTGTTCGTAAATAAATCTAAGTTAAACTACTAGTGTAGGTACTTTGCATATACACTCAAGTGATGTCCAAAGAGTCGTGTGTATCGAGTTTTAAATGAGAGCATAATTGTAATGATATATGCTCAAAAACATTGTACCTATATCAAATGTCAAATCAACAGCAATCTACACGTAATTTACAGCATTTTGTAATGTTGTTATGTGAGTGATTGCTTGACGAATGGTTTCACCCACTCGCTGTTATTCGCATGTAGGCGAAATTTCGAATTATTCGAGCTTTTCGAAAATAGAATTTTAGTGAGCAAATGTTGATTACCTGCTTACAAAATATCCCGCCCTTTACCGAAAATCTATCAATATTCGTTAATTTTGTTGTCCTATTCCGATTTCTTTTTCAGCATTTGACGGAGCAGGCTTTTTCTTTTTGAAAAATAGTCTCTCACGTGGAAATCCTCATTAATATACTCATTCTATTTGTGTCATCAAATTTGTGTCATATTAGTAGCGTGTCTAATTTAAATGTTGCCACATTCGATTCGAAACCATGACCTCACATCACAATGCTTACCCAACCGAACGAGACCGTTACCTCCACAGCGGATAATCGCTAAGCAGGTCACCTAATGCGTGAAATCGTCCTCAAAACATAAGGGCGATTACACGCGGCCGAAAAACGCGCGATCGGTCGTAAAGCGCGGTCGTAACACGCATGGTTCGGTCGTGTGGATCGGAAATGTGTCGGTTGTAACACATTGAGCGAGTCCGGTTTATTTATTATTGTATTGCCGTTCAAATTATTTTTATGAACAACTGGTTGAATATTCTTAAGCAAAAAGCTTTTTGTTTAGAATATAAAAACAATCGAGATTTTGTGATATTTCGCTTTAGACTAGGATCATATTTTGATAGAACTTGATTTGTTGAATAAACGAAAAGCTTGTGACTCCAGACAATCCCAGGGCAATTGAAACCGAATATTTTCTTTTGTGCCTGCTAACAAGATACTACTTTACTTGAAATACCCGTCTTTTTATTAACACACAACAAAGGAACGAAAACATCGTATTTGTGTGTTGTATAAAGCAATATTTTTCTTCAATAAAAACAAACCATTTTTCCGCGTACATAAAAAAATACCAGGCTTGCATAAACACGAAGAGGCCCCGTGTACACGACAATGCTTTACTTAGGATATTTCAATGTTGGAGAGACAAGTTTATCAAAATTTTACCAATGCGCGCTTTATACTAATAATTTTAACATTACAAAATTATCGTACGCAATGTCTACAAAAAAAACTTCACTAATTGTTATTGTATCACTTGTAAAGAAAAACTTCAGCTGCCTGTACACACAAAAATAGGACTAGGCTTGCATAAACACGTAGAGTTCCCATCGCGTATCACAGTGATGATAACGTAGAGTGTAGCACATCTATTGTTTGGAGAGCCCTCGAACCGCGAGCCCATCGTGCTGTTTGCACACCCATCGCGGGTGACACTGATTCCAATCATAATGGCCCCTCGTAACCGAGGATATTTATAATTTATAGGATATGTTGTTGTCAGCAAATAATTCACTATTTTATACGGCTATATATGGGTTTAGCACGGTTTTACCTCCTTATCTTTAATTATTCTGTACTAAGGACAGAAATTATAATATCTGTGTTAAGGACCATTTATATTTGTGTCTATACCAGAAGCAGTGTCGAAACTTGAATATAAACTTTATTCATGTATCAGATTATAATATCTACCAACAATATATCAATCAAGTGTTCTCGGATCGTTACTCATCTTTTCAAATGCTCTTTTAAAATGGTATCGATAATCTTTTAAATCGCTTTTCAAGATAAAATAGCTTACATTTTAAAATCTTTTCGCCTCGCTCCTTATTAATGTATACCCTGTATCTGTACTCATAAAAACATCAAACTTCCTGTTTCAAAACATTTTAAATGAAGTATATCAAAGATGGAAGGAAAATCCATAAAAATTTAACGAGTTTACGGAGATATTTATACGAAATAAATTGTATCAAATAAATAAAATGACGTTGTGAAAACAGAAGCATATAACTAAATTAACTGTGTAAACATTCTGACAGCTCTGCGGGTCAGTACCAGAGCTTTCAGTCTCGCTGCATTTCGGAATCCCGGGAAAAAAAATCGAGACTCGATGCGGTCTCGAAATTCCCGGGAAAAATGAGACTATCGAGACTATTTTAAAAGTAGGTTTTATACTTATTGGCTAGGCATTTAGGTAGTCAAAACAAGATATTTCAATCGAGTACTTTCTTACACATACAGCAACAAGGGACGTTTAATGTAGTTTCAGACGGAAAGGACCTGATTTTTGTACAATTGGATCACTGGTATTTGGAATTATTTCTCGTAGATACACTTTCCTTGTAGATACACTTTTGAAAAAATCTTGCTTCTGTTCCTTATAGATACACTTTCGTTTAGTGCAGCAAAACAGGAAAGAGTTAATGTAAATTTAATTTAAATATAAGAAGGACTCATCACATATGTATATGTAATGGACAAATAGACAATAGACCATTTTTTTTTAAATCATCGTAAGGCCCGCTTACGCAGTGATAATAAGTAAAAAAAATAAAGAGATTGAATAAGAAGATTATCTGTTCAGGATTTTAAAAAGTGTATCTATCAGGAAAACAAGCGAATAATTTTGAAAAGTGTATCTACGAGGAAGAGTTTGGTATTTGCAGGATAGTTGTCTTTTTTTGTTGTGGAGTTATTTAACTGGTCGTACAGTTATTTTTGATTTCATCGTTGCTTAACGATTCAAAGATTCTTGGATCCAGCTTGTTTTATAAAAATAGAGAAGGACTGCGCAACTATTGTACTTGCCTCAATTACGCTATTTTCTATAATACGAATACGCATGAATTGGCGAGACATACGTTCAAAGAACATTGTTGTATGCCTAATTTCATTAGACATAAATTTAGTGCAGTAGCCGTTGTTAAAAGAATAGCGTCTCGCCTAGACAGTGCTGCTAAGTCTAAGGTCACTTTCATAATACCAAGTGAATTTGTGATTGCTTGAGATTCAGTGAACTCTATTACGGATCCTACATCAATCAGAATTTCCCGAACGCAAATTTTAAAATTAAGTTTTAAGCAATCGTTCAAACATTTCAGCAATCAATTATTAATTATAGTCGTTTATGGTACTGCTCTTCTACATATTTCCTTATTAAGTATATGGTGATATTTCTGAACAACTTCGCTACTTTTTGGACTTAATTAATCACAAATTTATAAATAACTTATTTTTACTGTTTTACGACTTAAATCTGAAAAGTCTCGGTATTCCCGAGACCGAAAATATTAGTCTCGAGTCTCGAAACCACCCAAAAAATCGTCGAGACTCGAAATTTTCGAAACTGAGATTCCCGGGATGAAAGCCCTAATCAGTACGTGTGGACGTACATGTACATATACAGGATGAGGAAAAACGAACGCCAGTAAATAGCAAGACCCGTACGAGATTTTTTAAATTAGGTATGTTAATCTGAATAGGTACTAAAATGTATTTTATCCGCGCCTAAACTCAAAACGGATACCTAACGAATATCAAATAATCATAATAATCTTTACACAAAAGTCACAGTCAGTTAGTTACACATCAACTTGATATATCGGCAGCCCAACACACAATTGCAATACCTTTCATTTTGACAATTCAACGATATTCATTGCGTTATTTACGTAGACAGCAGACGAATATTTCAAACTATAGATTATATGGAGTAATGGAGGAATTGTTTAGGAATTTCCTTACAAATCTTTCGGATTGTGAGTGCAAGGGTGTTACGCACTGCCGGCATTGCGAAGAGTACGAAAGGGATACCGTGGCCCCGGCAACAGGGCAACTGAAGGAACACGGGTGGGTTTTAGACAGTAAGAGCCTGACACGCCCTCCCGCTCCGCCCAGAGCGGGAGAAGTTATTTGATAATTTCCAACCCAAAAAAAAGGCTGTTACGCAGCAAGCACTTTTCATTCTTAACAATGAAACAAATCCTTTCGTAAAATGGTGACTGTAATATTTTATAAAACGTTAGTTCTTCCATCCTGTATTTCTTATGTTGTCAGATACACGTAAATATGTACAAACATATTTATGTACACATACATATGTCTGGGGCTTCCGTACGGAGTGTTTATTGCCGACGCATTCCGTTACCGACCGCATCGCATTTACATTTGTATTTAAAGCAATAGGAGTTATAAACGCACTGCGGTCTTTATAACTATGTGAGAACTTGGCTTGAATTATAAATATATCACTCAAAAATGGCACGTTTAAGATACTAAAGTAATCAAGTTATTTTTATGGTTTTTAGATTTTTGTCAATTAAATGAAATAAACGCAAGTGAATCATTGATTTTATTTGTGTTTTCATGTCGGGGATATTAATAACCGGGTATCTTACAACGAATTTTGAATTTTAGGCCTGACAACTGTTTGTGTAAGTTTTTGTTTAATAAACATATTATGAGCAAAATAAATCATACTTATAATGTTTATTAGAAACTTGAAGGTTATAAAAATATAAAAGGAGTTGGTTCTAGTGCGCCGGGCTGCATCTGTTTATGATAGATTTTTATAAACCTTGCGGAATCCGCAGTTGTAAACAATAATAACATAAATATTTTAGTAATTATTAAAGAATTATCGTTGTAATGCTTTAGTAATATCTATTAAATATTTTTCAGAAACTAGCCGGCCCAGAGCAACTATAAATGGTACCTTTCCAACTGTACCGTTTATAGCAAAGTATAGTCTTATTTTTCGTATTTTTTAAAAATTATTGTTAAAAAGGAGGAGGTTATACAAAAGATGAGTTTTTTCGATTTCCCTGATTACAAGTGATGGTAGTATTAGCATAACATCCAAGATGGTGGCGCGCGGCGGGTTCCAGCCGTTATCCTCACGTCATGGCTCAACTGACGATGTGACTTGCATGGCTAAGTAGGTGACGACATGTCATGCCGACTGGTGTGGAAGTAATGACGGTGTTGCCAGGAAACGATATTGCTGTGAGTTCTACTTTATTTTGAAGTTGATTGTTCTATAGTAGTTCTACTTGTATTTGATATTATGAAGTTGTTTACTTACAGAATTTTAAATGCAGATTTCAAAAGTTGACTAAAAGTAGAAGTAACATAACATCACGCCTGTATTCCTCGTAGAGTTAGGCAGAGGTGTGCTTACAGTAACCCATTATAAGAAGAAGTAATTTGCGACTAAAAACTCTAAGGTGCTTAGAGTTTTTAGTCGCAAAGGAAGGGTTTCTATTTCCGAAGTCTACACGAAAAGTCAAGTTTTAGTTCGGATTTCTAACAAAAGCCAATTTCAATCCAATCCAAATGAATATTAAAAAAGAAAATTAAAATATTCATCGGCGAGTTAATGTAGCCGAACTAAATATAGAACAAAAGGCCAATGGCCATTTTATAAGCTCAACTATTTTTTAAAGCAGTTTCGTCGATAGAACAGAACATTGAAGCCTAAATGTCAGTCAGGGAGGTTATAATGCAGGCTACAAAAGACAACGCTACGGCGTAGGCGGCTATAGAGCCGCAGTGGCTACGACGTAGGCGCTACGCCGTAGCGCCCTCGTAATATCAAGTTTTGGGTCTGAATCACATGTGAATCGATCGGATGGATTTCAATTGTGGTGCAATTCTCTTCTGTATTGTAAAGTACGAACAATCTGACATATTTTATAATATTGTGAAAGAATTTAGAGTCGTTGATTTATTAACTATAACAATAAATTTGTTTTAATAGAAATGAAGTCTATTCATAAATCTATGAAAAATAAACAATCTTTTACCAACTGTAATAGCAGAACGATTTATTATTAAAGTTCTGAAAGAAACGTGATTAAAACTAGTTTATTTATAGCTTCGTGTGGTTAAATACCGTAAACACAGTTCAGTAGTGTTACTATTTTCAGTTTCAGTTCGTAAAAATATTTCCACGTTTTTACTTTCAAGGTGACTCTGATTAGTTAGTGAAATTCTTCATAAATATCCCCATTTGTTATTTCAACACTGACTCTATCAGATCTGAGCAATCAAAAAACGATTAGTCTCATTATTTCGCTACTATTTATAACTAAATTCCTGTTAACTACATAAAAGCTCAATTTTATGACAAGCGATCTAATGATTGATGACAGACCGTCATTAATTTTGTAGATAAATGTACTGTTTATGGTTAGTAGATGTCAGGAAAATGAATTCTTTAGCATATTGAGTTCCTTTGTCAAATTTGCCGTTCTATTTCACATTTCACAACTGGCAAAGAGAGACAATTGTGATTTGAATATACGGACAATTTAAGTTTGTAGTTAATTTGCTTAACAATCAATTTCCCTGACTGTACCTTCAATCAAGGAATGTAAATGTTATTTACACTTTAAATTTTATTTGCACTTTATTATTCGTCCGAGTTAAGTGAAATGACAGTTCGCCCGCTATGTGGAAAGGGAATTTGTTTAAAAATTGCTACCCTGATACCCACATTATCGGTACACCACTGTACTAACACAAGTAAGGAATTCGAAATCAAAAATCATTTATTCTAATCAGGGTGAGATTCAGCACTTTTTTAACATCAAAACTACGTAACATAGCCCTCAAAACGCATACCCTTCCCAACCGAGCCTACAAAACCTTAATGACTATAATCATGTCCAAGCGTCTGGTATTCCTCCACAGCCTGGTCACTTGGTCAGAATTATGTCATAATGATGGATGACCTTCACTTCTGTCGGTGACAGACAGCGGTAATGGAGCGCCTGTCGAGACGATGGCTTGGCTAGACTATGTGAACTTATATTTCTTTTTGATATGGCTAATGGATGTGTGTGTGTATGGTATGGGACATTATTTGTTAAAGCCTCACTTGGCTTCGTGCTAATTCTAAGTTTTTATTTCAGGTTTGACTTGAATGTACCACTTTGCATTTTTAATGTGCTTGTGCTGTATAAATAAAATTTTTTAATGTAATATGTTTACTGTTAAATACCAACGCAGTTAAAGTCAATGAAGTCGACGAAGTTAAAGTCACTGAATGATTATTCTGTTACAGTTTATAGTTGTAGTGTTATATTTTAATTAATGTTAAATAGTTGATAAGGTACGATGGGGTTGGCATATCCGTATGGACAAAAACCCCCTGTTGTTAAGAAATAATAAAAAAAACGTAAGAATCCATTTCGATTATCAATTGTTTTAGTTTCGAATCTACGAGATTTAAAATGCGGAACGGAGATCATAGCACCCAGCAGACGAAAAGAAATATCATATGTTATTTGCAGTGACTTAATATTAAAATACTATTATCACTTATCGGAGACATAATATTAAAATTCTTGCACAATATATGCCAAAACCAAAAAGGTAATTTTCCTCGTATGAACCTGTCACACCGCTATCTAACCGCTAAACCCCGGAACGGAGCCACATTACCGTCACTCGGTAATCACTCGTGAGCGATAAGTCCGCAAAAAGCAGGATTAGTTCACAACTATACTATATGTACCTACCTACTTTAGACCTGGCTGTAGATTGGACGAGCTTGCCGATAAATGGGATTAACGTGTTTGACACTCTTTACTTGCGAATTGGGCAGAGTTCAAGTTATATAATATGACACAATATAAACATTTTAGTAATTTGTTGTATCGTGTGTACCGTTTTAGTTTGAAGGACAACGTTTATTTCGTAACTTATCTTCACAAAACATAAGTAATGCTCTTCTTCAACGAGATCGAATGAGAAAGCTATTTGAAAAAGCATCCATAGCTATTTCATTCGTAAAACTCATCATCTGTCTAGCCTGTTGGGGTCAGCTTCCAGTCTTACCTGATGCATCTAAGTACCAATACTATTCTACATGTAGCAACTGCCTATCTGCCCTCTACTCAGTTACTTCTGCCGGGATTATGCTATCCGGACATTATGACATGCCGTTAATCTAGTAAACGTTTTTCTCTTAAATATTTCTTAGTTATTAGAAAGCAAACACAGAGTAGACTGCCTAGCTATCTAATTGTAATGCGACGACAATATGGCGCCTCTTATTTGTTTGCCCGTCTAATATAATTATGTAAATGAGGCATTACACCATGTAGCTTATCCGTTCGGTAGTTGAGACCGAGATTTTCACGACTTTCTGATTAAAGGCAAATTAAGGCGGGCCGCGCCGCATTTTTTTGTATGAAAATGTGTTGCGCTGCAGCCCGTTGCGGCTGTGTGGTGCATTTGGCTTAAAACACTACATTCTTGTTAAGAAAGGAAATAATAAAATAAACTTGTTTTGTATTTCATTAGTGTTTGAACACAATATTTTGTAAGTCTGCTGAAGGAAAGGAAATATATCTTTAAGTTTAGCGTTTCCGAGAACGATTGAAGTATTAGTCATGTTTACATATTCAGCTTTTTGTTTTCAATGAATGAAGTATTTGTTTTGAGACTAGGTGACTTGCAGTAGAAAGATGTAGGTATGTATATTACGAACTGCAGCACCACCATAAGTCAATATTGCATCGCAAATACGGTAGCGGTTTTGCGGATATTGTGAAGTTTAGTTAGTTTCAAGGGACAAGGTTATTAAAATACTCGTAGATATTTAAACAAAACAATTTAATGAAACGTACATCTCTACTGAACCCTTCGGAGAAACCAGGCGTGAAGTTATGCATGTGTGAATTTAAACTAAGCACCGGCACAGTGCATGTACAGACAAACTATGTTCCTAATGTCCCTCGGCAAACCTCGTGTTTCAGTTGCCCTTTGCACTTGGTGCAGACCGGACGCTCTCAATCGACTTGGAAGTATATGAAGTTGTTAATATTCTTTTAACTTAATGTAATTTATAAAAAAAATGGGAGGAAAGCCGCTAAAATCGCAGGCACGACAGATAGGAAAATAGTTTTACAGATCTATATAGTTCACACGGAAATCAAAACAAAACAACAATAAGGTACTTAGTTCTGAATTCAAATTATTATACACAATAAATCTAATAATTGATAAACATAGAAATTAGCATTCGTTTGTATTCGGAAATCCGATGAAACCCGAAGGATATTAGGAAAATAGAAATACTGTACTTTTACCTGGTAAAGTGCTCCTACGGTACGAAAACAGTCCCGAAAGACCTTAAAGTTTACGAATGAACATTAAAATAGTCTAGCAGGAGTAGTGTTTATTAATTAAATGAAGAATTTCAAAAAACATCTGAGTTGTTTTTAAGACAGGATCTTATAATATGTGTAATTGAATTAATGCACATTATTAAAGTAGTACGCCGTGAGGGGACGCCCTAGGAGGACATACAGTGACCTAATTGGTGATGTTCTTCAAAAAGGTCAGGTGCGTAGTACTCGCAACCGACATGCGTGTATGACCAGATGTATGAACGTAAACGGAGCAAATGGAGTATGTAAGGATCGTAGCAGGTGGCGTTCTGTAGTTTCTGCCTACCCCCTGTGGGAAGAAGGCGTGAGTTTATGTATGTATGAAAGTAGTTTGTTCAGAAACGTTTACTAAATCATTTTTTTTTTGTCATTTTAATAAAACTTTTTTTTAACCAAAAATAATTCAAACTATGTAAATTACAGTCGCACTGCCGCTGTACAGTAAAAACAAACCAAAATGGACGAAGTGCCCACTACACTAGACCCTTATAGGTGTGGGACTGTGTGTGATTTGTAATGTGACCACAATTTTCTCCCACAATCGGTATAACTAATTTAATAAATAAAAAATGTTTTATACATAATAGTAAAAATTCAGTGTAGGTATCCTAACCAACCTAACTAATTGTTACGCTGTCATGCGGCTGGTACATGGGTAGACCATGATTTAGGTTAGGACCTAGATCATGGTCTACCCATGTGCCAAAATTAATCCAAATTCGTATTCGTATTATTCACAGGAACGTACTACCGATTTACAAAGTATCCCGTATACTTACTCCCGTATGTAAGTATATAATATATATACGTTCCTGTGGGATAATTTCCGACCTACCCGCGGGCAAAAGCTAGTAACATAATATTCAAATTGGGGTGTTTGGCGGTGTGCGTTAATTCCGGGACATGTTGTATGTGAGATATATCACATTCATTGAGCAACATTATAAGACCTACTCGTCTCAACGAATGTCAAAATAAGCAACATGTAATTCATGTAAATGACTGTCTCTGAAGGGATTCCGAAAGAATTTGCTGAATCAAAATGTTGACTGTTGACATCAACTTTACTGTGTTTATTCTTTTTCATCGTAAATACTCCGTTCTTCGGAAATTGAATCACTGAATCAACTTGTTTTATTTTCGCAAATGTTTCCGAGCTCTCCATTAGTTAGAGGCAAATTAATTGGCATCGGAAATTGTAATGATCTGATTAGATCTTTCTTACTCAATGCCCTGTTTCAATTGAAAGCTTGTGTTATTAGTTACAATTTATCAGTATAGTTTGCAGTGACGTTAGGGGTTTGAAGAACCCACTTTCCTAAAAATATCAGGCTATTTGATTTGTCTATTGACATCAACAATCAATCATAGTTAAATGCAACAGCCCGAGCGGTTTTCTATAATATTGTTAAGTTAATGCATTGTTGTTGTATATATTGTAATTTATTGAATATTGCGTACGAGCCATTTAACTTGAATAAATAAATGAATAATAATAATTACATAACCCTTAACAAAAAAGATAATTATGGTTAATTAACTGAACCCTTAGGAAGAAAAATATGATTGAAATAATAATTATGTTTTACAAAGTTGCAAGTCAACCTTACATGACTATCATAAATCTCACGAAAATGATAATGAACTGGCGCATTTCCCCTAAAACCTTTATCAGCAAAGTAGAAAACTAATTAATACTACTTTATAACTAACAACGAGTACCTACCTACAAGTAGTATCCGGCTGTGGTTAGTGGTTTTACTTATCGACTTAACTGTAACACAAAGGCAAGGTAACAACCTAACAGTATAACAGCGTCAGTGCAATTTAACTTAACCAACGTTAAATACAACGTGGAGAGATAAGATTACTAAAGGTATACGTATTGATCGTGCAGCTTTAACTTCCTAAGTAAAGGCTTATAAAGGCTTATTTTGATCCCATGATGCCCCGGAAGACCTTTCGATCTTAGTACAACTTTAAGAAAGCAATTAGTAAGTATATGTCTTATGTATGTAATTGGTACACCACAGACTACCTGCAGTATTATTTTTACTTTCCTTTTTAATCCATCCAAATGTTGTCTTGAAAAAATCGGTTTTAGTGATAACACCGGTCTTTACCTTATGTAAGATTTCTTCACTTAATATCTGTAATGTCTATGATGTTCATAATAAAAAACATCTATTCTATTTTATTCCTCAATGTATGTATTCCCGAAACCCATCTTATCAGAGCTGAAGCCTTGAACCTGGCTATAAAATGTTACTACCATCATTAAGCTAAGTCGGAGGTCTTCCCTCTAAAAACAGGGTCAACCACTAATACGTCTTGTCAAGCACACGTAAGCCGCGGTTTTCTAAAGATGTTTCTTTAAAGTTCAGTTTCTTTAATGTATTTGGCGAAGACAGTTTTTGACAATAAAGATTTTTTAAATTAAAGATCATATCTTCCACTAGCTTCGACCCGCGAGCCTTTAACCTTTCTCAAGAATCGGGCTATCCAATGCAAAAAGATTTTTTCAAATCCAACTGTTAGTTCCGGATATTACCCCCTACATACAAACTTACAAACAAAAAAAAATTACCTCTTCATAATATTATTAAATAAAGATAAAGGATATGTTACGTTATTATTAGGTCTCTTTTTCAGGCAGAAACTCAAAGTAATCTTAAAGAGAACAAAAGAGAGGACAAAAGTGTTGTGGGGGCGATCAAATTGATTGAAAAGCCGTATTGCGCATAATATGATTCATGGTAAAGGTCCAGAGTTCAAACTGAACCTTGTTGCACAACGCAGGCGCAACTGCGACCGAAGTATCTGTATTGCATCATGCAGGCCATATTTCAGGAGACGAGATAAAACGATATCAATTTCCTACCTGTGATTTATGCCAAAAGCTTTCAATTGCTTTACAAGAACAATTTTTTTTTCATCTTGTTTCCTGAGAAGCTAAAGCCTTCTAGACTTTGCTATCGTTTATAGTCAAAGATGGTGTTCAAATAGCTGTAAGCGGTAAAACTGTTTGTAATCCAATTTTCCTATGTCTTTCACGCAATAAAACCGACTAAACGAATGTTGTGAATAGAGTGAACTTCATCGAAAAACATCGCTTGTTATTTTATACGCAGTTTACACAACAGACGTCGCATATTTGTCGAGCGCATTAACATCGCGCGTGGCCGCAGAATGCGATGATCTGAACACAACGCCACGCGGATGACGCACAGTGGAACGAATGTATGGAAGCGGTTGGACGTAGACATGTCCGAAAAATAAGAGTAAAATTATGACAAACTAATGATGCCATCTTATTCGATTACTTAATGCCTTCATAAATTGTGGTGATGAATTTCTTCATAACTCCCATATTTCGGGAGTAATTTGAGAAAATGTGAAATTTTACTATGAAAATGAGTGTATTGAGCTCTCTCCCTCCTGATTCCGGGCTTGTTTCAAGTAGCGGTCTCTAATATCGTAATGCTATTACTAAGAGCTATATTTAATACTAAGACACATAGTGCGCCAAATGTGCACTTTCTGGGATAAAAGGAAATGAAAATTTAAAAAAAAAAACGTTTTTTCCCCATTTGTATTTACTTTAAACCGCAGACAGACTTATTAAGAGGTCTATAAATATATTATATATATACAGAAATATATATTAACAAAAATATTCACAAGAACTGATGAGAGTATGACTTTTAAGTAAGTTGATAATAAATTACCTAGTTTCATTAAAAGTACAATAAATAATTAAGACGTAAGCTCTAATTTACTAAGTTACACATTTTAAAACAATAACATCATTTAATTATCTTCGTCATCATCATCATCATCAATTAATTCAAATTCAGAATCGATGTCCGCTAAATCATTTATGTTAACAAATTCGATATCACTTTTCTCAGAATCCGTAAGCTCATAAAATTCCTTAAAAGAAGATTTTTTTACAAACTTATTTCCTTTTGGACGGATACTTGTAACAAGTGGATCAGAAGACAGTAAAAGATTGTGCATAATATCTTCATTGCATGAGATACTGCTATGCTTTCGAGAATGCCCCTCTCTATATTTTCTAAAATCTTTATTTCTAGCCTCAGATGCCTCTTCGGATAGAAAACCAATGGGCACAATTGACATGTTCTGAACTATGTCTGGCCCATGCATTAAAATTTTATGAAGTGAAGAAGGCATATAATACCATGGGTATAACTCCACGTAAAGCTTAGCAGTATCAAAGCAGAACTCTCGGAATTTAGTTACGTTGATCTTCTCTCCTGATGAAATACACTGCAAGATCACACAGATTTTTCTTAAAAGCATAGCATCTATTCCGGTCAGTTCAGCAGATTTAGTGTAGTTTTCAAAAAATCTCCTTGCCGAGTTGCCATTGTTGGTGGATCCACTGCCTTGTTTCACAACATCGAGAAGTAAGCCCGTTTCTCTTCTTACAGCCTCTTGAACTCTTTTCTTCCTGTCATCAACTTGCCTTTTTGCTATATCACCCCTTACTTGCCATGATTTTATGTCTAATTTGTAGGAAATGTGTAATAAGCATTCCATTGAGCGAATCCAAGCGTGAAGGGTGCTTAAGCTATATTTATACATGTCCTCGTTTGCGTGTTTATCTTTGATTAACTCTAAATTATTCATTTCTTTAGGACAAGCCTTGCATATGTCACACACTGAAGCTGCTGTATTGGATATAATGGAATGAATTTTACCATCAATCATTGTCAACAGCAGTTGGTGTTTGACACTAATTCCATCAGTGATGGTGGATGGAGTTAAGGCTTCAATCTCTGCTTCGATTTCAGCCATCTCTCTCTGCACATTTTCTTTGGTTTCCTTTATAAACTTAAACAATATTGGCCGGCAAAATGAAGTGGAAGATGGTCGCTCGTTTTCCCAAATTGTTACACCTTTTGAGACGAGCCGCAGTGGTACAAGACTAATCATAAAATTACTAGCAAGATCGATTTGCTCATCTTCACTCGTCCTTTGATGATAAATGCTTTGGCTAGATGATCCGTCAAAACCCCATTTGCTGGTCAATACGAGCTGTTGATTGGGATCAACAGGGGTTTCTAACGACCTAATAAGTCTTCTTGAGGTTAAATCCATCAAGGCTTGTAATTTGATTTTTGCAGAGCTCTCTGTAACTGTGAGATCTTCTTTGGCCGGATAGCACTTAATTTTTTCTTTAACCAACATGTAGTAACTCGGGTATGGAAGAGCTCCTTCTTGAGTGTTGAAATCCCGAAGAGTGTTATAGCGCCATTTCGATAAGTTCATCGATACATAAAGAGCCAATGCCTTCAAAGGGGATATTTCCCGTACCTGAATTGATTTACCTTCAATGAAGGCTTTGATTTTTGAGGCCTCTTCTGGATTCTCCGTCAAGTATTTCATAACATAAGCTGTATCGCTTTGTCCTGCCTTTTGAAGCGCCCTTTCGGCCGAAAACATAATTTCAGCGCTGCTACTGCTGCATGAAAGACTATCTTCAGTGGTGCGTCTTCTTTTTTGCCGGTTACTAAGGTCCTCAAAAGATTTACGAGGACTAGGATGTGTACAAGTTGAAGCATCAGATTTAGCAGGAGAAATTATGGGCTCGATGACGTCACTTATATTTTCTGTAGAAGGTTCCATATTTTCATTCTGTAATTCCGGCCATTGAATTGCAGCCTGTAGCCAAATCTCATGTTTCTTCCGAAACTTATCTGTGCTTCTTCCAGACTGTGTCCATTTTGCATAAATGCGGTAGCAAAATCGACGACACCAGTCTTTTAAACTTGTTTCAGCACTTTCACATAACTGAACACAACTGTTATCTTTTAAAACACTGAACAAATAGTTAAAGTCGCGTAAATCTTTATGTGCGCGTGCGCATAAAGCAACGTGAATATCAAGATTTGTATTAAAATTTGGAAAATACATTGCGAGATTAGCTTGGATACAACGAGGTGTAAATCAACACTGATTTTAAAGTTACTAATAGTGACCTATTTATATAAAATCCAGGTATCCCAGGTATCCTTTGTTAAATATTGCAAGGTAATTAGTTATTGTGATAATTAGTAAATGATGCATGCTAAATTAGTGTATTAAGAGCCATTTAGTAATTAAATAATAGCAATGTTCTTATCAGTAATCATTAGTGCATCAGTTTTATATGTAAACCTTAAGTCCCTAATTATATATCCTAATTAGCTTATATCTTCTCTAATTGGCTGATCAGAAATGTTATTGTAATAAGGTAAACCTTTAGAAAAACGGTTTTAATCAACAAAATAAACAAAAAATTAAAAAATTGTGTTATAAAATAAACATCACTCTTTATCCCAGAAAGTGCACATTTGGCGCACTATGTGTCTTAGTATTAAATATAGCTCTTAGTATTAGCATTATGATATTAGAGACCGCTACTTGAAACAAGCCCGGAATCAGGAGGGAGAGAGCTCGATACACTCATTTTCATAGTAAAATTTCACATTTTCTCAAATTACTCCCGAAATATGGGAGTTATGAAGAAATTCATCACCACAAGTTATGAAGGCATTAAGTAATCGAATAAGATGGCATCATTAGTTTGGCATAATTTTACTCTTTTTTTTCGGACATGTCTACGTCCAACCGCTCCCATACATTCGTTCCACTGTGTGACGTTGTGGTTCAAAATATAATAAATGAACAGTAACTGCTAATCACACGGGGCTCATAAATCTTGTGAGTCATCGGGACTCGCCGGGAGGCGTGACTAGTCTGACAGCGACTGATCTAGGACGATCTAACAAAGGAACGCTCCATTCCTAATGGAAAATATTTTTCTTTTGCGCCGTTAGTTTCGCGGGGCAACAAAGGAATTTCGATGTTTTTGGAAACATTTTGAATCAAGTTTCGAAATGATTGAAATAGTAAATTAGTTGTCAAAAGTTCAATTAAAAAGCTGAACTTTTAACTTTTTAGCCGTCGTCAATGACGCTCCACGATAAAATATCGTCTCGGACATGATTAGTTACTTATGCAGAATTTCGCAAGCAAAACGTAAGGATTACTAATACCCTCCATTTAAAATCGCGAACTTAAATTCGGACGCAAACGCGCAAGAACGTTGTTGATTTGAGGAAAGTCGAATGCTATTGCTCCCCTTAATTAGGACCCTCCACTGAAGATTTTCCTCTCATATTATCGTATTTAATTCTTAATTGAAAAGTATTAATTAAAAAATCTTAAAGTATCACACCCGAAAATTTCAGGACCTGCCTCAATTAATGAACCTAATCTCAACCAAAACAAGTCAGACCTAATAAACTGCTGTTAAATAAAATAAGTTTCATATTCACCTGAAGCGTTTCTCTCACTGTGGCCGGCACGTTTCCGGCAACTGCATGTCGATGTTGGTCACAAGAACTGCACTGGGCACGGGACTCACTGGCGCGGCACGGACACGGCCTCCGGCGAGAGAAGATCGGCCGAGACTGCCTCGCCCCGGTCGGCGGCCGGCCGGTCGATACGCGCACAACAGGTTAGTATGCGTGCGCCGAAATGTAAACACTCCTTCACTCGTGTGCAACTCAACACTAATGGACCTAAATCCGTATTGGTCCGTGTCAACTGCAAGGTTTGCAACCACTTTGAAGTGTTCCCGCTACAGCTTCTGGGATGATAATGACGTTAACGGCGCTTTCCATCGTGGGCTTTCTGAACGATTTCTTGGGTTGGAAATGGTAAACCAAAAATCTACCCCTATCCCATATAAGTTTTGCAAAATTCGAAATTTGACGAGATGAAAACTCGGTCCTCATTTGGTATTTCTGCCCTTGGTCCTTTTACCTCCTAATTTTGCAGCACATGAATTACAAAACTATTGTCTTCTAGTGCCCCATAACAGATAAAGGTGTCAGAACAGCAGAACATATATTTCCCAGCGGTGGGTTCACACGCTCTGTAATTACTGAAAGTAAGTGAGCCGTTACAGTGTTTATGTTACGTTCACAAATGTATTTACAACTGACATTGACTGTGGGGTATACAACTATAAATGTGCGCCATAAGATCGGCATTTAAATGGGAATTTGGTTTCTATTCAATAGTCCTTACGGCTTTGACTACTGGGTACCTACTTAATATGTAATTTACCCGAAGTTTTTGCGGAAATGCACCGGTCGTGGCCACGTAACTGTTGGTGACGGAAGACGAATTACTAAATGTCGATTTTTTTGGTATACCTTACAATATTAACGACGTCTATTGTCATATAAAATATACTTTCACGAAAAATAGTTCAAGCCAATAAAATGATATAGGAAAGTATCAAAAATCTGTGCGAAAATATTCAATCAAAACGGTTATCCTCAACCCTCCTATTGGCAGTGTAAATAACAATATTAATCGGACATTATCGGCCTCCCCGCGTATGATTCCCATCAGTACCAGGCTACCATGCGAGCGAAGCGTTTCGTGTCAACGCGGACATCTGACGGATTTGTCTGCTTAGCACCATTTTATTTGTACTATAAGGCAATGCTGGGACCTGCCCAAGTTATACATCCGGGGAAAATTGTTACAACAACCGGGCAATATTTTGAAAGACAATTCAGTTGTCTTTACAACCTTTAATTAGCTTGTTTCGTTCCTATGAGTTTCCGATTACACTCTTTGTCATTTTTTTGAATATTGCCAGGCTAACATGCAATAATTTTATGTGCTGATGTAAAAGTAACAATTTTGCAAATGTGCAATAATTTTGTGTGCTGTGTAGTAAGTTGTGTGTGTGTGTGTTTCTGACGATGTTTTTCTTCATGAATGTCAGTAATTTCCAAGATAAACTCAGAAAGTAGATATGAACTGAAAAGACACATTGGTACATGCACGAATTTGAACCCACAACCTCGTGCATGAGAGGCGCCTCATTGGATTATCACGGCAATGTAGCTATGTATCACATTTAAAACACGTTTCATACCTGCATTAAATTAGTAGAGTACTTATTGCGTCAAAATTCGTCGTGAAGTATGTTTATAATATCGCCAATATTCATTTCAGGATAACAGATGAAGTCACTTCAAGCTTTGTCACCACCGCGTAGGCAGCGAATGAGCAGTTCTGAAAAACTTTATACCCAAAACCGTCACAAGACGGCTGACTCACCCTGTCTGGACTTGCGGGAGAACGCTGTTGAAGGCTTTTATATGTGCCAAAGTTGCGAAACTTTAGCGTGGGCCTTCTAATAATATCATTATAAACTTAGTACCACGCTTGTCTGATACATTGGTGGCCGCAGGAAAACTAATCTGCCTAACAACTAGTCAGAACACTGTCAGAATCTTATCTATTCACTATTAGTCCCCCTTACAACTACTTACACAAACGTGTAAGGGTACCGTGTTTTATCCTCGGAACAATACAAACATATTATTTTTAGTATCTCGCAGAATTACAGGATGATGTTCAGATTACTAACCATTTGTCAAAGATCCTAGAGTACTATAAAGCTCCAGCTTTTCAATCCCCGGTCCTATGTTAATAAACGGCTCGGTTTGTCTCAGGTGCCGTCACCGTTTAAGAATTCCGAAAACGCTCGCTTGACCTTTTCATTCCCTCGTATACCTTCCTGGGCATTTCACGTGGCACGGCTAGTGACTGCTTACACGGGCAACTTAAATTGCTCAACTCCAGGCGATACTTATTTTCTTAATATGGTACACTCCTGGAAGTGTGTTGTATAGATACTTTTTTTTTAATTTTGACCAACTTTTTTTTTTACCACCTACAATAACGATATTCTATTCCATTCTATATTGGTTAAATATGACGTCACGAAAATATCAAGTTATTACACGACTGTCTAAAAAGGAGTGTAATGTTTTCAGGGTTCATGTATGTATGTGAGTTTTTTACTGAAATGCTAACATAGCAACGTATTACCAGAGATACCGCTACAACTTAGTGAGCAATATGGAGCAACAGCTGGGAAATGCAGAATAGGCTTGAGGAGTTTGATGAGTTTGCAAACAATTATTTGTGCAATTTCTAAGAATTAAACTATTTGCTCTACTGCCTTCGACAATAGGGATGATGACATAAAAATATTATTTGTCCATCAGGTAGATTATTAAAAAATACTGGACACATATTTTTTCTTTTTTTACCGACTTCCAAAAAGGAGGAGGTTATATGTTCGTAGCGTATGTATGTTTTTTTTTTTATGTATGTCCACCGATTTCTCTGTCAATTATAGACCGATTTAAAAAAAAAAAATTGTTTAAAGGTGTATGCTCCCAAGGTGGTCCCATATAAATTTTATTAACTATTAATAACCATGTATTTTTTTCCCACTTAGTATGTGGATGATATGATAAGTTCATGTCACTGTTTTAACATAGCAGGTAGTGGTATTCGAATTTGTGTGGGGTAGGTATCACAACTAAAAAGTTAAAATTTATTTTTTTACAAAAAAAAATATTTTAACTTTTTATTTTTTTTGTAAAAGTATTTTTACGTAATCAAAAGATTACGGCGATACATTCCGTTAAAATGTGCTATGTCGTCACTGTTATGTACATTTTATACTTGTCACGTAGCGACCCTCACTACCCAACTTTAATGCGTTTTATTTAAGTCATTTTTTAATCATTTGTTAGAGCAAAAAATACGTGTTTAATATTTTTTTTTATTATCTTACTGACGGACAAAACTGTTTTTTTTTTAACCCAAGCGTTATCCCTATTGTTCCCGGGCAGTAATTGCTGGAAGAAATTGCCCGTATAAACACAGTTTAACTCACACATTTATCGCTGAGTACTGCGTAATATCGTGGCTGTGGAACTGTTTATGTATGCGTAAGCGAGTAGAAATGGTGAAGTAGGTAAATAAAACGTTGGAATGATATCCATTTAGTGGAGGTCCAAGTTATGACGATATAAAGGAAGTCCTTAGATTTGAGTTCCGCCTAAATTTCGCTTTGTCACTGAAGACAGTACCTAAAGAAAGTGAGAGGTCAAGTGGAGACTTTTCATATTTTCTTCATTTAAGAAAATCTTGTAGGTAGGTAGGTATTGCAAGAAGTATCAAAAAGTATCGATATATAAATCGATATTTAAAAAAAAACAATATCGATTTCGAAATATCGAAAAAAAAATATCGATATATCGGTGAAATTTTCTAAAAAAAGTTATTGTTTTATAGTTTTAGTTATTGTTTTCCCACAAAGATTACATGAAAATATTTTTTTTCCGAACAAGCAAACGTGGTGGCTAATGAAAATAGCTAAAGGATACATTTTCGATACTTAATATTTTATATCGTTATATATCGAAATAATAAATATCGCCTAAAAATAACGATATTTCGAACAAAAAATACGATACATCGATATTTTTTCTGCAATTACACTGCAGGTGTAAGTACAGTGCGTTCATTATAACTTGACGCGTGACGCGATTGGTAGCACTGCATTTTGCAGTTATGTGATTGGTAGCACTGTTCTGTCGCTCGCCATTTTGAACTCGATTAGTATAAACTAAGACTGCAAAATTTAGTGCTACCAATCGCGTCACGCGTCAAGTTATGAGGAACGCACATTAGTGCAATATTCATAAAATCGGGATCATTTATTTGCGGCTGCGTAGTGTCAGCTGAGTACTGACGTGACAGGTGGGCTCCTCACCTATCTTGATCAGCCGGACCACGATTTCGTCTATTTCGTTCCTCTTGATGTATTAGTGTCGTAGTAGTAAAGTCAAGGAAATTAATAATTGTTAAGAACATTGACAACCATTTTAACATTTCTCATATTTTTTTCATGTTTTACTTAGATCTATGTATGTTTTAACCATTTATGCACACACATATAAACAGACAAGAATGAACAGTAAAAATAGGTACTAAGGCAATGCTTATTCCTAAAGAAATCTCTTCCAGCATACCTGCAACAGGAAAGTATATAAAATGAGATGTAGACAACGTGTGTAACCGTAGAAGAGAAAACAAAAACATAAATCAAAGAAGAAAAAAAAGCTATTCACTATTTCAATATATACATACAATATGAGAATATACATACATACATACTTTATAAATAAATATCACTACAATATATATATTTATAATGTGATTTAAAATAACTATGCAAGGATGACGAAGTGGCAAAAAATAGTGATTTGACAGTCCCTAATGTCAGGCGGAAGTGAATTCCACAACCGAACCGCGTGCACAGGGAAGGAGTAGGAATAGAAGTCGGTTGAGTGAAAAGGGGATTTAAGGAGGTTTCTAAGATGCGACCTGCAAGGTGCATCGAAAGGACGGGCGTAGGAAAAGCGTTCCCGCAGATAGGATGTGGTTTTAGGGTTGTGAAGGATGTTGAATAGCAGACACAATATCCGAGAGTTCCTGCGAAGTCGAATAGGGAGCCACTTGAGTATCTTGCGAAGGTTAGAAACGTGATCATACGTATCTATGTGTGTATTTATTGTAACTTTTACGTAGATTTTATAAAAGATTTCATTTCATTTCATATTTCATTACTTTTCAGATTTCATTTTATTTCAGATTTCATTTCGTTTCAGATTTCATTTCATTTCAGATTTCATTTCATTTAAATTGTCCGTACTTATAGAATATTCAAATCATAACCGTAATTTTTTTACAGTTGTATGGAAATATAGCCATATATTGGTAAATTGACGCAGTGTGGTAATTTGCTAGTAGTTTTGGAAATATAGGTCATAGCATTTTGCATTATATTTCCAATTAATCTGATGACACAACAGCTGTTTCAATCTCCGCATCAAATACAGTCATCGTATTTCACGACGCGATTTGGCGCTCACCACAACTGTTAGCGCTATTTACCGCCCGTGACGGCCCGGACATGACGTCACACGAGGCACAACGGTTTTATGGTTGTCTATTAAACATTGGCTCAACTTGGAACACGGCCATGACATTTGGTTAGTCAATAGAGATTTTAAATTATAAATATTATAATCAATAAAATGTATACCTATTTCGTTTTAACCGCAGTGCCTTTTTTTTTTGGGTGGGAAATCATCAAATAACTTCTCCCGCTCTGGGCGGAGCGGGAGGGCGTGTCAGACTCTTACTGACTAAAACCCACACGTGTTCCTTCGGTTGCCCTGTTGCCGGGGGCCACGATCTCCCTTTCGGTTTTCTTCGCACCCCCGGCAGGCATCGGCCCTAACGGACCCCGTCAATTCTGCTGACATCTCTTTGAGGCGCGCGTGGAACACAACGCGCCGTCGACCCGGGCCTGGTCCTTATCGGACGGCGAGCTACCCATTGCTCACCGTCCGCAAGCCCGCGCCTACGGTGGCCGGAAATCGGCCTGGGATTCCCGACGCCCAGGGCGTCTCCTCCTGCGGCGGTTAGGGAAGTGAGGGCGCGAAATTTGCCTCTCCCTCACGCGTTCCGCCTCTTCCTTCGCGAGCCACACAATGGTGACACCCGGGCGTTTCCTCCCGCCTTATCCTGAACAGGAACCTTAACCGCAGTGCCTGTATGATGCCTGGCTAATTCACAAATGATTAAAAAGTGTTCAAAATTACCTAGGAAATCACTTTAGAACCCCTTACATGAATAATACTCGTATCAGTATGGTATAAAGATCTTTACCTTTCACTCTACTTGAGAAGCATCATGAGCGGTGGTGGCCCAGTGGTAACGGCCGCGGCCCTGACTTACGAGTTGTAGGTCGTGGGTTTAAACCCAGACAGGCGCTTTACTTTGTGTAAATTATTTCATCACCACTACTCTACTCCACTACTATTAAAACGGTGAAGAAAAACATCCTGAGGAAATATAATCCCGGCATGTCTTAGAACCAAAAATGCGAATGCGACATGTGACATCTACCAACCTGCACTGGGCCCGTATGGTAGATTACAGCCCAATCCTTCTCTGAGAGAGGAGGCCTGTGTCCCAGCAGTGGGAACATTATAGACTGATTATGTTTTGTTATGTCTACTTCAGATACATTGGACGTGTTTTGTAACACGCCAAATAATATTAAACGTAGTTTAGTAAAATAATGTTTAATTTCGTTCGCGTTTTTTCAACTGGCTGAAATGAATGCCTGATTAAATTTCATTCTTCACGAAAACGAAGGTGAGGTTGATTTAATTTAACAAAAACAATGATAATTGAGGAAAATACCGACCTCAAAAATTCAAAATGGCCAAAAAGTATGAAGGAAATTGTGGTATTTCTTTTAATTATCCTTGGTTTGTTTCCTATTATATCGCAAACTGTTGTGGAAATATTTCGACTTTATTCACCTTGAAGCGTTATATGTTTTCGAATCCATTTCCCTCTTATACCGGCTACCGGTAACTTACCGCGAAGCGCCATCTTTGGCAATATATAATACATTTCCAATCTACATTAGATTTTCAGAGCCATTTATAATCCACGACGCCGCGAATCTCTCAGGAAACTATTTAAAAGGATTAATATTATTACGGTACCTTGCCAATTCATTTATGAAAATATTATGTACGTAAGGAAAAATCCACATCTTTTTAATAAAATAAGTGATAGACATATTGAATACTAGAAATAAAGATAAACTAGATCAACCATTTTTCAGATTATCTAAAGTACATACATCTTTTATGGGGTACTATGTTAAATGTTACAACAAAATACCTTGTGACATATTGCAATTAAATGAAAGAAAATTTAAAACTCATATTAAAAGTACACTTTGTAAACAAGCATATTACAAATTAGAGGATTATATCCAAGATAAGAGTGCTTGGAACCATGCTGGTCCTGCTCCATAGGACAATTTAGAATCAAGACAAAATCAAACAGGTTGCTAACTGAATTGTAAAATTTATAATTTTGTGTTATATGACAAGTGAGTTTTTCTAAAACTCACACTACACCTACAGCGCGTGCTTTAATATGCCGACTAGATCACGCCGCGAAGCTCGGAGTTGGTCAGCTGCGGTCTGCATTTCAAGCTAATAATGTGTTATGTGCCGGACGACATTTTCACGCACGTAATAAACATTTTTAACTCTTCAATTATTTTATTTATGCTTGCAATATACGGTGTTATGATTATGTTTTTGGTTTTCCTAGAAGCGTATTTCATACTTGATAATGCTACATTGCTGTATCGATGTAACTATTAACCAATATTTCGTTATGTTATTTAATAGTAAAAATGTACCTTTGGGGTTATAATTTACAAATAGGCGGGGTTAGTATTAACGTGTTAATACCTACCTCGGATGTGGTGATACCGCAAATGTCTTATGAACCGGTAGCTGGACCATCAGACATTCAGAAAGATGCTAGTGATTTTTTTATCGAAACCATAAGACTTCTGCCAAAAGGTCAACCACGAGCTCAGTATAAACGCTAAAAAAATTGCCATCCTCACCAATACTCCAGTAAGGAATCTTTTAAACGAAACATCATATTAGAGAAATAAAAAGAGGAAAATTACAGCAAAAGACCATAACAAGGGAAACAAAATCATAAAGGAAAGGGTAAAGGGAAGGGTAGGTAAAATAAACACGATAAAGTAGAAAAGGTGAAGAAAAACATAATAAATGAGAGCAGTGACTCTGAAGAATATAAATATATTTGTATTGTTTGCGGCGTCTCCTATAATGAAGATACATCAGGTGGTGACTGGATCCGATGACTGGATCCAAGCTGTGTGTATCAAAAGCACATCACATCATTCACTTGCCTGGATTGTATTTGATTTGTATTTCCAATTTATAAGAAAATGTGTTCCATACAATTCTGTATTCATTTCACTTATAATAATACAAAAAATTGTCATACATATTGTTTTCTTCTATAACAGTTGGCATAAAATAATGTTAATTGTTGCCCCTTCTGTTAATAATTACCTCAGAGCTGTTTATTCTAGCCCCGAATACGAAGTAAGAATTAACAGAAGAAGACATCATTTGTTTTATGTTTGATTTATGTTATTAACATGATACCTAAATAATTAATGAAACATATAACATAAAAATCAATTCTTGATGTTGAATCATTTCGAAGCTACACAATTATTATTTTTTTCGTTAATTGTGGCCCCGGTCTCCACTACTTGCTTTTACTCTTGAGTTTATGGGCAGGTAAAAAAAAATAGGTACGCGGTATATGTGACTTTTACGTCAATAAAATTGCATTTTTTACCGACTTCAAAAAGGAGGAGGTTCTCAATTCAACTTTAGGTATTTTTTTTTTGTTAGCTGTCATGAGACCAAAAGAAAAGCAATCACAATGTTACTAAAGAAAAAGCGATTCCCTGACCAATTGCGATTTTATTACGCAATCAAATTTTCTCTTTCTTATTTGTCCCTTTTCGTGTAAGCTGTTACCTGTTACACATATAAATCACACATGTAGAACCTTAAAACTTTACAGTTTTGTCTGTAAGCCACACCGACATTTCTGTGAAACGCATTCAATTGTTCAGGCGCTGAAAACTATTCACTCACCCACACAACGTCAATCATATCGAATCGAACGTGTAAACGCAGGAAACGGCGGAGGGCCGTTTTCACCCTTATGTCCTAAGCAATAAGGTTGAAGCGTGGTAAACCACTTGTTTCCACGATGGTACATCTAAAATCACGACAAAATATGAATTGAAAAGGTCAACCTACGGTCAGTCTCTAAGAAAACGAACCCTGGAAATGATCCGTACAATCTCAGAGATAACAAACATTTGTAATATCATTCGGTTCTCCTGAAAGGGTCAGAATGTCTCAAAAATTGCCCGAAGTTTGCTGAAGTTTTTTTTCCATTTCGCGTTCCATTACGCGATGTGTCAAATAGCGACGACACTTATTGATGACTCTGAATCAATAGCACAATGGAATGAAATCTCTATCCTTATAAGTTTTAGTGACCACTCTATTTTCGAAGATTTATTGCCTCTAGGAGTATATCTCTGGAGAAAAAAAAATAGATTATAGGTGACGTCGAAAGATGATTAGGTGCATGCACAGCCTCTATGTAGGTATTTGGTAAGGAAGAAGGCTCAAAGGCTTAAGAAGGCAAACCTTAGCTGTTACAAAAACGGTAAAGGACGGCATGGGTGGTACCTAACAGTACCAAACCTTGAGATGGTCTTACTAAAAAAGTAGTTTTTGACACCACAATAATATTCCTGAACAAGATAATACAGACATCTGAGATTACTAATACAAAATACTGATATTGTACACAACGAACTTGAAAAAATACTGGAAACATGAGATTAGCTACTTATTTACGTGTATTTGGAACAGGCTTACACCGAATAATCCAGTGTTGGCCCATCACACAAATAGATTTATCAATACATCTCATAAACAGGCTGGCATTAAGGCATGGATCCACTTTTACTTAAGATCCTTACCCCCACCTAAGCCTGGTCTCCTGAGCTTCTCGTCAGGGCCGACCCCATATTTTTATCCTATTACTTCGTCGCCTAAGAGAATTTCTGTATAAATGTTGTTACAGGGCGTGATTATTTGTGATCGGGAGAATATGGAGTACATATAAATACATGTTTTTTGAATAAGATTTTTCTGGGTTGTCATTCTGGCCAAGAAAGTGCTGGATGAGCCATAAGGAATATGCACGTAATTCAAACTTATTAATTATTTAAATATACATTGTATAGGAATCGAAAAACAAATTCAAATTTTATTTATTTTATTTTATGTTTGACTTATTTTACAATCCATTATTTTATGTTGCGTTTTTTTGGTGGAACGGAACGCAAACTCAAAACGCGTCGCCTTCGAAAATGCCAGAAGTGACTAAAAAAAATGTGAATAAAAATCTATTTTTTGCAAAGTGCTTGAATTCTCACTAAGGTCAGTAAGTGCGATTTCTGCTTGAATAAAGCACTAAAAATTGTTTAATTTATATGATTTGGGCTAAAAAAACTTTAAAAAACAGACGTAAACATAGCAGTACCGTGGTAAACGATGTCACATCATGACCGGGACAAAAACGGATGTTTGAACTGTAGTAGAAAATTGTTGGTGTTTCATATTTTTTTTAAGCAACAACCAGTAAGTAGTTGAATTTGACTATTATTACTTTTCTTGGGTTTATATTACTGTCTTATTAATAAAGGGAAAAAAAATACATGCATATTCCATAGGAGACTAAAGGCTAGGCGCAGATTGGGCGGGCCGCGCCGCAACGCAACGCATTGCTAAAATCATAATTTTCGTACATTTTCTATGAACAAACGAACCAACCACTTCACCGCATTTTTTTGTATTAAAATGCGCTGTGCTGCGGCCCGTTAAGGTTGTAATGTGCGCTTGGATTAACAGGCCTCTATTGTGATAATTACTCTGCTTGATTAATTATTGTAAAGGCAGTTTAATCTCCAAGCGCTTTCTTTTATTTTTAATCTCCTAGCTAGGCTGTTTCTCGATAAATTTTTAAAGTAGGACAATTTTTAGCTAGTGTATATGCTGTAGGTATATTGTGTTGCACCGCGGGGCTAGGGCGCAGGATATTAAAATAGCTTCAAAGACGTGACCAGAGCCGCAGCGCCCCACTATATTGTAAGTTATTGAGGGTATTAGATATTGTTTTATTGGAACATTGCTTTTGATATAGTATATTATTTTCTAAGGCTTATAAATGGATGCCTTAGTTCTAAAAGTCACTAACTTCATTTTTATCGACAGAGTTCATAAGTTCAAAAAGTTTTTGTCTCTGAGTTTGTCTCGTCCTTTTTTAAATTAAATTTCAATAAGTCGTTTTTTTACAATTCCTACAATCACTAAATCCTCTGAACTAAATTTAAAAGTCACTAAATCCACCCAATTCAAGAAAAAAAAAAACACATTTCTGTGATAAGTCACTAAATCCATGCATTTTTAAACTATATCCTGGTCACATAGGCGGTCGTTTATTTTCAGTTTTGAATTTAAACTAATTAGAAGTTTTTAATTAAAAATACCTTTATCTACCAATAACCTATAGGTACATAAAAACGGTTCACCAACATAAAACAATATTTAAAAATCATTTATTTCAATTAGGCCGAGAATCAGCAATTTTTGAACGTTAAAAATTTCATAAGAAAAAGTGGCGTAACAAACGTCCTAGTAACACATCTGTGTGTTAAGTTAGAAGAACTGGACTCTATACAATAGTCTGCTACGTAATTAACATGACAAAGCAAAAAAAAACTATGTCCAGATCTGTAAAAACGTTCATTAATCAATCTTTGTATCCCGTTCTTTTATTTACCAGTCTACAACAGATCTGAATCAATTTAGTTACCTACCACTTCACAACACGAACTAACGATGAAAATGTGTAAAACAATCAAAAACTCATTAGATAGCTTTTTTATGGCCATTTATTTTAAAATCGATTTTATTTTAACAATAATTCATTCTATGAACAATTATTCTACTTAATTTAATTATACTTATTATTATGTACTAACTTTTGCAATGTCGGAAAATATCCCACGGGAACGTACCACCGGGATTAAAAGTACCATATGTGTTAATCCAGGTTATAAACTGCTAGATTGCTAAACAATTGATTTAACTAAAGTTCTAACCACTACATATTCAGACTTCTTTCTTTGTAAATAACGCAGTGAACTTCCCAGCTTGGTACGTTGGCATGAATGGTAGATATTGGGTCCAAGTCCACCTAAAAATATAACAATAATATCAGCGTGTTATTCTGGACCTTTTCTCAACAAAGACTGAAGATTTAGGACAATAAAGTAAATAATTTTATTATGATTACTAATGAAAATATGTAGGTGAACTATACAGGGTGGCAGGGACATCGACGCGAAAACGTTGAAATATTTCCTCGGTTATTCAGCTATTTCATAGAAAAGTGCAATACCTACGCGGTCAAAATGTATGGAACAGCAGCTTTTTTTTAA
Source organism: Omphaloscelis lunosa (assembly GCA_916610215.1). Taxonomy (NCBI): domain Eukaryota; kingdom Metazoa; phylum Arthropoda; class Insecta; order Lepidoptera; family Noctuidae; genus Omphaloscelis; species Omphaloscelis lunosa. Next base: position 21,879,157 of record OU744246.1, read on the forward strand.
TTAATCGACGAGAAATTTCAACGCAGGGGTGTTCAGATTCATGTATTGAATCCATAGTAACAGTTTTCGCGTCGATGTCCCTGCCATCCTGTATGTACGTGTACACCTCTTCTTAACCCTTCGGGGAATAAAGGCCTGATGTTTAAAAAAAAAATGTTACAGAGTTTTACTATAAGGCCTATTTAGATATAAGCGATATGGCTGTCGCGCTTGGTAGCGATATTTTTCCAAAGTGACTAACCAGAAGGCGGGCCAGTATCGCTACCGAGTATGACAATGATATCCCTTATATCTGAATAAGTCACATCTGTCAAACTGAAAAGCAATTTGTAAGCAGTAGGTACTCGTGGATTTCGCACGAATCTTCAATTAAATAATCATTAAAATTAAATCTAAATTAAAACTAAGACTATGACTCTGTTGGCACAACCATTGATCCTACAATCACAGTTACTACCCTCAGTGGCATCTGACAAAGAATATCATGAGAATGAGACAGTTCCGTCGAAGGTAGCTACTTGATGTAAGTAAGCTAAATTAGATCCACTTACACTACACTAACCGACTGAAGCCGCCGATCGACCGCAGCAACTATGGATACATCGACAGGTAATGTTTCCTCAGGACACTTTATTATGTCATAAATGTTATGGATTATGGTAAAAGTTTAACATTAAAACAGGTGTAAAAATACCCTTAACGAAGCAGAAACTCACTGGTTTTCGCACTTATAAGATTTTTTTTGTAGTGGACCTGTGCCCTAATTGCGTAATACACGATCAATCACAATTTGTTTCGATTTGCAACAGATTGCTAATCCATTGCTTCATAAGATGGAAAAAAAATCTGCTCAACAACGTAAATAAGGCAATGAATGTTGTTGAACTGTCAAAATGAAACAAATTTGTCATAAGTTACGCAATGAGGGTACTGGGAACCTTCTGCTTAAGAAGATTTTGAACTAATTTTTTGACGTTTTATTACGAAACCAAGTTTTAAATTTTGTTTAACTTTAAATACTCCCACGCTCCCTGTACCGTTGCATGCACCTATAGGCACAATTATTTGTGTGCGTTAATTGCGCACTATCATGTAGAGCGAATTTTCACATTACACTATTTGCGCTGTAGCATGGTGCGGGTGACAGTTTCAGTAACATTTCGTTTCACTCTTGAAAGTTGCCGCGATTTACAATTTATGACTTAATATTTCAGTTGTACCACATTCGTAATATATTAAATAATTAATAACTGTAGTAAATTAAATTAAACCCAACCAGAATGTTCTAATCAAGAAATAAAATCAAATTGAATGAAAAATTAAGCAAAGTGTTATGCGTATAACGTAACGCCATAGACGTATTTAGTGATGGGATGTACTGCTACGATGGATAGTCGATATTTTTTATAATAAAAAACGTATATTGTGCGTAGGTCAATTTTTATTTTTAAAAGGTCTAATTATACAACAGAACATTTATAGGGTAAGGTTGCTTAAAAGGTTGCTAAAAAAAAATACATGTTATTCGTCTAAACTCATATCAGAGTCAGGAACATCTGAATTGTCACTCAATTCATCATCTGAATCTGTGACGGATATTATTAACGATGACTCAATTATGTTGTCAATATGTATGTCACGATCCCAATCAGACATAATGTCCCTTTTTGTTTTATTCACGACCTTCGACCAGTCTTCAGGTTGAACATTGTTGATGGCCTCTTGTAATAGGGCCAACATCTTATTTGCCGTAAATGGCGGCGAAGTATTATTTCTTGCGGCGTAACCTAAAAATAAACGAACTTATAAAAAAAAGTATTCAAATAATCATCAATCAGCCTAATCTAGTATCTGGTAATGTTTTTAAACTAGGTACATGCTACGATCGGAAAGCTGATTTTTTTATAAAGCTTCAAAATGGGAATTGAAATTAAAAGCATACCTTTTATTTGGGCCCAAATCAGCTCAATAGCGTTATACTGGCAATGGTAGGGTGGTAGTCGAAGGACCTGGTGGCCTTTTTCTTTTGCCATCTCGTCCAGAGCATAGGTAGGAGTTGGTGGCTTATGGCGTCGGACTAAGGCAATAAGCTCCGTCTTTAACATTTTTATATCTGCTGTAACTCCGTTTTCACTCAGCCACTTCACCAACTCGCTTTTGCGGTTGGATTGGTTTGGGGGTTTATTAACTTGCACCGAATGGTAGGGTGCGTTGTCCATTATTATGGTCATAGGCTCTTTTAAATTGTTTAATAGACCTATGAACCAATCTTTAAATTTTTCGTAATTCATCTCCTCATGATACTCCGTAGTTTTTTTTGACTTAAAAGCCAGCAAACAATCAGGGACGAATCCACTTGCTGTACCTGCGTGACAAATAATAAGGCGTTCGCCTTTGCCTTCCGGCACTTTGGTACACGATTGTGCCGTATCGTCGGTCCAACTTTTACCCACTGTGTGGTTGGCGTTTAGCCACGTTTCATCCAAAAAGACAACTTTGCTCCAATCACTTATGTTTTTGGCCTTCCTTAAAAATCTACATCTTGCTAGGGCAATGTCAGTCCTATCCATAATAATCTTTCTTTTGTTAACTTTTTTGTAAACAAAGCCAATATCTTTTATAACTTGCCGTAGCGAAGTAATACCTCCTTTGAACAAGTCAGCTTCTTTTAATGATTTTAGAAGCTTGAGCAATGTGGGTAGCTCCATTCTTCTATAATAATCATAAATATGATTTCTAATAGCAACCTTAGCAAAATCATCCAAATCTGTGATTGGCTTCACCTTGGTCCGCTTTTTGTTGGGTGTCGATAATTTATTTTCAAACATCCCATCTTGGCCAATTTTCTCACGTGTTATACGCGAAACAGTATTGCGGCCAATATCAAGAGCTTCGGCTACTCGTTCTACAATATGATTCAATGGTAACAACGGTCCATTATTTTGTTGTTCTCTTTCAAAGTAGTCTCGGAGGCGAACAACAAGCTCCCTGGCCTGACTACCCAAAACAGTTTTTTTTGTATGCTTAGGCATGGTAATAACAACAAACTCAACAAACTTATAACAAATAACAATTTAACAAAAATGAAAACAAACAATGAAATCGTAATACGTGTCACATTAAGTCACAATATAACGCGCTTGCACTCGTACTCGCACTCACAGCATCGCACGGGTAAACAACGTGGCCGCCGCGCCGATGCACCATAGAGCAAAAATGTTGTCACGAAAAAAAAAACATAAACCCGATTTTGATTATTTTATATAAGTACAAAGATAATTATGTAGCCATAAAACATTTATATTGACAAGTTTATACACGTAGCACACACGTAGTTACACTGCACAACTGAATAATACACTAATTTTCATAACAATATTAAAGAGAACTAGATTCACGCTGCGAGTATCGTTAGCGATAAAAATGAATTGCATAACCTCACATCCCTACGTGGTACTGACAAATGTCAACGTCATACGGGCAACTGTCACCCGCACCATGCTACAGCGCAAATAGTGTAGACATAAAAGTTGTCTTCCAACAATTATTTTTACCCAAATTGGCTTCGTGATGGGTCGTTTTACACCCTGTATAAGGTTAAAGGCATATTATACAAGTCTTACTTTCGTATAAGTCCCATTCCGACCGGGAAGTCGTAGGTGTCGCCCTCTTCCGACGCGCCCGCCGCGTCCAGACACATCTCTTTAGCCCAGGCTGCTAGCCCACGCTCCTCGTCCGTGCCTGAGATGTGATGGATAGAATTAAACGCTTTGTCCATATTTCAATAGTACCTAATGCAAAATGAAAGAGCAATGAGCAGCATCCACAGTACCCGGTCGATATATGGCACAGATCTTGCCAAACTCTATTGAATCTCATAATTTCTTACATGTTTTATCAAGAAATTTTGGCCCCGACAAGGTGGACCGACAACTTAGTAATGGTCGCAAGAATACAATGGATGCGAGAAGTATAGGTCCGGTCGTGGTAATGCTTGAGGAACCCTATGTCCAGCAGTAAATGATGATGAAAGAAAAAGGGAATGAAAGCGTCACGCTGAGTGGTAACCCTTCTCGTCGCAGTCACGTGCAGCTACCGACTATTTCTGTTCTGTCCTCGTGATTATATGTAGACCTGTTTTGTTTTAGTTTTTTGTTATAATTCGAGGTAACTTATCTCGGTGTATGCACGTGTTTCTGCGTCAAATAAACTTATTTTTCTTTTTGATGTGTACCTAGCCTCGCTTTTCTGTAAATCTTTCCTCTCTTTTTCTACAATCTATGGGAGTGATTCCGTGAAAAGGGACGGAAGTGTGCAACAGGAAGCTGGTGAAGCGCGTGCTATTTGATTTGACGAATGAGCGCGCGCGGAGCTAGAGTCGGCCATCACAAACGACTTCGACGAGGATTTTCGGACCATTTGCGTTTAAACCCCGATTTCTCGTTATTTTACTATGAACCATATGGGGTTCATTTTTTTAACGATTTTTAAATACCTACTTTAAAATACTTGTGTTTATTGTCTTGAAATAAGTCTTTTGTCTCCACTCTCCCCCAAATTGAACAAAAATAGCTGTCTTCAATAAAAAAAATCCATTACTTCTAGTGTTAATTAAATAAAATACAATTTTCATGACAAATAATTATTTTTCGTTACGAAAAATCATTTCAAGTAATACATGATTTTTTTTTCAGGATGTCGTCGCTCGGCATCGAATACCGCGAATGTATTTTCTTTTTACGAAAATCAGATTTTTGTTTTATTTCATTCTACACGTTCAAATGTGTGATCCTGCATATAAAAATGATTTTGGCCAAAAATGTCACATAAGCGGTATCGGATGCCGAGCGACGATATTTTAATGTTGCTTTTTACCAAGGTGGGATGTCAGATGTTACACATCATATGAGACTACTGTAAGGCTTGTTCGTTTTTTAGGGCTCCGTACTTCAAAAAGAAAAAACGGAACCCCTAATAGGATCACTTCGCTGTCCATCCGTCTGTCAAGACCTTTTTTCTCAGGAACGCGTGGAGGTATCAAGTTGAAATTAATATCAAATACGTAAGTCTATGATTCCTTGGAGCTCTAAAAAAATCAAGTTTCTAAGTCAAGGCAATAAAAAAATACGCCCATTTATATGACATATTTTGATACTCGCAAATATATCAAAACCTACAGAGTACTTCCCGTTGACTTAGTTAACTATGAAATTTGGCAGAAAGCAAGGTCTCACAGCACTTGTAAAAGAAAAAGTCCGAAAACATTTAATTTGTAGTTTTATCACACAATATATTTTTTTCCAACCTTGAAAAATTGACCTATCGATGTATGGGAGAACATGTTTTTCAACTACAGTGTTAAGTTTGTTTTTAGGGTAAATTCATGCCAACTACGGAACCCTTCACTGAGCGTGGTCCGACATTCACTTGGCAAGTTTTTTTTTTAGACTTCTCACCTGGTATCAGGTTATCCAGCAGACAGCCGATGACGCCACCCACCAGTATGGACGTGGACAGCAGCACCTGCAGCACGGCGTCCAGCGCCGCCGCGCCCGTCTGTACGACGCCGCTGTGGGCCGACATCCAGCGCGTCAGCACCAGCGGGAAGAAGATGCTGAACCCGATGATGTACAGGTTCCGAGAACTGTTCAGGTTCACGTATTGGAGAGCTGACAGACCTGGGTAACGAGACCAGAACTTATAACGAGTGTACGAAGTCGAGAGTCGCTTGTTCTCTCCGTCATTGGGATATTTTTTTATAGGCTTATTCTGTTCTATTGCTTTCACTCTGAGTTATGGAATCTGGTATGAGATGACCCAACAGAGCACCAAAGTAGTCGATACAGCCCACAGAATAAGTAAGCTGAAGTGAAGGCAAATATTGATTGTAGAACCGACGACCTTTAGAGTAGACTGTTTTTGAGTCGAGACCACGAATTGGCAAACATTACGTAGGTCATCCTGAGCACATGACGCAGTGTTTTAAGAAGACCATTTTTCGGATATCGCATTAAATTAAAAGCTGATAGATATCATCATTTAAAAATTTTGTATCCCCAATTAACTAGCAAGAATCAGTTTTTGTGGGAAAAAAATGTTAAAAATTACAATCTATGTAGTGTAATTCGGCAAAGTAAATTATGGTCGAAAGTTTTTTCATACTCACGGCAATCGTTCTAATTTATATTTTATTACAATAAAATAGAGTTACTGTATTTCTATTTTCTCAATGTCCCTCGGGAATCATCGCATTTCCAAATACAAACGAATGCTAATTTCCACGTCCATTAAAAGATTTTATAAGAATTAGATTTATCGTGTATAATAATTTTGATTCAGAACTAAGTACTTTATTGTTGTTTTGTTTTGATTTCCGTGTGAACCATATAGAGCTGTAAACCTATTTTCCTATCTGTCGTGCCTGCAACTTTAGCAGCTTTCCTTAAATTTTTAAAATAATAACATTAAGTTCAAAGAGTATTAACGACTCTATATACTTCCAAATCGATTGAGAGCGTCCGGTCTGCACCAAGTGCAAAGGGCAACTGATAGAAATCCGACGACTGACGAAACCCGAAGATTACCGAGGGACATTAAGAAAATAGAAATACTGTACATTGCAATGACTTACTAATACTCGTAGTTTTGCGCGTCGTTTCAAAGACCGTGAATGCACTGCCTAACATTAATGAGCAATTTTTATCTATTTAACTTATTTCTTTTAGGGGATAACGGATTCTGATGGAACTCACCGAAAGCCGATATCATTCCAAACATGACGCAGAACAGACCCCCCACGATGGGCTGCGGGATGATGATGAACACGGCGCCCAGCTTGCCCACCACGCCCTGCACCACCATCAGACCTGCCGCCCACTGCACCACGCGCCGGGAACCCACCTGCATGGTATAATTAACATTGAATATCTTTTTTCAAGGCAAATTGCGTTTTCAAGCTACCGATCATCGCCGTCAAAACAGATAAGAGAAACTGGAAACTCTTGTGTTAAATTCCAAGAAAAAAAAATGTTTTAGCTGCAATACATATTCCGTAATCCTTATTCAAAGTCAAAGTCAAATCATTTATTTCAAATAGGCCCATGTATGGCAACTTTTGAACGTCAAAATTTACAGAATAATATAATTGATTCTAGTCGCCCCTTCCAAAAGGTAGTTTCCGTATGGAGAAGAATGGGCAAGAAACTCCACCGTTAAGGTGTATTAAGGTTCGGCTATAGGAAAATGGTGTTATAGGTTCTGATAAGTTTATATAGAAAACTTAAAGTAGTAACCACGAAAATAAACCTCTGGCTAGCTGAAGAGTTTCACCAGTCAGTGACAAAATCGGATTGAGGATAAACCTTGTAGATTATTGTAAAAATAATTGAATATCACAAAAAACGTGCAAAAAGCACTGCCGTATTTCGGTAACTTAGAAGTCACCTAAACTTAAATAAACAACAAAGAACAGTGATCCCACAGATTTTTTCTGTTTTCCATAACATTCCTTCAGTTTTGATATACAGGCATGTTTGTCAACACTAAATGCCGTCTTCTTTTACAAAATTCTGTTCATAAATGTAAATCCATTATATTGGAGATTACTCATGCACATACTAACGAGCAAATTCCAATTTGGTAGACATCTCCGGTGCATTGCGGTAGGCTGCATTAATTAACTAATGCACATCCTCTATTTTGACAGTATCAGGCTTTTAGAGGGACAAAATCTTAACAAACAGATGGACGTAGGCTTAGTAATAGTGTCCCGTTGTACCCTTTGGGTTTGGAACTATCAAAAGCCTTCTTAACAAATAAATATTTTATAATTAAAAACAAATAAAACGTGCTCATTTAACAATTAACCTCCCAATATTTGTGTAAACCACATAAAGTAATTAAAACTGCGCCACAGTTCGGTCCGAACGTCCAATGCTTTCAGCCCGGCTACCGCAACATACGTTAGTATGAACTACGCCACACGCCCTACTTGCAATTGACACCTGTCGTGTTCACTGCCCTTCGTTTAATTAACGCAAAATAATAAAAGGTTATGCGCTATGTTATGACTTAAAATTACAATTATAACTAAATTGTATACTTTCAGAATATTGGAGAAATGTTAGTCCAAAACGGAATCCGATTAATGTATCTGAAGCTGAATTTCGATCTTCTCATCCAGATATAAACATTGTGAATTCTCCCAAAACTAAACAAAAATATTTTTTATTTGCACGGTTCAATTGAGTTCAATCGGCAGATTATTCAGAACCCCGAAAGATAACTGTTTTATAATATTATTATTTACAATTTTTTTAGTCACAACTTTGACATTCTAACTTCGTCACCTTCATCGCCAACTTCAGAGGAATACCGAACTTATGTACGTACTTAGCTTATGTTCAGTATTCCCCTGAACCACGAGAATCTTTTGGCGCCTGTATGACATTGACAAGGGGGTAAACATTTGAGAAATTGTCACTGTCATTGTGTATTGACAAAACAAGATGGCCGGCGTTAGTTCCGAATATGACCCAAAGGACCTTGCAGTGGTGTACCTTGGTAACTCCGATGGCGCCTACGTTCTCCCCGAAAGTGTTGGTTCCGTTACCGGAGCCCCACAGCCCCGCTAGTACTGTGCCGAGCCCCTCCGTGCCCAGGCCGCGGTTGATGGCGTGAAGAGGAGGTGGGGGGGCCGCTGTGTGAAAGGAACTTAGTTTAACTTAAACAGTCTGTCTATTCTGAACAAATCTTTCCATGAAAACTTAGGTGAAGTAAGCTGCCAATCTAGACAACTGAATAGATCGGTAGTTCAATAATGTGGATCTCAGAAAACGTCCACCGGCATCGTGCCTTTGAGAGAATTATTCCGATTTGTCACGCTGCTTTGTCCCCATAGGGGGACAGATCAGAAAAAAAGTTTGATCTGTCCCCGTATAGGCAACGAGGGGGCACTTTGAACTTTACTCACTCCTATCTGTACCCCTATTAGTCATAGGGGGACAGATGAAACTTTTTATTCCTGTTTTTCCCGCATAGAAATTAATATATTAATTCTTAAAAGTAATGCCACACATTTTAAGCAACGTTACATTAAATGAAAGGCTAGTGGTTTGGATTTATAATCATCTCAGACTTCAGAGAGAATGTGTGGAGACAAATCTCCTCTAAGGCGTGCCACTGTTCACAGTGTAAAAGAAACTGTTGTAGTAGTATTCCGACTTTAACCTAACCTAAGATAATAATTATCACAACAGTTGAATCTATAACAGCTTTAGTTTCTAAGGGCGCAATTTTAAAAAGCCGCGAACTGACTAAATGTGGGTGTAAATACTATTCACCTACACTGTCTAATCCTTCGGGGAAAACAGACGTGATTATGTATTATGTGAACTCACCGCACATCCTGGCCGTGGTGGGGTAGTAGCTGATGGACTCCACAGTACAGGCAAGAACCCCTGCTAACATGCCCAGCACTCCTGCCACACTCACCGTCGGCGCGCCCCATTGACCTAACGCACATTATAAGCCAATACCAATGATATTATAAGTAGAAAAAGAGGTAGATAGGTTATACACGATCTGCAAGTGGCACGTCAAAATTCGGGTAATTAATCTAGTTACGTATCGTCTTGTCTCTTTTTCGCTCCCGATAATTACGATAAATTGCGTACTACTTCCACGTGTCATCTAATAGTATGACATTGTGCCGTTTTTGAATATCGAATTTGGGTAGGTAACCTATCTACCACTTTTTTACTTATAATCCTATACTCTTAAACGAGCAATATATATATATATATAATTTGCACTCGCGTTCTCGAAATCGGCTGTAATGATTTCGATGAAAGTTGCGATGTAGGGGTTTACGGGGGCGAAAAATATTAATGTCTTATATTTGGGAAAATTCATTTCTCCGTGTTTAGTAAGTACCTACTATTATGGCAGCATGGAATAAGTAAGTACTATACATGGATTAGTATCCTATACAATTAAATGAGCATTCTCTAATTTTCACCAGAGCAGAGCTCGGTCGCTCGGGTACTATAATACAGGGGTGGCAGGGACATCGACGCGAAAATTGTTCTTCAGAATCATTGCACTGAAATTTTTCGACGGTTATTTAATAAAAATCTGCTGTTCCATACATTTTGACCGCGTAGGTCGTTGCACTTTTCTATGAAACAGCAGTTTCTTTTGTTATAACCGGCGAATAATTTTAACATCGAGGGGTTCAGAATCATGTACTTAGTTTTCGCGTCGATGTCCCTGCTACCCTGTATACATATAAGACACCAGCTAGATTTTTGTAGGTCATTCTTTTGGAAGTAACAAAGGAAGTCTAATTGCTGCGAAAGAAGATTATTACATGATTATATGTATTACTCTCGGCCAAAAGTAGTGCACATTAAGTTCAAAAAGATCTTTTACTTAATTCCTACCTTCTTAATGAGCGTCAATCCATAACACGTAAAACGACATCATTTTCAAATGTTACGATATCTCAATCGTGTTTTACTAAGGAGCCAATCTGCAAGGATCATTGGAAGGCTTTCATTCACTAGATGAAGTAACTTACAGGCTAGTATCGTAATGGCCTATGTATGTTTAACATCTTACCAGGATAAGGCACCCTGAACCAGGGCGCATCTTCAATAATGTTAAGCTTGACATCAGTCCTGGCCGGGTGCTCGAGCGGGAACACGTCAGTGACGGTCAGCACGGCACACAGCGCCCACATTATCATTATTGTTAGCAATACCTACGAACAAACATTTTGAAGTATTATTTCATCTATTTACATATTAAATACATTTTTTTTTAAATTAAAAAATATATATATATATATATAAATTGTAGCCCACCGGTATCGGGAACAGGGTTCAAGCTACCGGTGGTCAGGGTTCCTGAGAGAGTAATCTCCTAACGATACGCGCTGTGTCCAGAAGTAACGCTTCTGAATCAAACCCTTGATCCAGTTGCCTGACGAGAGCCTCCTCAGGTGTTGGTCGATGCGCTATCATGTCATTGGCCATCACGACTATCGGCACAATGACTGCTGTATTCTTATTGAATTTTAAAAAAAACTGCTGAAGTATTATTATTATTTTGTAAGGCACAATAGCAGCTAATAAGCTAATGCGTGTGTTTCAAATAGCTTGGAGATATTTAATCTGTCCAGTCGGTTCTTGAAGCAATTCGTGAAGCCGTCATAATATTAAGTATGGAAGGATTTAATAACTTATTTTCTGGATATTTTCTAGGAAGGACGAAGATAGTGTTTGTACAGTAATAAAACTTTACTCTGAAAATATTCTTCTGAGATATCTTAATATGATTTCCACTATTGAGTTTCAATAAAGACCTAGAGTATGAACTCCTTTGAACTAATAATAAATCAACAAAGAAATAATATGTGAATAACATGATGAAAGCCAAACTTGAAAAAGCTCCGTTTTTTACAGTTTCATTTCCCCAGTCAAAATCTCATTTAAAATATGACATGACCGTCTTCAGACTCGCACATACTAGGGGAGTATGACACAAAAGCGAGGAGGCCTATAGGTACTCAGAAGTGGGTGGAACAAGGCTGCAAATGATGATGATGATGACCGTCTTACCGGGAACAGCTTAAAGAGAGGGAACCATACAATGGTGATGCCCTGGCCCCTCTTCCACGTCAGGGTCGGTATAGTCACGTTGGTCATACACTGTGAGAATATTGTCAGCAACGTGAATGTCCTGCAACAAACATTAACTGGATTTAAATTTGAACTCCCAGAAGTATTAAATGCTTGAGAGTTTTATTGTTAAACAGTTGTGTCTGCAGTGTAGATAAATGGATAGTTATTTTAGAAACCAAGCTGCTAGCCAACTGCTACACGTTTGGGATTGGTCATATTTAGTATTTAGCCGTAATGACATTTATTTATAGAAACGTCGATAGCTCAATCAGACATTCAAACGCAAAAGTTATTGTTTTTACCAAAACATGATGAAGTATGATGGCTTAGAAGTGATATTTCTTACAAAACTATATTAAATTAAAAATGTAATTTATAAATAAGAATAGAGAAGCATGTAACTTTATCTTTCATTTTATTCCAAACACACTTCTTGTCAACTTCGTTTGAACAAGTTTGAAAACAGGTTTCGTTTATACACGCCACTGGTTCGCTCAAGTGAAGAGATTACACAAGTCTAGGATCCTTTTGTACCCAGCCACCTGATTCAATACTATTCTTAGATACATTCATATCTTTCGCGAAACGTACCGTTGTAGGCGTAAACGAGAAAAGACTTCACTTAAAGCGATCTTCTTCAATAAAGAACATCGTAAATAATACCGAAAATGTGACGTCTTAACGTTTACGTTCCTTGTGAATAACTGCTGAATAAAACTGTTCATAATAACAAATTTGTTTCGTAAAACACGTGTAGCGAATTATTAAAATAGGTAAGTTTGTATTTATTTCTTCCGATTTCGAAATGCTTAAAATAAATATTATGTGCTAAGGAAATCAGCACGCTCCTTTCACTGCGGGCTAGGACTGAGAACGGGTTATTGAATTACTGTTCTCACGTAATTCGATCAATTGTCTGGAGAAAATAGGAAATGTATTGTCTTTCATTTCACAAAAACATTATTACAACGCAATATTTTATTATTCGACGAAAACAAAGGAAAACAGAGTGTTATAAGTTTAACGTGTGTATCTATGTGTCTGTCTGTGGTATTGTAGTCCTGAAACGGTTGAACCCAATTTGTTTTTTTGTTTTGTTTTTTGATAGATGAATGAATGAATGGTGGCTTAATCGAGAGTGTTGATTAAAAAACAATTGTTCAGCCGTTTGAAGATTATCAATCAACTCTTTTCGAATTGGAAAATGGATATGAGCATCCTCCGCAGGTCTGGTCAAGTCTATATTTGATATTCTGTTACCTTGAACTGATGCTGCAGCATCACCTGCAATTTGCGGGATACTCAACTTCCTCATTAACTAACAGCAGTGGTATCGTGTTTGGGCTCATTGGAATGGTCAGAATTAATAGGTTATAGATAAATGGTGATAGGGTCTAATGATGAAGTAGGAAGGAGAAATGAGGATAAATTAGTAACTGGCTTCACTTTAGGAACAATATGTACCTACAGCTGCGTCGATTTCGGCGAGGCACGTGTCGATCGTAGTATTTCTACTATCTCCTAGTAATATATAAAGTTGAAGTTAAATTGTAAATTTAAAAACCCTCGACACAAACAAAAACTTATAAAGAGTAATTTTAATATAAGTTGTAGGTAATATTTTGACGGCTAATGAAAACGCCAAACAAACAACGCTTATACCCTTAATGTTTTTTGGGAAATTATCAAATCGTGTCAGACTCTTACTGACTAAAATCCACCCGTGTTCCTTCGGTTGCCCTGTTGCCGGGGGCCACGATCTCCCTTTCGGTTTTCTTCGCACCCCCGGCAGGCAGCGGCCCTAACGGACCCAGTCAATTCTGCTGACTTCTCTTTGAGGCGCGCGTGGAACACAACGCGCCGTCTCGAGCAGTAATTAATGTATGCTATTGCAGAAAGGATAGCTGCTGTTAACTTCCTATTTTCATTAGCCGTCCCCCCACGCGACAACGCTTGGATCCAAATATTACCTACAACTAATATTAAACTTAAAGCCTTCAAAGGTCAATATATATCATGTTTTTTTTTTAATTTTTAGAGGTTTTTTACTAAGTTAAATGTGGTCGTTTTGCACAAGGAGCTCTGTTTTGAAACTATTTCACTAATTTACTTTCTCTATTATCCCATATTCTACTCAATAAAATTTACGAAGGCAATATTTTAATGCACTTAACAATATGTAACCGCAAGACCCACTTTTGTTTTCCAAACTTTTCTCAAATAGTGATCCCACGTCATTCCTCCGTTCATAGACACGACCCACAGAATATTCCCGCCGCCGCGCCGGGCACGCCTGCGGAACTGTCAGGCAAATATTTCCAATCACGAGATTGCAGTGCTCACGCAATCTCATTCCATTGTTCAGATGAAATAAATTAAATTTTAAATCAGTTAGAGCGAACCTCTGTGCGATATATCTAATATTCTTTTAGTTTTCGTAATTTTTTCTTCCCTTTGTGTGTAGGGAAATGTGTTAGGGAAAGAACAAGACATACTTCGTGGCCTCAAATAAATAAGAATGGGTAATAAGATGAAAAGGTGAATAAGTAAAAGTTTTAGTTAAATGACATTGTGATTATGTAACTAAACCTTTTCTAAAGAAATTCACACCGAGAAAATTAGAGTTTCAAAGCTCTGATGAAAACTTTACGACACATGCACGATTTGAGCTTTGTGCCTATTGTGTTTTACATCCCACATATTTGATAATGCCCGAAGGGTTAGGCAGAGGTGTACCTATAGTACACCCACATTTCGCCAGTTATGTACAAGTCCCATTTAATGCGGGGTGAGCTTATTGCCTAACCGGGCATGAATCCTGACTCCGGGTTGCAACTGAGAAATTCTTGATTATAAAACCCAATAACACTGCCCGGATTGGGAATCGAACCCAGGAGTTCATGATCAGCAGTAGCGCTTACGACCACTATACCAATGACGCAAAAATCGAGGTAGGAGGACAGAATCTACCGGAAAAATCTCGGAAACAGTTTATTAATATTCAACAAGCTCATGTGTTGCGGGGAATTAAAAATCGAATGCATGGCCGCCATGTTAGCAGCCCCTTTGTGGACGGAAGCATTGTTTGCGCGGACAAAGCAGCGCGCTTGCATCGCCGCACTGAACGCCCACTTCAATCACTAGTTTAGTAGAGTTATATAAACTTTGACAAAGTGGGTAGTTGGGAATTGTTACAGATTTAAAGCTTATTTGAGATGAGTGGATGAGTTAAACATTAAAGCTTCTTGTGAAACGATTTTTTTTGAGATGTATGAATAGAACTTTCGTGTGTGGTTCCAAGTTCCCAATGACGGGAAAATATTGACTGGGAGACCGAGTTACCTGGCGCTGAAGGCAAATCTTGTTCGAAAATAATGATTTCATATTTAATTCCATTCCTACGTTTCAAAACATAAATAACATAGCTAGCTTTTTTTTATTTTCTTAATTTATATTACGAAGCTTGGAAGCCGTCATTTTGGATTTTTTGCTCAAAGAACGTTATTCGCACCAAATCCATTGCGATTTCAATCGACTTGGAGAATGAAAAATTAGCTAAAACTTAAGTGGATCAACTTTCCTCCTTCAGACGTTTCATACGATTTGTAGAATCATTGGGGCTTTGCACTTTTCTTTTTTGTTTAGGGGATTTATTTTCATGATTATTTTATAAGAAGTTCTTGCAGTAATATTTTAGAATTGCAAGGGACTAATACACGGCTGCAAGTTCTTATGATGCTCGTTTGGATTCTTCTTTCTGGGATACGTTATCCGTCCTTGCATATCGATGACTCATTGAAGCAGCGTCTACACCGCGTGATGCTAAATCAACAAGATTTAATTTAGGTCCAATCAGAGCCTCCAGAGAGTTCTAGAATAGCTCCTACTTGGGTGAACATATAAAATACTCTGTTGGCTGTTGGCAAGTCCAATAGACGAATTGGTCCAGAAAATTTTGCGCTTGATTACACATAGTACGCAAAATATGCGCTTGGACGTGGAGTTACGGACACCAGCCCGATATACAATACAATATAATACAATAGGTAATCGGATCACCCGGTATTGAATCGAATGGCATATTTTATTGTTCTGAGGAATCTCCTATTATTGTCGGTCCGGGGAAAACGGGCAGAGACGATGAAATATTAAAAAAAAAATAAAAGTATATTTATGAGGAGTTCTACTCATACCTTGAAAAGAAACACATTTTAATCGATGAGCAAAAGGAATTTAGGAAAACAGGATAACAAATATGACAATTTATGACTTCTTGCATAAGGTAATGATAGATATGGACGTTAGAATTCCGGTATGCGCTATTTACTGTGATATAACGCAAGCTTTTGACTATGTAAACCATAACGTTCTACTGCAGAAATTAGAGACATATGACATAAGAGGATACATACTTAACCTTATAGTAAAGTCTAACCTAATTAACAGACAACAGTATACAGAAATAAATAAAATAAATATTAAAACAAAAAGAGAGGAATTTTAAATATCTGGCGAACGAACGCCTATTTACGGTGTCTCTCAAGGGAGCGTGTTTGGATCACTATATTTATCCTATATATCAATGACCTGCCTGATGCTATTAACTACCCCATGACCCTATTTTCAGATGACAGCACAGTGACTATAACATGTAATAATAAGACATTAATGGAACTTTGACGTCAATAATATCATGGTTAGATAGGAATAATCTTTAAATTAATTTAGATAAGACGACGATAATGCATTTTAGTCAACGGGTACATTCTGATATTGACATTGAAGCCCTCAACAATGGCACAGTATTAAATACAGTCGACGATACAACATTTCTTGGAGTAATGATAGACGCAAAATTGAACTGGAAAGCGCACATTGAATATATAAGCAAAAAACTGAGCTCGTCAGCGTTTGTCGTGTACAAACTGTCCGGAGAACTTAACCCCACCTGGGTTAAGTTCTGCGGACAGTGTTTGGTGACGGCCTATCATGGATTGGTAGCATCAATTCTGCGCTATGGTATCATATTTCGGGATAACTCTACGAACACGGAAATAGCGTTTAAAGACCAAAAGAGGTGTATTCGGGCTATGTTTTTGTTACAATCGACAGAAAGCTGCAGACCATTGTTCAAAAAATACAAATTATTAACTTTACCATCTCTATAGATTTTTGAAGTAGCATCGTTTGTAAAATCTTACCCCCAACTCTTTCCACGACATTCTGACACTTTTCCGCGCAACAGACGTGACAATAGCCAACTTTGCTTGCACTCGGCAAACACTGCCCTCGTGAGGAAAAGCTTTTTTTGTATGGCCCCGAAAATATACAACAAAATTCCACAGTCATATAGAGCTATGGCAACAAATAAATTTAAAAACAAGATTCGAAATCTATTAACGGACAAGTGCTATTATAATATAAATAACTTTTTGACAGATACCTTTTGACATGCTTGAACTTTATATTATTATTTCTATAGTATTCTCATAAAATTTATTCATGAATGTTAGTGAACCAGGCTTTAGTCTTTGGTTTATTGCATTAATTATTTGTTTTTATATAAAAAAATTGTACGCCTCGTCAGGCAAAACATGTACGGACTTTTTACCTATTTAAGATCTTGCATGCTCGATTTGTGTGTAAACGCATGTTTGACAAATAAATTATCTTTATCTTTAATAAATTGATGTAAGTCAGTGTTATACAAAAAAGTATATCTACCTACGTAGTACTTAATCGAGTGTTACTGTGTACTGAATGATCTTCGTTCCATTAACTGAATGCCGGCGTAACGAACGATCTGTCACCTTGAGCGCTCTTATAGCATCAAACATTTTCTGGAAACTTTTAGATGAGTCAATCCAGCTATATATTTTTCCTAGCCAATAAAAGCTATATGTAGTGAATTTTTATTTTATACAATTATTTTTGACAACAAATTAAAGACTTTAAAGATTAAAGTTTAACACCATAATTAACTATTCCACAAGATATCTAACAAAGGACCAGAGCTTAATTAAGTATTTATCGGATAACTGCTTCAGATTACCGAACAATGTATCCTTAAACAAAATTCCCGACTTACCCTCATACGCGAATGGTTTAAATTCAAAGAAGGCAACAACGGGTTTACCGCCAAAGTACGTTTAATTACAAAATGGCGGCTATTACACGGCGAACATCAAAGGAAGGGTAATCCGAAACGAACTCGTTCGAATTACACGAAGCTGGAGGGCAGTACACTGTGTTATGTGAAGATAATGGAAGTAGGATGAAGTTTCAGGAGGTAATGACATGTACATGAAACTGACAGGGCCTTTAAGTTGGTATTCTTACGCCTATCTAGCGTAGTTAGTCATAAGATAAACATATTTAGTAATTCATGGTGCAGGCCTAAGTATGTGGTTCGAGGGAAGATCGCGTTTATTTAATTTTACTTATCTAATCTCAACTTGAGCAAACCTCCAGCTTTTGAAAAATCTTGTATGCAAAAGGATAGAATTGAAAACAAATAACT
Source organism: Omphaloscelis lunosa (assembly GCA_916610215.1). Lineage (NCBI taxonomy): Eukaryota > Metazoa > Arthropoda > Insecta > Lepidoptera > Noctuidae > Omphaloscelis > Omphaloscelis lunosa. The sequence continues at coordinate 21,897,361 of OU744246.1, forward strand.
TGAAAAAGTTTCCCAAGAAATTAACACGAATTAATATTTTTTCCTCTATGGTTCAAAATTGCAATAAAATCTCCAGAGTGTTAAATAAAAAAACAAATTTATCTTAAGATCAATACCAATTTCCCGTATTACGCATCCAAACTTCTTGACAGTATAAACTTGTCAAACCAAATTGCGAAATCTTTTCCCGCGTCGAACACGAGGGTACTTCTCAGTTCGCAATGCGGAACAGCAACTTTTGGGAACAGTTAGCATAAATAAAAATACATGCTTATTTTATTGATTTGATAAGAGATTTATGTATGAAGTTAAGTATTGTGTTTTGTTTGTTATTAATAGGTAATACTTTAATTAATATTTATTTTTAACCTTCAGCCTACTAATAGGAGATTTACGAAAAACGGACTCCTAAATTAAGTCGTGTTGACTTCTACTGACCAGTGACCATTAAAAAAAAACTTAAAATTTTAATATATTGTTCGGCAACGGCAACCAAAAAAAAAATTATGATCGTATCCGAATGCCTTTATTATTTATTGTATTTTGTAACTTACTAACACTATGAGTCTTGTTGCTTGAATTTTTAAATTAAATTATCTTTGGTTTGACGGAATTAACATTTTTTTTTGATAAACCAATAAAGATGATATTCAGTTCTATTCAGAGTAATGCAATTTTATTGAGTTACTTTGTGGAAATAACCTCATCACCACTGCATTCAAAACGATGATGGAAAACATCTTGAGGAAACCGGCATGTCCTAGAACCAAAATTCGAAGACATGTGACATCTACCAACCCACACTGGGCCCGCATGGTGCCCACTTACCAGCCCACTTCCTATCGAAGAGAGAAAGTGCCTGTGTCCCAGCAATGGGATTATTCTAGGCTGATTAGTGCATAGAACATTAGTAAAAATTAGAACAAAAAAATAGATGAAAGAATATTGCATATCCAGATAAACTCAATGATTACACTTGGCAATAGCAATATTGGAACGATTCAAATGAGCAAAGTTACACATATCACACATACAAAAGCAGTAAAATGCACATAGCAATACAGATAGACACTAGTAGAGCATAACTTAAGTTATGTGAGAACTGATCGTTACATTCTTATCCTAACTTATAAATTACAATACAGTTGTCAAATCAAATCAAATAATCTTTACAATGCATGTGCTCAAAAAGAGCGTTTTCCAAGCAGCCAAACTGTGAGGAAAGTACCACTTTTTCGCACTAATGCTTATTACTTTTCAGTTTTCTTTAAATATTTTAAACTCCATCGTCAACCCGAAGCAGAGTTTTTATTATTTAAGAAAAAAAATACAGTTGCATGCTCGCTTGCATGCTGCATGCTTGCTGCATGCATGATGTATGCTTATTTGCATGCTTCTTACAGGGAAATAAAAACCACATGTTCACAATCAACTGTTTTATTGAGTGATATTACATGCAACGCCAGAGCCGTGACAAAAGCCATATTGCTTTTGCATCTTTACATTATTTTTTTTGTTACTTAATGTTTATTAATCTAAAGTCCTAATAAATAAACATTAAATCATTTAAATTTAGGACTTATAACTTTTATTGAAAACGGTTTTAAGGCCTTTGTATATTATGGATTGTAATATTTATGACAAACAAATTTATGGTATGTTATATTATGTGACATTAAGTTCGGACAAGTTATTATTGGGACAAATGATGATTAGGACTGAAAACATTAAGGCATTTTAGATTATGGATAAAAAGTTATGGAACACAATGAAGAACCATAATGTACACATACAGGTGGATAGAAAACAATTATGAACCTATCGGGTACAGCAACATTTTAATTAAGTAGGAGATAGGAAGAGCGCTTTAATGATTTTCTATATTACTAAATATTTAAATTATTTCCTATCTCAGTCTATTTCAGTCTGCGCTCGGTGCTTGGTGTGGCAACACGCCGTGTTCGAGTTCGCGATAAGTCAATCGTCATCCTGAGGATGCCTCGTTGAGAGGTGAAACACGTGTCGATTTCTTCCAGGGTCTTTTTAAGACTCTTTAGAAATAGCTAAGCGGAACAGGTTACTAAATATATCCACATCATCATTTTTTTTATTATTTCCTATCTATCTGTTTTTTACAACAATATTAAATATTATCACTTATCACTCATTTATTTATTTTCTGAATATAATGTGTAGGTCAATCTATTTATTTATTACAAACCTTATATTAGCTTGCTTCGTTCGTATGTTTCCAGTTACTACAATAAAATACCATTTTTCAAGCACTTCCTGGCATCCGATCGAGCTGAAACTTGGCATACTTATATAACTACGGAGATATTTAAAAAAAAATGGTACTATGGAGCTCGTCTGATGGCTATAAGAACTCCTCAACTAAATAAGATATCGTCGTTGAGTTTGAACTCGTTGGTTTTGTCTTGAGAAGAACAATAGCCTGACATGGTGTCCAGGGTCTGATGATGGAGCAGGAAAGTGACCGTTGGAACTCCTCAATCTAACGAGATAGCATAATCGTGTTTGGATTCATTGGTTATGTATTGACATGTGCTATTACACGAGATAGTGTCAAAGGTCTGATGATGGAGCCGCAAGATGATCACGGGCATTCCTCAACCACACCCAGCCCTGTCTTGTTTCTGTCCAGGACCAGATGGAGCTGAAAGATTTATCGAGTCTGGTTAAAACACGCTGGGATCGGTGCATTTAATTAATTCATTCATCCATAACCTTCAGCCTACTACCAGGAAGGCTCATCATTATTTTCCCACTCGATATTAAATTAACGCAGAGGACTAGGATTTGAAAGAAAGAAAATTGTATTGATAAAGAGTTTCCAAAATGCTTTTTTTTTATACTGTACAATAAACTACCTCGACTCCCTCGTTGGTCTAGTGGTCGCAAGCGCTACTGCTAAGTATGAGGTCCTGGGTTCGATTCCCGGGTCAAGCAAAATGTTATTGGGTTTTTCTATCTGAAATTTCTCAGTAGCAGCTCGGAGTCTGGATTTGTGCCCGGTTGATGGCAATAGGCTCGCCCCCTATTACATGGGACTTAAACATAACTGGCGAAATGTGGGTGTGCCTGTGCTACAGGGACACCTCTGCCCAACCCTTCGGGGAAACAAGGCGTGATGTTATGATGTTATGTACAATAAAATGTGTCAAATTGGAAGTTGTCGAGATGGGACGAAGCCGAATAAAGCTGCGGGGTAAATGTACCCTCGTTTCTACATTTCTATGCCAAGTATACGCTTTTCGATTTTAAAGTCAAAGCACCGTCTCTTTAGTTATAGAATATTAAGGTATTTGTTTAACAGAATTGTACAGAACATGTAAGTATTATGCACTTCACCGTCATATACTCTACGACAAGTATTTGTATTCTAGATTCCTAGGTATTGGACTAGACTACAGGATTTAGACCGATACCTACATAAATACCTAATCTTATCACTAAATACATAACCATGCATACCCAGTAACTAGGTTGTGGAGGTCAGATAGGCAATCGCTACATGTAAAATACTGGTATTCAGCTGCAGCCGGTTAGACTGGAAACTGACCCCAACATTATAGTTGCGAAAAGACTATGCATTATGATGAGAATAAATAATAGCGCATTATAGAAAATGGGCTTTACAATTATCTATAGACTGCTACTATTTATAGTAGATTAGATTTACAATAATTTATAGAAACTGTATAATCCACAAGAAATATTTTTATTTTTTATCATAGAAAATGGGCTTTCCAATGATCTACATCTATATTAATATTATAAAGAGGAAAGATTTGTATTTTTGTGTGTAACGAATAAACTTAAAAACTACTGGACCGATTTGAAAAATTCTTTCAGCAATGGATAGCTACATTATCAGCGAGTAACATAGGCTATATTTTATCCCCGTACTCCCACGGCAACGGGAATTACGCGGGTGAAACCGCGTGACGTCCGCTAGTTATTACTAAATTGATAGAATTGATTGTGGTAACCATAACATACCTACAGATTGGTTTATTAGGTTATTCGAGTACACAAATTATTGTTTTAAGCAGACTGAAAAAACTGCTAGCATCGACGGCACCCATTGCACGCTTTTATAATTTCTAACGTCCGTCCGGTATTATCGTGGCCGTCCACGTCCAAGTGACGGTATTTCAATAACACAGGGTAGTAAAATGTATCGAAATATATGAAGGCGTTTTTAAATTTCTGCCCGCGATACATTACATGGACGTCGACTTCCACGATAATATCGAACGTTAGAAATTGTAAAAGGGCACTTGTAATAGAAGTGTAAGTTTCATGTTCGCTTCCCAAAACCTAGTCCATTATATCCCTAATTAACTGATACCACGCCATAAGTCAACAGTGTCACCACAGTTAATTAGCGGCGTATTTGATAGCTAATAACCGGCTCACGGTTCATATAACTTTAATGACATGTTACAAATTATAATTAGCTTATTGGCTTAGTCAGGGAAATTAATTGTTAAGCAAATTGACTACAAACCTAAATTATCAGTATCAAAATCAGAATTAGCCGACGTTCGCACGGACGTAATAAAATCGCGGCGGGATTTTATCGCGCACTGGATTGTCAACTCTCGATGTCAAGCCGAGCGTTGAAACTCCAACGCGCTGGGACACACTCTCGTCCCAGCGCGTTGAAAAAACACATTTGGATTTTCAATTCTAGGCACTTAGCTGAGCGTTGAAAATAATGTGCACGAAAAAAAATCGCCGCGATTTTATTACGTCCGTGCGTACGTGGGCTGAATGTCAAACTTTGACAGGTGTATGAAATGGCTATAAAACGGTAAATTACCGAAGGGTGTCAAATTGGTTAACAATTAATTTCGCTGACATTATGTTGGTTTAAATTATAATGATTTTAATAGGTAGGGTTTTGATTTCCAGTGCTGATTATGGCAATATTTTCATTACACAACATCATAATTTAAAGTAGGTACTGAGAACATTGAGAAACAATAATAAACTACAGGTATAAGATGTCATTGAGTTTCAAAGAATTCCTAACTTTTCCAAAACAAAGGATTAATACCGTCAAAGTAAACTGTGATTCAGTTTCAAGAGAGACATTCAGACCAAGTGCAATTTCATTGTTATTTATTTTACAACCAACGAGCAACTCTTTATTTCGTAGTGAAATACTGCAATCTGAACATCTAGACAAAATATTCTCTTAAATTCTTTGTGCCAGTTAGTACGCTCAGACGTTGACATCACTAGATTTCTCTTCAGTAGATTAATAAAATGAAGTCGACGAACGAAGAAAAGTCAATTAGAATAAATCAGGAGGGGTGAACTTCCGATCAAAAGTTAATTGGATTAGACCGAGAGTGATTTTAAATACTATTTGTAATGATATCCTCCGGTGATTGCTTTTTTTTATTGTAAGACGCGCAAAAATAGAAACGAAAGAACTAGGATGCCAGAAATGAAAGGCATTCTCAAATCTTAGAATGCCCTGAAATTTGTCTTAGAACTGAACATGTATTTTTTTTTAAATCTTATAGTCATTCTTCTAATATAAAGCATTTAAAAGTCGGATGGAATGGATCAGAAAACCAGCAACAAACCCGCTTTTCGTGCTGACAGCGCGTGTCCCCGTGTGTCCCGCGTGCTTAAACTACAAAATGTTATTTTAATATTCTCTTTGCTTCGTGAGGTATACATGAAATACAACATAGTTAGTGGCCGGGGCTGGATGCAGATGAAATCAATAGAGCGCACTTGTTGCAGCCGGGAGAGGCCGCGCGGCCGGCGACCCGGTTGCCATGGCGACCGCTCACCTCTCTCGACCTTTTATGAAATCCTAGTACCGGACGCGGGAACCAAAATATTTATTTGGCAAGGTTTCGACGAATATTTCGAAACGATTATTTTAAAATCATGGAAGATTTACACCGAAATTTTGTCAATCAAGAAATGTTTTTCATATTCGTACTGAAGCTGAATGAGCATTTTATAACATTTGAAGGGTAATAATAACAGTTAGAACGCGTATTTACGATATTAATTAACCCTTTGATATTCAATCAGATTAGAAACGGAAGTCGCAATAATTTGTCAATGTAGGTATGTACCTAATTATACCGAAACCAAAAAAATATTGCTCATTTTATTTTAGGTAAAGTTTCTTACAATATAACCCTAACTGTTTAGTAATCTGTACCATAAACTGCTAACAATCCAAATTAGTTTCAATCACGAAAAGTTCCAAAGGAAATTGGAACCGCCATTTTCTAAGTTGCCAAACTCGGGCCTAACAACACAACAACGTCTTTATGGCCACGGTTGCGTGCGCTGTCAACAAGTGGCAATTTTGTTTCCAACATTAATAACCCTTACTTAGTGACCGGAACTACTTCAACACGAGAACTAAGTACTTGTTCATTAACGAATCTATGAGTATAGTGACCAATATACCTAAAGGAATGAAAAATTTGTATAAACAGAGTAATACTTTACTCATAATTCGCTATTTCATTGCACCGATCTGTTTCTTAAACAGATTATTCTGTTTTTATGTAGAGTAAGTCAAATGAAAAGACAATTTAGTAAATTTTCATACATTTTCCAAAGTAGCGGATGAAGCGGGTAAAACTAACTGGACTATAATATACGACTCTCTTGATTATCTTAGTCAAGCTGCAGTTTAAAATATGTCTGTAACATAAAAATTCTGATGGTACCTTAAATGAATTTTCTTATAAAATTTAATATTTTAGTTCGGAAAAGCGTAGATGAAAATACTACCTAACTTTAGGCTGACTGTGACATTTGAAAAGTTGCGCTTGGAAATATAATTTTTAACTGCAACTAGTTTAAATTAAATTGTTTTTTTTTTAACCTGTACCAAAAGTCTAAAAGCTAATATTATGTTATTTTATTTTGGCAAACAATCTGAAAAACAAACATGGTAATATTGTTAAAAACCGTTCCCTCAGATTACATCGCAAATTCTCTACAAATCCACTTACGACATATAGGTACATATAACGCGGGCTCGTCCCGGTATATTTAAAGAACGAAAAAGGATATTACTGCTTATTGCTATACAAAATATAATGTTCTAATAAATAGTGAACTCTGCTATAGTGAAATATGGTAAGTTTTCCATTAGCCGAGACGCTAATAGGGTTACTCGCCCCGAGTCGCCGCTGCTCTCTCGCCCCGTCCCGGATAATCTATTAGTCGAGACTCCTCGTGGACCCCTTCCATAAGTTACTTTCGTTGATAAAAATAGGGATTTAATAGTGTGTAGTTGTGTAGTTTTTGCTGAAACTTAACTGTATGCTCATCATCCTTTCTGATGATATTCGAAATTATTAAAACTCCAATGACTTTTTTTTATAAGCGCTTTATTATAATTGCCTCTATTGTCTAGATAGAAGTCGCGAGCGCGACTGCTGAGCGTCTCAGTTTCGAACCCTTGGTGGATCAGCAGCCCCGAGTCTGCATTTGTGCTCAGTAAATGACAAAAGGCCTGTTACATGGAACTTATAACATGACTGATAAAACATAGGTTTACCAACTATACCCACACCTTTATCGAGCCGATCGGAAAATACTTGACACAGTTCTCCCGGGAGTGCGGGTTGCAGCTTAAAAACCCGTTGCCATGCAAATTAATATATTGCATACAGAATAATTCCAGTGATTGACATTCGGCTCAACTGCACAACATATCAATCAACAAGTCGCCGGACATGTCGATGGCCTATATTTGAGCGGGACACTGATAACTAGCCCGATACGGATCGATGGAGCCTGCAAGCTAGTGCGTTAACCTCTGACATTCTGCTGGCCGCCTGGTACAAATTCTGCGAAACCCACCTAACACACTTTTTAATTTTTACACCGATTTAATTATTAATTAAAATAAACCTTACCAACTAAACACATACGCAGTATTAGCCCAGTCTTTGTTACAATCATAGATCTCGCATGTACCTATCTAAATTATAGGAAGCCACGGCACTATTAATTAGCGTACATACCTGTTTTTTTTTTAGTGGCCGACCAAACGAAACTTTGTGTTACAGATAATATGCCTAGGAAGGAAACGAATTTCTTTTTGCCGCCCATCACTATGAAGTGAAACATTGTACTTCCGCAAACGCTTCAGTTTAATTTAGTCCCGAGCTCCGGAACAGTTTACGAGTTCCCTGGGATTCTGTGATTCCCTGAGTGTGACTGCTTTGCATAGTGAATCTCGGCTTACAAGAGTTACACTCTCAATAGCAAATGCGTGGGTTTTAATACGATGTACATCTTTCACAGACATGCAAAACTCGTCAAAGGTAAAGTTACAAAGGAGATCTCGCTTTGAAACTGCATAATACGTATAATTTACCGAAATTAGAACGGATATGTAGGTTTGGAGAGCGCCTATTTGGTTTCAAGAAAACATCAATTTGACATCCGCGTCACCAACTTACAACCGCCTACTTCGGGAAGTAGGTTACTGAGGCTTTTCGGGACGATTTGAATTATACATTGTGTCGAGCATTTTCTATGCACCCACCACCGCAGCAGGAGGTGAAAGTTTACAGTTTATATATTTGCAGTGTGAGCACAGTAGCTACGGATCGCAAGTTCGATTCCCGCAAGTAATAATAATAATATAACAGCTGCATATTGTATTTCGATGCCAGTGTGTTTGTTGATATTTGATTTTGACCAAACACCTCCAAATTGATATTTAATTATTTAGATACAGCATAAGGGGTGTGAAAAGACTGGCTGTAGCTTGTATTAAACGCAATGAGTGTACTGACTATTGTAATACAAATCTTTTAATCTTACTAGTATTGATATTGTGAAAGTATGTCTGTTGTCCCACTTTCACGTAGAAACAGTCCAGCGCAGCGGTTCGACGTGATTCCTTGCATAGAGACAATTTATGAGCCGGAGAAGGACATATACTTTTTAACCCGGACAAATGCACGATTACTGTGGAAAAGACCATGGGAGCACTGCCGCGGGTCAAAGCTAGTAGATCATTAAGTTAGATAGACTCACCCGGCCGCTATGCCCCACTGCTGCGAGGCCGCGTCCGCCGCGTGCTCGAACAGGGTCAGCCCCACCAGCGCCACGGTGGGCGCTATCGTCAGGGGGGTCACGAAGCGCAGCAGGGAGCCGATCACGCCGAAGTAACCTGGACAAATATGAAAAGTCATAATAAAAAAAATGTATAAAAGCAAAAATGCAATGCAATGTGTAAAAGCCGTAAAAATGTCCATAAAAATCCACCATTTAACCCTTTTAGGATATGAATTTTCAAAAATCCTTCCTTCGTATAAATATGGAACTTTTGTGCAGTTTCATGCTTTTAGAACGAGCCGTTTAAGCTGTGTGTTGTCTGCCAGTGAATTAATGAATTTAAGATATTTATTAAGTAGATTCAAACGCTGAGAAATAGCTTCATTAACTTCATAATAAAAGATATGCCTAAGCTCCAAAAAGTCCATCCTTCACAAGTTCCTAGTGTTTGTTGACTGTTTTTTTATTCGTTGTTTTCTTGAGTTTATCAGATATCAGTCCATTAAATTATTTGATAGGTGCTTGGTCCAATCTGGTAGAATTGAAAGCCATCTCATAGATGAAAAAAATACACGAGACAGAGAAAACAACGTTAGTATATTCTCATCTACAAATCTCAAGTTTCTAATCGCTCTTTGACGCTGTCCCACACTACACATAATATCGATTATATCAAGATTGCATACTATATGCTCTGCAAATGCTGGTATATTAAATTTTAATAGTAGTGAATATAGGGCGCCTTGACGATCTAGGTCATCTGATTGATCTAGCCGCTGTAAGCCGGTTTAGAACTCAGTAGATACTTAGTCCGCACGTCTGTTAGATACAGTTGGAGTTGTAGACATCGTGACAGCTTCCACTACGGATTGAAATGTGATCTGTTTCCGAGCTTGTTAAAAGTTTTGTTTATTTTCCGGAATTAAAATTATTTACTGGCCTTGTGCAAAAATAAGGCTCGACTTTCATCAACATTTTCAGATCTTGGCCTGAAAACGTAGTAAACAATACTTCCACTTTGAAATGATTAAATTAAACGAAAATAGCAATTAAAAGGAACCAAGTTTGTAATTAAATAACACAACCTTTTACCACATGACTAATCGACTTCATCAAGCACTTAGATGATGAAAAACATGAAAGTCTTTCAAAGTTCTGTTAAAAAAAAAAAAAACTAGGCAACGGTAAACGAGAGTACACTTTTAGAAAGTAAATTTTGCATCAAAGCACTGCGGAGGTATGCGCCTGCGCGGAAACATGGAGATAATGGAGATAATTTAGTTACGTAGGCTGGTATGTACATAGTAACAACTCTTGGCTCGGGAAAGCCTATTAGTTTATTACTTTGTTAGCAAAAAATGGGTCCTCTCTGGGTTAATTAAATTCGTGTTGGGGTGTTGGCAAGTTTGTTATGGAATTGCGTTTTCTAGTTTACAGTATATTTAACGTTTAGTCTTTAGGAAATAGTGTAAATAACTCAAGTAGTGTTGCTTAGGAACCTAGCTTGTTGTTGATAAATTGATCACCTAAATCTTATTTTATAAATTGGTCAAAGATGACACTTACTACTTTGAGAAGAAACACCGAAATAAACTCAAATGGCAAAGTTTGTTTTAAAGTCCGCACTAACATTGTATTTAATGGAAAGATCTTAAAAAGCAGAAATGCGTAAGCCACGATAGGCAGGAGGAGTCACACTCAGAGACAAGGTGGACAACGAATATATTAGAGGGAGCTTCAAGGTTGCAGAAATAGCGGATAAAGTAAAAGAGTCCAGACTGAGATAGCATGGTTATGTACTTCGACGAACACATGAACATGTCGTGAAAAATTGCCTTTCCATTGCTACAAAGAAGAAAGGAAGAGGAAGACCTTAAACCACATGGATGACGAAGGTCTAAAAGGATATGAGGGAGAAGGGGACTTACGGAAGATGATGCACAAGACCGAAATAAATGGCGTCGCATGATTGGGAAAGCCGAGCCCGCGTAATGGGGAAAGACGAAGCCAAAGAAGAGGTCAGAAAATATAAGGACTATTAGATGTATACATGATACATATATGTCAACCATCAGTCTTATCGAGGGGCATCGTGTTGTGGAGGTCAGATAGGAAGTCGCTCTATCTAAAATACTGGAATTCAGCTGCATCCGGTTAGACTGGAAGCCGGCCCCAATATAGTTGGGAAAAGGCTAGGCAGGATAATCATATGAGGACAATTGTGACATCATGACCTTCATGAGAACGGGGGCCGAATGTAGGCGCGTTTTAGTTTAAGTTTTTCTAAAGACGCGGAGATTTACAATCACAAGGTAAGCATTATTCAGTATAAGATAAGTATTTGATACTTTCATCGATAACATGAGTAGTTAGGGCGAATTTCAGCAATGAAACTGAACACGATCAGTATTGCATCTGAACTGCGACCAAGAACTGTCAGTGTCATCATTGCTGTGGGAAATATAAAAAAAAATTATTTGCTAACTCACCAAGAAACACCTGAAACAGCGCCGACACAGCTATAGCTCCGGACAGTTCACACATCCTGCTCATCCAGACCTCCTGCTGTTCCTCATCCGTCATGGCGTCCAACACCTCGTCTGCAGGGCACTGCCATTGCGGCAGGTTGAGGATAGCCAGGGTCGGCACCAGGAAGGAGATGGTACCGCCTTGCACGATGGGCAGGCGGCAGCCGAACGTCGCTTGGAGCCAAGTTATCAGACCTTGGGGAAAAAAAAAAAATTAAATGAAATATTTATTCCTCGATTTTGGTTATTGCACCTTTTTTTTTTTTTTTTTTTGTTTTCGGGGGGAAACCTTCAAAAGGCGCCCGGGCTTTGGGGATAAGACCGGGGAGTGTGGGATTTTTACCTCACTAAAACCACCCCGGTGGTCACCATCTGCACATGGAAGGGGCACCGTTACCTCTCAAAAGACCAATCCGGCACCCCCTCTGTGCAGCGCCTGTTATGGCACATCTCTGGGGAGACTGTAAAGGGTTCTCCCCGAAACCGTCTGTGCAAGTGTGCAAGGCGGCACGTGACCACTGTGCGCCGTCTACCCTGAGGTCACTCTGAGCGGACAGAGTCCCCACTCTAAGCGCCCGTGACCCCTAATTCCCGCCTGCCCTAAAGGTTGCAGACGGGGTTTTTGGCGTGTTAGGCGTCGAGGCGGTTGCCTCCCCGACGCCTTCTCCTACGAGCGGGATCAGCCCTCTCACGATCCCGCTCGGCAGCCTCCTTCTGAACCATCACGGTCTCACAGAAGGAGGCCATTTCTCGCCAGTTCTCCGACACCGCCAGCATAGACTTAACTACTGCTGGCAGAGACAAATCTCGCCCGATCCTGGCGACCAGGACCCGTCTTTCAGCAGCCCACGCAGGGCACTCCTCGAGCGTGTGCTGTGCAGAATCTATGCCACCTCCGCAATGATGGCAATTTGCCGTGGCCTCTCGCCCAATCCTGTTCAGGTACTCACCAAAGCAACCATGCCCGGTCAGTACCTGAGTGAGCCTATACGAGATGCGCTCCTTTCTTTTCAGCCAGGCTTCGAAGTGCGGTAGGACGGCTTCGACAACGCGCTTACGCGAATATTGTGGCTGTTGCAGCCGTTCACGCCACCGCTCGAGCGCGTGTCGCCGTTCCTGCCGCCTCAGCCGCGCAACAGCGATTCCTGGCACGCCATTGCCACTTTGGCGGATGACACGAATTCGGTCATAGACCCTCGCGTCCATATCCGCCAAGATGTCCAGCGGCGGAAAGCGTGCCAAGAGAGTTGCCGCCTCAAAGGATACAGTTCGGTATCCTCGTGCGATGCGAATAGCCATTTTCCGCTGCAGACTGTTGATTTTAGTCCTGCAGCGTCGGACGCCTGACAGCCTATTTGACCAAACAGGCGCCCCATATAGGACCATCGATCGCACGACACCCGCGTAGAGGCGACGAACTTCTTCTCGCGGTCCACCGAGATTGGGCAACAGTCTGTGCAAAGCACCCACTGCCATCCCGACGCGGGGAACTAGGCGCTCGAAGTGCTCTTCGAAGCCCCACCGACCATCTAGGGTAAGGCCGAGATACTTAATGTATCGACCCACCTGGACTTGCGCATTTCCAACTCTGACCAACGAGCTGGGTGGTTCTCTGCTCCTCGGTAGTTTGTGGAACCAAAGCGCCTCAGTTTTATGAGGCGCTATCTCTAAACCCAGCCCGCGGATCGTCGCCACGACTTTTGCCACTCCGAGCTCGGCAAGCTGGATGGTCTCTTCAAAGGTGTCGCCGCCGGCCAACACCAGGGTGTCATCCGCGTAACAGACTACATTAACGCCAACGGGAAGGTCGACACGTAGGACCACATCGTAAGCGAGATTCCACAAGAAAGGACCTAAAACCGACCCCTGTGGAACCCCACACGTAATCTCCCTTGGTTATTGCACCTACCCATTTCTAGTATCTGCGTCATCCAAAAGTAGACTGGTAGGAATTACCTACCGAAAATAGTTGAGAATTAAAAATAGCTTTATTGCCCTTATTGCCTCATGCTTCTAAAATTACCAGCAGAGATGTACGGTGGGCTGCATCAATTGATGCACGGTACCTTAGTCAATAAGTCAAGCATCTTTCTGAAATTCCTGCTGAATTGATTAGTTCACCATACGATACACATGTCTGACTGAAATTTTGCCGAGCCCTTGAACTTGAACTGCCATAGTTTTAAGTAGGTCTAGGTACTACGTGTAAAAAAGTGTACCAAGTTGGCAAGCACGAGCAAGAGTTCACCTCGCCTCTGCGGTGAAAGTTAAGTCACTAGCAGAATACAAAACACTTGCAAGCAATGTATATCAAACACATTTTATGAACTGGTTGCCATTCGGGGGTGTAACTCAGTGGTAGAGTGTCTGCTTCGCATGCTGAAAGTCCTGGGTTCAAATCCCAGCACCTCCAAAGATGATATTTTTTTGGAATTGAATTGATATTTTTGTAGGCATTTTTTGTTTACTTTAAAATACTAAACTTAGATTTAGATTATACATAAGTACATTAAACCCAATAACACTGCTCGACCCGGGAATCGAAAGCAGAACCTCATGCTCCGCACCAGTAGCCCCGGCGACCACTAGACCAACGAGGCAGGCACTATACCTAAGTCAAGACAATATACCTACAAAAGTACTTATCTATTAATAGTCTTTCTCCTAGTAATTCGTAATAATTATGAACTGAAGAAAACATTCAGTAAGTACCTATCCGTATATATAGTATATATAGAGTAATATATATATAGTAGAACACATTTTATTATTCCAATTAAAATGTGCAGCCGAAACTATGAAAAGTTTCAGACAATTTCAGTGAAACTACGAGAATAAACCCGGCGAACTGTACGTCTGTATTGCAGGATAAAATATGAAAATGAAAGTTGGGTAATGTTACTTAGCTCGCGAGCTAATTGCTTGTATCGTAAGTTCAGAGCAAGCAACTTGCATCCATTTACACTATTCTATTTGCCGCAGGCGTTGTGAGAGTTCTTATTTCGACACAGACGGAGAAATGAAGCAGATTTTTTAAATTTTGCATGATGAAGTTGTTATTTCTGCCACATATAAAATATATACGAGTACAGATTAGATGTACATATGGGATGCCATGTTATTTATATGCAACTCGCGTTTGCAATATACATGCTTTAAAGAGAATATTTTAAACGTGCGGGTCTATATTTAAACGCACTGGGTTTAATATTCTGTGGTTGTGTTCAGTGGTCGGTAGAACAAGGGATGCGAATCAGGATAAAATAAAACGTATTAAATTTCACTCTGATTGAACACCACTTGTTTCCCGAAATATTATTACATTGCAGGGAAACATGGAAGCGAAAATACTTTAATTTGGGTGTACTGAAATGTTAAAACCCGCGGTTTGTCCTGACTGCGTGAGATATATTTAAATAATAAGTATTACGAAAATATACTACCATGACGACGTATTTGATGTCCTTCAACAATTATGAAGAAGATGAGAAAAAACAGGTGCGGTCGGCACGTATGGTTTATATAAAAAAATCGCCATCGCCATCTTGGATTTTCATTTTGACCTCACCTTTGACCACTTTTTGGCTTTACCGCCCTCGAAAACTATGAAAATGTTACCCATAATGAAAATTTTGTAATTTTTCTCAGCCACCATCTTAGATTTACAATTTAAAGTCACTATCGTCTTTAACACCTCGAAAACCATGAAAACGACTCCCATGACGAAAAATTTGATAATGTTCACTGCTGCCATCTTAGATTTATATTTTGACCAAATTCACACTTTCTCTCTATCGAATTAGAATAAAACAATCGCCAGTATGAACGCTTTTTCGCGTCACGACTTCTGCCAGATTTTTACTTCTACCGAGAACTGCGTTCCAAGAAAACATCATAAACCTACATTATTTCCCAACTGTCAAATACCTGCCTCTGCAGTTATCAATGTTTCTGACATACGAACCTGTGAGTTAGAACTCGTGGCAGGTATATCTGAATACCTTTGGGAGCCCTTCATCAAACCCTATTTATACAGATACAGAAACGCCAATACCTATTCAACTAAACAAAATTAATCACAGCTAAACAAACCTTCTTTATTTGTTCCTTGTTACGAAAGGTATTTAGTGACGTTATTATATAAGTAATCGGTTTATTGCCCTATAAAGTACGTACAGTTGTTACCTACAATGCACCTGCTATCTTTCTTATCATACGTTTTATCAGTAGGAATTATATTAATTTCAAGAGCAAGCCCAACCAGCAAAAAGTAGGCTTACAACAATCTCAAGACAACTATTTTTTTGCTCTTACATCACTCCTATATAATTGTATAAGCCTGGGTTTGGGCACCAATTATAAGCATATTTAGTTTAATATCAATCTAATATCAGTCTATTTGAATGCTGTTTGCGCTTACAGTAATCTAGCCAAAATTGATTTAAGCCGTCTTAGGCTAATATTGCTTTTACGTAAGTATCTTGTAAGCCTGCATAGGCTTATATTGGTCTAAGGTTAGAATCGTTTGAGGCAAAACAAGCTCATTATGATTTTACGACAGATCAAACTTAAAAATTCATGCAAGTGCTGGTTTCAAAATTAAAACGGAAGAAAAAACAATAAATGAAAACAATTAAAGTTGCTGTGAAGTTGTTTATAATATAAAGTGTCGTTATTATCAAGTGCGTGTATTTAAGTTTTTCGGTAAGTATTCGTATTGGAATATATTATTTACTGTTAAGTAGACCTCGTTTTACGCTTCAAAATTCATGCGCCTTATTAAATATGGTATTTCATGTTCTCGTTAAATTAGTTTATTTGTTCATTTGTATTCATAGTGTCGCCATTAGTATAGCTGTATTTTACAAGCGCATTATTAGACTATTGTAAGATTGTTTAATCTAATTTTAGTATTCGGAATACTAAATATAACTCCATATTGAAATAAATTAGGGTTCCTAGCAATTTTACATAAAACCTTAAATCGGCAGGGAGAAAAAAAATAACTTAACCTGAACACTTAATAAGTTAACTACGTTTTTTATTCAAGGGACAACGTTTGTGATGTAAAATGGTTGTTTATATGGATATAGACCGTTATCTAGTCAAGAAAGACTTCCGTATGCTAAAATATTTAGAATATGTCATTGATGTGGCCACTACAACATCGTCATGAAGAACAAACCTAAACACTTCATTATGAATCAAAAGAACATGAGAAAAGTATTACGCTACGATTTTTTTGGTGTGAAAATTGCTGTGTGTACACAATTTATGACCACTATATTGATGATGAATGTGAACTTTGCAATTAATATTAAAAACAACATCCAGCCTAATTACTTCATCTTCATCAGGTAGGTAGATGTACAGATTCTTTTGACCCGAACTTCACGATCTTTTATGTCGGCTATGATTATTCCTTTCGGTGTTTTTTCTTGCCAACAAGTAGAAAGAAGTCAACATAAGGTGGATCCGCAGTAGTAGCTCACGAGATTCAAATTTTCTTACGTTTTTTTGCAATTTGTAAGTCAGTGTCAGGTTGTATCTTGATCAAAACATGATTCGCGGCCAGGACAAATATGTATTTACAGAATTATAGTCATTAGAATCACTCATACATCTCTGCTCATACATGAAAATTATGGTCGCGCGACATTCTTTCGTGGTTTTCGTACCCCTGATCAAATAATTACATCGCATTTGTTAAGATTTTGAGGTCGTTGAAACACTTAGCTACAAATAATACTTAGGTACGTATTTTAGTATTTTTTCTTATTGTTACATTTTTACGATTTTGTTACAGATTTTGAACTTTTGATTAAGTATTGAAAGATTTACAATATGCCATTCAAAATAGTGCAGACCATTGAGCGAGGAAAGCATAGTCTAACAACAGTACCTGAGCAGTGGGAGCATAATGGCGTGCTATTTTGGCCTAAAAGCAACAAACAAGAGAAACTAAGAAAAAATGAAAGTTCAGTTGCGGATTATAATCAATGGTCAAAAATTAACTGCATAATCAAAAGAAAAGATATTCCGACATTTCATGACGCTGAGGCTGAAATCGACATCATGAGTAACAATTCAGAAACGGAGACCGATAATGAGAATCAAGCACCACTGAAAAGAAAACGACTACCCATGAAGTCTTTTAATAATATGGTAGAGGTTAGTAAATAAAGTCGATTTATCAGCTCAGTGAGAATAAATCAGTTCCTTAAGGGGAATGCGTCAACTAGTCCGCAAAATTCAACTTTTAAACGTTCTATGCAATTTGCAGTATTAGGTTGTATGTTGATAAAAATATGATTCGCTGCCGCATTATATATTTACAGGATTATATCATTAGAATCAGTAGTAATACAACTCTCTAAGTTAGTAGGTATGATCCTAAATATCAACATTTCATAAAATGGAATTACCTGGTCTTAAAAAGATGTTTTGATAACTTTAATGATTATAATCCTGTAAATACATACTTGTTACGGCCGCGAAACATATTTTGATCAACATATAACCATTAAGTTGTATGGTGATCACTGACTTACAAAAAATTTCGCAGGCTAGCTGACGGGATGCGTCAGCTAGCCCGCAAATTTTTTTTTTTAACTCCTTGTTATTTTTGGCCTATGTAGTATATTGGCAAAACGTGTCTAGTCATTTCTCTAGATTATATTAATTTATAATAAGTATTATTTTCAGGATATCTATCAGGCTGCCTCAACTTCCATTCAGGCGGTCTCACCACAAACCAAAACCTATACTACTAATGATACTCCAGCGACACGACGGCCCGGATACCCCAATTTACAGGTGTGTTCTAAGTAACGTTATTTTATCAGCTCTCCGGAACTGCCATGTTTGAAAGTGGGATGGCCCCGCATGAAAATGTTGTTTTTTCTCTACATGATATTATTTTAGGGTAATTGTATTTATGATGGTTGTACTATTTTTGTAGAACATCAATCAAGACGCTTCAGCCTCAGTAACTGTTGGTACTGAAATAACAAAAGCAAATAATCTTCCAATTATACATATAAATGAAGAAAGTTGCATTTTTGAAACAGTTTCACTAGAAGAAGGAGCAGAATCATGTGAAAATGATAATTTTGGAACAGTACCAATTTCAGAAATACAATCTGAAGAAAAATCAATTCTGGAGGAGATTAAAACTATTAAAAATGATATACAAACGATTACTGTAAACCAAAGTGTATTGTGTGAAAATCAAAATACCATTATTGCGCAACTGTCTGAACTTTCGATAAAACTAGAAGAATTTATCAAGCAATCCCTTAGCACTAAAAAAAACACAAATCCTGGCGAATCTGGCACCCTAAAAATTTGTAATCTGAAGGAGATGGAAGAATTTGAAAGAAAACTTGACCAACCCGATACAAGAGATGAACTGTACAGACAGTTTTCTAATATTTTAAACCAAGGTGTGGGAAAGGGGACAACTAATGCGTACTCCCTCATCGATGCTATCTTTGATAGGAAATTTTTCACACAATGTTCATGGACTGGAGTCTTAAAGGGAAATGCGACGAAAATTTGCTTTAAAGGGTTCACAAAGACAATTAACTTTTTCTTTAATATCGTTCAGTTATCCAACAAAACTTTCACTAAAGCACAGTTGACAAAGTTTTTCAAGATAATTTTGCGCAATGCTCGCTACCGGTCTGAAAATGAACAGGGGAGGATGTCTGCTCAAAGACAAAAGCAAAAAGGGAAATCAAAGACGAAAAAAGGTCTCCCGGCTTCATCGCAAGATAATTTGCAGAATCACCCATCAGATCAAAGTCAAAAGGAATTGCCAGATCTGGAACGCGAGACAAACCCACTACCTAATGTGTCCTTACTCCAAGAGGATAACCGAAACGCAAACGCCACGATCACGCCTGATGGAGGTGGATGAGGTCTATATTTATTTTGTTCATTTTGATTTTTTATTTTACTGATTGAGATTCCAAAGCTTATGTTTAATTTTTTTTACTAATTACTTTATTTGTGTGACTAATAGTTACATTGTTATAAGATTTGTATTTTTTTTATTTAACTACATACTTATGAAGCAACTACTTGTATGCTAATAATTAAAACGATACCAAAATTATATATTTTTTTATTTCAAAGTATGTAACAGTGGTACAAAATACAAATTTTGATCATAAAAGACACTCACTAATTTGCATTTTATGTTTGACATTTTATAAACATTTTTCGTCTTGCTAATACTTTTATATTCACACTGATATATGTTTAAAAATGAAGACTTCAAAGGTTCTTCAAAAGCATCGTGCGTGTTTTCAATGCGATAGCCATGTATTTCAATTTCTTGTTCAATATCATTTTTGACTCGCACAGATTCCAATTCTACTACATGATTTTCATCACTGAGAAACCACTTGTCTTGCTGTTTTGAAGACAAAATAAATGTTTTCAAATGCAGAACCACTCTCGACTCGCCTCGTCGATGTTTCTTTAAATACGGATATTCTGTTTCATCTTCCATCAATTTTCCAATTTCACATAGCTGCTTCTCATTTATTCGTCTGGCTACTTGATGAAGTGTTTTGTTGCCTTGTCTTATCATGCTTTTAATGCCATAAAGTTTATTTTCAATTGAAACTTTGGAGTATCCCAAATTTTCTTACCTCGTCTACTAAGTGCGTTAAGTTGTGTATGTTGCTGGTTACATAGTTTTTACCATAAATTATTTTAAAATGTTCAGTAAAATATTGCAACATTCCTTCAGCGACTTCCAAAAGCGGAAAATGTCTTTCATTTGAGCATATTGTTATGGCACAAAAAAATGCATGAAGTGAGAATATACTTCGAGTCTCAACAAATCTTTCAATATTATGAAACTTAGATAGTACATAAAAGATCTGTATTCGGAGCCCTTCCAGTGAGCAAGGACGTCGACTGCTCTTACTGATCGATGTATTTCTTTCGGAATTTTACGATTCACCAAGAAGCTATTGATTTTTTCTGTATCTTTAGCCCGCCATTTCGTTAGATAGGTTCCAAAGTTCCCATCTCTCCATCCAATTAATAGTCTCTTCATGACACCGAGATCAATGAGATGGAGGGAATCAGAGACGGGAAAATCTTCAACCATGTCGATATTCAACTTCATTAATGGTGAATCCTGCTTATGGTGTTCTCCATATTTTTTTTCACGAAAATCGTCGTTATTTCTTTTAGGGCAATCAAATTTGGGAAATGTCACTGTATTGGATTTATGAGAATATTCACCCACCACTGTACATTTTAGACACCCATGTTTGCCATTAAAGTTGCAAACACCTGAAAAAGAAGACACATGTTATTATGATTAGTTATTGTATTGTATTTCGTTGAATTTACTACATACCTACATGAAACACTGATAACCGTCAATATCATAATAAATTAGCACCTTTTTATAATTTGATTTATTACTATAATGTAATCAATCAGATTTATTACCTTTTATCATTGCTCGTGCTGGAGAATCACATATAAAAGCTCTAATTGTGACTTCCACATTTTTTTCAGTTCCTGCGTTAGAAGTAATCGTCAATCCTTCTTCAAGCTGCTTCATTTCGTTTACAAAAGGCCCCAAATAAGCATCTAAATCAGATGGCTTCGCATCTCCTGCATAAATTCCTGTAAAAGATGTTAGATAATTCGTTAACTATAAAATCAAACAAATATTTGTTTGTCAGGACTCCACAGAAAAAACGCATATAATCAAGAAAATACTTCAAGTCAAGACACATTTCTTTTGACTTAAGAATTACCCTTTTTCCTGTTATTAGCAATTCTTCGATACCCATTGCACAAATTTTCCACCCACATTATATCATATTATGCTATTTAATATAAAAATAACAATATATTTACCTATTACAAACAGAGATACGTTAGGCATCTCAAAAATATTACATAATATGGGCCATAGTTGTTGTCTTGAACTATTAGATACTGGTAATCCGTCTATATTGATATTTAAATGAATAATATCTGGAGTGCACGATAAACGTCCTAAAATATCAATGAGTTTTGTAATCAAGCCACTGTGCCAATACATTCCTGGAGCCGAATGACTAATGTGTACTTTCTCTTTGTTTGTTTCAAGTAGTGTTCGCGCGTCTTTGGGTAGAACATCATTTGGATTCTTGTTTAGAATAAATAACAATTCATTTAGTGCTGCATGTGATATGTTAAATTTTAACGCCCATGTCTTGACATAATTTTTTAACGCGAAAGTTTTTTCATAGTCGGTTTCGTCCTCGCTCGGGGATTCATCTTCACTGAAATCATTTATGGTACATACTAAATTTCCGTCGTTATTATAGACCTCTTGTACGGAAGCAAAACCTGCAGAACCCTCACTGATATTTTTCTCTACACTACCTTGTCCTGGCAGCAGTATATTTGTTTTTCTTTTTAACATTTCATTGTACTTCTTAACAACTTTCCTCCTGTAGCCACCAGTTTTCTTAAGTTTTTTCCAGTTTTTGTAATCCATTATTACTATTAAAATTTAAAATAAAATATGGCCAGCAAAATCTTACTCTTAAAATGATTCAAATTATTATTCCCAAAATCGATCTAAGATCAAACGGTATTGTCTTTTATGTTGTAAATATGTTGATACAAAATCACTCTAATATCATACTTATCCAGTGCTGTTGATCTTATAATAATTTCAAATAAGATCAGAAATGCACGTACTTACAGTCCTCTTATGCAATGCTGATATTAGTCTGATATTCTTAAAATAGCATTTAGCAAGTCTATTATAAAATCAAACGAGCTTAAAAAATATGCATATAAGAGCAAGTTTTCTCAAGTGCAATTAGTCTTAGTAAATGCTATTATAGGAGTAAGTGGCTTACAATTGCATAGTAATATACGCTTATATACATATATGAGACTTGGATATGAGAATGAGCGTTCTTGAGGCTATACCGGCTTGTCTTAAAGTAATATAGGATCGATGGCATGTTCCAAAACAATTATAAGAGCGCTTAAAGCCTACCACTCTTATAAAGTGCGGGTTCTAAGATTGTTTTGCTGGTTGGGAGATAAACGTCACTTTACACCTAATAGGTAAAATCTCAGCCAGTTATATTATTAGCCCATAAGACCTAGTGCTAAACATCTAGCTTTCCAATCAACGGTCAATCACGCTATTTTCACGTCCCTTGGTGGCTTCATTAGTGATCGCATTTTATTTTTATTAGCATAAACATGATGCTTCTCATCCTCCAGGCGGACGTAAGCTCCTGATCATCTTATACAACACCCAGGAGGATTTAAGAGTCTATAATAATACCTCAAATTGCTTAGTATGATCTTCCGTTATCGAAATAACTGCAGCATTCATTTTGAAATAAATATATGTTAGTAAGTTTTATTAAATTACCTTTATTTTCACCGTAAAAAGAAATTATCCCTCACTGAGGCAAAGCCAATCTAGATATTAGATTAGCTCTTTATTAGATCTCATAATCGTGCTATCGTATTTCCGAAGATAAACTATGATTGCCGAAGCGCATACTTTTCCTCGGACATCTGTAGGTACGTCTGGCCTTCCTTGAACAGCCACCCTGGTTAACATTTCTACCACAGCATGAGATATTCTTGTTTCGTGTGCGTCGATACGAGAAAAAGAGCAAAGTTTACATACCAGTAACGAATATCATGGTCGATATGATGTTGGACCGGTCGGGATCGGTCTCCGCCATGCACAGTGCGGGACACAGGATAAACGGGATCGCCACTATGGCGCCGATCATCGTCAGGTAGTGCTGGAAACAGAAGAAGCATGGTAGCAGAACTGATGCATAAGGGCAGTAGACGCCTCAGAAACTCACTCTAATTAGGTACCGGTCAACTGCTCTAACTTTGCATGGCGTCCTATGTTTACCTACATATAATGAAAAAGATGTAATATCTTTTTCATTTTACTTGTATAGCAATCGAAACTTTGAGTTTTCATAGAGAGCTTTAAGTTTCGATAGCTATACAAATAAAATGAAAAGATAAGAGTATCATTTTCATATAGGCAAACATAGAACGCCAGGCGAAGTTAGAGCAATTAACGGTAAGTACTTAATTAAAGACAAGTGGTGCAGGTAGTAGAGGTATGCGAATTGTGAGACTGTATTTTTTCTTTAACTAATTACCGAAGTCTTTAAAAAGGGTTGATGAATTGGAATCCCAATTTAATAAGTTGGTTTCCTGGGCCACACGAAACCCCCATAAAATTAATAACTAAGTATCAGCTATATGACAAATGGACGAAACATGAAATATCTACATATTATGAAGGAAGACCAACCCTTGCGATTACTAGATTATGAAAAACAATTACTAAAGTAGGTAGCTCATTTCAGTAAAGACAACCCCTCAAACATAACAAGTAGGTTTCTAATTAAGTTTTCCACAAAACAACAGAGAAGTCAAAAAAACAACCCCAATATATCCTCTCGTTTATTTTTAAGGAAAAGTCCCCTTCTAACGTAAACTTGCCTGCCAACCTACGCCAGGTAATTGCATGGCTGAGCACGGTCAGCCGCGGGCGGTCCTGTCCGCTCCAAACACGGACAGACCTCATTAAGTCTTTGTCTTTATCAGAACAGATAACTTAATCAAAACATTCATTAATTGCGTCGTCTGATGACATTTTATCATCTTTTTCTAACTTATTTTGTCCTTCAAACTTACTTGCATCATTTAAAAGTTTGAAGATTAGGTTAAGAAAAAATATTGGAAGATCTAGTAACTAAAGAGACTATAAGTAGACTCAAGGAACTTTTTACAATGATACTGTAAGTACCTACCTATAATATTTTCACGGTTTAATAAAATCATACCTACCTACTATACTTAGGTACGATGTAGGTATAATATGTTGTACGACGCATTGATACAAACGGGCGACATTCGTTTTATCATTGAACCTTGTAAAGACGTATTTATGAGTTGCAAGAATGTATTCCAGAAACGACTTTTAGATTTGCTCTAGTTACTCAGATCACAAAGGTTACGTTTATTTTAGGTAAAAACATACGTGAAATATGTGAAACAAGCGAGCGAGTACATAGTTAGAACTATAGTTGTCGCGTTTTAACATGGCAATAGCGGTCATTGCCCTTTCCCTAACTCCCCCGACCCATCACCATGCTAGGGAAGCTTATCCCTTGGGAGAAGCGAGCCAAGTACCTAGATGTAGTCCTTGACCACCATCTCTCCTTTAAAGAGCACATAACCCAAGCCCGCGCGCGAGCCGCATGGGCTCTTGGAAGGCCTCACTCTATCCTAAACGCACGTAGCAAATTGTCACTACAATGCAAATTGCGTATTTACACAACGTGCATTCGCCCAATCATGACCTATGCGGGTGCTGTTTTTGCACAAGCAAGACCCAGTCACATCCATAAGATGCAGACATTACAGAACCGTTGCCTTCGGAAGGCCTCGGGAGCCCCCTGGTTTGTTAGGAATGAGATCCTCCATCTCGATCTAAAAATCCCCACCATCCACCAATTCCTCAAACGCTCTTCCAAGCGTTGCTTCGATACTGCCGCCAAACATCGCAACCCTCCGGTTGTAGAGGCCGCTAGTTAGAATCCTTCTAGTATCAATCGAACTCGCCGCCCTAAGCGAATCCTTACCGACCCTGACGACCACATTACCCTCCTCCAGGAGAGCAGTAGGGAAACAGGCGCAGTGTACAAAAACAGACGCCTCCCGTCATTCCGACCTCGCCGCCAAGTTTCTCCCAGGTACTACCCATACTATTCAATGAGAAATATTTGTAATCACGTTCTCGAAAACGGCTCTAACGATTTGGATTTGAAAAGTTGCTTTTAAGAGGTTTACGGGAGCGAAAAATCGATCAAGCTAGGTCTCATTTCTGAAAAATTCGTTTTCTCTATTTTCACCCGAGCAGAGCTCGGTCACCCAGGTACTACATCCATAAAGTACGCACCTGTAAAGCCATGAAGATGCAGAGGTACCAAGGCGGTATGTCGTCGATGCCGTATGTGACATTCCCTTTCCTCTCGTCATCATGAACGCCGTCTCCTTCGGGCACCTGTGGTTACATTAATTAAATCAAGTATTCTGTTTCTATTGTTATAATTGCTATCTGTTTAAATTGTTATAATCTAATTACACATAGGGTAGGCAGAAACTACAAAACGGCGCCATAATGAAAATTGTTAGCGGAATTGACACTATAGTAGGTATAGAGGATGTTTTTGAGAATAAAATTTAGAGTAGGTAAAGTTGTTAGATAGTTAATTGATTCAGGCGTGACCTTGCGGAAATCCATTATAAAATGCAATCAATGCAGTCTGCGCTCGGTGCTTGGTGTTCGAGTTCACGACAAGTCAATCGTCATCCTGAGGATGCCTCGTTGAGAGGTGAAACACGTGTTGAATTCTTTCAGGGTGTTTTTAAGACTCTTTAGAAATAGCTAAGCGGAACAGGCTACTAAATATATCCACTTCAATTGCATTTTGTAAAGTTGTTTTTTTTTTTAATATATGGAAAGAAAAATTTTTTTTTGGAAATTCTCTTAGTCTAGCCAAGCACCGCACCCAATCTTTTTGTAAGCTAAAATATAACCATTCCCGCCATATAACATTTATTTCTACATAAATTAGGGTTTTCCGTAAGGTATAACGCTTGTTTCTATTAAGTACCTATTTGTCTACTACTTTATTTTATTATCAAATCTTGATGATTTTTTCTCGCATACCTACCGACCTAGGTAAACGGTTAAAATATAAATCTATTAGCAAGCAAATGTAACGTGTTCGAAACCTATTAAGTAGGATATAAATAAATACTTAGTAGGTACCTACCTACATAGAGTAGAGGTCATGACGATTTCCTCAAACGAACTTTTGTTAAACATTTATGTCTCCAATGATCTAGTGTAGTCGATCCAACGATCCACATTGCAGCAGCATGCATGCAAACAGTTCTGGTATTGTGATTATTTATACGAATTAGTAGGTAATAAAGCCGCAAATTTTTCCAATTCACAATGTCTGGTAATACGTTTTGCAAACCTACTACGTGCAATCGGTGGAGAACAATTTCTAGATAAAACTAACCTATGATTTATCTGTCTCTTGCACTTTTTATTAACACCGAAGCAAATTAGTAAGACAATAAAACTTTACCTAAGTACTTAATCTGTATAAACGCACAATATGTCAATAAGATTCCACATACAGCATGTTGTTGGCATTGGCAGATATTACTAAAGGCACTCTTTGTACAAGCTAATAACATGTAGGTACTACAATATCATCAAACATCAAATCAACATGAGAGAATAACTAAACCGTTTTTACATGTAGAAAACAATTGACAAGCTTACCAATATTTAGTCATTTTAAACTTACAATCACAAGTTCATTGTAAAAATTTCCTACCTTAGTGCTAACTATACTGTAAGAACACTGACACTGACTCATACCTAGGTTATAACTCAGAACTGAGAGGTTTAATGGCGAAATTATCGCCATGTGTGAGATTGTTCTAGCGAATGAAATGCATTGCTTGCAGTTTTACGGCGTGACGCCAAAAACTGACCAGTCAGGAGTCACGGTTACTAGTAATAGTAAAACTACGAGATTTTATCCTTGGAATATTAGAATGATGAATGAATAAAGTAAGTCGTAACGTTTCTAATTGCTTACCTGGATTTTCATTTCATAAAATTATAAAAGGCAATTTTCAGCAGCTCTTGGAAAATATCTTCGAGAATAGAAACCTCCCTAGTTTAATTTAAAAAGGTATTCCTATGAAGAAAGACTGTCAAAAACTTGATAGGACACTTACTAGGAATTTTAATTAGTTTTAATGAAAATAATTGGTATTTTTCACTGACACTACGGAAGGGCTTGAACAAAGATCAAAAATGGTAATTCTGTGAAGAAGAATTAAAAAGTAATAATCACCCAGTGATCACAAAAATTTAAGGACCTAATGAATGTTTATAAACAAACTCCAACTGATTACTACATTATAGAATTAGGTCTTTCTATAATAATTAAATTGGCTCGATCATCATCGCCAACATCCCAAAAATAGAATGGATACAGTTAGCCTCGTTCGGAAGCAACAAGACAATCGCTCTACTCACAAAATTACGACTTTTATCAACACTTCTGCTAATGTGTTTAGGTGAAGGACCCACCGGACCAAATATTTTAAAGCAAAGATATAGGTACAGTCAGAGAAATGAACTATTTTGCTAATTAATTTCCAATGCAGTTACCGATACTTAACTGTAACTCAACTGGCTATGGTACGATTTTCTTTCTGTAATGTTGCATTACAGGCGAATGCTCCCGGTGGGGGAACACCTTAAAGGACAGATTCGATTTTGAGCATTACGTTACAATACTGCCTCCCTGACTGACGAGCATTCGCTTGTAATATAAAATTTCAGATTAAATATTATTACAGACATCGCGCACTGTAATGCTCGGTTCTCCTCCCTCACTGATGTAATGCTTGACTTTGATATTACAGGCGAATGAGCTTTAAGTGTATTATCTGTGCCGGTGAGGGAGCACCACAAAATTCATCATTTTTTATTCATTCATTGACAGTAACGCACACCCTAAACCACAGGGTCTAGCAGTATGACATTTTGTACAAAAAGTTCTTTTTATAACAAAAGTGAGCACTATGGATGGATTTTTGAAAATTCATCTCTTAATGGGGATACATAAGGGACAAAATGATGTGTGAAAGTTCGTCATTTTTAATGACGAGACATCCCATCAGACACATGGCTTGTAAGACTTATAAATATCTAGGTAGGTACTTAAGTATTATATTAATATTGCATAATGATCACAGGCAGCTCAACCACACAGACTCAAAACAACGTGCGAAGCTGTAGTGGGGTAGTGTAGTGTGACATGAGTGTCAGGTATCCGAAGACGATGTCGAGGATAGAACGAAGAGAAAGAGAAGGATCAGGAAGACTGAACCCACCACCATGTGGGAAACATAGTCAGGAAGAAAGAGATCACAGGCAAAGCATTGTTTTGTCGCACTAGATCAGTTCCCGGTCTAGGTAAGGTAATTAGGTAATCTAAGAACTTGTACTTACATAAGATATATTCTTACTCAAAAGCAATTTGCAGTTAGACCGAGAAAAGCTACGGTTATTAGAGTACACTAATGCATGCGGATAGTTTTTTTTCTCTATGTTACATCTCACAGGTCAATTCCGACTTGTCGGCTGCTTAATAACACGGGCAATCACACCCAAACTGGGTGTGATTTCCCGCAATCAAGGCGTTATCCTCAATCAATCTACCAAGCCTTTTCCCAACTATGATGAGGTCGGCTTCCAGTCTAACCGGAATACCAGTATTTTATACATGAACAGACTGCCTATCGGACTTCCACAACCCCGGGGTATCCCCTTGATTAAGACTGGTTGTCAGACTTTCGGGCTTCTGACGACCCGTAACGACTGTCAAAGATCCACGAATGACAGCCAGGACCAACGGCTTGACGTGGTTTTCGAGGCACGGCATCCTATAGATGCCTTAATAAATTAAGGCTTCTAGCCAGGACATAAAACTTATAAAATAAGCGACTACACGCTAAGGGCACCCCCTGTGGAGTACGGACCTCGGCTTAGGGCGTCGCTGGGGGAGGACAGCAAGGGACAGGATCTAGAATATAAAGCTACTAGCTCAACGGTGCGGGTTGTTCAAACAAGGGTCGGAGCAGGACTTACTTCAATATCAACTGTTTCCGATGAAACCCCAGTCCATTGATACATGGCATGAAGATGCGAATTACGCTACTCTTTCACCATAGCCTCCCACCACTTGACTGTTCTTATAGGACACATGACACTGAAATTACTGGATTTAGCATCATATGTAGATGGCTAAACATGTACCGCCATCATTTGGAAGTCTGCTTAGGCTGATAAATGACAATACGCGCGATGATAAACGCATTTAGTGTTTGCGGCTCTAGTGAAAATGCCAAACTGAAAATGTAAATATAAATACTAAGCTCTACTACTTATTTATAAATTAAATAAATTGTAAGTGCATACAATTAGGTACTGTGCTAGTAATATTAAATATTTATAAACAGATTAACCGATAAATAGTCAAATCGTGATTGAATTGTTTATTACAAATAGGTAGGTACAGTCAAGAACAAAAATACGTATGTGTTCACTGAACAAAATCCAAAAGCAACTTTGTCGAAGGGCAGAACCGTAGAGCCTATCTATTCAAATGTAATAAGTACCTACTTACAATATACAAATGTTATACGAACAGCACATATTATCCAACAATAGTTTTGGAGAAAAGCGGTGTTTTGATTTCGCACGTATTTTTGCCTTCGACTGTACATTATATCAGCTTGCAAAGTTAATAAATATTAATTAATATCAATAAAAGTTTTACTTACTGAGTGAATTACGCCTTCGAGTCCAATTGGGATGTTTGTTATATCAATCGTGTGAACCATTTTTTCGCTAAAATTAAAATAAATAAACCACTTTTAATTAAAATCTATCATTAAAAAAATGCATGAATGTGTCACGCAAGGTCGCCATATTAATTATTTAAATAGATTATCTGCTATCTATTTGAATATTTAGTAAGATACTTATTAATTGAACTTGAAATTTATCTATGCATTAAATAATATTTCTTTGTGCAGCACAGTTTTATGCATGAGATTTATTAATCAAACAGCAGAAAAGAAATCACAATACAACCATCCCAGATTCATTTCCTTTAAAAAAATAAATTAGATAAATAATAATGTTATTAAAATTAAACAAATATTTTAATGTGGAACTGCCACCAAACTTACCTTTGTTACTGTTACTTTTTTTCACAATACCTATCATATCACAAGGAAACACAGCCTAGTATTATTAGAGTCAATCTAATTTCTGTCACCACAAATCTTGATCTTTTTGATAAGTAACGAGGATCGCGCACCGATCGAGAGGCTGACTGTGTGCAGTCTTTAAGTGACAATTAAACGAGCAAAGATGAGAATCACACATACATATCTACATAGAGTGGTATACTGAAGCAGTCTGATTAGCGATGTATCGTGAATGTCGTGTCTATTATATTTTGTGGACACATGATATCAACTTGTACGCACAGTCATGGTGCGATTTTATAATTTCTAACGTGACGATACTATCATGGACGTCCACTTCCACGATAATATCGTCACTTAGATACCCATAAAATGTATGGAAATACGTGCACGTTATAACGATACCGTGGACGGAAATTTAAAAGCGTCTCATATATTTCCATAAATTTTACTTCCCTGTGTCATCATGATGCCGTGACGTGGACGTGAATGCCCACTATAATATTCGCACGTTAGAAATCATAAAAGCGTACATTGGAAACAATTTGACATCGACGGCGTTTTCATTTTGTAAGGAAATAGTGAAATTCGAAAAACGAGCATTTATTTTTATGCTCAGCTAGCAAAATATGTGCTTATAAGTGCTATCTAAAAGACTATTTTTTTTACGCTTATAAGGTACCTACTTATAACTTGCTACAACCCTGAATTTGTGCACACTTATAGGAGTATTTTCTTTTTATAACAATCGTATAATCAACTTACAGAATGTTATTAAATCCTATGATGTAATAGCATTAGAGAAGTATAATGAGTCCTACAATTATAGACACACAAAGTACGATAAGTTTTATAAGCGTCTGACAAAAGCTCCAAACAAATCTTGTTTATAATGTGCTATTAATGTACTTCATTGTTGGTTATAAGTATATTTTCCAAAACTTGAATTATGTGTTTGCTTCGTGAGTGATCGTTGAAATTAAATACTTTTTATCAGAAGTGTTACTTATTACTATTTAAGGTACCTAGCATAGTATGTGAGAATGTGAATATAGGGTGTGACATCATTGGGAAATAATATCCAATGTTAAAATATGCTGTTTATTTTTTTTTTAAGCGCCTCTATAAATTGAACGTTACTGAACGGTTTTGATAAATATAAAACAATCTAATATTCGCCATATTTAAAAATGATTTTGACTAAGAGCATGTTAAGACTATTATAAGAATAATAAAGCTTATTTCATTTTTAATAAAAACTATTCGCCTCCATTTTAATGTAAACTTATATTGACCTCATAGCGCTCTAATTTAGTGCTTTTATTCTTATAATAATTCTGACTAAGACTATATTTTTACGATCTTATTAAAGTCTCCCCTAAGTATGTCATTAAATCTTATACTCTCACTAAATGCTACTACAGGAGCAGAAATTTTACAAAGACTATTAGCCTTGCTACATGCACTTATGTCTTACAACTATCTTATAACCTAATCTTGTAGAGAACTATAAACCTTAGTCATAAGATCAAGTGATCTTGAGTATATCAAAGCTTGTGGATGGAAGTCTTTACCAGTGCTAGTATATGAGTTTTATTAGTCTTGGCAGTCCTATAATTTTCATTATAGGACTTTTTGCTAGTTGAGTTGTACCCTCCAGCATGATTTATTGGTTTTGGGACTGAATATTATCTCAACAATATTCAGCTTCAAACCAATCAACCTACTTTCGACTTTATTTCTATGTAAGCAAGGTTAAACTTGCCTTAACTAGGTCGACTTGGTTTAATCGAAAAGGATGCATGATGGAACAGGTTTATTTATATTATAAAGAATAAAGCAAGTTCAACATATTCAGACATTATTTTATTGTTCACAAAGTCTTCACAACTTGGTTTAGGTGAAACTATAAATAAAAACAGTAGACACAACATGTACAATAAAGGTTTTTTTTTTTTTTAAACCGTGTTGTAAACAAGAGGTTACAATACAACGTGTCGTGCTGGCCCAGAGGTTAAGGCACCCACTTCTTAAGCACGAAGATGCCGGTTCAAAACCAAGCAAGAATCAATGTCACTTTTTCAAATGTTTTTTTTTTTCTTTTATACGTACTTTCTACGTTTATCTTGGACATCACTCACATTGAGACATAGATACGGGACCCCCGGGGGACCAATGTTTATAATTTAACAATGATAGTTTCTTACTTAGAATACTAATTATACACATATAGATGTTGTTCACAACTACAGACATACGTAAGACATATCACTATAAGTTTTCACTATTACAATAAAACCTGTCATCCACAGAAGGATTATAGAGATTAACGCACTTTTACTGAACTGAACAAGGCGCACGTTCCTATCTGCACTCGGGCCATGTGGAGAAAATGTATTGGCTCAAGTCATTCGGCTACGCGCGTATGCGCACGTCAAACGTTTTACCAGAAGCCCTAGCACGACAGCGTGAAGTAACATAACATCACGCCTTGTTTACCAGAGGCCCTAGCATAACCGCGTGAAGTAATATAACATAACATCACGCCTTGTTTACCAGAGGCCCTAGCATAACCGCGCGAAGTAATATAACATAACATAACATCACGCCTTGTTTACCAGAGGCCCTAGCATAACCGCGCGAAGTAATATAACATAACATAACATCACGCCTTGTTTACCAGAGGCCCTAGCATAACCGCGCGAAGTAATATAACATAACATAACATCACGCCTTGTTTACCAGAGGCCCTAGCATAACCGCGCGAAGTAATATAACATAACATAACATCACGCCTTGTTTACCAGAGGCCCTAGCATAACCGCGCGAAGTAATATAACATAACATAACATCACGCCTTGTTTACCAGAGGCCCTAGCATAACCGCGCAAAGTAATATAACATAACATCACGCCTTGTTTACCAGAGGCCCTAGCATAACCGCGCGAAGTAATATAACATAACATAACATCACGCCTTGTTTACCAGAGGCCCTAGCATAACCGCGCGAAGTAATATAACATAACATAACATCACGCCTTGTTTACCAGAGGCCCTAGCATAACCGCGCGAAGTAATATAACATAACATAACATCACGCCTTGTTTACCAGATGCCCTAGCACGACCGCGCGAAGTAACATAAAATCACGCCTTGTTTCCGCGAAGGGTTGGGCAGAGGTGTACAGTGATACTAATTTTATTGTGATTGCCGAATTTTAAACAAAATGCTATAGGATACTTTAATTTTCAATTAACAAATCGTTCCAATTTACGTTATGTTTACTACGCGCGTTCTTGCTGGGCCCAAAGGCCTTAGATTTTAAGCCAGGGTGTGGCCCCAAACATTCTTCTTTAAAATATTTTATAATTCATAGGATAAAATGCCAAGAAACTACACTGTTTGGCATCATTATAAGTAATTAATAATGTTCATTTAATTTGTAAATTTGGCTGTCTATCGAAATAAATTCATCATCTGCCTAGCCTTTTTCCAACTATGTTGGGGTCGGCTTCCAGTCTAACCGGATGCAGCTGAACCACCAGTATTTTTCATGGAGCGACTGCCTATCTGATCTCCACAACCCAGTTAGGTTCTGTATAATACGATACCCTTTAGTAAGACTGGTTGTCTATCAAAATATATTAAATTTCTTAAATTCAGTCCAAAACCGATAGCCAATCTTTTTTTAATCCTAGACCAATAATGGCTAACACATACTTGTTACTTAGTACCAAGTTTTAAATAGCTTATAAAAATAACTGCATTCTCAGATCTTACACAAATCACTATACATTGTTGCAATGTCTATCTGATGAAAATGTAAACTAATGAATCAAAAAATGTACCTGAAAATGAATGAATGTCATAATTTGTAGTGCCACTTACAAATTGAGTGCTCAGATTTGATTATTTGTATACTTAAACCCGAAATTATGATTTTAAAATCACCTTAAACATGTTTCTCGTTTGACAAATAAGGTTAAGGTAACCTCAAAAATCGTCGATGGTTTTTCAATTACAATTTAATAATGACATTAAAACAATGACTCTTGAAAAAAATCTGTGAGATATAAAGTTGAAACCTACTTAATACATAAGTATGAATATGTTACTAATTCCCTTTAGTGAGAATTTAACCTGAACAGGTTTGTTTACTCTTTCATCAGATACTTTTGAAACAGACCATGTATCAAGGGCCGCGTGCGTACGGTCGGTGACCCGAGAATAGTATCCACCCACCAACAGTTTACTCAGTGAGGTGGATATGGATATGCACATATAGCTCAGTCGACTGTTTTGTAAAAATCTTGCCAAAAAAGCGTAAAAAAGCTTAGGTGAAATGAGATGGAATGACACTTTTCATGGCTCACTGCACCTAAGTTTTCTTGGTGAGATTTTAAGTAAATAGACCGGCAGATCACCGACTGTACTAGGTAAGTTACAAAAATATGTTTCATGCATGAGAATAGTTAAGCACCAAATCTCAACTACTCTCAAGACATCTCCACTCCAATGAACAGACAGCCTAAAAGCAGTTTGTACTAATTAGGTACATAAAAATATCTTTTGGGCTCCCAATCGCCTGTTCATAGTGCTAGAAGGCAATTATTTTTATTTTAAATTTCAATAAGGATTTTTTTTTATCAATATTTAAATACACTTAAAAAATTAATGATATGTACACAAAATTAATAAACAGTGTAGTAAATAAGTATTTAAATATCTCGTTAACTTTAAGATAAAATAATAAATATATTTTTAGCGCCATGAGCAAGATTCAAGATCACATCTTATACTTAGATAATTTCTTAGGTCGAGCTTTCGTAATAATATTTATTTTATGCATGTCAGAATAAATTACACAAGAATAAAACAACTCAGTACAGTGCCACAAACTTAACTGTTCAGGTAATTAATACCAAATGCTGCAAGCTTTATAAATGGCCAAAGACAATGTGTGGCACTAATCTGCGTTCGCAATTTATTTACCAAACATGTAAACAAACACGAGTTTTAGAAAAAACAAGTAATAAATAAGGTTCAGTTTGCGCTACAACTTCATATTTTTTATGACTTTTTCAACAGTGCTAGTCAGTCTAAAATCAACTTTATTTGCACTGACATAAAGTTGATTTTTTGTGGAAATAACATCAATTGGAAACAAGTTTTTAAATTGACCTTATATAATAGTTGTTCCATTCGACAACCGCGCGTCAATCATTGCAATTGAAACCTTATTTCAAAGTACATTAAAGACACATGTCCGTGCGGACGCGAGTTACAATCTATACAACTATGCAAATAATTAAAATTGAAGCGTCTGTTTGTAATGTTAAAATAACAGCTTATTACTAAAATACATATGAATGTATATACGGTACATATACATAACAATAAAACAATTTTAAAAATGTTTGTCTGTCTGTCCGTCTGTTTGTTCCGGCTAATCTCCGAAACGGTTGGGCCGATTTTGACGGAACTTTCACTGGCAGATAGTTGATTTATTTATTTAAGTTTTTATGTACAATATTACAGAATATAATCCCAATGCGTTGTACAGAACAATATACAAACTACAAAGTGACACATACCTACGTAAGTACGTTAGGTAAAATACAAAAATATATTTATAAACACGAGAAATAACAAAAAAATAACACTTGTATAATAAACAAACTGCAATTAAACATTCACGACACATATCCATTCATCTCCCAGCAAACAAGTCACATTCTGGTGTTGATGTCAGAAGATCATTGAGCATAGTGAGGGCCCGAACGAGGGGCGAGTTAGCTCGCGACACTGTGCGTGCTGACGGTACACTTGGTAGCCGGTGACTGATGTTATAAGGAGTAACTTAGGCTACTTTATTAACCGACTTCCAAAAAGGAGGTTCTATGTTCGTAGCGTACGTATTTTTGAAGGGAAAACTTCTTTAGGCGCGTTGGGCATTTTTGAGATGGGACTAAACCATTGATTTTGCGACACTGTGACGATACCAGCTTTTGACCATTAAAAAAACATCAACGCGTTGATTACCGCAGTGCGTGGAGTAAAAGACATCAACGCATTGATTACCGCAGTGCCGATTTTTTTTTCAAGTTTTCACTTCTGTGGGCACTCCCGGAGTGCCAGTTTTTTTTAAAGAATTAAGGTGCACGCAGGCGAAGCCGCGGGCAGCAGCTACTAGCATATAAAATATTTGACAGTTTCACTGATTTATCACACTTACATTGATTTTATCATCAAGAATAGCTCGTAGAAATCACGACGTACTAAATTCTTTACAATAAAATGATAGATTCGAAATTATGACTAGAGCATGTGCTTTTATACCACAGATCTCGTTAAGAACCAAATACAGCTTATAAAATGTTATGTGGAAAGTCAGAAGACCACCACGTCGAACTACATCTCATAGTTTTGGGTTTCACCTCAAATACAATCTCAATAATTCGCAGTACATTTTTACTTTTTGATAAAATATGGTAGACTTTCTTGAATTTGTTTACAGTACAGTCCAGTGTACTACAAGGATATTTTGTGGCGCCCGAATGACGTTGATAGGGGAGCGCTGGGCGTTTTGTTGAACTGTCCGGCGGCGCTAGTTACGATTAAGGTCACGCGCCAAAATAACCTTGTCGCACCGTAGACACGATGCGACGCGCTACAAAGCTGAACGTTATCTTAAAATCAATGTGCCATATTATCGGCCGGGTACTGTACAAGAAACATCCTGTTTAGGTATGAAACCTACTTGTAGCGTTTATAGTTAAAAATATCAATTTCACAAACCAAAAAAAAATACCTGTAATACGTTCGATCACTACGGAAACGATCAACGTTTCCGTAGTGATTTATTAAGTGACACTTTTAGACTTTGTCACAAAATCATTTATACAAACTAGGCTGAAAATCAGCACTTTTTGAACGTCAAAGACGTTAAACTCATTCGTTGGCGCGCCACATTATGACAAGAAGGCCAATCACATTCCCGTATTTAAAAACGTTCAAAATTTAGTCGCATCTCGTCTCAGCAACAATCAATATAAAATAAAAACTATGAAATAATTTTGGGCTCGGCTCACATAAAAATTTAAAACTTTAATCTACTTCTGTTGCTAGTTACGAGCATCTAAGGACAGCTCGGCAATAATATCTGATTTAATTATTCATTAATTAATATAATGACGGCAAATATAGGTGATAATTTGTAGAAGGCACATACAAGGGGCAGCACAACTACTGGCAGGGACATCGCCGCACAACCTGTTACTATGGATTCAAGTACATGATTTGAACCCCTGAGTTGAAATTTTAAGTCGATTATTGTTGTATAGTCTTGGATGCCGCCACAATTTAGATAAATTAGAGGTGAGATAGACGTGTATTTAAATGGGTCCGTTCTTAAAAATACGGGAATTGCCCCTCAGGTTCTTTAGTATGGCTAAGGTTTTCGTAAGTCAACAAAGTGGGAACCATCATCGGAGTTAGATGTAGTAGCCATGTTTCGCTGCAACGATGCACACGATGCAGTCACCAGGCATCAGATGTCGATGTTGAGGCAGGTTCAAGTCGAATAAAGCTGAGGAAAAACAATGTTGTTTACAGTCTAGTTGTTAAGATTTAAATAAACGAGAGCAAGTATTTATTTAATTCGAATGTTTGTTTTTCTGTCATTACTGAATCGATATTGATGCTTCTTTTTAAAAGGGCATGTTATTCAGCGGATGGATGGCAGGCCTCAACGGATGACAGCAAATCATCTGCAGATAAATAAGTACCTATTTCTATTTGGCATCTTTCGAATTTTGACTTTGGTTCTATAATGTATTACACTGGTAAGCAGTAGTTTTGTTTTATGAAGTTTCATACCTGATTTTATATGATTCTGCCACGCTGATTCCAAATCTGTTGTCAGTTTTTCCCTAGCAGCTCTAGTTTTTGAAATATTAACATATAACATTTTTAGCGAAAAATACTCGTATTATAAAATAAAATAAAAAATAAAAAAAAATCTCTAACCTAACATGAAAAATACTTTCTTTTATGAATCCAAACTTCAGACTTATTTTTAATATTCCAACAGTAATCAGCCATCATATTTGCATTCCAACGAGCCTGGTATCACTTTTCCATCGTGCGAATGTCCTGATGAAAGCGTTCTCCTTGTTCTTCGCTTAAATCGCCAAATTTTCTGTGAAGCGATCTAAATGGCTGAAGAGGAAATGCTTCTTGATGCTCATGTTACATCCTAGTCTTTGAAAGTGCAACATGAGTTGTTCAATGTGTGGAATGTAGTCTGGAGATTTTTTATTTCCTAAGAAATTTTGCACAACCCAAACAAATTCAATCCAACCAGATTTCTCTTTATGTCATACAGTCAGTAAAATTTTATTCCTTTATTAGTTCCTTGATTTCTGGTATTTTTGACCATCAAAAGTACCAGCTCTTATTTTTTTGTGCTCAATTTCGGGAATATTTTACTGATATATTTAAAACATTCCCCATCCTTGTTGAGAGCTTTTACAAATTGTTTTATCAGAACTAATTTTATATGGAGGGGGTAATATAATGGTCTAATAGCTGATTTTAAATTCGGGTCCATTTGAAGTCCATTTTGAACAATTTTTGCGGTTTATTCTGGTAATATTCACAACACAAAAATAATAGTCATCGTAATGATTAGTCGGTTCTTGCCAAATCATAGGACTTTTGAACTTCAAATTAGGTCTTCTTCTATAAAGTCGGGCAGACGCACTTTAACGGCATTCTCGAAACATATATTCACCACAAACAGCACAAGAACTATTTGGATCGTTTAAGCAAGTTCTTGTTAATGTAGACATATCGGTTTATTTATGGAATTTAATAAAATATATTTTTTTAAATATCAGTAAGCCGCGTAACGAAATTTTAAGAAGTACCTGTATCATAAAAACTAGAGCTGCTCGAAAAAAACTGAGGATATATATGTTAAATTTTGTTTATAACACAGATAAACAAAACTTCGAACCAAAACAATCGAACCAAAGTCAAACGTTGCGTCAACGCGGCAACCAACATTAGATGCGCAGACACTCTTTATTGTAAACTGATCACAAAGTCCAATACAAACATATAAAAAACCAGCCAACGCAGGGTTCCGTACCACCGTACAAATTTAGCCACCATACTTTATTTTATTTTTATTATTAAAATTTTGTTGTTATAGTGGCAATAGAAATACACAATCTGTGTAAATTCCAACTGTCTACTTTAATATGTGGACAGTTGAAATTTTATTGAAATTTTTTGACGGACGTACGGACAGCGGAGGCTTAGTAATAGGGTTCCGATTGACACCCTTCGGGTATGGAACCCTAAAAATCAGTCACTAATCGCGATCTTATTGTCAGGCAAACAATAAAATCTCACTCACTATTGTAATTTTCTAA
The DNA here is from genome assembly GCA_916610215.1 of Omphaloscelis lunosa. Lineage (NCBI taxonomy): Eukaryota > Metazoa > Arthropoda > Insecta > Lepidoptera > Noctuidae > Omphaloscelis > Omphaloscelis lunosa. Next base: position 21,937,334 of record OU744246.1, read on the forward strand.
TCGAAAACTAAATAAACAGTGCCCGACCTGGGGATCTAACCCAGTAACGCACTCACCTCGCTGCGCTTACGACCATTAGGCCAACGGGCAACAAGGCAGACAAACTTAAAGTAGTAAAAAGATAAAAAGGAAAAAAAAAATATGCACCACATGCAACGCCTGGGGGAGACTTGTTATCGCTCTCTTTCGGACTGACGATCTCCGCTTTCCGTTTCCTGAAATAGAAATATTGACAAATTAAAAAAGTCGAGAGGTGTCGTGGGACACCCCTTTGGAACGAACTTCCCTTTTTCTCGTCTATACTAAAGTACGAGTAATATACATAGACATATGCTTGTAAACACATGCTATAGCAAAAATGTCGTGACAGCCAAAATGTTATACTTTTTTCATCGCCAAGTGTGCAGAGTATAACGTGTGTTAAGGAACTTCGTTTCAAAAAGATATCTTAATCAGTGGTTTACTATAGTCTGTTCCAAAAGCAAGTCGTAAAAGTGTAAACAAAACCTATTCAGGTTAAAATCTTTCGCAATCACTTTCTTAAAGGAATTAGTAACACATTCATTTCTATTTATAAGGTTTCAACTTTATATCTCATTTTTCCCAAAAAATAACATTCATCATGATTCTCCTGCACGAGTAGCATGACCACCGTAGAAATGGGTTTTGTCGACGGAAGAATAGACAAAATGACAGATAAACAATCACAATCTGTCATTTTGTCTATTCTTCCGTCGTCAAAACCCGTTTCTACGGTGGTCATGCTACGCGTGCTGCTCTTATCCCAATTTATTAGTGGTCAGTGCAACATGTCCCTTTCCTCCATACTTCTCTGTCAGTCGTCATCTCGGTAGTCACCCCCTTTCTATCCATATCATCTTTCACACAGTCCAACCATCGTTTCTTTGGTCTTCCTCTACTCTTATAGCTATCGACATACATACTCAAAACATTCCTCACATTTTTCTCATTCCTCCGCATCACATGCCTATACCATTTACAACCCATTTCCGCAAACTTTTCGGTGACCGGTGCCACTTTCAGCCTACCTCTCTACACACACACAAACACGCACACGCACACACACTTTCAGACTTTTGTTTAAATAACATCATTAATTAATAGTAATTGAAAAATCATCAAATCCCAATTATAAAATGAAAAACATATTTAAGGTCTATTTTAAAGCACTCAATTTGTAAGTAGCACCACAAATTGGCATCCCAAGTACGTTTCTGATCCATTTGTTTACATTATCATCAGATCCTTTTGGAACAGACCATATGTAGCTGAATATGCTTTTTTAAACATATGTACAGTAGCGACCAAAAGTCCATAGGCAATCGCACAAAGCAATAGACTGACGCTTCGGTTTGATTTACGACCTTCTTCTATAAGATGTTACAATACTATAGACACACACACACTCACTTTGTCTGCAACTCATACTAGTTCATCATTTCTATCAATATAAAATACGGCGTGCTAGCTCAGTGGATAACGTGCTTTGGTATGTGCGATTATGGCGAGCCGAGCGAGAGTTCAAACCTCATCTGTGGTTTGCTTGTAATTTTTTAATAATTACATTCATAGTTTTTGTTATTTTTTAATAATTACTATTCATAATTTTTGTTATTTTTTAATAATGACTAGTTCAATAATCATTCGTTTTTTGTTTCGGTCGTCTTGTTCACATAAATATTAAGGTTTAGCAGGTAGACCACAGAAAACTAAGTAAATTATTTCGATTTCTGTGGGGTAGACAGACGCAGTTCGTTACGCGTATTCGCTTAATAAAACTTTGTTGGTTCGTGGTTATTGTTGGTGACGAGTAATTAAGTATTAGCGGTGTTGTGGTTATTGTTTTCAAAATGCAGTCAAATATAAATATTGAAGGGAGATCAAATATTATTGCGCTGCGTAAAAGTGAATGTAATTTACACAAATATCTAATGAAACCGGACTAAGTGTGAGTGTTATCATTTAAATATTTCATATTTTACTAAACATAAATCTTAATCAAAGGTATTGTTGATAGAACAGAGGTATTGTTGAGACAGAAGATGCCTTTAAAATTTTAAATTTATTATGAGGTTTAATTCGATTAGTGAATGATAAATAATTATTATGTGTAATAAATACAATGTTATTCTTTGTTCTAGAGAAATACTGTGAGGGTTAAGAGGAATGAGGAAGAGGCTTATTATCGAGCAGCAGCGACGTCAAATGATGGAGGAATATGAAACAAACGATTTCATACCAACGAGATATTTTGCTGAATTATTAAACACGTCATTATGAACCGTTCGCTGTGCACTCTGAAGGCTTGCATCACTGAAGACCAGCTAGGAAGCCATTTTCGACAGAAAGGCATAAACAAGAACGTTTAAGTTTCGCACGATAATATTAAGACTTCAAGTGGGACACTGCTATATTTTAACCTTAAAATATTTACCGTACCAACTTAATAAACAACAGCGAATCTGTTGTTTATTAAGTTGGTACGGTAAATATTATTGCATGAATTTGTGGTAACGATTTTTTAAGCAAGTTACAATATGTTGTTTGTCGTATTTCTCGCAGATAGACCGAAAATGTTTAAGATTATTTTAGTAATATCATTATTTTAGGATTACAATTTGAGGTTTAGTTTCAATCTTCTTTTCGTAAAGAAAATGAATACTTAAGCTATAACCTCAATACCAACCAATATTTACTAAAGCCAAATAAAATTTAAAATAAATAATGTAAACAAACTGCCCATACTTAACCTTAAGTAGTTTTTTTTTTACATTTTGAGTAGTCTTATATTCTTATTTATTGCTTAATTACTTCGACCATGATCAAAGCTAACTAATAATAAGCAAGCTAATATATATGGTGAAAAAATCAATTTAAAATTTAAAACATTTCATAATACAAATATGTCAAAATAATATAAATTGCTTCTAAGTTTCTTGACATCTATTTCACATCTAATTGAGCTGACGTAATGACAAATAATTGTAGCAATATATTATATATAAGTAAAATAAATATAACGAATACAATTTTTTAATTTTGCTATCACATGTCACGCATTTTTAATTCTAAACCCTTTATTGCAATAACAGCATTAATAAAAAAAGCAGCAATAGTTAAAATATAATATTATTGCAAACAAAAATATTAATATTTGCAAAAAATGCTCTGTGCTTTACGAGATTGGAACCTAAGCCAGTTTGCATCTCAGACCTATGCTTAACGCGTTCTGCTATCTGCACACGTAAATTTAATTCGAATTTTAGTAATTCCATAAACTGGCCATGGTCAAGCGCATGATGCTTGTTGTCTAACAAAAGCGACGGAAATATATATTTGTTTCGGTAGTGCGGCGCAATTACGCGACGATACGACGGTGTGTAAAGCGCAATACTGCGTTCTCTGTGGTGTGTGTGCCGTGTTGTTTACACATACAGATATACGGACTATACCGCGTGTTCACAGCAATATGATTCTTAACGTGCCTATGCACTTTTGAACCCAGCCCGTCCCATCTTTGATGTCCTCCCTCCGGTGACGCCCTAAGCCGAGGCTCGTACCCCACAGGGGGTGCCCTTAGCGAGCGTTCACCTAGCTTTTTAGCTTAGTTTTGTATGCCCCTGGCTGGAGGCTTTGAGTGTAGCAGCTTAAGGCAACCACAGGATTGACCGGTTAAGTAGTCATGACCTCAGAGGTCAGCTACGAGATGCCCTACAGTAAAAAAAAAAAAAAAAAAAAAAAAAAAAGCACTTTTGAACGCTTACTGTACAAGTACAAACAGTATCTATGTACAGTCTGTTTTAAGTTACCCCAGTCAGAAAATGTCGAATATCGTCATTTGAGTTTAACTTATTAAAATTTTTATTGTTATCGACTTCTAAAGGCAAATCGACAGTACAGCGGTTATAACTCATTAGCCTTTCAACCCTAATTACAGAAAGATAATAATTGAAATCGCTTAGCAACATGATTAATTGAAATTCACGAAGGAGTATTCCAAATTCGCGATAAGGTTCCAATTCACTCTTACTCAAGGTGGGTCAACTAATATCCGAAACAGACTGTAGGGCGTAAATATGGCACATAACATTTTTGATAGCAACAGTCACATGGATTTGAAAAATATACTAATAAAAAATATATACTATATAATAAATATAGTTACTTTCTAACTTCCAGCTCTTTCATCTGACGTTCAGCTCTAGTCCAAATGTCCTCTTCGAATTCTTCTTTTAACTTGCTTTTCTGTACATATTTTGTATAATATTCACTAGCATGAGTAGATGGTGTGTACTGTTTGCATTGCTCTGGTGACGATGACTGTGACGGTGAAGCAGTCTTGCTGATCTCTTCCATATTATGGTGTGGGGTATCGTTCAAAGACTTCTTCTTAAACATTGTAGGAATTACATCTTTAGGCATGGGTCGTCTGGCTGTTAATTCAGCTTCCTTAGCTGTCATGATTGATGTAAGAGCCACATTTCTTTTCATTTTCTTTTGTATATGTTGCGGTATAAAGTCTCGGCTATGTGGGTCAAGATCACTTGAATTTGCAGGGTTATCGCTCTCTCGGTCGTCTTTCTTTTCCTTCACCTGAAAAGTAAGTAGGAGCCTTTATACTCATTATTTTGCAGTCAATAACATAATGATATTCAATACTACTACACAATAAATATAAATGCGAAAATAATAATTGGCTTTTTATTTTATTACCCACTAGCTTTTGCCCGCAGCTCGAGAACCCACTGAAACTGCAACTGCGTGGATTTCGGAAAATATCCCACAGGATGACAGGAGCGTACTACCGGGATTAAAAGTAAAGGTTATAAACAACCTGTGAGCCAAATTTCATACAAATCCGTTCTCCTGTTTTTGCGCCAATCCAGAACATACATCCAGACAAACGGGCGAAAAACTTTAATAAAGTGTCAAAGACATCGACGCGCCGCCCGATAAGGACCAGCCCCGGGGTCTTAGGCGCGTTGTGTTCCACGCGCGCCTCAAAGAAATGTCAGCAGAACTGACGGGGTCCGATAGGGCCGACGTCTGCGGGGTTGCGGTTATTGTCCGAAAGGGTTACCGTGGCCCCTGGCAATATAGGCAACTGAAGGAACGGGTGGGTTAGTCAGTAAGAGTCTGACCCACCCACCCACCCTCCCGCTCAACCCAGAGCGGGAGAAGTTATTTGACAATTTCTCACCCAAAAAAAAGGACATCGACGCGACTACTGTTACCATGGATTCAGTATAAGATTCTGAATCCCCCTGCGTTGAAAAGTGCAATACCTACACAGTCAAAATGCACACAAGGAACAGCATTTTTTTTTTCAATAACCAATGAAAAATTTCAACACAGGGAGGTTCAGAATCATGTACTGAATCCATGGTAACAGTATTTACGTTGATGTCCCTGTATGTATAAAATATTCTCAGAAGGTACCAAAACAAAAAAAACTGAAAACTTTTTACTTACAAAAAAAAATTGTTAAGGTTGTTTGCTTTTTTTTATTTGGCATTGATTAGCTAAGTTAAAGTTATTTTTCTTCCAAGTTTCTTTTTTTTTTACGTATTATGCTCAAAAATTGTTTGTATAAACTGAAGTGCTAATGAAGTTTTGTTGCTGACCATAGAATCATTGAGAATTTTAATATTGAATGTAATGAAAGATGTTCATTTTTAATTACATATTTTGAAATTAAAGTTTTCAAATGTCAGTGCATATTCTTACTTGCTCAGTATTCTATTGATATTGAAAGACTAAACATACCATGTTGAGCATTTCTTGAATGAGTTCGAAGTCTGGAGTTGCAAAGTCTCCTCCTCCTCCATCTTGAGATGCATAGTAAGATTGTTCTGCACTTTCTGTGGAATAATAATGCCGCAATGATTATAAGGAAAACTGCTACCACCATAGAAAAATAATCCATTTATTTTGGCAGAGTGGCCACTTGGGGCCTGAATAGGAACAAAGATTACTTACATACATACCAAGCCACCCTATTTCACTACGTACATACCTTCTTCCTTAATGTTGAAAGCTGGTGGTCCGTCAGCATCAAATGTGTCCAAGGGTACAGGTACCAAACATCTTTGTGCCACTGACAGATCTTGCATTATCTCTTCCAGGTTAGTCCAATCACACATTGTGAATGTTTATTTCAACTTTAATGTAAAATCTTGTTGGCTTGTGGTTTTATTCTGGAAGAGTCACCATCTTACCACCAAACTTATGGGTTTGTTCAAACAAAAGAAAGGTTGGTGAATCGGAAAAAAATCATGTGATAATTCTGATTGTTTTCACATTTTTTTTAACTTGCGGTTCAAACTTTGAGGTAAATAGTTAGATACTGCCCGTCCCGTTCTTACAGTGTACTAGTATAGACTTCCAAAATCTGTGGACACATCTGATTAAATGGAGCAAGCTCCTGTGAATACATTGTTTAAACAGTAGGTAGTAAAACTCCAGATAAATCTTCTTGACTACTTTCGGTCAAAGGTAAAGTAGCTGATAGCTACCCAACGATAATACATATTATAAACAACAACAATACAACCAACGGAATAATAGGCTACAATAATTGACCGTTTTTCAGAAGCCGATTAATCATGTTTCTTGTTACTTACCTCAAAATATGAATATTTCAGCAAAATAACAAGAATAACAAAACCATTTTTTCGTTCTGATTTATTGAGTTATTCTGATTAATCTAGACAATCTTACAAGTTACATGCCATAGAGTATAGTAATAGATTGGGAATTACATGACAATCTGAAATAGTTGATTGTCATGAATTGTCAAATAGGGCCACAGCAGTGTTGCCTTGCCAGATGAGGAAATTGAAAATGCGGTAGTTTAGCTACAAAAACGCGGATTAAAAAAAAATGCGGAATTTTTTGTTATAATGCACAGGGTAAATTTTTAACCAGTGCGCAAACATAAACCCGTGATAGTTAATTGATTCAGGTGTGATCTTGCGGAAATCCATGATAAAATACAATAGAAGTGGTCATATTTAGTCACCTGTTCCGCTTAGCTACTTCTAGTCATAAAAAGCCCTAAAAGAAATCGACACGTGTTTTACCTCTCAACGAGGCATCCTCAGGATGACGATTGACTTGTCGCGAACTCGAACACGGCGTGTTGCCACACCAAGCGCTGACAGTCAGTTCAGTCTGCGATCAGCGCTTGGTGTAGCAACACGCACACTTGGTGTGCATGTAACTTTTTACTTATAACCAAAACCTCTCACTCTAAAAAGATTATTTATATCTTCGGCAAAGTAAGAGTTGGAAGAATAAAAACCTCTGTGAAGTTAGCAACCCGATTCTGAACTTTTGTAATCGTTTTTAACGTTTGAAAATCGATTTCAATCGATAGACAGAGTAACAGAGTTTGGGAGAAAAGGAAAAATATTTGGGAGAACATCTTTCCTCTCGCCAAAAGCAACGGAAGTGTGTAACAGGAAACTGGGGAAGCACGCGCTACTTAATTTGACCAATGAGAGCGCGCGGTGCTATATTTTGCCGCCAGAAACGCGCTTGACGAGGCCCCGCTCTTTTAATGTTGTCAAGGTTAGATTTCAGATGTTACACATCCTAAACGACTACTGTGGCTCACTCGTTTTATTTTTTATCATTTGAGAGTTGATTTTTTAATTGATATTAAATTTTCTGAGAGCGCGAATTACCCTAGTAGGACCAGCATTCCAGTCTGCGTAGTGAGTGTACGCAGTATATAATTATACTATACTCTTTGGTATGATCGTAAGTGCACTTGCGCACATCGTCAAATACTATGTATACTGGGGCTAATCTGGCGCGTAATCGCGAACTTTACTTAGCGCGATCTCTGTTGCTCTGTTGTAACTACCTACATTTCAATGTGGTTGCGTTGTCGCTAGCAGTTGCGATGTGATTACGTTGTGGCTAGTGTTTGCAGACAGACATATCGACTCCAGCTTTCGGAGAAGAAGACGTCGACTCTCGTTCTGGTGGTTGCGTTGTGGCTACGACGTGGCCTTGATGTGTTCGGTATCGCCTATACGGTTGATTTTAAAGGCCAAAATATATGGTCCGTGTGAATAAGCTATTCATTTTCATACAAATTCGCGTCCGTCCACGTGTTGTTGTTTGTTGTGGTACTTACGTGTGGCGGACCCTTCCAGGTGCTTTCAAATTGTTTATGATGCTAAGTATTTCTTATAAGTTCTGTACATATATTTTATTTACGTTTGGTAATACGGCTCGTCTAAACGTAACGTAACTTACGTAATATTACCTCCCCAATTATCAACTGTGTAAATAATAAGTACCTATTAACTCTATTGTGATAACAATAAAGTTAGTACTTAGGTACTCAGTAGGTAGCTAAAGTTGATGATGGGTTTTTATTTTTCAGAATTCCAGCTAATAACAGGCGGAGAAATTTTTAATAGTTAAAAGCCATGAATCATGTTTCATGTCTAGTAGGCTATAGTGGTAGGCACAAGAATAAAAAACGAGCAGAAGGCAAGCTTTGAAGCTTCCTAACAGAGTTCAAAATTCTTACCTACTTTCAAAGAGCTGTCACTCAGTTATTACAAATAAAAAAAAAAAGGGCAAGTGCGAGTCGAGATTCGGCAATGAGCACAGACGGACAGACAGACGGACGGATGGACCGGCGGATGGATGGACGGATGGATAGACAAACAGACGGACGGACATGACTGAGGTGATAACGTAAGTTTTCCGTTTTCCAATTACGGTACGGAACATTAAAAATAGTGTAGCTTTGAAAGTCGAAATAGTTAATTATTTTAACAGTTTAAAATTAAGTAATAGGTACCTTTTTAATGAATTATACTGTGAAATAAACATAGTTGAACTGAGACCCTGAGTAATAAAATGACCAGTGTTGGCCCAATGGTACAGGTCGACACAACTCAGATGTAGCATCGGCAAAGTCTGAAAAACCGATCATTTTCGATTTACGATTTACAATAAAAACACCTCAGTTCAACCCGAGACAGCGTTGTGAATGCACGTGGGTGAATCATTCCGTACACTTCGTGACAATTTAATGTGAAAGGGATTTTTTTTTTGTTGGTGTATTTTTTTTTTCAGTATGACTTCGTTGAAACGTGGAAAGCCGTTTAATAGCCAAAGTCGTGAAATAATTTTTAATGTTTATCAATTTATGAGTCAAGAGGCCACGGTGTCTAAAAATATAGTTATTGGGAAAGATCACTTTCAAAACCTTCAAGAGCGAACTGCGAAAGCAACAGCACGCGTAGCATGACCACCGTAGAAACGGTTTTGTCGACGGAAGAATAGACAAACTGACAGATTCTGATTGTTTATCTGTCATTTTGTCTATTCTTCCGTCGACAAAACCCGTTTCTACGGTGGTCATGCTACGCGTGCTGGTGTGTCACGTAGAACAATAAGTGCTGTTTTGAAATAGCATGAAAATGCCTTGACTTCGACTAGCTCAACCGATGATTCTGCTCGTGACAATGCCTCAGCTTCGACTAGTGCAACTCGTGGCTCCGCTCCTGCAACTTTTAGTTCGCTTTAGAAGTCCAGAAAAAAGAAAGACCATCCAGCAAATTTAGACGATTTTGATTATGATGTCATAAGAAGGAAGATTTATGACTTTCATGTCACTGAAAAAGGTTGCCTACATTAAAATGATTGCTATACAAATTAAAGAAAGACAAACTTCACAAGCAGTCGAGAAAGTTTGCGAAGAATATTGCATGAACTGGGTTTCAAATTCAAGTAAATGGTAGATCTTTACTGGCCGAGAAAGATGAAATAAGGCTTCAGCCGATTAAGTATCTTCGACAGATACAAAAGTTTAGAAGTCGATGGTCGTGATATAGTTTATACTGACGAGACTTATCTACATACTTACACGCCACACATACAAAAGAAAGTAGTTGGACGGATAGTTCTAAGAAAGGTTTAAAAAACCGATATCAAAAGGTGAAAGATTAATTATTGTGTAGGCTGGCAGCTCCAGAGGTTTTGTAACTGGCGCTCTCTTCGTTAATAAATCGTCTCCAAGTACTGGCGATTAACACCACGAGATTAATAAAGATTATTACGAAAAATTGTTAAAACAACATCATATTCCGAATCTACGACTTAATACTATTGTGGTCGTTGATAACGCCTCTTACCATAACACACGGATAGACATTGCACCGAATTCCAACTCGCTAAAAGGAAGCATGCTTACATCTAAAAACATACCCTTTGCGTCAAATCAAACAAATGAATAAACAAACTCACTTTCACAATTATAATATGAATTAGGATAATGTAATAATTCAATGAAACAAATAATTTAAACAATATTGAAGTTTTAACTTTAAATATCTTTACAAGACTTCGCCAAATAAAACGCGTACTTGCGCGTGTTAGAACGCTGCTTGAAAGTTTGATTTGTAATATTCATCGTTCGAGCCTTGTATCCTTCAAATCGAATCTAAAAAACAAACAAATAATACAGACTTTATTTACGTGATCGTTTATTTTGCAAGAAAGTAAATGTCAATTTAACGAATCAATTTTACGAATGTATTTACTTGATTTTACACGTTATTGCATTTGGATAAAGATCATTTTCGCCTAAAGCAGTAAAGTAATAAAGACTTTTGAAGGCGCACTTAGTTCGGATGTGATCGGTTTTCCGGACTTGGCCGATGTTATGTTGCGATTTTTAGGCTTCTGCCTCGAATCTTGCGGGCAGCGGGGCGCCAGTGGGCTGAAACGGGCCGGTAAAGGACTTAGCATTTAAAAAAAAAGTTTCTTTTTCTGAAATTTTAAATATTGTGTTGGATTTATCTATCGATTATAAGTAATTATTTCTATGAGGGTCGTTCAGATAACTTAGTATTTTCGGAGTTATAAATATCCAAAGTAATTTTTGTATGAAGCAAAAGAAAAAAATGTGAAAATCTCGAAATTCTCAAATTTTCTCAAAGAATTGACTCTACGTATGCATAGTACGTATATTTGTCCAATTTAGCGCCTATTCTCGGATTGCGATTTTCTGCGATTTGGTCGCAATTTCAAATTTTGTTCTCTATTCCACACCACCATAGAGATTTAAGAACTAGGCGCGTTTTTTTTTATGTAGTGGTCTCCCCTTTCGGCCTAATCCACTAAGGACTAATAAAATAAATAAATAAATAAGTAAAAATCACAATCACTACTGGCCGCTGCACTGTTTTAATTTAATCACTGTCAAGGGTATCCACATTAACGAATGCAAAATTTTCGTATTCGTCATCATCAAATGTTTCCGCTTGTTCAATTACTAATAAACTTTGTGCTTCTACTGACAAAGTTTTATGTTTTCTGCGAAGTTTGTGACGTTTCGCTGACATGAGTGGATCAGAGCTGGTCAATAAATTATTTAAAATGTCTTCATTTGTAGTTTTTCTACTGCATTTCCTGGTGTTGGCGGTACCTACGAAAGTCTTTATTTCTAGCTTCAGCAACTTCTTCAGATAGCTGTCCAATTGGTATTAGACCAAAACTTTCAATAATAACTGCACCATGCATAAGAACTTTATGAACACTTGAAGGCATATAATACCAGCTATTTAATTCCAAATACAGTTGCATGGTCACTTGAGCATATTCGTGAAATTTCGCTGTGTCAATGTGGTAACCTGATGAAATTGCCTCTAAAATGATTGCAAATCGCCTTATTAATTCTTCACTAACACCAGTTATCTCAGCAGTCATATTTGGATTTGCAAAAAATCTTCTAGCAGTATTTCCGTCATTCGTGGAGCCGTGCCCTTGTTTCACAACATCAATCAGAAGTCTCATTCTATTTTTAAAAGCGTCTTGTATGTCTTTCTTTCTTCTTTCCATGATGCACTTGTTGTCTCCCTTTACTGTCCATGTCTGTATCGTTAATCTGTAGGCTATATGCAGAATGCATTCCATCATTCATATCCAGGTATGCAATGATGACAATCCGTATTTACAGAGATCTGGATCAGTCGGTTTTGATGCAATTAAGGGCAAATTATTCATCTCTGTTGGAGTGGCTCTACAAATGTCGCATCTCTGAGATGAAGTATCACATAAAATTGATGTTGCTTTTCCGTCTATCATAGTCATTAATAAAGAGTGTGAAATTTTTATTTCTCCAACTTCTGTTTTCACTAAATTTACAATCTCTTCCTCAATAGCACTTTTTTCCCGCTATATCGTTATTTTATTTTCTTTCACAAATTCTAAAAAGATTGGACGACACCAGTAAGATGAATTTGGTGAATCGTTTTGCCAGATAACTTGTTCGCCGCACAATTTTATTGGCACTAAACTACCCATAAATATGCTTGAATCGTCAAGTTGACTTTCTTGTTCATCGTCTGTTTGCATTTTTTGTTTGTAATTGGCTTGATTAGAAGCACCGCCAAGACCCACTTACTGATTAGTGTAAATTCTTTACAACCACTATCTATGACGAGTGACGTCATTATTCTTACTGTCGTTATATCCAATAGAGCTTGTAACTTTATTTTAGCTGAGGTTTCTGTCACTGTAATAGCATCTTTTGGTGGATAGCATTTCTGTTTCGCATGTTGCACTTGATTATAAGATGGAAATATATTACTGTCTTTTTCGTTAACACTTTTTCTTAAAGTATTGTATTGCCACTTGGTCAGCTTAAGTGATAAAAATAACCCTAAAGCCTCATCCGGAGAAAACACAGGTTTTGTTTCTTTAACAGATGCACTTTTTAACTTTTTTTACATCTTGGGGATTCTTTAGTAAATGTTCTAGTATTTTAGCAACCTCCTCATTCCCATCAGCTTTCAACTGCTCAAAATATGCATATTTTATTTCGTCCGAAGATAAATGAAAGTTTTCTGCACGTCTTTTTTTCTGTTTAGGCGGTAATTCACAAAAAGGTTTTCTTGGGCTTTGTTCGGTGGAGACACCGACAGAAACTTTTGATGGTGATACATACTGAGTTGATGTACTCGGTGCTGGTTGATCTTCATTACTGCCTATTAAACACTTAATAAAGTCTGGCCATATTATGTTTTCTTGTAACCATTCACTATTTTTAGTTCTGAATATATTTTCTTTACGATAAGCGTTTTCCCATCTTCTATTTAAATTATAACAAAATTTTGCACAAAACAACTTTAAGGTCATTTCGTGATCATCACTTAATTCGACTAAAAATTTAGACCTTATCTCACTACACAAACTGTCATTATTTTTAATACTGCCACTGTTTTTTAAAATAACGAAAAGATCAAGGTTTGTCACTAAATTTTCAAACATTTTCACAAATACAAAATAACAAATAAGTAAGTAATGAATGTGTGGGGGTAGTGCGTCTATTATGGTGGGTAATAGAACACTGAAGTACACACATCAAAAGTGTCTAGGGATCAAGCATTTTTATGCGGATTTCTTGAGATTGAGATGTGGCTTTGTAATAAATTTATGATTATATAAATTTATATGGATCCTTTTTGGTGCATTTCATAATTTGAAACAGGAACTGTTAATCAAATTCGAGTAAAAGATGAAAATCAGCTGTCAATATTTTCCCTATAAAAACATACAACGCATTGAAGACATTATTAGTGCTACTGTTTCCCTACTACTGATTAAAACCAACGTTATTATGGAGCGGCGACGTCATTTAAGCAGGGAAGAAATGCTCAGAGCCGTGGGAATGATAGAAGCTGGTTCCCGGCAACGTACTGTGGCTTTAGCTCTGAATACAAGTCAGAGTGTTATCAGTCGACTTTGGACACGTTACCGAAGCACTGGTACCGTGGCTGAGCGCCATGGAGGACGGTATCGCTGCACCACACGGAGACAAGACCGATACATTCAAATCTTAACTCGAAGAGCTCCAACAATAACCGCCATGATGTTAGCCGTGAGGCTTCATCGCTCTTCAGGGAACTTAATTAGCGACCAAACAGTCAGAAACCGCTTGCATGAAGTGAACCTTCATTCCCGAAGACCGCTACGGGTACCACCTATAGCAATGCACAATCGTAGGATTCGATATCAATGGGCTCTTGAACACAGAAATTGGGCAGAAGAACAATGGCGTTTCGTGTGCTTTTCTGATGAGTCTCGTTTTGGTATGAGACCGGATACAAGACGTATACGACACTGGAGAACCCCTGAACGCCAACAGCGATTAAAATCCTGCCAGGAAGTCCATCCTTATAGTGGTGGAACCATCATGGTATGGGCGGGTATTTGGATCGGCGGAAGAACTGAGTTGATTTGGATCAGAGGCAACCTCAACGCTCAAATTTATGCTGAGACGATTGTATCTGACGTCATCGTTCCTCTACAAGTGCAAATCGGTCCCTTATTTCAGTTAATGCATGATAATGCACGACCGCACACCGCAAGAGTTGTAAGACAGACTCTCGCCGCAGCTAACATCAATGTCCTGCTCTGGCCTGCTCAGTCGCCAGACTTGAACCCGATTGAGCATGCATGGGATATGCTACAGAGAAGAGCTCTGCCGAATATGGAGGGTATCCAGTCGCAAGAAGACCTTTTTTTGTTGTTGCAACGAACATGGGCGGCCATTCCACAGCGTGATTTGGATGAACTCATTTTGAGTATGCCAAACCGATGTTCTTGTGTTGTTAGTGTTCGCGGTAGAAACACGGATTATTAATTGTTTAAGTTACCCAATAAAATTTTAAAGAAAACTGTTATTTCAGTCTTTTTTTCGAACTTTAATGTTAGTGGTTCAAATGTCAAAAATCCCTTTATTAGGAAAATGGCAAATTTCTTTATTAATGCAAAGGTGACTTGGTTTATCGTTACTGTGACAAACGAAAACACTTTATTTGATGAATCCTTAAAGAAAATTTTAATTAATATCAATCAGGAGGTTTTCGTCGCGGCACTCGTGCGAGCGGGTCGTGTCACAGTTGTTTTCGTTCCGTCGACTGAACAGAGCGCGTGTTATTTAGTACATTCGAACTTAGAAAGGTGCGGCACGTGGCCGGGCGGCCGGCTACCTGCCGCTTGCTGCAGATGCGACTTGTTTACGAGTAAAATGAGCGATAATTGTGAGACGAGTAATGAAATAAATAATGATTCTATGAATGAGATTTCTATTCTAAATGAAGAGTTAGACATTGAAGACAGTGAAGACAAGACCAATAAAAGAATGAGAGAAAGCAGCGATGAAGAATGGATGGAAGTTAAGCGGAAAGAAAAAATATTGAAGGATACAGAAAAGGTAGAAATTTATATATCTAGCAAAGAGAAACTGCCTAAACAATTTAGTCTTGCTAAGTTATTTAGAGACCAGAATATAAAAGATATTAGCAGAGTGAAATTTATCAATCCGTATCGAGTTCGTATAGAATTGATTAGCGAAATCAGCGCTGAGAAGTTGGAGACATGTCAATTCTTTATCGAGAAGGGATGGCATATTCAGCGAGCGATGGAAAGGAATTTGTCCTACGGTGTAATACGAGATGTTGACTTAGAAATGTCAGACGAAAACATTTTGGAGAACATATGTTGCCCCGAACCAGCCAAACTATTATCCTTAAATCGCTTGAATCGTAAGAATTTTGAGGCAGATGGGTGGTCACCCAGTGAAGCGGTTCGTCTTTGTTTTAAAGGGTCGTACTTACCACCTTATGTCTATACAAATGGTTTAAGGATAAAGGTAGAACCATATGTATTTCCAGTGTCGCAATGTTCGCGCTGCTGGAAATACGGACATGTACTCAAGAGATGCCCGAGTGCTAAAGTGGTGTGTCCCAAATGCGGAAAAAATCATGACAATTGCGATACCACTAACATGATATGCGTTAACTGCAATGGTAGACATATATCCCTGTCAAAGACATGTCCAATTTTTTTAAAAGAAAAAAGATTGAGGGAACTTATGTCTGAGTTTAATTGCACCTATAGAAAGGCCCTAACTATCTATATCCCTAAAGACGAACCAACACACAAGGAAATGAACACAGAAATAAAGGATACTGATATAAAATTTTCATCACAACATATCATGGACACAGCTGCTACTCAAACCACTAGTAGTCTAACTTATGCTGAAGTGACAACTAAGGCGCATGTACATAAACGAAAACAAAAGTCAAACTCTAAAGAGAAACAGAAGAAGCAGGAGAACTCGTCAGATCTGGAGTTTATGGAGTGGAGTAAAACGGAATTAGAAGAATATAAAGAAGCTGAAAAAAAAAACTCGAGTGAAACCGAAGAAAAGCACAGAGATATCAATTTTAAGGAATTGTTAAAGAGATTACAAGAGATAATATTTATGAAAGGAAGCACAATACAAATGATTTTCAAAGGAGTACTTAAAACTTGCATTGAGTGGGTAATTTTAGTAGTAATTGACAATGTAGCGGACTGGCCTATCCTTAAATTAATTCTTGACTATTTCTCAAATGGCGAATAACTATGAAACTATTGTTAAATTAAATATTATACAATGGAACGCACAAAGTATTAGACCAAAGGTTAATGAGTTTGAGAATTTGTTAATACAAGACAAGATTCACATTGCCGTATTAAGCGAAACCTGGCTACAACCAGAAATTTGTTTTAAAGTAAAAGATTACAATGTATTTCGCAAAGACAGGGACGATTCATACGGAGGTGTAGCAATACTCACACATAAGTCAATTCAATCTCAGATTTGCCATGATTTACAAAATATCAACTCGGGTATAGAAAGTATACACGTTAAAGTGTATAATTGTAATCAAATTGAAAATATTATATCGATCTACTGTCCACCTTCTGTAAATACTAGCCAGTCAGACTGGGATCAATTATTTTCACAGGTTAACAATAAAACGTTACTTTTAGGTGACTTCAATGGACACCATACCAATTGGTCCAATAAAGTAAACAGGAGAGGTAATCAAATCTTTGACGCACTTATTGGTAGTAGCCTTATTTCATTAAACAATGGCGATCACACGCGAATTAAGTTAGTCAATGATGTACTGCAACAGTCGTCCCCCGATATTTCGTTAGCGTCATCCGATATAAGCTTAAGCTTAAACTGGCGAGTGTTAAATGAGACACTAGGAAGCGATCATTGTGTTATTAAAATTTCAACGTACCTTACAACTAGTAACGTTTACATGTCTCATCGAAACTATAAAAAGGCTGACTGGGTAGGTTACCAAAAACTTTTAAACGATATTTTCAATGGATTCGTGTTCCCAAATGATTTACAAAAAGGATACGACACTTTTATAGGCTATTTAGACATGGCGGCAGATTTTTTTATACCATATATCAAAATTAATACTAACCCAACAAAAAATTTCACACCAAAACCTTATTGGTGTCCCAATCTCTCTAAAGCTGTAGCGGAGCGTCGTTTAGCACTTTCTCAATTTCGACGTAATCCATCACCACATAACCTCACAATCCTTCAAAGTAAAATCAGTGATGCTCAAAGATATATACGGTGTGCTAGAACCAAGTCATGGCAGCACTTATGTTCTACTCTTGACCAAACTACGACCCATAGTGAATTGTGGCGAAAGATGAGATGGATTAAGGGATATAACGCAGTAAAATCCCGTATTGATAGCACTATAGCAAGCGAATTACTTTGTAGTTTAGCCCCCGATTTCGTATCATGCGACTACCCTATACCTACATCGAATAACCCAAAACTTGAAGTACCTATTACAATGCAAGAGCTAACTAAATGCATAAAAAATAAAGATACAGCCCCTGGTAGCGACAAGATCACATATTCTATGATAAGATACTTACCTGAGAACGGGAAGCAAGTCCTACTCAAGTTATTTAATACATTTTTCAGTTATTCGTTTGTACCTAAACAATGGCGAGATATAGTGGTGGTGCCAATTCCCAAACCAGGACGTGATCCTTGTTTAGCCTCTTCCCTTCGCCCCATATCTATGATCTCATGTATATGCAAAACTTTCCATAACATTCTACTCAATAGACTAGAGTGGTTTATAGAAAAGAACTGTCTGTTAGACCAGAATACCACAGGATTTAGAAAATGTCGATCATCATTAAATAATCTTACTAGTTTAGTTTCTAGAATTCAAACAGGATTTTCTGAAAAAAAAATGACCATATGCTGTTTTATTGATCTGGATAATGCTTACAACAATGTGGATGTACATAGTTTATTACGTATAATGGATGAGTTAGGTGTGGGACAAAAACTTTGTACCTATCTGTGGAACTTTTTACAAGCAAGAAATTTAAAAATTCAGCTTGATAATGATTCACTATGTAGAACTACTTCTCGTGGCTTGGCACAAGGTGATCCATTATCACCATTGTTGTTTAATATAGCTACTATCAATATCTGTAGGAAGATAAATAATATATACATTTCACAGTTTGCAGATGACTTTGTATTATATTTTATTACCAACAAGATTTTGGAGGCGACACATAAATTGCAAACAGCTTTAGATTTATTTAATAAGTTAGTTCAAGATATTGGTTTAAATATTTCATCTAGTAAAAGTAAAATTTGTATATTCAAAAATGGGTTTAGAAAAGATATTATTGATATTAAAATAAATAAAAGATCCCTCCAAGTAATTGACAACTATAAATATTTAGGACTATGGTTAGATCAATCTCTAAGATGGTCTAAACATATTAATGAGTTAAGAGACAAATCGTCCAAATTTCTGAATGTGTTTAAAATACTAACTGGTCCAGGCTGGGGCATACACCCCACTCATTTACGTCGTTTATACATTGCTATCATACGCAGCAGAATTGATTATGCTAGCTTTCTATTTGATAATAGCTGTCAAACCCATTTAAATAAATTAACTAAAATTCAAAACCAATGTTTGAGGGTCATTGGTGGATTTATTAAAAGTACAGCCATTCATGTGATGGAATGCGAACTACATCTACAGCCGTTACATATTCGTAGATATTACTTAGCTGGTAAATTCTTTTTGAAACTTAAGTCTTTTGTAAATGGGGACACGTGTGAAATTGTTAACAAACTTAATATTTGTTGCCAAGGTAATTATTGGAGACGTAAAAAAAAACCACTACTAGCTAATATTTCTGAATCATTAAATCACATATGCGTATACTCCAGCGATGAATTAGGATTATTTTCGCTTAATACGTGGATAAGCAGTGTGAATTTGTCTTGTACGATTAAACCACAAATTAAAGAGGTTACCGAAGCTAAGAAATCGTACGATCACTATCAACTTCGAACTATATGTAGTAGTAATTTTAGCAGGAACTATTCTGGATATTACAGGATTTATACAGATGGATCTAAAGTTGGAGATAATGTTGGAGCTGCGTTCTTTGACCCTCAAAGTAATACCTCCTGTAAGTTCAAGTTAAATTCAAACATTTCTGTCATGTATTCCGAGTTAATCGCGATCTGCGAGGCAATTTCATACCTTGAATCGGTGGATTTTCAAGATTCTGTAATCTATTCTGATTGTAAAAGCGCACTCCAACATTTGACAAAGTGTATAGGAAATTTTCGTGGTTATCCTGTAGCATACAAAATAATAAATTCTATTAATAGATTAAAAGATAAAAATAAAAATATTGTTTTACAATGGGTGCCTTCTCATATCGGCATTGAGGAAAACGAAGAAGTCGATCATTTAGCTAAAGAAGCGTGTTTGGAGGGTATTCCTGTGACGTATAAACCTTTCTGGACAGATATTTTATTTCTAGTTAGATTAAAATGTTACGAAATTTGGAAAGAATACTTCGACGAGAAATCATTGACAAAAGGTATTTGGTACCGGACGATGCAGCCAACCATTCAGAATTATCCTTGGTTTGATAATGCCGATATGAGTAGACAAGAAATCGTGACAAGTTTGAGACTTCGTTCCGGACACATCCCATTGAATAGTTTTGCTACATTGATGGGCAAAGTTTCATCTCCAAACTGCACGGAATGCAACGTGGTTGAAGACGCTTTTCATATTATGGTGGAGTGTGTCCGGAACGGAGCGGAAAGGTATTTGATTAGAGACCAATCTAATTTGAACATTAGTCAATTAGGAGAATGTAATATTATTTTAGCTTTTCCAGCATCCAAAGCCGCAAAAATATTATATAAATTAGTTAATTTAGGAATTAAGCGTAGAGGCTAAGTTTTGCATGTAATAAAAGTTCCTATGAGGGTGGCATGTTCACTATGTGATCAAACCTTCGTTAATAAAGATTAAAAAAAAAAAAAAAATATCAATCAGGAGAAAAGTTATTGCAAAAATATATGTTGATCCCTAGACACTTTTGATGTGTGTACGTTTGAATGCAACCGAACATTCCGTAGATACCCTATCGTTGCACCAATCACGTTACGACACGTCATAACTTGTTGCGCTCGAGCACTCTTATACCTTGATTCCCGGAAATAAGTCTCAAAACAAATTACGTCATGGTATGACGTAATTTGAGACGTGAGATAGTAAAAACACGGAGGTGCCGCGATATTCTATACATAAGTTTGCTTATACAAATATGGGTGAAAAACGAACTAGAATGTGAAATATCGTGTTATTTCACTCTTTCTAATGTGGTAATCGTATTTGATAAAAGAGACAACAATATTTCAGTTGTTCCTCATAATGGCAACATTTTGTTGAGACGTAGTAACAGTTGTAGGTAAGTGCCATATCCGCCATAATATGCGACAAGTTCATGGTAGTTCTGCTGTCAAGTGGTTGTTTACTTTTTGTTTTATTGAGATTTGTGAGAAAATTACGTGGAGTTTTCCTTTAAAACTACATATATACGTTGGAAAACACCAATTCAACATGCCTGTGTGTTGTATTGTGAAGTGTGGTGCAAGAAAGAAGGAAAATCAACCTCAATTATCTTTGCACAGGTTAGTAGCCGGTTTTCATGCAATAGTACATAAAGTGATAAACTTTCGATGAAAAAATTGCTAGGTGATCATTAAATACGGCTTAAATTTTAATATATGGGTTTATTTCCGTCCAACAGACCTTTTTATTATTTCATAATTTCATTCGTTTGTTTACAATGATATGTCATGGTGGAATAGTGTTGTACCGTTTCCGTAATAGTTTCTGATACTAGTTCCTTCGCTGCGCTGAAATGATATTGCTAGGTCCGGCCCGTGGTTTACAGCAAACTGTACTCTTTGGTTCATAGCACCGAGAGACCGTTCCGCAGAGTTTTATGTAGTGTATACGATTTTTTTGTTGAAGTTTTTAAGATGAACAATACTGTAGTACATACATTTTATGTAACTTTTATGATTTCCGCGGCTCACGCTAATAAAGATCCCAGTCCGCATGATTTTATCCGACATCTTCAACAATAATCGTCAAATTTCAGCCAATTTACACAAAACTTTAATGAATTATACACTAAAACCATGAATCACTCCGTCCATTAGTGAAAATTGATTGAAAATCCGTTTAGTAGTTTTTGAATTTTTCGCGTTCAGACAGACAGAAAAACAGACAGACGCGGCGGTGTACTTTGTTTTATAATATGTAAGGATGTGTATTATTCCGAATGTTCATTTATGATAAAATTGTTAAAAATTTAATTCACTAATGCCCGTTTTCACCGACAGCTAAGTGACACTTAAATGAATACCTAAATAAAACTGCACTGTTTTTCAACTCTCAGCGCTGAGTCTACCGTTGAAAATCCAACAGTGAACTTTTATTAGGGATTAGGGGTTTTCGCACAGACAAAATTAATAATGAAACAAAACGATATCATGTTTAACTTTGGATGTACCATGTCAAACAGTGGAGTAAAACCCCCCTGAAATTTGTATGGAAAAAATATCAACTAGTTCCACCTTAAGACTCAACCTTGTAATCCCAGCCCACTGTGCGCCGCCCCGCTGCCCGCTGAGTTCGAGTCCGCGGCCCCCCACATTAGGCGCGCGCGTTTCTCTGGCGTGTGAGCGACGCGGGTACTCTCCACACACGCCGCAGGGCAGCAAAACACGACGCTCACGCAGCGCGCTCGCGGCGCGCGCGGCACCCGCGCTACTCACACGCCCGAAGATCGCGCACGCCTAATGTGGGGTCAGCCTAAGAGTCTAGGCTTCGAACCCAAGGAGGCACTTTACTTTGTGTAAATTATTCCATCACCACTGCTCTCAAAACGGTGAAGGAAAACATCTTGAGAAAACCGGTATGTCCTAGAACCAAAAATTCGAAGACATGTGGCATCCACCAAATCGCACTGGGCTCGCGTGGTGGATTACGGCCCACTCCCTCTCACAGAAAGAGGACGCCTGTATCCCAGCACTGGGAAAATTATAACTAGGCTAATTAAGCTTATATGCTAATAAAACACGATAGTAAAATGTATGTAATTATTTATAAGTACCTACTGTAAAATATTTACACATACATACATAAGTGGCTTGCTTTTTTCGAAGTTGGTTACTTATTACAGTTACATACAGGTCGTGCCATTTAAAGATGAGACTTGACGCACCACGTGGTTTGACTTGCGCAGTAGACGATTTATGGGTCTCTTTAGCGGTATGAGGTCCCCGCTGGGGCGTCATCGGGGCGGGGAAAGAGCGGCGGGAGGCGCGGTCAAGTCTCATCTTTAATGGCACGACCTGTATCTACTGTGACTTATCGACGGACAGACTGACGGACATGCCAAAACTATAAAGATTCCTTCCTTGTTTTAATATTTCACGAACGTTAGAAAAGGTCAGACAGAATCTTGCTAAAAAACGAGGTATACATTTGTAGGGTAGTCCTTAATGGCTTGGATCTTGCTATCCAGTGGTTTGATACCAGCACAAGATACGCTACAGCCGAGGAAAGTTACTTCTTCCGCCCCAAATACACATTTGGAAGTGTTTATGACCATTCCGTATTCTTTCAATCGTTCGAAGACGTTGAGCTCGAATTGAAAGAATACGGAATGGTCATAAACACTTCCAAATGTGTATTTGGGGCGGAAGAAGTAACTTTCCTCGGCTGTAGCGTATCTTGTGCTGGTATCAAACCACTGGATAGCAAGATCCAAGCCATTAAGGACTACCCTACACATTCATGTGCTAAGGACGGCCTACAAACACAATTTGGTACCAACAAACCTACTAAAACAAAATACGAAACAAATAGGAGACGAACAAAAATACGCCAATATAACCTACCTCGTACCTAAATAATTCTGTAATAAGCATTAAAACTGAGTAGGTATGGGTAGATGTAGATATAGATAATTACCTGAAAAGATCCTTTGAATGTAAAAAAGAAACCTTGCTTTTCCTACTATTATTGATATACACAGTAAAACAATTTAGGTATTTTTATTTAAAAAAAGTAATGTCCGCGTCGCTCGTACCGCTCGCACGCGACGCGCGGCGTACCCCTGAACTTTGTCTTCTGACTGAGCAGAACAAACCGGTTTGGCCTCTAACGGGCGCCGCTGCACCCCCTGCGCGCCTTGTCTGTGACACTGCACGCACACATAGTTGTGCGTGTAGTAGTGTTCTCGCGCAAAGCGTTAGTATGAAGCTTGCAGTCTGCTCCTTTTTTAGTCTTGTGGTAGTAGGTACCCTATGTAATTTTAAAGAGGGCTATGTGTCAGCGCCAAAAACAAAATTAAAACCTGATAAACACATGATAAATGATTTTATTTCTGTAAGTAGGTTTAAACAACTTTTACATGTTTATAATATTTTAAAAACTAGATGAGGTAGGTGTTTCCTATCCGACTACTCTGAGAAGAAACACCAAAACCACAGTCTCTTTAAAAGTCCACACATAGTTTTGGTCAGATCATGTGAGGACCATGAAGATTAAAGTGTCTGAATTGGTCTTTTGAGGTGAACCACACAGATTTGAGTGGACCTGTCCACCCAGTTCACGCATTTGTCAGTAATCGTATACCTCAACTCAGAATTTATGCTCAACAACTAGACGAACTGTAACCAAACAAATGACATTTAGGTAGGCCCTATAAAGTAGGTACTCACACTGCCAGAAAATGACCCACACGCCCCTCACATTCACAACAGTTAAATTAAAATGCTTTACGAATTACATATTCATGTACGTACTATAAACAATTCGTCATTTAATTAATACAACAAATAAACTTGACAGTATTGTGCAAAATTGCAAGTTGCATGTGTTTGTGGCAAAGACCTTATACATAAACTTAAGTATAAGGTTTGTGGTGACATTTTGGAGGTTGATAATGTAGGTAACCTACAGACGCCCCTATTTTGGTCATTTTTCACGAGATCTACTTCTGACAAGATTCAATGACATATCTATTTGTTGCCGCGTTGCTACTATATTTCCTATTTTCTTGGTAAATGAAAATATAGTAGTCTTTTTTTTCACTCCTTACTACTAAAACACAATTCCTTCAATAACTAAAATTAAATCATTTATTTCAATTAAACCATTTACAGGCACTTTTGAATTATCAAGGAGTTGGTCAGACAGATATGAAGCTAGTTGCCCAATCCAAAGCGTAAGAGGTACTTATGGAGAAGAACGGGCAAGATACTCAATGAACACTCCTTTTACAATTTATATGTATTGTTACAAAAATATTAGTTACATTAATGTTGAATTTAAAATTATATACGTGAGAACGATATTTAAAAAAAAAAACAAGTACACGTTAAAAGCGTCCAGAGGACAACAAAAAGAAACAAAGGAAAAATAATTAAAAATTAAATAATTAAAATAAGCCATGGTAGCTCTATAGTACATAGTACTCACACCTCCGATTGAGTTTATACAATGCAAAGATGCGTCTCAATCTTCAGCAGCTCAATTAGTTGTGGTTGTGGAGCAGGACCAGCATTGAGCATTTTTATCAGCGATGTAATCCCCCAACTTATAACATAGTCCCTGCATAGTGTGCGTTTTATACAAGATTTGAATTTCGTATCATTCAGTTGAAGTATGTGAGGGGGAATTTTATTGTAATTAGACTGGCTAGTCTTCATCTTTCATGGGTACATGAAAGATGAAGACTACTTTAGTCAGTCTGAAACCTGGTTGAACTAATAGGTCCCTATTTCTAATACTATAATTTTGTCTATCACCTCTTTTACTAAAAGATGTAATTTTGTTAGTGTCGAGCTTAGCTTTTCCATCGTGTCCTACTTTTTCAGTAAATGTATGGTTACCTTATAAGAAAAAGATACACACCAATTCAGTTTTCTCTTTCAAGACCAACATTCCGGTGCTTGTAGTTATACTAAATATTACTTACTAATTCAATTAATTAGGCTACGCATTCCTAAAAGAGCGGTGGCCCCCACATAGCGTCCGCAATTTACCAGCGAATGACGTCATTGAAACTTTAATTATGAAAGTAATTACCTGCGCAGACTGACGGATGAGGCGGGATTGGATTTTAAATTTATCAATGGAATTTAATACTTATCCAATAGAAATAAGGTAATTTTAATGCTCGGTGATCGAGCTTGGAGCATCGCAGCACAGTTATCCCCGCTGTCAACACTCACTGAGGCGGCCACCGCTCTTCTACAAAACCGTAGCTTAAATAAGGCACTTAAAGGTACTTTTAAATGTCAATGATAAAAATAATGTAATAAAGAAAAATAATGATGATTATTGTGATAATGTAACAATGATGTATGACTGTGTTTGTGTGTATTTTTTAAGTAATAATATCAATTCAATTCTATTCGTCCTTATAAATTCTATAATTTGTCGTAAGATAAAATGTATCGGGGACTAATTATAAAAAATATAATCAACTATTTAATAATTTACAAGAAAATTGAATTATTTCTAATTCCACATTCCAAAAGGTCATTTATTATGGAGAAGACGGTGCATTGTCCCGCCTTAACATATGGCGCAGTTTGTCTCCGAGAAGATATCAAGGTTTGTCAACGAGCGATGGAAATAGAATATAGACAGAAAGAATACCTTAACAGTATTCTAGATGTTGATTAATTAAATAATAAAATAAAGATAAAGATGTTAAACTGAAGGATCATGAGCAAAGTCGAAACATTTATTACATTTATTATAAGGCACCTCCGAAAGTCTAAAATTACAATGAAAGGGAAGTTCGAAACACTATTATAACCCAATTTTTTTAACTTTGCGCCTGTCAACGTCAAAATATTACAGTGTATGTGGTTTAAATAATAACAACTTAACGAATAATAAGACAGAACTGTGGAGACCGTATTCAGGCGCACTGAGGAGGTAACCGGGCGGGTGAATTCAATACTAACAACCTACGATTTTGACGGCTCCAAGCGCACAGATATAAAACTGAAATGGGACTGGGCAGTGTCTGCCGCACACACTGTAGGCCCAAATAGCAAAAAAAAAAACGGGCAACTTGAGCCGGAAAAACCGGATCGCAACCTGCCACGAAAGAGATGGCGGGAAGATATTGATAAATTCCTTAAAGAGGAAGAACGGTTTCGCGGGATATGGAAAACATGGAGGGAAGCCTTTTCCCCGGAATGGCCAAGAATAGGCTAGAGAAAACAAACCGTGTGCACACTGCACAAACGCTCTCTAAACACGGCGAAATAGTACAATATACTCTCGAGAGACATACAAGCTCGACGGATACCAATGTGGACGGGACCTGATTATAGGAACTAGATAAGAGACTAAATAAATAATTAAACTAATAAAATTATCGGATACAAAAGCAAAGAAAGACATCATAAGTCCCTTTTCACACGTTCTCGGCTGCCGCTGTCACTGAATTCAAGTTCATTTATTTGCAAATATGGATATACAATGTGCAGATGTTTTACATTCATATAATAATTGTATATCACAGTCTTGGTATCACCATATTTTACGAGTCAAGTATGCACGTGACAGATTAATTCTTGTGTAAAAAAGCTCTTAGTCTACCTACAGAAACACTTAAATTGCTCTTTTATCACAGGTCAGGAATTTGAAAACACTTGACTGGAGGATTTAAGTCTACAATTTTTTTACTATACATGGTTTTTATGTTGAGTGGTTCAAATATTTTTGTGTGTCATTATTTTGTTCAAAGAGTACGATCCCATCCATACATCGCACGCACTACTCAACTGTATTTTTAACACCAAAGGCGAAATATTGAAAAATATGTAAGTGGTGATAAGTCCTGTTCAAGTTTCAACACTGGGTTGTGTGTGGATTTCAACTATTTAGCCATTATTTTAAAAGCTTCATGAACTATTAATATATTAGAAAACGACCTTTATAATTAAAATAATAATAGAACCATATCAAATAAATAACTACTTCATTTAAAGTATTTTCTTACAGCAATAAAATATCGCTATTTTCTAATTGCTTACTAAATATTTAAAAGAGAACTAGGTAAATAATAATTTCTTAGGTTTAAAAGATATGTCAGTCAATTCCTTCTAAAATTCCGTCCTTATTTACAAACTACACTAGTAACAGCAGGTTACATCAAAACTAAATATGTCACGAATTCCTTAGACGTATTGTAATGTTTTGTTAACTGATTATTTGGTTACTTCAAGATTTTTACATTTCCACAACCGTTTATGTGATCTGCACAGCTATTCACAACCGCTCGATTGATATGGTTCATTTAGGAGGAAAGCTACAGAATAGTAACATTCATTGTTATTATGTGACCATACGTAAGTGCTACTATAAAATATACATTGAGTGATTAATTCAACAAGCAAATCAGCTATAATCTTACAAAATATTAGAATATTATGTTTTTCTTATCTAAACTAACATATTATTAGACCCAACAACTAATATATTATTTAGATATTTCAGTCGAATATATCGATATTTAAGATAATGTACTATTTACATGTTTATAGCTCACCATTACCCACAAAAAACTGGGCTATATGTCTAACTATTACAGTAACCGTTTTTGTTCAAATTAGTCAATCAAAACATAGAATCGAAATATGATGACATTCGTATAATGATGATGATGGTATTCGTCGTTTCGTTCGTTCGTATTCGTGATATTAATCCTTATCCGACTAAATAGTTTCATACTCAAGGTTGATTATCATCACGCTATGACCCTTTGGAGGAGAGCAAAGGAAAAAAGTTAAAACGCTAAGCGAATATGAAGTAACAGCGCTGGCGCGCGATGCGAAGGAACAAGAAATTTCATGCGGACCAAGTCGCGGACAGAAGCTTTTCAAAATTAGCCGGAACAAACAGACAGACAGACACTATTTTATTTAAAATTGTGTTTTTGTTCCAAGTACCGTATACATTTTCATATGTATTTAGTAAAAAGCTGTTATTTTGACATTACAAACAGACACTTCAATTTAATTTATTTGTTTAAATGTAATGAAGAAAAAAAATTACCACTTAAATCATTTTCTACCTCATGGGCCTGCGCAAATTGGCAGACGGGACGGCAGAGCATTTAAAATTATCAATTTAGTACTTATCCAATCGAAATAAGGTATATATTTCAATGCTCGGTGATAGAGCTTGGAGCATCGCCGCGCAGTTTTCCGTCGATCAACGAGCATTGAAATATATACCTTATTTCGATATACCGCCAGTCTGCGCAGGCCATAAAAGTTACGATTCTGTAGCGTTCCCCCTAAACGAACCTTAACAATCGAATCGAATCGAGCGGTTGTGAGTAGCTGTGCTGTACTGTAAGGTTCAGCACGAACATTTTAACATCGTAACGCTCATGTTACCGTCGTAACGCTAAGTTATCGTTCATATAAGAGAATTTTGAATCGAAAATACAGCAGCCTTACAACATTTTGGTTTAATTTTATGCAACTGCGCAATTTGTACCACACATAGACTTTCAATTTAAATATTATGTAATTTAAATAAATGTTGTGCCAAATCGAGTCCGATTCAAAACTTCCGTAACATAAGCGATACGGTTAAATTACTATATGTAATAATATCCATGCTAGGCCTACAGCTCATCATCCTGATGGTCATCTATATCAGTGATTCCCAAAGTGGTCCAGGTGGACCCCCAGGGGTCCACGGGAGACTCGACGGGGGTGTACGTTGGCAAAACAAATTTCAATAGTTAGATTTAATCTTCACATTTTTTGTCGAGTTTTGGGAACATGGAAGAAAGTCTGGGAACCTCTGATCTACATATATCAAATTATAAATAAAACGTTCGGTGAAATGCTGTGTGATCGACATTGTACCATGAAATATCGTACAGTAAGTACAACACCGTGTGAAGGAAGGCCCTGGATTCGTATAATGTAAAGGTACCTATTTCTTAGACATTATTTAAGGTATAATGTAACCCGCTGTTAGTTTGTTTTAAGTATCACTTGTTGAAGCTTGTTCCTCCAGACGTTTTTTCATGGCCAAGTCTTTTGCTTTTAAGACATCTTCCAAGTTCTGCCACGTTACCTCTTTTTGTTTCGATTCTATCGCTTTTTGTCTTTCTAGGTATTGTTTCTGTAGGTCTGCAGCATATTTTGAAGGTTGGTATTTTTGACTTTGGACAGCAGGCTTCGGAGCCTTCGGGGCGGAGTCGCTGCCAGGAGATTGACAGCTAATTTTAGGCTGTTTTCTTTTAAATTGTATTGGTCCGAGGCACACAGCAGGGGACTTACTCTTAGCTGGCTCTCCTAGCCACTTATTTACCTTATCGATTGATTTTTTTATTTCAGGATCTAATTTGATTTTCGGTGAACTCGAAGTCGACGTTGTGCTAATACTAACGGTCGAACATGACGCTATCGTCGTAGAGCTATCTTTCGGTTCCGGTGTAGAGGATGTAGCTGTTGATACAATGTCTAACGGTTCTTCAACCTTTACCGCCGGAATTTCTATTTTGCCTTCAAAATATTCCGGTTTAATTAATTTTAAGGGTTCTGCACATTTTGTCTCAGTGTTGTTTTTAGCGTAAAGCCTCAAAAGAGTTGCAATAGCGACGTTTTTCTGCTTTTTAAACTCATACGAATCTGATTTCGCCGCATCACTTATTTGGTTCTTTAGTGTTGTTGCGATATTATCGTATTCGTTTTCATCAACATGTACAGCTCCGTGTAAATGATTATGATCGCCACTTTCTTTTACTTTTACTTCTTCTTCGGTTTTCTTTTGACTTTCTTCAGGTTTTACATCAACAGTCTGTGCAACAACATTTGAGTTAATGTCCTTATTACTCAAACAACTACGAATATTAGTCTTTCTAGGCGAATTAAGGTAATTATTACTGTTCGTACTGGGACTAGGCGAAGTGAAACCTTTAGGTTTGAATTCCTCAACGTCAGGATTTAATTTACTAACTTTGGTAATAGCTATTACACAATCCTTCGCGTTGGCACTGTCGTTGGTAGTGTCATCATCTCCGCTGTTGTATTCTTGCATCTGAAAGAGAGACAAAACGTTGTATAGAGAAAAGTAAATGAAAACCGAAACATCTAGATTCTAGGTAGTCGCATAATTATTTGCAACACAGAACGAATGAAAGTCAGGGCAATAAATGGCAGAATACCACTTGACAAATATCAATGCATAAACAAATGTAAATGATTACAAAACAATTTCGTGTACTTAATCAAATTTCCCCGATTTAGTACCTACCTACATGTAATAATGCTGAGTGTAAACATGTTACCAGTGATTCGTTCCTAGGAAACAACATGTTTTATTGTGCTATCGCGTAACTTCCTGTTGCGGTTTGAGACTATTTACCCCTTATCCATAAAAGTTGCCTAAAGTTACATTTTTCGACGTTTAAACATCTCTTAATTTACTTAACCAGCCAAACGGCAGTTTTAATCGCATAAGCACAGAAAGTGTGCAAGACACACTGCTTCTGCGATTGACCACAAACCTTCATGTAATCATTATATGACAGAGGAGACTAGTTAACACAGGAGATAGTGAGTGTGCGCCATGGAATTAGTATAATAATAATACTAATTTCTTTATAATTACACTTCAAAGTCACAAATATCTGTGTAGCCCTGGCTCTTGTACTAGGAGTTGCTATATGACAAGAGCCAGAGACTATATACTTTAAAGTACAGCTGGAATGATTACAAGCGCCGTAAAGTCTGTCTTGATAGAGAAAACTGAACTGTTGTGCGTTCTTTTCTAATAAGGTGACAATATATTTACTGGAGATAGATACGTTATTGAATTTTATCAGAAGTCTATCTCGTGAAAATTATAGATGCAAAGAATATGGTCGATTGCTTGTAGGTTACATCATTAACGGCGTTTATGAAATAAAACAAATCACAGGGAAATACCTTAATAAATTAATTTAAAATATATGCAAAACAAATCATCGTCTTTAAAATGTCAGCACAAACACATGCAGATGTTGATGAAATATCAAATTGCTTGAAGGATCAATTTGAAAGATAGAATTCACTCCGGATTTATATACAATGTGTCCTCCCAGGGATAAATGACCGCCCGGCGTTTTTTGAATATTTGTACAAAATTATTAATAATTACATTTATATTTGTGACTTAGCGGCTTTAATTTTTTTACGATATTTTCTAAGTTTGTTCATCTTTTTCCATTTTTTTTTTTTACTGACTAGCCGACATCATAGTTTATCAATTAAAATCATTAATTAAACATAACTAAAATGTAGTAAAACATTTATTAAATAAAAAAACAAAATTAAAATTCGAAGAAAAAAAAAACTCTTCTTTTCAGTTTTTTCAAAATAAATCTAAAAATACTAAAGCCGCTAAATCAGAAATATAAATGTAATAATTAATAATTTTGTACAAATATTCAAAAAACGCCGGGCGGTCACTTATCCCTGGGACACATTGTATAAGGTCCATGGTGTGCGCAAATACAGGTGTTTTTTTTTTAAGTGAAAACTTCTTTAGACGCTTTGGGCATTTTTGAGATACGACTAAACCATTGATTTCGCGACACTGTGACGACACAAGTTTTTGACCATTAAAAAGACATCAACGCGTTGATTACCGCGGTACAGTTTTTTTTTTTAAGTTTTCACTTCTGTCAGCACTCCCGGAGTGTCACTGTTTTGTTTTTATCGTTTATTTTTTAAATATTAAAATATTTATTATAAATTCAAAATTATTATTCAAGAAATTCCTATTAAAATAAGGACATCCCCAATTCGATGTCTTAAAGCCGTTCGTAGCGTGTTTGTTTTTATTTTTTTATTTCACCACCGCACCGGTTCCTCCACCGATTTCTCCGTCAATTGTGGACCGATTTTGAAAATTCTTTTTTTTTTTGTTTGACTTTGCAAATTTTATTAACTTTGCTAGTTTTTGAGTTAGCTTCAATAATATTTTTTCCCACCGTTATGATAAGTTCCTGTTAAGTCACTGTTATTTACATAGCACGTAGTATTCGAATTCGCGTGGGGACCTACCCCACACGAATTCGAATACCACTACCTGCTATAACTACAACTAAAAAGTGAAAAATAAAAACATTTTACTATAAAAAACAACGTACTTCCAAAAAAAGCACTACAAAGTGAAAAAATAACTTAACGTCGGAAGTCGGTGGCAAAAAACGAAATTTCAAAGACACCGATTTCCGAAATGAAAGTAATTTTACACTTCTGTTTTTTTTTTTTTTTTTGAAGACGCCTTTTTTTGTAAAAAAGTTTTTTTTTAATCTTTCGTTTTTCAGTAGTCATCCAACTTTTGCTGCAGGCCTCAGGTAGTAAGAAAGAGCTAATACTAAAAAATAAAACGAATGACTCACCATTCTTAGCATGTGCTGGATGCCTGCCAGATCTGGCGTGGTATCTTCTTCAGTGTGCATCTCTTTTCTGGTTTCTGCTCCCCCAAATCGGATTTCCAACTCGGTGGCATCTGTTTGCAAGAACTTTGTTAAAGAGAGATCGTATTGCTGGGACATTTTAACCTAATGTTTTTCTAATTCAAAGTTGAGCTAATAGTCCAGTACCCAGAAGAATATCATAATCAGCTTATAATGCTCCCATTGCTGGGACACATGCCTCCTCTCTGCGAGAGGGAGTGGGCTGTAATCCACCACGCGGGCCCAGTGCGAGTTGCTAGATGTCACATGTCTTCGAATTTTTGGTTCTAGGACATGCCGGTTTCCTCACGATGTTTTCCTTCACCGTTTTGAGAGCAGTGGTGATGAAATTAAATACACAAAGTAAAGCGCCTGCCTGGGTTCGAACCCACGACCTACAACTCGTAAGTCGGGGCCGTTACCAGTGGGCCACCACTGCTCTCTCAGAAGAATATGCCCTTTGATAATTCTAAAGTTTTTTTTATTTTTGCTGAGTGGATAGTTTTACTGAATTCATTGATATGTACAAAAATGCTAACAGAGTTATGTAATAGCTATATGGTAGGTATTTCCTAATATTTCGTGTTATAACAATAATATAAAATTCAAATTACAATACGTTACTGTTTATTCATTAGTACTATCTAACAGATAGGTACTGTGGAACAATGGAAAATACTGAAAAAACAGAAAATGTCCCGTAGCTCTTCCAATAAATTATTTAAGTTTTTCAAATCATTTCCTATATCCTAATAGGGCTTTGTTATACCTTACAACAAAAGTTCTAACAACTAAGTAACATTTTGCACGAGTAATTATGTTTTTACTTTGCTATATGCGAAATATTGAATTTAAGTTTATAATTTTTCACTTCGCTATATGCGAAATATTGAATTTAAGTTTATAATTTTTTACTTCGCTATATGCGAAATATTGAATTTAAGTTTATAATTTTGCGCCTACATATTCGTAATAATAAACCCTGCTACCATACAAAAGTCTAGACATACACGTGCTGTGCCTTCCTTTAATAAATAAAATACATTTTGAGTATTGCGGGGCGCGGATTCGTGTGGCGCGATGACACTCACGTATTGAATGAGGCGCGAAATTATTTCCTAATTACAGCACAAAATAATATGATATTGCATATACCATGAGGTAATCGTATTATAGAGGGAATTGAATGGTTGGATTTTTTAGATTAGATTTTATCGAATCTATTATTTTGGACACACAACAGTAAGATTCACTTTATTACTTGATAAATAAGAAAAAAACAATTTTAAATGTTAATCCATTCTATAAATTTCTAATGTAGTAGTTTAAAAATCCTGTCTTTTACAATATTTGATTCAATCCCGTAAGTACCAAAATGAAATCCCGGAAAAAGGCTTATCCATGTTATGATTTCTATGACTATTCATGATGCGAGTACGTAAAATCAATCTACCTACTCCGATTACTGGTATTACATAGGGCGCGGGCGGCCATCGTTTAGCCAGGTCACGGTAATTTACATGTCATCATAACTTATACACCTGTTGCTCATTTTTAATGAATTTGGGGTAATTTTGGTATTAAAAATGTGATTTTTAAATAGCAATAACGTTCTTATTTTCAATAATAATTAGATTTTTTATTACTTTTAGAACATGAAATGTTATTGCAGTACATACGAGCCCCTTTCGGATCGGACACATTTTTTTTACATTTAGTAAAATGTACGTATGTACGTATGTACGTACGTATGTCTGTTCTTTTGTGGCGCTCTAGAGTCAAAACGCGTGAGCCGATTTTGACGATTCTTACCTCAATCGATTTGTCTTAATCTTGCGAGTGTCACTAAATACAATAATCATGTAGATATGAACAATCACTATAAACAATCCCATGCCGTTGGATATATCTTCATAAATTTAACAATAAAGACATATTGCCTCCGACTGCATGAGATTGTTTATAGAAATAACTAGCTTTTGCCCGCGGCTTAGACGCGTGGATGTCGTGGATGTATTTCATACCTAATAGCCGAGGAAAATGTCATTGACTCGTACCGCTGCGACCCGTCAACCAAAATTATTAGTTACGCATAATTTTGAATCTGTGATATCTTTTAAACCATTCATTTAAATAAAATAACGTCACTGCATATTTTAATCTAAATTAATGTTCAATTAATGCTCAATTTAAGTAACATAGTTTACTGGATAAGGATTAATATAATACCGTTCAAAATAGCTTCGGAAATAACAATGAAATTGTTATCAAATTCTGAAAGATAAAAATGGTTATTGTGGGTCATCCTTAGAAGATAGACATAATTATGCCATCGCGGACTTTTTTGTTGAGATTTTTAAGATGAACAATACATAAATTTTATGTAACTTTTACAATTTTCGCGGCGCACGCCAATAAAGTTCCCAGTCGGCATGATTTTTTTCCGACATCTTCAACAATAATCGTCAACGTTCAGCCAATTTACACAAAATCTTAATGAATTATACACTAAAACCTTCCGCATGAATCACTCCGTCCATTGGTGAAAATCCGTTCGGTAGTTTTTGAGTTTATCGCCTTCAGACAGACAGACAGACGCGGCGGGGGACTTTGTTTTATAATATAGAAGAAGATAGAAATAATAAGTTACATAATAATATCTTGTTTCCATCTTTTTAAGTTTCACTTTTTACGCAGTCGGGTTTGGTTATTACATTTTATTTTTGTGTGTCGGTAAATATGGTAAATGTGAAACTTAAAAGTACTACACTGCGGGGTGTACGGTTTGAATGAACGCTTTGTCAAGGGTCCACAATTTTGGCTCTCAAGTTTGAAGTGTTTTGTAATCATGAGTTGTGATGTCAAACGGTCATCGTCTCCTTTTTTTTTTGGTTGGGAAATTATCAAATAACTTCTCCCGCTCTGGGCGGAGCGGGAGGGCGTGTCAGACTCTTACTGACTAAAATCTACCCGTGTTCCTTCAGTTGCCATGTTGTCGGGGGACACGATATCCCTTTCGGACTTCTTCGCGACCCCGGCAGGGTTATTGTCTCCTAAGAAACGTATTAGGGCGCGTTGGGTACGCGCCCTAATACGTTTGTTGTTTGTCGTGACGATTAATTTATCGTTGGATGATTGTCATCTCTAGCTGTTCCCATTATATCGACTGTTTATCGTCACTGTGTCGTCGAAATATTTCATCGTTGTACGACTGTCGTATCTAGCTGTTCCCATTGGATCGTGACGACATATCGCAACAAGAGTCCAGCTAGTAGTGACACGCACAATAAGTAGTGACTTTTTTTTATCGTTTTACGACTGTCGTGCTAGCCGTTCTCATTATCTTGATAATCTGTCGTCGCAAAAAAAGTCGTGGACGACAGTTAATCGTGTCGTCCTATATGTGAACACCTCCATTTAAATACACAAGCCACGACGCTTTAAACGACACAATAATCTGTCGTCACGACATAGTGGGAACGAGCTCTATGTATCCAGAACTCGTGACTTTGACGACAGTTGCCTAGTCAGACGGCCGACCGCAATGAGATGTTAACACGTAATCGGACTTATGTTTAAGGTCAAAATTATTCAATTGCTTTTCCTGCTTCTAACTATGAAAGCTCAAGTACAACGGAAGGATGAAAAGGATATAATTAATATAATGTCTATTTCAAAAGTATTTGATGAAAATGTAAACACATTGATCAAAAAACGTAACTGTGGACGCGAATGTAGTGTCACAAACTGAGTGCTTCGATTTGTTTATTTGAATATTTAAGAGCTTTTATTCTGAAAGTTGGCAACGTCGCAAATAGATGTCAAATATTTCGCTGTTTTGATTAAGCAATATTACTGTATGGAAATAAGAAATGTGGCTAACTAGCGAACTAGAATATTTATAAAGAATTATCGGTAAGAATATTCGGTGTTACTATATTAATTATTGTATTTCATAATCAATATTTTAGTTCCGTACTTAGTCACATTTTTCTTCATTTTTCTTAATTCCTGTATGGAATTAAGAAAAATGTGACTAACTATTGTCAAATTAATCAAAACAGGTAAATATTTGACAGCTAATTACGAAGTTGCGAACTTTTAGGATAAACCATCTTAAACCCGAAATTCTAGTTTTATTGAAAATTGAGGTTAACCTCGATTTTCGTCTATGTTTTTTCAATTACAATTTATTTTTGTTACTATAGTACAATAATTGATGGATAAAGTGGTGTGATATAAAGTTGAAACCTTCTTAATACAGATGATGTGTTGCTAATTCCCTTTATAGAGTAATTGAATAAAAAATAATAACTGAACAGGGTTTGTTTACACTTTCATCAGTTACTTTTGAAACGGACATTCGGTAGGTACCTACTGCTGTACCCTAATTGCGTAATACACGATCAATCACAGTTTGTTTCGATTTGAAACAGATTGCTAATCCATTGCACTCACTAGTTTGTTTG
Organism: Omphaloscelis lunosa; assembly: GCA_916610215.1. NCBI lineage: Eukaryota > Metazoa > Arthropoda > Insecta > Lepidoptera > Noctuidae > Omphaloscelis > Omphaloscelis lunosa. The sequence goes on from OU744246.1 coordinate 21,974,596, forward strand.
TTCGTTACGCTTTCACGCTAAAACGGCTGAACGGATTTGGATCAAATTTGGCACATGGGTAGACCATGACCTGGGTTAGGACATAGGATACTTTTTATCCCGATATTCCCACGGGATCGAGACTTATGCGAGTGAAACCGCGGGGCGCAGCTAGTACAGTCTGTTATAAATGCTCAAGGAAGCAATATCCTTAAATGTAAGGAATGACGAAAGACGACAACTATCCAAAATCTAAAGCGTGACAATTTCATGGAACCTACATGAAATGAGTTATGTTGTAGAACTTTGAAGACGCTTTTACACGTCAATGTTTTGGCCAATATTTTAAAACTAGATGGTGTCATTATTTCCTTGCTGACTGACATCCCTGAGAAGAAATGCAGAAACAAACTCAGAGCAGCATGCATTCATTATGTTATAAAATCCATGTTTTTGTTTCTAATTTAGTTTTATAAATCATTCATAAAGAAGCTAACAATAAAATAATGTATAAAATTAACACAATGTTAGCAACAATCAACAATGTATATGTTATTTGACCTGTATCCTGTATGACTAATAATTTATTTGTCAGGGTAACAGATCAAGTTTGTATATGTTGTAACATGAAATGACCAGAACGCATTTTATGTGATGCAATGCTGTGGAAGCAAAAACATTGCCTTGTTACAAAATGTCTATGACAGTATTTGGAATGCATTGCATCAACAGATATCTCAGTAATATATAGGATGGCACGGACATCGACGCAAAAACGTTTGCCATGAATTTAGTACATGATTCTGAACACCCCTGCATTTAAATTTTTAATTGGTAATTTTTTTTAAACTACTCTCCATACATTTTTACCATGTAGGTATTGTACTTTTCTATGAAACAACTCCTTTTTTAAAATAACTGACGAACGATTTTAAAGCATTTCAGATTCATGGTAAAAGTTTTCATGTCAATGTCCATGCCACCTTGTATAAGTACAGTTTTAGGACAAAGCTTTAGTAATATATTCATTTACTAGCTTTTGCCTGTGGCTTTGCTCCCATGGAGATCAGAAATTATGCCCCAGTAACATACTGTAATAAAAGTATCTGTCCAAACCCAGGTAATGGTTTATCTGTATGCCTATCCTTCTAATTAGTTTAGCCATAAAGGTGTGAAAAGGTAACAGACAGACAGTTACTTTCGAATATATAATATTAGTATGGAAAAAAAAGGTTGATACAGTTGTTAACAAACTCAATCTATCGTCAAACAACTGAATGTTAGTTTTACATTGTAATGCCACGCCAGAAATAGAATTGTAGATAAGTATTCAATATGCTTGTCTAACGTCAAGGCAAATTCAACCACACTTTTATATTTAGTAAGCAAGTCTTATCCAGGGAATAAATTTTGAATTTTGATAGTTTTCCTGATGTCAGATGGTAATTTCACAGATAAGATATCTGACTGATAACATCAACCCTCAGTATGATAACTGTTAACCTTCCAATCAAATTGACAAACAAAGCCAAACAAAAAGAGGTTTACATTGTTAGAATCAGTTTTAATAACAAAGGTGAAGATTACCTTCATTTTCAGGAATGACGTGTGGTGGGACATCTCCAATCACCAGGTAACCTCCGTCAAGGTCGTCTTTCTTCCTAGTTCTCCTACCTGAAGCCTTAGCAAGGTCTTTCAGCACCTCTTCCTTCGTTGACCAAGTCTTCACATATGCCATAGTGCACTAGAAACAAAGGACATGTTGTATGACATTACTATTACTTTTTCACAACTTGCATTTCATTTAATTTTGCAATTGAATATTTCAATGAATAACTATCTATACAGATAAATTCACAGTATAATAGTTAGTTGAATAACATAACATCACGCCTGTCATCCCCGAAGGTTTAGGCAGAGGTGTACCTATAGTACACCCACATTTCGCCAGTTATGTTTAAGTCCCATGTAATAGGGGGCAAGAAAAGTAGTTAGTTGAATAATAATTCAGATTTCAATATTCGCTGGTCAGTGGACAGACAGACACTTTTTTTAAAAATATGAGCTACTAAAATCAATGCATAATATGGCACCAATAAATGGGGAAAAACCCTGAACACCCCAGTGAAAGTGAATTCAAGTCAAGAGCGTATCAGACCGAACGACACAAAATCAGAAAACCTTGATTGCCTTGAGCTGTGAGCACTGACGTCAGAGAACAGCGAAAACCACCAAAAATAATGAACGGAGTCGGTTGGAATTCGGAAATGCAGTCTTGTGCGAACTGCAAATGCGAAATGCAGCTTTGACTTTTGACAATGACAGAAAACGACAGATTCTATTGTATTCTAATTTTTTTCCTCCATGGTGAGCATGGAATTAGTAAGTACTGTGTATTGTAAATGACAATAAAAAATGAAATAAATAAAAACGTTCCGTTTTGCCATTTGGCTACGGTGTGTCATACTTTAAGGATGCTTAACACCCTCCTGACCACCAATCTGTTTGCTGATGAATGGAGCAGAATTTTGCGTGTATGTCTGATGTTTTGTGAGAGTAAGTATGCTAGGTTGTTCTCTGAGTATTTGAAATATTTTTGTTTACTATACCTGCTTTAATATCTATGTTAATAAATGTAATTGGTGTTACCGTTTTAATTTAAAATAAACAATAACAACAAAGAGAGGCAAGGACTGATAGATATGTCGATTTATTTTTTCGATATATTAAAATCGAATTTGTTTTTTTTTTTAATATCGAGACGATATACAGTGCGAGTCTTTATAATGTGCACATATCAAAATCAGGGAAACTACACTCTATTTTATCGACGGGAAAATTATAAAATATAAAAAATAAATTATTTGTAAATTTAAGATTTTTTTTAAATTTTGGATTACACCTGTTGACCCTATTTACATAAATCGTCATAATTTTTAAACCTACATATATACGTTGGAAAACACCAATTCAACATGCCTGTGTGTTGTATTGTGAAGTGTGGTGCAAGAAAGAAGGAAAATCAACCTCAATTGTCTTTGCACAGGTTAGTAGTTTTTTCAACTTTCGATGAAAAAATTGCTAGGCGATCATGAAATACGGCTTAAATTTTAATATATGGGTTTATTTCCGTCCAACAGACCTTTTTATTATTTCATCATTTCATTCGTTTGTTTACAATGATATGTCATGGTGGAATAGTGTTGTACCGTTGCCATAATAGTTTCTGATACAAGTTCCTTCGCTGCGCTGAAATGATATTAGGTCCGGCCCGTGGTTTACAGCAAACTGTACTCTTTGGTTCATAGCACCGAGAGACCGTTCCACAGAGTTTTATGATGTGTATACGATTTTTTTTGTTGAAGTTTTTAAGATGAACAATACTGTAGAACATACATTTTATGTAACTTTTATGATTTTAGCGGCGCACGCTAATAAAGTTCCCAGTCCGCATGATTTTTTCCGACATCTTCAACAACAATCGTCTAATTTCAGCCAATTTACACAAAACCTTAATGAGTTATACACTAAAACCTTCCGCATGAATCACTCCGTCCATTAGTGAAAATTGATTGAAAATCCGTTTAGTAGTTTTTGAGTATTTCGCGTTCAGACAGACAGAAAAACAGACAGATGCGGCGCGGGCGGTGGACTTTGTTTTATAATATATAATAAGGATGTGTATTATTCCGAATGTTCATTTATGATAAAATTGTTAAAAAATTAATTCACTAATGCCCGTTTTTACCGACAGCTAAATGACACTTAAATGAATACCTAAATAAAACTGCACTGTTGGATTTTCAACTCTCAGCGCTGAGTCTACCGTTGAAAAACCAACAGTGAACTTTTATTAGCGATTCATTTAAGTGTCACTTAGTGAAGGTGAAAACAGGCATAAGACTTGCATGCTCGCTCGATACTAAATATTTGGCTTTGTTTAAACGTTAACTTGCCAAACATTAGGTTTGCGTTACAATTATTTGTGAAAACTTTATTTGCTAAGTAATAATTCTATAAATGAAATTATAATTATGCGGAAAATTGTTTGGGAAGTGATATATTGTCAATACTCGTTTTTTTCTGTTACAACGGACTGTTAGCTAATAATTTTTTAATACGATTCAACCGTGATATCTAGTAAGATTCGTAATACTATTACGTACTAGTATCGATACTCGAAATAGTAACACTATGTTTCCCTGATTGACACAACCCTAGCATTGGCAGCCATTTTAAGAGACATTTTGAGTTGTAGGTATGCACCTTTTTTTTGTAGGTATTTCCAGTCCATACTATTAAATGTCTATGGCTGACACTGACACTAGTGACACTGGCAGACAAACGAAGTAAATTTGGGTGGATATGAGTTGCGTTCAGAGTAACGCTATAATGATTGATTTAAGCGTGCCAACACCCGTACCGGATTAGCGTGATCGCGATAACGATGTCCTGTGAATCGTCATATATGACGTCATGACATGCGCCATCTTGCGATAACACCGACCATGCCCTAAATGAATATCACCGTGAGCGGAATTCTCGCCACAGTGTGCTTCTGGGTAACACGTGTGTTCAGAATTTTAGCTGTTTACTTGTAGTTGTGATATTGTGTTTATTGTGACTTGCGTTTGTGTTATTGTGCTTGTTTGTGTACGTTTGTTGTCACCTGCTGTCAGGTTTGTTTTGTGTTTCTTCAATTTCTTTTAATTATCATTATACATATTCTTGAATATGGATAAAAATAAACCCCCCGACCCTCCTGATAGTATCCCTACTACCCCCCTTTCCGGATTTTCCCCGTATAACTTGAGTCCCACTCCCAACCCATTAAGCCAGTTTGCAGATGTGGTCTGTAATCTGGAATCCCAAACCCTTCCTCGTAAACGTCCCGGTAATGAAGATGACGTATCCAATCGCCCTACTAAACAACCGAGAACTCAAATAGGCCGTGTCAGATACTCAGTCACAGATAAAGGACCTTACATAGTTCATGTTTCTCGTCAGGAAGCCCAACCTAATTCTGGAACTACCTTACATCCTGTTACATTTGGACGCTTCTTGTCGAATCAAAATTTCTCCAATATAATTGCAGTCAAGCGAGTCGGTAGAAACCGTGTATCAGTTGAGTTTGCAGCCCCTCAGGATGCCAACGCTTTTATTTCAAATAAGGTTTTAGGGACAAATTTATATGAGGCTTTAATTCCGTCTTTTAACATAACCCGTATGGGTGTTGTGAGTGGCATCCCTACTGACTTCTCAGAAGAGGAAGTCCTCTCATATTTAAAAGTTCCAGTAGGCTGTGGTCCAATTTTAAAAGTTAGGCGATTGAACAGGAAGTTTAATAAAGATGGTTTAATTGAATACAGGCCCACAGAAACTTGTGTCATCACATTTGATGGCCAAGTTTTACCAAAAAGAATATTCTGTTTCTATACATCACTAACTGTAGAACAGTATATCTACCCCACCATTCAATGCCGCAAGTGTTGCCGATTTGGTCATGTAGAATCTCTCTGTCGTTCCAAACCCCGTTGTAGCAAGTGTGGCAATGATCACCCTGGTGATGGTTGTAGCATTGCTGAGAGCGAAGCTTTCTGTGTGTTGTGCTCTGGAAGTCACTTTGCAAATAGCAGGGCCTGTCCGGAGTACAGCAGACAGAGGACAATTAAAACAATCATGGCTGAGAAAGTGATGTCCTATTCAGAAGCAAGTAAAACTGTCCCAATTTCTACTCGTAGTTATGCAGATACTGCTAAATCACAATCTCAGTCATACCGCAAAACTGTATTTCTCAAGCCTAAGACCCATGCTCCCCTTTCTCCTTCTTATGATAAAACAGCTCACCAGCAGCTCACTAGTATTCCTCAATCTTCTCAGTCTAATGGCTGTGCTCTCAATAGTCAACTAAAAGAATCTCCTGAAAACTTGTCTTCAATAATTGAACTTCTCAGTAAACTCCTGTTAACTTTAATGTCTTCATCAAATAAAACTCAATTACCGTCCAACGTTGCTACTTTACTTATTAACTCACTTTCATCCCACAATAATGGCTCGGTTGGTGTTCCTTCAATGGAATGTGAGGAGCGTGTGGCATAAGAAGCACGAGCTCACATTCCTTCTGAACAAATACAAACCTTTAGCTTGTTCCCTTGCTGAGACTTGGCTAGTTCCGAGTCTTAGTTTCCGTGTACCTTCCTTTAATATTCTCAGATGTGACCGATCTGATGGCTATGGCGGGTCGGCTCTCTGCGTGAACAATCGTGTACCACTTGTGGTTGTATCTCAGCCTCCTCTAGGTGATAATATTAATATTGTGGCTGGTAGGGTAGAGGGTATAACCCTCCTATCTATTTATATTGCACACCCTCATCAAAGTTTCCTTTCAATTTTAAAATGCACGTTGGAAAACATAGAAGGCCCTGTACTTGTTATGGGGGACTTCAACTGCCATCACTTCAGATGGGGTTCTGAACGTTGCGACTCTTTTGGGGAAGGTTTAGTTGAAATCTTGGATGACCTTAACCTGTGTATATTAAACAATGGTTGCCCAACCCGTAGGTCTCTTCCTGGACAGAATAAGAGTTGTGTTGACCTCACCTTCTGTTCACTGGATATTGCAGCGTCATGTCATTGGGAATGTACTAGTTTGTCACATGGAAGTGACCACTATCCAATTATAATTTCTTTAGCTGAAAAGACTTATTTAGAAAAATCAAGCCCTCCACTCTTGAGGTATAATTTATCTAACCCTGATTGGTTAAAGTATTCCTCATTATTGGAGGACAAGACCGATACACTTCCAAATTTAGTTAATGATTTTGATTCTCTTGGTACCATCCATGTGTCAAACTGTTATAATAACCTCATTTCTGCTATATCAGCTAGTGCAGACTCATGCTTCCCTGTTAAAAACTCAGCTCGTGGGAAGATTCCCCCTCCTCCTTGGTGGGATCAGGAATGCACAACAGCTATAAGGGAAAGGGATGATGCTGAGATGGTGTACAACGAGGCGATGGTTAGCGATAACCTAATTGCATTCAATAGGATTCTCGCTAAATCTAAAAGGTTGCTGCGAAGGAAGAAACGTGCCGGTTGGGCTGACTTTTGCGGTTCTCTGTCCCCTTCTACTCCTTTATCAGTTGTATGGAAGAAGATCAACCGTTTTAGATCTGGCTGTTCCCCTTCAATTTCTTCTCCCATCCCCCGAGGGACTGCTGACAAGTTCTTTGATAAACTGGCTCCTCCGTATGTACCATCGGAAGCAGAATATAATCAGCCGTCTCTCATTTCTTCAGCGGATCCTTTTGATGCACCATTTTCTATGCAGGAGCTTAATTCTGTTTTAAAACATGTTCATGACTCTGCCCCCGGTATAGACGGTATTGTCTATTCATTTATGTCACACGCAGGTCATAGAGCAAAAAAATATTTTTTAGACATCTGCAATTTTTGTTATGCCAATGGTTGGGTACCCGATCAGTGGAAAACTCAAATTATCATACCTATTTTAAAACCAGGCAAGCACGTTGATGACCCTAACAGTTTCAGACCGATCGCTTTGTCATCAGCCCTTGCAAAATTATTGGAACATTTAATAAAGAACAGACTAGAATTTATAGTGGAATCGAGAGACTTACTTCCTAGGTCTCAATTTGGTTTTAGAAAGGGACTCGGTACCATGGATAGCGTTGGGGTTTTGGTTTCAGACATACGCTCATCGTTTTCCAAAAATGAATCCGTAGTCGCTGCCTTTTTAGACATTTCCTCTGCCTATGACAATGTCCTTCTTCCCATTCTCAGGCAAAAATTGCAACAGCTGAGAATACCGGAGAGAATGGTACAGTGCATCTGCAATTTGCTCATGTCTCGAACTTTGGTTTTGAGAGTCCCGGGTGAGGAATTTGATGTCAGGATGTCATGGAAGGGCCTACCACAAGGCTCTGTTCTTAGTCCCTTACTGTACAACTTATATACAGCTGACATTGGTTCATGCCTGAATAATGACTGTCAAATCCTTCAGTACGCTGACGACTTGGCTTTATATGTTACCAACAAATTCGTTAGCGACGCTGCATCATCTCTCTGCGTATCCCTCGACTCTCTAAACCAATGGCTAATTTCTCACGGCCTGAATTTGTCTACCCCCAAAAGTGCTGTAGTTGTATTTTCCCGCAGGAGACTGATCCCTCAAATTTCAGTAGGCATCCAAGGGCATAATATACCAGTTTCTTCAAAAGTAAAATTTTTAGGTGTTTTTTTGGATTCCAAATTGAGTGGTTTACATCACCTAAATTATTTAGTGAATAGATGCGAGAGAACTATTCCCATTTTAAAAGTGCTTGCCGGTGTCTGGTGGGGTGCACATCCCTACACCATGAAACTGGTATACAATGCCTTAATCCGGAGTGTTCTGGATTACGGATCCTTTCTATTGATTCCCTGCAACAAAGGTGCTTTGACAAGGTTGGACAAAACCCAGGCTAAGTGTCTACGGATCATATCAGGATGTATGAAGTCCTCGCCAATTAACGCATTGCAAGTAGAGTGCGCAGAACCACCGTTGGCCTTGAGAAGGCAGTATCTAGCATCGAGATTTTGGGCTAGAGTCATTACCAAATCCTCCCACCCTCTTGTTAAAAAAGTGGACGACTTGGATGTTTTATGCCAGAGTTCCAATTATTGGAACCATAAAGAAGTCCCTCTGTTTTTAAAATCCTTTCGTTGGTATCAAAATTTAGATTCCCCTGTTATTCAGTTTCCGAAACTTCCTATTTTCAGTTTTGATTACGAAATTATTTGTTTTAAACCCGATATTTTCTACAATATTGGCATATCGAAAAAGTCTCCTGCGGCGGACTCTATTTTCAATGCGGCGGTTGGTGAGCGTTGGCACAATTTCGAAAGATTTTTCACGGACGCCTCTAAATTATCAGATGCAAGTTGCACTGGTGCTGCGGTATACTACCAAAACTCCAAAATTGTTTTGAAATTCAAATGCCCTGTACAATCTTCAGTGTTTACGGGTGAGTGCGTGGCCATACTAGAAGCGTGTCTATTCATAGAGGCTCATAGCATTCGATTTGGTGTCATCTTTACAGACTCACTTAGTTGTTTACAAGCTTTGGAGCAACATCCTTATAAGAGTAAACTTCATAGTCCAATTCTGCTTCAAATCAAAAAGTCTCTTTTCTCTTGTGCCAAGAATCATAAAACCGTTCACTTGGTTTGGATTCCAAGTCACTGCGGCATAAGAGGAAACGAATATGTTGATGCTCTTGCTAAGGATGCTGTTACGTCCCAAGACGTTGACCTTAGACATTTCCAATGTCAGGGCTACGATCTGCTGAGCCTTCCCAAAAAGAGTCTGCTAACCTCATGGCAGGTGCAGTGGCAAAATTCGAGTAAAAAGAAAGGTGCTTTTTATCATGCAATACAGCCCAATGTTACACCCAAGCCTTGGTTCTATCCTTACAAAAAAATATCAAAGAAAGTGATCACAATTATTTGCCGTCTGCGTATAGGCCATTGCTGTTCTCCGGTTTTCCTTCATAAAATCCGGGTCAGAGACACATCGCTCTGCGAATGTGGGTTGGATGAAGGTACTTTGGAGCACATCTTTTTTAACTGCTCCAATAATAACCCAGCTCATGACTTGTATAGCCATCTCCCTAAATTAAAGATCCCTGTCCCAACTAACTTTCCATCCCTACTAACTCATTCTTCTCCAAAGCTCTTTGCGGCTTTGATGTTTTTTATCCGTGTCAATGACATCAAATTATGATGATTTTTGTGTGGTTTGTGATCGTTTATATATATATATATGTAATAATATAACTAACAATAATTTTTATCTGTTTGTTTCAGTGTACTACTAATACCCGTCAGCAAGTTTCACATTAAATTCAAAAAGATAGTAGATTCATCAATTTTTTTTTTTTTTTTTTTTTTTTTTTTTTTTTCTTGTTTTCTCCGCACGTTTTCTCATAACACAACTGACATTGGCAGAATTGTCGACATCGGCACCATTGCCATAAAGAAAAATAGAATAGAATCACCGTGAGCGCTGTCAAAAATGACAGTTGTGCTGTTTCGTTTTGAGTTGAATCTTATCTTTAAACTAACGTGGCATTTTTGAAATTGTGCTTCTGGTACAGTCGCCAACTAATCAAAGAAGACGAAGAAATTTGTGGCGTATAGTCAAAGAAATATTGTAATCCTACCATCTTGTGCAAAATTTGGGGTTATGTTATAAGTTTTGACGTTGAGCAAGCACTGAAACAGTGCGAGCGCGTTCACGAGTGTTCCGAATTCAACTCTAAAAATCGGTACGCAAAGTATCCATGTGAGCGCTGTGAGCGATTAAGGCGTTATTCGGAATGTAGCCTTGGTTGTGATAAGAAAGAAATCTTTGTTTATTTCTGCAACATTTTCACAAAAATCTTATCGGCTTACATAAATGGGAGACGAAAAGCACCCCGACGAAGTTCAGTCGGACTTGTCCAATGCGACGGAGAGCTTAAAAATTGAAGGTGACCAAAAAGAGAATGGAGACATCTCGAAATCGGACAAAGTTAAAAGTAAGATTATTGTTGTACAACTTGTACCTATTTTTACACCCAGGATTTCAAGGATTCCACTTACTCCAAGCAATATATTATTTATATATTATATAATTCGAAATATACTAATACCTAGGTATGATCTGCATGCCTGGTGCCATGCTACTATGATGTTACTCGCGGTCGGCGCAGTATGTTTATATTGTTTCTTAAAACCTACGTCACACAATCCATCCAACGTTTCTTTGGTAGGGACCACCTTCGAGTCTTCTCCAGTTCCCCAGCATTCATGACATTTTGTTTAGTACGTTAAAATTAAATTAGAGGAATGGATGGATTGTTAATCCATAAATAATTTCTCATTGTTTCCTGAATATTGTACTAAAAACATATATTTCGACAAATAAGAAAAACATTTTGTTTTTTCTATTCTAGTTGACATCCTGCTGAAAGCTACTGGGAATGCTCCAATTATGAAGAAAAAGAAGTGGGCTGTAGATGCAGAGAAACCAATTGGATGGATCATGGAGTTTGTGAAGAAATATCTTAAATTAGAAGCTGACGAGAAACTGGTGGGTACTATAATGAATTTAGTTTTAAACATTAAAGGAAATGAAGTAGAGCAGATCGAGTTTATCATACAATTTTCTGAAGAGCAACACTGTTGGAAAAAGTTGCCATTACTGTAGACCTCTTTGTGGGATTGATCAGTGTTTTAGGTGAGGCATGAGGTTTTTGAATTTACGAGTAATGCCTCAGATATTACTAGGTAACCCCCGTATGCAAAATATGTCCTTTGACATGGAGTTGCGGATACCAGCCCGTATTACCTGTTACAAGGCAACCACTTACCATCAGCACGCGTAGCATGACGCTTTCTATTTCTACGAAGAATAGACATAGCTCTTTCTATACAAAGTGACATTTCGTTTCTCCATTTTTGACATAGCACCGTAGAAATCATTCTACAATCTGTCATTTTGTCTTTCGTTTCTAACGATCTTTGTCTAGGTCCTTTTACATGTAGACTATTTCAGAAGAAAGTTTTCTCTCCCAAACTGTCAAAATCACTAAGGTAGTGAAGACAATTTGATTTTGTAATCGCCATGCTAAAGACGGTAGAAAACTTTTTACTCAACGGCCACAAAGTATATACGATTATCTACAAAATCATGACTTTACAGGAGAGCGTTTTGAATGCAAAAATGTGATTATTAATAATTATCATAACTAAAATTCACACCAACACCTCGAATTCATGTGCAAAAACAGTACGGTATCTTTTTTTTTTCTTTTGCTTATATCTAGAAAATGGTGTGTCCAATCGCAAAAATAATGAAAATTTCGACCCCCTTTATAAGACCCTCAAACCCCTAAGACTAAACATGTAGGTAATCATTTTTCTTATTTTCCATACAAAAAGTGAAAAATTCCATATAAAATACGTCGAACCTTCGCGCCTCCGGCTCTAAAAAATAAATTACAGGGTAGGACAAACAAGTACCACGTGGACTCACGATTGTCAAAACCAATTTTAGTTGTGTCAAAATTATATTTAAATTTAGATATTTTTTGTTGCAGAATAGTTTTAAGATTCTCATAGCCAAAAGTAAGGAGTTTTAGTGATAGTTCGGTGTACAAGAGAATCGGAAATGAAATGCAATATGATATGCAACCAAGGAAATGGTTAAATCCAATATTACTGTAATATTTTTTTCTTCCAAAATACGATACTTCGACACATTGAGATTTTTTTTTTCTAGTTAACGTGACTTAATATCAATAAAAATTGAGAATCAAACAAAGAAAAAAAAAAAAAAAACTATGACAAAACAAACAATTCTGAGTCGAATTATGAAAAGAGTGAATTGCGTAAAAAGTGCAGATGAGTCTTTCTACTTTACTGCCGTCCTGTCTACACGGAACGTCATTTTTGTCTATTCTTCTGTCGACAGAACTCGTTTCTACGGTGGTCATGCTACGCGTGCAGGTTACAGGTTGTCTGAATCTTGTTTGTCATACTTTGTTATACTTTTAATCTCATTGATATTGTAAAATAGACATTTCAAATTGAATTTACATAAACATTGTGTCTTTCTGTTTGTTACTTTAAATTATTTAAATATTTCACTGTAAATAAAAAATTTAAAAAAACTTGGAGAAAATGTTCCTTCACTATATAATTATCATAGTTTTGTTTTACTTTTTCAGTTTCTCTATGTGAACCAGACATTTGCTCCTTCACCAGACCAGTTGGTGAAAAACTTGTACGAGTGTTTTGGAACTGACGGCAAACTTGTGTTGCATTACTGTAAGAGCCAAGCGTGGGGCTGAACTGTGCTTCATAGTGGACTGAACTGAGCTACGGCAAATATTATAAGACAGTTTTAAAAGTAAGAGATGTTGATTTTATGTTTTAATCATGTTATAGTTATGAATTCCAATGTTGATTTCCACACATTTTTGTTTGCATGATACATTTTCATGGCAAAATAACTGAGCCATTTATGATGAAAGGACAATGGGCAGAGTTGTTTGAGAAATGGTCTATGAACCAATAGAGACATATATTTTTGGTGTGTTGAATGTGTGCTCTTATATAAACTTGTTTTAGTTTCTAGTCATTGTATTATATCACTCTTGTGCTAAGGCAATTTAGTTTTTGTGTAACTTTTTTTCTGTAAACATCTAGCGTTCACATAACGTCAAGCCATATGTTAAGGATCCGTGCAGTGCACGTGCACAAACCATGCACACTAAGGGGGGTATTACTGTATCATATATATAGGATCATACATAAGATCCTACATAGGATCCTATCTCGTATCCTAGTTGTATGACCCCTAGAATCATATCTGTGTATTACAATATCATGTATCTAGGATCCTATTTTTTGTCATATGTGGTTGCAATCGTCTATTAAAACAAAATACTGAAGCCTGTCGGCACACAATATTACATACCTATAGAACTTTACAGAACATCAATGAAGCCAAAACAATGTGTTTCGGCCGCCCGGTAGCAGTTTGCTTTTTTTTTTAGTACAGCAGTGTTGCCAACAATCATTTTAGAATTCCACTAAGCATATTGTGAACTTACGCCAAAATTTCGTTGTACTTACTTTTTATCCGTCCATAAAACCGTCAATTTAGAATATGGCATTAGCTAAACTGAAAAGGCAAAATCACATATTTTTTATGAACTGATTTTGTATCAGGAAATTATGAAAATAAATGTGAAAATTCAATAAATAATATTCAATATGGCAAGACCTGTTTCTATGAAAAACAAAAAATAGGATTCTAGAAATATGATAGTGTAATACAAAGATATGATTCCAAGGGTCATATAAGAGATAGGATCCTATTTATGATCCTAGATATATGATAGTGTAAAACCCTTACAACAAATGTCAAAAATCTTTTATCAAAGACGATTTGATTCATATGTTTGTATTACATTATCATATAAATATGATTCAGAGATCTATGATCCTAGATATGTTATAGTGTGATACCCATCAAAGACGATTTGATTCATATGTTTGTATTACATTATCATATATATAAATATGACTCATAAATCTGTGATCCTAGATATGTTATAGTGTAATACCCACCTAAGCGCCTCTAACACACTGCGCGCGTACGCGCACGCCCGCAAAAGCGTACGCGCAGTTCGCGAACATTGATTTGTTTGTGCTTCATTGACTGTTTTAGTATGGACGCGTTCGAGAACACTTCACGAAATCACGAATATGTGCACGTCGTGAATATTACAACTTGCACGCGAACCCCTCGCTGGCCGCTCGCGAACGTGTCCGAATATGTCCATACTATGTTCCTGAGATGCACGCGCACCGCACTGTTCTTGCACCTGCGCAGGTGTGTGGATCTGCCTCAATAAGATTTATTTGTCAAAGGTCTCGAGCATTATGTTGGATTGCCGACAAACATAATATTAGTCATTAAAGTAGTTGTAATAATATATCTTTGCGCTTGGAGCTGTCAAAATCGTAGGTGTCGTCTCCACAGTTCTGTTTTATTATTTGTTATTGTTATTATTTCAACCACATACACTTTAATTAGTTAAAACAATGGCACGTAAAATTTTATCGGAGAGGCACCCGGATGGCGAGTGGTAATTTGGGTCTTGAAGTGATACCGAACCTCCCGTATCGTCCGAATGGATCCCAAATGGACGGGAGTGGAGATATTTGGGGGGAGGGGGGGGGGGGGCAATTTTTTTTTTGACGAGGCAACCAGATAGAAATGCGGTTGCTTTCAAGTTTATACACTATCTATATAATTTAAAAAAATGCCACCCCGCACATCGTTATAAGCAATTTAAATAATGTTATAAGACCCAGATTACCACTCGCCATCCGGTTGCCGTCTCCGATTAAATTTTACGTGCCATTGCCTTGAATAAATATTTTGACGTTGATAGGCTCACAGTTACAAAAACCGGGTTAAATCACTTTTTATTTGTATGATGTTATGAAAGATCTAAGTGAGGCTGCTAAGCTATGCGCAATCATAATGGACTCAGAATTCTTTGCATTTCCGTAAAATAAGTCTTATATGGCTTATTTTTAGATGACACTGGAAAGAGTCATAAAATTCTTGAGAGAATGCTTATGTATGTGCATTTGTATTGTGATATTATGTAACATAAATAACTGTAAGTCTAAATAAAGAAATAAAGTTATAATGAACAATTTTGTAAGTACCGTTTTTTTGCTCTGGTTTTTTTTTTTATCAGTACCCAGTTTATGATCGTGAGATAGAAATTTTTAAGAAATATTTAAAAATTTAAATATCTTTGCTTTTTTATGGTTCCTCTAGTAATTCTTCAATAAAGTGCCACCAGAAAACGGACAATTATCTTGAGTATAGAAAGGAGCCTTATATCATCAAAATTCTCCCGCCCTTATTTCAATGTATTAGTGGTCAGTGCAACATGTCCCTTTCCTCCATACTTCTGTCAGTCGTCATTTATTTATTTATTTGGGACAAACAAACAGTAACACATTATATCTGCGCAAATAATATAAACAAAGATATTATATAAATGTCATCTCGGTAGTCACCCCCTTTCTATCCATATCTTCTTTCACTCAGTCCATCCATCGTTTCTTTGGTCTTCCCATATATCTGTGGTCTTCCCCTACTCTTATAGCCATCCACATTCATACTCAAACTTCCCTCGCAACATTTTACTCATTCCTACGCATCACATGCCCATACCATGACAACCCATTGATGGGTCTTGTAGGAGATTTAAAATTCTTATTTTGGATAACAAAAAATTAAAGAGAAGGTAATGACTAAAACACGTTTATTTACGAAGACATTAAATATAATTCGGTAGCGATGAATACTTACATAGTCACAACACAACACTATAAAACTGAACTGTATGCCTACTTCTTGTCGCCGCTGCCACTCACATACTCTTTGCTTGTCGTCCGCGTCGGTAGGTTATCTGGGAAAAGAAATATGGATCTTGTGAGGCCGATGGTTTGGATGGTAACTGATAGTCATTTTCTTATGGTAAACAACACTGGGCATTTTTTGTATGGGAGATGGAGTATAATCCAATAGTAAGTTACTATTGGATTATACTCCGCATATATTGATTCTATCCGCCTATAATGCTCCCAATTCTGGGACATGCCTCCTCTCAGTGAAAGGGAGTGGGCTGTAATCCACCACACAGGCCCAGTGCGGGTTGCCAGATGTCACATGTCTTCGAATTTTTGGTTCTAGGACATGGCGGTTTCCTCACGATGTTTTCCTTCACCGTTTTGAGAGCAGTGGTGATGAAATAATTTACACAAAGTAAAGCGCCTGTCAAGGTTCGAACCTACGACCTACAACTCTTAAGTCGCGACCCATACCACTGGGCCACCACCACTGCTCTGGGATACTTAAAAGAGTTGTGCATTTATGTTAACCGGGCAAAAAAATCCCAATGGTAACTTGATAAAACTGTCCAGCCGGGAGATCAAATACAGAAGCCCACGCAAAACAGTCGCCTACGATCCCTAGCCCATGGGTCATTCTAACTCGAAGTTTATATACATATATTATTATTAAAGTGACGATTAGATACTTTTTATAACATACCCAAATATAGTTGGTACATCTTTTGCACACAAATTTCACAATTATCTCGGTCCTAGCCTTTACCACAAAGTAAAGATCTAAAATTAAAGAATCTTGAAAGCCAAACATTCAAGAAAACTATGGATATGAAATATATATTTGAAAACAGTGGACTATAACAGCACTGAAAATTTGCTAAAAAAATTGGTATAAACAGGGCACATAAATAATAAGGCACATATAACTGTACGCAAACAGAAACATACATAAAACATATACACATTTACATATACCCATTCCCAAACACAACACAACGCAACACAGACGATTCCAATCATGTAACTTAATTAATATAACTTAAACTATGATTTAATCAATCTGCTTAACTGTGTCACTTGTAACTGGAACCTTGTGGGAATCTGTTGTTCTAAGGTTGAGGAAGACTAGCCGCTCGTGATACAGTTATATACTAGTACGACGGGATAGGGCGAATCAGTCCAAAGACAACCAAACCATTTTTATGGTTCCGTACCCAAAGGGTAAAACGGGACCCTATTACTAAGACTCCGCTGTCCGTCCGTCCGTCTGTCTGTCTGTCCGTCTGTCACCAGGCTGTATCTCATGAACCGTGATAGTTAGTTGTAATTTTCACAGATGATGTACCTATTTCTGTTGTCGCTATAACAACAAATACAAAAAATATTTTATTTTGTACTTGTTAGGGGCTCCCATACAACAAACGTGATTTGTTTTGCTCGTTTTTACAGATAATGGTACGGAACCCTTCGTGCGCGAGCCCGACTCGCACTTGGTCAGTTTTTACAATCTACCATTTCACATTCTCCAACTGTTGACCTGCAGAAATGTTATTGCCAAAATAAGTTTAAACGATTTTTGGCCTATCTGGGCTTATTATTAAGTGACTCTGTATGGTTGTCTCATATTCATGAATTAAAAAAAAAAACATCCAAAAAGTTAGTAACGTCGCAAATAGCTGTCGAGTATTTACCTGATTTGATTAATATGACAATATTACTGTATGGAAATATGAAATATGGCTAACTAGTGAACTAGAATATTAATAATGAATTGTAATTATAACACTGAATTTGATGTTGTAACCGTTTAGGTGTACAAAAGGAGTGTGGGTGAGGGTGTGTAAGTATCCAAATATGTACTTTTTTACATCTAAAACCGTAGACTAAAACTAAATATTCGGTGTTACGATAGTAATAAAGTATTGGATTTATAATCAATATTTTAGTTCATAATATTTTAGGCCTAGCAAAAAAATAGAAAATGGTCCACAAGTCTACAGCCAACAACGTTCTCACATTCAAAAAATCTAAAAGCAAATAATCTAGGTATATAAAAGATAAATAAAATAATAAAAATAAGGACCTATTTAAACCAAACGACATGATTGCCACAACAGCTGTGACAAATCTAATTTGATAAAAAATATAGAAAATTGTTGGTATATAATGTCAAATTATGAAAATTTCTGTCTGTACTAAACTACGCTTTTGATGCTAAATTACGCGAATTTTGATGCGTTTTTAGCACCATTTAGAGAATTTATTGCGGAAGGTTTATGTGTGCCTATAATATATTGATATTTAACTTACATCAAATATAGAAATCCCATATATTTTGTCAAGTCGAATGGTGCGAAGCAGGGGCGGGTCGCTAGTTTATTATAAACCTTTATGTGTATAATATTAGATCAGCAGATTGCTCATTTAGCCCTATACTTACCTGGAGGTCTACAACACTTCATCCCAGTGGGTTTGGGACTTGGTTTCTCAGCACTTTTCTTACTGGTGTTAGAACGTGCCGTATCGTCGCACGGGCAACACGCGAGCACACTGCCGCGTGTCGTGTCTATTGCTTCGATTTTCTCCGTCTGGGAATTTGAAAGGAAAAATAAAAAATAAATTGCACACAAACAATCCTGGAAAAAAAAAATTGTGTATTCGTGTGTGTAGTATTTCCGTGATTGTGTGTATCTAATATTGGGAAATATCTTATTCTATGAAAGGTTGTTCCTATTAGTCATGTGCTTGATACAAGGGCATTTTAATTTGATTTTTTTTAAATATAGTACATAATAGATACATATATATTATAATAATAATAAATTGTAAAAGTGATTTTGGCGACTAAACATTCAACGCATATGTATAAGGCTAAGCGTATGCTGAGACGCAGGTGACGCAGGTCCACAGTGCAGGGCAGAGCAGATTTTGTAATGAATGCATGAACGTACTGAGAGCTGCGTACGCTGCGGACATGGGTCTGTCCTGCTCTGCGTCTCGTTGTAGTGCTGGCACACATTTCTGCGCGACGCGTGCAGGTCGACGTAAAAATATCCGGCGAGATTTTATCGCGCGCTGGGACGTCCCAGCGTGTTGAATAAACACACTGTTGGATTTTCAACTCTATGCGCTAAACAGAGCATTCAAAATCCAGTGCAGGATAGAAAATTGCCACGGGAAAATATCTGGACTTATTCTTAATTTTGTTGCAATGATAGAACATTGCATTGAATTAGTTCGTTGTGAGCCTCACTTCATATTTAAAAAAACCGCCCAAGAGCGTGTCGGACCACGCACAATGAATATTTTAATTTTAGTTTAAATTCATCCCAATTTATCCAAAAAACAAACGGCATTGTAGTTGAAAAACATGTTCTCCCTTATACGTCACGGTCAATTCTCCAACTGCAAATAAAGTTTGTAATTGCAATAAAATATTTTATATGTGCTGTGAGACTGCTTCCTGCTATATTTCATGATTCGAGGTCAACGGGAAGTACCCTGTAGGTCTTGACTAATTTGCGAGTATCAAAATATGACGCTTAAATAGCCATATTTTTTTATTGCGTTGTCTTAGAAGCTTGATTTTTGAAGTGAAAACTTCTTTAGGAGCGTTGGGCATTTTTTAGATGGGAAAAAACAATTGAACTCGCAACTCCGTTACTGACACCTCATTTTTATAAACGCGATTGTGCTCTTTATTTATATTTCGTTACGGATCAATGTTCTATGCAAGTGTTTTTACTTTAAAGGTTTTGGAAGTTTTTTTTTTTTAAGTTTTCACTTCTGTCGGCACTCCCGGAGCGCCACATTTTTTTTTGAGTTCCAAGTTACCACAGACGTACGCATTGGATATTTATTTCAACTTGATACCTTCACGCGTTCCTGAGAAAAAAGTGATCCTATAAGGGTTCCGTATTTTCCTTTCGAGTTACGGAACCCTAAAGAGACAGGACGCGAATGTGTCTGGGTAGCTGCTTCGCAGAATGCGTTCGCGGCCTTTGTCTGCTTCGCCTGCCGTACCCTGCCATCTGTATACTGTGCTGTGCTGCGTCACCTGCATCTCAGCCTACGCTTAGCCTAAGCACTGCAAAGGATCAGCATCGACTGAATTCGAGCCGTTCAGGATTCTGTCGATGTTACTCCATACTGCTACGCACATTTATAAGCATTGTAGCGACATCGCCTGAAAATGAGGTGAGGTGATGCCGGTCCGGTGCAGTGCTTATAAATATGCACTGGAAAATCTGTGAATAAAGGTCACACGTATAGACGTGAGCTTTGAACTTTATTCAGGGATTTTCCTACGTGCTGCCAAAAAAAAAAAACCGGTGAATAGTAGTCGTTTAAATGTTGAAGATTATGTAAGATCACCTTCTTAGGCGCAGACGGGACGTAGGGCCGGTCGCCGGCAGCCTTGTGTGCCTTCTTCTCAGCGAGAGGCAGCTTCAACTCTTCTTCCAGCGTCTTCGGAGTCGCCGCCGCCTGCTCGGCCGTCGCCGGCGGGGGCGCCTCCGCCGCATGAATGTATTGCTGTAAATCAATTAAATAGATATTAGGTACATAAAATATGGTGTTCAATAATTGTCTTCAGAGCAATGTCATAAGCAGAATTAGATTCTATCGAACGGCTGCGGCGAAGTGCGCACACATTTTAGAATTCTCAGGTACTTATTTTATTTTCTTCTGTTTTTATTTTTGTAATGCTGGAAAATTACAATGTATATACTGGTTATTCTTATAAGCAGTAAAATATACCTACATTGTTTCATTGGAAAAACCCATGAAAAACTCAACACCGTTTTTAATAAGATATTGTGTCACATAGCCAGAGATGTCGCTTGATCTATTCGGACAAGAAATCACGTGGTTTTATAATTACTATAATACGTCTGAATGTGGATACAAACTGCTACTTGCTCACTTCAGATGGCGCTGATCTCCAGCGTCGTATAATTTGACAGCTAGCCATACATTTTTTGTAAACAAGCGACTTCTTTTACGCATAATTAATTATTAAGCCCAGTTGCGCAGCTGTTTACTGCATAAATACGGTGACCCATGTATTTGCCAAAGATGTTATAAGAAGAAAACTGTGGGAGAAAGCTCTCCGAAAAAAATTGAATCCAATATTTGGTCGAGACGATGTGCTTGCTATCCTTTAAAACTTTTATGGATGAAAGTGGTTTAAAGGTGATGCTCCCTAGAGAACTAAGTCTGTTTTCATTTCATACAGGCACTAGTGATGTGCTATTACGTAATGTATAGTAAAGTTTGTGTGTGTTTATATTATCATATTAGACCAGTGCTGGAAGTGCTATCTCTCAGGTTTTTCAGTCAGGAAGATCATGTCCGAGTTAGTTTTCAACTCTGATCAGGTTATTTCTATCGTACGCCTCTAGTCTTTAACAAAAAACGAACTTAAAGTCAACAACACACAAAATAACCTATAAAATATTTTTACCAATGGTAGACGCTTCCCCTGTCCTTAGCTCGTCTTTTAACAGTGCTACACTCCAAGTTTCATACATATTAATTTAGTTTTCGTATAATTTGTGACCGATTCTACACTCATGTTTTACAAAATAAATATCTTGTATCTTGTATCTTGTATCTTGACACAAAAGTAAACATAAACACAACAATGGCGGTTTAAAGACGTACAACTGTGCTGCCACCTAACCTCATTTAAATAAATTCTTCCATCTAAAGTAGTTTTAACGATTCTCCGTTCAAATTTTCTGTTTCTTGCATTGTCCTTACCGGTTGCGTACATCTGAATGATCGCCAATTTATACCAGCTGAGTGAATCCGTACCTACTGGCTTAGTGGTTCTCTCGAGGCGATTAACCTCCTCCAACAAAACTACCTAAAGAGCAACAATACTTCAACGTTACAAGATTACTTTGGTGCGTGGCCAAAATTGGAACTAACACCGCCATCTTAAAACTCTTATTTTTTCATAACGTTCGCATTCACAAACTGTCAATGACCAACAATTTACCAAATACCATTGAGATAGAAAAAACATGGAGGCGCCGCGAGATTCTATACATAAATTTGCTTATACAAATATGGGTGAAATACGAACTAGAATGTGAAATATCGTGTTATTTTACTCTTTCCAATGTGGTAATCGCATTTGATAAAAGAAACAACAATATTTCAGTTGTTCCTCATAATGGCAACATTTTGTTGAGACGTAGTAACAGTTGTAGGTAAGTGCCATATCCGCCATGATATGCGACAAGTTCATGGTAGTTCTGCTGTCAAGTGGTTGTTTACTTTTTGTTTTATTGAGATTTGTGAGAAAATTACGAGGAGTTTTCCTTTAAAACTACTTATATACGTTGGAAAACACCAATTCAACATGCCTGTGTGTTGTATTGTGAAGTGTGGTGCAAGAAAGAAGGAAAATCAACCTCAATTGTCTTTGCACAGGTTAATAGCCGGTTTTCATGCAATAGTACATAAAGTGATTAACTTTCGACGAAAAATTTGCTAGGCGATCATTAAATACGGCTTAAATTTTAATATATGGGTATAACACAATATGTGGCTTTATTATGTGTGGGTATAAGATATTCTCGAGAGACGAACAACTTTACAGTACAATATGGCGGTCCGTCGCACGATCGCAACGTGCGCGGCGCGGTCTATCTCGGTACGTAGCGGGGAGCCGACTGGCCACGCGAGCGAGCGCTGGCGGCGGGAAACGTGTACAGTATATTCTAGATGCGGCGACGCGGGAGTAACGCGCAACGCAACGCTACACACTCCCCCTCTAGCTCGAACATAGCGCCCTCGCGTTCGGGCTAGCAATCAAACCTACGCGGTCGACCGCGTCTGCGCTTCTCTTTAACCGGAGCCTCGACATCTCCGATGAAAGGAGTCAAATTAGAAACGTGGTAACGTCCTATGTGCTCACCTTTAGTTACTCCTTCCACTAGGTAAGTAGTAGGGCTTACTACTTCGCGGATGCGATAAGGGCCATCCCTCCGGGGTATAAATTTCGCAGACTGCCCGGGGCCGACATCATTCATTCCTTGCGTTTTCAACAAAACGATATCACCTACCTTGTATTCTGGGGGGGCGCGTCTGCCTTCATCTGCGTACTTCTTCTGCAGAGACTGGTTACGTTCGTGGACATCTCGGGCGTCAAGCAGCACCGTCGATAACTTACGAAGGTAAGGGGTGATATTGTGGACGAAATTATCGCTATCCGCAATGGTCTTCATGTCTGCCACGACGTCCGATGGCGCGCGCAGCTCTCTCCCGAAAGTAAGGAAAGCTGGTGAAAATCCAGTGCTCGCTGTAACAGCAGAGTTCATCGCGAACCTTATGGCCGCGAGATAAGTATCCCACGACGCGTGATCCTTTCCTACCAGTATCGCTAACTGTGGTTTAAGGTCACGATTTTTCCGCTCAACGGGGTTCGCTTCTGGGTGATACAACGGCGTCAAAGACTGTCTGATACCCATCACGTGACAGACCTGCTGCATCACCTCAGCAACAAACTGAACTCCGTTGTCGCTGATCATCCTACGCGGGACTCCGTACCTCAGAAAGACCTCGGATATTAAAATCTCGGCGCATTCCACACTGGTGGCTTTCTCCAACGCAAATAGCTCAACCCAATGGGAGCACGTATCTTCTAGAATTAAGATCCAACGGTTACCTTTCGGAGTCTTTGGTAGGGGTCCGAACAAGTCGACTGATACTACCTCAAATCGCCGGGTGGGTGCAGGAGTCTGGAGTAGTCCTGCAGGCTTCCTGTTGTCTATCTTGTATCGCTGGCAAGCTGCACAGCGTTTAATATAGTCTGCGACAAAAGCCTTCATACCTGGCCAAAAGTATCGTACTCTGATGCGTTGTAGGGTACGTTCAACACCAAAGTGACCCGCTGTGGGAGCGTCATGGAACTCTACAAGGACGGCTTCTCTCTCATGTTTAGGGACCACGAGGCAGGCGGACTCGGCGTCTTCCGATTCGGGTGCACACCTGTATAATACACCGTCAGACATCAGGTAACCTCTCTCTGACCACCCTCTCCCCCTGAAGGGATCGTCGGTAGTCTCGAGGTCCTCGACGATATTCTTCAGCTCTGGGTCCTTG
This sequence comes from Omphaloscelis lunosa, assembly GCA_916610215.1. Lineage (NCBI taxonomy): Eukaryota > Metazoa > Arthropoda > Insecta > Lepidoptera > Noctuidae > Omphaloscelis > Omphaloscelis lunosa. Next base: position 21,998,680 of record OU744246.1, read on the forward strand.
AGTTGGTTAGAGCGCACATCTTCAGGTGTCCTATGTGGCATATCTACGGTCACTAAGCATACCTCGCAACCAGCTGGGGATTCCTCGCAACAAGCTGGGCGGCTTAGTGCATCGGCAATCACATTCACCTTTCCGGGAGTGTACTGTATCTGCAGGTTATAGGCCTGAAGGGTCAATGCCCATCTGGCAAGACGCACCGGGTAAAGTTGCTGTGCATGCCGTGCATGCCATGCGCGGTCGGTCCAGTGTGTGCAGCGGTGGGTTGAGTCGGTCCCGTCGGGTCGTCACTCGCTGACGACGGCGTCGACGTCGCGACGCTTCTCATGACGTTGGATAACAATCGTGTGAGTTGTTCCTCGGACATGGAAATCATGTTGCCACATGTCGTTGCCGGGATCGGTGTAGCCGTTGCCGTGGTGTTCACGCTCGCGGGGTTAGCTACCGCGTGGCTTTCCTCATCACTACTGGAACCATCGTTTTCCTTCTCGTTTGCGTGCGCGCGGCGTGTTTTCGGCGGCATTTTCTCGACGGTAACACTCGGCGATGAACGCAAACGGTAAATAACGGCAGTATAGTCCAGTAGATACACTGATTACTCGATCCGTGACTAGGTAGAACACAATCTTTGCGTGGATTTCATTCGCACTCGCGTCGGTAATTTTCCGTTTCGTAGGTAGGTACTTGCCGTACGGAGTACGTGCCACGAGTTGGGCGCAATTTATAACACAATATGTGGCTTTATTATGTGTGGGTATAAGATATTCTCGAGAGACGAACAACTTTACAGTACAATATGGCGGTCCGTCGCACGATCGCAACGTGCGCGGCGCGGTCTATCTCGGTACGTAGCGGGGAGCCGACTGGCCACGCGAGCGAGCGCTGGCGGCGGGAAGCGTGTACAGTATATTCTAGATGCGGCGACGCGGGAGTAACGCGCAACGCAACGCTACATGGGTTTATTTCCGTCCAACAGACCTTTTTATTATTTCATAATTTCATTCGTTTGTTTACAACGATATGTCATGGTGGAATAGTGTTGACCGTTGCCGTAATAGTTTCTGATACTAGTTCCTTCGCTGCGCTGAAATGATATTGCTAGGTCCGGTCCGTGGTTTACAGCAAACTGTACTCTTTGGTTCATAGCACCGAGAGACCGTTCCACAGAGTTTTATGATGTGTATACGAATTTTTTGTTGAACTTTTTAAGATCAACAATACTGTAGAACATACATTTTATTTAACTTTTATGATTTCCGCGGCGCACGCTAATAAAGTTCCCAGTCCGCATGATTTTTTCCGACATCTTCAACAATAATCGTCAAATTTCAGCCAATTTACACAAAACCTTAATGAATTATACACTAAAACCTTCCGCATGAATCACTCCGTCCATTAGTGAAAATTGATTGAAAATCCGTTTAGTAATTTTTGAGTTTTTCGCGTTCAGACAGACAGAAAAACAGACAGACGCGGCGGTGGACTTTGTTTTATAATATGTAAGGATGTGTATTATTCCGAATGTTCATTTATGATAAAATTGTTAAAAATTGTTAAAAATTTAATTCACTAATGCCCGTTTTTACCGACAGCTAAATGACACTTAAATGAATACCTAAATAAAACTGCACTGTTGGATTTTCAACTCTCAGCGCTGAGTCTACCGTTGAAAATCCAACAGTGAACTATTATTAGGGATTCATTTAAGTGTCACTTAGTGAAGGTGAAAACAGGCATAAGACTTGCATGCTCGCTCGATACTAAATATTTGGCTTTGTTTAAACGTTCACTTGCCAAAAATAAGGTTAAATATTTGTGAAAACTTCATTTGCTAAGTAATAATTCTATAATTGAAATTATAATTATGCGGAAAATTGTTTGGGAAGTGATAAATTGTCAATACTCGTTTTTTTCTGTTACAACGGACTATTAGCTAATATTTTTTTTAATATGATTCAACCGTGATATCTAGTAAGATTCGTAATACTATTACGTACTAGTATCGATACTCGAAATAGTAACACTATGTTCCCTGAATGACACAACCCTAGCATTGGCAGCCATTTTAAGAGACATTTTGAGTTGTAGGTATGCACCTTTTTTTTGTAGGTATTTCCAGTCCATACTTATTATATGTCTATGCCAAATACCAACATTTCTGACAAGTTTGACAGATTGCGACTTGAATGTGAACGTTTTTTAAGTACGAGAATTGGCCTACAGGTTATTCACTCACCACACGAAAATAAATTTGCTAACAACGCCCCTTTTTTCAATGTCATTCAGACGCCAAAAGATCCTTGTAGCAGCTATGATAAAGGTATGAATAACTCCATGTGAAATATGAGCGCCTGGTACTTGTACTGTTGCACTGACCTCGGGCACTCGCCACACGATGATGCTCCCGGCGGCGCACGTGCTGACGATGAAGCGCGCGTCGGGGCTGAAGCGCGCGCACGTCACCGAGCCCGCGTGGCCCAGGCCCATGTGCGTGTATATGCCCTCCTGGTACTTCCACAGCTTAGGGGAGAAACAAGTATTATAACATTACAGTACGCTTGTTTTTTCCGAAGATCCTGCTTATTTTCGGTGAAAACTGGCGTGCCACATTTCGCCAGTTATTTTTATGTCCCTTGTAATAAATAGCCTATTGTTCCAGACTCCAGGTTGCTACTGAGAAATTCTCAGTAACACTGCCTGAGCTGAGAATCGAACCCATGCACCTCATGCAGTGGCGAATGCGACCACTAGACCGCCGAGGCAGTCAAACGATGTCAACAATGCAATAATCATTAAAAAATATATGTTAATTACTTGGCAGCTACTATGCCATTAACTAACACCATTAAAAAAAAGGCTTTGTCGTCTGTGTCCCTCATACCTACTTGTGTGTCTTTCTAAAACTCGGATGTTACACTTACACTGTACATATTGGGTGACTGGTAATTAGTATAATAACCTATACTTAAAAACGTGACTTTACTCATCATTATGAACAATTTTTACTATGGGACCAAACCTGAAATCGCGAAAAATAATCAGCTGTTCCCTACATTTTGAGGACTTATGCGAACATAAATGTAGGGAACAGCTGATTTTTTTTAGCGCGATTTCAAGTTTGGACTAAAAGCAATAAAATTGAACCTGTCTGGAAATAGAACGCGATATTTGCGTGTCGCTGATTTGCCATGATTTTTTGACAGCGCATGCTTTGCAATAGGGTTCCATTTTGTATCTTCGCGTACGGAACCCTAAAAAAAGAATAATGTCTGAGGTGTATAACAGATGACTATTTTAGCGCCTGGAAAAATAGAGTATAATAGAAGAGCGGACAAGAAGCTTTTGGCGTAGAAACTTGGCAATTTTCGTTTAATAAAAATAAAAAAATACATCAGTGATTGATTTATCAATACAACGAAATTACAGTACATTTTTCATAATAAAATAATAAGAAAACCCGGATTTATTCAAATTTAAATCATTAATCGCTGTCCCCGGCGAATAAAATGGTAATCGTAAAAACCAAACTTTACAGGAAAAATATTTTTTTTTGTTAAAAGCTTATTAACTAATATACATAGTGGAATTGTTCAAATATCAAAAAATAAAGTGATTTTTTACATTCAATACACCTTAAAATCTTATAACTTCTGAAATAATTTGTTACGCTTTCAAGTTAAAACGGCTGAACATATTTGGATAAAATTTGACACATGGGTAGACCATGACCTGCATTAGGACATAGGATACTTTTCACCCCAATATTCCCACGGGATCGAGACTCAAGCGGGTGAAACCGCGGGGCCCAGCTAGTTTAATTATTTATTTATTTATTTACGAAAATCTAAAATTATAATTGTAACATCGATTATCCCTTACCCCCAAACTTTAAATTCACGTTACCGCATCAGAAAACCATAAACAATTTCGAGCGGCCATTGTTGTTTACATCTTTGAGAAATTTAGAAACGCCAGGGTGTAAATATCTGCATATATATTTTTTTAATATTATCACTCTTCTGTCGCCAATGATTTTGTGCCGTCTATAACTCACCTTAACCATTTGATCGTTGGCTCCCGTCACGAACAGTTCACCATTCTGTGTGATATGAAGTCCATTTACGGCGCCAATTTTACTTGCTTCGAGCTGAAAAATAGTTTAACACATACAAGGTAAGGAAGATCTAAAGTAACCAAACAAAGATTTGCCAAACCTAAATGGCGTTGAAACATGTTTGTCGAAAGGATCGCCGATGAGGCTGTGGATAACAACCACGTAAGTACAGGCCTCTCACAAGATGGATCCACGACCTTGTGGAAGTCACGGGAAGTCGACTAGATGTCATAATATATGTGTAACAAATATGATTTACAGAATTATAATTATTATCATCATCAATACAACTCTCTCAATCATATTTTGATCAACTTACAACCTGTACCTGACACTGACCTGCAAATAGCAAAAAATGTATCTAAGAAAAATTGAATTCCGCGGGCTACCTTACCGCAGCGGCATCCCCTTACCTCTCTAGCAAGGTTGCCACTGCCCGTCTCCCAGTACGCCACGCGCCTGTCGGAGCCGCCCGTGAGCAGCTGGCAGCCGTGCGGCTCGAAGCATACGCACATGAACAACGTGTTCGCGTACATCACTTGACGACGGGATAGTGAACTGCGGGATAACAATATAATTGTGTCAACTGTAATGAATAATTGTGTGTTTAATTTTAATTTTTTTATCTGCTGTTTTCCATTTGGTCGGTGCTAAATAAATGTATTTTCTTTCTTTCTTTCTTTCTTTCAACACAAGACAACATAACGCATAACATACGATTATTTAATTTGATTTGATTTGAATGTTGAGAATTTTTATAAAATGTTATTTCTTACTAGTACTTAGGCACCTATTCTTCTGCCGAAAAGGAAGTGACTAGCGACAAAAATCTAAACGCACAAAAGATTGTAGATCCCGTGTAAGTAAAAGAGATATATTAAAAGTGATCGCTGACTGTTCACACCGCCGGCGAGTACTCGTTTCTGGCAGCGACACGAGGTATCAAAGAAAGTATTGGACGGCGACGAACGATTACTGGCTGCTATGCATATGTATGCATAGCAGCCAGTAATCGTTCGTCGCCTTTGCGCACTCGCTGCTCGTTGCTAGAAAACTTGTTTTCAGTTGCTAGCTCTACTCCCTTCTCGTTTATCGCCGGCGGTGGGACAGGTGCTTAATGTGTAGTAATTTTATACAAATTGCATCTGTTTTAATTTAACACGTTCAATGCAGGGAGCTTTCCTGGAGGATTCACCGTGTCGCATATGGGATGCCGGGAGCCCCCGCACAGGTCTTATATTAAATGTAGGTTATTCTTAGCGAATATAGCATTATAAACCGTGATAATAAAATCTGATGTATATTTTAACAAGATTTATTAGATATGCGTTGCTTTTCAAATCAAAGCATTTTTTTGTTCACTTTTTTAAATATTCACAAAACATTTAAAACGTTGGAAACTACGTATAGCGACAACAACCCCTGAAAACACTATTTTACTTTGTTTTTACAGTGTTTTATAAACGATTTTAAACCTTATAATGCCGTTGACCGTCTGCGATGGTTAACTTAAGTGCAAACAAAATGCCGGCAACCCGTCCGGAGGGTTAACTTCCAATATGTATGGCGGCATGGCGTATGAGTTCTATGAAAAATGGATGGAGTCAAGAGTGTTAACATAATGTAGTGGACTATGTCTGAAATAATACAGTTAGTGAAGATTGAAAGTAAAAAAATCTTTTTACACAAAATACAACCGACTTCCAAACTACGAAGTGAAAAATTACTTTAATTTCAGAAGTCGGTGTCTTTGGATCAGTATTTTAGTTTTCTGACACCGACTTCCGAAATTAAAGTTATTTTTCACTTTGTAGTTTGGAAGTCGGTTGTATTTTTTTGTAAAAAAGCTTTCTTTTTTCACTTTTTAGTGGACTGGTTTGTAATTTATCTAAGTTACATTAGTTTAATGTCATCTGCCCATCACCTTTTTACAAAATATTGCTTTTCCTGATGCAGGGACTTTAAGTGTTGAGGATTTCTACAGGTACTTCACCATCAGCTCCACTGCACCATATGAATTGTGACGAGCATCAATTGCTTACCAACCGTATTAAAGTAATCGAATCGCAGCCCATGAAATACATATTACTGAGCAGTTCCGGTGGCCATCTGTGTCCTTCATCATCAGTTCCACTTTACCAAATGGTGCTTTCCGAGAGCGAATGACCGAGTTACTATAAAAAATAAAATTAAAAATAGTCAGTACTCACACCAGATCCCATATGATGCAGGAACCGTCAGTACCGGCGCTGACGGCCTCGGTGTCGTTGGGCGACACCTGGATCGCCGACACGGGGCTCTTGTGCTCTTTTAGGACCTTCTTCAGGCTCTGGCGCTCTGGTTTTATGTCCCACACACGGACCTGGCGTTGATTATAAAACGCTATTAACATTTTGAAGTCTTATACAATTTAGAGAAAATCATAATCTGAAAAAATCAAAAGAATCAGAATGGAGCATGATAAAATTGTATGCAATTCCGGGCTTTCTTAATTAATAATTTCAATTCCGACTCTGAATTCAGAGAGGAATTCAGAATGTGTGAGTCCAGCCTTAGGCCCACTTGCACCACAACTCACTAAATATATTTAGTGAAACGTTTGAAGATAACGAGACAATCTATCAATTTGCCTAGTCTTTCCCAACATGATGCAGTTGAATACCAGTATTTTACATGGAGCAACTGCCTATCTGACCTCCACAACCCAGTAACTGGGTGTTACGATAACCCTTGGTAAGACTGGTTGTCAAGACTTTCGGGGTTCTGACGACCCATAACGACTGTCTAAGATTCACGAATGACAGCCGGTACCATTGTCTTAACGTGTTGTCCAAGGCACGGAGGCTCGGTATGTAAAGATGGCCACCTATCCACGGACTAAACCCGGCTAGCGTAGCTTTACCTGATAGATCGACTCGTGCGGCTGTTATTATTAAGCCACGCGCTCCTCCTAAGGATAACAGGGACAGAGAGTGATTTGTGGTGAAGGCGGATCAAAAAGGGACAAAATGATCCAATTTTTTATTTTTTTGTGTATAAAACATATTTTAGCACTTGATTTGAGACTTGTCAACGAGAATAATCTTACCAGAAGCTAAACGTATATGCTTTCATTTTCCGCCGATATAGTATTCGATAGGATTGCATAACTTAAAAACCGGTCAAGTGCAAGCCAAACTCGCGCACTAAAGGCTCCTTGCACTCCGAGAATTTCTTTAAAGTTTTCAGTGAAAACTTGAAAAAAAACTGCACCGCGGTAATCAACGCGTTGGTGTCTTTTTAATGGTCAAAAGCTGATGTCATCTCGGTTTCGCGAAATCAATGGTTTAGTCCCATCTCAAAAATGCCCAACATGCCTAAAGAAGTTTTCCCTTCAAAAACTAGGATCTATTTCGCAGTTTTGTCTTAAAAACTTCTTATTTTCCTGGGCTAAATAGGAAATATCGACTCCATATAGCTTTTTTTTTAAACATGACGTAATTGTGATTCCGATATCCAATTTACAGAATAAAATTATTTCATTAGGTACCTGTAATTTTTTCCTAGTTATACAGATTACTCTCGTTGAAGATAACTCGTAAGTAAAACTAATGTTATATTAGCTGTGTCTAGTCACCTGTCCCTCACAACCACCAGATATGAGCGTCTTGCCGTCAGACGTCATGTCCAGGGCCGAGGTGCCTTTGTTATGTGTGTTGAAGATGACGTAGATCAGGCGGCCCGTGAGCGGAGTGAACGCGCGGATGTTGCCGTCGTTCCAGCCTGAAAAAAATTAATACCTAAGTAATAAAAAGTTACAATGCTTTAATTTAGTGTACTACTTTCACTTGTAAATACTAAGGATAGAAAGGCCAGCCCGGGATTGAAGCTTGGGCGGAGCATCGCCGTGTCCGCGTGGAGGATAAGGACCAGGCTCGGGTCAGGTCGGGTTGTGTTCCACGCGCGCCTCAAAGAGATGTCAGCAGAATTGTCGGGGTCTGCTAGGGCCGATGCCTGCCGGGGTTGCGAAGAAGTCCGAAAGGGAGATCGTGGCCCCCGGCAACATGGCAACTGAAGGAACACGGGTGGGTTTTAGTCAGTAAGAGTCTGACACGCCCTCCCCCGCTCCACCCAGAGCGGGAGAAGTTATTTGATAATTTCCCACCCAAAAAAAAGCCCTGTATAGAAAAAAGAATCGAATGTTATTTTTGCTGCACTATCCAAAGTTTAAACAATAAATGGATAATTCGGAAGGTACATTGGAAGGAATATCTCCAATAACATGATTAAGTCTCTAAGCAATAGAATATTAACGAATGGCCCCGCTGCATGGAAAATTAAATGCCTTTTCTGTCATTGTGGCGCAGGTACATTGAATATGTTCGATAAAAAGAAAGATTATTTTGCACAAACAGAACGCACGTTACAAAATAATGACATAAAATACCAAACAAAGTAGCCAAAAGCCACGTATTCAAGCAGTAGAAGTTTGACAATTTTATCTATTGCTTAATGTCCTGACATTAAGCAATAGATAGGAACCAAAGACAATTTACAAGAAGAAGTTTACTACACTATAGTCTACACCAGTTTAGTTGCTTTGGCTCAAGAGGGCCAGGGCCAGCTAGATAGAAACTTATATTCTTTTCTAGTACTAAATAATGAGCAAGTAATAATAGACAATGAGTAGAGTAAGCAAATACTCTGGAGTTATTAAAATAATTTTTAGGCCCTTAACTAATTAAATGAAAATAGTGATATTAGTCTTCTTGTTCACAAATGTAAACTCAAACTGGGTTCAACCAGCAGTCTCGTTAACATACCTGATACAATAGACTTGCCGTCCCCGGAGAACAGGACGGTGGAGCATGTGAAGTTGGGCACCACGATCCGCAGCAGCTCCTGGCAGGTCTCCAGACACCACACTCTGACGTCACCGGCCCCAGCCGTGGCGAACACGCCCGACATACCCCTGAAGTAATAATAATAATAATTTGTGATAATGTTTTTAATCTTCTATGTAAAAATGTAAGTAATTTTCATATTTACAGTTTCATACGAATATGAAACCTACCTTATTCTTTTCCAAATAATGTTAATAATATTCGTAGACGCGTAGCGAATGTAGTCATGTGTTACAAACGAATATGAACATTAATTTTATAACAATAGTGTTCGTCGGCGGTCGAGGAGCTCGTGGCTAAGTACGTTTTGGTTTCAGGGAAACTGAAGGTTTTGTCTGTGCAATTATGGACGAAGTTATTTTGACGAATAACTATCGGACACATATTATGAGGGACGGGACGGTTGACGTGTGTCGGGCATGCCCCGTCAAATTTACTCAACAATAATATTTTCTGGACATTCATCCTAATACTAAATAGCCTGCCTAGCTGCAAGCAACTTTGAAGTAGCGCTCACCCGCGGTACCGCTCGCTTAACTCGCTCGGCTCGCGCGCGGTTGGTCACAGACCTTACCTAACCCACTCAGTTCACAATTTTCGACAGTTTATAATCTAATGGAAATAATACCGATATATTATAATGGTACTCACAATCTTACGGTGACATATACAAACGTTGGTTTTAAATAAATAGGTAGGTACATAAAACTTAGAAACGTACCTCGGAAACGCGATATCATTGATGGCACATCGATGGCAGGTCACGACCAGCACCGGGTTGAACGTGGCGATATTGATGGCGAAGATCTCACTGCCTTTTGTACCGACTAGCAATAGGCGATTCTTGCCGCGCAGCGACGGCGACTCCATCAGCTCAAGGGAAGTTATGCTGCCCTGAAGCTTGGTGGATTTTAGCTGGAAATGGTTGATTTATGTGATTACCCAAAAGTTAGATAAGGTGCACACAAAAGAAATGGCACAACACACAAAAGCACAATTAAAATATAAATTATGTGAATATGACGAAAATGCAAGTGGCCAATACACAAAAAAAAACGATTAAAAAAATGTTAATATCTTATTTGGTTAAAGTTTAGAAACAAGCAGCCTCGATAGGCTAGGGGTAGGGGAAGGGGGAGGGGAGTGTAAAGCCGAGTACTCTCCCCCGAGGGAGATGCATAGTTTTTTTTAACGATTTTATAATATGACAAAAATCTCATAGAAAATGTTGATAAATTCAATATAGAGGGAGGTGGAAGGGAAGAGAGAGGATGAGGGCAAGTCGTCGTCCCACCCACCAGTTCTCAGGAGATACATATTCAAGATCAATGTCAAACGTCTCGAAGGTCAGGGCCAATAAAAAAAAAAATGTTATAAATGGTTTTTTTTTTTTAATAATGCATAGTCGAAGGAGCCCCGCTATGTAAGGCCGCTATTTCTGTCTGCAGGGTTTAAAGGAACCTAACACGAAGAAGATGACGGGACCTTCGAAGCTTACCTATCGGAGTCGGACTGCCTCAAATCCCGAGCTCGCTTCGCTCGCTTTTGCATCCTAAGTTCATTGCCTTTTTACTAAGTCGAGGTGTCGAGTCTCAAGCTCGCCAGGCTCGCTCTTCGTGAAGCGTTCTACATAAAAACAGATCTATACGCAAACAATTTAAGCTCCTCACGCGCGGTCCACAAAGTACAGTGGATCCAATAATTACGTTCCTAACCTACAAAATAAAAATAAAACAGTGAGTTCAAGTGAAAACTTGAACAATTTTACTGTGCAGGAAATAATGTATCGCGCGTTGATGTCTTTTTAAAGCTGGTGTCGGTAACAGTGTCGTGAAATCAATGATTTAGTCCCATCTCAAAAATTCCCAACGCGCCTAAAGAAGTTTTCACTTCAAAAACCGGTCAAGTGAGTGTCGGACTACGCACAATGAAGGGTTCCGTAGTTGAGATGAATTTATTAAATAAAAAAAAAATCCCAAGAACAAACTTAACATTGTAGTTGAAAAACAAGTTTTCCCGTACATTCCAACTGCAAATGTAAGTTTGTACGCACAATATTGAGAGATTTACCATGTTATTTTAAGAACATGTTATTTTATGAAAAAAATACATAGTATGGCTGTTTACAAAAGTAAAGAGCCATAGGTACTATGTATTTTTTTCAAAATTAATAGCAAAACTTTTTTTAATTTCCTTTTTGCCCCCCAAAATTCACGAACACCCTATATTCAAAATAAATTTATTTACGTTACACGATCGTGTTTCGAGTTACAGAAATAGATATGTGTACCAAATTTTAACTGAATCGGTCCATTAGATTCGGAGCAAATTGACTGTGACCGACGGACAGATACATAAATGGAATAGGCGATGACGCGGCAAAAATAAATTGTTGGGTTCGAAGGAGATCCTCTAGAACCCCAAATATCGTCACATTCTTTCTAGCGAGGCAGCACGTTTCTAAACCCAACCCCGTGGTTTTGTTTAAATGGATGAAAGAATGGCTCCTATTCGATTGTAACTTATGCGTTTTTGGGCAAGTTAAAATGCTCCTTTGTAAAGATTATAGGTGAGGCATAGGTAACTTAGGATTTACATTTAATCGATAAGTCCTCCTTACCTTACTTACCACCAATGCAAAGAAAGCTACCAAACCTAAGACTAACTTCAATATAGTTACTCACAGCTTTAAAATGCGGCTTATTGGGGTCGAGGATCTTGCCTTTAGGAAAGGTTCCTTTCCAGTTGATCTCGTCCAGGATATCGATGGTGCCGTCTCCAGCACCCACAATAAGGCAGCCGTCGTCCATAATTAGGATTGATTCGATTCCTGCAAAACATTAGTTAAAAAGTAGAGGCACCTTTTTCAAAAGGCTGGTGAAACTGATGATAATACAATAGACGGTCCATATTCGTCACTGAATGTGGTGGACTGTGAAAATATGGTTAGTATCCCTTCCCATTTACTGATCACTTACGCGGGTGCTGCTAAATGATTTTTCAGGCGCTGAAGAGAGGCAAATGCTATAAGTAGGCTTGCCTTAAAAAAAAAAATAGCCAAATCTTTCAAGTTTGTGGTACAATTTAAAAAAAAATTACTCAATATAAATTAACGGTAAACAATAATATAAAAAAAGCTCTGCCCCGCGGTTTCACCCGCATAAGCCTCGATCCCGTAAAAATATCGGGTTAAAAAGTATCCTATGTCCTAACCCAGGTCATGGTATACCCATGTGTCAAATTTCATCCAAATCCGTTCAGCCGTTTTAGCGTGAAAGCGTAACAAACATACAAAAAATTTAATCTTTTCTTTTTATAATAATAACCCCACCGCTGTATCTCTACGTTGACGTCGTGGTAGGGCTTGAGCGCTCCGAACTCTAGGCCTGTGCTGGTAGATTTTACTTTTCCGGAACAGGTCTGGGATGAGGAGCCATACGAAGAGAGATACAATAACCCGCAGGGCAGCATGTGGCGAGCTGTTGAACAGTAGCTACCCCACGGACCCTATCTCCCGTGAGAAGTCTTGTTCCTCACCTCTGGCTTGCCTTTATTGGCCGGCAGGAGTGAACACTGACGAGGAACAGAGCTCCCACCCCTTTCTTGCCTGTATTGGCCGGCTTGAGTGGAGATTTGCAAGAGCAAACGTGCTCGGAGAAAGGAAGTATTCCAGTAAGATGCTGGTCTTCTATGATGGGATCTTGGCCGTACTTCCGGGATTGTTGTGATAGCCGTGGAATATCTCTCTACTCCTCATAAGCACCTCCGGACATGTTGCCCCCTTGTCGCTACGACACTTTGTGCTAGCGACCGTTTTCGGGGGCCCATTATTGGGTGTGCAAGTCACCCCCTGTTATTTTACCTGTGTATTTTATATAAAATATTGGTCAGGTAGGGGGCCATAGTCTTCACATACTTCTAGATAACCAGTTCACTTAGCCACCCAAACCCATAATCCAATATCTTTGTTTCCATATCCTGCAGTAGTCCTGCACCAAACGTGGGTTGTCCTTGGGTCCTTGTATAGCGCGAACAGGGATAGCCGCCGGTTGGTGCCTCATTTCATTCAAAACGTCTAACGGGACCCCAGGGTTCCAAGATGTGTCAAAGACATTTGAAAAATAATAATATAATAATAAAAGGATAATTATTTATAGTTAAGATCAACGTACGTTGGTATTTAATTAATACAAAGAACGTCTTAATTGAATGCAGAACTTGGTTGTTTTTTATTTTCGATTACTCAACAAATTTTTGAGTAATAAATATATCATTGCTTCATATTTTGCAAGTTTGGCATCTCTTTCTTTTCTATGCAGTCAGTGACCGCGCTTTAGCTCTTGTGCGCAGGAACAATAACATCGGCTATAATGATGTTGCGGGTGGGCGCTGATATAATTACAAGATAATAGGTACCTATGAAATTCCCGTTCTGCCGTACTGGCTATTTCAAGCCCATTTTTTTCAAGTACAAATTATTTTTATTTTTAAAATATGGAATTCTTTTTTGAAAAATTGTCATTTGTTTAATGGTTAGCATTCTATTTTCATCGCATTTGTATCATCATGGATCATCAATTTTTCGTCATCATGGATACGTTAAAAATTCGAGTGATTATGGAGTATGAGTACCGTCGTGGCAGCAAACCGGCAGAAGCGGCACGCAATATCTACGACGTAAACGGAGCGAACACTACTAATGATCGTACCTCCTTTTATTGGTTTGCCCACTTCCGTTGTGGAAATTTCGACCTAAGAAATGAACTCTGTGGTCGACAGTAAACTTTAGTCGACAATGACGAATTAAAGACGATTGTGGAAGCTGATGATTCTCAATCTACAGCTGAATTAGCAGCAGCTTTCGATGTTAGTATCAAAAGAATTTGTTCATTTGCGTCGAATTGGCAAGGTAAAAAAGCTTGACAAATGAGTGCCCCACGAATTGAATGATCGCCAGCGCGAAGCACGCGTCGAGTTGAGCCTTGCGCTGCTCAACAGGCACACAAACGAATGCATATTGAATGGCATTGTTACTTGCGACGAAAAATGGATTCTGTTCGACGATCGGAAGTGCTTAGCAAGTTGGTTAGATCCTGGTTCAGCACCTAAACAATGCCCCAAACAAAAACTGACACCTAAAAAAGTGTTCGTCACTGTTTGGTGGTCTAGCGCCGGTGTCATTCATCACACCTTCATACCAAACGGGATGATGGATACTGCAGATGTGTACTGTGAAGAACTGAACATAATGATGGAGAAGCTCGCACATCTCCAAGCTTTGGTCAATCATTCCGCTCCGCTGCTCCTGCACGACAACGCGCGACCTCATACTGCACAGCAGACGGTCTTCAAGTTACAAGAGCTGGGGTTGGAAGTTCTCCGTCTTTCACCGTACTCACTAGACCTTGCCCCTACAGACTTCTACTTTTTCTAGAATTTGGATAACTTCTTGGCGGGGAAAAAATTAAATAACCGAGAGGCAGTTCAAAATGCCTTTGAAGAATTAGTTGCCTCCCGTCCAGCAGACTTTTTCAAAAAGGACATCAATAAGCTACCACTACGTTGGCAAAAATGCATTGATTGCATGGGTAATCACTATGATTTGTATGTTCGCTTTATTTATTTTGTATGTTCGCAAAAACTTAGGACTTTTCAAATTAGGAAGCGATTCCCATAATATAAATACACGTAGTAGACATGAAATTGTGATACCCAAATTTAGATTAACTAAAACAAGCAACTCATTTCTTATAAACAGTATCCGCTTTTATAACAAGTTGCCAAAGTCGGTTACAGAACTAAGCGATAGAAAGTTCAAAACCCACATCAAACGTGTCCTTATCAAAAAAGCTTATTATTAGAGACTACGTTGAAGACAAGGAAGTTTGGCAGTAATTCCTTCTGCACATGTGGCTTCCCTGGTACCTCATTAACGGCATAAGAATGTAAATGTCTACTAACTGCTCCCAAATTATGGTGATTATTTTATTTTACTTTTTTTACATACTTCCTTGACATAATCTTTTCATTATTTGACATTATATACCTACGATTTTTTTAAAATCAGATTATATTTCTTACAGCTGTAGTGGGCAATCGTGTCATTTGGTTTAAATAGGTCCTTATTTTTATTTTATTAATTAATCTTTTATATAGATTATTTTCTTTTAGATTTTGTGAATGTGAGAACGTTGTAGGCTGTAGACTGGATTGTCGACAATTTTCTATTTTACTAAGTACCTGGTACTTGTTGATAGGCCTACACTGTCCTCTCATACCTATTAACACTGTCATTTGAAAACATTGTAGAAACTATTTATTTTTAAAAGAGTAACCGTGGAGTTTCTTGCCGGGTCTTCTCCATAGTAAGCGACCAATTGGAACCGTGCACCTAGCTTCTGACGTTTGATAAGTGTCCTTGTAGGTTTATGTGAAATAAAATAATTTGAATTTGATTCATAAAAATAAAAATATAGAGAAATAAGGGCGTTAACTTATTTCATGAAAAACGGCAATTTCATAGGTGAAGACCTAATATTAAGTTATCTACAGTTGTTTTATCTCACGAAAGCGGGTGACCCATACTTGTAGTTGTAATGCGTATAGACACGCGCTCTTGTGTCCGTAGCTACAGGTAGTGTTAGCAGTTATTACAGACATGGTACAACAAAATATAAACTTATATTCAAGAAACATTTAATTTTAGCAATATTTTGAATATAATTTATATTTTATTTAAATTAGTATTTCAAGTACAATCGTAACTAGACTCTTCTTCAAAGTCAGTTTCTTCTTCACTGTCATCTTGTTTTATTATTAATTCAAAATCAGTGTCAAAATATTTCATATATTCAGTTATGTCTCATTTGTTATTTTTGTAATACTCTCTTGAATAAGTTTTTGTGTGTTGGTCATATTTTGCTCAACGTTTCTTAGAGCAATAGTTTTTAAGACCCCTAGATGTTCTCTATGGTATTAAGCTCAGGGTGGTAAGGAGGCAGAATACTTCAAATCCTTTACTTTTTATGTAGTCATCGATTTTGTAAGTGATAAAATCACTTTTATGGTTTTTTTAATATATCATATCCCTTAAGAGTGAGCCATTCTTGCATCTGAGATTTTCTTGAGGCTGTCGTTGGCAATTTCTCAGCATGTGTATTGTGGTACGATGCATTATCTAGTACTATTACGGAACGATTTGGCAAATTTGGGAGCAACATTTCATTCAGCCATTTTACGTAATTTTCAAAACTCATGTTGGAATGGTAGTCTCCAACTGTGGAATTAGCTTTGTAGATTAAGCAAGCGTTCTCAATAAATCCTATCTCGGGCATAGGTTCCAGCTTGTACTAAAATAAAACGAATACCAAGACGCAAGTTTTTTTAAAAATGGAGATGGTTTTTCTTTTTGGGCCCTGGTGTTATCTCGAACATGTGTTGTCAATAAGTAACTTTCGTCAGTATAGACAATAGGCCGATCTTGAGAGCGGTATTCGGTTATTTTTTTAAAGTATTTTATTCTCCACATCTGGATATCATGCCGTTCAACTAATACTTTCCTATTGTTATCGGTTTTGTGTTGCGAGACATCCATCGAAACCATTTTTTTCATTCAAGACTGAACTTAGTTTTGCCAATGTTGGAATTTGTTTTTGTACGATATGAAAATTTTGTATTGTGCTCCGTACAACGTCAGCTGTAAATCCATCAATATCTACTTTATTTTCTCTCTTTTTTCGGTTTTTCATGGGTGACATAAAATTCGGAGATGTACTTGCGACATCTCTTCCTTCTTTTAATATTTATTGCACGGTTCTTTCACTTACCCCCGTCGCTGCTGCACTGCGTTTTGTAATATTACGCAAATGTGATAAATCACAATTTGGTTCTCGATGAAGTTCCGTGAATTCATATTCTTCTTTGAGAAAATTCTAAATATTTGCAATCATTTGACGACCCTAAAATAAACAATACATTATTAAAATCTCGTTTAACATGTTCTTATTAAACTAACTTACTAATACATTAATTCATTACACACAACATAAATACACACCAAACATGAACATTAATTTGCCTTACCTCACTACGAACAATTTTTCTCCGTACCTTCCATGCTCACGGTATTCGATAAACAATTTTGGCGCGAACCAAAAAGCACCACTAACTCGGCCGGCGACTCAGCCACGACTGCCACGACTGGGCGCTCCCGAGCTTACGCACGCAAAGACAGTGTGTATGTAGGTACAGGTCGTGCCATTAAAGATGAGACTTGACGCACCACGTGGTTTGACTTGCGCACTAGACGATTTATCGGTCTCTTTAGCGGTATGAGGTCCCCGCTGAGGCGTCATCGGGGCGGGGGAAAGAGCGGCGGGAGGCGCGGTCAAGTATCATCTTTAATGGCACGACCTGTACACTTACACACACAAGTATGGGTCACCCGCTTTTGTGAGATAAAACATCTGTAGTTATCTCTTCTTTCAGCATTGGTGTAAACGGAGCTTTAACCTAGCCCGTTTTAAATTTCTTAGAGGTGGCAAATGGTGTAACTCCTAGGATATGACTCCGTTTTAAAAGTACCCTCAAATATTTATGTGGCACGGCTCTAGACAAATACATACAATATGCTTTATCGTACACCAAAATTTAACAAAGCTCATTTACAAAACCATAGAAATGGGTTTTGTCGACGGAAGAATAGATAAAATGACAGATTGTGATTGTTTATCTGTCATTTTGTCTATTCTTCCGTCGACAAAACCCATTTCTTCGGTGGTCATGCTACGCGTGCTGGCTAATATGGTAAAATCTCGTAAATTGCCCGTAATATTTACAAACCTTGACTATAGCAGAGGGACTCTGGTCTCTTGCCCTTCTTCCAAGGGCCGCACTTAGCGAGGCAGCCAAGCAGCGCAGGCTTGAACATGGAGACCGAAGCCGAAGGGTCGGAAGGGTAGTTTATTGAGAACTTTATCATGTCACCCGTCCTAAAAATACAAACGTATTCTTAGATAATATTCATGTATAAGCATTTGAATGACATACTTGAGAATCCTAAGATACAGGTTTATTCATACTCCTACGATTGACGTCATCATGTTAACGGGGCTGTCGCTGAAAACCAGCGCTGTGGCTCTGTCTCGCATAGTGTCACAGCATTTTGCTGACCTATGGCCGTTTTGCGTGGGTTTGACGAATTTTTCCCCAACTTGTTATTTTTGTGTTTGTTATTTTTCTTTATGCGTTACGTTGAGTTCAAATAAATGTATTTTCTCGCTATAACTCGCTAAATTAATTAGAAAAACATTCATCTGTATTTTGAAAGTTTCAACTTTATATCTCACAACTTTCTCCAACAATAATTATTTGATTTCATTATTTATAATTGAAAAATCACCGACTAAAATTGCGGTTATAAAATTGACTTCAATTGTCAAATGTAATTAGAATTTTGAGTTTAAGTATTCCTGTAAATAATCAAAGCAATGCATTTAATTTGTAAGTGGCACTACAGTACCCTAATTTCGTAATACAACACAATCTGTTTCAATTTGAAACACATTGCTAATCCATTGCTTCATAAGTTGGAAAAAAAAATCTGTTCAACAACGTAAATAACGCAATGAATGTTGTTGAACTGTCAAAATGAAACAAATTAGGCTTAATTGTTTACGAAAATGAGTTACGCAATTAGGGCATCCACAGGTAAGTTTTCAGGTTCATTTGTTTACACTTTTGAAACAGACACTCTAGGTTTGTAATAAATAAGGAATTACTCACGTGGTCCCTGCGTATCCGTACACGTCGTCTGAACTGATGGCGATGCAGCGCACGCTGCGCCGCAGTTTCCCCAGAGACACGTCTACCACGTCTAAATTCTTACTGTCAGTTCGAATGTTCCACACTCTGAGGTTGGCTTAAACACAACAATAATAATTATTCATTTATCTAAACTAATATAATATTATAAAGAGAAAAGAAATGATTTTTTGTACGTTTGTTTGTTTGTTACGCTTTCACGATAAAACGGCTGAGCGGGTTTGGATGAAATTTCAATCTCTCATAAATTGAAACTATTCCTTAACACGTTCAGTGCCGGGAGCCCTGAAGGGTTCACTCAAGTCATATATGGAATGCCGGGAGCCCTCGAGGAGATCTCATTTTAAATGTAGGTTTTTGTTAGCGAATTTAGCATTATAAACTGTTAAAACAAAATTAGTTGTATATTTTAACAAGATTTCAAATGCCGGTGACACTCGCAAACGTAATGCTGGTGACCCTCCTGGAGTCAACTTGCTAGATGTATGGCGGCATGGCGTATTAACTCTTTGAAAAATGGGTGGAGTCGCTAGTTTTTAAGCACTTCTACAGTAAATTTGTGAAGAGAAGGATACTTTTTATTACCTACTAACTAGCTTTTACCTGTGACTTCGTGGGGTCGAAAATCATCCCACGGAAACGTACTATCGGGATAAAATGTATCCTATGTTCTAACCCATGTGCCAAATTTCATCCAAATCCGTTCAGCCGTTTTAGCGTGAAAGCGATAGCAAACAAACAACAAAATCAGTTTCACATTTATCATAATAATATAGATTATTATATACTTGTTAATTAGAATTTAAAGACTATGTTAGTGGTGAGATTTCACATAACGGGGCTGTCCAGCTTACAGGCTACCATATTCTGGATGCTGATGCTACTCCGACGCAATCTGCTTAGCTTAGTAGTAAATAATTTATGAAGCTTACTTTTTGCGCCAAGTGACATCACAATCAGAATGGAATGGATAGGAAATGCAAATAAGTATATTGCAGTCAGTGTTTGATCTAAAATCAGTTGAACTAGACTTCCAGATCCAGAGAAGCTCAAGAAACTGCGGCACATTATGTAGGTTGTTTTGCATACATGTTTACTTTAGATTCGAGTGGGTCGAGAGCGAAACTATTTGTTTTGGGCATTCTCGAACGGAACATGTACCTACATGAAAAACTTGGTAAAGTAAAATGTAGGTTAAATCAAACCTCCAAGCTATCAAGATGCTGCAACTGCAGCAAGATTGTTTTGTAGCGAGCTGAGCTGTAGCTGGCCCATGGGCCATGCAGGGTGCTGTAGCGAACTGACGGCCCATGGGCCATGCGGGATGCGGTAGCGAGCTGAGCTGTAGCTGGCCCATGGGCCGTGCAGGGTACGGTAGCGAACTAACGGCCCATGGGCCATGCAGGATGCGGTAGCGAGCCGACGGCCCTTGGGTCATGCAGGGTGCGGTAGCGAGCTGACGGCCCATGGGCCATGAAGGGTGCGATAGCAAGCTGACAGCTCATGGGTCATGCAGGGTGCGGTAGCGAACTGACGGCCCATGGGCCATGCAGGGTGCGGTAGTAGTAATTTGAAAGGTGCAAATATCAAACTCTAAATTTAAAAACTGCTCGTTGCTCTTTGATTTCATTCATTCCAAGATGGAACGAAGATTTCGACGATGTGTATTATGCCCACGATCTATATATCGAGCTGTCCAGCGACATATTTTAGAAGAAAACGTTCTCCAACAACCTGTACCCTAATTGCGTAATGCACGATCAATCATAATATGTTTCGATTTGAAACAGATTGCTAATCCATTGCTTCATAAGATGGAAAAAAAAATCTGCTCAGCAACGTAAATAACGCAATGAACGAATGTTGTTGAACTGTCAAAATGAAACAAATTTGACATAATCGTTTTAAATCGAAAATAAGTTACGCAATTAGAGTACTGATTTGGAAGAGTATATTCACCAACATACTTTTGTACAAGTAAGTACAACATACCTATACTATATTAATAGTATTATTGTGTCCGTTAATTTGATGTACTTAATAAATATCAGTGTTTATTCTATAAGAAATAAACCTATCAGCTATAGATTTATTTTTACAAAGGAATTGTCATAAAAAATTGTAACGATTTTTGTCTACGACTGTACAAACCCCGTTGCTTTTTTAAATAAAACGTTTTGTTACAGTAATTGCCGGTTATAAGCAATAAGTTGACATGCATCAGAACTCTAATGGACATCAGGCCAGGTTTCATAGAAAAATGCCCATCATTCAGTGGTTTAGGCTTGAAAACGTAACAGACAGACAAGAATTACTTTCGCATTTGTTATTATGTAAGGAATGCTATTCTGACAAGCAGGTGTCAAAAAGTACCCACCTATCTACATACAAATAACCACATTGCCAATACTTACATTCACCCCCCGTAACAAAAGAGTTGGCTCTCAAATTCAGCGCAGTCAACGTCGTGGCGTCTCCCGTAGTCAGCTTAGAAGCTGCCGCGGTGCCAGTAGCAGAGCCCGCGAAGCAGTCCCACAGTACCACGCACCCGTCATCACGACCGCCCAGCGATATCATGTAGCGCTCATCTGAGGAAAATGTCAGTGCTTCTACGCGGACCTGAGGACGGCAAAGAGAAGCATGATAGGAATCTGTGTGGCATAATTACTTAAATGAAGTTATTTGGCGCGGCTGTGCGGCACACATACGTAAACTGCTGCTGGCTGTTGATAAATCTTTCAACCAAGCTATTCACGCACGCTTGACAATTTTTCTCATTAATTTTGGGATAAATTTAATTAAGTATATAAACTTGGCCTTAATATAATTTATTTGAATCTTATGTTATTTTTATTTTGTCCCATGGGTTCCCCCGGTACTGTGCCAAGTAAACGATGTTTGTTTTTTCTTTCTTTCTTTACATAGAGCCGGATAAATCATCATTCAGCGGAAAGAAGGGCTTTCCCAAAGCATCGCCACAGCGACAAGTCCTGTGCTTCCCGCATCCAGCGGATTCTTGTGACCTGCAGCAGGTCAGCAATCTATGACCCATGTAGCACCTCCGCTACATAGTTTACTCTCAATAACATGAATCTATTAAAGAAGGAAATATGTACCTAGTTACAAAAAAACAATTGCTGAATTGACTTGCCTTATGCAACTCATGACTGCCTAGTAGTATCTTCTTCTTAAAGTCCCACACTTTAGCAGAAGATTTGAATCCAATGTGGTTTATTTGTCCAGATCCCACGAAGGTGCCTTTAGGAGACAGAGAGACCGTCGATACGCTGTTGGTGTGGCCACTGAGGAAGTACATCTTCTTGGTTTTCCACTCCTGGATGCAGACTTTGTTACCCATCGGGTAGACAATGTGCTCGCTGTCTGGGTGGACTTTTAGACTTCTGATGGCGAGGCCTGTAAGATGTAAAAAAAGGTTTGAACATATTTTTCGAGTCGCAATTATAAAGCGAGCCGTCCACCGCCAACTAAACTAAGTTAGTTTCGTTTAGTTAGCCAGTTTCTCATACATGTGCGTCTACCCACATGTATGAAAAACTGGCGAGCTAAACTAAACTAAATTTAGTTTAAATGTGTCTTTGACAGAATGTACTTAAAGACTCGGCAATCAAAATGGTTCATTGAAAATTTTACATTTAGAAAGTTAAATGAAGTAGATTTGAACAGACACAAGAAGATTTCGTCGAAGGTTATAGTTTTAAAGTTGTATGAAAAGTTAACTTCACAATTTTACAAACACATGCATAGATGTAAATCGATGAACACTAAACAAAAAGTTCTAACCATCAAATCCAATGATAGCATAAGATTCCAAATTCTGCACATCACCCATCTTATTTAATAAACTTCAGTCTTTTCTCTTATTGTCAAATAAGTATATTAAGTAATATTTGTATATTAAAATAAGAAATAGAAAATATGTATTGTCAGTTCAGAAGACTTGGTGTTTGTTATGATGGTTGCCAGGCAACATGTAAACACACTTTTTTGTCATGGTATCCAACTTTATAAACATAAAGTTTGTTGATAAAGAGGTTACATTGAATTATGCTTCGAATAAAATGTATGTTTTGTTATTCCTTCAACTTCGCCATTAATAAATTATAAAATGTTAAACTTTTATTATGTTCTTAAAGTTTATTATTGTTTAGTTGCCGTAGATGCAGAAATAAACGTTTTAATAAAACTTTGTTTTATTATGAAGAAAGCATATTTTTATATAATAAGTGACAAGACCAATATAACAAACATTGCTAAGCAACAAACCATCGATAATATATATAAAGGTTGTATATCTTCACATCCACGATACTTTTAGAGCTTGGACAAATCTTGAAGTCCAATTCTACAGCTTAGCATGTTCAGTCTTGGTCCAAACAATGGCTTCGTAAACATGTCCGCCAATTGCAATTCTGTAGAGACTTGTTTGACAGCGAAGTCTCCATTCTGAATACATTCTCGAATGAAGAAATGTTTTATCTTGATATGTTTTGTTCTCTTATGGAACTCATAGGGTGGGTTCTCAGACAACCTTATAGCAGACTCATTGTCAACGTAAATTGTCGGTTTTTCGTTCAGGTCTGTTAAGTCCGTTAATTCCTCCAGGAGTTCTTTTAGCCATAAGGCTTCTCTCGCAGTTTCTGTCATGGCTACGAGTTCGGCTTCCGTTGAAGAGATTGCTACTCTTGGTTGTTTTTGGCTTTTCCACATGATGGGACCGGAGAATAGGAAAATCATCCCTGACGTCGAATGGCCAGTTGTTATGTCACCACCAAAATCAGCATCACTGAAACATATCAGCCTCTTCTCCCGGCTTTTCGCGAAGACAAGTCCTTTATCTATAGTACCCTTAAGGTATCTAAAAATTCGCTTAACTCTCATCACATCAAACCTAGTAGGAGTTTCTAGATGCCTTGACGCAACACTCACAGCGTAGCTTATATCTGGCCTTGTAGCGACCATGAGGTATGCTAGGACACCTACAGCTTGACGATAGGGAAATGACGAATTTGATTCATCATTTGATTCAACATCTTGTTCTTCATCTATGCCAATTTTTACTGCCGGCGTTGCAGCGACTTTACAATTAGTCATTCCAAACTTTTCAAGTATCTTCTTAGAATAAGACCTTTGGTTTAAAGTAATACAACCATCTTTGGTTTTATTAATTTCAAGTCCAAGGAAATAAGACGCCGGTTTTGTGGTTATTTTAAACCTATTTTTCAGTTCTTCAATAAATTTCCTTCCAGCATTTTCACTAGTTGAAGCCACCAAACCGTCATCTACGTAAAGTGCAATTAAGACTTGTTCACGTAAGTAAAGGCAAGGATCTTTAGTGCTTTGCTTGAATCCTGAATTTATAAGATACTCTGATATGCAGACATTCCAGCATAGAGGAGCTTGTTTCAGCCCGTAGAGGCTGCGTTTAAGTTTGCACACTTTCTTAGTGCCATCATTGAATCCCTCTGGCTGCTTCATAAAGATTTCCTCTTTTACAGCTCCGTTTAGAAACGCAGTCGATACATCGAACTGTTGAAGTACCAAGTTTTCTCGAGCAGCTATTCCTAAGACAGCTCTTATAGTACTGAGGCGGGCTACCGGACTGAAAGTCTTCTGATAATCAACGCCAGGTTTTTGTGAAAAACCTTTTACTACTAGTCTGGCCTTATATCGCTCAATTGTACCATCTGGATTGTTCTTTATTTTATAAACCCATTTACATGGCAATGGTTTACGATTTTTCGGAGAGTCGACTAATTCCCAAGTCTTCATTTCTTTCAATGATTCCATTTCATTTTCCATAGCCTCTAACCATTTGACCTTATCCTTGCTATTCATAGCATCATTAAACGTTTGAGGTTCTGTTTCATTATTCATATCCATGGCTGCCATAACATAATCCTCAAATATTTTAGGTCTGTCAATCTGTGATCTATCACGAAGATTGTATGACCTCCGTTCTTCTGGGACAAGAACAGATGCATCGACATCTATGTCGTTTTCATTTGGTTGATCAGCAGTTTCACTGCCGTCATCAATCCCGAGAGAGTCATAAAACAACTCGTTATTTTCATTTTGTATAGGTACCTCGTTAGAGCTTGCAATAACATTATCTTGTACTGCTTGCTGTCTACTAGCATTTTCTTTTGTAGTACCTTTTAAATATATTTCTGTTTCATCCAATTCACTGTCAGTCTCGTTTGATCGCTTGTGATCATTTAATTCTTGAAAAGGAACAGAAATCACATTTTTACCATCTTCGTAGAACATTTTCTTTAAGATTCGAACATCCTTGGAAACAAGAATGCTTTTCTTCGATGGGACGTATATTCTAAACGCTTTTGAAACTTCCGAGTAACCAGCGAACATACCCGGAATTGCCTTTGAAGCAAATTTGTGTTCATGTTTTCCTTTCTTTAGGATGAACGTTTTAGCACCGAATACATATAGATGATTAACGCAGGGTTTTCTACCTACCCATCATTCGAATGGTGTTTGGTTTTCAATACTCTGGTTAACGCTTCGGTTTGACAAGTAATTTGCAGTATAAACCGTTTCTGCCCATAAACACACAGGCGCTTTTGATTCCAACATCATGCATCTTGCTTTTTCTATAAGGGTTCTATTTTTCCTTTCAGCGATTCCATTTTGATGTGGAGTGTACGGTGCTGTCAATCTTCTTGCTATACCATTTTGCTTCAGAAATGTGTCAAACTTCAAATTTCTGTATTCCGTACCGTTATCGGTCTGTAGGCATTTAATTTTGTTTCCTGTGAAGTTCTCTGCTTCTACCTTGTAGTCTATGAATTTTTGTAAAACTTCGTCTTTATTTTTAATAAAGTATACTCGGCAGTATCTACTGTAGTCATCAATGAAACTTACGAAATACCTGTTGCCATTCAGTGAAGGTTGTTTCAGTGGTCCACAGACGTCACTGTGTACGATCTCAAGACGCTGACTCGTACGTGAATTATTTTTGTCACTCTTCTTGCTAGGCACTCTGCTCAATTTCCCTTCTATGCATATTTCGCATTCACCTAAAGAACTATTACGGTTGAAATCTAATCCAATCAGGCTTTCATTCTTTAAGGCGAGCTTCAAGTCCCTTTCGCTCATGTGTCCCATTTTACAGTGCCATTGTTTAATAGCATCTGACTCCACTTCTTTTGCTACGTCATTACTACATTCTGTAGCATTGGCTCTATGTCTGTCAACATTATTATTTTTCGTTTGGAGATAATATAGACCATCGTCTTCTCTCACTGCTTGCATTTGTACTCCTCGCTTGTGATCATTAATTATTGCCTTCTTCTTAGTAAATAGAACAGTGAGTCCTTTATCTGTCATTTTCCCAACAGATAGAAGATTAGCACACAAGCTTGGTACATAAAGTGCATCACTTATTCCAATTTTTCCTTCTTCAATTTCTATTTCTACAGGCCCTAACCCTTTTATCTCTGCAGTTTTTTCCTTTGAAGCGAGTTTAAGGGTTTTTGAAATTTTCTTCATTTCAATAAAAGGCTTATCCGAAAATGTCATATGTGACGTACATCCACTGTCAAGTATCCAGCATTTTTGGGCTTTGTCATTTATGAAGTAGCTACTGAAGAGGTTTGTTTCTTTATCATCCTTTTTGGTATAGCTGTTCTTAGACTTCCTATAATTATTTTTCTTGTCTGTATTCTTATTTTTACACCAGCATTTGGACGAGTCATGGCCTTTCTTTTTACAAATCTTGCAAAAAGTGTAGAAACTTTCTTCAGCATCATTCTTTACGCTAGTACTAGGGATGTCACGACGACGTGCATCACTCTCTTCTATAATTTTAATTTTTAGCTTTTCAGGATCTGGAAGCGAGTCTTGTGATTCAATTGCAGTCCTGAAATTTTCGTATTCCGAAGAAAGGCTATAGAGCATCATGATTGATAACAGATCACTATTGATATCAATATCCATATCTTTTAATTTATCTACAATATCCATGAATTTCTTTAAATGCTCGCGTGTATCTGAACCTTCTTCTAGTTTAGCTAATATTAGTTGTTTTAGTAGGGTAGCCTTTCTGGCTGGACCCTTACTAGCATAGATGGATTCAAGAGTCGTCCACACATCTCTGGCAAATTTACAGTTTTTAATCTGTTTTAGTTCTGAAGGCGCTATCAACAACATTAGCTCTGACTTTGCCATTTCGTCATCGTCAAGATCATTTTTTGACGCATCTACCTTTGGGTATTCTTTTACACATGCCCATAGTTTATTTTTTATTAAATATGCTTTTGCATGTATACACCATGTATCATAGTTTTCTTTTCCTAAAGGTTGAATTTTTACAATAGACATTTTTAATTTTTTACCTTTTCGTTTTTCTTCTAATCTTACATTTTTCGCTCTGCTACCATGTTAAACTTTTATTATGTTCTTAAAGTTTATTATTGTTTAGTTGCCGTAGATGCAGAAATAAACGTTTTAATAAAACTTTGTTTTATTATGAAGAAAGCATATTTTTATATAATAAGTGACAAGACCAATATAACAAACATTGCTAAGCAACAAACCATCGATAATATATATAAAGGTTGTATATCTTCACATCTAAGTACTTACAAATAAAGAAAATTGAAGTGTCTGTTTGTCTGTCTGTATCGTCGTATCTGTAATGTCAAAACAACAGCTTTTTACTAAATGCTTATGAAAGTAAATACGGTGGTACATACAACGAAAACACTTTTTTTTATTTGTCTGTCTGTTTGTTTCGGCTAATCTCCGAAACGGCTGATCCGATTTTGACGAGGACTTTTCACTCGAAGATAGCTGACGTTATAAGGAGTAGGTAACTTGGGCTACTTTTATTTTAGAAAAAGCATTAGAGTCCCCACGAGCGGAGCCGCGGGCAACAGCTAGTTTTGAATAAGATAGTATTTGTTTCTTATTTATATTAATGACTTGCCTTAAAGGATAACCATGATATAGTGTTGTTTGCGGATGACACTTCACCTTTGCTTAAACTTAAACGTCAGCAGATGGAAACTGACGATGTAAATACCACGATCTCAAAAGTAGTTCACTGGTTCAATGTTAACAATTTACTTCTAAATGAAAAAAAAAACCAAATGCATTAATTAAGTTTACCCTACCTCATGTTAGGCAGGTGAAAACTTATGTGTTGATATAAAGGGCGGAGAATTGAATCCTGAAGATAGCGCAGTATTCTTGGGCTTAACTTTGGATGCTAAGCTTCAGCGGGGCCCACAT
Organism: Omphaloscelis lunosa; assembly: GCA_916610215.1. Taxonomy (NCBI): domain Eukaryota; kingdom Metazoa; phylum Arthropoda; class Insecta; order Lepidoptera; family Noctuidae; genus Omphaloscelis; species Omphaloscelis lunosa. The sequence goes on from OU744246.1 coordinate 22,026,766, forward strand.
ATAGATAAATTGTCAAAAAAGCTAAGCTCCGCAGCATATACTGTTAGAAAAAACCGTAGTTTAAGTGACATAGAGACAGCCCGTTTAGTTTACCTAGTTTATTTTTCATAGTGTAATGTCGTATGGGATTCTGTTGTGGGGATATGCTGCTGACATTCAGATTATCTTTGTTTTGCAGAAAAGAGCTGTTCGATCAATTTATAAATTAAGTCCAAGACACTCTCTCAGAGATAAATTTAAGGAAATTAATGTAATGACTGTGCCTTCTCAGTATATTTTTGATAATCTTTTATATGCCCATAAAAAAATAAAATTGTTTAAAAAATATAGTGATATCCATAACATAAATACTAGGAACAAACATAAATTTGTTGTACCTACAACAAGGCTCAAGAAAATAGGTGGCTCGTTTAGATGTCAATGTATACGCTTTTATAATAAACTTCCAAACCACGTACAAGATCTAAGCCTTAATAAATTAAAATCATTCATTAAACGTAAGGTGTGCCAAAGCCTTTTATACCGTTAAAGATTACATTGACGACAAAAAGGCTTGGAATTGAGCTGCTCCAATTTATTTATTTTTTACTTTCGGAACTTTGTTTATTTTGCTAACTTTAAAATAATTAAGTTCGGTGGCAGCAGAGGATGCAAAAAAACTGATTTTACTTATAAGAATTTAATTAATACTAAAAAATTACAATTATATTCTAAATCTAATTAATTACTATGGGTATTGTTCAGTCGACGATTGACCAAAGAATGTTCCCATGAGTTCTGGGCTCGAGTAGCTAGCGTCCGGTGTCAGCTTCGCGACGACACGAGGCAAGTGTGCAGCGTCAGCTTCTAGATATTGCGCCGTGTTTGCATTTGTTGCCGTGTGAAATCAGGGCGATGCATGCTATAGCAATTTGCCTCGGCTATGCTTGCGTAACACCTCCCCCCGAAGAACAGCGACTATTGAAGACCTTGGTCGTAAATTGCGCTGGGAGATGATCTGTTCTATCCTTTTGTGTCTCTGGTATAGCGTAGATGATCTGCGGTCGAACTTTCTTGTCATCGGAGGATTCTTTCTTAAGATCGGTCTGCTTCGGATAACATCTTCGATAAGTGAAGTATGCATTTAGTGCACATGCACTGAGTAGTAACACTTACAGCGGTATAGTTGTATGATAGATGCTGCTATTTGAGTGTGTATCGAACTGTATCGGTGACTGCAGTGAAATCTCCCTTTTGGTAGTGTGAAGATCATCCAAGTTAATAAAGTTGAGATTGAATAGTGGGCATGCCATTGGGCTGGGAATATCTTCTTTAGGAACATCTATTATCTTCAAAGCTTGACCTTTCAATCGATCATTGGAGTTTGAAATGGTGAACTCTTCTGTCTGAATAAAACAATTATGAGGAAGTATGGCGAGGTAACTTCCTTGCAGTAACTTGTAGAGATCTTGTTCGCAGGATAGACGTACTTTCGTCGGAGTCGGGAAGCTGATGGTATAGTGTCGGTCATCGAGTTTCTCGTAGGCTGGGTTTTGAAGAGATATCGTGACTGGTTTGCATTCAGGAAGTCTCTGCTGCGTGGTGATAAGGGCTCCAATGCAGTCCGGTGAAGTTCGGCTTTGTTCGTTGTGTATCTCTTCACATAGATACCCTTTAGTGGACTTCGGGCATTCAGCCTCTATGTACTTGGAATCTTTCGGATGCATTGCAAGGAATTGGAAGTGAGGGACGAGTATTTCGTGGCTTTTGTTAGGGACTATGGATATCTTATATAGATCATATGTCTGGGGTAGAATAATCGGGAACTTGTAGACTATAACTATTTAATTACCTATATAATATGAACCTAATTGTATAACGTCATAATATTCTCTAGCTCCTATATCTAATACCTTATCACTACCATATAACCTGGTTAATTTGCTTATTATAGATCTAATGGTATCTAAATTAATAACGTCATGGTGTGCTGTTGACGTTCTTAAGAATGCTAGTATGATCTGTAACTTCGATATCTCTCGCGATAGCCTATCAACGTTTTCACTAACTATTAAAATGGCTTGTCCTAGATGAGCATACTAAACTAACTCTTGATTTCCTTTATCTAAATTCTGACTAATATTTCTAACCAAGGCTGTTAATCTGTTCTCGTTGTCTACCATGCTATCTACTACTTTAGAGTGTTGAGTTACCCAAGTTTTGGTCAGACTCACGTGATTATTAAATTCTGTTAATAATTTGTTTTCATTATCTTGGAGAGATTTTATAGCATTATTGAAATTTACTGCGGTATAATCAAGGTTACCGGTTATTCTTTTAACAACAGAACCGAGTCCATCTACGAGACCTCTTTTAGAACGAGTAATTTCTAATGACTGCAATTGGTCAAAGACGGTTTAGAGCTGGTCCTCTAAGTATTTAATACGGGGCTGGAATAAAGAAAGGTTTCTGTTATTAAGGTCGGGGCTTATTTCTCTTAATTGATTATACGGTGTTGACTTTATCTTGCAATTTTTGAAGGTTTAAATGTTGTAAAAATGAATGGTAGTGAGATACTATTCTACAGGGACCTAATTTAAAAGGTAATACACCGGGGCCATCGTCGAGATTTTCAAGTTTTATCCCCTGTGTTAGGGCCGAATACAGGAGCAGATGAAGTACTAGGAGGGTCCTGTAACAATCGGGCACTTTTAGGTACTCTTTTTAATCTTGATTTAGGAATGGGTCCACGCTTCTTGCGCGTATATATATGTATTGGTAGGTCAGCCCTGACAGTATCGTGCGTGTAGCGGGGTACTATCTTTTGGCGAGAGGCAAGGGGATTTTTCACAAATATTTGTTGTTCCGGTGAGTACTGGTTTTCCGTCTCTCTAGATTTATTACGAGTATCTGTTAAATTTTTGCGTTGGGTCATACTAGACTCGTGAATTAAATTATAAGCATTAGTCATTTTGTTTTTATGTTCGACTGTGTACTGCTGTAACAAATGGGTAGTTAAATCTATGTCCAGTGGGTCTCGTGGGTCAAAATGTCCAGTAATAACGTCGATTGGTCTGCATCTTGTCAAACTATGTATGGAGCTATTATAGGCCAGCAGGGCATAATTTATTAAATTTAAAACGGATTCGTTCTTTTGTTGAATTTTTAAAATACGTAGGTGTTCCAAGATTGTTGAGTGGAATCGCTCGACAATTCCGTTTTCATTAGGAGTGTAAGGTGCTATTTTATGGTGTTGGATTTTATGTAGTCTTGTGAACTCGGCGAACAGTTGGTTGGTGAACTCCGGGCCATTGTCTGTCACAACAGTGTAAGGTACTCCGTGATGGGTACAGAATTTTAATAACGCTTGCACTACACTTACGGCTGTCCCATCTCTTAAGAAATAGGCTTGAGCATACTTTGAGAAAGCATCAACAATAGTTAGAAATTTTTCACTTTGAATAGTTAGTAAGTCAAGATGGACGGTTTCAAAAGGCTTACTAGGTGGAGGGACGAGATGAAACTGTTGTTTTATGGGATTGCGATCATACTTAGCCTGGCCGCATACTGTGCATTCGTTGATAAATTTAGTGATGTGCTCTCTCATTTTAGGCCAAAAGTATTTGTTGGACAGGGCTAAGTAACACTCATTTATACCTCTATGATTTGTTTTACCGTCGTGATATTTGTTAATTATTTCTTGTTGTCTTAAGTACTCTCTTATATTTTCCAATTCGGTTTTTGCTAGCACAAGGTTCATGGCTGAGTTCTTAAAAGTCTTTTGGATTATGGGAATAACTGTATACATTACTAACGGTGGATTTATTATTAAGCCTGTTTTGATTTTGGGGTGAACATACTCTTTAATAGCATTAATGACATCTTTCTCCAGATTGGATTCCGACAATTGAACGGCGGTACGTGTGTGCGTGTCGAAGGGTTTTGTGACGGTTGGCCTTCCTTTGATGTCACCTACGATAGTGAATACTAGTTGCTGAGTGAATTTGTTGAGTGGTTGCTCAGTGATAGGGACTTCTAGAATAGGATTTTCGCCGTCGGTATGAACTGTTAAGGTGTTAGAGTCGTTTGCGGCCTCCGAGGCTGTAATCGTTCTTGAATCGTCAGTTGATTGGTTCTTTTCAGACGGGTTTACAGCTATTGAACTTACTTCTTCGTTATGGAGCTCTAAGCGGGATAAGGCGTCGGCATTCGTGTTAAGTTTGCCTTGCTTATAAACTACCGAAAAATCGTATTCTGATAGCTTTAAACGCCATCTTGTAAGTCTGGAATTGGGTTCTTTGAGGCTCATAACCCATTGTAGAGGTTTATGGTCGGTAATAATTTTGAATTTTCTACCAAATAGATAAGGTCGAAAGTATTTGCAAGCCCACACAATAGCTAGTAACTCCTTTTCTATGGTGCTATAATTAAGTTCGCTTGAGTTTAAAGTTCTGGAGGCGTATGCAATGGGTTTATCCGAACCTATTGGACCCTGCGATAACACGGCCCCTAATGCGACATTGGAGGCATCGGTGGTCAGTAAAAACTCTTTGGTAAAATCCGGGTATTGTAAAATTGGGTCATTTGTCAACAGCGTCTTGCAATATTCGAAACAGCTGATGTAATTTTGGTCATAAACTATTTTGGATCCCTTCTTTAAACATTGAGTCATCGGTTTTGTGATACGTGCAAAATCCGGTATGAATTTCCTATAATATCCAAGGAGACCAAGGAAACGTTTAATTTCTGTAGTATTTTTAGGTAATGGGTAGTTATTTATAGCGCTAATTTTATCTGGATTTGGTTTAACTCCATCTCTACAGACGACATGTCCTAGAAACTGGGTTTCTAGCTTCAAGAACTCGGACTTATCCATCTGTATCTTGAAGTTGGATTCCCTTAATCTTTTGAAAACTTTTTCTAAATTAATAATATGCTCTTGCAGGGATGTACTGAACAGAATGAAGTCATCCAAATACACTAAGCAGATGTCCTGAAGGTCTCTTAGGATATTATCCATTACACGCTGAAATGTTGCCGGAGAGTTTTTCAAATCCATCGGCATTCTCAAAAACTCGTAATGTCCATTTTCTACATTAAAAGCAGTTTTGTGTATATCAGAAGTGTCCATTTCGACTTGGTAAAATCCGCTGGCAAGGTCCAGGGTGCTAAAGTATTGGCATTTGCCTAACTTTTCTAATATGTCTGAGATGTTCGGTATGGGATACTTGTCATCGATAGTTTTTTCGTTGACTTTGCGAAAATCTATCACAAGGCGCCACTTGGTCTTACCCGAAGCGTCTGCCTTTTTGGGGACCACCCAAACGGGAGAGCTCCATGCAGAATCCGACGGTCTGACTATATTCTGCTCGAGCATCTTATTGATTTGGTCTTTAACTTCTTGTTTATGTATGTACGGATATCTGTAGTTTATAGAATGGACGGGGATTTCGTCGGTCGTCCTAATCTTATGCTTAATTTTGTTCGTAAATGTTAAAGGTTCTCCTTCGAGATAAAATACGTCTGAGTACCGTGCGCATAAAGCTTTTAAATTTGCCAATTCTTCTGGATTTAAATGGTCGGTCCGCAGACGCAATAAAACTTCCTGTGTGCGGTCAGACAATTGCTCTATATGTTCGCTCTGCACGTTAAATAGTTCAGCAGTAACGGGACGGTCCATAGAAAAGATCACGTCATTAGGTGACTTATTTGAGATTTGTACCCATCCTCTATTTTCTTTTACTGTGGTCAAGCAATCAGAAATTAAACAGTTACTAATTATCTGGTCAGGAACGAATACCTCACCGTCACGGGAGTTTATGGGCAATCTTACTAACTTAGCTGTCTGAGCAGGTATGATTTCCTCATAGAGATTAGCATTGCGAGAGTCATACATAATAATGGGTATCTCAGCGTTTCTGGTGATTAGTTTCCTGTTTCTTAGATCAATATTAGTACCCCATGAGTTCAATAAATCAAGGCCAATAAGGCCATCAAAATACTTATGGAAATCTAAGATGAATAAGGTAATGTCGCTTTCTTCTTTAAATTCGGGGAAACTAGGCAAAGTTATTGAATAGTTATTTTTATAAACAGTGCGCACGTTGGTTACTTCAAATGGGTTATAGTTAAGAGGTACATTGGAAAAGTACTTTTCAACAGCTTGAGGCGATATGAACGACTGGTTGGCTCCAGTGTCTATAAGAAATTTTAAAGGTGGGTTATGGATCTGTATGTATCCAAGTTGTCTCTGTATGTAAAAATTTACATCTATTTTGGCTTTCCTGATTTCGGGACCTCGGGAAAATTTCCGGCTTCGTCCGCATTTGGCTTAAGTTCCTCTACCACTGTGGCTTCATATTGCCCATAGTTAGTGTAAAAATCTAGGTACTCTTGGTAAGCATCATAGTCTTGGTTATACGCTGCACAGACTAAGTCGTAATAGGGATCAAATACACAATCATAGTTATTAACCTCGCGTGTTCTGAAATAGTTGCTGGGTGGTGGATTACCAGCCGTACGCCAGTCATGTCCAGTCGGGGGTAAAGGTTTAGGTACGAAGTGGCTGACGCCACTCATAGGACGCGGCGTATTGTTAAAATTAGTGGGTTGCATGGGTGATCCATTCGGGGGCCTAAAGGCATTGCCCTGAGTGTTATAATTTGGAGGTGGTGCCCGGAACATCTGTTGAGTCCGAGTAGGGCCACGTAGTTGTTGTGGCTGGGATACATTTTGCCGCCAACCTTGGTAAGGTTGAGGGAAGAATTGCTGGGGGCGCAAAAGACCCGGCATGCTATATATCTGTGGTCTTGAGGGACCGGGCATAAAATTATTTAGTGGTAAATTGGAATTGGGCTTAGAGGGCTGCTGATTATTATCTTTCTTATGCCGTTTATGAGGGCCAAATTGCTTAATTCATTACCCGGCTCTGTCTTGAAATATGCAAGTACCAGTTGGTCACAAAGATTTACGAAACGGGTTAACACGTGAGGGTTGCCATCGAAATCAGGCAAAACCTTAAGCGAATTAAAAATTTCTCCTATTGTGCCCTGTGACATACTTGCGTCCAGTAGTGCTGGTTCACCTAACTGCCTAGACTCGTCTATAGTGATAAGCCTATTCGATCTACTACTACCTAAACTAGGGTTATGCGATTCTCTAGGGTGAAAAATCTTGAAAGCTATTATATAAAACACGAAAATTAATCTTACACACACAATATCTATATTATAAGATGCGCAATTGCGATCAAAAATGACTGTGAACGACAGGTAGGGATCTAGGTTAGAATAAAATTAGGACAGTAGGGACTTGAAAGATTCAAAGTACTTACAACATAGTTCTCTTGCCGAATCGATGTCTGGATTCACCTCTGCTGGCGCCTCACGATTTATGTAGGTTCAGGATTCTCGAGAATCGGTAAGTCACGCGGGACTTCGGTCCGATTTTAGGGGAAATCTTGACGCGTCACGTACCTATTATGCCTCGAAAATCCTACCGGCTAGGCGGCTGCGCCAATTAAGTTCGGTGGCAGCAGAGGATGCAAAAAAACTGATTTTACTTATAAGAATTTAATTAATACTAAAAAATTACAATTATATTCTAAATCTAATTAATTACTATGGGTATTGTTCAGTCGACGATTGACCAAAGAATGTTCCCATGAGTTCTGGGCTCGAGTAGCTAGCGTCCGGTGTCAGCTTCGCGACGACACGAGGCAAGTGTGCAGCGTCAGCTTCTAGATATTGCGCCGTGTTTGCATTTGTTGCCGTGTGAAATCAGGGCGATGCATGCTATAGCAATTTGCCTCGGCTATGCTTGCGTAACAAAATTATATACACAATGACATAAATATTTACTTCGTGAAGTATAATATTATTTTGAAGTGAAAAACGTCTTTAGGCGCGTTGGGCATTTCGAGATGGGACTAAACCTAAAACTAAACTGATAACAAACTAAATTGATTTCGCGACACCGTGATGACACCAGCTTTTGACCATTAAATATACATCAACGCGTTGAATGCCGCGGTGCGTGGAGTAGAAGATATCAACGCGTTGATTACCGCGGTGCAATTTAAAAAAAATTCTTTCTTTGATATTGGTCGTCGAATCATTGAGCTCCTTTTAAGTTCTCAGTTGAGCTACACGATTACTGACAAATGTGTGCACTGACTGGACAAGTCCACTCAAATCTGTATGGTTCTTTCCTCAAAAGACTATTTCAGACACAAATCTACATGGTCCTCAAATGAAATGCTCTGACCAAGATTATTTCTGGGTTTTTCACATTGACATTAAGTAATGAATTTTATATATACAATGACATGAATATTTACTTTTAAAGTATTATATTATTTTACTTATTGTGAATGTGAAGACTATGTGGGTCATTCCTTTTTGTTTTGTTTTAAAAATTTTCCCAGTTCTAATTATGGTCTGACAGTTAGAGTAATTTATGTGGCCTACCCAAATGTCCTTTTTTTATTATTGTTCGGCGAATCGTTGATCGCCTTAACTTCTGAGTTGAGCTGCACGATAACTGACAAATGCGTGCTCTGACTGGATAGGCCCTCTCAATCTGTGTGATGCTTTCCTCAGAAGACCACTTTAGACACCAATCTACATGGTCCTCACATGATTTGACCAAGATTGTCTGGACTTTAAAAGAGACTGTGACCTCTGAGTTTGTTTCAGCCTTTCTTCTCAGAGTAGTCAGATAGGAAACGCCAACCTCATCTAGTTTTTAAAATATGATTACTTGTAAAAGTGTTCAGAAATAAAATCATTTATCATGTACAAAGCGCTCGAAACAGTGAAGGAAAACATCGTGAGGAAACCGGCATGCCGTAGAACCAAAAATTCGTAGACATGTGACATCTACCAACTTGCTTTGGGCCCACGTGGTGAATTATGGCCCACTCCCTCTCACAGAGAGGAGGTCTGTGTCCTAGCAGTGGGAACGTTACCTATAGGTTATGTATGTATGTAGGGAGACACATACTTACCGTCTTGTGTTACTTGGGTCTTACTTATGTGTTTTATGCCCGGTTGATAGCATAGGCTCTCACCCCTATTAGTGGCGAAATGTTGGTGTTAAATAGGTACAGTTCTGCTAACCCTTCGGGGACTACAGGCGTAATGATATGTGTTATGCTTATGTCAAACAATGATTTAAGCTTTTCAATTTCAGATTTTTTGTATGTTTTTATCAAAATAAAGCATAAAATACACATCCATAAAATTTTTATTACTTCACTCATACATTTAGTCAATACATTAGAATTAATTAATAAATCTAAATCATTATTTGTATAAATTACTTTCTCAAGACACCGAGTAGCGGCTGTCAATTATTATTAGTCAACATCTTTGAGCCTGATTTCCGACCTAGGCATCTTCTGCGGACTGACTTTGCTTTCTCATCAACTTGTTCTTTGGCCACCTCAGCAGTGCGTTTACTTTCATTTATCATGTACTGTTTTATTACTGACAGGAATTCAGAGAGCTGGAACAAAATAACAAAACATAATGCTGCAGTAATACACATACACAAACATCTTTGATAGGTTTTAGTATATAAAAAAGGTCAAGACTTTCAAGTGGTTGCAAGCGCTACTACTGAGCATGAGGTCCTGGTTTCGATTCCCACGTCAGGTTCAAGGTCAAGATCAAGTGTTATTGGGTTTTCGAATGTAGAATTTTTTTGTAGCAGCTTGAGTCTGGATTTGTGCCCAGTTGATGGCGCTCCCTATTACTTGGGACTTTAAACGTAACTGGCGAATGAGGGTCAGACAGTTTATAATATGGTTTAAACCACTCACTTTCTACATTTTCATTATGAACAACTTTTTAGTAAAGTGATGGGACATGATAGGAAGAAGTTCTCATTTTGATCTGTGGAAGTACTGTACACAACCCCCACAAAGTATCACAGTGATAAAGAACTGTAGATAGGGGTAACTGTGAATTGCTGGATTTGTTATCACACACATCAACCACCTCAACGGCAAAATAGCATTGCGATAATGTACCAAAGAACTTTGAATGCTTAGAGCGATTGGTTTTTTGGCCAATATTTCAAGAACTATGAAAAGTAAAGCTTCTTTCTATTTCAGGGACTTTATCCATAACGTACTGCTGTATTCGGTTTACAGCTAATAAACAACTTTTTCTATGATACAAACCAGCAGGTCATCTTCCTTTTTTCCCAGCTGAACGAAGGCGCATTGCATAGCATGGCTCTTATGTTCCGCCCACGGGTCGTCACTAGCTTCCCAACCATCCAGCTCCTTGCCACAGAGGAAACATTTGGCGGCATCAGCATCGTCGGCACCAGTTGCTACCGAATAAAATCCGGCCTCGGCCATGTTACGCACGTTACACTTATTTTTGTCATTAAATGGCCAGTTCTTAAAGGTTTTTATTCTTTCTTCAACTAAGAATAAAGGTGGGCTTTCTAGTACAGCCTTGGTCATTGTTGGAAAGGGGTTTATTTTTGCTATGTATTTTTTTCTATTAAAATAACAGAAACAGCAGTTTCAAATTCAAATAGTAATATTACACGTTTAGTTATCTACCAGATGGTTGTCAAATCAGAAAATCTTTATTTTCTAAACCCACCGGCATAACGAAACGTTGGGTGACGTTTCTAGAAGTTGAAGAAGATATTCTCGACTATAGCTAAGAAGTTTAAAATAATGTGATTTCTTATTTGATTACATGTTCATTAGGTATTTTCAAATTCTAAAGGTAAACTAGTAGAAGCTAATCATTTCTAAATTCGTCAGGTAGGCGAGTATCGATTATAATAGTTATTGTCGAACATCGAGTTTGAGGAATCGAGTAGTTCATCCGAAATCGAGTCATTCACACAGTCAGCGTTCTATTTGTAGTTTTGTACTGTTCTCCTCTAGTCCTCTTTATTTATTTCATTTCCATCCTCTAGAATCGCTCGTCGGAGTATCTATAGATTGCGGGTTTTAGGTTGTTTCGATTTTACCCAATAAAGCTTTGATAAAGTTGTCACTAAAATACACGTTTTGTAACCCCAGTTAAAATAATATCAAAAAGTAGTTCATTGCCTCTTGATTGAGCGATCAAAAACGAAACCAAGTGCCTAACATTTTACAATCTTTTGTTATTTCCATTATTTATCGACTTTCATTTGTTTTCGTTTGGTGTTTAGTGATTTTACGCGAATATTGCAATGATCCGAGCTGTTTTCTAGCATCGTCCAGTCGAGTAAAGTATTTTGGTAAGTGTTTTTACTTAACTATATTTTTTTGGTAAAAATGAGGTAAACGTGCAGCCATGCATGAATTTTAATTAAATTATTCGTTATACTAGTCTCCGAAACTAACGCTAAAGATATAACAACGTCTGGACAGTAACTTGTTCAAAAGTCTACGAAATTACGAAGATTATATACTCTCCGTTCAAAAATATGAATCTTAAAATATCTCACGACAAAAATGACAACTTTAAAAATAGGTTTTATTCATAATGTTGCGAAAGAGCAATTTTTAAAGACATAACCCCCAAAAGTTCAGAGTTACAGCAATGGCTCCTTTCTGATGAGGTACCTAGATCAAACAGCTGACTAGGAACCTATATTCAAATATTTATATCTTATTTTTTTTAATTTTGATTAATTTTAATGTCGATAGTCTGCTTAATTTAGAAGTAATAAGTATATCTAGGTATCTACAAGTTATAAAATAACTAGTACATACTCACATTAGGTAATCCCTGATTATTTAATGTTTAGCTTAATTATGTAATGTGATATGTGTGTTTATAGCATTTAAATTAAATAATGTAGAAAAAAATAGGGTTGGTATAAGAGAAGTGTTTAGTGTTCTGCACTTTCTAAATCGAACTACTTATGTGAAGGTTATCTTGCTGTGCTCAAACATATGTTTCTAAAACCCATATGGAATCCATACTGTCTTTTTTGCTGTTTAGTATTTTATTATTATTGAAACCAAATAAAATGCTGTTACTGTTTTATAATTATAAAATACTGTTAGTCAATCCTAATTGATGAGAAATTTTTATTTTATGAATTAATCATAAATATCTCAAGAAACACTCATTTTTCTGGTTAAAAAAGTAGAAATTAAATATTATCCATAAAAATATTTTTGATGGGGAAATTAATGTTTTAATTCAATAAGTCCTTCTTAAAAGCTATTTAAAGTGAATGGTCCATTAAAAATGTGATTCATAGGCAGTTGATTTATTTATAGCTTATCTTGTGCAAATGGACGGTTATTGGCCCAAGCTATGCAAGCTACTGTGTGTACATACGGTTTAGTATTAATATCACACCATTATTACACCAATAATTGGTTGTAATTAGCACTTTAATGACACATTACTGCAAATGATAATTATAATTTATTGCTTTGATATTAATCAGCAGAAAAATTACTTTTGCAATTTTAATTAAAAAAGATATATTATAAATCATGTGACTGTACCTAAATTACCCTAGGCTGATAAAATTTTCTTTTTTCCTAATTATGCTAATATTAGTGGTTAGGTTGGTTCCCCTATATATCTTTTTTAATGAAAATTGCAAAAGTAATTTTTCTTGACTTAACCTGAAACATTCAATCTATTACATAAGAGCGTTTATCCTTGAACATGGCAGCATCGCAAATAGCTGTCAAAAATTTACCTGTTTTGATTAATTTGGCAATATTACTGTATGGACATTGGATCCATGGCTTACTTAACACTTGTAATGGCGTCCCAAAGAAGTCCAAGTAGCCTATTTTATAAAATCAGACACACTTAAATGCCATTCTCGAAACACATATTCACCACAAACAGCACAAAAACTATTTGGATTGTTTAAGCAAGTTCTTCTTAATGTAGAAATATCGATTTATTTATGGAATTTAATAATTTTTTTGCACAAAAAAAAATTAGTAAACCGCGTAACAAAATTTTAAGAAGTACCTGTATTACAAAAACTAAAGCTGCTAGAAAAAACTGAGGGTAGATATGAAATCAGCGAACTCAAATTATTAAGAAACAGTTTAGAAACTTAATAAAACAATAATAATGTTAAATTTTGTTTATCTGTGTTATTAATATTCTATTTCGCTAGTTAGCCACATTTCTTATTTCCATACAGTACTATTGCCAAATTGATCAAAACAGCTAAATATTTGACATCTAATTGCGACGTTTGGCCACTTTCAGAATAAACGGTCTTAATGTTAATTTATTGCTAATTATTATCATTTATTTCTAATTATAATTTATTTCTAATTATTATAGTTTATTTCTAGAAATAGAAAGGAGACCTAAAATTTTAATTTTGGGCCTGCCAAATCTCTTCAGTGAACTTTTTAGCTCCTTCAAGTATTTACCAAAGGAAGCTTTCTTGCTTCAATCTACATAATTTTCAACTTACTCTATGAAGGTATGAATAAAACATGCAATTAGCGCATGCTAAATTCAAATCAAACACATTAGAACATTTCCTTCGAAAAACATTTTTAGAACATCGCTCGAATTTTTGGCGGTTATCATCTGCATTTGCGCATTTGGCGCGCGTTTAGATTCCCTCATCCAGGAGACTGTACATTTTATTTCTGTTTTGGTACAGTCCGGGACACCGTCATATTTCGTGACGTGCCGCCGTGTGACGCGTTTACACGCATTTTCGTGTTTGAATTTAGCACCACGAATGTTACATCACATGGCACGTGATATTAACCTTACTGTCAAATTACATGCGGCGGTAAATTATAATTTTCTCGATAAACCCAAATATTTTCAATTAACTTTTGCGCTACAGTGAAGATTCCGTCACTCCCGTTGAAAATTCGTTTAAACCCATCTTGGCAGATGGGTAATTAAACCTTGGTCAAAATGGAATACCATCTTTCCATTATCATAGATTTTCACTTGCTTCGTCGGCCACTCACGATAATACTACGGCAGAAATTATAAATTATTATCAGCCATCGTTACACTCATTACCACGTTTAATTTCTTGGTAAACAGTGCGAGGTTCAAAGACTCACGAGTTCACGACATAACATGGTATTAATCCTGTAAGGTCGTGTCTGACAAGACTAGCGGAAAGTAATTGCCATTATTTCTTTGAAATGAAGGTCACATCGACACTCATCATCATCGTCAGCTTATTATAGCAATTTACCTAGCAGGTAAATTGCTGGAAAAATACCTTTCCAATACTGCCATAACATTATCCTCCTCGCCTTCTCGGCTTCCCTCATCCAGCTATTACCAGCCACTCTGCAAAGATCGTCGGTCCACCTAGCCTTTTTTTTTTAAGTACTTTTTAGGAATTTATAAATCGTTTATTCAACGGATTACCTAATCAGTGGACTATAATGTCGCTTAAAATACTTTTTTAAGCAGCTAGTTCCTGCTCTAAAAATTCTATGGGTGTTTTCAGCAGGTAAACACGATTAAATTCTAAGTTTTGATGTAAATACCTACAGTGTAAGACACTTTAGGTAGATTACAATACAGTCATATTGAATGTTTTTGCCATCGGTTGAAGAAAGATCAATGCGCAAAATGAATCAAAGCTGAGTCCATCTAAGATTTCATCTAATACAAACCTTTTTACTCTGAAATTGAATTTAGCTCCCAAGGGCTTTAGTGTTCTTTGAAGCCGTCCATTCCTCACCGGCCAAGTCTCAGACGAAAACTAGGTATCCAACAGTTCTTGTAACTATAGTTCAAACATTATCGTTGTAACAAAGGTGTGTTGCATATTTTTATGTCGTTGAATGCGGTTGTAGAGCTGAAACAATGATCGCGTTGTATTTCGTCTTATTATGCCAGCCGGATCACGTGTGCAATGACTTAACACGATACTGTTTACTAATAATTGAAGGCCATTGCCTGCCACGGCAAATGTATCGTAGGTAAATGATTAAAAAATCACCAGAACGAATAAAAATTCAATTCGGCCCCAAATGGAATCGTATTTAGGCAGAAACATGGGAGAAAGCCTAAAACTATCATTTCGTAATTACGATTTCTTTTATAAAGAAAATTAGATTTTGATGATAAGAGTTATTTTTAGTTTTTGCCAATTAGTATTTTACCAGAACGAAAATTATTTTACTGCGAATATCTAATTAGAAATCTTTACACTGTGGTACCCTAATTGCGTAACTCATTCTCGTAAACGATTATGACTAATTTGTTTCATTTTGACAGTTCTACAACATTCATTGCGTTATATACGTTGTTGAGCAGATTTTTTTCAACTTAAAATCTGTTTCAAATCGAAACAAATTGTGATTGATCGTGTATTACGCAATTAGGGTACAGGTAAACAACCTTAACCGGCGGTGAGAGAAATGTTCATGTAACCAGAGGCGGCCTTACCCATTGCGAGGCTCCGGACGGCAGGTATTTGCGAGGCTCATTTGTCCTTCGTGAAATGTAATGCAAAAGTAGGTCTGGTTGTTTGGTTTAGGTGTTTATCATGTTTGAGGAGAAATGCTAAAGATAAAAGTCAATAAAATTTGAGTTTTAAAATATTTTACATTGAAATTAACAAATACAGAGATAGTTAATTGATTCAGGCGTGACCTTGCGGAAATCCATTATAAAAGCTAAGCGGAAAAGTTACTTAATATATCCACGACTATTGTATTTTTTTAAATACAGAGATGATACATTTTACCGTTATGTTATAACCTATAAAGTAATTAAGGATCAAAATCAAAAGTTTTAAATAAAAAAAATACAGTTAAAAAATCTTTTTTTTTTTTATTTGCTTGGTTTGTTGCGCGATACGCGAGGCCCCTGCAAGAGCGAGGCTCCGGGCGATTGCCCTGTTCGCCACCCCCTAAGGTCGCCGCTGCATGTAACCGTAACTCAGATGAAGTCCAAACAAGCAGTTGTTTTGCGCTTAAGCAGAAATGTCCTTAAGATTAGGTACACCCACAACCATAGTACTTTAGCTATACCAGACTTGGACACTGAAATGAACTTTCATTTACAAGACGAGCACCGAGCAGTTATCGCGCAGAAAACTATAAATCCTGGCAAACACTTCAGCAAGATTCACTTCAGAATGAGGTCAGTTCCTAAATCCGGACGAAATCCTTTCGTGACTTCTGGAGTTCTATCGGACGTAAATCAACGTATCGCTGGCGAAAACAAGCCTGATTTATTTTATGATCCGCCAGTAAAAGTTGCGACAAATATCCCGACGGGAACGAGTACCATTAAAGGGAAATGTAATGGCGTTGACTCTGTAACTCTGAAGTTGGATTACTTTCTGCATGTTTAGCAATCGTGTGTCGCTTTGTGGTAATTTTGTTACTGTTAGTTTTGTGGTTTCGGTTTTAAGCGTTTTCAGGTCCTCTTTTAAGGCTTTTCCTTTAGATTTATTTGATTTGTGGTTTTAACGTTAAAAACGTTTTAATATGTCCTAAATATTTTTAGAAAACAATTTGTTTCAGCGCTGTTAATACATATTTCAACTCAACCTAAACTAAATATACATAAATCAAGCAAATATGCCTTTTGTGGCAATACCGGTTAACTTTAGTGTGGTAATAAAATAATGAAAAATATTCAATGTCACGCATAATGTTCCGGCCCGATGTTCTGTAAACTTGGTTAACTAACTTGTTTGGTTAAAATGTACATGCTAATAGTTCAATTATACAAGTGTTTTCTTACTAAGGAAAGTTTTACTTGTCCTAAAACCGTGTATATATAATCACACCTATTGCGGACAGTACCCTAATTGCGTAACTTATTTTCGTAAACGATTATAACAAATTTGTTTCATTTCGACAGGACAACATTCATTGCGTTATTTACGTTGGAGAGCAGATTTTTTTTTCCAACTTATGAAGCAATGGGTTAGCAATCTGTTTGAAATCGAAATAGATTGCGATTGTGTTGTATTACGCAATTAGGGTACAGATCTTCAAAACCAGTACCCTAATTGCTTAATACACGATCAATCTCAATTTGTTTTGATTTGAAACAGATTGCTAATCTATTGCTTCATAAGTTGGAAAAAAAATCTGCTTTACATCGTAAATAACGCAATTAATGTTGTTGAACTGTTAAAATGAAACAAATTAGGCATAATTGTTAACGAAAATAAGTTACGCAAATAGGGTACTGTTTTCGTGATTAGAAGCAAACAAGAGTTAACCCACGCAGTTGCTTATATCGTACTTGTTCCCTCAAGCACTTGGCAATATTAGGAGCGACAAGACGCTCCGTAACCGTCCCAATTCCTGTCTACAATGATTTTCAGAACATTTCATGTAGGAGGATCATGTTCGGCCTCCAGCCAGGTTAAATGGCGCGGTGGTTTCCGGGATGGCTCGGGATAGGCCTGGCGATCGATGCGGCACCCGCAGTGCGGCTCATCTCGAGTTCAACGAGCCTTAACTAGTTTGGAAATATTCGGGAATTACTAACGAGGAATTTTAAGAGGAGGCTCCCTAAATTGTATGTTTATTTGCATTAATATTCTGAAAAAGTCACACATACAATCAAAATGGAACTTTAGTATATGATTTCTTGGATCTGTTTCTTTCCAAATTAAGAACAGTTATTTATTGGAACATTATCGCTCGCTCCATTTTTTATTAAAAAATCATGTCTTTTTTAAAGATTATTTGAAACTAAAACAAGATCACTCGGCTTTTATGACTAAAATAATTATTGACAGTAGGGAAATATAGTTTATTATCCAAATATAAGATATTTTTTCTCTAGATCAATTATTACTTTAGTTTTATACGAAATGAGAATTGAGACTTACGACATATAGTTTCGTGCTTGAACACGACCAAAGAGCGCACACGGTATTCAACTTTATTACTGATCTGTTAGCGTTAAGCGCATTGTGGAGTGGCGGGGTGCGGCGGGGGCGCATTGGGGCGGAGTTTGCGTGGAAATTGACTTTGGAGTGCCTGGTCTTAAGGTAAGCACACGAGGAATTTTGTACTTACTTACCTACACCACCAATTACCTGAACTGAAAATTGGAGAGTCATTGGATGAACTCGCTAGATCGGAGGAAAGAATTGATCAAAATACAAGAGCGATTTTTAAATCGCAACGGAAGTTAACAATTATGAAAATCAAGAGAAATATAAACCAGCGTTACCAGATTTTTTTTTTGCCAAGTCGGGATTCTAAAACTTTTTGAGAGAAAAAATCGCGGAATTCTTTCGGCGAAAGCGGGACATAGTAAAAAAAAAGTATATAATCAGAAGTTTTTAAATTATTACCTTTTTATTTTAATTTACGATTACGTGACAATAGATAGCAAAAATAGCCATAGAAAATGTATTTTAATATAAATATGATATTTTAATTCAGATTTACCCATCGTTAGGTAGTTGAGTCTTCTTAGTATTCTGAATAAAAAAAAGCAAAAATAAGGGGAAAAAAAGCCGGACTGAGCCTGTACCGCGCGGGAAATTAAATTTTGATTAAAAATCCCGCCAAAATTGGAAAGTCTGGCAACGCTAAAATCAGCTACAAAAAAACTATCAATCTTGACTCAAACTAAATGTAAAACCTCCAGCACAAAAAGAGAAAAGTTTGTTAAGGAACAAGCACTATAACTTCGAGTAACTTTTAACTGTCTAACTTGATTCTTGAACCGATCCTAGCTTCGTGTAATTGTTTCTCTCGAAGTTTCTCGCACAACTTTCAGGAAGTTACACTAACTGTATTAAACCTAGGCCTGGTCAGTGAATTGATTGTTTACAAGGGAAACGTGTACTGTTGCAATCAATCAATTGATGTCAATGACTAGCAATTGACTTTAATAATTAGCTGTTTCGAAGTCGTTGTGGAGTACGCCACGTTGTGATTTACATGATGAAGCTTTCGTAATGTACCTACGATGTTTATTGGCTGTTTGTCCTTGATTAATCACATAAGTCTTCTTTCATACCGAATTATATCCGGGACAGAAAGTCCATTTTCTGTAATTTAACCTTTCAGCAAAATGGAGGGCTGTGTACCCACTTTGCTTGTAAGTATTCGTTAGTACTTAAAACTCTGATCTAATTTATCAAACATCAGTAACCCGATTAGCGATCACCCACATGGGAATAAAGCTGATATTCCTATACCAGTCAGCTAATGTTCCCGAAATTGAGCGAGCATTATGTGTAATGAGCTATACAAAAGTGTGCGTTTAGGCTTTAGCGTCATCGACGAGGGATTATGTTTGTGCTACATAAAGTATTGGATCATTCGAGAAACGAACAAAACCCTTTTACCCAGAAATACACTTAACCCTGGTGATTTACGTTCAATTTAATTTAGAGCTAGATACTTCTAGAATCTAGATTTGGTATGTCAAGTTGATCTTCTCCGAAAAGGGATTTATTGGTCCACGTAGCAATCAATGGTGATTAAGCATTAAACCTTCCTCGGATAACTTTTGGGGTTAACTTGGCATAAGCAGCCAATATAACTGATGTTTCTTTATTTTCTTCCATAACGAGGAAGCTTTTCTATCGATGTTTATTAGATTTCCTTTGGTTGCTAACACGTCATACAAACAATCGTAGGTCATATAAACTAACTTATCATCATCATTTCCACAGTCCATATATGTATATGTAGAATGTATATATGCTCGCTGTATTATCCGGCATCCGGTAATCTCATCCACATAAATCGATTTCCGGCTTAGCTCAGTTCTATAGATGTTGCCATTACATTTCTTTTAACATCGGTATCAGGTGTCCAGCGATTATGTGGGTCAGGCAAGCTTTCAACTGTCTATTTGAATAGGACCTTATATTTACGTCGATTGTTAATTAAAGTGAACGGGAGCGTATCATGTATCACACTCCGAATTAAATAATAATTTGTTTATCTCGGTTTCGGTATGCATAACTTGAAAAGATGTTATTGTTAACGTTGTAAAGGTTATTTCCGTTTATCAATTTGTATAATATTGCAAATTGCAGTAAGCCGTACAATAATGTTTACAATGCCTGTACTAAGGCTACATAGTTAATAGGAGTATCGTGACAGCGTTTTCAATCAATTGAAGTTTGTCGTCAAGTGGCTATAGATTACGAAAGTATTTCTTACGTAGCTATTTATAGTAGTTGGTATTTACTATGTATGTATACTAATTTCATCTGACACGATGATGGCAGAGTCTCCGGCAACATTCTTGCCACTCCAAAGTCTAAACAGATACAGAGTATTCTTATCCTGTACTATATTAGATTGCAGCTGTACTTCCAGATAAATAATTCTTGATCCATTTCTTACGACACGGTCAGGAAGTGAACAGGTGGTAGCTGTTGCCGAGACAACTAGCTCATAAATAACATTATATACTTAAAACTGTCCTTAACTGTCCTTATCTTCTTTGACAGTGAACTAGAATATTCCATCGTGTGCGTTCGAAATAGCCAGCTGACCCCAATTGAATCGAATACCGAGCGTCTTCGGCCGGCCCATCCAGTAATCCGTTTAAGTAGTTATATGGGTTTTTATTAAACCTATTTACATGCATGTTCGATATGAGGAGGAAATCAATTTCATTAATAGAGCACATTATGTACCTATCTAGCTTGTTTGTAGATAACTCGTATAAACCGTTGGCATAACTGCTAACAATCTTCTTTGCATTTTACAACAGAAGACAGTGTCTCAGAGATTCCTACTTAACATAGTCAAAGATAGGTACTTATGCTGCTTGTAAGTTGAGGCCTACTGGCGACATTGCATTGATTTTTTATAAGCCTCATAAAAATATTAGCATTTGTCAAGAACATGCACTTCAAATACGGGAGAGCGCAAAGTTCAATGTTTTATTTCAAATGGCTTTGCATTGTTACAAAAAGTTGATTTAGTGCAGATGATTCCCGTAATTCTTCATGATTTTGATGTTTGAGGAGTGTGAGAAGATAATGTTTGAGTTCCAGCCTTAGAATGCGACTTTCTTTTCCCTCCAAATAACACCTTTCTACATTTCTCCTTTAAAGTTCATCACCGTATATTTATTGCGCATACTGTTGCATAACGATAACGTTCTTACACCGACATTTAAACGACGAATTAACCACGCTATTCTGCACTCTATTAAACGGGTCATAAACCCGAAAATTGATTGCTTTAAGCTAGTTTATGAAGGAAAACGTACTCTGAGTAACATACAGTTTGCACATAGTATGTATCAGTCTTGTTTATAAAAGGAACACGTGTACGGTGTTGTCGTAGATAGTCGTCCCAAAGTCTCTTTGTTATATAAATGTACAATACATACTTAACTTTATTGTAGTCCTATTGTTTATACAGTTATTGAATCGTTATTATCGGTTTCTGATACCTACGTAGTCTTATCAGAATTGAATTTCCAATTTGGTTCCTATCTATGTTATTATCCTGCCGATAACCCACATGTGGAGTGATGATGATGACCTAGTTCGTGATTTGAACTGCTTTGTTTTCCTTGAAGGTATTTTCATAAATGGTCGGTGTCATTTCCACTCTTCCGTTCATTCGTCTTGTTTATAGCTTCTGATGACGTACCAAGTCCAAGACTATATTTTTAACGTTTTTGAGTAATTCTTGTACTTTATCATTCGAGAAACTGACCCCCGTCGTTATGAAATTTTCGTCACGAAATAAATACCTTTGGTATGAATCATCTTCTGTTTCCAACCGCGACTAAAGATCTTTTTAAGTAAGCCCCCAGAGATATTAATTCCTTTTAATCTTATTCTGTCCCGCTGAGTTATTGCGACATGAATAATATTACACTTTTAACTTTTTTCATGGACCCTAGAAACATGTTGGAATAATCCCGAAATGAAATGAATTTCTAGCGCGGTTACAAGGCAAAAATATGCGAGTGAAAACATGCGATTAGCGTAGAGGTTTTGATATGTTACACGCTTGACTAGGTATGTGACATTTGCTCATCGGTATGGAGCAAAATATAGCTAGTCTGGGTTTAGCAACTATGTATTTTTATTTCACATTTTTGTTCCAGGGGCCGCATTTGACCTCTATACATCTTTCTGTCATACGCAAAAGGTTTTCCCTCGTGGTTTTTACTCATTAAACCTAGAGCCTGCAGAGATTTTCGTGTTTTTGTTTGTTATATAAAAGGGTATTTTTTCGCCGCTACCCTAATACATGAGCGACAAATGTTTTGAACAGAATAAAGTTATTTTAAAGGCTGAATCCCAAGCACACAAGTTATCGTTTCGTTTATATAGGTAAAATAATAAGCCGTTATATTTTAGTGCTTACACATATTGGATACATTTAGTTTTGCTGAAACAAGACCATTATAGCCTCTGATATGATTTTAGCACAATAGCCGCTTTCTAGCGCTTCTGTTTTTAACGTTTACCTTTAATTGTCTTTAAAAAACAATTGTATCGAGAATGAAATTAATATTAAACCATTCATGGTCGGGTTTGAAAGCAAACTACGTACAATGAATAGCTTTAAATATTAATTACTAACAAAACAGCAGAAACACTTAGCATAGGACATCATTAAAACACTACTTTTTATGCAAAGCAAATTCATAGAGCTCTTTTAGTCTTTTACACTAAGAACGTCGTAAAATTACGCCGCATTTCCCAACACACTAATTTATACTAATTCTTTCAGCATTTCGGGCCGGAGCACTTAGTGGTTCTTAGAAAATTGTCCTTGAGATAGTCGCCCTTGACCTTCACGTAATGGTGCTCTACACAGAGCTGCTCTTGAGCTTCTTGTTTAAAATGTACCCCTTGATAGACGACTTTGTTAAAAGCATTCATTATTTGAAACGACGGGTGTGCTTTTCCCCGTCTAATATTCGCATTAGAAATTTGGACGTTCAGTGCTGGGATAAGTATTTGGGTGGTTTACGAATGTTGATTCGTTTAACAGGCATTTCTAGTGTAGATATCCCAGTACCTGTGTATTGGAATGTCTACACTAGAAATGCCTATATTCATCCCAGAAGAACTAACAGATTTAATGTTGCTCAGCTTACAGAACTCATTTTCTCGTTTGAGCCGACGCAAAATTGCCTGTTTACGTCAATTTTAAATATGCCAACATAATCTTTAAGCCTCATAAACTGGGGTATTGTTTGTACAGGCTTTTAGTATTTAGACGCACTCAATAGCCTCGCTTTTCTGCGCCCGACCTAAAATGGGTAATAATTTTTCGGGAAGTTTTTTGCTTGGTAAATTGCTTGGATCAATATTAGTTATAATAATGACCGTTGACGTCGTGGTGGGACTTGCGTGCTCCTAAACTAGGTATGCACTGGTAGAGTTTACTTTGCCGAAACAGGTCCTGGGGGAGGAGCCAGACCGAGAGAGATATAGAAACCCGCAGGGCAGCATGTGGCGAGCTGTTGGGCAGTAGCGACCCCACGGACCCTATCTCCCGGGAGAAGTCTTGTTCCTCACCTCTGGCTTATCTTTATTGGCCCGCTGGAGTGAACAATGACTAGGAACAAAGCTCCCACCTATTTCTTGCTTTAATTGTCGGACTTGATTGGAGATTCGCAAGAGCAAACGTGCTCGGGGGAAGAAAGTATTCCAGTAAGATGCTGGTTCTGATAGCCGTGAAATATCTCTCCACTCCTCTTAAGCACCTCAGGAAATGTTGCCCCCTCGTCGCCACGACACTATGTGCTAGCAACCGTTTTCGGGGGCCCATTATTGAGTGTGCATATCCCCCCCTGCCATTTTATCTGTGTATGTATCCTTACATATTATAAAACAAAGTCACTCGCCACGGTCTGTCTGTTTGTTTGAACGCGACGAATAAACTCAAAAAAAACCAATGGACGGAGAGATTCACGAGGAAGGTTTTAGTGTATAATTCATTATGGTTTTGTGTAAATTCGCTGAATTTGATTTGATTCGGAAAAAATCATGGCAACTTGGAGCATAACTGGCGTGCGCCGCGTAAACCGTAAAAGATATATAAAAATTATGTTCTACAGGATTGTTCATCTTAAAAAGTTCAACATTAAATTTAATTATTTCGGAAGCTATTTTGACCGGCATTATATTAATCCTTATCCAATCACATATGTTATTTAAATTGTGCGTTTAATTTCGATTAAAATATGCCTTGACATCATGTCATTTAAAGGAATAGTTCGAAGAATATCACAGATTCAAAGTTACGCTTAACAAAATAATTATGGTTGATGACAACGCGGGCGCAGCGGTGACCTTTTTCTCGGCTATTAGGTATGTAATCCCGGTAGTACGTTCCCGTTGGATATTTTGCGACATCCACGTTGGCAAAAGGCAAAAGGCAAAAGCTACTTTACGTCTTTCTATAGTCTTACATAACCAGTTCACTTTAGCCACCTAACCCAATAATCCAATATCTTTGTTTCCATATCCTGCAACTGTCCTACACCAACCGAGGGTTGTCCTTGGGTGCACTTGCATAGTGTGAACAGGGATAATCGTCGGTTGATGCCTCATTTAATAAAAACGTTTAAATGCCTCTGTGAGTTGGCTTCGGCCCCTCAAATAATATGTTTTTTTATAATATTTTTAAATGTTTTTAAATTATTTTTATGCCGTAAATTCAGGGTCTCATCTGCTGCTGGCTTATGACAGGCATCGGGCTGAGAATTACTCGTCCCTCTGAAGGTCACACGTGGATTGTATGTCAATTGTCTCTGAGCCACGTGTCGTTAACCCTCTGCTTGTGCCGAAAAGGCCCGGATTTTCAGCAGTAAAATATTCAACGTCTACTGTCGCAGAAAAGTAACGAGACCTCCAAGATGTTATGGCAAGATTTGATTATTTATTCACTTGATAATATTTGAGCCGAGTTGGTTATTTTCTCAAGAGGGTTTCGTGAGTAAAAGTTGCAAATTTTCTGCATTTCATTGTCATTTTGGAACTTGTCATGTTAAATGATATTTATATCTTTTATAGTAAATACTCTTCATTACTTCATCGCCATGTTTAACATTCTTTATCCGACTACGGCGGAGGGTTATGATTTTTTACCTTCAGGTTTATTATTCGGCGTTGGGCTTCTTTGTAATCTACAACACGCTAACTGGTATTTAGCGGCACCAGAACAATTTCTGTTGTCTTTAAACAGATAATGAGGCGTACTTGTAATATTTGCTTTTGTCATTGGAACTACTTTCAAATGCGCATTTTAACTAAAGTTAAAGCTAACCCCTGCTTAGCTTCCCTAAATCTAAGTTAAAAAAAAGTAATCATGAGTTCAACGCCGTAAAACGAATCTATTTAGCTCCTTGAAATCTACACGAGATTGCTTACTGAATAATATAAACCTAAAATATACTTATATATAAACTTTCGCGAGTATTTCGTTCTAAAATGAAGTTTCAACAGTTTACTACACGTAAAAGTTTTCTAGATGTGGCTGTCTGATTGCCTCCCCAGATGTCAGTCCCAGCTGACTACTGGCGTGCATTTCATTGCAGTCCGTCGACCTCTGGAACATCTAGAATATTCTAGAACTCATTATTCTGCCGTGGTTACTTAGCTTCGTCATGCATTTAATTTGAAAACTGTTTCTCTTAATGGAAATTGTATGCTCCATTTGTTTCACGTTGCGGTACTTGTTCAATTAGTGTTGGAGACGACCACTCGGAAGAAAATTGTGACTTTTTAAGCGTTTAATTTTAGACCTCAGAGCGGATGCGAATTCTTTTCGTACTATACTATCCATTCCATTTTCAACGGTTCTTGTAGCATAAATATTGACTTTCGTTAGTGACTCTATCAACACATCTCTACCACAGTAGAAGAGCAGTCAACATCAGACATTGCACTGAAGCCATACCAATACTGTTGCTAAGATATGCTATTCGCGTCTAATCTATAATTACAATAACTCTTGTATTGTCACTTTCATCTACTACTCGACATATTTCTTCAGTAACAGCTTTGAGTCCTCTGTCTTCTACATTCAGTTTGCCATAGTAATAGCTGCAAATGAACCTGCACTGCCTTTTTATTTAATCAAGTAAACACTAGGTTTTGTCCTTATTTCTCAATGGAATAAACCAAATCCTTCGCTTGGTAAAGCGTCGATATTAGAAAAATGTGAATAATGATCATCGATTGTTCCCAAATGTATTTGAGCAGAAACATCGAGTCATCTAACATTTTAGCACAGACTTTAATATGAGTTTTTGTAGCATTAAATCATCTGTAAATAATTTTGTATTTTCTTTCGTGGCTTAGAATGATTTAAAAGGCTTTATTGTTCATGCTTTTGATATTATTTGGTTAAAGCCTGATGAAAATATATCATCACGTTTCTTGTCAGTCGTATTACATCGGCCTTCAGTAGATTAAAGTTCTTTTCATTCATAGATCAGTCTATTGATATGTGATTCCACATTGATAAAATGTACAGTTAAATATATATATTTTATAATATAACTTCAAAAACAACTTCTTGACAACTATTCAAAGGAAAATATTAATTATCTATATGAAGACGTACTAGTATTGTAGTTGTTTATTTAAACGTACAAATTCAATCCAAACAAATAGTGTTATGTACTCAAACATGACGACAATTTATAATGTCGTCTGTATACTACAGGCTTAAACAATAGACAGTTGAACGATGGAACTATTCACAATATCATTAACGAGTTTAGCACCAGCATGTGTCCACGTGAGTCATTTGCATTATTTTATTTCTGGTTTTTAAGAGATTGTGGCTAAGACTCAAATATGGTCATAGCCAAAACACGTGTTAATGCACGTGAATAAAAATTATCTTGGTCATATCTGCGACTGATTGTAATATTGTCGCGTTTCGTAGATAAGAGAAAAATTGCGACGCTCAATAAAAATGGAATTCAGCAGCATTGCGGTAGACAAAGTACTAATATGCGTACACAAACGAGGCATTGAGGCTTTCTTTCCGTACCAAATAATTGTTATATAACCACTATAATACACTACTTTTGGCATCGTTACATGATTGCGAAAATTCGGTCCAAAAATGACTGAAAACACTTCGGGAAGACTTCATTCTTCTATATTATTGTTTATTTAAAGCGGTTGACACTAGGATGTTTTCCATACATATCTGGAACTAGATGATAAACACGAACCTCTTATTTATCAGTAGCGGAGGCCATCCTTAAAATAAGTGGCACATTGTTTTTCAAAAAATTGTGCTCGACGTCAATGTCATACGATCTTGATGTGCCTCAAATTCGGAGAGGATGTAATAGCCTTGCTTCTCCTTTACCTTGACTGACTGTTGCCTGAATTCTGTAGCCTGTACGAAGATAAAACATGGCCGGAGATCTCGCAAGATAATTTCATACGCATGTGTACTGTGTAGTAATATAGATTTCTAGCAATGAGTACAAGATGACAGAAATATACCGAACGCGCCACCTCACTAGCTGGTGCGGATATCGTTATCAGTGCTTTGCCCCTAAACTATGTAGGTATTCCAGATACACTTCAAGCAATGACTAATTGTTTATTTTTAGGGGATTTTGTATTGTATACCACCAGCCTCTCAAACGGTGCTTGCGCGATTGTTTATCACAAATTGACGAAGCTTTCCTTCACCGTCACCGTTCTAAAATTAATTTAGAAAATAGTACACGACGAATAAAATTCAAGGTGGAAAACATACTCAACTGTTATACGAACAAACTAAAATCCAAATTCTTTAGCAATATCAAATTAGATGCCAATCAGGTAATCACCAACCAATAAGCTGCTTCAAGGCTTTTTCGTCTGTTACTTTTCCGGATGAAACTGATTTTATCGACAGATTATTTAACTTACCTTTTATTTATATTAACCTAGTCGAAATCATCGATAAAAGAGTCATAATTATCATATCGTAAATCGTTTTATCGTCAAGTACTGTGATATCGTAATAGGCTCTTCACTTTAAACTGTCACATTAACTGTACACAGATCCTCATTGTGATAGTAAGTTCTTTATGAAAACTGTTTATGAAACTGAGTAACAAGTCTAGAGTAGATGATAGTAATTACATTGTAACTAAATAAGAGATAGTTAAGTACTTGTAATTATCTTAACGAGGACATGCTACTCGTGTTTCGTTATATAATGCTATAACAAATACCACGTGGAGTGATGAGAATCCTAGAATAACAAGATAACATACAAGAAATGTTTATCTTTTTTAATCATTAGTTACTCGCTGTATTTTTTGGTATGAAAGAAAAATTAATTTGACATTACAAACTACAAAATGATTTTCTATGAAGATGAATAACTGATTATACGATACTGTTTTAATTCAAATCTATTCACAAAAGTATCTGACAAAAGCATCAGCATATCGCATATCTTTCAATGTTGGGCTTCCAGCAGTCTTCAATTTACTTTAGTGAAACATATCCAATCAGATGAAATGTTTGTCCAATAAATAAGGGCACTGCTCTGTTCGTCACCAGACCACATTAATTACTCGTTTGAGTGTCCGTCAACATGTCGACGATTCGATTCATTCTCTTTTAAAACTTTGTTATTAGAGGTCCCAATTTCTGGTCACTTCTGCCACGTTATCTCCGTTGACGACATTTATCTTTCCGATGTGTGCCGGGTACAGACCTTTTGATATATCACTGTCAGTTTCGTCGCGGCAATTAATAGGTTAAGTTGTGTCCGTGTTTTAATTTTATTTTACTTTATTCTTAATGTTTGCACTCCGTCGGAATTGAACATTACAAAGTGATTCTATAACTCGGGGAGTTTTAAGTGCTGTTTCCGTTACATTGTGCAGTGGAGCTTCAATTTTCAATCCAAATGTTTAATTCTGAAACCGATTGCTATCAATTCCGTTCCGAAATAGACATCACACCAGTTTTCTTCTCCAGCTTTTAATCTCGGCCCTTGTGTTACTGTCCAATTTCGCAAGCTTCGATCTTGAAGACGCGAACTCGGGTTGGACTATTTGATGACCTCTGCGGTTATGTAAATCGGTTGCATTCCGTATGTGTATATAAATACGTAATTTAATGACGTATTGACCGAGGACGCCTCAATAGATAATCTTTTATCTGACTATTTAATAATGAGTGGCCGGGAGCGAGCGTACTGTCGACCACTTCGCAAGTGTGCCCGCGCTAGTTCGGAGACGGGCGCTCGTCGAGCGCTCACATATTATCTCATTTGACACCAAATACATCTTGGACTTGAAATACTTTTCGAACTCTTCCCAAGTGACAAACATAAGACTGTGATCTCGTTAACTAACATAACTCTGTTTCGCCTAAAATAAGTGACCAGTGTGATTAAGACAAGATGTGCAAATTCTACTATCTGATAATAATTGTGTGAGAAATGTGGTTGTATACATTGAAACTACCGGGATTTGGCAAGCACGCGTTATACGAACAGAGTGCCAGAATGTCGACGCAAACAGAGGTGTGTGCTGTTGTTATTTACATTGCTTGTTGTGTTTGGAGTTAGTATTTTTGTTCTCTTTTTCTATATTTCTTGTAAATGACACTACAATCCAACGTGACAACCAACTATTCAATGCCAATGACCATTTCTTTGAAGGTCGTTTTATATTTTTCAGCCATCCCATTTGTCGCGAATTCTACTGCAGAAATATTTAAAATAGATTAAACTTTTTACTCCATTTTTTTACGGTTTCATTTGCAACCGTCTCTTAGGATCCAAAACTTGATCTAGAAACAATCGAGTGTGTACGAGGAACGCGACTATCAAGCTGTTGGCATTCTTCCCGAGTACTTTGTTTCCGTTGGCGACAGTTTGTGGAATTGTGTTGGTGTTGCCATGCCCTCTTACAACAGTGTCGTCTTCCTTCGCTTGTTGCTTACAAATATGCTGATAAAGAATTTAAGACTCAGTTTTTGGTAATGTTCGGTTTTATATGGGGCACTAACTTGCTCATTAGGTTTGGTGATAGATAGTAATCATTAAATATAACGCTATCGTCCTTTTGGGTACTTTTTCTTTAGAATTCTATCTATAGGATTATGGTAAATAAACGCGGTGACCGTTGCTCGCTCCCCAAAAACTGTAGCTATAAAGTCGTCGCCCGTCGGGTTTACTGTCGTTTTTACGCAAATGATTCCTGCTGTAATCAAGGAAAATAATTTACTTTAGCTTGTCTCTAATACTACGCATTTTACGATTTCATAGTAATCTACAATTTATGCGTAGTACTTATTGAAGAAAATTGATCAATATATTATTATTTGATTAAATTATCACACAATGTTGTAACGATTCTTAACCGCAAATCTTTGTCAAGTTTATAAATAATGTAATTGATTACCAATTCTTATACATTTTCTAGAAAAGAGGTTAGCCAAACTGTGATAGCAGCCATAAAATATATCTTCTCTGATAGCGACTGGTATTTATCAACCTCCTTTACGTTAGTTTTATCACTGTTAATTACATTGTTTGATATATTAGCTGCCCCTTTAAACTGAGCGTTATTTAAAAACTGATACCAGTTAGTTCCTGAACTGTTATCTTGGTTTGTCTGATTGTGCCAAAAATATTAGCTGACTAGCAATTTTCAAAATCAGAATGCACATATGAATATACTTATCAAGTTTGTTTGGGAGCTATGTAACTTCAGGTCTGTCTGTACGTCTTGTGACGTTTGCGTACATAATGAGTACATTATCTCCACAAATATGTAATAATCATGCCTAAGTATCTTAGTCATTCAATACGTCGCAATCACCCAGCTATCTTGTTTAAACATTAATATCTACTGAGGTGTCGGGGGTTAAACTTCCATTTTCATCTCGAATGTACGATAGACTAGTTATCATACTTTCGGTATGCGTTTAAATCGTGATGACAATTTTGGTCAAAACCAACTTCCACGATAATGCGGCGTGGTTTATTATCTTCGTTTCATAGACCAACAGATGCCCGTGTAACCACTAACGAATTTAATGACCAGCCAGTTATTTATTGACAATTTACGTACATTAAACTGAGTGTCTGCGTAAAGTTCAGGTAGTACCCGTCAACTCCAGAGTAGAAATCAAATTAAAAAGTTAGTTTATTGGAAAGCCTAGACAGTCAAAACTTTTGTCGGGTTCCCAAAATTCTCCATAGAAAATTATTGACAAGAAAATCTTCACAAAAACAAAATATTTAGGATGTTCAAGAACGCAAGGATGGTATAGTTCTTCAAAATAAGGAGTACTATAGGAAAACGGACAATCATCATTTGATCTCTGCAGTAGGTATACCATAAACCGGGCTAGCTAGTTGTACAATGTGCTTCAATATTTCCGCCACTAATGATTTCTTCCCTTTTGTGAAACCGTTCCAGGTAACAACATTAATGGCTTTTGAATAGCTATGTATGAAAAAAAAAAAGAAACTAAATTCCTGTCTGAATACCCCATTGACCAATGACAGCGTTGCGATGTGCGGATCGGACTCTCAAATAAAGCCAGTAATCCGGTCTATATTAGACGTACTTACAAATTACCATTGTGAAGAGTACATTAGCACTTATGCTTTCTGACACCTCAGCCATTCATTCAACTTGGCCATCGAACCGCAACACATGACGTTTGCTAGTACACGATAAGTTATCAGCATGACCCTCGACTCGAGATTGTGAATTTTTAGTACTTAAATACCACTTTATTAATATCGGTTATCAAAAATATTAAGTTTTTTCACAGTTATGATAATAAATACGTGATCATTTCTGATGTGTATGTGAACTACAAATCATATTTAGAACAGGAATTTATTTAATTAATAAAACAATGGACGATATAAACATGGTCTAGTAGAAATATTGCATGAGAACACGTTTTGAAATATCGATTTTACTAACAACAACGCAGATGTTAATCTCAGGAATGCAATTACTGGTGTAGAAGAAAATCTTTTGTTTTTAACGAATGTTACTGCTCTTGACTAAGTTGAAGAAAAGCCTTCGTAACTATTATGTAACATATCCGCCGATCTCGATCAACCTGGCACGGTGCCAGCCAGCCCAAGTTTTTCATGCCGCTGGAAATGACCTTTATTTCTTCCCTTCTACGGTATAATTCATCTTGTACACTATTGTTCAGGGGTAAATGATTCTGAAATGTTAATGTCCCCACTAAATCAAGCGTGCTGAGAACTGTGCCTCTTTTGTTCGTTAATTTATTCTTATAGCTGTTTTGGGCTCCATTTTCTGGAATAGATGCCCGATGGCATTTTTTATGCAAATATGGTATATGGTATGGCTTCAATGTAATAGAATCTATTGTCTTTTTCAACTAAAGATGTCTGTTCATCAATAAGAGACGGCTTATCGAGATTTACTCCTTTCTGCAGTGTGATATCAAGTAAAAGATACCTAAAATTTTATGAAAGCTTTCCTTAGTATTTAAAACTAAAAGAATATATCAAGTTCGCATCATTACATAACACAGATCCTAAAAGTTGTTGATAAAGTCTAAGTTAATTTTCGACGTCTTCAATCTTTTAGTGGACGTGACGTGTCGATCGATCATCTGCCAGACGAGAGGATACGTTCAATTTGCAGCCATGTATTTTGCTCGTCTATTAAGATCTTTTTATCCTTGTGTCAGTAAAGATGAAGATGAATATGAAGCTTTTAAAGAATGGTTTATTCATATAAAATATATTGTCGCATCGGGCAAAGGGGATCGAAAGATCAAAAATATAATCTTACGATTTTTTGGTCCTGCGAACTTCTGTGCCGCTTTTGTCGAAAAAAAATACAGTATTCTAAAACTTAATCAAAAACTATTAAGAGATTCTATTGATCATAAATTTCGAACCACTTTATACTCAGAATAAGTTTAGACAAGTGCCCATATACATGTCTATTTGATTGGATTGCCTCTAACGCCGGCGCTGTGGTTATCCCGATTGTTTTAAGGATCGTTATCAATTGAGCCCCCGCGAGACAGGACGCCGGTTGTCACTCAATTGTAGTAATTCTGACTAACCTAACTACCTGCTGATTTATAGAGGAGCAGGAGTTTCAAGTGTTCCGTGTTACCATGACTTTGTGGAAGCGAGAAAAGTAACAGGAACATTCCGAATGTGGAAACGTGAAACTTCATCAGCAGCCTAACCGTTTCCCAACCATGGTGGGGTCGGCTGCTACGCACCGAAGTAACCTATTACAACAAATTTCAGATGAAAAGTATATTGACGAAAAAGAAAATTCATTATTTATATGTTACAATTGAATTGAGTTTTCTTATTTCAAATACAATAAGAAATTCAATTTGTCCGTTCCGTATATTGTTACGGCTTCTGCTGGTGCTTTTCCACTGGCGACCTTCAGTGAAATTGTTGGCACGAGTAGAGCTAAGTTTATCGATGATGCTTCATCATGAATACTGAAACAAATTGGGATAGACAATGTTAGCAAAAATCTATATAAGAATTGGAAATCCTGGCCCGTAGTTGTATCTTGAAAAGGGATTTCGCCGTTAAGTATGGTACCCATTGTCGTTTTTTGAAAAGAACAATACAGTGCTGATATCAAATATTCCCTTTTTATTCTTTTCCTACTATGGTTCCGTTTTGTTTCTAACAAATGTACTCCCGAGTAGAACTCGGTCGTAACTTTCTACTGTAGCTGAATAATTTTCTGTAGGCTGTTGGCACCTACACTGTATTCTGAACTCTAAACAATGCCGATTCATACTGTCTGGGGATTTCCTCCACTGTTTACATTATAACTCGTGTAAGTATGCGGTTTATGTTGAACATTCCCCTGAAGTTTATTAGTTCTCATTGGACTTAAATACCACTCCACGGTATCTATTATTCAAGAGCTGTTGCAGATTGCCATGAAATTAAGAGTTATTTATGGTGAAGTATGGTTTTCTACGTAATTCTAAGTAATAGACTAACTGGCGCGACTGATTCCTGACTGATATTTTAAATTAACATTGTTATTGTTTAGGATCAGTGAACTCTGTGATGGTCTCAAAAGAGTTCGAATAATCAGGGTACGTAAGGTAAAATGAAAAAATGAGATTGAATAAAATTTTATTCAAGGAAAACAATGAAAATAGATACTTAATACCAAGAGAAAATTCATGAAAGACAGCGAGTCCCAAGAAAGCGAGTGTAATGGCTGGAAAGGGATGTAACCGTCATAAGAATTTCTCTGATCACATAATTATTTTGTAGTGCACTTCAAATGTAACAATTTACACAAATAATATGAATAACATAATTATAATTATACTCATGCATGGTTGTCTGATCTGTAGCTTTTTCCTGCGCTTTAGCTCTATAATGTTGATTTTCTCTTTGAAGTTGGTTTTTTTCTACAATATTCTCAAAAAATAGGAACCTCCCACCCACCTTTCTCACGCGATACTGGTATTGCCAAACACTCGTATTATTTATAGTATTTGACGTAAACTGTGTCTGGAAGATGGCCAGTCGGTCTGTCATGTGTCTCGTGCCATGTGTTCGGAATTGCGAGATTGCTGAAAACACGTGAGAATTTGGTGTTACTTGTACAGAATTGGAACGATCGTTCCAGTTTTTTTTGGCGTATTTGGAGATATACCTATGTATATCTCTATAAATCAGCTTTCGTATGATTTCGATCGTGTTAGGTTTTTAACTCTTAATTAAATAATGAGTTTACGTTTTCAATGCATGTATTTCATGTCACACGACCGACGTAGTAAGTAAAAATATGAAATTCATTAAACGAATATTGGTGCCGATTGTCTTGTACACCGAACTAAACAAATTAAACTATCACTAAAATTACTCACTTTTGGCTATGAGAATCTTAAAGCTATTCTGCAAAAAAAAAAAAACTTTTTATTAATTATCAACTATAATCCTTTTCTTTATCTATTTACATCTAACACTAAAATATATAAATTATGTACAAGTATAAAGAGGAAAAAAAAATAGGAACAAATCATTGGGCATCAAAAAATTCATCAATCAAACTACAATTGAATTCGACAATCTCGACTCCACGTGGTACTTGTTTGCCACCCCATGAATTTTTTTTAGAGCCGGAGGCGCGCTTGGGGCAGCCTCGACGTGTTTTATATGGATTTTTTCACTTTTTGTATGGAAACTATGAAAAATATTACCTACATGTTCAGTTTTAGGGGTTTATGCGTTTTATAAAGGGGGTCGAAATTTTCATTATATTTGCGATAGGACACACCATTATCCAGATATAAGCAAAAGAAAAGAAAAAAAAAAAAGATACAGTACTGTTTTTGCACCTGAAGTCGAGGTGTAAATTTTAGTTCATATTTATTCCACACATTTTTAATTACGATTAAAAATAGTCAGATTTAGTTAAACAATCAAACTTTTAGGTGAAAAACATCAAATTGATATTGGCAAAATTGCCATTTTAACTAAATTAATAACTCAGTGCCATCTTACTGCTGTCAAACTAAAATAATTATAGTTATTCTATTTCAGAATGCGAAAGCGTCGTTTGACTGGAATACACTAGTTAATTGATTCAGGCGTGACCTTGCGGAAATCCATAATGAAATGATGATGTGGATATATTTAGTAACCTTTTCCGCTTAGCTATTTCTAAAGAGTCTTGAAAAGACCCTGGAAGAAATCGACACGTGTTTCACCTCTCAACGAGGCATCCTCAGGATGACGATTAACTTGTCGTGAACTCGTACACGGCGTGTTGCCACACCAAGCACCGAGCGCAGACTGAGCTTAATCGCCCGTCCAACCCACTTATATACTGCTCGCCCCACCTCGGCTCGGAACGTGATCAGCGCGATAAGGGGCGAACAATCGCAGTAAAGGTGACCTTGGCATACTCGTATTTAATTCGTTCAACAGTGTAACGTTTCCTGTATTAGACGTTTTTGTGTAGAGAGCTTAGAAATAGTAAAAAATAATACAGGAAACGTTACACTGTTGAACGAATTAAATACGAGTATGCCAAGGTCACCTTTACTGCGATTGTTCGCCCCTTATCGCGCTGATCACGTTCCGAGCCGAGGTGGGGCGAGCAGTATATAAGTGGGTTGGACGGGCGATTAAGCTCAGTCTGCGCTCGGTGCTTGGTGTGGCAACACGCCGTGTACGAGTTCACGACAAGTTAATCGTCATCCTGAGGATGCCTCGTTGAGAGGTGAAACACGTGTCGATTTCTTCCAGGGTCTTTTCAAGACTCTTTAGAAATAGCTAAGCGGAAAAGGTTACTAAATATATCCACATCATCATTTCATTTTGGAATACACTAGTTTTGGTGACTTTTATTAGTTTAGTTTAGAGGCATTTGTGACAAAAGAATCGGCACCATTAACAACTTTACAAAAACTGAACACTGAAATAAATAACATTGTTTTTACATACGTGCATACCCACCTACATAAAAAAACATCATTGAGGAAGTTCAATAATTGTAAACTAAAATTAAAATTATTACTTTAGCGACCTCCAGACCAAGGTCTACAGCAAAGCGTTCTAGACGCATCTACAACGTTTTCGAGAAGTACTACAATATTTAAGAGATGTTATCTTCATCTAGTATTAGAATTCACTATGAATGTTTTGTGAATTGTGTAGTTAATTTAATTCAATGTAATCCACTCTTTGCTGAATTATTTCGCTTATAAATTGGTGGTGTAAGATTTAGGTAAATATCGTAGATCGTGAATCCTGATTCAGGGACCCTATACTTTTAGCTCTGTATATTTATGCATACTGGGACAGTATCCAGATTGCGGTTTATGTGATAGATCTAGTTATGGGCTAGCAATTACGAAATACTTACACAAACAATAATATTTTAAGGCTAATGAGAAACCATAAAACATTATTTTGCTGTCTAAACAAACGAATTAATTAAGATAAGTGAAATCAACAACAATTTCTTCTAATGTCTTTCGAATGGATTAATCCTACCCACGAACAGTTAGCTAATGTCATAATTAGTCCCATTATGCTAATATGTGCTTAATGGTTTAACTCTAGTCAATTTATTTTTGCTATTCTAAGTAATGGAGATGTAGTAAATACTAATGTTTTAATTCCAGACAATTATTTTGAGAAGTTCTTTAACCTTTGGAGCTTTCTACTTTATATACGTAAGCTTTTATAAAAGGCTTGATTGCTTAATTATCTTTTTATCACATCTATTCAAAAACAGCTACTTTGTTGTTCGTAAACAGGGACTAAAATAGCTTTTTAATTCCTAGGGACTAAAAGTGATTTGAATTTGGAATGTGGATATTGTTAGTAAAAGTTCCAATCACCAAAGAGGTCAATCACGACCATTGTATGTACAAGTAACAGGCTAATTTGTTTGTAGTTTAAAGGCTCGTATTTAACCTCAAGCAATCATCTGAGTCAAATACGATTCTACAGTTACTCTACATGAAAATAAAATAAATATTCCGTGTGGCCTGGGTCTTGTTATTGGGCCTAAAAACGTAGCAGACGGCCCCACGAATCCGCCATTTTTATATGTTCAACCGTTTGCCTAACACCCTGTATATAACGAAATTAAAAGGAAAACTATCACAGCTAAGTAGGCTCTGTAAGTTAGCGAGTAATAATCAACCAACTTACATTTGCTCGTAGTAGTAGTAGAAAAAACATGTTCTCCCATACATGTCTTATGGAGAACATGTTTTTCAACTACACTGTAAAGTTTGTTCTTAGGATAAATTAATCCCATCTCCGGAACTTCATTGTACGTAGTCCGACACGCATTGTTATGTATTTGTGTTTTTTTTTGGTTTGTTTTTTTTTTTTAATGTCTTTGTGTATAATGTGTCTTTCTTTCTTCATTTTAGTGTATATGCACTACGTTACAGAACAATGAATCCTAAGGCGTTGTACGGTGTAATTTACAAACTAAAATCTTTACATATTATAAGACATGTGACATAAGTACTCATTATCTACGTAAGTAGGTTAGGTAAAATAGATTTCAACATAATATATAAGTATCTAAACATGAAAAAGCAACAAAATTAACATACCAAATAACACTAACTTGTAATAACCTATGATCTATTTTCGTTATCAATCTTACGTCCATTATTCATGAATTCAGTAAGCAATAAAGCTACAATTCGCAGCCTGGAAATTCAATTTACTATCCATTTCACCAATAAACTGGGGAAACGAAGTAAGGTGCGTAGTTACGAACATTCCCTCAGCCAGGAAACATTACATATTTAAAGGGCAAGTCAGACTCCCAACCCATATTACATAAGGTTCCATTGCATATATTTTTCATGGTCGTAAAGTTTTTTAATGTCTTAATACGGGTTTTGGAAAGAAAAAGAAAGTTAATGTTGGTCCTTGGAACCCCAATAAGTACATATTGGCTTTTTTATGTGAGCTGTTTGATTTTATATTACTGAGCTTCTGTATGCCTTGATGTCAAAAATTACTAAATTATCAATTTACTATGTTGATTTTCTAAATCAAGTATTATAATCTTCCTGGATTTGCTATTCTACGTACACGACGTACCTACGTGTGTACGTATATTAGTTTTTTTTAATGAGGACAGTGTTACTTATGCTAATGGCATTTTACATAACAATGCTAAACAAAACCCTTATCTGCCACAGATAAGCATCCACACTGTGTGAAATTGTTCTGTTATTTTGGTGTGCACTCTCTCGTGACAGGTCTCACGGTCACCAAACGCGACATAACAACGTATTAGGCACAAACTTCAAAGTGTTTTGTCTGTTGTTTACTTACTCTTTGGCACAGTTCGAACCTAGATTTAGTTTCATGATTTATAAATTTAAAAGCTCAAAGTAAATGAGTACTTTCGAGAAACAAAATCTGATAGCCATTGCAATAGCCCAGCCCACAAGACCTGAAGTGGCAAATTGGCAATGGGCCGGCCAAATTAGACCCTTCGGAGTAGAGCCATAATCTTCCGATTTGAATTAGAAAGGCCAAGGATTGAGCTCATTCATGTGGAATTAAAAGAACCCTTATCCATGAGGGGACTGCTGTTACTTATAGACTGATCATGGTGTGAGAGGAATTCCAAGTACAATAACTACATTCATGTTTCGTTTAAAAGTTTATTTCGTTTTAAAGGTCTGCAAAATAAAAAGTTTCAATGTGAAAACATCCCCCAATTTAGATTGAAAAAGTGTTCAGTTATGTCCTCACACTCGCTCTATTAAACCCTTTGCCCTTCAGTGGAGCTGCAATGTTGTTTTGTTTTCACTGGAAAACGAATTTCTCATACATTTGAATCAACAACGCACGAATTATGTCCTAAATTGTTCACTTTTAGTTTAGAACTGGAGTTACAGCAAATAACCACAAAAGTTGTAATGTAAACAGCTTTTTTGGTGGCCTTTTATTGTTAATTTTTAGGGTTCCGTGCGCCCTGTGTTGTAAGCCGAATTGAATAACATACTGACTACGCTAAAGGCGAACATGAAAATAATATTCACATTCTCTGAAAACATTCTTAGAATCCAGATTGTGTAAAAGCTAGTCCATAAGTAACGAAACAAACCCGTTTAAATATGCAGCTTTGCTTGTTTAGAAAACATAATTTATGATCGGGCAGGCTCGGCCTTCTTCGGCACGTTTTAATCTTAGCAGCAACACCCTGCATACTTACACGCGTTTTGAACATGCAGGTTAATCAGAGAAATAGGCTAATGCAGGCTGGCGGTGCAGGTGACCCTGTTCCGAAACAGGTCACACCACACATGGTGCAATGCGGTCGGGGGAACAGGACACAACCCGCAGATTTACTATACACACGCCTAGATATGAAAAGGCTATGAAATATTTCAATACGCTGCCAAAAATAGAACCAAGGCGCTTCTGGGAATATTCTAAAAGTACTCCCGGACTTACCGATGAAACTGTTATCCGTGAAGAAGTTCGTAACTCGAAATCCCTTGGAATAATTTGTTTCTCAAGACCCATTGATATCGTCAGGAAAATTTTACGTTAATCATTAAAATTACAAACTCTTGGAAATGTTATTTATTATAAAAACCTTGCCTGACTTGTGAAGGATCTGTTGCTGTAAAGTTATAATAAACCTGTCACGCCCATCGTCTCTTTTACCTGGACATGTCATAAAAATTCCTCACGTTCCAGAAAAACGTGAAGTGGGTCCTTCAAAGCAAAAACCAATATTACCTGCTGTGAGCCTGGGACTGAGAATACAAAGTACAAAGTGATAGGCTCGGGAGCCGGGGTACCAGGAGTTTGGTCTGAGATGAAGGATTACTGCGCAGTTGACGGACTAATTAGTTAATTATCATCACGAAACCTCCCCATTCGTTTATTTGTCCTTCATTTAGTACCGTCCCTCGTGACGCGTCACTGTACTTGCTGATATCGAAATACTAATTCAAAGCTTATTGTTTGTACTGAAACTGGTTACCCATTAATTTATACGAAACCTGTTATTACTCCCATGTTACGAAGTTTGAAAATTTCAGGTTTACTGAACACAAAAGTTTACCTTATAAGTCCAAACTTTTGTAATTTTAAAGTGTTTCTGTGGACTTAGTGTAAAACACAGTGACATTTTGGGCCCCGTGGGCGAACTTCAACGGTTCATTGCGAAAAGGCCACAAGTGCTCTTTGTTCTCATAGGTCGTCGAAACAATAGGCAGGTTGACGCCATTGTCAGACGTGTCCGAGAATTTTTCGACGTTTGTAAATTCCCGACGTTAAAATATTTTTGAGGCAAAGTTATTTTTGACAAGGAATCACCTTTTTTTTTTACTCTGAATTTTTTCCCCTCAAAGCTTTAAAGTGTGTTCTAAGCGTCGCGAAGCACACCATAAATCCATAGGGGTCCTTTTGTTTTCGCAGAAATGATCATGTTTCAATATTAAACGTCGTCTGTGAATACCTTTAACCGCCTTATTATTATCTTCTATATATTATAGGAGAAAATAGAAGA
Source organism: Omphaloscelis lunosa (assembly GCA_916610215.1). NCBI lineage: Eukaryota > Metazoa > Arthropoda > Insecta > Lepidoptera > Noctuidae > Omphaloscelis > Omphaloscelis lunosa. The sequence continues at coordinate 22,067,685 of OU744246.1, forward strand.
GAAGAGTGGGGGATTAGACCTACGCGCGGCTGGGTAGTATAAAAGGCAGTGCAGACCAATGCTCGCCCTTTTTCTGCTCCGAGCCGCCGTTGGTGTAAGACCTTTCCAATTTGTTATTTTGGTGCCATACTATTTTTCTTATTTGTTTTGATTTTATTTTCTTTGTAAAAAAATCTATTAAAAATTGTGTTCATTTGTTTCTATTTTTTTTAACGGCTTTCGTTTCGAATCGCTAAGATCAGAAGTGGGATCAGAACCAACTAGTTCTGTCCTATCGGCTGTTCTGTTTTTATTGATTTGAAACGATAGGATCGGGAATAAATAGAAGGAAATGTCCGATCGTAATCGTCATCGAAGTCGCTACGATCGCGATTCTCGCGAGCATAAGCGATCTCGTCGCCGTAGTGGATATCGCGACTATACTCCAGAAGGTAGCCTGAGGCGCGAGATGGATGCGATGTTGGCCCGCCTTAAAGTATTAGAAAACCAGCCGGCTAACGTGCAAAATACAACATCGCCAGTGCGCGCTTCGTCGCCGCCATCTCGGCGCCAGCCGCCTACCTCAGTGAATCGTCGGGGAACTTCGGTCTCTCTCGATCGTTCTGCGTCAAGCTTACGTGGCGCCGACCGTTCCGGGACGCCGGAATTGCCGCCGCCTGCGCCGGATGAGTCGCATGTGGATAGAACGGGGGATGTTTCCGAACGTGTGGCTAGTGAGATTAACGCGCCGTCTACCGTCACTGATCGGATTGTAGATGCCATTCGCTCGATAAATACGGTAGTGAGGTCAAATCATTTTTATATCTCGAACTTTGACCCCGGTCTACACAATATTGATGACTGGTGCGCGGAGGTGGACCGCGCGAAAAATCTTAACAACTGGACTGACCATGAGTGCCTATCGCGAATCGGAAATTGCCTAAAGGGAGACTCACGTACGTGGCTGAATGAGTGGGTGACTAGTGATCGGAGCTGGAGTAATTTTAAGAGGGAGTTTAAACCTTTGTGTCCAAAAACTCCTGATGTTGCGAATATTTTGTACGATGTAATGAGTACTAACTCTGATAGTTACCCTACTTACGCCGATTACGCTCGTCGCTCACTACTTCGTCTTCGTATAGTTCGGGGGCTCAGTGATGAGTTAATATCGGCGATTGTGATACGCGGCATCACTGACCCACAGATAAGAGCATCGGCAACTAACGCTAAGCTGTTGCCGAACGATTTGGTTGAGTTTTTCTCAATATACGTAAAGTCTAGCACGCCTAAAAATAGTTCTACTCGTGTTACTACCCCTCAAAATTTATCCGCCAGTAAACATAAAATCAATCCAAATGTAAACTCGCGAAAACGACGGTTTGATGACGGAAAATGTTTTGTGTGCGGCCAGTCGGGTCACAGACAGGCGAACTGTAATAAAAAACCTAAGGTCGATCAAGCTCCTTCTATTTCTAACGCTGACTCGTCAAACTCTAAGCCTGCTTTTGTCCCGACTAAGCCCGAACAATGTGCATTTTGCAAAAAAACAGGCCACAAAATTGAAACTTGTTTTGCCAAACAAAAATCTGAGTCACGAGATAGGAACGAAGTTAATCTATGTCGAGAAAATCAAACTACCCGCAACAATGATATTATTGTAGCCGTCATTCAAGGGGTACCGGTAGACGTTTTGATTGACAGTGGTTCAACGATATCTCTTGTTTCGTCATCGGTGGTAAAGCATTTCAATTGCGCACACAAGCCAGCGTTCCGCGTATTGAAGGGACTGGGGAGTCAGGAACTCGAAAGCACTTCTTATGTGACGTTACCTATTGAATTCGATGGCATTACACTCGAGGTCGATTTATTTATTATGGCTTCCGAATTCATGAACACCCCGATTATTGTAGGAACAGACGTCCTTAATAGAGAAGGTGTTCGGTATATTCGCACGCGTGACTCTCAAACACTTGAAAGAGAGACAATCGATCCAAGTCGGGTGATGATCGTTCAGTCTGATCCGTCGATTCCTATTAACACGCCTCTCGTTGATGATCAATTGCAACAGTTGTTGGCAATTATAAATGAATTCTCGCAGCACTTTATATCTGGTACGGCCACAAGCACTGTAAATACGGGTAGTATGACGATCAGACTGAACAACAACACTCCGGTCAATTACCGACCCTATCGACTTTCGCACAGCGAGACACTACGTGTTCGCGACATAATTAAAGATTTGTTGGACAAGGAAATCATTCAAGAGTCGGAGTCTGATTACGCGAGCCCGATCCTTCTTGTCAAGAAGAAGGATGGGTCGGACCGAATGTGCGTCGATTACCGAAAATTGAATGATGTCACTATGAAGGACCGGTTCCCTCTCCCTCGAATTGATGACCACATAGACCGTTTAGGCCAAAACAAGTATTTTACGAGCCTCGACATGGCAACAGGGTTTCATCAGATTCCGGTAGAAAAAGAGTCTGTCCCTCTCACTGGTTTTGTTACGCCCGAGGGGCATTACGAATATTTAAAGATGCCCTACGGCCTGGCGAACGCCCCAGTCGTATATCAGCGGATAATAGGAAAGACCCTTCGCGAATTTATTGAGTCTGGTGAGATCCTGGTGTATATCGATGACGTGTTGATCTTAAGCAAAACTATAGACCACGGATTTGTTCTCTTGCGCAAGGTACTCACGACCTTGACGAATGCTGGATTTTCCTTAAATTTGAAAAAATGTTCTTTCCTTGCAACGGAAATCGAGTATTTAGGTCGCAACATTTGTGAAGGTCAGGTGCGGCCGAGTCATAGTAAAGTTAAAGCCTTGACAGATGCTCCCGAACCAAAGGACGTAAAGCAGGTACGCCAATTTATGGGCTTAGCCAGCTATTTTCGCCGGTATGTACCTGGCTTTGCTCAGAAGACTGCTCGTATTGCGGTCTTGACGCGAAAAGGGGTCGATTTTAAGTGGGGACCGGAGCAGCAGGCTGCTCGAAAGGAGATCATTGATTGCTTGACCAGTGAACCGGTGCTTGCAGTCTATGATCCTTCTTTGCCGACCGAGGTCCACACAGACGCCAGCTCTATTGGCTATGGAGCTGTGCTGATGCAGGTGCACGAGGAGGGTCATAAACGAGTGGTTGCTTACTATAGCAAGCTGACGCAAGGAGCTGAAAGTAAGTACCACTCGTACGAACTTGAGACCCTCGCCGTGGTCAAAGCCCTGCAACACTTCAGGCATTATCTTGTGGGTCTACACTTCACCGTAGTCACCGACTGCAACGCGATGAAACTTACAAAGAGCAAGAAGGATTTGCTCCCTCGTGTGGCACGGTGGTGGGTATACCTACAGGATTTTGACTTTCGCCTTGAGTACCGTAAGGGATCACTCATGTCGCACGCCGACTATCTAAGTCGGAACCCTGTCAATGTGTGCACGGTTCAAAAACCACAAAACTGGGCACAGGTTGCGCAGGCTGCCGATGAAGAGACTCGGACTCTCATCCAAAAACTGACTGACGGACAATTAGACACTAGTCGTTATGTCGTCAAAAACGATCTCTTGTATGCGAAGTATTCACCCACTGGGGAGCCTTCCCGCCTTCTTTGCTACATCCCAAGGGGGCATCGACTCAGCTTACTTCGTGTATTCCACGATGAGCACGACCATCTGGGGGTTGACAAGACTGTTGATTTGATCACAAAACACTTCTGGTTCCCGGGGATAAGGGGTTTTGTCCAAAAATACATCGCGCATTGCATAGTGTGTATTTCCCACAAAAAGGTGCCTCGAGCCCCATTACAACCCATCCATTCATGGGAAAAACCAGAACTTCCCTTTGAGACAATCCATATGGATGTACTAGGCCCGCTTCCAGAAGCCGATGGCTATCGTTTCGTTCTCATCGTTATCGATGCCTTTTCAAAGTACTGCCTTCTTTACCCAATGTATCGACAAGATACTAACGAACTGAAACGTAATTTTACAAACACAATCTCGCTGTTTGGCGCTCCCAAATTAATTGTTGCTGACAGGGGTCGCATGTTCCAAAGCACGGACTTTCTTGACTGGGCTAAGTCAATGGGTTGTGATACACACTTGATTACGCCGGAGATGCATCAATCCAACGGACAAGTCGAGCGCTACTGCCGGACAGTGCTTAATATGGTCCGCATCGAGGCAAACTATCGGCAGCAAAGGTGGCCCAGCGTCATGTGGAAGATTCAGCTGGTACTTAATATCACCAAGCACAGGACCACCCAATACTCAGCCCTCAACTTGTTGGTGGGTATCGACGCGGCGACGCCTCTCATCCGAAGTCTGGTGCGCGACGTAGCCTTGGAAGGTTCCAGTCCTAACAGGGAAGCATTGCGTGAGATGAGCAGGCAAAGAACTTCAGAGCGTCTCAGGCAGAATCAGCAAAGTCAAGATGCTTATGTGAACCAAGGGAGAAAACCACCCCGCGATTACGAACTAAACTCTTTAGTTTTTGTCAGAAAACAGGCTCAGTCAACCGGGAAGCTGGACTCCGGCATGCGTGGCCCGTACCGTGTCACGAAGGTACTGCCACATGGGCGCTACGACCTACGACTTCTGGCTGGGTCATACGGAAAGTCGACTCAGGCCGCGGCAGAGTACATGGTGCCGTGGCGCGGGGAGTGGACTCCTGAAGTGTGTGCTGCTTATTTTGAAGGTAAGCAGCTTGACCGTCTGTATAGACATGTTGCAAACTGTCTTACAGATGTGTCCCCAGAAATAGCGAACGTCGTGCTTCCTTTCTGGTTATGCAATGGTCAGGTTACGCTAACGTCGTGCCTCTATCCTAACTATTGTGGGCAGATATGCGAACGTCGTGCCTCTATCTTGCCAGGGATAAAGATATGCGAACGTAGTGCCTCTATCTTCCCAGATTAAGTTATGCGAACGTAGTGCCTATGACTTATTCATGTGTGTTACGATGTTTCTTGTGTTATGCCACTTAACAAGATGTAATTTTATTGTGTTGAAGGCGCAGACATGGACAACGAGGAGTCCTCTCCTGTAACCGCAGGAACTGAGACGATGAGACCTGCCGAGCCGTTCCCCAGTACTTCAGCTGCCGCTTTATCTGAAGATCCACCAACCGGTACTCCCGACGTGTGCAGGACTGACGAGCCGCAAGCCCAAGTTCTGCCTGAGGTTGACTCTGGACCTGGACTCTCCATGCCGCTGCTGGAGTCTGATCTACGCAGCTAGATGGGAGCCCGAGGACGGTCTCCTGTCAGGAGAGGCCGTATAGGAGAAAATAGAAGAGAAGAGTGGGGGATTAGACCTACGCGCGGCTGGGTAGTATAAAAGGCAGTGCAGACCAATGCTCGCCCTTTTTCTGCTCCGAGCCGCCGTTGGTGTAAGACCTTTCCAATTTGTTATTTTGGTGCCATACTATTTTTCTTATTTGTTTTGATTTTATTTTCTTTGTAAAAAAATCTATTAAAAATTGTGTTCATTTGTTTCTATTTTTTTTAACGGCTTTCGTTTCGAATCGCTAAGAATATATTATATCTATAAAAGGAAAGGGTGACTGACTGACTGATCTATCAACGCACAGTTCAAACCACTGAACGGATTGGGCTGAAATTTGGCACACAGGTAGATATTATGACGTAGGCATCCACTAAGAAAGGATTTTTGGGAATTCGAACTTTCAGGGTGAAAAGGGGGGATTTTGTTTGTATGAAAAATGTTATTTCTTGAGTTAATAAACTTGAAACTTGGCACGAATACTTATCTGTGTAAATTATAAAGTTTTCAATTTTTTTTTGTTTTTCTAAACGACCCTCTAAAGGAGAATTGACACCCCCGTGTCAAAGTTTGTATGGAAGAATGTTAACGCGCGGTCTGATTAACTCGAAACTCAGTATTTATACTTAAAACTAAAAATGAATAAAACCGTATATCAAGGTTGTTCATTTTTACATGGGACGATTTTACTGTGTGGCTTGATTAACTTGAAAATTGGTATAAATAATCTATACGTAAAATAATGGAAACGTCAGAATAGACTTTTCAAAAATTATTATCACGCTTTTTGTTATGGGGGATGAGCAATTTTGCATTATGTTCGATTTTTTTTTCTATAGTTTACCGCAAATTGTCAAAAGACTAGCCAAAAGGTTAGAATATTGCGGATAGTTATGGATTTAACCTTTTAAAAGATTATCATCACGCTATACCTTTATGGAGCTAAGCAGTCAATCGTGACATATACAGGGTGGATTTTGAGATGGGGCAATAAGGACAGGTACCTTAACCGTTGTCGCTACAAAAAAACGGTCTTAGGTGACTCCTTAACTTTTTGAAACATTTTGATGTGCATTCTCAGGTTTAGAAAAAATAGTACAGTCAGCAAGAAAATGTCCAATGTTCACAAAACATTTTTTAATGCCAGTCGATCCTATTTCTTATTACTAGGGTCAAAAACTATATCGGGTCAACTGAAGTTTGAGTACGAGAATGTCTGTCTGAAACCTTTTCACGCCTAAGCCACTGAACGGATTCCGATAAAATTTGGCAAGGAGATAAATGGCATCCAAGCGAAGGACATAGGTTACTTTTTGCCTCAAAAATAATCCTAAAGAGGGTGATATAGGGGATAAAAGTTTGCATGGGAAACGAAAGGATCGGAGATCGGAAAGCATTTCTCAAGTTAGGGATATAAAAAAATATGTTATGCTTTTGGTAAGAAATAAAATGTATCATGTCTTCCAGCGTTTTTGTAAAATCTTCCTCCAAAGTGGTAAAATAGGGGATGATTTTAAAATTAACATGCAATATTGAATTTTTTGTGTTCTTCTTTTCAAGAGATTTAAAGGGATTGGAAATACAGTCATAGGCCGTATCTTGAAGTAACATTTAGTCTTTATTTCGTTAAATTCGGCCAACTCGGTCAAAAGTTATTACAATAAATTGAAAGTGATAAAATAGCCTTTCTAACATGTAGTAAATTTTAAAAAAACCTGACGAGTGTGAGTACGACTCACGCCCTGAGGGCTCGTCTCAAAGCGTGGTCGCTCGGCTGCGAATTTCCAATTCCGGATTGAAGGGCAAACTAAAGTTTTCAGTTGAAAAAACAAGTTTTAATAGGACGTTAACTTGAAAGATTGATTTTATTTACAGCTACAATGGACCGTAGATTTGTTTTTGATATCTTTTTCAACTTGATACCTCCGCGCGTTCCTGAGAAAACGGTTCTTGACAGATAACGAAGTCATCATGTATGGGTTTGAATTTTTAATTTTGAGGTACGAAACCCGAAATAAGATTATTTGAATTTATTATCTATCTATTATTTCGACGGAAAACATCGTGAGGAAACCGGCATACCTGAGAGATATTTCTCGATGGTATGTGAAGTCAAGTCAGCGGTCCATGGACGGCTTTAAAAATCTGACACCACGTTAGTCACTAACCACACAAAAAAAAAGAAGAAGATCTACCTATCTGTGTGTCTTACCGTTTCATGCCGTAACGGCTGAACAGATTTAGATGAAATGCATGCGGATAGGCCATGATCTGGGTTAGGACACAGGATACTATGAATCTCGGTAGTACGTTCCTGTGGGATAATTCCGACATTTACGCGGGCGAAGCCGCAGGCAAAAGCTAGTAATCAATAAAATAATAGCTCACATGTAAGTACTCAATTGCCGACCCTGAAGTAAAACAATTAAGACTGCGTGAGTGGCAGAGGTCGACTTAATTAGGATTTGGGACGATACTGCGACGATGTAAATCTCGGAGTAGACCGAGTGCCTTGTTAATGTGACGCCAATTACAATCCTAATGTAATTATGTTATGTAATATGCGAGATGTATTTATACAGAGGCAATCTTGTCACCTGCGGTGATGGATATGCTGTTTTGACTACCTTGATGTAGGTCGTGGAAAAGTGTAACTGCCACTAAACAATATTTTGACTTTTGACAACTACTTTTCAATCTTAGTCTTGCTATGTTAATTGGTTTAGTTAAATAAATCAAAAATCCCTTTTACCCTAAAAAGAAGAAAAGGCTTTCTAAGGCTAAAAACAAATAAATAATCAAGTTCTTATGTTCACCGTAGTCTTCAGTACCTAATTCTAATTATACCTGACCTTTAGTTTCGCTATTCTAACCTTTTCCAAAAGTAACAAGCATACGAAACTATGTAACAGCGCTGATATAATATACCTAATACTAATACCATAGAATTAATAAGCCTAATACAATAACCGACAGTTTAATGTATTATATTCACATCTGTATATATATAAATACAAGAAGAGCTCTTTGCACGGCCTCCTGGCACGACCATTGTCCACCAATCAGCGGTGTCTGCAGATCGACGATTTAGCACTTGAAGCATCCGCTGCAGATGAACGAACGTCCATTATACTCGTTTCCTATTTCAGTAGATAGAAAAGAACCAATTAGAGACGCTCTGGGAGTTCGGCTTATTCGTATGTGCGTAGGTCAGGTGACAAGTCACTGCTTGGAAATAAATTAAATATCTCTGTGCTGTAGTAGTTCAAATCGCTGTGAAGTGGTGAGAGATCATTTGTTTTCCGAGGGTTTAGTGATAGGTGATCTGGTGTGGCAGCGTCATAGCAACTAGAATATTGGTAGAAGAGTGCTATTAGTATAGTATTAAGATGTGTGTTGTGTTGTTCCAGCATGAGGTCACGGCGGTGGTGTGGTGTCCGCATGGAAGCCCGGCGGCCTGCTGACCACGCGCTGCACACGTTGCGTGCGCAGTTCCGCCGCGCCCTGCCGGAATGGACCGCGCGCGCCTCTCGCCGCCGCCGGACTGCGCGAACCATCGGCCGCTCCAAGGAGGACCCCGCGAAACCATCGATACCGCAGCCCCGCCCGCGGAGGCCTTAAACGAACCAGAGACTCCGCGGCCCGCGCCGCGCGCGTTAGCTTCTATCCCTGAGAGCGAGCCTCTGCTCCGCGATCCGCTCAGTGTCAGTGCTATCAGTGAGAATGTTCTGCGCAAGCACAATGGGCGGCCGCTGCACGTGCAGTTCGACGAGCAGTCGCCACCCGCGCCAGCCTCGCTGTCGTCCAGCAGCTCCAGCTCGTCTGATGACGAGGACGTATCAATCGCCGAGGCGCGCCCGCCCGATGGCGGCTGGGGCTGGGTCGTCGTGTTCGCCTCGTTCATGGTCAACCTCATCGCCGATGGAATCACCTTCAGTTTCGGTGTCTTCTTCCCACACTTTCTGGAGTATTTCGGCGAGAGCAAAGGCAAGACGGCTTGGATCGCCGGCATCTTCATGGCGATGCCGCTGCTGTCTGGCCCCATTGCCAGCTTCCTTACGGATAGATACGGTTGTCGGCGGGTGACGATTTTCGGCTCGATCCTAGCCGCCATAGGATTCGTCATTTCCGCCTTCGTAGATAATATGGAGACATTGTTTTTGACGTTCGGCATAATGGCCGGATTCGGATTAAGTCTCTGTTACGTGGCAGCGGTAGTTATAGTCGCGTATTACTTTGAGAAGAAACGTTCTTTAGCTACCGGAATTTCGGTCTGCGGTAGCGGCATCGGCACATTCGTGTTCGCACCCCTGACCTATGTATTATTAGATGAATATGGGTGGCGAGGCACCACGTTAATATTAGCTGGTTTATTTCTAAATATGGCGGTGTGTGGACTGTTGTTCAGAGACTTGCCGTGGACGACCACGATGAATGAAGAGAGGGCGAAAGAGAGGAAACGGAAAAGAGAAAAGAAACGGTTACATCGGTTGAAACGTTATCTAGCGGCTCAAGCGGCGTCGGCGGATAGCGTTTCGGACACTAAAAGTAGTCCTGCGGGCTCGACGAAAGGGAACGAGTCCACGGATATAGAGACTGTGACATCACCGATCGTGCCGCAGTTTAGTTCGTTAGTAGACCTACCGACGTTTATGACAGGCGGGGAAGGTGTGTCGCTTGAGGTGTTCGAACTGATGTCGAACAGGGGTCGGGCGTACGCGATTCTCGCGCAGAACTATCCCGGAGTCATGTTACCTTCACGGAGCTTTAGTGACAGTGGGCGGCTGCACGAACAGTCGCGGCTGCACGAACACTCGCCGCCGCGCGCGCTCATGTCGCCGGACGCGGCGTCGCCGGGAGTCCTATCACCTACCACACCACGGGTGCCGGAACCGAGCTCAGCACCTATCAACGACAAGGCGGCCCTGTCTCTATGGTTACGGCGCCAGGCCGCGACAGGCTCCACCAAAAAGCCGCCGGCCTTCCTCAAGGACTTGCGCGTGCATCGCCACTCGCTCACATACAGAGGCGCCATGCTGAACATCAATCGGTACCGGCTCAGGGCGTCCTCTTGTCCCAATATCTTCAGGAATTCCATGACGACCATTGCTAAAGAAAAGGTGAGGATTTTCATAAGTATACTATGTTCTCATTCTTTATTTTTAGATACAAAACTATCGTGTTCAAAGTACAAAACGAGACACTGGTGTTCAGAAAAGTTCGCTTCTTGAAAATCTGATCTCGTGCACGCACCTCGCTCATGTTTACGATGTGAGAGTCAGCAGATGCACGGAACTCTGCGTTATTTTGTGTTCAACTCTAAGGTTCAACTCGATTTTTTTTTTTCGGGATCTAATTTAGCGTTAGTAAGTCGCAAACAGCAATATTTATAAAATGCGACCTAATTTCCGCTAAACAGACCAGTTGCGAAATTATGGCACCAATAGGAAGAGTTCCAGCAGTGGTACCGAAAAATAAGCCAACTTAGCCACACGATATTATGTTAAACAATGTTAAATAACGCCAACCTTCCATATTCTTTCAGGGCCAATGGTACGCCGGTCTCTGGGACTTCTGGGATCTCGTAGTGGATGTCCTGGATTTCTCCCACTTCTCGAACCCAGCCTTCCTAATCTTCGCAGTGTCCAACTTTCTGTTGTACATGTGGTATGACGTGCCCTATGTGTACATCGCTGACAGTGGCATGAGCATGGGCTTCAACGAGTCGCAGTCGAGTATGCTGATCTCGATTATTGGGATACTGAATATGTTTGGCGAGGTGAGTTTGATGTTCTTTTTGCTATTGCACCCAGGACTAAGAGCTCTGGCTATAGTTGGAGTACAGCTGCAATAAATCCTTGTAGCTAAAATTGAGAACTACAGCGAAGAATACAAAATCAATATAAGATTAATGTAATGTCTAATGTTCTTACATGTTTAGACTATCCAACGCAGTTTTTGGTTTCTCTAGGTAAGGCACATACGTATTAGACTTACACATAATTAAACGACCAAATCATACTGTAACTTGATCCATCATCTAAACTAATAAGGTAAAATTGTTTGTTTGATCCGATTATCACTTTAACTATAGGTTTTTTTCTATGAAAAACCAATTGAAAGGTTAACCAAATGTTAGAGTCCTTTAAAAACAGCTGGTATCTCTCTTTATGTATCACCGATATAAGCCGACGTACGCACGGACGTAATAAAATCGCGGCGGGATTTTATCGCGCACTGGATTTTCAACTCTCGGTGTTAAGTCGAGCGTTGAGAATCCAACGCGCTAGGACTTACTCTCGTCCCAGTGTGTTGAAAAAACACACTGTTGGATTTTCAATTCTCGGCGCTAAGCAGAGCGTTGAAAATCCAGTGCACGAAAAAAAAAATAGCTGCGATTTTATTACGTCCGTGCGACGTACTCCCTTTTGTAATGAAGATAGTAGGTATCACTACTATCTCCATTACAAAAGGGAGTTGTTACCGGCACATAGTAATATATACCTGTGACACTCACACTATCAGCCCTTATCAGCAACAGGCATTGTTTAACTTGACCCATTTAAATCATCTCCCCTTCAGCTGATAACGGCGAAACGTACAGATTGTTACGCAATTAGTATTTGCATTATGTGGAGATTGTGGAAATTAACATAAATAAGAAATACTTCTTCATTCAGGATTGGTAACTTAAAAGACCAGCCAAGAGCGTGTCAGACCACGCACAATGAAGGGCTCCGTAGTTGGGATGAATTAATCTCAAAAACAAACTTAATACTCTAGTTAATAAACATGTTCTCCCATACATTGAAATACGTCACGGTCAATTCTCCAACTGCAAATGAAAGTTTGTATTCGCAAATAAATATTTTTTTGTGTGATAAAACTATAAATTAACGATTTTCGATTAACTTTTTCCTTTACGTGTGCTGTGAGACCTAGCTGCCTGCCAAATTGATTCTAGGTCAACGGGAAGTACCCTATAGGTTTTGATTAATTTGTGAGTGTCAAAATATGTCGCGTAAATGGCCGTACGTATTTTACATTAATTTCAAATTAATGTTTTAAGGTATTGTCAGCATTAGGAAATGGTAGTCAATATAGGAATAAGAAAATACCTTGTTCCGCAATACCCCAGTAAAGAGAGTAAGGCAACATTGATGAGATCTACAATCAAACGAGATCTGATCTATCTATTATTCTAACAAGAAGAACATTGATTCTGAACCTTTTTTACCTCTTCATTCACGAATCAATTTCATCATTCCAGATCCTACTGGGCTGGGTGGGAGACTTCCAGTGGGTGAATGCCAGCATAGTTTACGCTGCTTGCATGGTAGCCTGTGGCATGGTAACAGTGATCATGCCTCTACTCGGGACCTACGTCACGCTCGCCTCAGCTTCGGGCGCCTTCGGTGCGTGCATCGCGGCGAACTACTCGTTAACCAGCATCATACTGGTGCAACAGATCACGCTGGAGAAGTTTACGAACGCTTATGGACTGCTGCTGCTGATTCAGGGAGTTGCGAACTTGATTGGACCGCCTTTGGCAGGTTAGTTTTAATTTTTATGTAATTGGGTGCTCGATTGAGGATTTAATCAACACTTGATATTTATCAGAAGAATGTTTTACAATTTTTTTTTTTTAATAAAAGATATTTGCACGCTTAGCATGACCACAGTAGAACTGAGTTTTGTCGACGGAAGACTTAGAAAACCTGTTTCTGTGGTTTTCATGCTTCGCGTGCTGACGTTGGTGAAATCAGCCCTAGCCTTACTAATAGTTGCAATACCATGAAACAGATTTTTAACAGAACTATTAAAACAGCTGCGCGTAATTTGAAAATAACTAAAAATGTACGTAAACTTGTTCTGAAGTTCCTAGCCTTTACCCAATTATGTTGGGGTCGGCTTCCAGTCTATCCTAATGCAGCTGAATACCAGTATTTTACATGGAGCGACTGCGTATCTGACCTCCACAACCCAGTAACTGGGTAATACGATGGCAGGACTGGATATCAGATTTTCGGGCTTCGATCTACTCGTAACGACTGTCAAAGATATATAAATGACAGGCCGGGACCAACGGCCTAACATGCTTTCGGAGGCACCGAGGGGTCTCGATATGTCTCGATATCCACGGGCCGACCTTGGCGTAGCTTAACCTTAGATCGTCCCGTGCGGCTGTCATTATTTAGCCACGAGCCCCTCTTGTCAACTTAAACAATTAATTTTATTTATTTGTATTCAATTTTAATTATCAGTCGCTTAGCACGCCTGCTTTCTCCGAAGGCTCAGACGGGAGATCATGGTCACTTATCAGAAACATTACTGACTCCGATTTAATGAAAACTATCTCCTTTCTAGGTTGGGTATACGACGTCACAGGATCCTACGACCTCTCCTTCTACCTGGCGGGAGTGTTCATCGGCGTGTCCGGCTTAGTCTTGTTCGTAACTCCGCTCATCCGCCTCGTGAAGTACTGCGCGCGCAAACCAGCGCCGACGGAACCACTCGAGGACAAACCCAATGGGGAAGTCAAGCAGCAGAATGGGAAACTTATGGTGTAGGCGAGATAAGGTGATTGGATTCTGTGCTATGATAAAAATGGCGCGGTCTAGTTAAAAGTAGAAGAGAGCTGTTGATGGGCTAATCTAGCCAAATGAGACAGTATTTAAAGTCGCTTTTTTATTAACAGGTTCACTGTTGCAACAATTAGCATTGACCATAATAATTCGTGGGACTGTGATCCGATTTTTAGTGCGTTAAGACAGTCTGCCAAGCAGAAATAACTAAGTAAAAAATAATGATTGATTTTGTACAATTATCTTCCTCAGTGACGATTATCTTCCGATAATTTTTCACTCCAATATTAAAAATCATATTCTTTTTATTACGTACTTGTTTTATGATCATTTTGTCTTTGTTCGTGGCTTTTTAATCGATTGTTTTTTAATAAATTATGGCACTAAAATAATAAACATTTGAATCTATAATAAGTTGTTTAAAAGAAAAAAGATTCCATAGTAATAAGATTCACAAATGGATCACTATCATCAAGGTACATCTAACCATAGTGTACATAGCTGTTTTAAAAAGCTAATTATACAGCCAGGCAACTATGCTTGAGATACACTGGATAGGCTAAAGACGCAAGGTCATTCCGCTCAATGTTATAACTTCCTTACAATTATAGCGACGTAAGTATTTCTAGTAAATCTACATCCTAGTGTCAACTAAATAAATATCAATATCAATAACAAATTTATGTGAAGAATATTTCTAATGAAACTGAAAATTGTGGTGTTTACTGAATGTTATTTATATAATGGAGGTAGCAATGTGATGTCTAGTTCGGTGGAAAGAATATGAATCGAATTTGTAATTTTGTAGTGGATGTGAAACTCTGCACTAAGGGTTCCGTATCATGAAAGCGATTACCATTACTATTTGGGCCTCATCGAGTGCGGAACCCAATAAAGATACTATATGTATTGTACGTATTGTATTGTACGTGAAATAACAGATCACTGATAACAAAGTTGTGACTTTATAAGCACTTGTAGCAATTAAAATCGAGTTTCTTAGTAATTAGACGTAATTATAAGGATAATTGAAATTGTAAGAATAGCTAAATACCCATTAGATACGTTTTTGCACTGTCAAAGAACGTTTTGAAAAATGAGAATGTTTTGCGTAAATGAGGATTTTATGTTTTGAGTAGAGAGTGCTACAATACCGAATACTAACCGTAAGCTTAATAATACTTGACTCAACAATGTGACGCAGTGTATGAACAGAATATAAACATTTTCAACTATTTTAAATTCCACTTCTAAATCGCGTGATTTAACGTAATATTAATCCAGGTTTAACTTGAAAATCGATAAGGAATTAGAAACTTTAAAATTTATCACCAAAGACTGCCCATGATAGATATCAGAAAATATAGATCTTCCTGAAGGTTTTTTAGAACTGAGAGCCTGAATAGTAAAGTCCTTTGCTCCTATACGTCTTTGAGTCTATGGTTAGCAAAGGTAATTGACTGTTCAGCTTATGCCAATAGTGTATATATCTGTTATTATATTATTTATGCGATATAGTATTGTATTAGCAAATATTTTCAAAATACACGTGGAAAAAAACTTAATAGCGTTAGGAATTTTCTGCGCCCTACAGCTGTAAAATTCTGTGAGAATCGTCTTTATTAGCATCGCATAAATAAATAGTACGAATACCTTTAAATATATTACGGATGTATAATCGAATGATCTTAGTGTATAAGTTATGATTCGAGGAAAAAATTAACTAATTATGTACCAAAAAAATGTTATTGTGTAGCTTTGTTAGCATTTTGTGTAGTCTTAGCTGTTATATTAGAGTTAATAATGCCTTCAAAACGCTAACAATTAGCGACTGTATCACATTAATGAGTAAATCTTTTCAAATTAAAACCGCAGAATGTACCTATATGATACTTACCAGATGCCTTTATAAGACCAGTAACTTTTGTATAATAATGTAGTTCTATATAAAAAACACAAATAAATAATCTTAGTACTTCAGTACTACACTTTTATTGTCCATTTTTACTAATAACGATATTTAGTGCTGTATTTTCTCGCGTCGATTTTTTTTGGAAAGTCACGTTATTTTTTTTTTAGTCTGTCCGTTGATTTTGGCGAGTTTTACTTACTTCACCAGTAACAAAGTAATTTCTTCAATTTTATTAATCGGCACGAGAAAATAATAGCTTTCGAAACTTTGAGCCATAACTTTCCGTCGTGACTTTTAAATAGTATTCAAATCTAACATCTTATTAATAATATCATACTTTTTAATAGCATGACAAACAATTCGAATGCAAATAATTACTAATTGTGAATTATGATATCAATAGAAATTAATTTTCATAAGTTTTAATCGGTATGCCCTTACCAAAATATATGTTGCGTGTGCACAAGTATGTTCTGTTTTTGAGGTAGCTTGCATGTCAGGATATAATTATATTGTTAGAATATCAACGAATATATATTTGGAATCACAGTTTATGACCCCGTTCGCCGTGGGAATGGTTAGTTTAAATTAATAAAAAATATGGTAATGAATGAAAGTGGTTTATAGAAAATGCTTCCCAACGTTAACTGCGATAAGCGTTATTGTTGTTTGCACATCGCAATCAACATGTTTAATATAGTATTTGAACTAAATCTATCCGGTAGTATTTGCGTGATGCCGGAACATACATTGAGCCTAACAGAATATTCAATGTACAGTTTTGACTTCGGCACGATTTTATTAAATGTATATATTTATAGTTTAAAAATAAAACAAGTGTCGATTACTTATTCGTTTGACATTTTGAACTCTATTTCATGTTCAATAACGTAGGTAGATTTTATGTCATTATCACATCTAAACTGACGCATGGACGTTATTCATAAAAGTTAGTACAATTTAACAAGCAAACAATTGTTCCCTACGGTAATAAAACGAATGGCGTGTATCTATAAGTAGTTGTAATAATGTCAATATGTTTATTGTGTGTGAGGTTCGCATGTGGTCGCCGACATGTCAAGTGATTGTACTAAACGGGTATACAAACAAATGTATTATGTATATATCTGATGCACTCAGTTGTGTGTACGTTAGTAAAATTCTTTTTTGAATTTATTTTATTTTTGTTTTATTTTTCTTCTTCACTTCAATCTTCAGCTCTGATCCCTTGTTCTGCTTTAATCTTTTATGTCTTCTTAATTTTGTTGTATTTACAGATAATTTCAAAAGTACATTGTACATGATATCTGCAGTATTCAATTATATTTATTTATAAATTGTCCTTTGTCGCACTCATGCGTTTTATTTTCTTGGTGTGAATCTTATTGTGACAGTTATAAAAAAAGATTTTTTGAATTCCTTGAAAATAATTTCATCATTAAATAAGCAAACTGTGGCTTGACGTATTTATGATCTTGTCTTATCTAAACATGTTTAAAAATAACATTGTGATAATAAAATGAGAATTCCTATGCCTGTGAGTATCGAAGAAATCAAATAAATATTTGTTATTAAGTCTAACGAGTAAAGTAGTATTGAAAAGTAGATGATTGAATATTGAAGAAAGAAAGATTTCCATTTATAAATAAAAATAAAGAAGTCGAATAATTTTCGTGACAATTTACATTAGACATTTTCTATAGAATTCGTCAGAGAGAAAGTTAACCGCAATAATGTAATTTTAAAATGAAAATAATACATGGTCGTATTCTCGGCGGCAGTGGGCAGCGGGCGGCGGCGACAGCGGCGCGTAATGCATAGTTTTATATGGAACTGTCCTCGCGCCGCGGCGCCGCCGCCGGGAACAGTTCCATATAAAACTGTGCATTTGCTCGCTGCCGCCGAGAATACGGCCTAAGCGTTCTTCCATCTTCCATAGTATTTTTGCACTCTCTAGAATATGAGCACAACTTAGAATCGAAACGGTTGTTATGATTAAAGACTAATAATTCTGATACAGTTAATTAAAACAACTCTTAGAATAGCACTAGCCATTTGTTATTATAATCTGCAAAATTATATGATTAAATAATATAACTGATGAAAAGGACGATATTATGCACATTAAGATACTACATAATTAACTAAATATTTGTGATTATAATGACAGTTTACACCAAAATAAGCAATCATTAACTTAATAATTATATTGTAATAAGTCAAATTCGATTAAATATTTATTGTAGAAGTTGTTAATGAACAAAATACCTCATAAAGATAGCATTATATTTTATTGATCGGGGTCTTTTCATATTGGCTATTTTAGACCCTGCTATTAAAGAATTCATTATTATATAATATGATTATTATTAAAGAACATTTTAGCTTGAATTTGTCTTTTATTACTAACCTGTCAATACCTAGGTACTCCTTTCGACATCCTCCAATGCCGCTAGTGTCAACATAGGTACACTTAGTACCTTCAAATGGTATCAGGCTTTCTGGAGTACGACTAAATGAGACTTCCCCTTACTAAACCCTTAGCACATACAAAGAAGCTCCTGTATCTTTGATGTCCAGCATACCTACATTCGCTTTTTTAGTTATGTGTGTTTAAACTAACGGAGTTACATCTTTCTGAACGTGGTCGCACCCATAACATTAAAGGCATGAATGAAACCTCAACAGATACAGCTTGTAGTGTATCTATACAGGGTGGTTCAAATAGTGTCATCATAAAAAAAAACTCATGCCCATCCGAAAATATCCTATATAAATTGGGTCCACCACTCTGTATAGATACACTACAAGCTGTATCTGTTGAGGTTTCATTAACATAAGTATCGCGATTCTTGATAGTTTTCGAGTTATAAAGTTTTTAAAATTTTATGGGAACCGCTTTAAAAAACTCCAATCTTTATTTTTACACGGCTTTCTCACATATTTTTTTTAGTGTGCGTTACCCCAGCCAGAAAATGTCGAAAATCGTCATCTAAGTGCAATAGATCATTAGATATACAGCTTCTGTAATTGGTAAGCAGATTTTTTCATTAATTGATAAAAACAGTTCCGGCTGGAGTAACGTTACCGCAGCCAGATATTTTGTTTTCTTACGGGTCTGTTGAAATAAATGTTATCTAAATAATTAGATATCAAATTTATTTTTCATCTTTATTTTAAGGGCTTTATCGTTGAGCGATAACGTCGCCCTGTAACATCAGCAAAATAACTAAACCTAAAACGCTTTTTAATTCTAACATTACTGTTATTACCTACTACCTACTTATTTTAAAACAAAAAATGCCAACTTGTACATTGTCCTAGCTGGTACAAAGGAAAAGCCAGGACAGCGTTACAGTCTCCAATGTCGTACTTGTTTGTTGGACCAAGTAAATTAAATCGCAAAGCCTCATTCCGTACACACTCCATCAAAACATGTTGCACATCTTCGACTACTACACATTCTTCACAGTTGGGTGACGTATTCTTTTTCATCAGAAAACCAAACATTCTTGCTGGAATGTGACCAGAACGAAGCCTTAATGCCACAACTAAATAACTTCCGCTAAGTATATTTTGACCGATCAATTATACACTGGAAGCTGTGTTGAATGGTCTTGTACCAAATTCCCTTTTCTATTGACCTCTGGTTAAAGTATTCACTTCACACATCTGTACACCGCTGTTTTTATTATTTTTATATAATCTGTATATAAAGGACGAACATTTACAGAAATTCCATCTGTCACGGCTTGGTTCGCCAAAAGGTCCAGTCTTACATTGTCCTGAATCTTTACATGAGATGGGATCCACTGTAAAACAATCGAGATTGACTTTTGATCGAATTTAGATATAGACTCCAAAATCATGTAGGCTATCGGTACTCCTCGCACGGGGAAGTGCACCGAGCCGAAATTTTATAGTACCCTTTTGTACAAAGTTTGGTTTTAATACAGATTTCAAATCGATTAATGGGTTAATTCCGACGTCAATGGGAAGTTTGTTGTAAAAGCGTATACATTGACCCATGAACGAGTTGCCTACTTTGTGGAGACGTGTGCGATGTACAGCAAGGTTGTGTTTATTTCTGGTATTTAAATTATGAATATTAGATATTCAAAAAAAAAAAAAATAAGATACTATTAATGTCCGCAAAGGTTCCTCAGAGAAGAATCCCATATGACATAAGACTATGAAAATAACTAAAATAAACAATCTGGCTGTATCTACGTTAGTTATCTGTCTAACTTTTTTAACAGCATAGGCGGCCTACCGGGGTTTTCTGTTTGAACTTTTTAATTACGTATAGGATACTAATGAAACTTCAGTACCATTTATAGGCAGTAGATAATTACCTATACAGGGTGTTGGGTGCATCGTGTGCCAAATTGAAATGGTCGACTGGGGGGGTCACCTGCTATCCTTTCAGACCCCTAAACACTTCTCATGCCCTGTGGATTTTTTTTCATCGACTTTTTATTGTTATATTAAAAAAATACCCAAATTTTACATTAAAGTACAAATTTAAAAAAAAATGTAAGTCTGAATTTTAATTTTATTTAGCTGTGTATTGTATTACAGTTCTTGGAAATTCAAAATTAGTGACATTAGCCATGTAGTTTTTTTTTTATTTACTCGCAAAGTTTCGGACTTCAAGTAAAGCTGTCCATGTTACAGCTATTCACATGGCTTTAAAAAAAAATACAAAAGCGAGCGGGATCTTCCAACTCCCTCAGAAATTCTCTAGTCTATTCTCTTGCTAGTGATGTGCCATAAAAATCTTTTTACAACTTTGTGAATTCGCTAGAATTGTGAATCGAGTCACAAAATACTAAATTTCAAATTATGATTTAAAAAATTATTTTTTCTTAAATGATACCAGAAAAACTCATTAAATCTGTTATCTCACTCTTATAAGGTAAAATCTGTCTCGTATCTCTCTTTTGGGGGGGAGGGGGTTTACTAGAAATAAAAAATAATTGCATTTTTAACATTTATTTAATAATTTTTACATATTCTGCCCAAACTGTTGGCCGCTATTGCGAATGCAGGCCCGACATCTATTTCGTATTTCCACAGTTGGTGTACGAAGTCGTATTTCCTCCTTTATTTTACTGAACGCCGTTTCAATGCGTTGAAGTAGTACCTCCCTAGTCGGAACCTTCGTGGCGTATACCAGCTCTTTGGCACGTCCCCAGACATAAAAGTCTAGCGGAGTTAGGTCTGGGGAACGTATACGTATACGCCTTGCCATAGGGCCATCGCGACCAATCCACGCATTGGGGAACACATCGTCGAGATATTCCCTCACAGTCAAACGCCAATGCGCCCGCGCAAAAAGACAGAAATCTTTTCAAAGGAGGTTTAGTGTAAACGTTTGGGCAGTAGTGACTGGGAATCAGGTAGTTACCTGCCCGATAACCTCAATGGCGATAACTATTTGGAGTTCCTTCAAAACGACCTGCCCGAATTAGTGTCCGAGGTGCCCGTATTTAATGAAAATGTGCCCAAAGTATTCCAGCATGACGGCTGTCCCGCGCATTGGTGTTTGACTGTGAGGGAATATCTCGACGATGTGTTCCCCAATGCGTGGATTGGTCGCGATGGCCCTATTGCAAGGCCGGCACGTTCCTCAGACCTAACTCCGCTAGACTTTTATGTCTGGGGACATGCCAAAGAGCTGGTATACGCCACGGAGGTTCCGACTAGGGAGGTACTACTTCAACGCATTGAAAAGGCGTTCAATAAAATAAAGGAGGAAATACGACTTCGTACAACAACTGTGGAAATACGAAATAGATGTCGGGCCTACATTCGCAATAGCGGCCAACAGTTTGGGCAGAATATGTAAAAATTATTAAATAAATGTTAAAAATGCAATTATTTTTTATTTTTAGTAAACCCTCTCCCCCTCAAAAGAGAGATACGAGACAGATTTTACCTTATAAGAGAGAGATAACAGATTTAATGAGTTTTTGAGGTATCATTTAAGCAAAAATAATTTTTTAAATCATAATTTGAAATTTAGTATTTTGTGACTCGATTCACAATTCTAGCGAATTCACAAAGTTGTAAAAAGATTTTTATGGCATGTGGCACAGCACTAGCAAGAGAATAGACTAGAGAATTTCTGAGGAAGTTGGAAGATCCCGCTCGCTTTTGTATTTTTTTTTTAAAGCCATGTAAATAGCTGTAACATGGACAGCTTTAATTGAAGTCCGAAACTTTGCGAGTAAATAAAAAAAAAAACTACATGGCTAATGTCACTAATTTTGAATTTTAAAGAACTGTAATACAATACACAGCTAAATAAAATTAAAATTCAGAGTCTACGACTTACACTTTTTTTTTTATTTGTCGTTGAATGTAAAATTTGGGTATTTTTTTAATAAAACAATAAAAAGTCGATGAAAAAAAATCCACAGGGCATGAGAAGTGTTTAGGGGTCTGAAAGGATAGCAGGTGACCCCCTCAGTCGACCATTTCAATTTGGCACACGATGCACCAAACACCCTGTATAATAACGTTACAAGTTAGTCTTTGGAGCGCCGATTGGAAGTGTTAGGACCTATTAAAGCATATTTGTATTTACTAAAATAACTTCAAAACGGTGCATTATTGTGGATTATTTTATTGCATAACGAATTATAACTATAAAGCCAGATGTCCTGAAAAACATTTTTTTTATTTAGGCTAGACTTGCATGAATTTTGATGATATCTCGGTAGATAGGTAGGTATGTAGGTTGGTAAGTAGGTAGGTAGGTAGGTAGGTAGGTAGGTAGGGTAGGAATTTTGTATTAATTTTAAAATCCTAAACATGCACATTCATTGATTGGTAGGCGGAACGAAGTTCACCGGGTCAGCTAGTATTTTTATATTATTAAGATAACATTTATTTCAAAAGATCTGGCTGCGGTAACGTTACTCCAGCCGGAACGGTTTTTATCAATTAAAAAACTATCAGCTTACCAAATTAAAAATCTGCTTACCAATTACAGAAACTACAAACTATTTATCTTATATTTACAATTTTCATTGTTATGGAATCTTTCAGACATAAAATAATCATCTTCCAGTAATCTTACTATCATTAATTCAAGGTACTTACAAAATTATCGAAAAGGAGGAATAATTTACGATACCTACAGAGTCGAAATTTCTACATAAAAAAAAAGAACTTGGTTCCCAAGTAGTAGACTAAACCAGTACCATAATTGCATAATACACGATCAATCACAATTTTTTTCGATTTGAAACAGATTGCTAATCCATTGCTTCATAAGTTGGAAATAAATATCTGCTCAAAAACATAAATAACGTAATGAATGATGTTGAACTGTCAAAATGCAACAAATGAGTCAAAATCGTTTACGAAAATAAGTTACGCAATTAGGGTACAGGTAGTATTAAAACGAGCGAGCCTTACAGTAGTCGCATATGATGTGTAACATCTGACATCTTGGCTGACAGTACCAACCTCTCGGAAAATGGGTTGGTAGGAGCCATCTGATGGCCAACTCTAACACCGCGCGCGCTCATTGGTCAAATCAAATAGTGGGTACTTCCCCGGCTTCATGTGACACACTTCCGTCCCTTTTCATGAAATCACTCCCACAGATTGCAGGAAAGCGAGAGGAAAAATGTTACAAAACAAAAAAAAAAAAAATTGAGGTAGTCATAAAAAACACTATCTTATCTCATGCGCAATCAGTAGTGAGGTAGCTGTTATTATCAACTGTCAATCAGCACGAATAGCGGGAGACAGTTGAAAGTGAAGCGATGTCTGCACGAGAGGCTTGGTGGGCTTGGAGGTGATGATGAGCCAGTGTAGTGATATAAATCAGCTTAAATACGGGATTTAACAGGATATACAGCTGATCAGCATTGTAGTCAATTTGCAGTATTGTGACAAGAAGAAGAACCGTTAGCTAGGTAGCTGTCAGTAGTTATGTAGTATTATTATAGGGCTTGCTACAGGGCAGTCAACCTCGTCCCAACAGAGGTGACCTTGGTGGTTTACAACCGTGTACTTGGTGGTTTACGACCAAATTTCAAACAGCTCTGCCTGTCACCAACCAAGGTCACCTCTGTTGGGGACGCGGTTGACTGCCGCCCTTATCTGTCCGTATAGTCTGTTCCAAAACTATCTGATTAAAATATAAACAAATAAATCAGAAAACGTACAGGTTGACATAAAAGAGTCTGATTTGGTGACATTTGGAACTAAATATTTTACTTAAGTAATGCAGACCTATGATGATGGCATTACTTTGCCGCCAAGTGCTAGTAAGTAGGTTTTGAGTCACCTACAAGCTGCGTTTTTAACAATTTGTATAAATCCTTTTACTCATTTCCCATTCGAAGTCACCTAAGTGCGATAGTGGCGCCCTTATTTTGTTCACTCTTTTTTGCGTAGCTGCAGGCAAACATCAATACATGTGGATGCCATTTTCTAGTGCCACTTACAAATTAAGTGCTTTGATTTGATTATTTGAACACATAAACCCGAAATTCAACATCTTACTTTTTTATTTTCACCGATGATTATTGCATCGTGTTTGAGCTGATCATAAACTGTCTCTTTTTGCAAAGATTGTCAGCTCTGGATAGAGAAAGGTGGAAGGAGAATAGGGACGCCTTTGCCCCGTATTGGGCAGTAATAAAAAAATGGAAAAAGTTAAAAATATAAAAGTTTTTGGGCTAATTTTTAATTAAAAAAGAAACGGAAAAACGAAAATAAAACTTTGTTACAAAAAATATATTAAAACAAAAACCTTTCGTCTAAAGCTTAGTTACTATAGGAACATTCGCGGCTAAAGGGTTGTTTTATTTTTCGCTCTTTAATCGCGTCAATTGAAAAAATGGCTGTCCGTATGCGGGGTTGCGCGTGCGATCCGTAGTGTACTACACCTCACTAAGTGCACACATGTTTACGAAACCGGCTTTACGTTAGACATGGGCGTTTTCGTATTTAGTTGCTAACGGATATGTAACCGATATTCAGTTTTCATATCGATATCGAAAACCGTTTTCAGATATCGATATCAGTAGTACGATTTGCACAAGTAACTGAAACGAACGAAACGCAAACTCACACTTTTACCGTTAATACATTGATAGTAGCCGCCGGAAAGTTGCTAACTTATGGAATATTTGTTGTAACTAAATAAATAGAAACTAGACCTTATTGCTAGCGCGTTAGGATATAGATATTACGCACGCACTATTATTAACCAAGTAACCCATCACTAGCCGAAGTTACGTAATATTCGCTTCATCACTTTTACGCCAGTAAAACATTGAATGGTAAGACAGAGACAAAGCGAATAAAAACCGTCGATGTCATATCGCTCGTGATGTGAAGTTTGCTTTTTGTTCGTTATTACTTATTCGACATTATTCGTAGTTCGTTCTCGTTGTTGCGCTTTGGATAAGCCATAGCTCGATGAAGTTTTTGTGAAAACGGTTATGTATATTTAGATATCGATATGGTATGATAATAAACACATATCCGATATAAGTTACGTTTTGATATATCGAAACCATGCCTACTTTACGTCACTGACTCACTGTTGACAGCACTCTTGCTTTGCTGTTATACTCAGCGTCTTGGTTTTGTATTTGGTCTGAGGTACAATCCCGTTTATTTAAGAACCCAACGCTGTTTACACAGTTTTGATGTCTCTATAGTCATCTATATCTATACATACATATTATAAAACAAAGTCGCTTTTAGCGTTTGCCTCTAAAAGCGACTTTGTTTTATAATTATGTACACATAATATGTAAACATAATTTGTGTTTTTCGGATTGTTGAATACCTCATTAAAATCCATTGGGTATTTTACAAGGTTTATTTATATTTATACATTCTTTTATAATAAATGTAAACGTACTATTGAAACTTGACGATTTGTGAAGCCGTGAAAACGTCGCTATTTTGAGCGTTTGCATGCCGTGCGCTGACTAATCCTAGATAAAATTTATGTTCTACTCGATTGTAAATCTTATCAAGATCAACAGAAAAGTCCGCGATAGCATATGTCTATCTTCTAAGGATGCCCCACAGCAAGTATTTTTAGGTTTCAGAATTTCATTAAAAAGATATTGTTAGTTCCGAAGCTATTTTGACCAGTATATTATTAATCATTATCCGATAAAATATGTTATTAAAATTGGCCATTTAGTTAAGATTAAAATATGCCTGCACAGCACATCATTTAAATGAATACTTAAAAGATATCACAGATTAAAATTACGCGCAATAAAATAATTATGGCTGACGGCGTGGCGCAACAACTGACAGGAGTCAACCTTTCTGCGATTATTGCCGTTTGATGACAGTGTGGTGGTGGTTGTTGAAGGTGATAACCATTCATAATTAAGTATTTGGACGTCCAAACTCCACTAATGGAGAACGATTCACCATTTTTTTCATCTAACCAGTTCAACCTAAAGACATTGTGGGACCATGGACTATAGACCACTTTTGGTTTTTTTAATGGTAAGGCATTTATACCGGCGATGATCAGAACTGTTTAAGACCTGTGACGTCGAACTCTCACAAAAACCCCAAAGGTGAAACGGCAAGTCCTCAAACTGCGGAGATATTTCATGAATACATTTATGAAAGTTGATAAAACAAAAGAATTGTGGAATTCCCTTAGCTTTCGGCGCTTGGTCGACCCGACAACCTCGCAAGGGAGTTGGCTATTCCATGATCTTAGGTACCTACATATTTTATTTTATTTTATTTATTAGGGACAAAAAAACAGTTACATGTTAAGGTTAAAAATTATGAGTCGTAACACAAATAGGTAAACATATAGCCCACACCATTGTCCACGAGTTAATAGATGAATAAATCAGGAACGGAAATGTATTTACAATATTATCTTATTATGTTTAACTGAATTTAAAAATTATTGATAGGTTAAGATTGTGGTGAAAGAGTATTTATAGCTAGTGTTTTAAATTTTTTACTTGAAAGAGAGAAGACATCTATGTCCATGAAGTGCGTGTTATAGGTTTCAACAAGTTGACGAAGAGGCACTCGTGCCCCGGCGTTAGTCCTGCATGAATCTACGTGGAACAGCCGGGGCACGCGCGCTGCCCGTCTGATAACAGTTCTAGGCACTGTATAGCGCAACTTATTTGTGATTTCAATACAGTCAAATCTATTGTTACACAAACCATGTAGCATCATGGCCACCAAAAGTAATCGCCGAGATTGTATAGGTATAGCTACATGTAGGTATGGAATACAATTTCTAGTCGAGATTGGAAATTCGAGATTTCACGTGCTAAATCTGGTGTCGAGATTGGCCATTCGAGATCGAGATATCTCCTACTTTTGAAATAATCCAGTTATTTAATAAAATAAAAATAAACTTTAACTAGCTTTTGCCAGCATGGAGGTCTGAAATTATACCACAGGAATGTACTACCGGGATAAAAATCGTATTCTATGTGTTAATTCAGGTTATAAACTACTTTGTGCCAATTTTTATCCAAATCCGTTCAGTCGTTTATGCGTGATTGAGTAACAAACATCCGAACATCGAAACTTGCACATTTATATTATTTTTGTTAATATTTTTTTTGTATCGAATCTTTAAACAAAAAAACGTGTGCGATCGAGGGACACCCGTCAGGAACGAAGTTATTTCTCACGTATGATTTAAAACAAAAACAAAAATTTTGCAGCCGCCATCTTAGATTTACATTTTCACCTCACTATCGGCTTTAGCACCCACTGAAAAACTATGAAAACGACACCCATGACGAAAATTTTGAAAATTCTGCAGCCGCCATCTTGGATTTACATTTTGACCTCACTATCGGCTTTGAACCCTCGAAAACTATGAAAACGACACCCGAGGCGAGAAATTTGAAAATTTTCGCAGCAGCCATTTTGGATTTTCATTACAACCTCACTGTCGGCTTTAGCACCCACGAAAACTATGAAAACGACACCCATGACGAAAAATTTGAAAATTAACACAGCTGCCATCTTGGATTGACCAAATTTACAATTTCTCTGTTTCTTTCGGCATGCAGTGTATTCGGCCCGATGTGTAAAATTTTAGCCCACGACACTGTAATCACGTTACTCTTTTCTTTTGTTTTTTTTTCTGCCCGCGTTTTCTCTCTCTCTCTCTCTTTTTTGCTCTTAGAATTAGAAGAAGACAGTCGCAAGTATAACTTCGTTCCAAAAAATCAAAGTTTATTTAGGTAGGTACCTAATAATCATCTGCACTACGCATATAAAACGCAGCAAATCAGCACACACACAACACGCACACTATAAATTTGAAAATGGTTTCGCAAGAAGAATAGTACCTATGCTAAATTGCGCGCGCTCTGAATCAAAATTTCGTTCGATGTCTCGACCGCACAGGCACAGCTCGAGATCTCGAACGAGATTGAATCACGAAATAAGGCTCCAGATATCAAAATGTTCGAGATCTAGTGAGTTTCGAGATCTTACGGAATCGAGATTGCATTCCCTACATGTGGGACTATTGCTACAAAAGAATATTATCCTGTTGCATTTTGTGGTTTATAAAAGCGGTTGTGCAAATTGCGGAACCCTGACATTGCAGGGTTCTGGGAGAAGGGTCGGCTTATGACTGAATATCAAGTAGGTCGATAAGCATTTGATGAAACTGATAAGCTGGTTATGCGATACTATTACTTGGGAAGTGCATGTTTCTGTAGTTGTAGGTAGGGAGTTAGTGTACCTGCATACATAGTGCTACCTACCAGGAGAGCATAAAAGGTAGATTCCTACATAGCCTAAATAAAAGTACGGTGTTGGATTTTCAACTTTCGGCGCAGATTTTTAATACTCGAAGCGTTAAAAATCCAACAGCGCGCTTTTATTCAGGCATTAATGTTGTTGTCGCCTGGTGTTAAGGGTCCCCGAAACGATTAATTGCAATTGTCCATTTTTACGTGATTGATACACATTGATGCGCAAATTGATCGTCTACCAAATTCAATTGAAGCGATTGACAATATTCTACAATTGTAACTGATCGTTTCAGGGACCCTTTTATTTAGTCAAAACGTGAAATAGTCACCTACTTGAGATTGCCATAATTTTAGCCAGAGCAAAAGCTAAAAGTTGCTGCCTTTGGAAATAACGTGTCGTAGTCCGCTTGTCAGACAATGTTAGTTCCTCGGCGCGTCGCTTCGGGCAGTCGCCCCGCTCGCCGGTCTCTGAGGTATTACAGCTTCAGTTACATTTCCTTGAATTCTCTTACATGAAACTATTTTAGCTCGTTTTGTTATGCTAATATTTATTTAGGTCGTTTTAATGAGGCTAAACGTCGCCTACCAGGCGAAGTTGAGCCTGTTTAGATTGATCTCTCCATGTATGTAGGTTAGCCGTACTATCAGATAAGCTTTAGTAGTAATTTACAGTTATGAATTAACTTAATATTTGCTAATACTACGTAATGATAAATGATAAATGATTTTATTTCTGTAAATAGGTTTGTACAAACACTTTTACACGTCAATCATATTTTAAAAACTAGATGAGGTCGGCGTTTCCTAACTGACTACTCTGAGAAGAAAGGCCGAAACAAACTCAGAGGTCACAGTCTCTTTTAAAGTCCAGACATAATCTTGGTCAGATCATGTGAAGACCATGTAGATTGGTGTCTGGAGTGGTCTTTTGAGGAAAGCATCACACAGATTGAGAGGGCCTGTCCAGTCAGTGCACGCATTTGTCAGTTATCGTGCAGCTCAACTCAGAATTAAGGAGCTCAACGATTCGACGAACAATACCAAAGAAAGGACATTTGGGTAGGCCGCATAAATTACTCAAAACTGTCAGACTATAATTAGAACTAAGTGAGAAAAAATTAAAAACAAAAAGAAAAAGGAATGACCCACATAGTCTTCACATTCACAATAATTTAAATAATATAATACTTTAAAAGTATATAAAATTCATTAATGTCAATGTGTATATAAAAACCAGGAAATAATCTTGGTCAGAGCATTTCATTTGAGGACCATGTAGATTTGTGTCTGAAATGGTCTTTTGAGGAAAGAACCATACAGATGTGAGTGGACCTGTCCATTCCACGCACGCATTTGTCAGTAATCGTGTAGCTCAACTCAGAACTTAAAAGGAGCTCAATGATTCGACGAACAATACCAAAGAAAGGACATTTGGGTAGGCCGCATAAAGTACTCACAACTGCCAGATGATCATTAAAAGTAACTGAGAAAAATAAATATATATATATGACCCACATAGTCCTCACATTCACAATAATAAAAAATAATAAAAAAAATATTATACTTCACAAAGTAAATATTCATGTCATTGTGTATATAATTTTAAAGTTAGCAAAAAAAAAAAAAAAAGTTCCGAAAGTAAAACATAAAAAATTATAAAATTGGAGCAGCTCAATCCCATGCCTTTTTGTCCTCAATGTAATCTTTAACGGCATAAAAAGCCTTCTGGCACAACTTGCGTTTAGTAAATGATTTAAATTTATTAAGGCTTAGATCTTGTACGTGGCTTGGAAGTTTATTATAAAAGCGTATACATTGACATCTAAAGGAGCTACCTATTTTCTTGAGCCTTGTTGTAGGTACAACAAATTTGTGTTTGTTCCTAGTATTTATGTTATGGATATCACTGTATTTTTTAAACAGTTTTTTGTTTTTATGGGCATATAAAAGATTATCAAAAATATACTGAGAAGGCACAGTCATTATATTTATCTCCTTAAATTTATCTCTGAGAGAGTGTCTAGGACTTAATTTATAAATAGATCGAACAGCTCTTTTCTGCAAAACAAAGATAGTTTGAATGTCGGCGGCATTTCCCCACAACAGAATACCGTACGACATTACACTATGAAAATAACTAAAGTACACTAAACGGGCTGTCTCTATGTTAGTTAAATTACGAATTTTTCTAACAGCATATGCTGCGGAGCTTAGCTTTTTTGACAATTTATCTATATGTGGGCCCCACTGAAGCTTAGCATCCAAAGTTAAACCCAAGAATACTGTGCTATCTTCAGGATTCAATTCTTCGTCCTTTATCAACAATTTAGTTTTCACCTGCCTAACATGAGGTAGAGTAAACTTAATGCACTTAGTTTTTTTTTCATTCAGAAGTAAATTGTTAACATTGAACCAGTGAACTACTTTTGAGATTGCCGTATTTACATCGTCAGTAACTAGCTGCTGACGTTTAAGTTTAAACAAACGTGAAGTGTCATCTGCAAACAACACTATATCATGGTTATTCTTTATGAGGTAAGGCAAGTCATTAATATAAATAAGAA
Source organism: Omphaloscelis lunosa (assembly GCA_916610215.1). Lineage (NCBI taxonomy): Eukaryota > Metazoa > Arthropoda > Insecta > Lepidoptera > Noctuidae > Omphaloscelis > Omphaloscelis lunosa. Next base: position 22,098,767 of record OU744246.1, read on the forward strand.
ACAAGAAAGGACCAAGAATTGAGCCCTGTGGGACTCCCATTGTTACTAAAGATCCGGGAGATCTTTTTCCATTAATGTCAACGCTCTGAATCCTATTACTCAAGTATGAAGTAAGAAGATCCAGAGCGCTGTTCCGGATCCCATAGTGGCGGAGTTTCCTGATTAACGTGTCATGAAGAACGCAATCAAATGCCTTGGACAAATCACAAAAGATGCCCAAGGCATCACATTTATCTTCCCATGCATTATAATGTGACCTAAAAGTTCAACACCGGCGTCAGTAGTTGAACGACCCCTTGTAAAACCGAACTGTTTGCTGTGTAATAATTTATGTCTATTAAAAAATCTTTGCAATTGCTCTAAAATTAATTTCTCAAAAATTTTACTAAAGGTAGGTAGTACTGAAATAGGTCTATAATTAGTGGGGTCTGATGTACTACCTGATTTAAACAAAGGTATAATTTTACTCTTTTTCATTAGGTCAGGAAACTCCCCACAGTCGATACAATTATTAAAGATAAGAGCTAAAGTAGGTGCTACAATGTCAATAATAGACTTGGCAACTTCTACAGAGTTACCCCACAGATCTGCAGTCTTTTTTACATTTAAAGTATGAAAAGTTTTAATTATGTCTCTACAGGTAATATGTTCAAAAAGAAATTCCGAATCACAAACATTAACATTTTCCTTTAGCAAAGACTCAGCAACAGAAGGTGATGAGTTTAGGGATTTAGTAGTTGAAACGGGAATATCTGAAAAGAAATTTTCAAAGGCCGCGGCGACTTGGGAGTCTGATTTTATTATGTTGTCATTAATAGACAGGCTGTAGTTAGTATTTCGGTTATTAGACCTTCCCGTTTCACTATTTATAATATTCCAAGTCGTTTTAATTACATTATTACTATTTTTAATCTTCGAACTCAAATAACGCGACTTGGCCATACAACAAACTTTTTTAAATAATTTTGAATAATTTCTAACATATAAATTAAATTCAGTTGTGTTTACATAAGTCCTTTCATAGTACAGTTCATAAAGCCGTGTTCTACTTTTATGTATACCAAAGGTAGCCCAATCACTAAAAGATGAGTTACTATTAACCGAGATAGTCTTGGGAATAAAGATGGAATTAAATTGCTTACAGTATATATGAAAAAAATCATCATAAAGATAATTAGGATCAGCATGAATAGACAAAACTGGTAATTTATTCATGAGTTTAACTTTAAAATTTTCCAAGCGACTTGCAGTTTTGGGGTTAACAGTGATATCCATTTTAGCCACTTTGTTGTTTTGGTTTGGGATAGTAATCCTCTGCCCGCAATGATCAGAATCTAGTAGATTTATTATTTCTTTGTGGCTAGGTAATCAATTAGTTATGAATTTCCAATCACTAGGTAGGTATGTAGCCTGTCAAAAGTTTCGAATAAACCCAGCTGTAGGATGTAGAACTACGCCGCAGTGCAATTCCTTTTATTTCTTAGTTACGGTAAGCAAAACAAATACGGAAACCTTTGCCAAGTTTCGTTGAACCACGCGAATGTAGGGATCCGTATTCAAATATTAAAATGCTGCAGAATTTATTTAGAAAAATATGTATTCAGCCAGTTGAACTATAAACTTAGATAGAGTAGTCTGAACCTCATGTTTGTTTGTTTATTGGTGTTGTAAAGCAAACATAGGTAAGTATTTATTTTTTAACTTTGTAGTTTTTTTTCTTTTCGTTTTACTACTGGAGGGTTTTAGCTCTGAAAAGAGCAGTATTTTGCCATATGAAAGAGATGCTCATAGTTCGCCATTAGGAACTTCCAAAATTAGAAGTTAAAATAACACTGAAAAGTTAACGTAATTCTGTTACAGACGCACAGAAATGACATGCAGAATCAGGCAGGAAGGAATTATATTTTTCCCTATAGACTTCTAATAACCTAATTCGATACGCCAACGGAAAGAGAGTGGGAATACTGCAGGAAGTTTGTGACGTTAGGTTTTAAAAAACCTTATACATTCGAATTCTGAACACGTGAATATGTTGCTAAGCTTTTCGGTTTGTGCGACGCGAATGTAATATAAGGTTAGTTACTTGACGCTGACAATGAGACTGGCATTGATAAAGAAAGTGGTAATTATGAAAATGGATGGCTGTAAGAAAAGAGGGTTAAGGAGGGGAGGGCTTTAGGCATTATAAGCATTGTTTTCTTTCTATTTTCATAGTATTAACTTTTAAGGTGTTCTTTGATCTAATGCCAATACACGCATTTAAAAAAAAAAAAAATATTCAAAAATTGTTTGAAAGCTTGAGATGACTGTTAAGCTTATGTTTTTGGAAGCAAAAGAAGTGCTGCCTGCGCCGACGTCAAATAAATTGGGATAAGGGCACGAGGATGACGATATTCTCTATTGATACTGAGAGAGACTACAAAATCCATAGTACAGATTACTAATTTATATATAATCCTAACTAATATTATAAATGCGAAAGTGAGTTTGTTTGTTTGTAACGATTTCATTTCTCGGCTGAACTGATGTGGATGTGGTGTGATTTGGATGTGGATGGCACATGGGTAGACCATAACCTGGGTAAGGACATAGGATACTTTTTATCCCGGTAGTAAATAAATATTGAGTATTGAGTACCACTTGCTTTTGCCTGCAGCTTCGCCCGCGTTCTTGTGATAATTCTGATTAATTGCCGCTTCATTGTTTAAGAAATAATAATACAAGCAATATGATGAAAACTATTCACCAATAATTCCCATTGAAAAATACCTCACATAAAGAAATGCTCTGAGATATATAAGTCTAGACAATATTGTTTTGTTCAAAGATTCAATAGGTTGCCAATATTTGCCAGATCGGATTGACGTGGAGGCTGCGAGCATCCCAACCGTCATATCATAGATATCCGGCTGAGATTACATTCTTGAGGAGAAATCTCTGGAAATGTATTAGGAAATTGGTACAAGGGTAAGAGTTTTTTTGTGAAATTATTTTTGGCAGTAAGAAAACCCTGAGAAAATTGTTATGAAAGTGTATGAGGCCACGAAACTATCTCTTTAATACCTTTTAATTGTACTTTTTAATTTCCATAATTGCCATAAGTTAACTTTTAATTAGGAACAAAAATAAAGTTTAAATGTAGGTTTTGCCATTTTCACAATAATTTACTGTGAGTTAAGCTATTGGATCGTATGAATTCCGAAACAATTAAAAATATCAACATGAACGAGTCCCTCGTTGAAATATGTTGTGTCAAATTATTTCCGATATGTTTCGTTTTAATTTTTTCAGATTGATTTACTTAATATACAAGTTTTGTATTTATTTATAATTCATGTACTTCTTTGCCATTCAACTTGGGTTAATTGAACTACATTGTGGTAGGTAGGTACGTGGTATTTCCGCACTAAATATCACCATTTTTTAACACATTACAGATATTTCACCGTGAAATTCTCGTCTGTGTGCGTATGTTCGCGGTAACGTGACATGTCTGCACGTAGATTTTCCTACATAACATTATTTGATCGGGGGTAACCGCGTAGGCGCGTAGCGACACGCGTAGCTGCGTAGCTACGCGCGTAGCAGAATTGTGGTATTAGTATCACTGCGTAGCGGCGCCTGTAGATACATAGAATACTCTCTATAAATACATACAAACCTATACTTGCCTTTACTGTAAAAGTTCGTCGTAATTTACAAACTTTGCATGATTTCGTGATACTTTCTTGCAGCGTGGTTTTTTTTTTGCGGAATGGGCTTTCTCATGACCTCGATCCCGCTTGATGGAAAGCGATGTATGAGGTCTATGATGGAACGAGCGTGGCCAGAAGATGCCTGTTTACTCTTGCTTTGAAGGCTTATATATGGAGGGAACACAGACTCTAAAAGAGAGTTCCACACTTTGTCCATGCGCATAATAGATGTGGAGGAGAAGCACTGAGTATGGCTGGTCGGGATATCAACCAAGTGCGGATGTTATCCTGCGGTACGTCTGCTAGTGCGGTAGTGATGAGGCGATGGTGAGATCAGGTCGTGGAGCTCCCCGAAGGCCAATCTGTAGAAGACCGACAGGCAAGCAACATTCGCGGGAAAGTCTGAAAGGAATACCGTGGCCCCTAGCAACATACAAAAAAGAAATACAAAAAGGCAAGCAAAGCCTAGCCACCAAGGTCTGGTCGCCTATATCTAAGCCTTTTTGCTCTGCGTTACAATACTGTGTGTGTGCTGTGCTGCGGTACAAAAATCGCCTCGTATGTTCGCAACATCGCAAGTAACTCCTATTTATATACAAATTAAATGATTACTCCTCATTTATCTCCGACACGTGTTCCATCAATCGGCAACCTAGAATGTTAAAGCCTTTCCTTTCCAAGAATTTTTAAGTCTCGTATTTTATGTAACTTTACGAAACTCGATTAGTTTCCCTGAAAGTGAAGTAAATGGTTCTCTTTTTGTTCTGGAATCACAGACTGGAGCATGTCAAGCTGTTTCTCAACGGACAAGTAAAATAAACCGGTTTATTTCTTAAGAAACTTGTTTAAAACTAGATTAGTTTATATAAAACGTGAGTTGGTTTTATGGAGGTTTGATAAGATAATACGAATGTAGTAGAATCTATCGTCATCAGTCTCTTATGAATAGATTTAGCCTCAAAAACTGAGTGGCTTGCTTAAAACTCTTGATAATAATTTGAGTTATTAATTTAAATTACAAAAAAAATACAAACTGAAATGTAATTAATAGTAGACACAACCAGACCCTATCTGTTTCGTTTCCATTTAGGTACATTTGTTGAGATCTACATCATCACTCTTATAGCGAAGTGTAGTCTTAAGGCCTCGGTCTCGAAGTCAGCGATTGCTGGGCGGGGGCGGCGGCGGCGCGAGAGCGACGCGTTCAAATGCATAGTTCTATATGGAACTGTTCTTGCTCCCCGCACCGCTGCCTTCGAGGTCAGTTCTATTTAGTCGACGTTCGCATAGACGGAATAAAATCGCGGCGGGATTTTATCATGCACTGGATTTTCAACTCTCGGTGTTAAGCCGAGCGTTGACAATCCTACGCGCTGGGACGCACTCTCGTCCCAGCGCGTTAAAAAACATACTATTCAAACTTCAACTCTCGGCGCTAAGCAGAGCGTTGAACTTCAACTGCACGAAAAAAAATCGCGATTTTCTTACGTCCGTGCGAACGTCGGCTTAATCTATGCATTGAAACCCCGCGCCGCCGCCGCCGCCGTCGCCACGCGTCCGCTGGCTTCGTGTCCGTAGCCGCAGAATTTGTTACATCTGATAAAGCCAAACATTTTCTAATAGCGGAAAAATATCTCAGAAAGCTTATTCTGACTACTTTGTTAATCTGTTCTTGTTCTTACATAGCTTACTGTTCATAGCTTATATCATTCAAGAAATCAATCCAATTAAAATAACGACAACTGAACATGTTCCTATCTGCCTTCCGTTTCCCTTATACGACGTGCACTCAATGATTACGTCATTCGAACCACATTAGTATTCCTCATGGAGTATCGAGCCTATCTCTTAAGCGGAGGAGTTATGTGGAAGGGTCACCTCTGTTCAAGACAGTGACCCTTTTTTTGTCGAGTACAGGTTACATTTAAGTAGGGGTGCATGAGTTAGCTAGTATTTCAATTGATAACATGACTTGCTTTTGAAGTCATTTTGATTGAAGGTTTGACTGTGATGTGAATGCGGTTTGAGATACAAAGTTACTTATCGTCAAAAATAATACCATTTTTATGATTCTAGGTCAAAGAGAAGTACCCGGAACCCTAAAAAACAAATATCAAATCTGTGAGGAGGAATCAAAAAGAAATAAAGTTGAAAGGCGTCTTTTGATACACAGAGTTTCCTAAGAAAATAACATTTAGAGTAACTACTTAGTTAATTAGTTTTCTGGAAATCAAGGCCCAGAGATATTTCTTTTATATTTAAACAGATTTGTGCCCGGTTGATGGCAACATACCCCCCTCCCTGCCACCTATTACTTGGAACTTAAACATAACTGGCGAAATGTTGGCGAAAGGTTTGGCAAAAATACACCCATTTTTGCCCAACCTTACGGGGAATACAAGCGTAATGTTTTGTATTGTTATGTTTTAATCAGAAGCAAACAATGTTTACTCTATTCCTCTATTCGCTGTTCATCCAGTAATGGAAAACTAGCGTGTACAACAAAGTAAGTACGCTTGTTGAACAAAAGCTCATAAAAACTGCGGTGATTTGAAACCTAGACCATTTCACATGAATCGGCTATCGGTTTTCAAATCACCTTATCGGTTTGCAGCTTGAATGTAAGGTCCTGCCTTACTTGACATTCTGTAAAAATAAATAAATTAGGTAATACATATTACATAAAGGTAGATAGAAATAATACTCGAATAATTACTTAGTAGACTACAGATGATTTTGGCTAGAAAGGGCGTGACTAGCGAGATGACGACTGACAGAGAAGGATGGAGGAAAGGGACATGTTGCACCGACCACTAACAAATTGGGATAAGAACAGGAGAATGATAATGATGAGTTTCCAGTAGTTTGATCTAAGAGCCAATGCAATGTTTTGACGTCACTCATCAATCATTGCTACTACACATACAACTTCGAAAATTATATGGCTCCTCATTGTCTTTTGAAAAGGCGATGGCAAGCCGTTATGACGAAATAAATGTGTAACGCTTTATGTATGTTTTATGTTGGTAACTCCTCCGAAAACTATCGAAGCATCGTGCCTTCTGATACATTTAAAATATTACTCTCCATTCCCATTTATAACCATCATGCACGAAATAAAATAAAACCATAAAGTTAATTATAACTGTAAAACCTGCCATCCTGAAACATTGATGGGTACTTGGTTTACTAGAAATAATAAAAATGTCGCATGAAAAATAACGCTTAACATTATATTCGTACGGAGAGTCACGTAACATACGTCACCGCGGTAGGGCTGCCACACGATGCACTTAGTTTTATCAAAAAATTTACGTTATACACCTTGTACTGGCAGATAAATTGAGTTGAAATGTTTTATGGTATTTAAAATGATTGAGGTAATTACAAATCAGGTATTTGAAAATCACCATCACAAATTATAAATTTTGCCACTTTCAGAATCATGTACTGAATCCATGGCAGTCTTCGCGTCAATGTCCCTGCCACCCTGTATAGCTCTCAATAAAGTTGTTATATTTGTTTTAAGGATTTCTGCACCTGCACCAGCCGCCCCAGCTTAACCCGCCGCTAGGAAGATGGGATGACGCGAGGGTGTTGACACAGGTGGCATCTCACACCAAAAGCCTACCCAATTTCCAAGGCATTATGGTCATTCCGTCTGGCCTCTTTCCACCGTCGTATGCTAAGCCATTGGGGTCTAAAACAGCTGCCACCCCGGCGGCGCGGCGGTGACAAGAGCACGTTGGATGATGTCATTAAATTAATGCTGGCGTGCCGTGCCAACCGATCAGCGCTCTTGCTGTAGGATAGGCTATGGTGTCCGAGGCTGTCGACTGCTTCACCGAACTGACAGCGATGTGGAGCCCCGCAACGAGCGCCCAGACGCAGACTTGTAGCGAGCCGGAAAGTGTTATCACCCAGCTTAGTCCCTATGTTCGGTGGCGATAGCGTCTAAAGTCAGATTGCCTGTAAATTGGTTCAAAAAAACACTTAAGGATCATTTTTTTTTCATAACTTCTACGACATTCTTCTACTTCCTTGTTTTTAAATGTCAATTAAAAATTGACAGCACTTTGCAGTGACTTTACAGAGGCTACCCTATATATTTCTAATTCTCAAATTGTCTGTTTGTACATAAAAACGTATTAACATTTTTACAGCTTCGATATGCTAAATTGGAAACATACTCCAACTTGTTTGGACGTAACAAAATTTTATATGCCAACAAGTATAAAACATGCTCTGTTTACGATATTCCAAGGATATAATATACTATGTTGTCAGAATTATCGGGAAATACGGAAAAATTGTAGATATTTAAGGAGCTGTTAAGTGTGGATGGATTTTTTATATATTTTGCGCACCCTTTAATGTTTTGCATGGCACGTTCTTATGTTATTTTTGTGTTAATTTTGAAGCATAAAGTGTGATAGACATCAAGATGACACCAAAAATTGTTTGTACTCTGTCGATAAGTTGCTAGAGGTCTGTTTTCTATTGATACTCAAGTAGAACCAACGGATTGTTAAAAGCCGTCGACTCTGCTGCCATTCTTACTGCCTAGCCAACTTTCCCTATAAGTAATATCATGTGCTATTTATCTCTACCTTCTATTTTGTTCATAAGTAACCTACATACATAGCTATATTACAAACTAAATTAAGCCAGAAATGAAGAACTTCCCGAACTAATTACAAGCATGATACGTGCCAGCAGTAATGACGTGCGAGCTAATAGACTGGGCTTAAAAATAGTTAATTAGTGGCATGCAGTTCATAATGTGGCTTTGTAGGAACGGAACCATGGTGGATTAACTTTCATACTTGCTTCATTAGGTGAGACCAGCTTGTGGTGTGTAACATTTTGACCCTTAGCTACAAGAAATAAATGGTGTTCGTTCACTAGATGCAGTTGACAACAACCAAACCCTTGATATTAACATCAATTATCATCTTTTTCAAACCAGATTTTATGGGTTTGAAGCATCTAGTGTAGCAGCAGCCACAAAAACATCTTCTGTTCATCATTCAGCAAATCGCGCAACCTTTCAGAAACATTATACAATACCTGCTAAACACGAACAGGACCAATGCTAGTCTATTTTTGTCACCTCTCCACTATTCATATAACTACGAAAATGTGTAACATTTGTTATTTCATCAGCCACCTTTTAGTAATAAACGGGAAAGTTGTGAGCCTCTGGGGCGTAATAGTAGCACACGGCCATACCGGCGCGCGGCGTTACAGATAACATATAAAACAACAATATTATCTGGAACAATCCCGTATTTCACGTCTCGATTCACACGACACATCCGGAAATTAATTTAATAATACAACGTTTAATATTAAAGTGCGGGCAGCGTAGGATGTAGGAGGAAGCGGGTTGTGAGAGAAAGACCCTGTAAACACTTTTGCGAGTATGTGTTATGTTGCTTGTAGATTAGATAATGTTTCTAAGAAACTGGTGCCTGAGATTAATGTAGTTATCACTAAGTATACTTTGCGGTGTGTGACTTTAAGATAAATAGGAGAACCTATAATTTTTGTTCAAATGCTCAAACTTAATTGGCTGCCAAGTAAAAAATACAAAATAGAGATACTCGGTAATACTAGATACTACTGCCATACTGCTGGACAACATTTGATCTTTATCCTCAAGTTCTGATGCACTTAGGCATAAATAACCTTTCTACAACAACAACAACGCAACAACGCAACAACAACTACGCAAAAGGTATTAGCCAAATCTTATAAGATTCATAAATTAAAATCGCTGCCCGCTCATGCGCATGCCACAGCCGCCTGCATCCACAGCGCCCGGCCGCTAGATTACCCATTGTGGTCTAAAAGAGCAGTTTTTCGGGCAGATTTTAATAAGTGCTACCACCGAATAGGATTTAATTTCGCCCTGTCAGTGGCAGCGAACAGGCGAGCACTCCAAAAGAATTCGTTGCCAAAATAAAAATATAAGTAGACGTTGCTTTAGAATTTAAATCGAGCGACCCTGTGACCCCAACTGAAGTGGCGGGAATTACTTAGGGATTGTGCATGTTGTGGTGGTAATATATCACAATCCTCTGGAAAATGGCTGATAAGGAAAAGCCAGTAGCAATACGATCAATTTATACCAAGCTTCAGAGTCTTTTACTTTAGTGTAGAGCCTCAAGTTTTGTTACAAAAAATAACGAATGTAAACTTATGGCAATAATATACTAGGACACCATGGTCGCGCTGCCAACACAATGTATGGTTGGTTGTGCAACCAATCGGACGCCAGGTGAGACCTACCATAAAGCTGTTCTTTATTTTATTGGCAGCGCATCGGTGTTCTAGTGTTACATCATAGTTCCAGACATATGAAATATTTTGGCTTTGTCTTTAGACAACGCAGTGTCATTCCAATGATGTTGCTGGTAGTCATGGGCGTTGATTGCTCTCCATCACAGAACAGATCTGTTTTGTGCTCTCCACCATGGTTGGTGTTGCCGGTTTACGTACCTGTAACATAAAAAAGTCATGTTTAACATCCAGGAAAGCTGGTTCGTTGGTTCGTTGACTTCACCCCCTTAACCCCTATTTAAATAGAACAGACGTTAATTAATAATGTAACCTATGTTAATTCTGTCGTCTATGGAAATGGATGGATTTGCTTATTTAGATTAGAAGGTAGCGAACCGAGCGCATGGATTAAAGGCAACACGTGGAGTAAGGCAGATTGTGTTTTGACGCCGTTTGGAATTATGTTTCTCATTACCATTTTGTATTTGTGTGGAACTTATAATTTTGTGCGTATTCACATAATAGGCTTATTGACCATAGATTATGGTCAGAAATCAGATGACTCCATCCTAGATTATAAATGTGGTGCTGTTCCTCAATATCGTCCGTTTCATATACATGGTCCTCATATGGCCTGACCAAGATTATGTCTGGACTTTAAAAGAAACTGTGACCTTGTGAGTTTGTTTCGGCCTTTCTTCTCAGAGTAGGTAGTCGGATAGGAAAAGCCGAACTCATCTAGCTTATTTTAATTTTATTTTTTAATATGTCGTGTAAAAGTAATTCCGATATGCTATTTACAGAATAAACAATTTCATTTCGTGTCCAGCGTGTCCTATTGTTTGCACGTAATAGGAACTGATGGACGCTACTGAAGGTGCCAAACTCGTATGTGAGGCCAAATTCTGGGCCAAATCTATTTAGATTGCCATCGACACGCTAAAAAGAAGATGGTCTGAAATAAACAATACGACCATCAAACCATGATCATTCTGCCATTTTTCCAGAGGTATATCTAGACGTATAGCTTATTATCTTATCTTATAAGTAATTTACAATCATTATTATTAATTGGGACCTTTCAGTAATGCAAAAAAAATTTACTCTTCAAATAAATTAAACACAGTACTTTACATCCGACAGCTGGTCTTTTGAACATCCATGGACATGCATTTGGCAACATTTTACCGTACCTACATACTTATTTATTTTTTAACGCAATCTTTGGTAATCAGCTAATCAACAGTAAACAATGCTTGTTGAATCATTTTGTATTTAGTGAACACAGTTCCAGCTGTTCCTATTATCCGTGTGAAGTTAATTGCTAGCTTTATAAAAAGTGAAGCAATTAGAGTTGTTGAGTTCAATAGCTCGAACTTACTGAATAGCTTGAACAGCTAGTTTCAGATGTTAGTTCATGAGCTGTTTATGATTTTCAGGTTTTAATTAATTAAGAGATTCTTGTTTTTTAGCTGAAATAGCTGAAATATTTTACTTAATTGATTTTAACTTTATGCAATAATGTTGAGAGGTTAGGCGTTTTCTACCAATCCAACGTTTCTGTAGGTATCCTATTTTATACATATACCAAAGTATTTTATTAAAATTGGAGTTGAACATTAACACAAATAGGTCGAAATCGAACAGATTCCAAGACAGCATACCCTTTTAATTAAAACAAGAATGTTGATCGTTGAAATACCTCCTTACGCAAAACATTCGTACCTACCGAACTCCATCAGCTACCGAACCGAGCTATTCAAAGAAAAACTTCGCAATTTAATGCCATTTTAGCCTCTATTCGCACGCGTTAATGGCTATAATGGCGTAACTTCTGGTCGGTAAGACAGAAAAGCTGTCAAAAGTGTACGTGCCACGATCATTCTCCTATAAAGATTGTTGAGACGCTACAAAGGGATATTGTAAGGAGCAGAAAAATGCTTGCGACGTGCGCCCTCGCGGCGAGATAGACCTGACAGAGAAGAATGCGGGGAAGATGACATGGCATCGCATCGCATCGTGACGTCACAGACGAGGGGAGGGAGGGGGGTTCAGAGATACGTTATGTCGTTTAAGTTTGAGATTTATCGGCGGTACGTGCGATTAATCTGATGTTAAGCTGAGATTATGCTGTGTTTTAGTCGCATAGCTAGCGGCAGTGAATTAATGACACATTCTCCTATACTTTAATGGTTTATTGCAGTAGGTACATATACAGATAGTTGTTCTTGGATCAGGGATGGAGGGCAAGAGTGTGTAAACAGCTACTGAATAAAAATATTAAATTCATTCACTGACAGAAAACGCACAGTCAAACCCCCTGGGTCTAGAAACATGAAATTTTGCACAAGAGTTCTATACATAAATAACGAAAGGAGCAGAGATAGCCTATTGGTGTGAGAGAGAGTAGCCGTCGGACTGTCAAGTCATAGGTCTCGAATTCGAACCCAAAGCACGCATTTCTGATTTTTCGGATTCATGTGCGTATTGTATTATTATCACTTGCTTCAAAAACGGTGAAGGAAAACATCGTGAGGGAACCGATGCCTGAGAGATATTTCTCGACGGCATGTGAAGCCAAGTCAGACGCTCATGGGCGGCTTTATAAATCTGACACCGTTAGTGACTAACCACACGAAAAGAAAAAGAAGACAAAAGGATTTTATAAAATTCATCCCCTAAAGGCGTTAAATAGTAGATAAAAGTTGTATGAAAATTTGTCATACTTGCTGATTGCAAATCCCATCGGACAAACTGCTTGTCACTGTATAAAGTGTGAGAGTGTGTGATTTGCACTACAAGAGAAATCCTACTCTCGTCCAACGACAGAAAAAAACTTGCGACTTCGCGCGTGATGATAAATGATAAATGATTTTATTTCTGTAAATAGGTTTGTACAAACACTTTTACACGTCAATCATATTTTAAAAACTAGATGAGGTCGGCGTTTCCTATCTGACTACTCTGAGAAGAAAGGCCGAAACAAACTCAGAGGTCACAGTCTCTTTTAAAGCCCAGACGTAATCTTGGTCAGATCATGTGAAGACCATGTAGATTGGTGTCTGAAGTGGTCTTTTGAGGAAAGCGTCACACAGATTGAGAGGGCCTGTCCAGTCAGTGCACGCATTGTCAGTTATCGTGCAGCTCAACTCAGAATTTAAGGAGCTCAATGATTTGACGAACAATACCAAAAAAAGGACATTTGGGTAGGCTACATAAATTACTCAAACTGTCAGACCATAATTAGAACTAACTGAGAAAAAATTAAAAACAAAAAAAAAAGGAATGACCCACATAGTCTTCACATTCACAATAATTAAAATAATATAAAACTTTAAAAGTAAATATTCATTCATTGTATTGACGATGATTCATGTCCATATGGGATCGAAACAAATCAGGCAAACCCGAAATAACTATAGTCTATGTTATTAAACATTAATGAATGTGACACTAAAGTTATAAGTAAATAGTACAGTAGGTAATACCTGTACAAAACGACGAAGATAAACAGATTTTTTTTGAAAAGTAAAATACAAAATAAACCGTAGGTATAATAATATAAAACTTGTGTCCTTTTACCAAATAGCTGTGTTGGAACAATCTTTGTAACCTTTAGTTGGTCGTATTGAACCCTTTTGTGTCCTTATCGCCACTTTACACCAGTGCCCTAACCTAGATCATTGGGTTACGGTGCGACATGTAATTGGATTCCTCACAATTTCTGATTATAATCCTAAGTGGCCTACCTACTTAAGATCTGGTTTTCGTACAATAGTGAAATTTTCTCGTATGTTTTGATGAAACGCTTTGATCCTAGTTTTTAATAATATAGAATGTTATGTTTATTTTTAGGATTGGGATTTTTTAAAATAAAGACTGAACAATACTAATGAATATTTTTCAATGCTATAACGTACTTCTAAGTTGAGCTAGCAAAAAGTGGATATTTCGAGAAGAGGGAATTGGACCTTAATTGGTGCGTCAGTATTGAATGTTGTTATAAAGACTTTTTAAGGCTTTGTTGGTTTTTCCTTTCCTATATAAAGGTGAAGAAAAGTGAAATTAATTGAACTGATTATCATAATCAGCCTATAATATTCCCACTGCTGGGACACAGGCCTCCTCTGTGAGAAGGAGTGGGCCATAATCCACCATGCAGGCCCAGTCCGGGTTGCTAGATGTCCCATGTCTTCGAATGTTTGGTTCTAGGACATACCGGTTTCCTCACGATGTTTTTCCTCACTGTTTTGAGAGCAGTGATGATGCAATAATTTACACAAAGTAAAGTACCTGCTTAGGTTCGAACCCACGACCGATAATTCGTAAGTTGCGTTGAATTAATTAAGTCTTCCTAACTAAGTATTTGTTTAAAATATCGAAAACTACGGAACAGCTTTATTTTAAAACATCGGCGTTGCTAATTTACGCTTTTGAATGTAGCTACAATATTCAGTGCACCTTCCGTTTCAAACGGGTTGAATTTAAATTACTAACTTTATTATTTTTATTTTTTTGCTCCAGCTCCACTCCGCTCCGCTCGGGTGAGTGTTTGTCTTTCTATCTCATTAATTTCTCAGCTTTCTTTGCTTTTGTCCGGTGTTGCCAGACTTACGATGCCCCCTACAAAGCGCCTTAAAAATAAACGATACTTTTCCCGGTTAATAGGATAGTAAATGTAAATTGTGTGAAGTAGATTCTTCGTGATTTAATTAACTGAACACCTAAGGTTATTTATTTTTTTACTCGATCATCGAGTTGAATTACTGTCAATAACCCATATATTCGCCACTTCAGAACTTTTTATGAAACAACCTTATATAATCTACATATATTATAGCTAGGTAGACTATATTTCCAATTTATCTTTTTTGTTTTGCGAAAAACATAATTGTTCAACAATCAATTATTGTGATGGTCAAGGTGGCGCCTCCTAAACATCACTTTATTTCTTACTTGCTTCTGCCTGCGACTTCGTTCACGTGGAAATCGTAAGACACCACAAAATACTACAATAGCAGCCACGTTTTTATAAAACTTCCCTGTATACTACGTACGTTTATAGTTTTGTTCTCAGCAACCAAAATAAACAGAGAGTCAGGACTGGTGACGCGGGAACAAGCGCCGTACAGTTGTCCGTGTGAGAAGCAGCTTGTCCAAAGGTCGACACCCGCAGCCGTCAGTGTTGGCCCCTGTGACTTGTTAGGGTTGCGGGGATAAAATATAGTTTATGTTATTCGCTGATAATGTAGTATTCCAGTGAAATAATTTTTGTAATCGGTCCAGTAGTTTTTGAGTTTATTCGTTACAAACGTACAAAAATACAAATCATGCCTCTTTATAATATTAGTATAGAAAAATACAAAATTAATTATTAGAAATTTTAAACGTAAAAATTGAATATTTGGATGAACATTTCACGGTACTCTATATTTCTAAGCTTTACTGTTGCTCTACAAATGTAGTGTAGTTAATTACAAATGTATGTAAATTAATGTAATTTTATCTTTACATATTAAGCTGTTCTCTTAATGTGTCTACAACCCACCCCGGCTTCGCACGGGTGTAGTTTCGTGAGAAGCATTGGCAGGCAGGCAACACGGCGCGGCACGGCGGCGTTTGGTAAGCTTTCCGTCCACTGTATTTTACTTAATAAAGCGTTTTTGATATAAAAAATATATACTTAATAATTAAAGTTTAAAATTTAAAAACTATTATTTATTTAACGTAAATACGATAATTAATATTTGTTAATAGACTAAACGTACGACAGTTACAGTTTGTTCAAACCGTGTCATTTTTCTTACTTAGAGGTTTTTTATACCCTTCATAACTTCTGAACGAAAAGTCCGATCTGAGTAATTTAAAGTGGAATTTACATGAACGTAATCAATCTTAATTATCAGACCATTTAAATGGAAAAGGATAAATACCACCTCGATTCCACCCGTATTTGAACTTATTAATTCAAACAAAAACTGTTGTTGTGGTTTAACTATAATAGTTAGGCATATACCATATCGTCTACTTTTTTGTGAGTAATCATGAGTACTATTAATATATCACGCCGCACCGGGCGACCGCGGGCGGGTTCTGCGGTCGCGGAGGGGGCGCTCGAGCAGCGCGCGCGCACCAGCCGGCACACCACTGCGTCTTCGACCACCGTAGAACATATTCATATTAATTCTCACCAGTACATTGCAAATTGTTAACCGTTTGTTTTCTCTTAAAAATCTTTCCATTATACAGTCCACTATTGTCAAGTTACCGGTGTTTTAGTCTTCGTACCACCTGGAGGATATACCCATTCCTGTTTAATATAATTATCGTCAATAGTTTTCGCAGCGCACGCAAAATACTGAGTTTTATAGGCAACATTTTGATACCTTGGGTTACATTGTTCAATTTTAGGTAGGGATTTAAAAAAATATTATATAGCCTATATTACTCGGTAAAGACGTAGCTTTCTAATGATTAAAGAATTTTTAAAATCAGTCGAGTAGTTTTTGAGTTAAATCGTAACAAACACACAAAAAATCAAATCTTTCCTCTTTATAATATTATTTTAGATAACTTTCATAGATTATTAAAATTACTGATTAAAACATGGAACTTTTTGCATTATATCTTATTATTATTCCTCACGTACTTAGATTTCTTTTATTAAATATACAATGGTGAGGCTAAAGTTAGTCGAATTATATAGAAATTGGGCAATTTATTGTTGAACTACTTTCTGAGTGCGTTAGCCATTGTTTGCGAATTTGAGAAAAAGTTATTAAGTTAGCAAGTTGAAATTGACGTAAATCCTAGTAAACTGTTGGAAGTTTGGACGTGAATTATAGTGTTTTTTGAATAGGTTTGTTCGATTGTATTGAGTGAAATGTTACTTAAATAATTTTCTTATCCCAAGTTACTAGTGGTCGGTGCAACATGTCCCTTTCCTCCATACTTCTCTGTCAGTCGTCATGTCGGTAGTCACCCCCTTTCTAGCCGTATCATCTTTCACACAGTCCATCAATGGTTTCTTTGGTCTTCCTCGTGTGAAGTGTGACCTTTAAATATAGATTGTACACTTCTTTTAGTCAGTGATGATGCTGGTTTTTGTTACTTTAAAGCAGGACAAGGATTTCACCTTCGATAAAATTTGCGGAGGTAGTGGTTAGACCTCACACAAAAATAAATTCTAGTATTTACTGTAAGTGCATGATAGTAAATATCATGCACTTACAGTAATACCTAGAATTTACACAGGTATCTTCATGGATTAAAATGAATTCATTCACACTTTTACATAATTGTACAGGGTGGCAGGGACATCGACGCGAAAACTGTTACCAAGGATTCAGTACATGATTCTGAACCCCTCTGCGTTGAAATTTTCCGTCGATAATAAAAAAAAATCTGCTGTTCCATACATTTTAACCTTGTAGGTATTGATTGCACTTTTCTATTAAACAGCAGATTTTTTTTTAAATAACCCAGCAAAAATTTTAACGCAGGGGTTTCAGAATGGTTACCGTGGCCCCTGGCAATATAGGCAAATGAAGGAACACGGGTGGGTTAGAGTCTGACACACCCTAAAAAAAAGGGGTTTCAGAATCATATACTGAATCCATGGTAACAGTTTTTGCGTCGATGTCCCTGCCATCCTGTATAGTCAATATTGTCCAATACGTACTTTTCATGTTGTGTGTGCATTCACTTTCAGAACTCCAATCTATACCTCGCTGTTACACGTAGCCTTTCAAAACTGCGCTCAAAGGGAAAACATAAAGCTGTGCAGCGATTGCGTTAGTGTGAGTCAAAGCCTTGCTCTAAGGCCTAGCAAATAAATAGTGCATGGGAACGACGGCTTACTAAGCTGATCAGGGACCTCTACCACGCTGATCGGATGCCCCGACCTCACCGGCCGGGACCCCTACCGCGCAAAAGTGCAAAAAAGAAAAATGCATAAGCGGCTTCTCCTTTTATGCAAGGGGATACGGGTGGCTTTAAAACACAACAAAGTGCAGCAAGTTTCGAAAAGAAAAGAAAGAAGATAAATGAAAAATAAAGGAAGGTGAGTTTCGATCGCCTTGGGTTTCGTATTATAAAGGTTATGAACGGAAGTTTTACGCAATTTCGGTACCTACTTACTACCCTACTTAGGGCTGGCGCACACTTGGGCACACCACAATTGCGGCGATAAGTCCCCTCTGAGAGAGGCGCCACGGCGTCCTCACCATCCGCCTGACGCATATCCTCACCGGACACGGTTGTTTCGGGAGATTCCTGTTCAGGATAAGGCGGGAGGTAACGCCCGGGTGTTACCATTGTGTGGATCACCCGGAGGACACGGTGGAGCATACGGTAGAGGTCTGCCCGGCTTGGGCGGAGCATCGCCGTGACCCCGTGGAGGCAATTGGCGACGGTGATTTCTCGCGTCCGGCCCTGGTCCAGGCTATGGTACGGAGCGAGAGGGTATGGGAGGCCGTCACCTTCTTCTGCGAAGCCCTCACGCGCCTGACCGCCGCAGGAGACGCCCTGGGCGTCGGGAGTCGCAGGCCGATTCCCGGCAACCGTAGGCGCGGGCTTGCGGACGGTGAGCAATGGGTAGCTCGCCGTCCGATAAGGACCAGGCCCGGGTCGACAGCGCGTTTTGTTACACGCGCGCCTCAAAGAGATGTCAGCAGAACTGACGGGGTCCGCTAGGGCTGATGTCTCCCGGGGTTGCGGGAAAGTCCGAAAGGGATACCGTGGCCCCTGGCAACATGGTAACTGACGGAATACGGGTGGGTTTTAGTCAGTAAGAGTCTGACACGGAGAGCGGGAGAAGTTATTTGATAATTTCCCACCCAAAAAAAAAAGGGCTGGCGCGCACTAGGCAGCCAGACTTACAGTCGGAATATTGAGAAAATTCTTGGCTGCCTATTACGCGGGTTCCAATTAGACATTATAATGTTGGATTGGCTTCCGTAGCCTGGCTGCCGCAGCCAGGCTGCCTAGTGCGCGCTTGCCCTTTAATATAGGTATTTTATTAATGAATTTTGCGTAACGTTTTAGTGAATATAACAGATCCCAAGTTGCCAATTTACGGTCGGTGTTAAATTAAAAAAATATCAGAAATGGTTTTTTTTCCTACAACCAAATAACTATTCCGAAATCGAAATATAATACCTAACCTAACAGATCTAGTCACTTTAGAATAGAATAGAATATTTTTATTTCAGACGGAGTCCATAGGGTTAGTAACAATTTTTCTTATCATCTTGTGTTAGTAGGTAAAACACAGATTATAAAATATAAATAAAAAAAATCAGCGTGGAGCTGCATCCACCTCCGCAACATAGGGGAATCCCACTGATTTGCGAACACACTGAGAATACTGTTGGTGCTGCCGCGAACACGTGACATCAGGGATGCACATCTTTTTAATTTGAACATATTTTAAATAAAATATTCCTGCAATAGTCACGTTCGTTAAAGCCGGTACATGTAAGGTTACCATCCGTCCGGATTTGTCCGAACATGTCCAGCTTTTTGGCCCCCGTCCGGACTATGTCCGGCCTTCTCCTTTGTCCGGAATTTTCGATTAAGGGGATTTCCTTTTAAAAATATAAATTATTACTAAGAAGAAGAAAAAAATGAGATTAAAAAGTTAAATATCCGCAATTTTTTTGCAAATGTAAGCCTTTTTGTCACGACTTTTCAAATTTCGAAATGGGAACCCTAGGTACATGTCTATTTAAATAATTTTAAACGCGGAAAAGCAATTTTTTCAGTGGTTTTATCACACTCACGCGTGCTGAATACTTACTAGTTCAGCTTGAATATTACATGTGTTTGACATGTCTGTGGATGGATTATGTTTATGTGGGAACCCGCTTTTCGTAAAGGTCAGGATGTTCGGTCACCACTCATATTTCACTTCAAAATACCAAACCTAAATCTATTTTTCCGAAAAACCGAAAGGGAGATCGTAGCCCCCGGCAACAGGGCAACCGAAGGAACACGGGTGGGTTTTAGTCAGTAAGAGTCTGACACGCCCTCCCGCTCCGCCCAGAGCGGGAGAAGTTATTTGATGATTTCCCACCCTCAAAAAAAAAAAAAAAAAGGATGGTCGGTCACCACTCATATTTCACTTCGAAATACCAAACCTAACTTTCTTTCCTTCTTTCTAAATAGTTTTTAAATATTGCTACCTATTTGCTACTATTCGCTACCTATTGTTAAATAATTGCTACCTATGTATTTAAAAAAATAAACCACTTTTTGAGATCACCGGCCATCTTGACGTCAGGACTGCTGGGCACTTATGTGATTTAAACAAAATACAAGGAATTAAAGAAATGTTCTTTGATCAATAATTGCTACCTAGTTTAAAATTTGGTACAGGATCCAGATTGATAAATAGGTAGGAAACAATTAGGAAGAAATTAAATCGCTAATTAAATTGCCAAAATAAAAGTGAAGGGGTAGTAGGTTCATTCTCTACTACACGGTATTATGTATAATTAATGTAATACCTAAACGGTACTTTGAACGGATACAAGCCACTTATCTGGTAGCTAACCGCAATTGTGGTCTTAGTGGTGAGCGTTCAAGTTCCTCTCAGGTGTCTGCTAATATCTTATCGGATTAGTAATTAGAACCGTGGCTGCGGGCTGTGGTCTCTACTCTAATTCCTGTAGCAGGATTTTATCTTTTTGTTACAATTTTCTGTTTAGCCTTTAAGAGGGAATACGGAGTAGACTTTTTACATAACATCACGCCTTGTACTATACACTTCTTCTATACACTTGTACACCCATATTTCGCCAGTTGAGTTTAAGTCCCATGAACTGCTACTGAGAAATTCCCGATAAAAAAACCCAATAAGACTTTGCCCGACCTTGGAATCGAACCCAAAGTAATAAGCACAGCAGAAGCGCTTGCATCCACTGACCAACTACACTTCCACTTCCACTTTTTGATGTGAAACATCTATAGCGGTGGGTCAGACCGACTGTTGGCGTGGCGATGTGTTGGCGTGGTGACATTGTTATTTCCTCTCGTAAACTATCCTTTTATGCACATCATCGTCACCTGTACATCATTTTTTTTTTTACTGGAGTTTTTGTTATAATTTATAATTATGAACATCGATTTAATAGTAATAACATTGAATGATCAAAATACACCAAGTAGGTACTCGGGTTTTCTCTTCCCCAATATCTTCTAACTTATCTTGTAACAGGAACACTTCATCTATATTATTATAAAGTCAAATTGCCCAAAACGATAAGCTACACGTGGGCAATTCAATTGAAACATCAACTACATAAGCGAACGCTCGTAAAATAAAACAACATGGAGCAATATTCATAAAGTCTTATTTTGTAATACAGTAATAGCTTGGAATAGCTCCCCGTCTCACACATAGACGATCGTCATTTTTCATTAGGGAGAATATAAAAAAAATATTATCGCGGGAATACCGCGGTGGATGGACTTATATTAAAGTAAGCGGATCAGGGTTTTAATAATAGTCCGTTTTAATATAAAAATATGGTAGTTGCGATGTTTTGTAGCAGAACCGACGGGGTTTAATAATTCTGTGGAAAAAGGTTACAACATTTTCTATTTGAATTTCTTGTTGGACTGACTCAGCCATAATGAACGGACCTGTTGATGCCTTGATCATCTAAGCTTTTGTTATTCTTCCTAAAATCAGTTTCGAAAAAGGTTTATGAGATTCCTACCCCAGTTCAACACCAATAACATACATGGCACGATGCTCCACCCACCTCGAAAACTTGCCAATCCAGCACATTACACCGTCGTTTATTTATTCGAAGGTTGGCATCTTTTGGTGTAGCGCCTTTCTGATTATTTAGCTCGACTATCCACTGGGTAATCCTATGATCTACCTATTTGTCTTTCTAAATCTAGATAAAAATATCTATTGTATTAACACATTTACTATTCTCATTATAAAATTCCCCAAAAAAACATGTAGCTAAAAGCTAACCTCAAAAAAGTTATCTAAACAAACAAAGTTCTAAACTCTGGCAAAGCGAGACCGCTATTCATATTTAACCGACCAAAGAGTAATTATCTTTCAACTAGAGCGCAGTGGCGGCCGCGGGCGAAAGTGTACGAGGCGAAACTTTGCCGTATTAGTGGCGACAACTGGGACTACGTAATCTATGGGGGACTAAGTGTGAGCGAATAGCTGCGCCCCGCCGTTTCACAGTTTCCCTCGGAGACCGTATTTTTCAGGCATAAAAAGTATCCGCGTAGGTCAGGTGCGTAGTACTTGCAACCGGCGTGCGTGTATGACTAGATATGTAAACATAAACGAGGCAAAAGCAGTATGTAAGGATCATAGCAGGTGGTTCTGTAGTTTCTACCTACCCCCATGGGAAGAAAGGGTAAGTTTATGTATGTGTTTGTAAAAAGTAAACTTTTTCAATCGGGAAAAGTGTGGGTTTATACCAGAGAAAGATTTCGAAGAGAATCGAATCAGTATTTTCAGATTTTACCTTTTACAAATTTGTAAAAAAAATACATCGATGGTCTGGTCGGAAGCTCAAGGCTAATTTATATCAACCGCATGGGTCGATTCAACAGGTTAAGCTACGCTTTTCGGGTCCGTGGATGGGTGACCATATTTACATACCGAGACTCTTCCGTGCCTCGGAAAGCACGTAAAACCGTTGGCTCTGGCTGCCATTCGTAGATTTTTGGCAGTCGTTACGGGTCGTCAGATGCCGGAAATTCTGACAACCAGTGTTACTAAGTGGTATCGTATTACCCAGTTACTGGGTTGTGGAGACCAGATAAGCAGACGCTCCATGTAATATAATGAATATTTAGAAAAAAAAAAAATGGTATTCAGTTGCATTCGGTTAGACTGGAAGCCGACCCCAACATAGTTGGGAAAAACTAGGCAGATTGATTAGTCTAGTCGGAAGCGAGACTGCTATGAAGGGTTAGGCAGAGGTGTACTTATAGTACACCGACATTTCGCCAGTTATGTTTGAGTTCCATTTAATAGGGGGCGAGCTTATCGCCATCAACCGGGCACAAATGCAGACTCCGGGGTGCTACCGAGAAATTCCAGATCGAAAAAACCAATAACACTTTGCTCGACCTGGAAATCGAACCCAGGACCATAATATCAGCTCGCGGCCTTGCGCCAGTCGATAATAAGTGTCACAATAATTAAGAGTTATCTTCTGTCCGGGATATTATTTGAATATAATCAGATTGAATAACAGCTGTTCAAGCTGTGCGTGCATAAGTTCGGAATTTATGTGGCTCGTAAAGACACCGATTAAAAAACGAAGTCTTTAAAAGGTTTCTTTGAAAGTTCTATAAAGGTCAAGACAAGTTTTTTCTCTCTACTAATTTCTTTCCGCTTAAGTGATTCTAACAATTAAGAGTTTTATTTAAATCGGTACTCAGATATCATTTTTATTTGCTCAAAGCGATTTACGTACGTTTTTATCTAAAATGCTCAAAATAAATAAATAATGATGGTAAATGAATGAATTTTATGGATCACATAGTGCTCTAAAATGCTTAAGATATTGCTCAAAACAGAATATTATTCATTGTGTTAACTTTTTCAAAGTATTTTCACAAAAAACATCGAGGGCCGTTTGAGAACGATACAATCTTTAGTAACCATAAAAAATGTATTGTTATTTTTCATAATAAAGCCTGCTTAAAGTTTTTCAAGTCGGTCACTGCAACGGGCGCATAGGTGAAAAGCTCTCTGATCGCTGGATGGAAGAATAAGGATATATTTCGGGCTTCTCTCGCCAAAGATCACATCGTTCCGAGGTGGCTGTACTGAAAACAATCATAATGTAGGAGTTTAAGATGACCGTAACATTGTTGTCAAGCTTTTAACTTTCTTATCTAACAATTCTGATGAAATTAAATAGATGTTTATCTCATACCCGTAAAACGACAAAAGGTTCGGCATAATCAAAACAGCTATTGAGTGACGTCAAAAATAGAGCGAATTAAGCGACACAGTTTATATTTACAAAACTTCCTAAGCGCTTTTGATAAAGACGAGAGTGCCAACTAACGTAATTAGGTGCTCACTATGAAATCTATAGCTATTGAATGGCATCAAAGATAGAGCGAAATAGGTGAACAGTTGAATCAAATGGAAACGCAGATTCTTTGAAAAAAAATAAAATAGACAAATAATAATACTTACCATTATTCTCTAAGAGGTTCACTGAGATGGTCAAAATCACCTTTATTACTTACCGACTTGGAAGTGTTTCCCTGTTACACATTTACACAGTAGTATCTCTAGTATCTATGTAGTTATTATTTATTTGTAGTAAGCTGTGGTCGGGTCGAAATGTTAAGCTTACCCTGAGTTGCTGAATCGAACTAATGAAGATGTACATAACGTGTTCGTATTTGTTTACTGCATTTTGAGAAGCTATTCTGGTCATCATGCCGAAGATGCTCATTAGATCTTCACTATTTTTTTTCGAGACCTGCATAATGTTACTATCTTTAAAATAAAAAAACAGCCATCTAAATCGAATCTCATAAGGCAGTAGTCCCCCTTTTTGCCCCATTTTGGAGGAAGTACCCCTCCAATCAAAAATCCCCGACGACTAAAAATTACAAAACGTTCGTCAAACCTGTACACTAAATTTCGTCCAGATCGGTTCTAAAATACGACCTGTAGGGGAGTACGTACAAACTGACACACGAAAGCAAATTTTGCCAGATTTCATCGAGATCCAAAATTCAATAGTTCACACAAAAATCTATAGAAAAAAAAGACGTTCAGTTTTTCCCAAATTTGAAAATTTTCCGGGAATCCTTTCCAATTTTTCTTTCCATAAAAACCTAACTAATTCGGACTGTAATTATGGAACATTTTGGACAAACAACAAATCGGTCCAGCCGTTCTCAAGTGATGCGCTTACCAACGAACAGCATCTCATTTTTATTTAAATAGATTTCACTTTATGAAGATTTTGGATTGGAATGGTCCCCCATTCCAATTCAAAATCTTCATAAAGTGAATTGAAGTGAAGCCCATAAAAGTATGAAGAAAAAAATTATATCTTATGACAGACACGTACGTGGGATATCTAATTGCATGGCTTACGGCATACGTTTACGATCGGCTGCTGGGCATTCTGTCAGTGACCACTGTGCGCGTACGTAATGAGCCGAAGTCCGGTAAAAATAAAGTTCGCTATTCTGTTAGTAATTGTGTTTTCAATAATCAATAACCAAAAAATATAACAGTAGCTACTTAATATTATGTTTATTTTAGAAGGAAGAGGTTTTGTTAAAATAGGTAAGGTATTAATAATAACAGGGATGTTCGAACAGTTTGGGGTAGAAACAATAGATCCGTGGGGTCGGAGTGCCCTCTCAGTTTTTCGAGACATAGCCAAGCGGTTGATCGACTATTCACGTGACCAAAGGGCTGGCTTATTTTTAGGTAAAAGAATCAGCATTGCCATACAACATGATTCCTTCTCCTATTTTTTATATAAATAATTGTTAGTACAACGCAAATACCTTCTTTAAAATGACATAAATGTTAAATGAGCTATAAATGCCAAAATCACATCAATGGTAACAGGGCAGCATGGATCTGAGGAGCTTTATTCATAGTCAGGGTAGAAACTGATTAATTCATATGTGGATTCGAATCTACTGTATAATTCAATTGATGTTTAATCCGTATTCATAGTTATGATTAACAGGCATCAGTTAACGTGAAAGTACTTAAGAATTAATGAACTGACTGGTGTGTTGTGACTGCTGTAGGTGCGCTTTAATTAGATACTTTCAGAACAGATTATACACATAGGTACAGTACCGACCTAAAGTCCATAGGCAATCGCACAAAGCAATAGACTGACGCTTCAGTTTGACTTACGACCTTCTTCTATAAGATGTTACAATACTATAGACACACACACACACACAGTTTGTCTGCAACTCATAGTAGTTCATAATTTCTATCATTACAGTATATATCATGCTAGCTCAGTGGATAACGTGCTTTGGTGTGTGCGATTATGGCGAGCCGAGCGAGGGTTCAAATCTCATCTGCGGTTTGCTTGTAATTTTTGAATAATTACTATTCATAGTTTTTGTTATTTTTTAATAATGACTAGTTCAATAATCATTCGGTTTTTTTTCGGTCGTCTTGTTCACATAAATATTAGTTTAGCAGGTAGACCACAGAAAACTAAGTAAATTATTTCGATATCTGTGGGGTAGACAGACGCAGTTCGTTAAGCGTATTCGCTTAATAAAACTTTGTTGGATTGTGGTTATTGTTGGTGACGAGTATTTAGGTATTAGCGGTGTTGTGGTTATTATTTTCAAAATGCAGTCAAATATAAATATTGAAGGGAGATCAAAAAAAGTAAATGTAATTTACACAAATTTCTAATGAAACCGGACTAACTGTGAGTGTTATCATTTAAATATTTAATATTTTACTAAACATAAATCTTAAGCAAAGGTATTGTTGATAGAACAGAGGTATTGTTGAGGCAGAAGATGCCTTTAAAATTTTAAATTCATTATGAGGTTTAATTCGATTACTGAATGATAAATAATTATTATGTGTAACAATGTTACAATGTTATTACAATGTTATTCTTTGTTCTAGAGAAATACTGTGAGGGTTAAGAAGTATGAGGAAGAGGCTTATTATCGAGGAGTAGCGACGTCAAATGATGAATGAATATGAAACAAATGGTTTCATACCAGAGATATTTTGCTGAATTATTAAACACGTCATTATGAACCGTTCGCTGTGCACTCTCAAGGTTTGCATCTCTGAAGACCAGCTAGGAAGCCGTTTTTGACGAAAGACATAAGCAAGAACGTTTAAGTTTCGCACGATAATATTAAGACTTCAAGTGGGACACTGCTATATTTTAACCTTAAAATATTTACTGTACCAACTTAGTAAAAAACAGATTCGTTATTGCATGAATTTGTGGTAACGATTTTTTTAAGCACGTTACAATATGGTGTTTGTCGTATTTCTCGCAGATAGGCCGAAAATGTTTAAGATTATTTTAGTAATATTATTATTTTAGGATTAAAATTTGAGGTTTAGTTTCAATCTTCTTTTCGTAAAGAAAATGAATACTTAAGTTATAACCTCAATACCAACCAATATTTACTAAAGCCAAATAAAATGTAAAATAAATAATGTAAACAAACTGCCCATACTTAACCTTAAAATCACCTATTTTGTAAGTAGTTTTTTTTACATTTTGAGTAGTCTTATATTCTTATTTATTGCTTGATTACTTTGACCATGATCAAAGCTAACTAATAATAAGCTAGCTAATATTTATGGTGAAAAAAAAAAAAACATTAAAAATTTAAAACATTTCATAATACAAATATGTCAAAATAACACAAATTGCTTCTAAGTTTCTTGACATCTATTACCCATCTTATTCAGCTGAAGTAATGACAAATAATTGTAGCAATTTGTTATCTATAAGTAAAATAAATATAACGAATAAATATTTTATAATTTTGTTATCACATATCACGCATTTTTAATTCTTAACCCTTTATTGTAATAACAGCATTAATAAAAAAGGCAGCAATAGTTAAAATATATTATTATTGCAAACAAAAATAATAATATTTGCAAAAAACTGCGCTGTGCTATACGAGATCGGAACCTTAGCCAGTTTGAATCTCAGACCAACGCTTAACGCGTTCTGCTATCTGTACACATGAGTTTAGTTCGAATTTTAGCAATGCCATAAACTGGCCTTGGTCAAGCGCATGATGCGTGTGTGTTACCGTGTCTAACAAAAGCGACGGAAATATATATTTGTTTCGGTAGTGCGGCGCAAGTACGCGACGATACGACAGTGTGTAAAGCGCAAAACTGCGTTCTCTGTGGTGTTTGTGCCGTGTTGTTTACACATACAGATATACGGACTATATCGCGTGTTCACAGCAATACGACTCTTAACGCGCCTATGCACTTTTGAACGCTTACTGTATGTACAGTGAAATAAAGTTAACTTCGTACTGCTTTTAAACAATGTTGTGAGTAATAGTTGTATATACCAAACTCTGTATCTACGTACGGCGATGTTAAACAGTCTGAAACGAATGCCAGTGGTGAGTGCGCTTGCACTCGCTGTACGTAGACTTGTTTAAGTGTGCGAGCGTTTTCGCTCGTGGTACGATCCCTGCCTTCTATACCTAATTTTTATTTTGTGCTTGCGGGTTATATTGTAAAAACTTTCTGATTTAACTTAGTGAAAAGTTTTTGCGTATGGTTCTAATGTAATAAGTTGTTAAAATGGAAGTTTGGATTATTAGTGGTATGTGCAACCGATTTCGTCGACTTAGGTGGACATGAATGGGGGTGTTGGTAGTGCTTGAGGGAACAGGAAAGATAAATATCTCTATTGTACTATAAGAGATGTGATTGTTTATTAGTTTGCGGGCATAAAACCAGCGGCGAGGAGAGATGGCCGAGCGGAGCAGTAGCGATGGAACAATTTTGTACCGTCACCACCGCCCCGTGCGGCCATCACTCCTCGCCGCTGGTTTCGTGCCCGCAGCCTTAATGTGGAACTGGCAAAACTAATAACTAACTCCTGCAATCTTCTTCTTTCTTTTGCAATTAATTATAATAATAATATAATAAAACTTTATTCAGCTGAAAAGGTAAAACACTAAATACAAATTTGCTTAAATCTACGAAAAATTCGATTATGTGCCTGAACTAGGTCATCCTGTATTTCAGGCGAGGCAAGGTATAATAATATTTCTAAATAATCACATTCGTTATAAAAAATCTAGTCATCTAATAGGTATGTAAAAAGATTTAAATAGTACAATAAATCCTACTTGCTAAAATCTTAGTACCTATCCTTACTTAGCTAACCTTAATTAGTATTTTTTTAAAATTTAAGTACAACTAATAGTTTCTATGTATCTTCATAGGACATACTTTGAAGAGCTTCCTTAAGAGTTCTTTTACAATTATTTTAATTTAGAGAGTAAATGTTAGCTCTCGCATTTAGTCTATTATAAAGTAATGGTCCTAGGAAGACAAAAAATTTGGCTGCGAGGCATGTTTTGTACTTTTTGTAGGGCAAACTATGTTTTTCCGTCTTTTTTTTTTAGTAAATTCAGTGCTATATGGGAGGGCTGCGTGTTGTTTTAATACGATGCTCATTATGAATAACTATCGAGCTGTTAGTACTTCACAGGATTTATAGAGTAGGTTAGTGGGAAAAAGGAAAGGGCGGCAAGTAGACACCTTAAGAATTGCTCTTTGAGCTCTTTCAATCGGTAGTAGCAAACTTTTACCTGCTCCACCCCAAGAGGTAATGCAGTAAGTCAAAATTGACTGACAGAGAGCAAAGTAAACTTGCCTAATTAATTTTGGGTCTGCAATATAACGTAGTTTTTTGAAAACGAATATTAGCTTACGCATTCTGCTATTTAATGCTTCTATGTGTTGTTTAAAAGACAGGGTTTCATCTATTACAATTCCTAGATATTTTATTTTATTAGTTATATTAATATTAGGACACGTAAGCAGGCAATCTGCAGGGACCATACAAGAGTGAGCATACATCGTTGAGGGCAAAACTGATGTATGTTTGGACATTGAAAATTTAATATAATTTGTCTTAGTCGCATTTAGGGTTAGTGAGTTATGTTGAAGCCACTTATTTACCATATTAAAACCGTGTTGCGCAAACTTGTAGACTTCATGTTCAGATTCAGCAGAAAAGAGGAGGGCAGTGTCGTCAGCGTAAGGTATTATAGTGCCGTGCTCTAGGTTTAGATTACAAAGGTCATTTATGTATATCAAAAAAAGAGTAGGCCCTAAAATACTTCCTTGGGGCACACCAAAGGGCGTGTTTTTTTCGTCTGCACTGAGAACATTGCCAATCTTAACGCACTGGCTTCGGTCGTCTAAGTAACTTTTGAGAAGTTTCAGTTGAATGCCACTTATGCCCACTATCTCAAGCTTGCGCAATAGAATAGAAATGGAGACTGTGTCAAAAGCTTTGGCAAGGTCCAGGAAAAATCCTTCTGTGTGGTTACCCTAGTCAAGTTCTTGAGCTAGATAGTCAGTCAGATAATGTACAGCATCGACAGTTGAAACTTTAGGTCTAAATCCATATTGACGCTCCGACAAAATAGATTTATCCTCCAGATATTTAAACAGTCTTTTATTTATGATATTTTCCAAAATGTTTGACATAGAAGGCAGTAAATTAGTAGTAATTACTATTAGACATCGTAGATTTCTAATCTTTGAAGCCTAATTGAGGCAGTCAGCGCAAAAGCGGCCTAACCCACTTTTTTTTTTGTTTTTAACCTGACCGTCACAAACGATTATAAATAGATAAAATTTTAAATAAAAAACTCAACAAAAAAATGTGGGTTAGGCTGCTTTTGCGCTGACTGCCTCAATTTATATTCTGATCAATTTGAATCGTTGTTGTAACGTATTCCTAGAAATCTATCTTGTCAAAATTTTCTAACTCCTGGAATCCTTGTGTCTGTACAATATACAACAAAATCAGGGGAGAGACAGACCACAAAAGTATCCCAAAACATAAACACAAACTGTGTTTGTATTTGTATTGTCACTAACTCCATCAGTAATTCAATGAACGACTGTAAGTAGGTACTGACGAACCCTTTCACTGGAGCCTCGAGCCACGAGCCCCCTAATAATGAAATTCTACGCGACCATTTTTTTATCCAAACTCAGTCATTTGTGATGACAGAGAAGTTCAAAGACGTCTCCGTCTGAATTTTATTGTGTTAATAAGGTTAGCCGCGTTCATTAAACTTAAGACAAAACGCGACGAATTTACCTAACGCAGGCACAAATATAAGGGGCGGCTGTTCGCTAGATAGAGGTGCGCGCTTTGAAAATTTAAATAAAATCTGCATCTTTTTTCGGTTGGTTGGTTTACAAATCGGGCAATACAATATTACTTACATACAAGGTAAACAGAAATAAAAAGCACTGCAAGCCCTAAAATAGTGATCGTAGCATGCACAATGTATGAGCTAGTTAAAATTAATTATAAATAAGCTTATAAATTATATGCAGCCCTTGGACTTATTATTTTAAGTCGAATGGTTGCACAGGCTTTTCTCAATTAATTTTAATTTTGGTTTATGCTAATTAAGGTCCCGAAGAAAATATCTAAATGTTGCCCGACATCGTTGTAGCTGAAAAACATTCTATAAAATGTAGCATGTCTTTTCATATCTTAAAGATATTATCTGATCAATAGAGTAGGATTTTTTTTGTATCGTTTATACCTACTTAGAAGTGAATGAAGCAGTAGTAATTTTAGTAGTAAGTTAATCGTGTTTTTGTGTGTTATGCTATGTCTTTTGTGTGCACCAAATAAATGATCTATCTAGTAAATATAGTTAGCAGCTCGGACGTCCAAGCACTGGTCTAACACTCTAGACATCGGTGTTTCCCAGACATTGAGTTGTGAAAGTCAGATGGTACTGAGAAAATAACGCTGATTTACTTCAAATAAGTTTTATCTCTACTATTATTAGAATTGATGAACCTAAAAGTTTCCCAAATGAAATAAGACGATAACATAAATAACAAATCGATCATTACTGTGAACATAGATATTGGTCTGGAAGCGTCGTCGTCGTAGCGTCGTAGCCGTCTACGCGCTACGGCGTAGCACGTGACTCGTTAATCATCTCAGACTCTGATATAATTGCCAATACAGGGTGTCGTATAAATCGTGGACAATCTATGAACAATCGATAGTTTAGATAAATAACTATCATAATTATTTCCAAAGCAATTGCGTTCCAGAATTGAATTTTGGACGTTGTGATGAGACAGAATGGAATTTCAAACCTGGATGTTTCTTTATACTCACTATATCTTCTTCTCGCCTGCCCGTTATGGACAACTACCAGCACTGTCCAGGATTTGAAAGAGGCTTGTGACAGAAGTACGTCAGTGTGACAGAAGTACGTCAGTGTGACAGAATTAGAGCGCTTTTAGTCTTGCTCCGACACGCAGGCACTATGTAATCTGTATGCTTAAACTTGATTCTTTTCACTTGATTCTTCTTTATTTATTACAAAGTTAGCACGCACTGGTTTCCCGCGCGCGTACCTTACCGAGTCGTCTTAATCCTCATGTTTATCCGCTCGCCGCAGCCGCGAGCTGCTAATTATTCCACACAGACAGACAGACTGAGCAACACAATCTATTGTCAACGTGTAAATATCTGTAGATGTGCTGTTTAAGTTACTGTCTGTCACTATTGTATTAACATAAATGGTTACTTTAGGATGAAATAACTATGTTTTCCATTCGCATTTATGGAATGTGACACACTGATGAATTGCTTTTTAAAGATATGGAGCAGACACGTTAATCATTAAAAAACTGCCATGAAATCCACATCTACACTAATTATTATAAAGAAAACAGATTTGTATTTTTGTTTGTAATGAATAAACTTAAAAACTACTGGACTGATTCTTTCATCAGTAGAATGCTAATTTTATTATCAACTATAATTTATAAAGACACGCGGGCAAGACCACTGACGGAAATTAGTTTCTCATAAATTCGTATAATTCTTTTAAGTTACCCAAAACCAACTGGTAATAGGGAAACGCAAAAGTTTTTTTTTTTAATAATCTATTTTATAGTTATAATATATATATAATAAATAATAATGAATAAATCCTTTATTTTCATTAATATAATTACTAGGATTACAATATGTGAACACGAATAAATGTTTTCAGGATATTTGAATCCTGTTTATCCGCAATGACCTGTAGGATGCTGTTAGTGCTACCCCGGACTCTGCTCAGTACCCTGCCCTCCGCAAACATACCAGAGGCACTACAAAAGCGGAGCAGTCCCAACAAAATCCTAAATCCATTGTTATATTGGACACGTAGGGCACTGAGCGGCCTCTGCGGATACCTAAACCACAAGCTGCACGTGCAGAAAGTCTGACAGTAGGCTCTAAATAGTGTGACTTTATATATGCCTTTGATAATAAACGCTGAGTACAGTTAAAGTATTGATTCCGGTTCAAACATACAGTTTTCGTGGTTTAAGTTTGGCATAAATGTACTCCGAGCTTATTAATAAGCGGCACGTTTTTTTTTTTTAACCCGAGCCGAAATCGGCTGAAATTATGTTTCTTTTTGTGCAGATACATTACCAATACCTCCTTCAGTCTAATTTGTATTGTGCTACATCGTAGTTACAATAACGGATGACAGTTGAAGCGA
Organism: Omphaloscelis lunosa; assembly: GCA_916610215.1. NCBI lineage: Eukaryota > Metazoa > Arthropoda > Insecta > Lepidoptera > Noctuidae > Omphaloscelis > Omphaloscelis lunosa. The sequence continues at coordinate 22,132,051 of OU744246.1, forward strand.
GCTTTGGCAAACACAAAGTTTTGAGAAGTCGTACCGCGTAACACCGGAGCAACATCGTAGTGACGTGTGTGAGTTGTAGCACTTTGTAGACAACTCGTAGCGCGTAGCAGTGGCGTAGCTTTGTGTGCGTTGGAGAAAATGTCTGTTAATTAGAAAATGTAGATTGTAATCGATTTTAAAGCCGTGATTTTCTTTGTAGTATTTCTATGTATAGTTCATTTTAGACGAAAACAAATACAGATAATCATGGAATGTAAGAAATAATTTGGTGAGTAAGTTGTTGAGTAGGTAAATCAAAATATTAATTTTGTAGCTGGATTACAAGTTATATTTAGCTCCGTAATTAGAGGTAATCCTGAACGTAAAATCATAAACTGAATTTGATGATAATTCAATTAATTTGTATCTATTTATCACCATTGAAACTAAAACTATCGAGTTTTGTAAATTAGGGCAATTTAGTTTTAGTGCTTTAATTATATTTACTTATGTTGCTTCAATATTAGTTATATCAATATACTGTATTTTTATTGTAATGAATAGTTGTAGATAAATACATGGAAAAAAAAACAAAAAAACAGCACTCATTATCATCTCATCTGCCTAGCCTATTCCCAACTATGTTGGGGTCAGCTTCCAGTCTAACGGGATGCGAATACCGGTATTTTACATGGAGAGACTGCCTATCTGACCTCCACAATCCAGTTACTGGGTATTACTGGGTAATACTACTTTCAGGCTTCTGACAACCCGTAACTATTGTCAAAGATCCACGACATGCTGGGACCGATGCTTTAACGTCCTTGCAGAGGCATGGACGCGTTTCGGTATGTAAAGATGCTCACCCATCCACGGACCAACTGCGGCAAGCGTAGCTTACCTTGATCGATCGACACGTGTGGCTGTTATTACTTAGTCATTATTTAAACAGCAATCATTAACAAAAATAAATATTTGGAAATTCCAAAAGCGCACGCCTCATAACGCTCATTCAAAAACAGATTTAAACGACTTTTCATGAAGTATGTTTTGACTGCTTTTTTACCCATCAATATGAGTAAAATTTATCACTTCGCAATCTTTAAGTACTGTCAAAGACTATTTAGGTTTGATTTTTTGGTTGCTAGGCAACGGAAGAGGGTCGAAGTTGGAAATATAGAGATATTATAGTTGTTCGTTTTTGATTAATTATGTAATTTTCTTGTCGTAAATCTGTCGGTGTATCTGACCGCTGCGGTCCGCGGCCTGTAGTGTTTTGTGAGTGCACCGGTGCACGGATATTTCTACATAGCTAAGAACAGGTTTTTGTTGGGACAATTCTAGTTGTTTTCGTATGTTTTTTTCTTATATTTGATTACGTGCTTATTTATTTATTTATTTTTTAAGTATACAAATTATGTATCAGGTATGTTGAAACTGTTTGTACTCCCCGTCACTTGTCCTTTTAAGGGTTCATTAGAAAACAAGCGTCAGACAGCATCTGTCTGGCATTAATGCTGAAAGATACCTTTGTGGCGCCGCCGTGAGGCACACACTATTGTTGTTAAAACATTATTTTCACTTTGTTATTTGTGTTTTGTGTTCCACGAACTGCGTCCAAATAAATGTTTTTCTTTGTTCTTCTTTTTTTCTAATTATAATTAAACTACTTCAAATATTTTGAATAGGGTACCTCCTATGGCTGAAACGAATCTATATAAAAAAAAAAAAGATTTTTTCGCAAACTACGTTTTCAGGTTTCATACGTTGATGGACGGGATTTTTAAAAAACTATTTTGATGTTTTTCATTTCCACTGCATTAAATCAATTTATGAAAAGTATGGTAACTATTAATCTCTATGAAATTATCTATACAATGGTATATACATTAAGTAGGCTCTGTGTACTAGCAGGAGGGTAACAATAAAACAGTTGCAGAAAGGATGCAAAACGAATTTTTCGATCGCTGAGCACGTTTGCACGAGTCTTAATGCAGAGCATTAAGTCTGGCGCGATATCGCGAGTGCTACAGGCAGCGCGACCCTTGAAGCGACCGCGATATCGAGCGATACGAGCCTTTATGAGTCGAGCAAAAATGAGAGAAGAAATTCGAAATGAAAATCGAAAAAATCTAACATTTAATTTTTTTTTTGTAGAATTTTAGACTTATATATATTTAAAAAATAATAGGTACTTGTGAATTCGCCAGTATGTAAGCAGTAAAAAAGAAATATCTGTGGCCAATGAAATGCACGGAATGCTCACAGAACATAAAAGAAGTAATATTGGAAAATTGGCATTTTAAACGAACAAAGCAATACTCCTTTTTGTGTCGCGCATGTCGGTAAAGAGCACATTGGCAAATGTAATTGGATGACTCTATATAATGGCCCATTTTTTACTATTTTAATGTAGGAATTTACTGGTATTGTAACTCGCATGAAAACTTAGTATGAATAATTATATGAAATCTGTAGGTACGATTCTTTGAAGTGGAGTCCATACATTTATAGAATCTTGTGTGCTATACTTTTGCGATTGTATTTGTCGTTAAAGTACATAACTGTGCTGAACTGATTTATTGTTTTAGTTGACAACTGAAAATTGTTGTATATCTTACATAACATAACATCACGCCTGTTTTCCCCGAAGGGTTAGGCAGAGGTGTTCCTATAGTACACCCACATTTCGCCAGTTATGTTTAAGTCCTATGTAATAAGAGGCGACTCTATTGCCATCAACCAGGCACAAATCCAGACTCCGGGCTGACTGAGAAATTTCTGAAGGAAAAACTCAATAACACTTTGCCCGACCCGGGAATCGAACCCTCCTCGTGCTTAGCAGTAGCGCTTTCTTGTTTTTCAGATTACAGTCTTATTTAGCAGAGGAAAATGCCTAAAATAAATCGACCTTATTAAATTATTAACTAGAGTTAAAAATCGACCATTCGTTTATCAAAATTAGGTGCAATACTATAAAATAATCATCTTGATTTGTTGTGGGAAGTTAGACGTTTCTCTGTAATCTCTGTTTGCTTTAACACAGTCATACAAGAAACAGTTGACTGTATTCTCTCGAACCTTTCACCCACATTACGCAAGCAGCGCCGCGTGAACAGGGGTAGTAATAAGTGTGCGCCGAGTTCCCGCCGACTGAAGATAGGTCCGCGTGAACTCATCAGCTGGCATTGTTGTTCCGATTGGTGCGCGTCCACTGTTGCACACGAAACGATAAATTAACTGATTGTCTTCAAACTGGTAGTGTGATTATGTTTCGTAATTTTGAAGGACATTACGTACCCATTGCTTCATATATTTGAAAAATTCGTCTGCTCAACCACTTTAATAATTCAAAGAATGTTGTTGAACTGTCAAAATTAAAGACATTTCCATTGTAAGTGTGTTAGGTGATTACCCCGCTTGACTCTAATGCCACTATATTACACACCTTTCGGTGGTCTCTCGAATGTGTGTTTTGACACATTTTGTATGACAAATCTGCCATAAACACAATCAGCAGACCAATTAAACGTTAATGGAATCAGGGCCCTGATGTCATTAACTGTTTTGATTGGTTGACGGAAATAACACAAATAAATCATACAAAATTGAGAGTGAGATTTGATCATTGCACACTGATTAAACTAAACACTTCTTCAGAAACTGACTGCTTTTACATTTATTAGAAAAAAATACGAACGCTAATAAGAAACAGTACTTACTAACTTATTGAGTAATAAATATTATTTAAGGACTCATAATTTAGAAGCCAAATGCTAATAATGGAGCGAATAATCTTAATGAGTTTAAGGAAAAACGTTTTAGCATTATTTCGAGGAAAATAGAAGGTAATTACTGTAAAGTTTGCGTTACGAACTTTAAAGGATATTAACTATTTATTGAGCACAAATCTGTATTGACCTTTTAGAGGTACCTACCGAAACACTTTCTACAACGTCGTAATCTAACTGAAGACATTCACCCATCTTCTACAATCACAACCACCAATCCAACTTTAAATCAGTCGGCAATAACTCAACACAACAAAAGACATTAAAAACCTACATCGCACATCAATCTAGCTAAAAATATTCATTTTAATTTTTCCATCGAAGTGAGCTCAACTCCCGAGTGCATTGGAAACCGATATCATTCCAATAGCAGTCGATCTGGGCGTATGATTGGCGAGGAATGTGTGACGTCAACAGCCGATACCGACGACAATGTGCGAGTCAATTGGAAGATACTATTTTACATTTTACCGTAGAATATAAATAAAATGTATGGTATAAATCGCTCTGATGATACTGACTGAATTTATTTTGAATCGCATGACTATTGACGTATTTAATTTAATATTATTATAATTGTTTTTTATTTATATTATTGCTCATTGAATCTTAATTTTGAACCCTATTGTCTTTCGACCTAACTTGTATACCAGCCATGGTGAAACATGTTGAGCGAAAAAATACCTTGTTACACCTATAATAAGCATCATACCATGTATATACTACACGTGTTTTTGAAAATAAATGAATCTGAATCTGGTACAGCATTAAAGTAAATAAAATAATAAAAACACAAAGAAGATCTATAGCGGAAGAATAAAGTTTTTTTTTTTAAGAATCAAGATTACTTTTTTCGATGTCTGTATCAAATATAATACCTCACACTCAGCTGCTCAAATTACAACCATCAATTGTTGAATCAGTAAGTAATCAACCTATTTGACGTCGGTGGATTGTATAATTCGTTATTATACAAACGGTGCGGTCCATTTGCTAACGCTCCATGGTTTACAAAATGCCGAATGCAAACTGTAACCATGATTTTAAGGATGAATTATAAAATGAGGAATACCTATTTAATTGATCTTCTTAAAACTTTTAATAATGATCTTACATAGGCAATTTAAAAAATAAAAAATAAAAATATGATTGCCGAGAAATGTGTGACTTCATCACCTGATACCGACGACAATGTGCGAGTCAATTGGAAGATACTGTTTTACATTTTACTTACCATGCCTTGTGTAAATAGGTAGTTGGTTCTTAGGAGTATTGTTCATGAATGTTGAAACATTCATGAACATTTCTCCTAAGAACCAACTGTCTTTTGAAACTAAGTATAAATATTTGATTCTGAATCTTGTTATCCGAAGCAACTTCATCTCTCTGAAAAGCTCCCATAATTATACATCTTGTGGACAATTTAGGAAAAAGCATTATCCTCAGAATTATTTCCCTTACACGTTAAAACTCATAACATAACATCACGCCTTGATTCCCCGAAGGGTTGGGCAGAGGTGTCCCTGTAGCAGGTTCACCCACATTTCGCCAGTTATGTTTTTAAGTCCCATGTAATAGGGGGTGAGCCTATTGCCATCAACCGGGCACAAATCCAGACTCCAGGCTGCTACTGAGAAATTTCGGATAGAAAAACCCATTAACACTTTGCCCGACCTGGGAATCGAACCCAGGACCTCATGCTCAGCAGTAGCGCTTGCGACGTTAAAACTCATGGTTACAAAATTCCTTAAATTACTGCATACTTTAGAAAATCACAATGTTGTAAAGAAAAGCTTCTGTTCATCATATTTCTGCATAATATAAAACACCAAGTTAGTATTTTGTTAACATCGAAGCTCACTTATTTCGGGATATTTCAGAAATATTCTCCTGAAAAATATCTTTTATACAAGACAATGTACAACTGTATGTAATAATAAAGTTAACGACGTCACGCAATAAGATTTTATTTCAGTCTGTTACTTTTTTCCTTATTACTGTATTTTCCTTTTTCTGGACGCTGTTGAAACACTTCTATCGTTAATCTGTATTTAGTTACTTTCACGAATAAAAATAAATCATAAAAAAAAGTTAGGAACAATGAGTATTCAGACAGAGCTGTTCAATGTATGGGACAGTGCTGTACCTGGATTCTAGGTTTAAAAAAATCGTTTATAAAGGAAATCCACTTAAGGCGACGACACAAGACACCGCTCGTCGCGCGACGAGCGGTGTCTTTGTGTCGCGTCGCGTGTCGCGCCTGTTTGAAAGACCCTTTAAATGTGCGAGTTAAAAAGTCTTGCCTGCACGACAACAACAGTCCAAAAATAAAAAATATAACCAACTTATTGTTGACTTGATTTTATTAAAAACAAAACTTCATGGAAGAATCTGAGTCCAGCACATCATGTCCGGGTGTTAATTTAATATCAGGTTCAAACCGGTTGGAAGCAGTAATATCGGTCTGGTAATAACCGGAATCAACCAGATTACGAACCGCAATATCTGTTATATTTGTCGCTAGTACTTTGATGCCGGATCCGCCCGTTTATTATCATCTTAAACTTTTAATGAGTTCCAGAATTTTAAAGTGTGGTGTGAGGTTTTTTAAGTGACGGATTTTTGTGAAGGCTCTTGAGTTATAGCGTTATTAAGATGTTGATAAAGTTTATGTAGGTAATCTGTACTTACGGTAAATAAATTAATGATCCTGTTAACAAAAGACTTCGACAGTTTATGTAAAAAAGCGTTTCTAACAATATTACAGCTAAAACAAATCGCTGTCCCCGGCGTATAAAATAGTAATCGTAAAAACCAAATTTTACAGGAAAAATAAAAAAAAAGTGATTTTTTACATTCATTACAATACACCTTAAAATCTTGTAGCTTCTGAAATAACCGTAGGAAATGAATGAAAAAAATTCACAGAGTGTAATCGGACCTCTTAATATCGAATATGCAATAACCTTAAAACATTACCATTTTATTCGCCAGGGACAGCGAAATATAAACGCTTTTATATAGCCCATTAGGTACTATTATGAAAATTATTTGTTTTTCTCAATCATCTGAACACAAATGCACAAAGTCTGACACTTATTTTAATATCACCCAAACCTACGTACTTAAGTACTCGTAGAGGCATCAAGTTAAACCAAAGACTGTCACTGAGCAGGCCATGATAGCCGATTGGCCACACAATAGAAGGACAATGGCGCAGATTGACACTTGAACCGTGACACAGATAGTCTGCTTTAGACAGGATTCTACGACTCAATGACTACTATTCTTGATGGTATTTTAGTTATTTAATTGCGCTTGTACTCCCCGAGGGTGTAGAGGTGGCAGAGGTGTGCTATTTTCGCCAGTTATGTTATAAATATAGAAACCTTGTTGTCATTTATTGGGTAAAAATCTTGATTTCGTGTTGCTACTGAGAAATTCATAGTATAACATCGCTCCTGCAATCTTCAATCTGAAGGGTTAAGTTGAAATAGGATTAGGTAAAGTACACCCTCATTTCACTTACATAACATAAACTTTACGCTTGTATTCCCCGAAGGGTTAGGCAGAGGTGTACCTATAGAACACCCACATTTCACCAGTTATGTTTAAGTCTCATGTAATAGGGGGCGAGCCCCATGCCATCAACCGGCCACAAATCCAGATTCCGGGCTGCTACTGAGCAATTCCAGATGGAAAACCCAATAAAACTTTTCCCGATCCCGAAATTAGGGCATCTCGCTCAGTTGTCGCGTTTACGTAGGTAATCATTTAACGAATCAAATTAATTGAATATCCATAATAATATCAAATTGATTTCAAATAATTTTATAGCCTGTAATTACTTAGGTGGTGGTTGTGGTGGCGCGGTTATCGGCTTATGTACGCAAATGGAGTGAGTTTTATTGTAATTTAATTAGTTGTTAAAGCTTATTGGGAGCTTATTTAGTGTAGCGCATATTTTGAACTAGATTATGAGATATTTCCGTATGATGTGTTGTCATAAAACTACAAAAATGTTTTTCTAGGAATTATCACTGGGGATTAGTGGAATAATTCCTTTTTATAATGGGAGGTCACTCCTGCAACACAGTTTTATAACTAGCGCAGGAGTCAAAGAATTCTATCTTTGGCTGTAATAATTGTTTTATGTCAATATGTCAATAAATATTTTTATTTTTTTTTTCTATTTTCTTTTCACCATCAGAAACATCGAAAGCAAAGTAAAATTGTTTATTCTGCACAAGCAAGCTTGTGGGATGACAGCTCACTTCAGAATTGACCGCCAGTTATCCGTAGCGTCGTCATTATAACTTCCTCTAGTTAGGAGGTTCGTATTCACAATGAACGCTTTTGTTCTAAGATGAAAGAAGATTCTAAAATTAACTTGACCTTTTAAACTACTTACAAAACCGTAGATATTTGAAAATAGAACAAAATACCTACGATACAACTATGTATTTGTCATTTAAAACTGCCTCGGCAATATAAATTCTCTCAATTTCTTGAATGTCAAAGTGAAATGTCAAAATCATTGCAGAAGTTTGATAGGTGCTAAACGGTTTTACAGACAGACGGACGGGTCCATAACATTTTATTATTATGAAAGGGAACATTTTTCGCTGTAACAGACCCCCGCGACTTAATGACGACTTTTTAATTACTGGTTTTAATTGATTCGCGTTAAATGAGTAGTAGAAGAATATTGTAATATCAGCTACTTTTTAACATCGGCTGGGGTACATGGATTTGGTTTTAATTATGATGATTTATTGTTACGGGTTTTATGAGGTTTCTTATCATGGTGTCATTTATAATCTTCCATCCATTAATAAACTGCTGGTACCCAAAGACCAGGAATTTACTGAAGTGCCAATATGGTTAAGTCCAAAAAGCTTTATTTCATTTTTATCTAGTTGTACATTTTTATTACGGGATTTTGATTGGGGTCTGTTAGAGCATATCTATAATGGTTAATAAAATTTTCAGGTTTTTAAATACAGGAATTAAGATTTGTTGCATCAAACGACTGTTTGAAAACTAAATCAACGTAGGTATTATGATTTCATCTTCAATTGTGTTGATGATGAGATTGCCATTTTGATCATGATTATTTACCAGTCATGACATATTCATGTGACATTTTTTATTCATAATTTAATATTATTTTTATTAAACTCAAATAATTGAATAAAAATAAAATAAACAAATATTACGTGTAAACTTCCGTACGACCAGTTAGTTCACAAACCGTTCGGTATAATAATTGAAAACAGTGCTAATCCAGATTATACTGATGAAATCGCAAACTACTGGCTTTATGTTTATGTAGCGTCCTTTTTATACCTGCCCCACAATTTATTGCGACGTAAGGGTGGGATTGAATATTTTAATAGTGTTGTGTGGTCCGCGGGACTAGTTCTAAAGCTGATATCAGACGCTTTACTCGAGTAAATGATTCCCTCAAGTGAATCTTTTTTTTTTTCATTTTTCTATCATTCGGTAGTCGAGTGAAAGATGTCGAATTCCAAAATTCAACATCATTGATCGGTTCACTAATAATGAATTTATTTGTCACTTTTGGTTCATTTTGTGTTGAGACTTTTCACTTCGAGTGGAATATGCCAAATGAAAGGCAAACATGAATAAAAAGTGAAGCATCTGATATCGGTTTAAGAAATGCGGGTCTAGGAAAAATAGTTCACCAGTAATCCGGTTCTATGAAATCAGTTCTTTATATTGCGTTTTTTTTGTGACAGGTCCAATTTTAGGAAGCTAGGTTTAATTTTAACTTATTTTTTGTTTTTGCACAGTCAGTAAAACGGATTGTTGTAAATTTATTATCAACTAACATGATCCATAGATAAAATCAAAACGGCAGGTAATTATTTTTCAGTCACACATTTTGCAGATAAAAGTGCCTCACATAAATAAGTCTTTCATTGCTTCAAGAATTACTCCTCTCATTGAAAGACAGACAAACACAATAATATTGTTTGATCTCCCAAGGAGCACTTTTTACCGTCGAACTTAGCTTAACGCCCTTTGTGTCTCGTATTAACTGTAGACCATTTTTATTCCGAACTCTTGAAGCAGTAAATAGTAGGTTTCGAGGATAAAATAGATTTTTCATCGGAGAGTTGCTCGGGAGGAATACTAATACGTTACACTGTCATAACTATGAAGAACGGGTTCGTGTGATTGGGATACTCTAAGGTGGATATCGTTTGTGAGAAATATGAGACATTCTGGGTACTCTTTCATGTTTTTATTTGGTTTCACGCAGTGGAATTTTTTACATACTCAAGTCATGCGGGGTTCGCACTTTGAACCCCACGTGTGTTTAACAAATGATTGTTTAGGGGTTGCTTGTACGGCTATCGCGTGGAACGTCTTCCATTTGGTTACCAGGTAGGGCGAAAGTGTTAACACTTTAAAGGACAGTACACGAGACACAATAGAAGTTTTATTGTTATGACGCCTATGGGCGTATAGTGTCCTTCAAAGTGTTAAGTAGTGATATTGCTTTCAGTATCTTGTTTATTGGTACATTTGTGCTAGACGAATAGCAAAACAATGGCGATGTCGATGTTTTTTACAAGAATGAATAGAGATGGCTTTTCCCAAAGTTCTCAAGGATATTTTTCAAAAATATTCATGGTCACCTAAGTAGTTAATTTATTTTTTAGGAATATCCTTTTATATGTAGACGTGTATTGACCCTGATATAGAAATAATGTTTCACTTCACTGAATCCTCCTCTAGTCAGATTTCTGCCAATTGTGATCGTATGTATTTTTATGTATGGTAACAACTACAGTGTTCCCAATATTGTGTACTCGGCAGTCCTTCAGCCAAAATATACACAGAAAATATGAAATTCTGATATTTTCACATACGTATGAATCTACTTAGTGAGGTTAGACATGGATCAGTGAATTTGCTGTTAAATACTTATCATGTGAGTTGTTGAATGTTAAAAACTTTACTCATTACCATGAGAGTTGACACCAAAATTGTTGTATTTGAAACTTTCAGACAGAAATCAGTTTTTAAGATTTCTTGTTAAAAGTTTTTACATTAATTAACCTACACTTAATTTGCGACTACTCTCAAAAGCATCTGTGTTGATCACAAACCCCATCTGTGTCGCCGACGGTATTCAGTCAGTCGGAGGCATTTCCATGTGGGTACCGTTTTACAATTCGGTGTGGAACACTAAAAAGGTGATAAATGGCGCCGTCCGGATTAAGAAACCCGGACGCGGGTGTCGTAAGCCGAACAAATAGGGGAACCAGGGGACCAGCGAATTTGTTAAATTACGGATTTGCCGCGTTGCGAACACGCCCTCCGGAAATTTTTGAATAAAAATGTGATGGACGATTATTACAACTGGGTGTGTTGTTTGTATACGGAGGCGGTTAATGGCGTACCAAGAAAAGGCTCTGTGGCCAGCAGTGGAATGCTATAGGCTAATAGTGATGTGCTATTTAGTGTGGATACTCATGTGTCAAGAATTGGTTGGAAGACTCGGTAACTTATATCGTGTCCTAAATAATAACATTTTGAATTTGATTCTTAATCAACGTGTAATTAATGAATTTTTAGTGCCTACTTTCTGAGCATTCCGCTTTATTACACCTTGCTGATTATAATTATATTTCGTATCAATAGAAGTGAGGAATTTGAACGAAAATAATTCTCCTGTAGGCGTACATAGATCCACTGCGAATGAAAGCTGGGAATGAAACTTGCACCTAATCCCGAATGTTCTAATTTATAACATATTTGTAGGTGGCTTGTGTATGTATTCCTGAGAGAGCAATATATCACATTTTTATATTTTTGTATTCAGAGTGGCCTTGGATTTTTTGGTAGGACAATATGGAATATTTATTTTTGTGATTGTCGGCACCTCGAATGTTTGAACATTGATGTTGTTGTGAAAATGTGTCGAAATGAAGGATTAAGTTCTAATTTGGCACTTAATCCTTAATTTCAAGCAATATGAATGCCACTTTCACTGCGTGCTCAATAACAGTGCAGAAATATGAGAAGCGGTAAAAAAACTGCAAAAAAAATTAATTTCAGCTATGATCAAAGCGTAATCGAATTGGTGTATACGATTACTTTGTCAGTAATATAGAAGGTATTGTTCCAATCAAATCAAATCAAATCAAAATATTTTTATTTCACATAGACCTACATGGGCACTTATGAAACGTCAGAAGCTAGGTGCACGGTTCCAATTGGTCGTTTCTCTTTTAAAAATAATTGGCTTTTACAATTTTTTCAAATAACAGTAGGACTAGGTATGAGAGGACAGTGTAGGTATTTCAATAAGTACCAGGTACTTAAGAAAATAGAAAATGGTCAACAAATCTACAGTCCACTAAGCCTACAGTGTTCTCACATTCACAAAATAGAAAAGAATCTATACAAAAGATATATGAATTAATAAAAATAAGAACCTATTTTAATTAAACGCAATCACATTATTGCTATTACAACTGTAATAAATCTGAATAATTATCATGTCCAAAAAAGCCACTAATAAAGAGAGAAATTAACTCGTAGGTATATAATGTCAAATAATTGAATGAATATGTTAAGGACGAATGTAAAAAAAAAAATAAAAAAAAAAAAAATAAGATAAAAATAAATATGGTAATTTGGGAGCAGTTAATAGACTCTTACATAATTATGACGTTAATGAGATACCAGGGAAGCCACATGTGCAGAAGGAATTATTGCCGAATTTCCTTGTCTTCAACATAGTCTTTAATTTTGTAATATGCCTTCTTGATAAGAACACGTTTGATATGGGTTTTGAACTTCCCATCGCTAAGTTCTGTAACACTGTTAAAGAAGCACAAAGTGATCTTAATAGACTAGCTATCTGGTTCCAACGCAATCTGCTTACTATAAATGCTAGTAAAACCAAATACATGATAATTTGTGCTAAAAATAATTTTAAATAAAACTTCATACACATATGGTGAATTAAATATAAATGGCCAACTCTTATTAAAAACAGATACTGAGAAATATTTGGGTTTTACTCTTGATGATAAACTTACAATGAAATCTCACATTGAGAAATTAAGAAAAAAGATATCATCAGTGACTGGTGCACGTAGAGGAATTGTACGATGTCTCCCACTACAGGTCACATTCGACGGGTTCCGGGCTAATTGTATTAAGCGACACTCTGAGCGATATAGACTTTTATACATATTTGGAATCAGCGAATTTTTCTGCGTCATTTGAGCTGGGTTTGGTGACGATCGGAACACTTTTTTGTCGCTTAATACCACCGCATTTTTTGGGCCCATTTTAGACTGCAATGAATGAAGCGACATAAAATATTGACAAATTTAGGAACTGTGTACTTAAGCTGACAACCAAATACCAGGCAGTCGTTTAAACGTTTTTTCCTGGAGCAACAATTTACAGGCAACGTACGTTAAAGCATTTAGCCTGACATTATAAAATATATAGAAATGTCGCTTCATACAATTAGCCTCTTTGTTAAATTCTTATCCAGTGTCGCTTAATACAATTAGCTTTACCTTGTAAATATACAAGAATGTCGTTTAATATATTTAGCCTCTTTGTCAAATTCATACCCAGTGTCAATCCATACATTTAGCTTTGGTTGTACCTTGGTAAGGTAAGAAGTTACTGCTGTTCCTAGGTGATTGTCATTTTAAATAAAAAACTTATCTTTAAACAATTTATAATGTGTTTTATTTCTCATTTCATAATTATTAACAAGATAGGTAGGTACACCCTATGTATGAACCTTTTAATTTATCAATGTTTTAACCTCCAATTTCTGCAAACTTCATTATTCAAGTATGATTACAAACAATGTATTTAAAAAAAAATCTGTCGCATAAACTAATTAGTCATACATTAATAATTTTAAGATACGGTATTTAAATCAAATAGCTTGGGTTTGAAATATGACCAACTTTTTGATTAAAGCACTTAGCTTAGAACCATTATTTGCATGCCTAGGCGGTTAAGTCATTTAGCTTGGAACAAGAAACAATAATCATAGGCGGTTAACTCATTTAGCCTGGAACAAAAAAAAGTAAAATATGGGTCATTTTGTATTAAGCGACATTTATCTTCGTTAAAAATAGGAATATTAGAAAAAAAAAAAAACTGATTATGGGGAATATGTTATAAAAACAGTAATATCCTTCTTTTTAAAGAAATAATGCGATTTGCTAAAGTTATTATTTTTTTTATAAAAATCGAAACTTTAAACTGCTCTGTTGTAAAGTTTCAAAAATGTCGGTTAATACAAATAGCCCGGAACCCGTCGAATTATATTATTTATAATTCGATGGTTAAATCACATCGAAATATGGGAAAGTGCTGCCAAAACTCACTTTAAAAAACTACAAACATCTAAAAATAAAATTATTAAAATCTTATTCAATTATGCTTACTTAACATCTTCTCAAAAGGTTTTAAAAGAAACAAAACTAATGAATATTGATCAAATTTATAAATATAACACTTGCATACTTGTACGTTAAATAATTAATAGAGACGTATGTACACAAATAACATTTACAAAAAGAATGCAAATTTCATAAGCGTATGACGAGGCAGGCTAACCATATTAATGTTAAGAGCATCGAGGACAAACTACGGTAGAAAGACTGTCGTAAATGAGGGGCTGAACTTTATAACTCTATACCTAAAGTAATTAAGGAATCGAAATCACTTCCAACTTTTAAAAGGCTATTAAAGCACCACCTGAATAATGTGTAAGTTTTTACCGTTTTTTAGTTTATTACCAAGCGAAACCGTCGCTTATATTAATTATTATGTTTTTCCTCATGGGACTGAAAAATTGTATTCTTTTTGAGTGAAATAAATGTTCTTAAACCGTAAACCGTATAAGATAAAGGAAATCTCATTTATTTTAAGTTCCCTATAATATAGACTCTGAAGAACGAAACGCAAAAAATACTTGTTACCTATTCCATAAAATAATGTAGCTTTGAAATGGTCTTATTTAAATAATTTCCACGTGTAGAACAACAAAATAAAAAGAAACGGTTCCCAGTAGGTACACCTTTTCATCGGGAGAGTATTCCAGCATATTTTTTATGGCTTGTTATACTTATTACAAACTACTTGAAGTAGTTTGAACTGCGAGTGCTCCCAAGTGCTTCGCCTCAAGATCTCATCTAAGAAGAGATGTAAATTAATACGGTGAAACATTATGCTAACTATGCCAAGTGGGGGTTCTTAGCCGAGTACCTACCTCGTTACCTTCCAATTTTGTTTTAATTTTTGATGCTTTTATAAAGTTTGAGTTTGAGGAGACTAAAACTACCCGTCTTAACTAATTTAGTCATTTTACTTTGAGGTGTTTTGAGTCTTCGTGCTACGGTCTGCATTATGTATTAATGAACTAACTTTTTCTTTTACTTTCGCCTTTTTATGACAACAATTGTATCAGAAACAGGGAGCGAATAATGTTCCCTTTTGAAGCACTGCATATTTATTTAGATATTAGCCAAATAAGTCACCATAATGTCCTTTTAAATCCTAATGAAAGATTTCTCTAAACTGGTCAGTAAGTGCCAACGCATATGTGACTGAACCTGAATTACTCTAGGCTGATAAAATTTTCGTTTTTCCTAATTATGCTAATATTAGTGGTTAGGTCGGTTCCCCTTACGGGGAAGAACAGTGCCCCTCCTCTCCGCACTGTTCTGTAGGGCTCGTCCCAGACTGGTCACCCTCCCACCGATATAAGATAGAATGGATTCCGATAGTCTAAACTGCCTTATTCCGATTGAATTAAGTTAAGGGAGGGAATGGATACAAGGCGAGGCTAGTATTAGGAATTTATAGTTATTAAACATAAGTATTATAATATGAAGCTAAGAAGATAAGAGGGTATGCAAAAGTATATAATATAATATTATGTTTTAGTATTATAAATATTGGA
The DNA here is from genome assembly GCA_916610215.1 of Omphaloscelis lunosa. Classification (NCBI taxonomy): domain Eukaryota; kingdom Metazoa; phylum Arthropoda; class Insecta; order Lepidoptera; family Noctuidae; genus Omphaloscelis; species Omphaloscelis lunosa. The sequence continues at coordinate 22,147,807 of OU744246.1, forward strand.
ACGCCAACGTCTCCTCTTCTTGCAGTTGAGCACCAATACCTGCAATACAGTCTTGGTAAGATGAAGGGGTAAAGGGACCGTTACGCTTGCGCTTCAAATCACTATTTATAACTTGTTTGCTCGACATTCTGGAATAAAGTATCATTAACAGCTGGTCAGCGATATCACGTAACTGTTACCTATAATAACAATGCAATCAAATTGCAAGAATAATTATAATGGTGAGAGAATTAGATTACAACTCACTTACAAAATACAGCACACATTACCAGTTTTGCCTCAGACTCAGCTCCCGCTCTCTTACCACCAGTCGCACCAACAAACACACACTCACACATATTATATAATCATATTATATAATGTATTAAATAATCTGATAACCTGGACTTTAACCCAACTATATTTAACTTAATAACTTATACTCGTTATCTCGCGACAGCCCACTCGAACATGGCCTCTTGGTATTCACCAAGCCTACTAACTTAACTAGCCTAGACTCGGACGTCCGTATCCTTTCGTGGTCTAAACCCAATTGCCCATTGGTATTCACCAATCCTTCTAAATTCCTAAAACCACCACGTTCATCTCAGCCCCTTTTCCCACAGTTTCGCAGAATATTTTAATGGCTGTTTTTGTACAAATTCTCGATTGCTTTAAAAGGTCCGTTTGAATTGCCTGAGCTCCACCAGATGTTGGCACTAGTATTGTGAGTCGAGATAAGAAATTGGATATTTTACTAGTTTCTTTAGAATTTGGTGAAATATTGCATCCGACCTTTTCGTACTTTGTTTCCCATTAAATAGAGGATTTATGTGTTTCTAAGTTGAGTGCCATGTGCCGATTTTAAAATAAATATAATATTTTGTTATTAAATAGGAGCAAATGGCAGACCATCACATATACAATCTTATAACCGACAATAACGCGTCAAAACATCCTTTCCACCTCTAGGAACAACTAGCCACTATAATAATATATTATTATTAATATCAATAAAATCTTACAGGCCATATGTCAGTACAAATCAATGCAATAATTAATGACCAATGCTCACGGCTGATTGCACGCGATTAGAAACACGATTAGCAAGGTATTATAACATAATGATAGCTCATTAGGTATTTATTATGTATGGGACAGCTAAATATGTCGATGGAGGAATGTTATTGGCATTAATCATGTCCTTTAATGCCATTAAGCCATCTGAAATGAGAAGAATGGTTCTGATTTAGTTCTGCAACGACTAATGTAAACATAAGCTTGTATTATCCACTCAAATTTGTGTGGATTTTTCCTCAAAAGACCATTTCAAACACTAATCTACATGGTCCTCATATGGCCTGACCAAGATTATGTCTGGACTTTAAAAGATACTGTAACCTCTGAGTTTGTTTCAGTGTTACTTCTCAGAGTAGTCTGATAGGAAATACCGCCCTCATCTAATTTTAAAGCCCAAAATATTTTCGACGAATAAAAGTGATTTCTAAAACATAACTAAATCATTTCTCGCTGATCAAAAAGAAAGGTATGGTAAAGAATAACTGTCAAGTTTAAATAAAACATTTAAATTTCACGTTGAGTCAGACATGACAACATTAGAGAATATACGATTAAATACAGCTAAAAAAAAAGCTATTCACTGGCAAAAAATAATCAGAATGGTGTTAATTCATCAAAGTAATAATCTAAAACAAATATTTAATTCAAAAGCTTATTATTAATATGAAACATAAAGAATAACTAAATACAAAACGAAACTATAGGTAATGAATAAAATGCTTGTCTGGTAACTCTTTTATTCATCCATTTTTTGTTTCAGAACCAATATTTGAACATTTGTATTATTCAGAATTTCAGAATATAAAGTATTCCATTTACATTTGATATTTATTAACGTAAGTTTTAATTAATATTCGACATCGCTCTTACGACAATTATACGAGTTAACATTCTCAGGGGGTCTAGAATCATGTATTGAATCCATGGTTGCGCGTCGATGTCCCTGTCACCCTGTATATTGATGGAGAGATATTTGATGCTTTTAGCTAAAATTAAACTAATAGAATATTTTTATTTGCCACCCCCAGTAAGAGGATAGGTAGTACTGTTATTAAATAGTAAACTAGCTTTTGCACGCGGCTACGCCCTCATATCAGTATCAGTCTGTAATGTTCCCACTGCTGGGACACAGGCCTCCTCTTTTCGAGAGGAAATGCGCTATAATGTAAATAATTACGCGGACCCAATGCAGGTTGGTAGATGCCACATGTCATTGAATTTTTGGTTCTGTTAGGACATGCCGGTTTCTCCATGATGATTTCCTTCACCGTTTCGAGAGATGTGTGGTGATGAAATAATTTACACAAAGTGAAGCGTCTTACTATGGTTCGTCTAGAACATGCTAGCTGGGCACATCTATTTTCTGCGATTTTTGGGTCATAGTGGCTTTCTTATAACCTGTTAGGTACCTGTAACCTGTGGTGTAAGGGGACCCAATTGGCAACAGAGCAGATTGAATGACATCTGTGTGCACAAGAATTTTGTGTATAGTAGCAGGCATGTAATACCACGAATAAAGATTTATAAACAACTGTCCAGTATCTAGTACCAAAGATTTACATTTTTGATGTTAATATAGTAATCGGAAGCTAAGGTTCGGAATAAGGTGTCCAAATTTTTGATGAGAGTCACATCTATACCTGTAATATTAGCATTAAGCTCAGGATTCCCAAAAAATCTACGGGCGGTATTTCAATTATTTCTATTTCCAAACCCTGGTTTCGGTTTATTTACAATTAAGCCCATTTCGGTTTTGAATGTTGCTTGAACGTTGCTCGCGCTGATAATTCTGCTGCAACCACTAACTGATTTGTATCGCGTGTACTTAGCAGATCGTCAACTCTTCTCCTCTTCGTTTTATCACTGGACTCTTTGCTTTGACGTCCAGCAGTTGAAGGTGCAGTGGAAGGAGATGACTGTGCTTGGTGAAGGGACACCTCAACTCGAAATCTTTTGACATCCATTCTTAATTTTTTGCCAAAAAAACATTGCGGCTCTTTTTGTGAGAGTACCATTTGTTTTAGCAGCTAGCATGTTCTAGACGAACTATAGTGCGTCTGTCTGGGCTCAAACCTACGACCTACAACTCGTAAGTCGCGGTCGTTACCATTGGACACCTCAATCCTTAACAAAACAATATCTAAAGTAATATACTTTTATAGCGTCCATAACACACCAATACATTATTTACATCTCTATCGAAATTACTACCTCATTCTAACACAAACACACAAAATTGTCAAGTCGTCGCATTGCTAATTCCAAGCGACCGCTAATTCCTATACCAAACATCTAATTCCATTAACACTGCCGATATGGAATGCGTGCCGTCGCGTCGTGTGACGCATAGCGCTTGATTGACGCTCGATCGAACGCATGCGTCGCTCGGAATTCCAACCAATTACTGCTCCCAATCATGGGTAACAAGTTTTACGGACACAGGTGATATTCTGATATGGGTGTTATTGATATTGTGTAAACAGTGTTACAAGTAATCAGCACCCCAATTGCGTAACACACTTTCGATCAGAATTCAAAGGCTATTGAAGGAAAAGAGATCATTCACATTCATCATAGCTTTTTATGCCAGTAAACATTACTGTTAGTATATTTTTTTTACAGTGAAAATAAGGCTCTAAGGTTACTATTATTATTTTAAAACATACTGATAACCGTAGAGTAGACCTCGTCCGAGGATTCACTACCAACATACCTATTTCTATCGCTGAGCAGATTTACTGTGTTCCTGTGTAAAAAGTATGGGTGTTAGTGTAATGTCAATTCTCCAGGATGACAAATACATTTGTGTTTAGTTGTAATGACTCTAGTATTGCAAAATGTGCATGGGCAACGGTGAATACTTATCATTAGGTGGGCCGCCAGCTTGTTCACAACTCTAATTCGTTGAAAAAAAAAAAAAACAACCGACCTAGCACTAAAAAGCCAGCCTTTACCTTCCCGGGAATGTCGTGGATTACGACTTAGGGATTATGTTTAGGAGATAACCAGCAGCCTCCTCTTGTTTGCTAGTACAAACGGCGACCATTAATCTGTCTCTCCGATTATGCTAATTTAGCTTTTAATAGTTAAATGTAGCGGACATTGTGAGACCTATCTGCTGTAGTGGATTTACGAGGAAATGGCCTTAAATGTAAAATTTCTTAATGCACAAAATATCGAACTGATGTATGCCTGATTGCAGTGGACTGACGTCTTCGTAAAGGCATATTATTCTTACCCGTGCAAATCGATTCTATTCGATATGAATCGATCTCCACGGACATGCTGTTTGATTTTTCTAATTTTACTTGTTATATAAACTCGGTAGAAACTAAAGAATGTCACCAGCTATACGACTCTGCTCCATAATAATCGTTAATACAATACACTTCAGCTCTAAAATCTTGAATATTCTTTCAATCCGCCAACCCGCACTGGGCCCGTGTGGTGCATTATGGCCCACTCCCTCTCACAGAGAGGAGGCCTGTTTCCCCGCAGTGGGAACATTATAGGCTGATTATGGTATGGTATTTTCCTCATTCACAACCGCAGCGACCTCGCACCTGTCTCCTCAAATACTCCTGCCTCGCCACGTCATCCACAACACATGACAGGCATGTTTCAAGATTAGTCAGTGACGTCACATCAAAACGACGTCTCTCATAACACTTTTTACGCTTTTTCGCGCTCGATTTATTTCGGAACGTTACAGTTTTTGTTCGGTAAATCATTCCGTCTGATAAAACTTGGGGCTGTTTGCTAAGGTACTGAAATATTCGTGTGTGTAAGAGCTTAGGTTTTGTCGGTTTACTCTCATCTTTACTGATGATGTTAATTTTTTTGTTGGGTTATTTTTTGGTGTTAGGTTTGTTGAAGTATTGTACACAATAAAGCCTTCATGCGATAATACTAGCGAGGCTTCTTGTGGACAAATAATTGCCACAAGGGAATGTTAAAGTAATTTAAACAGAATATTCTGATAAAGTGTATGGTTTTCCTTATAATCTTAAGAGACAATAGCCCTTCAGGGCCACGTTGAAACACATCGGTTACACTTGACAATTGAATTGAACCTACTACTAACACAAGCAAATTTTGCTTAGTTGGATTGACTGGAATACAACTAAAGCAGAACCAACATTGCTTAGAGATAATTAAAAGTAGTCACTGATCACAACACCAAGAAAAAAAAACGACGAAATAATTATAATCGTAATAGGTACCTACGCAAAATATTAAACCATTGTGTACAATTGACAATTGAGCTTCTGACTTTAAAGATGTCTGATCGAACGGAAACTGTCCGACACCACCATTTAATCTAAACCACCAATAATAATTATTGGCTGAAATATCCGCTTAACCCTCAACTTATTTCAATTACATCTTCCAAATCAAATTCTACGGAAATAATATTGGTCCTTTGGGAACCAACAGTGGGTCACGGGAGGGTTATATTAAAATAAATCTGTCGCTATCTTTGATGTTCCAGGATCTTTTGAAGTACCGTATTTTATTTGATTTGGTCTTCAGTTTTGGTATAGCTTTTGTGATTTTCGTATTAAAGGATTATTTTTTGAACGGTGGAAATTATGAACTACGGTGTAAAGGCAGTTATTGGTTAGTTAAATAATACACGAGCTTTTATTATGGACTCTGTTATTTGGAATATGCTTTGTTGGAAAATGGCTGTAAAAATGACTATAATAAAATGGCTGTACATATAATTGAAGACTTCACACTTCATAAACGGTTCTCACTCATGTCTTACATAGCTTTACTTTTCATTGCGTGATCGATTTAATTAGACTTTTTTTTTTCATAAAATAGCTAGTTGAAGTAACATTTTTGTAAGTCTATAAAAGCAAAATAAACTTTTAAACTAAGTACCATTTCTAAATAAAATACGGACTAAAGAAAAGCAAAAAATTGTAAACATTTTTGTCCTTTTCCAGCCTTCTTTTCAGTCTCCCCGAACAATACTCAGGTAGAAGTACAAAGGTGTCACAGCGTAGACGTTAAAATTTAAATAATTGCCGTGAAATGATGTTACAAAAATCTGCGCTCTCTAAAGGTCGTGCTTTCGCTCCGGGAAGAACTCGTGTCATGAATGAAATAACCGCGTCCTTGCCAATGAAAGTAGACAACTTTTTGTGACAGAATGGAAAAAAGAGGACCTAAAAAAAGGTTGCTATGTTCTAGGAATTTCTTCTGTACCGTCGGAGGTTAAGGTGATTCCTTTGTATATGTCGCAGGGATATTGTCAAATCAGTGGTATTATAATTTCACTAGTGACATTATAATTGCGCGAAACTTTGTCAACCGCCTCTATTTCTCACAATTTAAAGGGCTCTTTTCAGTGACATTATAATTCCACTGGAACGCTGCAGTAATTTTATAATAACTCTAGGTATACTATGAGTCATGTTTGTAGTGGGGTCTTCGTACGTTTTGATTGGGCAACTCTTCTTCATCCGCCTTTAAGATCTGCATAATAACGTGTAGAAGTTTATTCATTTTATGATATAAGTAAGGCATGACATTGAAAATGGACCAATCATTGACCGTCTCACAATTTAACGGGCATGCACATAAAGTGAAATTGTCAAAATCTGCTTTGCAATATCACTGAGTGGGTCCAGTTGAATTATAATGTCACTGAAATGAGCCCGTTAAATTGTGAAAAATGGAGGCGATTGACAAAGTTACGTGCAATTATAATATCACTCATTTGATCAATATCCCTGCGCCATATATATGTAGCCCCCAAAATTCAATTATCTTAAAATAATATAAAATAACTGCTTCGTATATTTAGTGGTCTCAAACGCTACCGCTGAGGTTCTGGGTTCAGTTCCCAGGTCACCGGGTGTTTGTTATGTAGGTAATAAGGTTTTTCCATCTGAAATTTCTCGGTAGCCGCCTGAAGTCTAGATTTATGCCTGGTTAATGGCAATAGCGTCGCCCCCTATTACCTTCTTTGTACTTAAAAATAACTGGCGACATGTGGTACTTACACCTATGCCGCCTTTCTGGGACTGCAGGCATGATATTATTATGTTATGTAATATAAAATAATTACCCAACTATACTCACACACATACTTACTACATAATACTTAAATCATGAATAGGTATAGCTCTCGACATTGTCTCAATAGGTGTAGCTCTCGACATTGTCTCAATAGCTGTAGCTCTCGACATTGTCTCAATTCCATTAAATATAATTTCGAGAACTATATTAATGTTTTAAATGATTATAATTTAGTAATTATTTGATCATGATTGCCGCATAATGAATTTTGATCACCATGCAAAGTAAAACAGCACCGCAATTTGCAAAAAACGTATGTTTGAATTTCAATTAGATAGAATAAGAAATGAGAGTCTGAAAGTGACACCGGTGACTGAAAGTTGTGTGGAAATCGGTTGTCATGGTATGTGCATGTGATGCGGAGGAATGAGAAAAATGTGAGGAATGTTTTGAGTATTAATGTGGATGACTTCACGAGTAGAGGAAGATGAAAAAAACGGTGGATGGACTAAGTGAAAGATGATATGGTTAGAAAAAGAGTGACTACCGAGATGACGACAAATAGAGAAGTCAATCAACTATGTTGGGGTCGGCTTCCAGTCTAACCGGATGCAGCTGAGTACCAGTGTTTTACATGGATCGACTGCCTATCTGACCTCTACAAGCCAGTCACTGGGTAACACATATCGTGTTACCCAGTGACTTGTTGAGACTGGATGTCAGACTTTTGGGGTTTTGACTAAAGCTTGTCAAAGATCTACAAATAACAGCCAGGACCAACGGCTTCACGTGCTTTCGGAGGCACGGAGGTATCACGATATGTACGGATACCCATCTACGAACCAACCGTAGTAAGCGTAGCGTAACCTTCGATCGACCCGTGCGGTGGTTATCGTTTAGCCACGAGCCACGAGCCCCGACCACTAATAGAAAAAGACATATTGCGCCCAACACAAATAAATTGGAATAAGAGCAGGAGAATGATGATGTCACAAATCTTACATTTACAATTCCTAGACCATTATAATATTTGTTTTCTGTTTTGGGGAATCGACCCGAAGTTCAGAAGCCAGTCGCTCTGTCATTGCTCTAAGGCGCCGCGCAAACGGGCCACCGACCCGACCACAGCCATCAGTGGCTGACGACAAGCTGTTTACATGATTTTTAACAGATTTTGTATGGTATCGCCGCACACGTGTAGCGAGTGACGTCCACTTGCGACTTAGTCTCAGTGACGTGGCGCGCGACAGCCATCGGTGGCTGTGGTCGCTGGCCCATTTGCGCGGCGGCTAACCGTGCCATTTAATATTGAGAAGTACCAGAACTGACATTGTAATAACATTATCTGTCTGTTTGCAGGCTTCTGGCCTTCATCACAGCGGTGGTCGCGGGTGTAGTGGTGTATAAGTGGGTAAGTAAAAATAATAATAATTAAACCGAGATCAAGGCCGCATAAGAAAACTGTTTGTAGATTATCCTTGAATAAGTTTCCAACAGAATCTACTGATGTATGTGATTCGCTGCTGCATTTTGCTTTTTCTGCTATTAATATGACTTCGGTGGCTAAAAATAAAAAAATAAAAAAAAACAATTCATAATAACATGCACAAGGAATTGCACAAAAACAGTGTTAAACAATTTGAAATTATAGCTAAGTGCTTTTTTATTGAAATAAAATAACAAAAGAGCAAAATTTGAAGTAGATAATAGATTTGTTCTAAGCCCATAATTTTTTGCTCACTTTTAAGGGTTTCGTTGAAAGCCTAAAGAAAATTGTTAAAACTAGACAAAAGAGATTTTAAGAGCAAAAGTAATTTGATCTTTTGTCCGGAGCGAGTAATTCTGAACCAGTGGCCCGTTTTCACTGCTTGTATTGCATGTAAAACTGTTTTATGTTCACGTGAGAGAGTCTTTTTTTGTTGAGTCGTTTTTAACGTACCGCAGCCTTTTGAGAATAGTTAAGGTTAGTTAATAGTTAGTTAAGTACGCCAGTTTTCGGAACGGTAAAGGTTAGTAACCCTTTATTTTATTAATTCTTGTTTGGAAGAATTGGACAACGCATTCAACAGAAAATTAATTCTAAGTCTATAAACCCCCAACATGCTAATACGTAGCCAAGAAGTAGAACAAGTGTAAGAGTCTTTCTAGAAATATTCGTATATGTCAACGGATTCCGGATCTCGCTCTTCAAACCGCAATCTTGTTTGGCGGTTGAAATTGGTACTTCTCCAGAAACAATCTTGCAACCACAGTTATTGCAGCAAGATGGAGTTACACTAGAACTTTATCTCAAAATATTCTACCAACAAACATATTCGAATACTTACATGCTTATATCTGACGCGATGGATAAAGTTGAGCATAAACCATTTGCATATTGTAAACACCGGCAGTTGGACAGTTACACAGAACAACTCCGGAATACTGTTGTATTTAAACGTATGACGGCTTGTGGGTTTTATTCACTATCTGTAGTCTAAAGATGAAATTAACTTTACAATTCAGGGAGGTCAGGTCATTGTCAAACTCTCAAGGGTATACAGTAATCTATATTAAATATATCTATATCTATAAAAGGAACGGTTGGCTGACTGACTGACTGACTGATCTATCAACGCACAGCTCAAACTACTAACTGGATTGGGCTGAAATTTGGCACAAAGTTAGATAATATGATGTAGGCATCCACTAAGAAAGAGTTTTTGGAAATTCGAACTTTAAGGGGGTAAAAAAGGGGGATTTTGTTTGTATGAAAAAATCTTATACCTTGAGTTAATAAATTTGAAACTAGGCACGAATACTTATCTATGTAAATTATGTAGTTTGCTATTTTTAGTTTTTCTAAACTACCCCTAAGGGAGGATTGGGGGGTGTCTAAGTTTGTATGGAAGAATTTTAACGCGAGGTCTGATTAACTCGAAACTCAGTAGTGATACTTAAGACGGAAAATAAATAAAAAATTGGTGATACTCCGGGAGTGCCGACAGAAATGAAAACTTGAACAAAATCGCCTTGGTGGAAGAAAAATACTTGTTAGTCCGTAACATAATATAGATAAAGAGCACAATCGCGTTTACAAAAACGAGGTGTCGTCCTGGTGTCGCTAAATCAATAGTTTACTCCCATCTCAAAAATACCCAATGCGCCTAAAGAAGTTTTCACTTCAAAAACTTATATCATGGTTTTTTAAAAATCTACACCTAACGGGGTGAACAGGGGTATTCATTTCTACAGAGGAGGATTTTACTGTGTGGTTTGATTAAATTGAAAATTGGTATGAATAATCTAAAAGTCCAATAATGGAAACGTCATAATAGACTTAAAAAAAAACATTGTCACGCTATTTGCTGTAGGGGATGAGCAATATTGCATTATGTTCGTATTCTTCTAAAGTTTACCGCAAATTGTAAAAGACTATCCAAAAGTTTAGAATATTGCAGATAGTTACGGATTTAAATTTTTAAAAGATTGTCATCACGCTATACTTTTATGGAGTTAAGCAGTCAATCATAACATACATATACAGGGTGGATTTTGATGGAGTACCTTAACCGTTGTCACTACAAGAAAACGGTGTTAGGAGACTGTCCTTAACTTTTTGAAACATTTTGATCTGCATTCACAGATTTTGAAAAAAATGTACCTACAGTCAGCAAGAAAATGGTCAATTTTCAGAAAAACTTTTTTGATGCCAGTCGATTCTATTTTTTATTACTAGGGTCAAAAAACTATATCGGGCCAACTGAGGTTTGAGTACGAGAAAAGTCAGAAATTGCAAAAACAATACATTTCGTAGGAAATGAGCCTAAGAGGAGATAGAACAACAAGAAATATTATCCGCAACGATCAAAATCCGCAGTGCGCGCTTAGCCTAAGTTTTTGATGTCTATTTCAACTTGATGCCTCCACGCGTTCCTGAGAAAAAGTGTCTTGACAGACAACGAAGTCATCCTTTAAGGGTTTCAATTTGGGCTCGCCACAATTGCGGCGATAAGTCCTCTCTTTGAGGAGTGGCTAGAGAGGCGCCACGGCGTCCTCACCTTCCGCCTGACGCAGGTCCTCATCGGACACGGTTGTTTTGGGAGGTTCCTGTTCAGGATAAGGTGGGAGGAAATGTCTTAGTCAGTAAGAGTCTGACACGCCTTCCCGCTCTGCCCAGAGCGGGAGAAGTTAGTTCAGCCTAGTTTCCAGTCCAAAAAAAAAGCGTTTCCATTTTTCATTTTGAGGTACGGAATCCTAAAACAGATTTATTATCTGTTTATTACCCCTTCATGCTGTGACGGCTGAACAGATTTAGATGAATGGCATACGGATAGGCCATCTACTGGGTATGGTACATGATATGTACTCTGAATCCCGGTAGTAAGTTCCTATGGGATATTTTCATACCTTAACGCGTGCGAAACCGCGGGCAAAAGGTAGTAGTCATATTATATGTAATTTGTCGTTCTACATGTCGTCCTCTTCTCATTCAAAGAAGAAATGAGGAGTGAGAAAGAGTAAATAAGAGTGTAAAAATGTAATTAAAATAAAACTCTACTGCAAAAACACATAACTGAAATGAGAAAAACTAGCATTGTAATCAATAGAATTTTGATATCGCAGGCCGACGAACCAAGAACCTGAAATATGGTGCAACTTTTGTTTGATCCGGCCTGTGATACCAACATTCTATCGATTACAATGCTTGATTTTCTCTTTTTCAGTTATGTGCTCATTTGTCGATTGACCTTTAGAAGGCCATAGCAATAAAAAAAATCTATTGTGTCTCGTTAATGCCAGTTAAAGGTTCAATAACTTTTTATTTCATACTACAAATTACATTTAAAAATATAATTTGTCTATGTTTTTGTAATCACCTTTTAAAACTTTTCATTTGAAGATTATTTTTTTAAACATTTACTTTGGCGCCAAATATCCATAATAATTTTAATATATACCCAGTGACACTCGCGCATTAAAGACGAATCATATCATTCATCAAAATCGATTCAGCCTTAAAGTAGTTACGAGGGAACATAGAGACGGACATACATACATACAGGTCCAACACATAACCCTCCTTTTTTGACTTCGCCGCAGTCGGGTAAAAATAAATATCATTGTTTCAATGAAGTCTATCAATTACTTCAACCGGCGGAAAATCGCAATCACTACGGGGCACTATGATCAATTGTTTCCAAAGCTTAGCACCATATATCAGCAACCAGCTGTAGATTTATGACGCCCTGGTCCATTCTGTTCACGTCTGAGTATTCGATACATGAACTAGTCACGCAAAGCCTATTCAGCGCCCCCTTTCACTCATGTTCTCCTAATTAAGTAATTGCTAATCAGTGTTATAGATTAATCTATTGATAAATTAATTAAGGTCTATTCTGCTTTTTAGTTATACATTGATGTTTTATGCAATAAATAACTAATAGACTGTGCCAGACATATCTATTCACTAACCTAATATTTTCAATAATTTATGTGAGCTAACCAAGGTCACATTAGTTATTGAAAATATTAATAGAACTAGTCGTTATTACCAGTCTATAGTAGTTTGTAGTCCATTGCTGGACATAGATCTCTACAATCGCACGCCATTTAACGCAATCCTCGGTTATCCCTCTAGCTGCAAATCTAGCCTGAGGATATCCTATTCTACGTTTGCCGTTTGCCGAAGCGATTCTGATTACCTAAACCTAATTTACCAGAACACTTTCGTATATGAAGGCATAAAACTACATAGGAACATATACCTACGCTCGTTTCGAAGTACCGTGCCGCCATGAAAGCGGTTTTATCGAATTTAACACTTTACACAGCGCGACACAGCGCTTAATGGAATTTTCGACGACAAATCTAACGCCGATGCAAACTGTCGTGAAAGAGAATTGCTACTTTGATTCTAGCCAAAAGAGATAAAGTTTGGAACATGTGTTTAGGAGCCGGCTAAATTAGATTCCGTGTCGAGTATTGCGAATTATATGGTGCTGTTTCTCCTAAATTGAAAGATAGAGAGAAATTAGTTTATTTTATTGTTTTCTTCCTAAATTGTAACCTTGTTACTATTATCGATAGACTGAAATAACTTATCTTTGCTAAGTTATTTTTTCAGTCCGATGGTAATCCCGATATATATTGATTCCCTTTATCCCGTTAGAGTTATTATACGTTCCTATTTTCCATCTTGTTTTGCCTGGACCTTTGGTACGCTAATTAAGAACGGTGCTATCAAACGCAAAATTCGGTGTCTTTTACTTTTTAAACGTGAAATTCTTTCTACTAAGGACAGCAGACGAAATAAAAGAAAATTACATTGGTACATAGTAAAATAAAGTGAACAGTAGATATTAGGAAATTGTTCTCTTGCCTCAACAAACTGGTAGCTTAGTAATTTGCACTTCATTATACACTGAATTGGTGCCCGGGAGTTTGACAGGGAAGCCATTGTTGACCTAATTAAATAGTTTTGTCGATGTCCGGAAGCTTCCAGTTAGATACTTTTTGATAGAATCTTTTAACGATCACTTTGCTTTACAAGTGTATAAATGATGACGATTTTATTATATCTTTATCAATACATTCTTGTAAACAAATAAGTGTGTAAGTATGTAAAAAAAAAGTGAATTGTTAGTTTTAAATTTCAATTGGGCAGCAACTAAAAAAATCCTAATAAATCCTGTTTCCTGATTTTCTTGTTTTCCATTCACAAACAATGCACCTGCGATTTTATCTCTCCGCCACCTACAGTTGCCTACCAGGGAATGCCTTATGGCATTTAGTCCGCCTTTGGACCTTTGTAGTGCAAAAGGTATAATAAATAAATAAATCATACTCATGTTTCACGTTTAGAAGTCGAGTTACGACTACAAGACCGTTGCGGCATTTCAGCTACAGATTAACACCACTATTTGCTTACCATCAACGCAAATATCCCGTGCTTACTAAACTACCCACTCCTCCAATTAGGCTGACCCACCATGTTTGTTTCCATTTCATCGCTACGCATCGATCACTCTCATTTGATAGGCCAGACATCCACCATATTGCATTTTGTAAATTTACAGCACTTCGTGACATTTTTGACACGCACCAGGGATTTGATTCGGACAATGTATCACGGATTGCTTGTTTAGTTTTGGTCATACGTTTTAGTTTAGTAAAAGCGTTTGTTAGGGTTCCGTACCTTAAAAGGTAAAAGCGGAACCCATATAGGATCACACGTGTAACTGTCTGTAATAGAAATATGGTAATAGTCCAATTATTTGTGAGAATATTGTTACGGAGATGTTACATGGATTTTATAGTTCATAATATTCTGCAGTTTCTGGGGTACAATACATTGTTAAGGAAAACCCTAACAATTAATGTGTACATTAATAAACTAACCAACAGGTTAGTTTATTAGATTACACATTAATTGTTTTTGAATTAAATATATTAGGATAACATTCAAATTGCAAACTAGTCAAATATATTAGCTACGGAAATGTCAAAAATAATTAATTAAGTCTAAGAGATAGTAAGAAGAGAATAATAAAATAATTATTTCCTAATATTTATGTCTACTTTTCATTCATAAAATCATTAATCGAGTAGTAGCATTTACTTAAGAGGTAATTGAATAATTTACATTTAAATGTCCTAAAGTTTAAAGTTTTAAAACAATCTGGTAGTTCAATAAAAAATTTGGTGCCATACAAAATACATTATTAGAAAATAGTTTATTATTCCGTCTAGGTACACGAAGCATGTGAACTTTGCGGCTAAGTCTGGATACAACATCATTATGCAGAACAAATTCATGCTTATTTTGATACACAAAAATACAAATTTCAAAAATATATAATGCTGGTAGTGGTAATATTTTTAGTTTTTTGAATACAAGTTTTTGGACACAGCTGTCCAGTGAGTGCGCTCCACATATTGAGCGAATACATTTCTTTTGGGCTCGAAACACTATTCAGTTCTACAGAATTACCCCATATTATAATGCCATAACGCAAAATTGATGTGCTATAACCATGGTATGCACATAGTGCCGCATTAACACTAGCTACACGTATTAATCTGTATAAAATGAATACGAATCTATCTACCTTTGTGCAAAGTTTGTCAATATGAGCTTTTCAGTTACAGTGTTTGTCTATTGTTATTCCTAGGAACTTTGTATTCTCAACCTCTACAATAGTGTCATTATCATGCTGTATGTTAAACTGCGGACACTTACTGTTGTAGGTTTGGAACTGGATCATTTTGGTTTTGCTAATGTTAATGTGGAGATTATTTTGTTTCAGCCATGTGATAATTTTATTTAATGTCTCGTTTATTTCGGTCTGCTACTCACTTAAGTCATAATTGTCGTTTAGAATGCTGAGGGTCGTATCGTCAGCATATAGTATGCAGTTGTGGGAGGTTACGCTAGCTAGGTCATTAGTATACAGCAGAAATAAGAGTGGCCCCAGTATGGATCCTTGGGGAACACCACAATTATTTTCCCGATAGGGAGATCTGCAGACGATTTTTTGGTGTCCTGTTTGTTTCAAGATCTCAACACAATGTTGTTGATGGGTGAAGTAGCTTTCGAGCCATTTCAACGCATTTCCTCTAATCCCATATTGATCCAATTTGAGAAGAAGCAATTTATGGTTGACGAAATCAAAAGCCTTGAAAATATCTAGGGAAATAGAGGTAATTGGTATTTTATCATTTAGACTTTTGGTTGTCAATTTTATTAGAGCAAAAAAAGCCAATCTGGCAGATTTTTTTTTTTACCTGAAATCATATTGTTCTTCATTTAAGATGTCGTACTTTGATATGAAGCTGTAAAGTTTTCATGCATTACTTTTTCAAAAAACTTTTAAAATTATCGGTATGAGCGTTATGGGACGATAGTTGTTCATATCATTAGTGCCACCCTTTTTGTGGATTGGTTTAACAATAGCTTTAAACGCGAGGGGAATAAACCTTGATTAAATGATAGGTTAATCATATGGCTAATATGTGAAGAAAAAAATGTTGAGCATAATTTGAGGATGTTGGTGTTTCTGTCATCATAACCTGTAGAGTTGGTGGATGTTAAAGAATTAATTGTTTTGAAAACAGTACTCTCATTGGTTGGGGTTAATTAAATAGTATTTGGAAGGTCAGCTGTCGGTGACGTGAAGTCAAGATATGGGTCAATAGTCTTAGATATTTGTCATGTCAATAAAAAATATATTAAAAATGTCAGCTATTGTTTCTGGTTGTGTGTAAGTTAATTGGTCCAATTTAATTTTATATATGTCTTGAACATTTTTTGTGTCACTGCTGTTACTTTTGATTATTTTCCAGTTTAGTTGCAGTTTTACGTCTGTTACTGGATTGGGACAGATAACATGTGTTTTCTACCTTTTGCGCTTGTAACATACAACGTTTTAGACCTGTGACATATTTGCTGTAGGCATCTTTATGTTGGTGTTTATTTGCTGTTGATAGACGGTATTTTAGGTATAGACGCCGCTTGTTTACACAACATTTTTTTATACCTTTAGTCATCCATTTATGTTTTAGAGGTTTAATAGTTACTTTTATCTTTCTTATAGAGAAGCATATGTTATAAAATAAAGTTAAGAAAGTAATTAAATGCAGTGTCCGTGACGTTCATTTCATATATTTCTGAAAATGACAATGATGAGAGGCAGTTAACAAACTTCTTGATACTTTCTTGACTAAAGTCGTTTCTCTTTTCAAACCAAAATGATTTTTTCATATTGGTGGTGTCCATCTTTGTATTAAAAGATTTAGTTTGTCCAGTTTCGTGGTCAGGTAATGCAAGATAGTGTATTTGGGGTTCGGCGTTTGGTATATTGCTTGCAATTAAGTCTTTTCTGGCTGGCAGGCTGTTTTTTCGTCTGTCATAGTCAATTTGCTCCGAATGTACTCGACTAATTTAGTTGATACTTGGTACGCACATGAATTTCTGTGAATCAAACACGGACGTGTAACGTAAATAAATGAATTTCGTATATGGTGCTCACTTTTTGGGGGCAAATTGGAAAATTTAAAAAAATGTTTTGCAAACTGTACCTTGTAACATTTCAATTAAAGGGCTTTTTTTTGGGTAGGAAATTATCAAATAACTTCTTCCGCTCTGGGCGGAGCGGGAGGGCGTGTCAGAATCTTACTGATTAAAATCCACCCGTGTTCCTTCAGTTGCCATGTTGCTGGGGGCCACGATCTCCCTTTTGGATTTCTTCGCAACCCCGGCAGGCATCGGCCCTAGCGGACCCCGTCAATTCTGCTGACATCTCTTTGAGACGCGCGTGGAACATAACGAGCCGTCGACCCGGGCTTGGTCAAGCCTGCGCCTATGGTAGCCGGAAATCGGCCTGCGATTCCCGACGCCCAGGGTATCTCCTCCTGCGGCGGTAAGGGGCGCGAGGGCGCGAAGTTTGTCTCTACCTCACGCGTTTCGCCTCCTCCTTCGCGAGTATTACTGCTTCGCAGAAGAAGGTGACGGCCTCCCTTTTCCTCACTACCATGGTCTGAACCAGGGCCAGATGCGAAAGATTACCGCCGCCGATCGCCTCCACGAAGACACGGCGATGCTTCGCCCATGCCGGGGAGACCTCCACCGTATGCTCCACAGATGTGCGCAAGGACCTTTGCCTCCAGATCCCATGGCGGTAATCCGGCAGGGAGGCTCGCCGCCTCACAGGAAACCGTGCGGTATCCTCGGGCCAGCCGGATGGCCATGAACCTCTGGGACGCGTTCAACCGGCGGGCTGGCCGCAGCCTTAACTAACGCGCCCACACCGGTGCCCCGTAAAGGGCCATGGATCGCACGACCCCCGCGTAGAGCCTCCGGTAAGCGTTTGGACCCTCTAGATTGGGCAGAAGTCGCTTCAAGGCAGCTCCGGTCTGCTCCAGTCTGGGAGCCAAACGTCGGAAATGCTCCACGAAGTTCCACCGGCTGTCGAGGACGAGTCCCAGATACTTCATCGTCGACTCGACGCCGATGTGAACCCCTCCCGCTATTAAACCCAACAACCTGTTTTATAGTTATAATAATTTTAAAAGTGGTAAATAATTTCGTTTCAAAAAACAATTGTTGTTTAACGACCCTTACAAACAAATAAATATTTATTTTTACAAACAATGCAATACACATCAAGTTCATAAACAGAGTGATATATTGTTTGTTAAAAATACAATTTCATTTGCAAATATATTGGGTCCAATAGCAGTTTAAAAATAATGTAAAAGTAATCAGGTGTACAGAAAATACATAATTTAATATTATACCTACACCTAAGTAATTTTAGCACCACATGCCTACATCAATGGACCTATATTAATGGGTCTCTAAAATCAATTAACCCACTTTGTCCGAGTCGGTGTGGTGGTCACGACCTAATCAACTAGTTAAAATGCATTATACCTTTGTGTATGTAAGTAAGTACATGGTTCCTGAGTGAAAATAATGACTAATATAAGCTAACTTATCAACGCAACAATTTCACTCACTGAATTAAAATGAAGTCGGTTCCCAATAATGAATTGTACATCTGCTATGCATAGTTTTCGTTTTTCTGTATGTGAGGCGAAAGCGTCAGGGGTTCATAGATGGTTCAGAGTATAAAGAGAGACAAAGGAAAAGATGTATAGATTGTGTTTAAGAAGTATAGAAAACGAAGTCAATCATGCTGAGCGAAACTCAAGTAAATTAGCTTAATGGAGGAGGATGATAACTATGATGGAATGTAAGATCATCGCAATTTTGGGCATCAGTCATCGGTTTTCAGCAGAAGACGGTACACCACATTTCGCCAGTTGTGCTTAAGAGGTGGTGATGGTAGTGTGGTGTTACGTGTGTTTGTGTGGGTGTGTGTGTATAATTATATGATGATGGTCACGGCTCAAAGTCAATTGTAATAATGTACTTTTTTACCATTGCCACTCGAAAAAGGGCATTTGTTTCATCGATAACAGTGAATACTCGTAAAACTCCCTTTTACTCATTGAGTGAATAAAATTTTTTGAATTTGGAACAAGCACGAATTATGTATTTACAAAAACCAAGTGCGTGTCAGAACACGCACAATGAGGGGTATTAGTTGGGATGAATTTATCCCAAAAACAAACTTAATATTGTAGTTGAAAAACATGTTGTTCCATACATCAATGTACGTCACGTCCTCCAACTGCAAATGTAAGTTTGTAATCACAAAAAAAAAATTGTGTGATAAGACTACAAATTAACAATTTTCGGACTTTTTCCTTTATATGTGCTGTGAGACTGCTTCCTGCTAAATTTCATGATTAGGGGGAAGTAGTTTTTGATTTATTTGCGAGTGTCAAAATATGTCGCATAAAGTTTTTGTTGCGTTGTTAAGCTTGATTTTTTCAGAGCTCCAAGGGATCATAGATTAACGTATTTGATATTAATTTCAACTTGATACTTCCACGCGTTCCTGAGAAAAAGTGTCTTGAAAAACTGACAGACAGACGGACGGACAACGAAGTGATCCTAAAGGTTTCCGTTTTTTCCTTTGAGGTACGGAACTCTAAAAATAAATACAACGTGCTGAAAGTACCTAATGGCTGGCTAAATGGAGCTATGCCATAGAGCTATATAATTCAATTTAAAAAAATATCCCTCTAATTTTAGTTCTTTTCTTACTGTTATCGTGGTTGTTTTATGTCATTGGAAAATCTATTATCATAATTATAATAAAATGAGTTCTTGCAGTGACGGAAATGCGATACTGACTCCGGAATCATTTCGTTTTAAAGCAGCAATTATAGTAGATAATTAGTTGCCGCTAAAATTTATTTTCTTGCAGTCAATGGTAATAGTACACAACTCGTGAAAAAAAATTTTTTTCATGGTCCTTGTCATCCCTCGCTCCGCTCAGGATTCTAATCTAGAATCCCTCGCTACGCTCGTGATTCTACTCTAGAATCGTTCGCTGCTGTCGGGATCCAACTTAGTCCCTTGAATTAAATTCCCTTTTTATTCACTTGTTGTATAATCTACTATTATTCAAAGTCACAGGACGCGTAGGTACGTTTCCAAAAATAATTTAATCAAAAGTTTAAAACTTTTCCCACACATTTTTTCGGCTTCAACGGACACAGTTTTTATTTGGTCAGTCTACTGGAGAGGGATTATTTTTGTGTCTCGGTTACTTTTGGAACGGAATAAAAAAAAAATCCTCAAAGTAGATGAAACGGGTGTAGCTAGGGATAATCCGGGATACATGGTAATCTAGAACTGGGAAATGAAATGAAAACCGTTTCTAACATGAATGTTTTATATTCTTATTATATAAATAATTTTATTATTCAAAACTTAGCGACGATGCTTCATACGTCTGGTGTACTTTAATTCAGTAATTTTCATCTGAAAAAATCCGTTTAATTTAAGAATCTTTACTATTTTTTTCTATTTCGACTTAACTATCTTTTCGTACTACACGTTGTCAAGTATGCCCTTGAAATAAATAAAATGAACAAACAAAATAACATTGAACTTGCTCGGCTCGGACCCAAAGCGATCATTCCACAAATCTTTCATTTTCCACGACTGTCGATTGTCCTATCGACAAGATTTACGCGTCACAAAAAATCGTTTGCAAGAAAAAACAATTTAAATATGTAAATGTAGCTCTGTGTAGTGAAAAGTTTAGCCTTTTACAATGGGAAAAATATGCTAATACTACGTCTAAGGTCAAATTCTATATAAATGTATAATTTCGAGTTAAAAAGTTGGCATTGATCTTCAATAATGCATTATACGGGAATTTTGTTTTGGTTCTAGGTACATAAATTCCAAGTTGATGCGGTTTTGGCTATGAATGGATTAAGCGTGTGTTCAGTTAATTTGGGTTTCATTACGGTGGCAAATAATAGAGGCAAATAGCGTGATATTGAAGTATTTTAGGGTAAAATATGCGGCTAAAGTATGTTATGGAACGGTTGACGCAGTTTATATGGGATAGATTTTGTGCTACGGATCACGGTTCAATTCCAGCATACAATAAAATAAATATCTGTGTGGAAGGGTTTAGAAATTATATGAAATTTATTATTTGTATAAACGTGCTCAGAATGTTGTCAAAGTCACAGATAAATATTTATACTAGATGAGGAACCGGGCGCAGCTAAAAAAAATCGGATTAGTGCATACAAAGGGTTGCGTACTACCTTACAATATTTAGAAAAAAACGTCGAAAAAAACACGTTTCTTGTATGGGGACCCTTTAATTAATTTAATTTTTAGGGTTCCGTACCTCAAAAGCAAAAAACGGAATCCTTATAGGATCACTCGTGTGTCTGTCTGTCTGTCACAGCCAATTTGCTCCGAACCCAAAGGACCGATTAAGTTGAAATTTGGTACATATATGTTTTTGTGTGACCCAAACACGGAAGTGTAGTGAAAATAAATGAATTTTGAATATGGGGGTCACGTATGGGGGAGAAACAAGAAAAAAAAAAAAGGTTTGCAAACTGTACCGTGTGATATATCAAATGAAAGAACTAATTATGAGAATTTCAAACATATTTTTTTACAATTTTAAAATAAATACTTTGAAAGATATTTAAGAAAGTAGATGAAAATTGACCATTCCCCACTTTATCTCCGAAACTACTAAGGCATAAATTTTGAAACAAATACAGAAGTCTATGGTCATAAAATAACATGGTAAATCTCTCAATATTGTGCGTGCAAACTTACATTTGCCCAAAAGCCAACCTCAACTAGAGACGGCGCATTGTTGCGACTCTGCCAATGCTTATTGACTGCCTCCGCATCAAGAGGACCTTAAATATCTTGGAGTCCAGGTCGATTGTTTGCTGAGTTGGAAAAAGCACATTGATGAACTCGTTCCCCGTATTAGTAAACTCATTTTTGTGTTCAAGAAACCCAGATCTGTAGCAGCTCTTAAAACACTGAACACAGTTTATTTTCCGCTTGCCCAATCTTTGCTGAGCTTATGTATCTCTGTCTGGGGTGGCACCTCTACAGTTAGTATGTTTCGTCTTGAAAGAACACAAAGATCGGTCCTTAAAGTCATGTGCAGAAAACCCTTCAGGTATCTTACCACACTTCTCTATAGTGTGAGGTGTTAGACAGCTCTTTGTGCTCCAAATAACATTGTGCAGACATGCCACTACACCACACTCCCTACAGCTACGAGAAGGCATGCGCAAAAGAACGAGACTGTGTAGCACGGAGAGACATAGAACTGCTCTCGCTCAGCGGCATTATTGGATACTGGGCTCATGAGTTTACAATAAACTTAATGCCGTTCTAAATATTTGCTGACTTATCCGTCAACAATGCAGAAACGCTTTAAGTAACTGGTTGAAAGGTCTCACCTATGAAGAATCTGAGAGACTTATACAATTAGTGGGTTAACTGACTTTTTCACCAACGTATACTCACTCATACCTTCTGGACACACACTACCTAACAAATACACACACACACATACACACACAACAATACACACACACACACACATACTCCGATTGTTTATCCTTGTTTGTATAATTGTATTTTTGTTTAGAATTTATTCAAAATTTAATTGTAAGTATAAAGAAATATCCTAGTTGGTCCGGAGGAAGGTGATGGCATTTTTGATACAGGGTAATCCTAGTACGAGTGCCAAAGCACTCCTTTGACACCTAAGTGCACATTATATAAGACCACATTTGTGTTTAAGGAGATTTACTGTATCCATTCTTCTAGTAATAAAGACTTTTTTATATTTTTATTTGCAGTTGGAATGTATGGGAGAGTTTGTATTTCAACTGCAATGTTAAGTTTGTATTTGGGATAAATTCATCCCAACTATCGAACCCTTCATTGTGCGTAGTCCGACACGCACTTGGCCGGTTTCTGTTATTATTTGTTGTAAGTGGCAATAGAAATACACAATCTGTGAACATTTTAACCGTCTACCTATTGGGTTCTTGAGATACAGCCCGCTTAAAGCCCGCAGACAAACGGTTGGACAGCAAGGGCTTAGTAATAGGGTTCCGTTTAGCACCCTTCGGGTACGGAACCCTAAAAAAGTATCATTGATGTATTTGAACAAAAATTACAATAAAACCTTTTCACAGCCACAAAAGTCACTACCCCATACAGGTGTAAAGCTACACGTTTATTTCCCATCACCACATCTCCGAGGTAGTGTTCATAGCAATTAGCGAGGCCGGTATCAGATGGAAATTTACATTCCGCTCTGCTTATGCAATGTTTGCCACCCAATCCTGCTATGTGGTACAATTAATTTTACATCCAATATAGTCTTATCAGTATTTTATAGTACAGCTCCTAATTAAGCTAACTTTGCAATATGCTGCGCATCAAAACTAGTAATTAGTGAACTATTTTGGGACTAAGTTTTAGTCTACTATGGAAATTCGTGCTTTCAACAGCAAATTAGTTTTGTTTTATGAGGGATGTACGTACGACATTATACTGTAAATATGTTTTTATACCCTGAGACTAACGGCGCAGGAACGCCTTTACCAGAAGTGGTCATCGTATTAGTGGTTCAGCTTCAATATCATCAGGATTGTGCCGAAATACAGCAGTTCGTCGTGGATGTGGTACGATAACGGCTCCCCTGACACCATCTGTCATCAGAAACCGCCGCCACGCAACTATCGATGCGACGCATATAAGTATACTCTGTGTGCGACGCTCTGAGAATAACTGACACCAGCCAGTGTTACTCTTATCCGACCTTTTCGGTGATTCCAGTAACTTCGTGACAAAACGGGGCGTCGCCACTTGCTGCGCCGCCATCAAGACTATAAGACTGTGAGAATTTGACTGGACCATTGTACATATCAATGCCAATCTTTGGTTTGCTCTTACCTAACTATTTGTGAACTATACTAGAGATTTCTAACAGCGAATATGCATGATGTGAATGTGCTTGTCTGATGTTATCTTAGATAATGATGTTGCTACAAATATCATTCATTCAGCTGTCCAATAGCCTAAAACCTTAATACCACCGTTTATCATGAAACATATCCCTTAAAACTCCAACAATTATCAAAACACCGACAAAGAGAATTTAACTTACACCCGAAATTCGCCAAAAAGGTAAATTAAAAAGTGCCAAACTCGGAACCACGGCTCCCCTCGTTAATAAGGATGCTAATCACGTTTTTGTCCACAATCCTACCGATATTAAAGTCTTGGACTACCTACCAACTTAAATAGCTAAGGGCGATAGCAGACACGATACTTATCGGCGATCAGCGATTTTGTGACTGCGTCAATGCGTCATCGCATTTAGGCGACTGTGTGCTTTCGATCGGGGTAAAAAGTTGAGGACAGAGCTGTATTCCGCAGATGTCTAAGGTCCTACTAAATAGCTGTGACTTGAATGGCTTGTATTGAGAATGTGCGGAGTCTAGCTTTCGGTCGCTGTATCAAGCTTCCAAAAAGCGACTGCATCACTAATCGCCTATGCTAAAAGTATCGTGTCTGCTAGGTTCCTAATAAGCGCATCCGATATTATTTCCTGCGCGGAATGTAGACAAAGCTTGGTCCTAATGAGTTTACTACGCTTACAAATCCTATTTGGATGCGCAGCGGGGGAGGGGGGTCCAAATGGAAATTGTAAACGTTTGCAATGAAATTCTGATGAGACGAGTCTGTAGTTGCTTCGTGTCTGCTTCGTCTTTTTTTTCCGTTCCGTTCTAATTATGTTAATTGTTTGAGGCAAATACTCGTACTTTCTGATTATTTTGGTCCTTGTTTTAGTGTACCGGGTAAAGAGGGAACGTTTAGAAGAAGGAATTGTCTTAAGCTCTCTGTTAATGTAGGTAAGCCTTGGTTTTAACGAGATGGGGCATGGTGGTACATTAGTAGTTATAAATCCGGTTCTTTAAACGGAAGTAGGAAATGTATGTACTCATTAAAGAACGAATAAGTCATCAATCAAACGGAGCTTGACCTTGCACATCATGGAGCATAGTTCAGTCCAAAGTTATCAGTGTTAAATCATTTACTTCAACTTTTGAATATCATTTACAAGAAAATTAAATCGGTTCTAGTTTTCCTTCCAAAAGGTAGTTTCGTATAGAGATGAATGGGCAAGAAACTCCATAGTTACTCTTTTAAAATGAAAAAATAAAACGTTTTACAATATGTTGTATGCATTAATTAAATGTGCAGACTCGAATGTATATGTGAAGACGACTGTATAAAATAGCAGACCGTAATCTGAAGTTATGCCCGTGGCAGAGACTTCTACATGGAACTTAAACAAAACGGCGAAGTATGGGTGTACCTCCACTTCGGAGAATATAGGCAATATGCTGTATTAGAAAACAATCCACGTGGCGGTGATTAGTCACGAGCCCTTCTAGGAAGCCCGATGGGGGCTTCCTAGAAGGGCCCATTCCCATTCTAAATCGGTTCAGTTTTAGCACTAAAGAAAACTTGCCGTAGAAGTTACAAGCTCGAATTATTTGCCCGATTAATGTTTAATTTATACAATGTTTGTTTATGCACTGTTATTGACATTTTGCGTGCTTACACCGTGACATGGTGGCTCATTAATCTTTTAACATACATTTACCGTTACCTGCTATTTGGTGTTCATGCTTAATTGTTTCAAATTACGTTCAGAAACAATCTATTAGCGTTATGTGCTGAATGTCATTGTTTTGTTGGTTTGCGTTATTTTGAAATAGATGCGAATGATAGGAAACTGGGTGTTGTGACGCAATGGCGTCCTATAGGTTGAGTAATGTATCAATCAATGATACAAATTTACACACTTCTACACTGCGACCCATCTCTTATCAAAATTTAAAGTCATTTATTCAAACTATGCTGAGAATCAGCACTCTTTGACCGTAAAAATTACATGAAACAGCCCCTCAAAACGTAGGATGGTCAAAGGAATGATACTGTGATATAACTTCTTTAGGTGTTCCTTTTTTTCCAAATTTATTTTGTTTGTTTAATACAATACAAAATGCGTCGCTTTATAGCTTCACTAACAAAGGTTCTATAGCATAGAACCTATTCTATACCTACGTCACGTCCTTGGCTTTCCGTTTAATAATCGTTTGTCGCACGATGAGTATCTTGTATGTCGCGGTTCACTTAATAATGAACGTATGATTGCTGCAGCTTTCGCTCTAACAGATTACATTCTAGCGCACTCCAATCAATCCGCGTCTGCCATTACTTATCCTAGTTAAAATTACTATTTTCGAACGGGCACCTAGCTTTAACTTTCTGACTAACTGGCTAATTCTTTTTCAAATTAAAAGTTAGGCAACTAAAGTTTAAATTTTTGATCATTATGATAGTAACATCCATATTTTGGTCTACGTCTTAAGACCAGGCACTCAAGGTCAATTTCCACGCAAACTCCGCCCCAATGCACCCCGCCACTCCACTATGTGCTGAACGCTAAAACATCAGTAATAAAGTTGAACATCGCGTGCGCTCTTTGGTCGTGTTCAAGCACAGAACTAAATGTCGTAAATCTCAATTTTTATTTTGTTTTTAACTAAAGTAATAATTTATCTAGAGAAAAAATGTCTTATATTTGGATAATAAACTATATTTCCTTACTGTCAATAATTATTTTAGATATAAAAGCCGAGTTAAAGCCGAGTATTTTTGTTACAAATAATCTTGAAAAAAGACATGATTTTCGAATAAAAAATGGATCAAGCGAAAATGTTCCAATTATGTAATTGTCTTATATTTGCAAAGAAACAGATCCAATAAATCATATACTAAAGTTCCATTTTGATTGTATGAGTGACGTTTTCGGAATATTAATGCAAATTAACATACAATTTAGGGAGCCTCCTCTTAAGGGGCGATATTATCTTGCCATCAAAAAAGCATATATACTCGTATTTATCCAAACTACATGCTGTTACTGAGAATTATCAAATGGGAAAGTAAAATATTACCTTGCCCGACATGGGGTCGATCTCAGGACCATGCTTAGCAGTCATGCTTGTTACCATTAGACTAATGATGCAGTCATAGACGTAGTAGATTTTCTGATGTGAGAAGTATAATAAATTAATTTCTTCTATCTTGTTAAATAAAACATTGTTTTTTTTTAAAACTGTGGTATCCTAACTAATTATAAATACGAAAGTGAGTTTGTTTGTTACGCTTCCCGCTAAAACGGCTGAACGAATTTGGATGAAATTTGGCACAAGGATAGACCATGACCTGGAGAAGGACATAGGCTACTTTTCATCCTGGATTGCCGACGAAGTCGTGGGCAACAGCTAGAATTTAATAAAAAGTAAAAATAACAAGTGACACATGCGAACTTAGCCATGGCGGACGTACGAGAGAGCACGTCAAGATCGAGCTAGCAACATGGCATTGACCACAGAGTCGACAATTACCTTAAACAAGGCTATAGATTTACAAGTAGGTATTTAAATCTAACATACTAATATACTAAAGCTGAAGAGTTTGTTGAAGGCGCTGATGTTTGGAATTACAAGACGAATTTGATGGCCCAATTCTTGAGGAAAGTTATAGGCTATTTAACATCACGCTGCTACGTAACAGCGCGGGCGGGTGATGCGATGCGACGCGGTGATGAAGTCGCAGGCAGAGGCTAGTCTCTGATAGTTTTGGTTAAAGGCTTTGACGTGTTCATGTATTTGTTACGTCTACCTCATGTAAAATATAGACTACGTACGCTATGTACCAATTTGTTGATTTTCTTCTACACTCGAGAATATTCACGAATATGAGTACATTCATGATAATTAATTTCCTCTTCGTCTATAACTCAAATTAATATTCGCTCAAAAGATTAACTCTCGTTCGAGAAAATAACTCAATGTAATTGAAATTTCAATCTTTACCAAACTAAATTCCCAGTTCAGAAAACGTACCTGTGTTAAATTTATTTCGGAATATTGAGAGAATCAGTACTACATAACAGTACTGATTCTGACCTCTGTTTAGGTAGGGGGGGGGGGGGGGGGGGGTTAGGTGTAGGCAATAGTATATAAGAGTATGTAAGCATTGTAGCAGGTGACGTTCTGTAAGTTCTGCCAATCCCTATGGGAAGAAGGCAGTTTGTGTATGTGTACTATATTCTATATTCTCACTTATCGGCTGTATAGCTAGTAGTACAGCTCCACCTCTAGCTGCTAGTGAGCGCTTATTGACAAACTGTAGTCGGGATAGTGTTGTATTTGATGCTAAACGAGTACATACCTATGTTTACGTTCGTTTTACACGATCCACTACACCTGATATGACATTCAGCCGTTGACAGAATATAATGAAAGTAGTACCTATTTGTTTAGGTAGATGTGTCCTGTAGCTTTACCTGCGTAATTATTTTCTATTTATTTATCTACACCCATGCTATAAAACCTCTATAAAAGTTTCTGAAACAGTTAGCTTATTGGCAACATTAAAAAAGCCAGTGTCATAGTAACCATAATATCATTCAAATGAGTGTTATATTGTTGTACTTTTCGTTATGCAAATCGAATTAAAAAAAAAGTACATTGTCATGTATACAACTTCTTGTTTCCATCAACTTTTGTAGTGGAAAGTTTAGTGGGGGACAGCAGCCCGCTGCACGCGCGGGGATTTGCTGCTGCAGGCGACACTCATATATGCACACATACCTACTGAATTTTGTGGGATTTTATACTATTGCCTACACCTAACCCCCCCCGGTTAGGTGTAGGCAATAGTATACTTTTGAAATATTTCGCCATTATTGTTTGCCCCTGTAATTGGAAAAGGCATTTGGAAGACATCTATATATATAAAAATGAATCCCTATTTCCCTTGGTCACGACATCACGCTAAAACGGCTGAACGGATTTGGATGAAATTTGGGATATGGATAGACCTTGACCCGGAGAAGGACATAGGATACTTTTTATCCCGATATTTCCACGGGATCGAGACTTATGCGGGTGAAACCGCGGGGCGCAGCTAGTATTAAATATTTTTTTATTTACAATACTTACCTACTATGGTAGAATAAATGCTGTGGAAATGCGTTCCTTGCGAAGCATGTTCTGTGTAACAAATGATAGGTTGAGGAATGATGTGTTATGACAACGTTGCGGTTTAAAAGAAGAAGTAGTGACAAGAATTGAAAAGAATATGCTTAGATCGTTTGGTCATGTTGAGAGCACGGTTGTAAGGCGATAAACAAAAGGTATTTACAAGGCAGATGTGAGTGGAAATGCCGGGAGGGGACGCCCTAGGAGGACATTATAGTAACCTTATTGGTGATGTTCTTCAGAATGGTCAGGTGCGTAGTACTCGCAACCGGCGTGTGTGTTTGTCCAGATCTATGAACGTAAACGCGGCAAAAGGAGTATGTAAGCATTGTAGCAGGTGACGTTCTGTAAGTTCTGCCAATCCCTATGGGAAGAAGGCAGTTTGTGTATGTGTACTATATTCTATATTCTCACTTATCGGCTGTATAGCTAGTAGTACAGCTCCACCTCTAGCTGCTAGTGAGCGCTTATTGACAAACTGTAGTCGGGATAGTGTTGTATTTGATGCTAAACGAGTACATACCTATGTTTACGTTCGTTTTACACGATCCACTACGCCTGATATGACATTCAGCCGTTGACAGAATATAATGAAAGTAGTACCTATTTGTTTAGGTAGATGTGTCCTGTAGCTTTACCTGCGTAATTATTTTCTATTTATTTATCTACACCCATGCTATAAAACCTCTATAAAAGTTTCTGAAACAGTTAGCTTATTGGCAACATTAAAAAAGCCAGTGTCATAGTAACCATAATATCATTCAAATGAGTGTTATATTGTTGTACTTTTCGTTATGCAAATCGAATTAAAAAAAAAGTACATTGTCATGTATACAACTTCTTGTTTCCATCAACTTTTGTAGTGGAAAGTTTAGTGGGGGACAGCAGCCCGCTGCACGCGCGGGGATTTGCTGCTGCAGGCGACACTCATATATGCACACATACCTACTGAATTTTGTGGGATTTTATTTATTTTTGATCTTGAATTACAAACATCTAATGGTTTCAGAACGTGATGTCATTGATGCTGGCGTGCCGTGTTATCCGGCCTGCGCTCTTACTGCAGGATAGGCCATGGTGTTTGAGACAGTCGACACCTTCACCGCATTGGCAGCGATGTGGAGCCATACAAGGAGCGCCCAAACACATACAGGTAGCGAGCCGGAAGGTTGTTGCCTATGTTGGGTGACGGTAGCGCCTGAAGCCAGAGGCCCGATTTCCACTCACCTACAGCCAGCAGGCAGGCACGCTCAGCTTGCTAGACGTATTAATAAGATTATTCCTTACTAACCTGCAGAGCGGCTCATCCCACTGTCTCTGGAAAGATGGGTTCACGGGCCGATCTGTATTCGGGCAAGACGCTTTCCAGGCGTTCTCCGCATTCTTCAAGCACGGCACTTCAGAGTTATCCAGGCAGGGGGCTAAAATTTTCCCGGTCAACTTTTCAGTGCTGTGGACAGAGGACAGAAACGCGGGTAAGCTAATACTGGTAATTTCGCGGACGCCAAAGCCACCAAAACGGATGGGTAGTGTGGCTTGCAGCCACGCTGGGTCGTCCAGGGCCACATTTAAAATGGATGTTAATGTGCTGCGAATGATTTGGTCAATTTTGTCCAAGAGGTGTGACTGCTTTCATAAGGAGGAAGAGCGTAGAAAATATATACAATTTGGACCAAAACAAAAGTATCTAATCAGGGTGAATGCCGAATGTAAATTAATTTTGGAGAGTCTGTCCGAAACGTCGTTGAAGTTTTTTAATTTTTTAGTTGATGAAAGGAGAAAAACTGTTTTCTAAAATTGGGAAACCTAGGAGCTGAAGTGAACTTTTTTCCAAATATTTAATTTGTGGGGCAATTTAATTTATTGCATTAAATTTCTTAAGGGTCAATTGTCTGTCAGTAATGTCAGAAAGGATCGCATTTTGATGGGTTAAGGTCCAAGCCAATGGATTTAAATTGTGGTTTCAGGAGTTGTTGGTCTTTCAAAACGGTGTCTACATCACCTCCTAACGTTCTATCATGTAAATACCACATGTTAAATTTTGAATTTAGTTTCTGGATAAATTGGATGTATAGCCAAGCTGAAAATGACTGGCTCGAGAGAAAGAAAGAAAGAAAGAAAGAAAGAAAAAACGTTTATTTGCGGTAAACATGACGCAAAAAAAAAAGTTTTAAATACATAAAAAAGTTTTAAAAAAAGTTGGGGAAGCATGCGTCACATCCACGCAAATCGGCTATCGCTCAGCATTATGCTACGACCCTATGCAAGACAGAGCCCCAGCGCTGGTTTTCAGCGACAGCCGGCGCCAACGTAATGACGTCGACCGGTGCAGCAAACAAATATTTAGACGGTGTACCAGTCCAGCGTACTTAAAGAAAAATAATTTATTAAAATTAAATTGTGATTCAATATATTAAATAGATGTAAAAAACAAAAAGAAATATACATACATTTTTTTAAGTTACGAGAATATCATCCTCAAAAAGGTTTTACGTTTCATATATTGGCAACATTTCGTCGCGTCTTATTTGGCGTGCACCCAACATGTACTAAATTGTGATGTAAGAAATTACAAAATGGCCAATGATGTAATATCACATAATATGTTGTGTTATTATTATGCAAAAGTTACGTGTCAGTGTTTTTGTTAAATGCGTTTGTGAGGGATTGTGAAATGAGATGGACCCAATAAAAGACAAAACCTTGGTAAACTGGAGGGTGACCCGATATGCCAAACACTTTTTAAAGAGAGCTTCGAAAACAGGAAGGCATGAAAAATCACCGTCACCTTGATAGATGAGAGAGGGTCACCTTGTTGGCATCCTAATGCAGATTCCGAAACATTGTCCTTGTATAGTAATTTAGAGGGGTACCTGTAACACTGCCACATAAAACCATAAATTTCGGGTAGTTCCTTTTTGACTTCAGATAACAAAGTGTCCTTGTTGACAGATTTAAAGGCATAACCTTGAGGATAACCTCACATTTGTTGGAGTTCAAAAAGGTGGAGAGGGCATGCACGGCAGTCTCACAGCCCCCTCTTGAGCCAAAACCAAGCTGCAAGGGCTGAACCTTAGCTGTAAGGGATTCGCTGTATAGCTTACAACATATTTTGGATACCGTACGCCTGTAGGTGCATCCAATGGCGATGGGACGAATGCCGCCGTCCTTCTTGCGCAGGGCACATAGGTTTGCCCAGTATAAGACATCAACGACGGCCTCGTTCACATCGCCGGTGAGCATAAGGTTACTCAGGGCCGCAAGCTCCTTCAGAAGCGACGCACCAGTATCCCCGGCGCCTGAAAGGTGTTGTGGATTCCGGCCGTCGAGGCCGCCGGTGGAACCGCTCCAGAAGGAGCGCGCGGCTGCAATGGAGGATGAATTTAGGACAGGAGGGTCGGGGGGATCGAGAAACGACTATCCGCAGGCGCTCTGGGTGTTTACTATCTAGGGCTGTTAGCGTTTCTGGAGAGTAAGGTGCCACCACATCGCTGCCGAACAGTATCCTGGCCGCTCCCCTGATGTCACCTTCGCTTAATTTGGATTCCACATATTAACCTAAGCCTTTTTGTGGTTGGTTATTAAATGCAGGTAATTTTGGATCTAAAATTAGGGTCGAATTGTTACAATTTTATTTAATTTGGTTTGTTAACGTTTTTTTAGTTGCCAAATTTTTTTGGACATGCAGAATCCTATATGGGAATGTAAGTAATTGCTCTCAGGCACTTTGTGAGTTCTCCTGGGTCGCAATATTGCGCTAGAGACTCTTTAACACTGTGGTAGATTTTTTTAATTTTGCAAGCGTTTTCCATAAGGTTTTCTCTAAAGGTGTAGATGTTGGGGATGTGGCTGGGGGGCACAATTGTACACTATGTGTAGTGTATCCTCAGCCCCCGTTCGCCTTTAAAAAACGTGCCTGTGAGCAATGTGGACATCTTACCAGTTGGACATCAAGCGATGTGGCAGGTTGACTGGCATAGGTCCCGTCGTCGCTACAGCCGGCGTTGAACATATACTATTAACACTTAAACTTACAATTAAACTAACCTAAAAAAATATAATAACAAACTGTATATACACGCACATACAACATTCTTGTATATTTACATATATACAAGAATTGCTCGTTTAAAGGTATTAGGTGTAATATTAAATTGTTATAAGCGCCTGTACTCAGTAGTTTGAGATATGGTTTGTCTTGCCTAGGGCTACTTTTGAGTAAAAATACGGATTTAGTACCTTATTATCATTATTATGAGACTTGTATGGATAGCAAGAAATGTTTTAAAATCAAATTCGTAGTACATACAGTAGTAGTTCAGTAATCGTTTAAGTACTTAATATTTAAATTAGGCGATTAGTAAATAAATAAAAGATCGTTGTTCTCTTCTACCAGTATGTTTATTACGGTAGGTAGGTATATATTTCATAACATAGCGTCCATTTACAGTTCATTCAATTTCAGGCCAAAATCAATAGGTATCGTCTATCACTGTAGGCAATATTGCAATAATCTGGCTCTCCCCATTTCTATTCATCTCAATGCAAATAGAAAATATACTAATAAAATGAACGGCTCCCAATTTCTCGGGGCACTAGAAATAACCCGAAATATTATTATTCTGACGATAGTCAATTTGGTTCGGGAGCATGATATCATAGAAGGAAATTATTATCCTCACTCCAAATTAGGGAAAGAATAAAATAGTAGATATATTTTAGCTTTTCTTTGTCCTACTGGAGGGTAAAAACCTCCTCTAATTCACAGAGGAGACAAACATTGGTGAGAGCTTGGTCGATGACATTTTCAGACCCGTTAAAATTCCCGCATGAGCCATATGTTATGGTCCATGGAGATAGTTTTATTGTCTGATTGGCAACAGAACCTATTAAATCCGCATTTTCTTAAAATGTGCTCCTTTACTGTAATTCAGTTGCGTCTTTAACTACCTAAGAAAGTTGTGTCTACATTTAAACCTCAATGTCACTATGATACATGTCTGGTTATGAACTCCTAAGCTCTTAACTCTTAGTGCTTAAGCGTACGAATATCAGCTATAAGTCAGTGTTTATTAAATTTATTTCAGAATGACTAGCAAATAAATCATAGAAATGGGTGGTTATCGCAGACAGAATGCTTGAGCAGTTTTTCATTGATAAATTCCCAATGAATTAAATCACTATTCAAATATGAATTTAAAAAAAGCGTGCTGGAGATGAATCTAACAAGACCACACGATCCACAGTGCCACCAGACATTCAAGATTACAAATGTCGAAACAACACGCGTGACTTTCAAAAGTTCCTTTATTACAAGTTGTAGTGGTATCGTTTACATGCAAGGGATGTTTTACTCGAGTTTTCCCATAAATCGGTGCTAGCTCTAAGCTTGCATCAGATACCGATGGCTTACGATAGTTAGCCGGTATAACACCGGCATTAATCAGCGGACCACGGCCAGATTGAGTTAATTTTAAATGCATACACCTATCCTCTTGGCATGCTGAGTGGCTGTGTGTCACACCGTGCGAAGTGGCTTGTGTATAATTGATGATGTTGATTTATTGATTCTTATCTTTTTGTTGGTGAACCTGCTACAGGGACATCTCTGCCCAACCCTTCGGGGAAACAAGGCGTGATGTTATGTTATGTTATCTTTATGTTTTTTTCTAAGGTTTAGTATTATGACGTTATCAACCCGTTTTATTATCGTTATTTCGATCGATGATAATTCTTTTTATCTATACTTAGAGACAGATTAAATATCTACCATTTAATCTTGTTATTGGACCACTCTATGCCCGCTAAAGTAACAATAACACAGAAGGTGTTTTACTGTAATCAACATACTTTGCAGAAAGTTTGTGTGAGGGTTAATAGAATACTGAAACATTCTCCTTATTTTTTTTTCGTTCTGTGAATTTTAAGACTGTCACAAATATAAAAAAAAAACAGAGGCACTCCGGGAGTGCCGACAGTAGTGAAAACTTGAACAACATCGCCTTGGTGGAAGAAAAATACTTGTATAAAACATTGGTCCGTAACCGTTTCTAACTAAAGAGCATAATCGCGTTTACGAAAAAAAAAAAAAAACTTCCAAAGCCTTTAAAGTAAAAATACTTGCATAGAACATTGATCCGTAACATAATAAAAATAAAGATCACAATCGCGTTTACAAAAATGAGGTGTCGTAACAGTGTCGCGAAATCAATGGTTTGATCCCATCTCAAAAATGTCCAACGCGCCTAAAGAAGTTTTCCCTTCAAAAAAAGTTGGCCGTCACGGGACGGCCAGCAGCTATGTGAAACATCGAAATTGATGGTTATTGAAAGAATTTATAATGAATGAAAACCAATAAATAAATATGGAGAAATTATAGGGCACAACGGTATAAGAGAGCGCCATGCCGTTTGCCGTCGCGGCATACGAGTCGGTTTTACTCCCAAGGCGCGTCCATATACGTAGATGTTTCACATCAAAATAAAAGACCTGCAAGTTACATATTAATTTTGTGTATTCAACATATTATTTAAACGTATTTATTTAGACGCCCTTTGTGTATTTATATGAGCCCATCTTTATTCATAACCGTAATAATTACAATGTACTTTAATGAAAGACTTAATTAATATAAACAGAGGTGGAGGAAGTGACTCGGTCTCGCCGCCTACACACCAAACTCTTGACGGTTTATTATTTATGAATCTGTATTAAATAATGTTTTGTGTTATCAGTTTTACTTCATGAAACTTGGTTACATCGATGTTTTCAAACGTAAATAAGAAAAGTTGGTTAATTGACAACCTTGTGCAAACTATGAACTTACTTATTTAAAATTTATGAGTGATAAAGTAAATTAAAATAGAACATCAGCAACATGGGTACTTACGGCCTTGCTGTCTTCGCATAATCAACAAGCACACCCAATTTACTCCAGAAATCCATCCTCCACACAATAGCTCCGAAAAACCCACTGAACCTAATAAATTGAATTCGATCACAAAGTTCCCTAATCACCTCTCACACCGTCGAGTAGCAACGCATTGATCTATTCACCCAACCAAAACCCACTATTACAGCGCATTCACTTCCGCATTCCATTGACGGCGACAAGATTAATTCGCAGCAATTTTCCACGCGCTTTTATTACGCGTCGGTGTGACGGGCGGCCTGATGTACGGGCGAGTTGGTTCGGAGATAGATTACTTCATTCATTAGGTCACCATGACGTTATGTAGGCTAGGAACTAATAACGTACATAACAGCTCACCAGATTATAGTTGGGAGATGGTGTGGTTATGGTAGTGGGTTCATAAAGTTTAGGGACGTGGTGATTGGATTTGCATGAAGCATGGCTTTAAGGGGAGATTTTCTACCAGTGGTATCATAAGTCACTGTTTTTATTGGTATAGCACTCACCTAACAATTATATCTGATGAAAATCAGGTCCTGCTTTATAATCGTGTAAACAACATTAAAAATATTTTCTTCTTTCAAAACTGACGCTCATACGTATTACAACTTGAGTTAATTATCTTCGCCAAGAAAGCATCAATAAAACGTTGTGACTAACTGACACAAAAACATCGCAAAATAACCAATTCCAGTTGCGTCAGCATCACTAAAAACCTCATATTCGTTATGGAAACGCTTTAATTATAACTTAAGATTAGATAATAATCGAAGTTCAGCGCGAACCCACAAGTTTGCCGCAGAACTTGACAATGGCTTGCTAAGATCACTATAGGTTGTACAAGCTAGGCGACACATAGTTGGCGGTGAGTGTATCGGTTTGGTGACATTAGGAATTACTAAC
This sequence comes from Omphaloscelis lunosa, assembly GCA_916610215.1. Classification (NCBI taxonomy): domain Eukaryota; kingdom Metazoa; phylum Arthropoda; class Insecta; order Lepidoptera; family Noctuidae; genus Omphaloscelis; species Omphaloscelis lunosa. The sequence continues at coordinate 22,184,756 of OU744246.1, forward strand.
TAGAACTGTTAGATGCTCTAAATTGTTTGGTAAGTCTCAAGTTTTTGGGCTAATGTTAATGCGGGCAAAATGTTGTGTACTTGTAGACCTTGGAGATTGATGTCGAACTCAAGTTTACCTCTAGTAAAAAAAGGTAAGGAAAATATTATTTGCTGCCTCGCACTAAAATGATCTTTTGTTACTAATAATGCTCTCTGTTGGACATGGGTAGGCAAATGTAGAAAGGTGCTGCTGAATAAAGGCCTACGAATTTATTAATTAGGTACTTGCGTACTTCTTCATTTAGTTTCACAAGCAGAATACTCTCCTGTTAGAGCGTTAGTAGAGTTTGTTTGTAGTCATTGAGTAGTATTCTTACATTTTTACTCTCTTCATTTTACTCTTTTCTTGACTTGCAAATGAGGTCCTCAGTGATTAGCAAAGGAAGTTTTACATTCAGATTATTTACATCTTTAACATTATGTTTCCATCCTTCACTACAATGTAAACATTTATATAATACCGATGCATCACAAGTTAATATGGCTTTGTCCTAAAGTAATGGCACATGCTCCGCGGCTTCCAATCAGCGGAATCCATAAATGTCAACCATGTATTATGGTGAACATTACGGGAAGTAATGTGGCTTATATTGAAATGGATATCTTTTGCTTATTGTATTGTATAATAACAAAACATTTGTTTATCTATGAGGTACTAGCTTTTGCTCGCGGCTTCGCCCGCGTGATATTGGAAATTATCCCACGAGATCATACTACCGAGATAAAAAGTATCTTTAGTTCTAACCCAGGTCATGGTCTACCCGTGTGCAAAATTTTATCGAAATCCATTCAGCCGTTAGAGCGTGAAAAGGTTACAGACAGAGTTCTTTTGCATTTTATTTCGCATTTATTATTAGTGAACATAAAAAGGTGATACAATACTCTCTGTTGTTTATGTAACTGGAAAAATACCTAATTAATTGCAAAGAAAACAGCACACAATGAACAGTCTTGTCGTTATGTTGGTTATCTATGTCTTTTGTATTCTGTAATTAATATAATATAAAGTCGCTTTTCATGTCTGTCTTGTGACCGCTTAGTTCTTGTGACTGCTTAGTTCTTGTGACGGCTTAGTTCTTGTGACTGCTTACTTCTTGTGACCGCTTAGTTCTTTCAAACTACACAATGGTGAATGATACGGTTTTCATCACTATTTAGAGAATTTATTTCCTAAGGTTTATGTGCATATCTACATTTATAATGTACTTGAAAATAATAAAGAAATTGGATGTTTTGTTATGTCGTAAAAACCGTGTGAGTCAGAGGCGGGTCACTAGTTTATTTATAAGGTGTGTGAGAGAGATTTTACTAACAACAAACATAATACATATATCTTATGACAGTAAATATTGTGTGCTCAATAAATAAAGTACATAATATAGAATATATTCCGGTTCCGTCCCAAAATAATCCTCCGTGATATAAATCTTTAATTATTTTATTAATGGCGGATCAGTTTGGAGGATCTGATCGGAATATATCGGACTCCAATGGATGATACAATAATCCTAGATGTAGGTACACGGAGTAAACAAGTTTTAAGGTCAGCTCACACCGAGACGCGACGTGACGCGTCGACGCGAGCACTTTTTAATATAGAACTTTTATTTATACACGAAAAGGTACACACAGTATACCTTTTCATGTATAAGAGTTTAGTATGAGAGTTTGAATACGACCCACGCCGTGTCGCACTGCGCCGTCGCCGACGTGACAGCGCAGCGGTGCTTCGCCGGTAGTGAGGCCTCATTAGAGCGTTGCGTTGCGTCGTCGCACCGTATCAAGGCATTGTATGCCATACCTGTCGTGCATCGTCGCAACGCAAGAGACCGACGCACGACGTTGCAACGTCTAGTTTGTCCCTCTAGTGGAACACTGTCCGTCATCGCACCGGTCACCGGAGCTCCGATAGCGCAGTGCATCGCCCTTCCCCGCTTCGTCTTTTGTTTCTCGATCCGTTGAAACGTCGCGTGCGGTGACGCAACGCATAATGTGGCATGTCATTAACAAATATATGAAAAAACGATGCAGCGTTGACGCTGCGACGACGCAAAGCGACGCAACGCCACTAATAAGGCTTCACTCTAAGCCCGTGCTACGCTTCGCGAAGCCGCGTGACGCAATGCGATGCTGCCGCACCGCCGCGCGCCGCCGCCGTAGTGCGAAACAACTGACCATCACTTCAAGGTTTGTCGCGTCGCTTCGCGTCTCAGTGTGGTTTATCTTTACTCGCTACATTACTTATCTGCTTGGAAATAGACTTCATTTTAATAAACTTGCCTGCCCTTTTTAGCAATGGGAGGACTTCCCAGGCAAATAATAAATAAGTAGGCTATTTATTTAACCTTTGGTATAAAAGGCATTAATTGAGGGTCAACAACCTCCAGTGTTATGATACGAACAATAGAAATACAACAAAATATTTGGAGAATCACGGTCGTTTATCTAGCCATTACAAACACAAAAGTGATTAAAATGAACAATACCGAACTCTCATCACTTCATTTATTCGATAACCTTTTGTTATGGACAATTTTATTTACTTTATATCTTTCAACGGCGACTTTGTCCGCATTGTTTTAGAAACACAGGGAATCAGATTTTCCTTTTATCTAAAGATCTAGTGGAGGGAGTGCATTTTACAATACAAACGTTTAAGGTCACTTTCACCTTTTGCGTTCCGCTTTTCTTCTCTTCACCCTTTACGGAACGAAGAATAAGTTCTTTAAGGAGGATATTATCTTTCCGTTAAATAATCTGTACGTGCAATAATAGCAGTTCTTCACAGCATAAGCCATTGAAGGTTTATGCTATGAAGAACTGTTGTTATTCTATACAGCTAACTATCAGCTTGATCGCTCAAATGGCAATCGTTAATCTGGTTCGCGAAATTTTTCCATTACTCCGCGCGATGCTGTCTGAAAGTTTACTGCAGACTGACTGTATCAGTCACGACATAGGTCACTACTTTTGTACACTATTTCACCGATGGTACGGGATCAGTCGACGATGGTGCACGCCAGAAGTAACTAACCTAACCTAACCTATTCATTCGAGACCTGATGACTTCCAGGAGAGTGGAGTGATTCCCGACATATATCTGTTCGGAAACACATACTTTGACAAGGAGCTCTACTCTTTAACAGTACGCACAATAAAACTGTTATCGAACCGTTAGTTTGTTTCATAGCTTCCACCACATCTTCTGCTCACTACAGGTAAACACCAAACATCACTGCTTCCACTAATTCAATTCCTATACACGCAATCAATCAGTGTCTGCTGGTCATTGGATATGCGAAGAAGTGTGACGGTGATCGATCCTCACGGACCCCACTCAATATTCCGTCCACTCTCGGTAATAGTGCCCATTGATCGGCATGAATAGATGAGAAGCCGCTGAAATAGGTGTGACAAATTTTGGGAACTAAGGTTGCTTGATTGAAAGTACCTGTGTGTAATGGGAATCAAACTGTATGGTAAATAAAGTGAACAGATTTGGAGGCGTGAACTGTTGTGGATATGGTAAAGGTTTGAATAGATCACGTTCCTATTTAAATTCCTTTTGTTCTTCGAAAAATGTTTTTTTCAGTGGTGTTCATACGAACAAGCTCGCCGCGCCGGGGCAGTAAGTACAGAAATGAGGTTTCAGTTTACAAATGGGTGCTTGGAGTCTTATCGTATTCATGCCTTACTATGTCAAACATGTAAAAGTCAGCTGCTGTTCCAACCAAATCTGTCACTGAGAATTTGGAGCAATAGATAAATAAATGATTTTATTTCTGTAAGTAGGTTTGTACAAACACTTTTACACGTCAATTATTTTTTCAAAAACTAGATGAGGTCGGCGTTTCCTATCTGACTACTCTCTTTTAAAGTCCAGACATAATCTTGGTCAGATAACGTGAAGTACATGGTCGTTGGTGTCTGAAGTGCTCTTTTGAGGAAAGCACCACACAGATTGAGAGGGCCTGTCCAGTCAGTGCACGCGTCGTTAACAAATAAACTCGAACCAAAATGGAATCAAATTTAACCCACGACGTTGCGTTTTGCAAGAGTTGCTTCAATTCCAATAAGTAGACAGACTATAACCACCACTATATATATAGGTACCAAATATATATCACCACAAACCGAATTACCTTGTATCCCAACAATTCCAACCAAAATAGCAAAAATAATTCTGTCAAAATTAATGTAAATTGACTTAATTTGGCCATGGCGGCCGCTAACAAAACAAATCTAATCAGAAACTGCTCCTATAACATTCAGTGCGGCAATACAACGCCGCAGCGGAATTAGTATGACAACGTCCTATTTCATTATTTTCTATCGACGTTTTAAAACCCTGTTATTTGCTATAATGAAATTTGTTTTTATAAATTCTGCTGGTTTAATTTTTGGTGCCAATTTCGATAGTCTCGTTTCCCCTGCACTAAACCAGCTATAGGCAATATTATGGGCACTGTTGGGCAAACCTTTCCCAAACAGTGGTGTACGATGGGCTCTGAGGAAACTTCATTTCATTTTGTAGGTAAATACAACAAGTAAACAAGAAACAAGTAAACAAGTTTTCTTTCTTTTTTCTTTAAATACTCAGTCCAACATAGATTTACTCAATCTGTAAAATATGAATAATGCAAATGATTCCCTTTGATGGTTGTATAATTAAGATTTTTAACAAAGGGTCTCCGCTACCTAATTCTGTTTGTTCTGTGTGAAGAACTAAAAATATAAACAATGATAGGCCATTGTTTACACCTTCAATTCTTCAAATTGCTTGCGACTAATGGGTTTAATGATAATGCTTAACATTCTTGTGATGCTGCTGTTTATGAAATCGAAAAAAAAACTGGCCAACTAAAATTTATAGTAAACAGTTTAGACAAAATTGCACTAGATTAGCACCAGTAACCTAAAGTAGAAATCTACCAATTAGTTAAACGTTGCCACAGATGCGATAATGTATGTCAGCCCTAATGTCTGTACCTATTCCGCGCACGTCATCAAACAAAGCGCCTTACCAAGCTACTGCTAATTGAAAATAATAATACCATCCGCGAACATTCCTACCTCGTAGGTACCATAATTCCCGCTAAGTAAAGGTATTTAAATAAAACATCAGATAACTCCGAAGGCAGCATGTACATGACACTCATACATTATCGTACACCCGAGCTTTAAGATTACGTGCCTCGCGTAAAACTCGTTTTCTCTCTACCTATAGTAACGACCGAAGGAAAAATGATGCGTTAAGCGAGATACATGTGTCTATGAATAATTTAACACCCGTCTTTTGCTGAGTCTAAGTGGGACTTTCACCCTATAATGCTGCGGCTTCATCGGCTAATTTGCCGTACATTGCTGGTTATAGTAGACGAATGCATTCAAAAATAGAATAAATGCGGTAATGTACGTCAAACGGCAAGGTACTACACTATAAATAAGGTGGATGTCCCGAATATTGACCATCGGAGTGTGAGTCACAACCAAAAGTTTTTTTACGATTTGACTTTGTTTTGCTCGGGTTGCGCTTAAGGCTCGCTTCAACGCAAATCGTCTATATAAAAACGCGCCTTATATATTTTTATGTGGAATGAGCCGAATAACGCTCTTTTTGGGGCTTTGGCAAAAGTTTTTACGATGTTCTTAAGGCAATTCGCAAGTGAACTCACGCAGGTGGTGTTTTTTGTGTTGTAAATGTGCATTGGCGGTGATTTTTTGAGACATTCACATGCAGATTTCAGCTTTTTATTACCAAGTGGTTGAATCCTCGCAATCGAAATACCCGTCTATAATTATTACAACTTCATTAAAATACGAAAATTATTCCAATTTTAATTCCATCACGTTTGTTTACCGCGTTTAATATCGTATTTATAAACTGAAACTCATTTTAATATGGTCGCTACGTCCGTTGATAGCTGTACTGCTGAAACTTTATTGCGTCAATCATATTTAGTACTAAGGACGTTCATAATACTAGTTTATTTCATTTTGGGTATTTAAATGAGATTATTTGTGGCTGGACAATAAAAGATTGTACTTAATTTAACTTTTTATAAGTACTTCGCATTCATATTTTCTGCTAAATATTACAGTCTTGCAGCTTTGCAGACTTGGGATCTCAATATGTTTCTTTTTGTATATCGGAGGATGTTGCTGCCTATATTCTCAAAATAAGTACTGTATTGGTTACTTTCAGGTTTACCATCGTCGATTACATAAGGTGATTATGGTGGTTAAAAGAACCGATCTTATGTGAAAAATGTGGTATCAAATATACATTATTTAACTCACAATTTCAACGCTTACACTGGGTGTCTAGGGTACACATTGCCAATATATTTGGGATATAGCAACACAAAAACTTTGTCCCCCAAAAAATACTCTTGAATTTGTAAATAAGAACATTAAAATGTCTTTGTTGTTTTATTTTTCCCTCGTCCATCGTACATCAGAATTAGTGCGCTTTCATCTTCGCGGGGTCTCGGTACTAAAATCATAAGTACTGCATATATTTCAGAAAGATCCTCTTAGCTGGCTCCCTGAGGGAATGCGATAAAAAATCTTACATACTTTCTTTAAGATTTACTCAAAGGGAGGTGAACAAAGGAAGAAAATAATTTATTTTGTTTTACACAGCTAGAACGGTACAAAAGTTTTTTATATATTGTCTAAGCCAAAAATATACCTTTCTCAGGACATTTTTCGAAGTTTCATTGATGTTATGATATTGTAGCCCCTTGGTTGGCACAGTGACTAATAATATCGACTAAGTAACGTTACGAAATAAAACACTGATTCCGGAAAAAAAAAACGCATGGAAAAAAAAAAGAAACTGAGCAAGCACAAAACATTTGTTTGACAAGAGCTCAAATTGCTATAAAAACATGCAAAAAAAAAATGCTTTTTAAGTAGGTCACGCATATCATCACCAGAACCTTGTTATATTGAAATCATTACAGGCCGGTATTAACGAATCTATTGTTCATCAAGATGCTCCCTCACTAACAGCCGCCAGAACCGATTACCCACTTGTCAGTCACATAACATTGTTTCCCAACTCAATTGTCTAGTTTGTCTACCTTACTTAACGTTGAACTCAATTTCTAAGCTCAGATTACCCCAGATCTTTCCTTTTTAAGCATCCAAGTTATGAACTGTGGACTAACAGTACCTACATAAGTTTTGCGCGTAAATTATAATTTGGCAAAATTTATGGCCCCCGAGATCCCGGCCGAGTTGGTGTATTTATATTTTACTAGCTAACAAAGTAAGTCAAACAGTAGCTTGTTTCAGCTAGTTTAGTACTGTTTAGTGCTAGTCTGCAAGGCTAGATCGTGATTGGTGTCTGTTAGTGTTCAATAGGAGCTGAGCCGAAGGAAACGCGAAAGATTAAGTATGTTCGTTCGTAACTTTTGCTCCGTTGTTTGTTGGACTTGTCCCTGGTAGCCTTAACTTACACCTTTAACATTATTGTAATGAGTTAGCTTTTAACTAATATGGGATAATCACCGGTCTTAGCTAGTGGATTGGTGACCGCCGTATATATTATTTTACGACATTGCTGCTAGCTTTCGTACCAGAATTCCTAATAGATGGAGGCACCCCACTATTAATTTCAGGCTACTTAACCATTTTAATGATTAAATTAATTAATTCAATCAAAACTATTAGAAGAAAAGCGTCCAATCTTTTAGTTTAGTAACGTATAGCAATTATATTATTGGGGACGAGGCACTGGCGAAGAAAACTAATTTACTTAATTACGGTACTTATAATTAATTATTGTAGTTAGTGTTTCTGACGTAATTAGGCGAGAACTGAGTTTTGCGACAAAGGTAGGTCGCGTCTTTGTGTTTACAATTAATTTGTGGGTTGAGTAATATGAAAATAAGGACCTATTTTCCTAATTATAGAATAAGGTTCTCATTAAATATATGCTTGCCAGAAATGTTACGTATTTACTACCAAAAAGCACGAAAAAACTAAACCAAAGGTAACCTAACCCAACTTAATTTATTTGAGGATATTTTATTGTTCGTAGCATTTTAAGAATTTTTTGGAGAGCATTTAAATTGTAGCTATAAATATTAACGGGGACCGGATTATGATGGTTGGTAGTACTGAGGGTTTTTGAGATGCCTTCAGCATTTTATGGGTTAGTTTTTATTATACACGAAATAAAACAATACACGTTCTCCTTTTGAACACCATAGCAATAAATTAAAAGGCAATACTAAGAGCGGCTCTCAAAATCAATGGTACGGACCAGTACATTGGTCATGGTACATTAATCAGGCGATTACTCTACTCCATGGCTCCCTTATAGCAAACAAGGGGATTTTTTCCCGTGTCCGCTCATCCTGTATGTTGTTGAATGTCTGTTATATATAACGAAAGAACTTGCTCGTTGCTCTACACTTTGAAAAGGGCAAATTAATGACTAACTTCTTGACAGAGTACTGAGTACCTACAAAGCTTCCACGTGTAAATGATTTAATTGAAGCATATGTTTTAAGTATTCTACTGAATCTTAATTACACTAAGTAAGCACGAAGAAAGTAGACTAAATGTACTTCTACTTTAGAAAGAGTTAACTTTAAAAGCGAGTGTAGCAATAGACGTATTTTTATTTTACTGATAAAAATTGGCCCGAAAGCGATAACTTTATGGTTTTATATTTTCACTGTGGCGAGATAGTGCTTTCTTATCTACGCTATTTGTCCCACCTACTGAAGATCCTGGATTTAAATATTTTTGGCTAACCTAGAAGTCTTTAAACAGATTTATGAAAAACCTGCTCAGTTAGATGTTCATATACTATTCTGACCTAGAGTGATGATGTAACAAAACGTAAACGTGTAAATGAAGGGACACGTTTACCAGCATATTCTGGAATCCTGATACCAACTTATAGACGCTACCGACAATGATCTCTATTCGTAGCCTCAAAGTCAAAGTCAAAGTCAAAACATTTATTTCAAATAGGCCCATGTATGGCACTTTTGAACGTCAAAATTTACAGAATAATATAATTGATTCTAGTCGCCCCTTCCAAAAGGTAGTTTTCGTATGGAGAAGAATGGGCAAGAAACTCCACCGTTACTCTTTTAAAATGTTTTACAATAGTTTGTATTAGTACGTACATTAGTTAAATAATTATATGTGAAGACGATGCACCTAGAATAAAATTACTATACCACAATAGGTAAAAAGAATTAAAAATGAAGCAACGACAGATAATTTAATTATATGATAGATACATGGTGCTCACATATTTACAAACATAGTAAAAGTAGACGATTTTCCTAATGTTTTTAAAATGAATAAGTCGGTGTGTGAGGAAGTAATCACAGAATGTAAAATCAATGTCATATAATACAAAATTATAAATTTAACAATTAAATTAGCAACCTGTTTGATTTTGTCTTGATTCTAAATTGTCCTATGGAGCAGGACCAGCATGTTTCCAAGCACTCTTATCTTGGATATAATCCTCTAATTTGTAATATGCTTGTTTACAAAGTGTACTTTTAATCTGAGTTTTAAATTTTCTTTCATTTAATTGCAATATGTCACAAGGTATTTTGTTGTAACATTTAACACAGTACCCCATAAAAGATGTATGTACTTTAGATAATCTGAAAAATGGTTGATCTAGTTTATCTTTATTTCTAGTATTAAAATTATGTCTATCACTTATTTTATTAAAAAGATGTGGATTTTTCCTTACATACATAATATTTTCATAAATGAATTGGCAAGGTACCGTCATAATATTAATCCTTTTAAATAGTTTCCTGAGAGATTCGCGGCGACGTAGATTATAAATGGCTCTGACAGCTCTCTTTTGTAAAATAAAGATGGATTCAATGTCAGCAGCCCGACCCCACAGTAAAATGCCATACGACATAATGCTGTGGAAGTAGCTAAAATAGACCAATCGCGCGGTTTCTACATCTGTTAACTGTCTTATCTTTCTAACAGCATAAGCGGCCGAGCTTAGCCGCCCCGCAAGAGATGTTATATGAGGTCCCCATTGTAATTTCTCGTCTAGCGTGATTCCTAGGAAAACCGTTTGATTAATAAATTCCAGTTTTTCCCCATTCAATATGATGTCACATTCGCTACTTCTAACATTAGGTAATTTAAATCTAATGCATTTGGTTTTTGTTTTATTTAGTACCAAATTGTTTACCGTAAACCAATCTTGGACTTGTAGAATAGAGCTATTAACGTCTTCAAGATTTTGTGACCGTCGGTTTATTTTAAAGATTAATGATGTGTCATCTGCAACTAACACCATCTTCGGTTGATTTTGAAATAATTGGGGTAAATCATTAATGTAAACTAAAAAGAGGAATGGACCCAATATCGAACCTTGGGGAACGCCCATTGCCATTTCAGACCCTAATGAGTTTACGCCGTTTACCTGAACTTTAACCTTTCTATCTTTCAGGTATGATCTAAGTAAATCAAGAGCTGCATTCCTAATCCCATAGTGCTCTAGTTTCAGCAGAAGTGTCTCATGGTCTACACAATCGAACGCCTTCGAGAGGTCGCAAAAGATTCCAATGGCATCTTGTGCTTCTTCCCAGGCATTAAAAATGTTCTTTATTAGAGTGACACCGGCGTCAGTGGTACAACGCCCTTTGGTGAAACCGTACTGTTGTTCATGAAAGATGGAATTTTTATTAAAGTGAGGTAACATTTGATTGAGCATCAACTTTTCAAACACCTTACTGAGCACTGGTAGAATTGATACAGGCCTATAATTGTTGGGTTCTTTACTATCACCAGATTTGAACAATGGAACTACTTTACTGTGTTTCATGAGATCCGGAAAGACTCCTTGGTCTATACTGGTGTTAAATATGTAAGCTAAATAGGGCGCAATGGTTTCGATTATAGATCTACAGACTTTTACAGACATTCCCCAGAGATCTTCTGTTGATTTAATTTTAAGATCTTTAAAAGCTTTTATAACAGCCTGGGGGTTTGTATGCTGAAACCTAAACTCCAAAAGGCAAGCCTTCACATTCTGTCTAAGTAAGGCAGTAGAAAGCGCGGGTGAGGAATTTAAAGCTTGAGTAGTTTTAAGGGGAATATTAGCAAAAAAGGATTCAAATTCTTGAGCTATTTCTATATCTGAGTTAATGGGGCCATGTGCAGTCTCTAAATTAAATTCAGTATTTCGCTGTTTTTTCCTACCTGTTTCATTATTTATTATTTGCCAGGTAGTTTTTATTTTATCATCAGCTGATTTTATTTTATTGCTAATATTTTGCAACATACTTATGAAAGCTTGTATTATTCATATGTTGCTTTAGGCCATAAAGTTCAAATAGTTTTTCCCTGCTTTTACGAATACCTGGAGTCGCCCAATCACTAAATAAGAACTTTGTGTAAATACTTTTAGTCTTTTGTGGAAAAGTGTCATTAAATTGCGTGTTTAATAGTGAAAAGAACTCGGCGTAGAACTCATTTGGGTCATCTATATTATTAAAACTCTGAACACATAATTTATTGGCCAAAGAATTATTTAATTTCTCTAAACTTTTACATGTAATTGGCCTAAACCTTATTTGAATTTTTTGTAAAGGTATGTAGGAGCAAAATGTTATTGTTTGTCCACTGTGATCTGATGGCAACTTATTTACAATTTGTTTGTGTAGGTAATCACAGTTACAAAAAATATTATCTATACAAGTGGCAGAAGAAGCTGTCACTCGGGTTGGTTCAATAAAAACATTTGACAAATCAAATGACCTAAAAAGACTTAATAATCTGACAGTGTTCGAGTTATTTTCTAATAAGTTAATATTAAAATCACCACATATGATTATTGACTTACTACTAGTACTAAGTTTTTTTAATACATCTTCCAACACAGAATCAAACACAGATAGATTCTGGTAACTTGGAGGTCTGTATACGCATACTATAACATGCTTATCGAGCTCAACACAGGACAATTCAATGTTGTGTTCAACAGACAGTCCGATGATGTCTTTTCTTTCTTTCGATTTTATAGAATTTTTAATCAATATTAACGATCCGCCATGTATCATACATTTTCGACTGAAATGGCTAACTACACAATAATTTTCATAATTAATTGACATCACTTGATGATCTTTTAACCAATGCTCTGTTAAACAAATTACATCAAACTTGGTATTTTCTAAAAACAATTCTATTTCTAGTAATTTGGAAGAGCAACCTTGGATATTTTGATTAAATAATTTTAAAGTATGTTGCACTCCCTTTGGTTTATTATTATGAGTTATATTGCCAGAAGATACCATTTTATTATTCTCTAATAATAATTGGTTAATTGAAGGGGTAACTTCTGTTGTCTTACTGCCTAGTTTAAAGAATTATCCGGAGTGACCTCCACAACTACAACAGAAGAATCTAAAATGCCCGTATGAGTTCCAGCAGGAAAGGAATACCCTATCTGACTGGTAGTGGCCTGCAAGTATGTTGTTATTGTAGGTGGATCCTCCTTCGTACATGGTAAAACATAATTATTCACTATGCTGTTAGTATAACTAGACAACATAGATTCGTCACTAATACTACACTTTGTTATATTATCTATAACCTCATTAATATTATATGCTATCAACATAGCAATCAAATTTCTACATTCCCAAGACAGAGATAAAGTTCTCTGAGTTAACTTAAAACCACTAACAAACTGGTTAGTGTCAAAATACAATAATTTGTCACTATGACAACATGTCAGCCTGTGAATAGTATTATTCAACTTATAAATGTAGTTATTTTCATCATAGGATAAAGTATCAGAATAAGGAAAAGCACACAACATGAGCTTTCCTACATTTAATTTTAATAAGGTGTCCACACCATCCACTATGTCCTTTCTGGTAATACCAGTACTATTACCTAATAATAAAACCATTGTAGAATAATGATCTAGGTTTGTGTTTACAATTCTTTTAATCATTTGTTTAAAACTTATGTTATGATAGCTATGATTGGTAAAACTATGGCTAAGGTAATTGAGTAAAATTTTCCCAAAGCCTGAACCTAATTCGTCACAAAAAAATATTGATTTATTTTTCTGTGACTTAACACAAGTCTCTGCTGGAAGAGCCAACACCGGAGGGGGCAAGTTAGGCTGAGGCTGAGGAGGCAGTTGTTGGTTTGCACAGCTGCATGAGAGGTTATTAGTCAGGGACTCATACATCTCAGCATTGCACTTCACCAAATCCAGTAGTTCCCCAGCCTCAAGCAAGCGGTCACTTACTTGCTGTTGTGAAGTCTCAGACTTGGGCTGACACAATGCCAGCGATATACTAAGAAACCGACGAGCAATAGCATATCAAAGCAAACCTCTGAAGGGTTAATATTTTGTAGCAACATAAAACAGTTGTAATCCAAGTATTACCTGCATTAAATCAAAACTTTAAACATTTCATGGTGAAGGCGGTGTTTAGCGCCATCTTTCACTACCGACACAAAGGCCGCTTGGAGTCTGTCGTTACAAATTATGTTAAGAATAAAACATTTTATTGGCAACCCCGCCTTGGACGAGTAGTTGTAAATTCAGCAGCTTTATTAAAATGTTTGATGTTCAGCGTTTACTGGCTATGGTTTATTTTTGACGATTTTAATGATATAGCGGTGGATGGCGCTTTTTTGCAAGTTTATTGCTACTTTCAGAGGAAATGTTTGTATTGAAGTTTGGCTTACAGTATATAGTAAAGGCTCTCATAAAGTCTTGTTAATAATAGTTGTCCTTTTAATTGTATGCCAGCCTTCTCGGTTTTTTTGTCACTTTCCGCTGTAGATTAGAATAATTATTAAAAGCTTGCAGTGCTAAAGCCTTCTAGTACTCAAGTGAACATGTCGACGTTGGTGAGTACTACTTATACCCCAGTCCACAAAAACTTGTAACCCGTCATCAGTTTACGAGCAAGGTCCTTATAAATATTTTAGAAGTAAGTCGACTGAAAACTCTGTTCAGAGAGAATTACAGCTTGGATATAAGGTATAAGTTAAGTTGACCCGCTACCCGGCTTACAGTGAGAGTGAAACATTGAATGAATGAGTGAAGCTGATTTCTTTAGAATGTGAGTGCTCTGCTGACTGATAAACAAGGGTTTTTTTACCAATCAAAATACTTCACTGGTAAGGTTTGGGCTGATTAGGGGAACGAAGATGTCGTAATGAAAAATTACGGATGAGGAAAAACAAAGAAACGATTGGATAGATTGTCTGCAAGATGATAAGGGTATAAGGACTCCATCAAAGCGGAGATGTGCGGAGATGTCCGAAGTGGAGTCGAGAAGAGATGTTTTTCAGCTAGGATGTTTCCAACGAAGCTGTGCGGAAATACGTACTGGCTAGAGCGGAACTGAGAGCGTGCGGCGAGCGTTGAATGTTAACGAAATTACGGCACCACTCACTGCACGCCACTCACATCTCTTCTCGTCTCCGCTGCGCGCCTTCGCCGGCTTGCGAGGCACAGCGTACATCTCCGCTTTGTACCGCCGCTGCCCAGCTCAATCTCAGCGAGGCTCACATCTTCGCTTCGATCGTGCCATACAAATATGTGAATAAAACAAATCCATTGGTTGTTTAAAACTCATCTCTCGTTTCCGCTTTGATGGAGTTCGGGCTTTAAGAGGGTAATTACCGAGATAACGGTTAGTAGCGGCACAGTATGGAAGAAAAGGACATGCTGCTCCGATCTCAAATGAATGACTGTACGGGCAGGGAGGATTATGATGGTGATGGTTACGGGCTAAAATAGTTTTGACTTTGTTTACGTATAAATTACGAGTAACTTTGTCTACTACTAACTCATAATTACAAACTGTACTACCTATTAACTCATGCTCAATTTAATATTTGTGTTATTAACAATTGAACTACGTGCCTCGCTGTATGTTTTCTGATAGTAATAAAATTATGTATGTCATTCTCTATTCACTCTGACGGTGTCAAATTACACTCGTTCTGTCCAATTAAATCCTAACCGTTAAATGCTGCACTTTGTTGTTAGATCATTTTATAAGTTGTGTCTCTGTCGCAGTAAGATGGTTTATACCGTAATATAGTTATATGATAGCGGTTTATAACTGTCACACTAGGAACATAACTATGATACGAGCACGATCTAGTAATTTAACTATTAGGGCACTCCGACCAAATATATTAGGTTAAAACTGGGACCAACTACGCGAGCGAACGAGAAAAGCGAGCGTTGCCGCGGCAGAGGCCGGCCAGCACTACGTCAAAATTAGTCGCAGTAACAAAATTAGGGCATTCCGATACTTATGAACCACTTTCATTTAACTATATTACGGATTATAATTATATCACACCTTTAACTATTTTACTGCGACATAAATATATATATAAAAAAGGAATGCTGTTTGTTGGTAGGCGCATCTCTTGAGAAAGTCTGGACAGATTTGACTATTTTTAACCGATTAAAAAAAAAAAAAAAAGGAGGAGGTTCTCAGTTCGTCAAACATTAAAAAAAAATTATTTTCCCCGATTACTAGAAAACGGCTGGATCGATTTGAAACAAATCTTTTTTGTTTGAAAGGATATACTTTGAAGTTGGTCCCATTGTCCTTTGATCACGATCTGATGATGGGATCTTGAAGAAATCGAGGGAACTCTTCAAATATTATAGGCATAGGTTACTCGTAATTTGCTCTCGGAAGAAAGCACCATTTGGTGAAGTAGAACTGATGATGAAGGATACAGATGACCACCGGAACTACTCAATAATAAGTATTTCACGGGTTGCGATTCGCTTACTTCAATATGGTTGGTAAGCAATTGATGCTCGTCACAATTCATATGGTGAATGGAGCTGATGGTGAAGTACCTGGAGAACTCCTTAACAAATAAAGTCCCTGCATCGGGAAAAGCAACATTTGGTAAAAGGTGATGAGCAGTTGCCATTAAGCTATTGTAACTTAGATAAATTACCAACCCACAAAAAATTAAAAAAAAAAACTTGCAAAAAACTAAAACACTGATCGACCACCGACTTCCGAAATTGAAGTTACTTTTGTGTGTGTTCCAGGGTAGTGTGTGCGGAGAGAAATAATAGATGTTGTACGCTATATCAGTCTTTACTAGAGTTGATATTACAGGGTTGTATTTGCGGCGCGTGTATAGCGGATAGCGGTTTCGGGCGAACTGGCTTCGCCGGGCGCTGCGCATGCGAGGAATATAAAACGACTGCGTCAGCGCCCCTACACTATTCCTCCCCTTTTTTTAAAAAAACTGTTGGTTTTTTACAATAAAATATGTTACTCTAAAACGTATTATTAATTACATCTATGGCTAAAAGTATTACTTATAAGTTACAATCAGCATTTGGTTTGAATAACAATGTTGTAACCGGATGTCTGGCGTGATCGCGTCACCTGATATTGACGCCTTATACCTTGTTATGACTTACATATCTAAGTTTAAATATTTTTACGCTATTATTGCAATGGTATAAGCAGTGTACAATTTATTTGTACGTACAATTGATTCAAAAGGTTGCTATTATTACAAATTCTTACAATGCATTTTTATTAGCTAATGAAATACAAAGTCATTTGGAGGAATAAATCTTATATTTAACAATACTTGATCTTAAGCTAGTGCGGCTACCTGCTTTTAAAGGTGCCGTCTTGACATTGTACTTAATTAATACACATATAAAGTTACGACGTTAAGGGTAGTCACCGTGACGACATGCTCTGCCATAAAAAGAAATTAGCACCCCTGCGGAGTCCACAGCATTCGTCATGGTGACGCCAATTAAAAATACACACATAACATTAATTCACACATTTCGCAAAGTAGCACTTGCACCGTTAAACGTCACTTGGAATTTGGGACCTAAACTTTATGTAATTTGACTTGAATGGACGATGGTTACTGAGGAGCAGGTTATCTTAATAAATGACTTTGGGGTTAGGCGATTCTTGCGGTTTTTGGACCGTTTCTACCCTTATGCTCGGTGTGGCTAACGAACTTGCCACTATTTCCTTTTTCAACCACTTTCGAATGCTTTTGATGATCCTTCGTTTTCCTGCGTAGATTAACAATATGGTGAGTAATATTATGGTAGCTATCATGACACAGCCAATGATATTCAATTTGTTGTCCACTTGTGCAACATTTGATAGGTTTTCGTTAACAATTACTTTTTCTTTTGTCTGATTGGTGCCCATTTTTTTAAATTAATTCGGTGTACGTGGTGTAATTTCGCGACTGTTTTGATTCTTACTATGTTTCAACTGCGATACCTAGTACTTATGTTCAATTAATTGACCTACCTTATAAAAATGCTAATTTCGATATTTAGAGGGTCTTTTGCTTATTCGTCCAGTTCGCGTTGTATATGTTTCGTCACTGGGTTTGCTTGTTTGAAACCTTACTTTTTTCTGTATTTTATTTTGTACCTGTTTGTGTTTTTTATTATCATTTTTTTCTAATATGTTTTTATTTACTTCCTCTGATGGCAATTCATCATCTATCAATATATATGCTGGTTTTAAGCGATCTATAGATATGTTGGCTTGTCTGTCTGGTAACTGTACGCGATACACTTTTTCGTTTCTACTTATGACGCGATATGGTCCATCGTATGGCGATTGTAATGGTTTCCGTACTGCGTCATTTCTAATGAATACATAATCACTGGTTAATAAATCTTTGTGTATGAAAATCTTGCGAGGTGACTTGTTTACTCTAGTGGACGGTTTCAATCCATCTATTACGTCTTTAATTTTTTTAACGAAATTGTTGTCATCATGCAACTGTACATTGCTATGGTCATAAAAGTCACCTGGTAGCCTAATATTACTGCCGTATAGCATTTGTGCTGCGGTTACGCCTGTGTCGGACCTAATTGTCGTGCGCAATCCTAACATTACTGTTGCTAGTTCATCTATCCAGCTTTTATTGTCTAAACGTGCCTTTAGTGCTGCTTTTAATGACCTATGCCATCTTTCTATCGCTCCATTGCATTGAGGATGATATGGAGTGGTACGTGTTTTCTGTATTCCCATGATTGACATTAATTCTCTAAATAAATTGCTTTCGAACTGTCTTCCCTGGTCACTTGTGAGTTTAACTGGGCACCCATATCGACTAATCCAACCTTCATATAAAGTTTTGGCTACTATTTCTGCAGTTATTTCTTTTAATGGAAATGCTTCTGGCCAACGCGTAAACCTGTCTATTATCGTCAAACAATATTTAAATCCCTCTGGTGTAGTTGGTAGCGGTCCTACTATGTCTATGTGAATATGTTCAAAACGCTTACAATTTTCAAAGGTACTTAAATCTGCATTGGTATGCTTTTGAACTTTCGCTTTTTGACATCTAATGCAAGTCTTGGCCCAATTTCCAACGTCTTTATTCATATTTGGCCAAAAATACCTATCACTAACTAATTTTCTACTTGCTCTAATGCTTGGATGGCTCATATTATGTATTGAGTCGAAAACTAAACGTCGAAACTTTCTGGTCAAGTATGGGCGTGCTGAGTCGGTTGAAACTTCACAGACAATGTATTTCTCTGTATTGTATATAGTTATACGTTTCAACACTATGTTGTTATTGTTATTCGATTCGCTTTGCAATTTTGCTAGCTCGTCGTCCGTTTCCTGTGCGGCTGCAAGTTCTGCGAAATCGATCGTTGTGGGGCACGATATTGTTGCTACTCTGGATAATGTATCCGCAACTAAATTATCGTTCCCACTAATGTGTCTTATGTCCGTGCTGAATTCGCTAATGAACATGATCTGTCTGGCTCTCCGAGAAGTTTCTCTATCTGTACCTATTTTACTAAATGCAAATGATAAAGGCTTATGGTCTGTAAAAATAACTAACTGTTGACCTTCAACCATGTTGCGGAAATGAATTATGGCTGAATATATTCCTAATAATTCCCTGTCGTATGTACTATATTTCATTTGTGCCTGTGTTAATTTTTTAGAAAAATACCCTAATGGTTTCCACTTGTTGTTTAGCTTTTGCTGTAATACTGCGCCCACACATGTGTCTGACGCATCGGTCATTAACGCTAACGGAGTATTTGACGTTGGATATGATAACATGACTGCGTTCTTTAGGTCTTTCTTACATTGCTCAAAGTCGTATTCAGCTGCTGGTGTCCAGTTAATTTTTGTTTTATCTTTGCGTTTTGTATTTCCTAGGTATTTATTCAACTCTGTTTGATGATTAGCCGATTGAGGTATACTTGCCCTATAAAAATTCAACATTCCTAGAAATCTTCTAAGTTCCTCAACTGTTTCCGGTTTTGGGAAGTCTACAATGGCTTTTACCTTATCTTCTAGAGGTCTAATTCCCTCTGTTGACACTTCATATCCTAAAAATTCTAATTTCTGTTTACCGAAGCTACATTTGGAAAAATTTATAGTTATGCCGTATTCATTGAATCTTTCGAAAACTTTTTCTAAGTGTTGTTTGTGCTCTACTTCGTTATCTGATGCTATGATGACGTCATCTACATAGTTGAATAGGAAATTCAAACCTTGCAATACCGTGTGGTGCATGAAACGTTGAAACGTTTGTGCCGCATTACGTAATCCGAATGGCATGCGCATAAATTCAAATAAGCCAAAAGGTGTTATGACAGCAGTTTTTTCAATGTCATTTTCCGCGACAGGTATACAATTATATGCTCGGTTAATATCTAACTTTGAGAATATTTTCTTATTAGCCAACATATATGTAAAATCATGAAGACGAGGTACAGGGTAGCGATCCGGTTTGGTGATCGCATTTAAACGTCTGTAGTCTCCGCATGGCCTAATATTGCCGTCTTTCTTGGGTACCACGTGCAGAGGACTTGCCCAAGCGCTGTGGCTCGGCCTGCAGATCCCCAGCTCTTGCATGACCCTAAATTCGTTTTTAGCTTTTACGTACCTGTCCGGTGGTAGCTGTCTCGCTCGTGCGTGCACCGGGGTACCTGTTGTTTCTATAAAATGACGAACGCTATGTCTAGGTGTCTCTTTATATGAAACTGGTTTAGTTACCTCGGGGAACTTACATAATAACTCATGATAGGGGCAGTCATCAACAATGGTTTTAACCGTGGGCTCAGTCGAGTCAGAGAGGTTTCCTCTCGCGCCTAAATTTGTTGCCTGGTCGACTAGCCTTCGTCCGTTCAAGTCAATTAGTAAATTATATTTAGCTAAGAAGTCAGCACCTAATATTGGTTGCTGTACGTCCGCTATCGTAAATAACCAACGGAACGCTCGTCTAAGATTTAGGTCTAGTTCTAACATGTGTGTACCGTACGTGGTTATTTCGGTTCCGTTCGCAGCATATAATTTATACCCGGCACTTTGTGCGTTATTTTTCTTGAAAACCACTCTGCGAGGTAGAACTGACACATTTGCACCACTATCTACTAAAAAGTTCAAACCTGAGTTCTTGTCCCGGACGCTTAGACGGTGATTTCCGTGCACGCGGTCGCAGCCACCCGTCGCTGACTGCACCGACACTAGTTTTCCGCTGGCTTCGACTTCTTCCAATTGCACGGATGTTCACACCTCGTCGCCTTGTTACGGAATCGGAAGTGGTACCGGCACAACCAGTTGGGGTCATCACTTGTCATCGCCTTGGTAGACCTGGAGTTCGATCCCGACCTGGATCTGCTTCTTCTAGATCTAAAGTTTCGCGAACGACCTCGGGGTGTACTCTCGAGCCTGCGTAATCTGTCACCAAGTTGTCTTATTTCGGCTATCACTGCGTCATCCTTTTTCGATGGGCTTGACGCTTCTTTTACACTAGCGACACTGTGGACCGGAGTTGCGTTTTCTGCTACATTGTCTGCGATCGACGCTAATTTTTCTAAGTTTGCCTCGTCGGATACTGCCAAAATGCTGCGTATAGACGGTGGTAGTTGGTTCTTCCACATCACCCGGAGTGTTTCGTCTGTCACCCTTCCCCTGGCTAGCTCCCTCATTTTTCGAAGAAGGTGTGATGGCTGCTGGTCTCCCAGCTCCATTCCGCAAACAAGCTTTTTGATTTGACATTCATCCGACTCTCTGTAAACTGAGAGTAACTTTGCCTTCAAGGTCTCGTATTTTTTTTCTTTGGGCGGTTCGAATATAATTGATGCTACTTGTTCTGTGACTTCCTGGTTGAGCTTCGAGACTAATATTCGGTACTTGGAGTCGTCGGACATCTTCTGCGCATTTATAATTGTTTCCGCTTTGGCGAACCATAATTCTGGTGACTTGGTCCAAAAATTTTCTATCTTGTCGGTCACGGACACGGGTGAAAGAACGTATTCTTCAGCGGTCGCTTTTTCTTCCATCTTCAAGCTTGACTTTGTGACTTTTTTTTTTCAATAAGCACTGTGGGTTTTCACACTATACCGCGTGGATGTTAGGATGAGTTGCCAGTTCTCGATCAACGCACACACTTTAGGATCACGTCGGGGTCACCAATTTTGTGTGTGTTCCAGGGTAGTGTGTGCGGAGAGAAATAATAGATGTTGTACGCTATATCAGTCTTTACTAGAGTTGATATTACAGGGTTGTATTTGCGGCGCGTGTATAGCGGATAGCGGTTTCGGGCGAACTGGCTTCGCCGGGCGCTGCGCATGCGAGGAATATAAAACGACTGCGTCAGCGCCCCTACATTACTTTTGACTTTGTAGTTTGGAAGTCGGTTGCATTTTTGTAAAAAAAAAAAATTAAATGTTCGTTATAATCCGAATTAGGTTTTTAGGGAAAGATTTCTTTTTAAATTCCGGAAATATTTCAAATTCGGGAAAAACTGAACGTTTTTTTGTATGGGATTTTCATATGAAGTTTAGGACAGGACAACATCTGGCGGGTCAGCCAGTAATACATATATTTAGTCATAGATTTAAACGCTATATTTACCCAGACAAATGATCTAAAGTTCTGAGCTAACTAGATAGTTACACCAGGCTTAGTGTGGGTGCAGATCGTTCACCCCCAGATCAGCTGAGTTCAGACATCGTTCAGACAGAATAAGTTGTGCTCTTGACAGATTATCTTCATACGTCATTTAACTGTCTTTTCTTATATTGGCTTTTAGCTTGACTGTTGTCGGAATTGAAGATTTTAGTCTTGAAGATTTTTTTTTGTTAATTATAGTATGCTTTACCTACGGCGTGTATTAGTCTGAGCTCAAAATAAACAGCATCACAAATTCGAAAATAGTCCGACGGCATACCTGTAGTAACATAAGTGTGACCTGTAAATGGGAGCCTGCGTCTGCGCCTTTTACGACTAATGCCCGTTTTCTCTCTAGTAGTCTAACAACCGTTATTGAAAATTTATTCTTTTCTACCACAACTTATTTCCGATTTCACTAACACTAGGAAATACCTAAATGAACGCCTATTAGTAGATATGTTGGATTTTCAACTCTCGACGCTTTTCTCGTGACGTGTTAGTGAAAACGTGCATAAGTATTGGTATAAAGGAGTTGATTATCAATAACGGTTATTATACTGAAGAAAACGTAAATGTGATAGAATCGTTCACACGTACGTAGACAGTGACGTCCATATAATAAACCAACCACAAAAACCCCGGATTCAAACATTACCAAATATAATAAAATATACATAAAAATAAGGGAATCGACGCACGCGCGCCGCTCCGGACAGTTTTATTGTAATGACGTTCTATCTCGCGTAAAAATATGAGTGGGTAATACCGCGGCGCGTAAACAGAATAACGGTTTTATCACCGGACGATATTAGCTGGAACGGACGGTCACTATCGCCGGTTTAACCTACCACCGATCTGTAACTATGCGTTTACCCTAGTAGAGTGGGTACCTATGCTCTATAACTTGTGTTCTGTCTAACTTTCAGCATCTTCTCACTCAATTAAAGAACAAAATATAATCTGAAAAAGCATCACACATTTTTCATTTCGTATCTGTTACTCTAGCATTCAAATGTTCAAAATGCATTCGTTCCAATCTGAACATTATTTTGTAGAGTTGACCTGAAACATCAATAAGTGTTCTTTAAACCGTCTTTGATGAAACATCTGGACTCCGAACGGCAGATACGCTGACTGTTTCATTACGTTCCACTGGTCAAACACAACATTGATAATGGCCAGCAAAAAAGTGTCCTCAGAAAGTGGCTCCCTTACCCAACAATCCCAGGTCATGTACAGGAAGGAGCACACTAATCTTAAAGATTTATTTACGCATCAAGCCATTGTGTCGACGCCTGCAAAACGCATGCATGATATGTATATACTCCGCGGTCAACGACCTCTGAAACTTGAGGCTGGTGGTTGTTCAAGGGTTAGTTTTCAAGGTCTTTTGACAGTCAAGGTCAATGATAAGACGTTACTCAAAGAATTATTAAACTTTGATTATAAATACAATAGACGTTGATATATTTAGTAGTTCCGCTTAACTGTTTCTAAAGAGCCATAAAATGCCATGTAAGAAATCGATACGTGTTCGGGCGCAACACAGCGCTCAGAGCAGTGCGCACGCACGCACTCATCGCTCGGTATGGCAACACGCCGTGTTCGGGTTCGCGATAAGTCAAACGTCATCCTGAGGATGCCTCGTTGAGAGGTGAAACACGTGTCGATTTCTTACAGGGTATTTTATGACTCTTTAGGAATAGTTAAGCGGAACAGGTTACTAAATATATCAACGACTATTGTATTTTATAATGGATTTCCGCAAGGTCACGCCTGAATCAATTAACTATCTTAAACTTTGATTACACTGAGGGGTGTCGCGGCACTGATAAAGAACTAACGTGATAAAGAACTTTCTTTAAACAACAAACAAAGTTCTTTATCGCGGCTTGTAAACTTTCAAAAATTGTTACGCTAAAAAGTGTTAATACTAGCGACTGTCTACTTTTAATTCAAAGAGAAAGAAGGAGAGAGAGAGAGGGAGAGAGAGAACGCCGGCAGAAAAAACAAAAGGAAAAGTAAAGTGATTACAGTGTCGTGGAATAAAATTATACACATCGAATCACACACATGAAAATCCAAGATGGCGGTTTTGTAAATTATCATATTTATCATCATGGGTATTGTTTTCATGGTTTTCAAGGGTGCAGAAGCTAGTAGTGAGGCCAAAATGTAAATCCAAACTAGCGGCTCTGAAAATTTTCTAGTTTTTTATCATGGGTATCGTTTTCACGGCTTTCGAGGGTGTTAAAGCCGATAGTGAGATCAAAATGTGAATCCAAGATGGCGGCTCCAAACATTTTGTTTTTGTTTTAAATCATACGTGAGAAAGAACTTCGTTTCTGACGGGGAACCCCGACCGCACACGTTTTTTTATTTAGGAAAGACCGTGCTCCAAATTAATTTAAGTGAAAACTACTTTAGGCGCCCTTTGCATTCTTTCTGAACAGTGAACGATACTGAACCGTCATGCATGGTTCGGGTATACTTGTTCGGGTGACGCTGAATCGGGTATACTTGGCTCCAGTCGTAAGTTTTCACTTCTATCGTGTGGTTTATGACCACACACCCTTTTACTCGTCAATCATATTATAAAAACTTGATGAGGTTGTTGTTTCATATCCGATTTAGAAATAATCTGTGTTTGTGTATTGATAGACACAAACGTTCCATGAAAAACATCCATACTCATTAAAGTACTCGGCAGCTTAGGTAATACAAAGATTTGTTTCATGAGAGAATTAAGATCTTGAGCCAGTATGACGCACAGTTAAGAAGTAAATCACTTAGTAACAGCAATAACTGAGTCTTAAACTAGATAGTGTACAAGGATCTATTGGGGCGCGGCAAAAATCAAAACAAATACAGCCATCTTGTATTTTTTATGCAATTTCACAAATGTTTACCAACAACGCCCCCCTGTCAATGTCATTCAGGTGCACAAAGTTATTTGAAGCACTTTAAATACAGTATTCTTTGTCATGATAAAGTAGGTGTCAACTTATTTTATGTAGTCCAATTTAGCACCTAACCATAACTAACGGCCTCATCCCGTAAGTCAAGGTTAACTGCCGAGTATTCTCGTAAACGCATGTCATTTGTCGGCCGAGTGACGCGGGCAGAGGTCACGCTCAACCAACCCTTGTGCAGCTTCATAATCCTGAATGACATAGTAGACAAAAACTTGGGCTAAATAGAGCTGATGTTTTTATTGTTGTTTTGAGATTGGAGCATTTAGCTGTCCAGGATACGTTGGAGTTGGCTTCCTGACCAGATGCGGCTAGTGATACCCTTTTTTTTTTTATTGTGGGAAATCATCAAATAACTTCTCCCGCTCTGGGCGGCGTGGGAGGTCGTGTCAGACTCTTACTGACTAAAACCCACCCGTGTTCCTTCGGTTGCCCTGTTGCCGGGGGCCACGATCTCCCTTTCGGTTTTCTTTGCAACCCCGGCAGGCATCGGCCCTAGTGGACCCCTTCAAATCTGCTGACATCTCTTTGAGGCGCGCGTGGAACACAACGCGCCGTCGACCCGGGCCTGGTTCTTATCGGATGGTGAGCCACCCATTGCTCACCGTCCGCAAGCCCGCGCCTACGGTGGCCGGAAATCGCCTCGCGATTCCCGACGCCCTGGGGGCTAGTGATACCCTGACACTGTCTTCAGATTACTTGTCTGTGACGATATCTACCGGTTGTAGTAGGGAGGTACGTATTCTCCGAGACATGGAGGAATCTCTTAGAGTAGTGTAAATTAGTACATTCTGTAATCCTAATAAGAGCTTGTGGGTAATAACAATTATTTACCCATTTTTATTAGGACCTAGATCGGAAACCTGTATTAACTTGCTGGTATTCCCTACTCCAGAAAGATCAGGTGCGTAGTACTCGCAACCGGCGTGCGTGTATGACCAGATGTACGAGTATGAACGTAAACGAGGCAAGAGGAGTATTTCTGCAATGGAAGAAGGCGTAAGATTATAGTATGTATGTCTAATCGTTTTATACCTAATTAAAAGCAATCTATTAAGGTGACGATAACCGACTTTTAATGATTTTATACTGAAGATAACGTCTAAACGGACAGTGTTAAAGATTTAGAAAAATAAATGCATTTTCTTAAAAAAATAATACAGGCATATTTTAGATTATGGTTATATTATATAGTGAAATTAATCTGTAAAGTTATGTCTAACACGGTTAAAAAACTGAGAATCTTGCAAGATATATCAAGCGTATTTTTCTGAAACCTTCACCATTTTAAAGATAACTTTATTAATCATCTTTTAGTAAACGTGTTTTTATTAAAATACGTTTTGTTTTATGAATAATAAATTAATAATGCGTACCTAATGAAATTTCTTAGCGTGTACAAGCGGCCTTGGGACAGCACTCCTTGATGGGCAAGTCCTATTACTGGCTGGAAGAACGACGCGTTGCGTGAGCTCAGTACAGAACACGCAAGCTAACCACTCAAGGTCACTGTCATATATCTGTGTCTTAAATGTGTCCGCCCAAAAAACTGCGCTGAAACACTTCTTAGAAGCAATAACCACTTAATATTCTTAACGGAAATTAAGGTTCAAAACTTCGCACAAACTGTTGAAAGTTGCCGACAACATCTTGCCTACTTTTTGCGTTCCAACTTGTCTAAAACATTTATTCGTATAAAAGTGACTATATCGATCACTGTCACACACAGACAGTTATTCCCCAAACAACATGTTCTGTACTGTGGAGGCAAATATATGATTTCGTATCTTATTTTCTGTCGCTATGACATAAAAGGCACCTTGGATATGCTTTGGATGTTATTTCGATCTTTCAATGTTTCAGACATTATTTTGTTTATTTTTGAAATGTGAATCTTATCTTTACATTCACAATACATGTACTTACTGTTACGATATCCTTTTTTTTACGGAAATACCAAATAGTTAATTCTGAATTTCAAATGATATATATTAGTCAGCCTAGCCTTTTCCCAACTATGTTTGGGTCAGCTTCCATTCTAACTGGATGTAACTGAAAACCAATACCAGATTTCTAAATTTTAAGTAAGTTTAATATTAATGTAATAGATACATAAACGTTCCGGAATAGACTTTCTAAATTATGGTGAAAACCACATCAAAATCCGTTGCGTAGTTTAGAAGAACAACGCGGTTACACGGACGGACACGAAAAGCGATTTTAATTTATAATGACAGTGTTGCGGACGAATTTTTTGATGCCCTATAATTATTCCCCCCACTTTTTATATACTTGCACAATATTATTATAATTATTTTAAGTCAGTTAGTTTTTAAATCATGTAAATACGTGTGTGTAAATAAAATTCATTTATAATAGATACGTACAGATTAACGTAGGTATGTATGTAAGCTTACTCTTGTCGTAATTCGCGTAAAAGTTGCCAACCCATACCTGTACTTTTCACTAACACATCGACAAATTAACTCCACCAAAGCAGCCGACGTGAATTTTAACCGTCGGCGTCGTTGTCAAGGGTGTCGCAATATAAACCGGCCGCGCGCCGCTCGGCGTAATGATACCGCAGTAAAAAGTGATGCCAGACAACCACTCAACTTTGAGCGAATTACGGAAATTGTGGGCGTAATTACGTTCTAAAAATTTAATCATTAGATGGATGTATGGGCAAAGTTGTGCCATCGCGTTATACTGCAATTTGTGTTTATTAGGTAAAAGAAGTTATTTTTAATGGAAATGTTTCCCTGGTATATAACATTACTTTTTAGTATAACAGCCTAAAAGCGTGCTTTAACACGGCTATAGGTTAGAGTAATGAAGCCTTTGCGACATTGCCATAACAAGGACTGTGTGTGTCAATTATAGTCTTAGTCGCCACATTTCAGTAACAGCTTTGGAAATAATATTGAGGGACGAATTAATGTGTCTCGCCACTCAGGGCGCAATCACAGTGGTCATTCACTGGACCCAAACAATATAAGCAGATTAACAGAACTGCCGCCAAGACAACACAAAAAAAAACTTAGAAGCAAAATGAGGTGACCTTTCATTAATTGCATTATGACACAGGCAACAAAATACAGTAGCACTAGTTAATAATTTAACAAAACATTTCACTCCGCAACAAAGCACAAGTCCTTTACAAATTGCTGCAACTGCAACAGCACAACACGACAAAATTTCAAAAGCAAACGAGCAGCGTAACTTCAAAAAGACCTATCATCAAGGCAGGCACAGTTCTCCTAGCACCAGGAACGGAAATTATTCTTTTGAAGCAAATTCGTCACCTCTATTAAATGGAATCGCATTCATGTGCTGTAGCCTGGCACGATTTAATTGCCTCTAATTGGCAGTGGTGTTTGTACTTATGCAGCTGGTGGAATGTCTGCCATCAATCAATTAAGACTGTTCGATGGCCGACTAGGTTGTCTTGATGGCAGATATGCCTCGTGTTAGATGGATTTGGTTTTGACGTTTGATATGTTGATTCAATATCAATAAATCCTATACTATTAAACGATCAATATTTGTAAATATATTTGTTTGTATATAGATTTGTACTCACGTTCTCGAAATCGGCTCTAACGATTTCAATGCAGAGCTCGGTTGCCCAAAGTTTGGAACAAGATAATGAATAATGCCATTAGAATGATGATCATGGCATCATGGAATTAGTAAGTACCTACTATCATGGCAGTATGGAATTAGTAGGTACTACACTATACTATTAAATGAGCATTTTCTATTTTCACCAGAGCAGAGCTCGATGGCTCAGGTACTAACCTTAAACCATGTAAGGATGATTGATTCCTAGGGATTGTCTAATGGTGGAAATATAAATGCAATGCCCATTACTTGTCCACGATCCCTAAGTTAAACAATTTTGTGGGTATATAATTAGGAAAAAATATTGAAATATCATTAATGCCATTATTGAAAACACCTATAGTAAAACTGTTTCAGTTACGAATGTTATAGCACAATATTACCTTAAAAGAAATACTCCTGAATGATCAATCAGTCTATCTATTTATTTTAAAACACATACAGCCACAGGAAACTTTATGAAAGAACACCTAAAAAGCACATGCACAACTAATTAAGAAGCAATCTGAAATAAAACTAAGAAAAAAAAGGTGGCACTCCGGGAATGCCGACAGAAGTGAAAACTTGAATAAGATCGCCTTGGTGATAGAAAAATACTTGCATAGAACATTGATCCGTAACACAATATAAATAAAGAGCATAATCGCGTTAACAAAACCTTTAAAGTAAAAATACTTGCATAGAACATTGATCCATAACGTAATCTAAATAAAGAGCACAATCGCGTTTACAAAAATGAGGTGTTGTCACGGTGTCGCGAAATGAATGGCTTAGTCCCATCTCAAAAATGCCCAACGCGCCTAAAGAAGTTTTCACTTCAAAAATGGCGGACGCCTCAACGTAATTAAATTACTCAGTTCAGGAACCGACATTGCTCGGAGTTGCCCGAGTAAGTTGAGTCGAGTTGAGTTCGTATTAATTCGGAGAAGATGCAGAACTCTTATAAACTATTGCTTTGATGAGACCACTTGCTGGCTACCGATGTCGGTAAGAAACAGCTGGTTTGTGTATTTATTTTGTTGGGTTATTGCATTTCTTTTTGGAACTTGCGACATTACACTTTACTACATCATCAAAATCATTTTAGTAGCTTATCTATTAGGTTTAACTGGATATTGTTTAGCTCCTATTTGCATTTTCGCAGGGATGGTTCGTTGCTTGCTGTACCTATTCGCTGGAGCGTACTAACATACCTGCCGAACGCTACGAGTATAGGAATTCCAGCATGATTATACGTAACATAGGTTAGCTATTTATAAGATATTTAAGACAATACAAACTAATCCAATAACTTATAACTTACAAAAAATACAAACAAAAAATTATATATTTGAAAAGACAATAAAAAACCGGCCAACTGCGTTTCGGACCACGCACAATGAAGGGTTCCGTAGTTGGGATGAATTTATCCCAAATACAAACTTAACATTGTAGTTGAAATAAGTGTTCTCCTATACATTCCAACTGCAAATGTAAGTTTGCACGCACAATATTGAGAGGTTTATCATGTTATTTTAAGACCATAGACTTCTTATAGGTTTTCCTGTAATGTATGAGTGAAGAACCATTGTTAGTATTTATTTCAAAATTTTTGGCTCAGTAGTGCCGGAAATAAGTGGGGGGGGGGGGGGGAATGGTCAATTTTCATCTACTTTCTTAAATATCTTTCAAAATATTTATTTTAAAATTATTAAAAAATATATATGTTTGAAATCCTTAAAATAAGTTCTTTCATTTGATGTGTCACACGGTACAGTTTGAGCAAATTGGCTGTGACAGACGGACAGACAGACAGACACACGAGTGATCCTACAAGGGTTCTGTTTTTTGCTTTTGCGATACGGAAACTTAAAAATAATTTGGTAGAATGAATTAATGACTTCTTTCACTCAAAACTTCATTCAATTTTTTTTTTTATTTTAGCTTCTGCTCAATATCATAATAATGTGTACTTTTTAATACGTACTTATTGACCAGGTGTCAAATACGTCTGCCCCTCAAAAGTCTCGAAGCGCAAAACAAACGTCATGATTTATAGACCTCCACTTATATGAGGTCCAAGACCTGAGTTCAGAGCTTCATAATGGCAAATAGAGGGTAGTATTACTTAGGGCCGTAAACTAGCTAGCAGTGAGTGCTCATTTTATAGGTCCACGCTCCGGATATTATGGAGTCTGGCGGACACGGACAAATGGTTCACGTCTACCTATGTAGGTTTATAGGTTACTACGCATAGAGGATATTTGTTTACGTAGAGATAAAAGTGGGTTTTTCCTGGTCTTATTATTCCGTTGGGATTGTTTTTGTTAATATTGCTCATCTTTTATTTGAAATAGACAGGTGATACTTAGTGAAAAATAAAGCACCGAAAACAATGTTTAAAAATTGCGGTGCCAAAAAAACTCATTACTGCCGAAATGTTTTAAGAATATATCAAATACCGGTCTACGGTCCCTTGGAGCTCTAAAAAAATCAAGCTTCTAAGTCGAAGCAATAAGAAGATGCGGCCATTTATAAGGCATATTTTGATACTCGCAAATAGATCAAAACCTATAGCACTTCTTCTTGACCTAGAATCATGAAATTTGGCAAAAAGCAAGTTCTATGAGCAATTAGGAAAAAGTAAAGGAAAAAGTCCGAAAATTGTTAATTTGTAGTTTTACACATAAAACACATAAAAAAAAAATTTTTGCGATGACAAAACTTTCATTTGCAGTTGGAGAATTGACCGTGGCGTATATCGGTGTATGAGAGAACATATTTTTCAACTACAATGTTAAGTTTGTTTTTGAGATAAATTCATCCCAACTACCGAACCATTCATTATGCGTGGTCCGACACGCACTTGGCCGGTTTTTTTTTAATTTGAATAGGTAGTTGGTTGTGTTTTCTTCTAAAATGTTGTAGACAATTGATTATGTTACTAATTAAGTTTTCCCTTTTAAAAAAAGTCTGTTTCTTCCCAAAAATAATTCTATCCTACCGTTGTTATCCCGTGTAGAAATAAGATTTTTCTATAAATGAATTTGCTATCAACTTTAACACAATTTTAATAAAAAGTTTATTATTAGTTTTATTTCACACTGTTTCTAGTTATATCCTCATACAAAATAGCGTACACAGTAGAGATTGCAATCCGGCGTCATTTCCAATCCGGCCAGATCCGGCTGGATTTTCATCGATCCAGCCGGATCCGACCAGATTGATCAAATCAGAATAATTTTGCCTTCTCAACTTTTACTTTTCATGTTAGAACTTAAAATTATACTTAGATTTATAAAATCTAACATTATTTAACATTGCGTCATTACTATTTACTGGAATCACAATAATTTGAGAATGCTAACAATTATTACAATAATGAGTTTGTATTATAAAATATAACTTTTTGGTTTAATCAACTTACGATAAAGAATTATTTTAAGTATATAATATACAGTATCAAAAAATAAGTTTTGTTTTTGAAAAAAGGATCATAGAAAACACATAGTATTCATTGTGTCATCTGCCAATCGACTTCGAATAGAGCTAAAAATATAGCCTGCAACCGAAAAGGCCCTTTCAGCTTCTACACTGGCTTTGTAGTTAGCAAATTATCATGCATCGACAAAAAAAACACGTTTGCGACCCGAGCGAGCAGTGGAATAACACTGAACACGTAGTCACGTGGTCCAACCTGGCGGCACCGCGTGGTGGGGCGGGGGCCCTCCGTGGGGTGACTAAAGAAAGGGCTTGCTACACAGCTGCCAACCGCGTCCCAACAGAGGTGACCTTGGTGGCTTACAACCGCAGAGTTGGTGGTTTACGACCAAATTTCAAACAGCTCTGCCTGTCGCCAACCAAGGTCACCTCTGTTGGGGACGCGGTTTGCAGCCGTGTAGCAAGCACTTAAGCTTCAAACGACTCACACGCATCACGCATTTAAAATACCAACTCATGCAACGGCGCGATTATTTTGCCTAAAATTGCGGTCACCAGTCCGGTATATTGGTACCGGATCCGGTAAAATTTAGTGATGCTGGATCCGCCGGATTACCGGATCCGGTTATCTGGGTTGCAATCCCTTGTTTACACGCAACCGCGCAGACGTAGGTACAATGACTAACAAACTTGTCAGGACGCACTAAACGGAGCTCGGGGCGGAAACTGTGATATTAAACAAAGTTCTAACACACAAGTTGCAAATTGCAAAACCTAGCACAGAGGATATACAAACAATTTGATAAAGTTTCCATAATATTAATTTTATATGTGCTTTTCTAACAATGTCTTATAATATTGTCCAGTTTACACATAGGAAAAAAAAAAGGGTTTATTTATGTAATTTTTGTGCTCGCAACTGCAGAAAAAAAATGCTAACAAAATCATGATGGTTGCAAAAAACTATGTAAAGATAACACAAAAAACGTTGCTACAAAACTTGTAATGATAGAGAAGTTCTAAAATATATTGACAGAAGAATATCAAATTTTACAACCTGAGAGGTTTTTAATACATGCTTTGTTCTGAGAATAAGATCAAATATAAAGCAAGATTATGAAATATGTGTCAGAACAAAGGGCATGAAACGGCTGACAATGAAAGAAACGGCTACAAAGCTCGGTATTTGTTATCTAAAAGAAAAGTAATTTATAGACTTATGTTAGAACATTCGACACGATACTGAGCCCTTTGTTTGCGGTTCGTGTATATTGTTTTATTAGTATCTTTTGGAAAAATACAAATCATTTGATAAACTTGTAGATTTTGATATTTGGGAGATGTGGGTTGTGTGATTCACCTAGATTTTTTAATTTAATTTGTTTTTTACAGCTAGTTTATTTGAATATGCATTCACATTATATAGAAGATGGCCAATTATAAGATTCCATTTATTTAAAAATAAGTATAAAATTGAAATATCTACGTAAACAGCAAGAACCAAACATGTAAAGCTTTGGTTTGTTAAAAGAAACCGGACAACGGTCACACAATAACGACTGTCCAAATACAGAACATTTTTTGACACCTTCATGGTTAATACGAAAATTACAGATTTTCATGGCGGTCGTTATAGTATGACGGAACCGCTTTCCTAAGAAACCCTTGCTTTAAGGTAAAATTTCGTAGCCAACCGCAGGCGGCAGCTGGCGACGTGTCGCCGCGACACCACTGGTTTCTATGTATTTCTATGAAACCGACGCACGTGTCGTTAACCGCAGAAGGTATTTCATTGAAATTTATAGAAACCAGTCGTGTCACGGTGACACGTCGCCTGCTGCTGCCGCCTGCGGTTGGCTAATCCAGACTGGCACCATAAGACGTTTGGGTAGGTATGTAGGTTGCCGTTTTTTTTTCTTAACATGACCTATAATGGCAACATATTAGTGAAATAATCAATCTTCAATAGATAAACAAGATAATTTTTGTATTAAGTAGCCTCGGTGGTCGAGTGGTCGCAAACTCTACGACTGAACATGAGGGCCTGGATTCCATTCCCGAGTCCGGCAAACTGTTATTGAGTTTTCCATCTGGAATTTCTCAGTAGCAGCTCGGAGTCTGGATTTGTGCCCAGTTAATAGCAATAGGCTCGCCCCCTGTTACATGGGACTTAAACATATTTGGTAAAATATGGGTTTACTGGTATACCTCTGCCTAAATCTTCGGGGAATACAAGCTTGATGGTATGTTATGTTAATTCAACACCCATATCCTGCTGATAAGGAAAAATAGAAATATTACTTTACCTTATTAGTTAATAAATTTTCTATAAACAAATCTGGAGACAAGCCTGCTGTTTGTAATCTAGAAGTAAATAAAAATAATCAAGTGTGTATTTTACCTACGGAGCTAAAACATTGCACACATATTTCTATGATTATTTTAGTTAGTCTTAAAATTTCAACAGCCAGGCTAGTATACATTTCTAGTACTTACTTAAATTTATATTTCAATCAACAAAATAATGAACAGCACACGTTTGTAATCAGAGAGGAATCTTTAAATTATATTGTATAACGCGCACAACTTTAGTAATGAGCACAAAGTCATAAATAAGTGTGTACTTTCAAGTACACAAGTGTTTATAATTTTTTTTTTGTTTGCAAGATATCGGAGCTTGTTTCTTCTCTGCATGAGAAGAGGACTTTGTCCTCCCGTAGTACAGTAACAGGCTGTTTAGCTTTTCCCGCAGCTTCGGAATGACGCTTAAATGTCGGAAAATATCATACGGGAACGTACTGCTGGGACTAAAAGTAACCTATACCTTAATCCAGGTTATAAATTGTCTGTGTGCCGAATTTCATCCAAATCTGTTCAGCATTTTTTGCGCCAATCTGAAACATAAATTCAGAAAAACAGACAAACGGACAAAAATTCTAGAAACTATATTTTCGGCACCAGACTTGTTCCCACACCTTGCAGCATTTAAAAAAAACCGGTCAAGAGCGAGTCGGACTCGCGCACCGAGGGTTCCGTACCATTTTAGATTTTTATCGGCAAGGCCTTTATTCGTCAGAGAATTTGAACACTGCACACTGCTGTGTAAAATACTGCAGTTTTAGGTCAGTGCCATCTCTAGACCGATAATGGAACTAATCTAATTTAAGTTGATAATTTCTGAAAAAGTGTGCTATTTAGAGACATCATTTTATTTTTCCTGTAATTTTTACATAAACTTCTATCACATAGAATAATTTCAGATTTTTTTCTTTGTAAGCTTCGGAGATAAGGCCCCCCTTATCGGAACTGTACCAAACCAATACGGCCTAAAAAAAAAATTGAGAATGTGCAAATAGCGTTCTTTCATAACACTAGTAACCCCACGAATTTTTAAGACTCCGTTGGGACAGGGACTCCTGTTGCAAAAAAAATCTTAATTGCAAAATAGTTGGGCAAGCGTCATCTAAAACTATTCCATATTTCAAGTTGCTAGCATTAGTAGTTCTCGAGATATCCAGCTGTGATAGATAGACGGACAGACGGATTGAGTTGCACCATAAGGGTTTCTTTTTATTACCATTTTGGTACTGAACCATAAAAACAAAAAAAAAACATTGTATAGTTTTGACTTTGTTACAATTTTCTTTTAAAACTTCCTTAAAATAAATAGATCCTAAGCACTTTTGTCAAAGGAGTCGGTCAGCCAGAAAGATGAAGTTAATAGCCCATTCAAAAGCGTAGTAGGTTCCTATGGAGAAGAACACCCAGTATGAGTGGGGTGCTTCTGATCAGACTGTGCCCATCCTGATGGAGTGACCTATGTGCCCGTTTACCGGCCACCTAAAGAATGCCTCTGATGCCGATATTAACGTGACCTGTACTGGGCCCAAACAATATAAAAACGAAGAAGACAATCATCGATACGAATGGAAGAAAAATGGAGAACAGGCAAGATATGGACTTGCTAGTTTATTTTCGCTTAACAGTCAAATACACTTTTCATCTTTGGTTGCGTCTAAAAAGTAACATCGTTATGTGGAATGGATTGCTTCGCGCGACGTATAATGGCAAGATTTTTGTCCTTCGACCATTGATATATAAAAACCCAAGATGCACACTCAACGTCTAAAAAGCGTCCCCAAAAAAAGAGCGCAACATTCTAAATTGTGCGCTCATTTCAAATAGTCTCGCGTCGCTCGCGTCTGGAAGCAGTCGTTAAAAATACCGAAGTGTTCTGTGAGAAATTGTAAAAATATTACGTCAAGAAGGTTAAAAAAGGATGGGATATCGTATTTTCGGTAAGTAAAAAACTTATTGACTAGTTTTTGTTGTTTTTATGACCGATTATAACAAGCAATGTGTGATTTTGATTTATTTTTTCTAAAAACTTCATTCAACGCCCAAAGTAAAATACGGCTAACTTCAATGGCTGCTTGGTCAGTGTTAGAACAACGCATTACAGTCTCCGTTTTATTTTAGTCGCATTATAAAAATGACCCTGTTCTAATAAGTGGAGTCGATTTTGTTTGTGTTTCTTTTTATTA
Organism: Omphaloscelis lunosa; assembly: GCA_916610215.1. Classification (NCBI taxonomy): domain Eukaryota; kingdom Metazoa; phylum Arthropoda; class Insecta; order Lepidoptera; family Noctuidae; genus Omphaloscelis; species Omphaloscelis lunosa. The sequence goes on from OU744246.1 coordinate 22,221,322, forward strand.
ATAAATTTATGTACTTTTGAACCTTTTTTGTATGTAGTTTTTGTAAAATATATATATTTACGTTACATAACGTGTAGGTCAGGAGGTAGCCAATTTAACATTTTTATAATGTTCGTAAATATTATGATGTATAACGATTCATTTATGGGCCAACTTATGAGTTCGCGACATGCGGCATGCTAAGGATAGACTGAAGTGTCGCGTAGTCTGTAGTCTGTAAGTGTCACATTAGAAACTTCATGGAAACTTCTAATTTTTATATTTTAGTTTTCCTCGTGACCCAATACGATGGGGAGAATGGACATCAATCGTCAGCCAACAAAGGCGAGAAGATTTTTTTAAGTCGAATAATTCAAGCGTCGTTTGTTCCGAGCATTTTTGGATGAAGATATGTATGTCACTTTAAAAGGCATAAAACGTCTTCGTAAAACGGCTGTTCTTTATATTTGAATAAACAATTTTAACAGTTATTATTTGTTTTTTTGATATATAAAGTATATTTATGTGTTTAAAACACAATTTTACAAACTCTTAAAATACTAACTAATAACGTAAGATGAAAAAAAAAAAGTCATGTTCGACTCCACTCAATACCTTGTCCTACCGACTACGGTCGGTCGTAAAATTTTATTGCTTTAAGTACCTGCGTTGTAATAACAACTTTAAATAATTGGCGTAAGGTTGAACTTGCAATAATATATGCTTGTAGCTTATAGAAAGAGACAGAAATAGAGTTTCGGGACACTTTCGAGCGTTGCTTTTATTCGAGACTGTGCATCTTGGGTTTTTATATATCAATGCCTTCGACTCGTGATTTATACGAACGACTTCAAGTAGTGAGAATACAAGAATCTGAATAATGCCACCGTTCTAAAAGCGACATAGGAAGACGAACGGCATTGACGAATGCGACAAGTACGAGTGTAAACGCGAGAATTGGCCTCCTGGGACTACCTTCTCATCACAAAACCAGAGAATTCTAAAAAACATTATCAGAATTCTGTAAAACGTTTTACAATAAGGTAACCAGATGGCACTACTGTAAACCGCTAGATCTGGTTGTCGTTGTCGCTCGCCAAATGGTTAGGTCCCGTTGGAGATTTTGTGTGACTAAGTTTTGGTAGGTGTAAAGTAGCTTCAAAAGTAGTTTCGTGTTTAACAGACAGTATCTGGTTAGTTTATTTCTGTTTTATTATCGTCTTGCCACCACATACTTTATAGTAACCTAAAGCTGTAGTCGGGTTTTTTTAAAAGTTGGATAGGTACATTAATTTTAGGATTTTAAACTGACATGGTTATTTCTCATGTTTTGTTTTAAGTTCTTTGAAATGGGATATTAACCACGTTTTTTGTTTTTTTTTTTTAACAAAATGTACCGTTTTAAATAACTTTAGTGGTCTATTAATTGTTGTAAATAAGTTTTTGTTCGCGAGGTTTACTGTTCGCGGAACCACTAGTTTAAATAATTATGTATTGACATCACAACAATTACGTTGCAGGTCGTGAACCGAATGAACTCGTTACAATGAGTATTCAAAAACCATAAAATACTACGTCATCAAAACTGATGGATATAAATTATTAACGAATATCATGTGGCAAGCATCCTTAATGATGAATGAAACTGATTTAATTATTTTGCAATGTAGACTTTATTTTATTAAGAGCTAGTAATGAATACGAGTACGTACAAACAGTGCCATTAAAGATGAGATTTGACGCACCAAGTGGCTTGACTTGCGCACTTGCGCAGTAGACGATTTATGGGTCTCTTTAGCGGTATGAGGTCCCCGCCGGGGCGTCATCGGGGCGGCGGAAAAACCGGCGGGAGGCGCGGGCAAGTCTCATCTTTAATGGCACGACTTGTACATTGTGCTTTTCAATACGTTACATAAATATATGCAATTTCAAGGTGGTTTTACAAAAAAGTGATGGCAGCAATTGTTTTTTTGAATTTGTTTAAATATAATTATTTTTTATTTACATATAAGTGCATTGTGCTTTCTAATATCGTACACAAATATACAATATTTTTTTTTTATATTATGGAAAAAAAATGTGTAGTATTTTTTGGACTTATGTCCAATTGTGCATATTACGAGAGCCTTCACATAAATAATATCCGTTTAACAGTTTTCTTTTTCAAAATACTATGAGTGTTTTTCTTTGTAGGTGCTGGTGTAGACTCACACATTTTTGAGTTTATACCATATTCAAAATCATTTATTTGTATACAAGTTACATACAAGATGTTAATAAATAAGGTATATAATAATCCGCATACAGGCCTACAGAAGTGAGCACATTCAGTTTAGACAAAGCAGTAATCAATAAATCAAGCATAAATAAAATATCAAGGATTCGAAATTAAAATTACGTGTAATACTTAATAAAAATAAATAAAGACATAAACAGCGATATATTAAACATTAATTCATAATTATCATAAATTTAAATTAAAAAAATCTAATGAATCAAAAAGAGCATATCTGAGAGATATTTATCAACGGCATGTGAAGCCAAGCCAGAGCTACTTAAGCGACATTAAAACTCTAAAACCAGGTTAGTCACTAACCACACGAAAAAGAAAAGAAAGAAGGAATCAAAAAGTTACAGAATTCTACAAAAACAATTTTGTTTTATTTCACTTTTGTGCTTGACTGTATTCCGCCTCAACTCTAAGAGACGGATACTAATATTACGTACATTTATGATAAAACTTTCGCAATAATTGTATTCTTTCTGTGTTTCATAATATTATAATATTTATTCCATTCAGGACTACAAAGGCCTTTTTATTGCAATTTTTTGCTAAAGTAAAAACAATAAAAAGATGAAAAACGCTCGTAAATTTAGATTACTGGGACCATTTATATAGTCTATCTGAATTATATTGCAGTGTTAGGTTTTACACTGAATCCTGAACTCCTGAATTTCACCTGTTCAAATTGGTATACTTATATCATCATCTGCCTTGCCTTTTCCCAACTATGTTGGGTTCGGCGTCCCGTCTAACCGGATGCAGCTTAATACCAAATTGATATACATATTGTGTACATTTATAGGTAACACAATACGATAAACGACAATAAAATAGATACCTAACCCATGTTTTGCAGTTGATATACCTACCTGTTGTCCTAACTTCTAGACGGTTTGAGTAACGCCACTGATAATTCTGATTTACGGCGTCTTAACAATTTTAAAAAATGTTGTGGGAGCATGTTATATCTAATCTGTAAAATGTTTAAAAAGTATACGTTCTAACAAAATTTCAATGCACATTCTCGTATAACGTATTAAATCCTTATCCTACATACACACTTCTACTCCACATTTAATTAGTCAAATTCCCATAAAGCGTACCTTTACTACACCAACTTTTCATACCCATAGGTACCTATTCCCAGTCCCTTGTTCCCGTAAAACGGATAAACGCTATAGCCGATGTTCGGCGTGTTCCTAACGATTATTGCGCGACAACGTTGCAAGTATAATTAAAATTGAACGACCGACACCGTGGTATCTCGCTCTATTTGCACGAATTATTGCTCGCTAGGGCTGGCGTGTTGGGATATTAATTATCATAACCAGAGGCGGTTTTCGTAGCTATAAGTAAGCCAGCGAATGAGGAAGTTAAGAATATTGTCTCGAGTAAAAGGGAAGTCCATAATATTAGTTCTCGTAAGTTTACAAATATATTTTCGGTGTTCTCTCATCATGCCGCACCGACTCAGTTTTCAACTTTTCGCCCTGCATAATTATACTTGCTCAAAAACCCTCTGGGCTGGCACTACCAATCATCATTGAGTTTATGATGAACAATAATTATAGTAAAAATAGTCACATATTAAAATAGATGGACAAACTTTTAGAAATCATTCAGACCACCAAAATAAGGACAATGGTATAAAAAAATATATATGAAAACGCATTAGATACTTACAAGACAAAAAAAAAATCTATTGACGAAAATACACAAAAAATGTTGGTCAATCATTTTAGGTCAAAATAAAATCACTTTATTCAGTTTTTTTTTTTTTGCTTGGGTATCTTTGACATTTAGACATACGCTGTGTTATTTTTTGTCCATCTATTTTAATAGGAACTTATATATGGTTTAATTTAAAAATATTATTATAATTTAATAATATATGTAAGACACTCATGGCCCCGTACAAAATGTAGTGTATCATCATCAAAATACGCGCTTGGATCTGGAGTTGCGGACAAAAGTAAAGTCAAATAATTTATTTCAAATAGGTCCTTGTATGGCACTTTTTACGTCAAAATTACAAAATAATAGAATTGATTCCAGTCACCCCCCTTCCAAAAGGTAGTTTTGACACAAGCCAGATTTATTTATATATTTATACAGAGGAAGAAATATGTACTATTCGTCGATTGGCTCCTTTAAGTGCCGATACACGAGCGGCACGTTGCCACAAGCAGAGGCAAGTGTAGCTGTCGACACTGGTCGATGGCAGCCGCCGACAGGAATACTTGGCGGCAGATATATTTACGAGACAGGAAGTAGGTGGTTCCACAGACGACAGCGGCATTTCCGAAACATTTCACAAAAAGCTCACGTCAGAAATGGGACTAAATTATTAAATATAATGACGTTTATTTTTCACAGTCCTTATTTACTTTTTACGATAACCACATTATTATTTTCCGTTGGAGAAAATATGTGATAAAACCAAGATGTTGTACATAGTCCGAAGTCGCAGACTCAGTTAGCAGTCACAGTTTTATTTAATTGGTACACAAGCCATTAATATAAAACAATTCTAAAATAAAAGTGCTGGTATGTAAAGTAGGTGTGCATATTCAGTAAACGTAGCATTCACTATATAGACAATGTAATTATTTAATAAAACACATAAACGTACAAAATACAGTTGGAATACACATTAAACTGGATATTTACGTTATCTCTAAAATATGAAATTTAATTCGCGAAAAAAAAAACCCTTAAAAGGATTAAAACGAATTAAATTTCACATTGTATAATATGTAAAATCAATAGCCATGCGTTAGTCTCACAAACACTTGAAAATGGCTCGACCGATTGTCATGAAACTTTGGTAAGTTTTGTATAAAATGATAGTGAATAAAATGTATTATTTATGAGTGTGAGAGACATTTAGGTCTTTTATTGTAGTTTATCTAGATCAAAAAGAACTGAAAAAAAAAGTGTGGGCCCTCCGGGAGTGCGATATAAGTGAAAACTTGAACAAGATCGCCTTGGTGGAAGAAAAATACTTGTATAGAATATTGGTCCGTAACCGTACTAAATAAAGAGCACAACCGTGTTTACGAAAAAAAAAAAACACTTCCAAAACCTTTAAAGTAAAAATACTTGCATAGAATATTAATCCGTAATGTAATATAAATAAAGAGCACAATCGCGTTTACAAAAATAAGGTGTCGTCATGGTGTCGCGAAATCAATGGTTTAGTTCCATCTCAAAAATGCCCAACGCGCCTTAAGAAGTTTTCACTTCAAAAAGATAAATTTGTGCACTCCCGTATCTCAAAGATTGATCTTCCATACCATTTTACTTCACGAATTGAGTTGCACAGTAGTGAGGTCATTAATTACTAAACGAAATCTAGACTTACATCTGTTTCTAGGAGATCAGCAGGATAGTAGATCAAGTACACTTAGAGTTCCAATAGTTATTGAAACCCCGTCTTAAGCCCCGTCGAGCTCACTTAACCTAGTTACAGGGGTTATGAATTGTGATATTAGATTTCTAGATATTGATGGAGATTGAGCAGATAATATTACTCTGGTCATTTATAATGATTGATTTTTCATCATATCGGCCGACATACAATGCAGGATATACGACATGACATTGCTAAGGCTTTTAAGAGTTTTCACAATATAAATCGAAAGTTTACTATTAGGTTAGTTTTATACGGTTTATGTTAACGTATTTTGCGGTTTTTCGTTGATTCAAAAAATGTAAAAGGTGCTTTTGTATGTTTTATGTCCGTTATCATAAAAATAAAATTGTATACCTAGTGTCAAAGACTGCTGGGCATATACGACAGCGACAAGGCGAGTGTTGCGTTTAAAATAGTGTCTATGGTCACTATGGAGTTTCTTGTCCGTTCATCTCCATAGAAATTTACAACGCTTTGGAATGGGGAACTAATTAGTTACATTTTCCTGACCGTCAGACTCCTTCACAATTCAAAAGTGCCTATAAATGGTTTAATTAAAATAAATGCTTTGAGTTTGAGTTTGCTGCCCGCATGCTATTCCTTAACCATTAATCAATGATTACTTTAGTTGAATCGAAACTACTATCGTCTATTTATGTAGCAGAGTTCGCAGTAAATATGAAAATTAACATTGCTAATAACCTATGTTAGTTTATATTCAGATCAGTACTAACAGAACTATGTACTGCAAGCTGTCACACTAATTAGCATAGCTCATCATAGACATGTTTGGGTAACGAAATATAACCATCATATGTGTTACGTACTTCTCTCATTAGGAAGTCATTATAGTGGTTTGCATAATTATTATTGTTTTTTTCAAAAGTTCAAGGTTAAATAAGTTAAGCTAAGCTAGACTAGTTAATCAAGACAGGCAAGACGAACATTCTTTTATCGTACGTGTGTAAATTTTTTCTCATTTTCCGGGAGAAAAAGTAGTAGAAAATATGCTCTATCTTTCTGCCTATAACAGATTCAGATGAATTCACAAAAATATACCAAAAAGAAAAATGACTGATATTAGTAAGAGCTGCTGTCACTTCCCATTTGGTAGATCCAAACTGGGTTTAACGGTACTTAGTCTAACCTAAATTCTAGCTCAGTGGTTTACCGTTATCGTAAGTATTCTTCAGGCAATCAATATGGCCGGAGCGGGTCTTTAGGGGAATATAAACAAAAGCGTCACGTTTTATGGCGTTTACAGATTTTATCACAGTCTTTGTCTTCCCCTCCCCTTGAGACACATAGCGGAGACCTAGTTTACAAGAAAACCTTCGAAAATGTTCTCTCGATGGTAGCTGAAAAGCTGCAGAAATCTTTATTCGTAATTGAATTGGAGATTTGAGAGACTGAGAATTCTTTTCATTAAGTAATCAAAAGTCTTGGATTTAAATATAATGGTTCCTTTTTGTATTTAAATTTTGAGCTTTTCGGTATATTAATATTGTACGGAATTAAGTCTTTAATCAGAATACACGGAGGGTCTTAAGTGTACAAAGGTAGATGTAAGCTTTACATAATTATGTATTTACGAAGGTTCCATTATGTGTATTCACAAAGGTAGGTACAATCTGCTCGATTGAATGCGTAGTTTGACATTCATGCATTGTATAATTTATATTTCGTTGTTCACCTATTGTTTTAGTTTACAGTTGTACGTGATAGTGCCAAAATGATTCATAAATTATTTTTAGGAGTAATAATTATTCCAACTAAAACCTACAGCAATTATACTAAAATGTTTCTAGATTAAAATAAGATTTATTGCTTTTAGTCTGTGATGCTCGGAGAGTTAACAGGTGTAAACCTATTATTATTATTAAAACTCCTGAGTATCTCGTTATTTTAATCTGGCGTTTTTGAGTCCCTTGATATTCCTTTGGAAATGTTAATTTATGTATCTGCCTGAAAAGCTGCGCAGATTTGAGTAGGCTAAGTCAAGATCAATTACATTATCGTCAACGACACATGGTTCCGTCTAATGGATTAGAGAATTATAGGTTGGTAAATTATTTTAGAATTATTATAGCAGTTCTAAAATAATTTCCTGTTAAATTGTAAGCCAAGTATTATCGAGTTTTTTCATCTGGAATTTTTCAGTAGCAGCCCAGAGCCTGAATTGAGGCCAGGTTGATGGTATATAGGGGGCGAATCTATTACATGAGAAATAAACGTAATTAGCGAAATGACGTAAGCAAAGTATTACGGTATCAGGATCAATCAGCATAATACTAACTGAGAATATTAAAATACAACATCCAATAGTACTTCAATGGTAGGTTATTACCAGGTTCTCTAATGCTCGGTTCCTATAAGCAATTACGAATCGATATGCTTACCAATGGTAGCATTTTTGGAGTGAAAACTTCTTTAGGCGCGTTGGGCATTTTTGAGATTGGACTAAACCATTGATTTCGCGACGCTGTGACGACACCAGCTTTTAATCATTAAAAAGACATCAACGCGTTGATTACTGCGGTACCGATTTTTTTTCAAGTTTTAACTTCTGTTGGCACTCCCGGAGTGCCACTGTTTTTTATTGCCACACTGGGTCATATAAATAGATTCGTAAGCAATTTTTCCCGGATATAGCTACTTCTATATGGGAGGGTCTACTATGAGATCTTTGTTTAATTATTTGTAAAGATACAAGTCTTAATTTTAACCAGTAATGGTCCGTAAATTATAGGAATTGGCCATAAGTTAGCAAAACATTGACGAAGGTACAGAAATTGCCATAACAAATTATAATAATCTGCACGACAAATTAATTGTAATAATCGAAATATATAAAAGCGAAAGGTCATTCACTCACTCATCACGAAATATCGAAAACCGTCTAAAATATATAATATAAATATAATAATAATCTATAATAATAATAATATATATCTCCACCGCCGTATCTCTACGTTGAACTGTAAGTCTGTGCCAGTAGAGTTTATTTTGCCAGAACAGGTCTGGGATGAGGAGCCAGACCAAGAGAGATACATAAACCCGTAGGGCAGCATGTAGCGAGCTGTTGGGCAGTAGCGACCCCACGGACCCTATCTCCCGGGAGTCTAAGTCTTGTTCCTCACCTCTGCCTTGCCTTTATTGGCCGGCTGGAGTGAACACTGACGAGGAACGGAGCTCCCACCTCATTCTTGCCTTAATTGGCCAGCTCGATTGGAGATTCGCAAGAGTAAACATGCTCGGAGGTAGGAAGTATTCCAGTAAGTGCTCGTAGGGATCTTGACCATCTTCCGGGCTCTGGGATTGTTCTAAAAGCCGTGGAATACCTCACCACTCCTCAAGCACCTTAGGACATGTTGCCCCCTAGTCGCTACATCACTATGTGTTTGTGACAGTTTTCGGGGACCTATTATTGAGTGTGAAAGTCACCTTCTGCCGTTTTATCCGTGTATACCTTAACATTGACCAGGCAGGGGACATAGGCCTTCTATAGTTCTAGGTAACCAATCCACTATAGCCACCCAAACCCATAATCCAATATATTTTATTTCCATATTCTGCAATAGTCCTACACCAACCGGGATAGTTCTTGGGTGCTCTTGTATAGTGCATACAGGGATAATCGTCGGTTGCTGCCTCATTCCATAAAAAAATGTCTAGGGGGCCTCTGCGAGTTGGCTTTGGCCCCTCGTACGCCTTCAAAAGGACCGGGACCCCATGGTCCCGAGATATGTTAACACAAACATATAATAATCTATCTAATAATAATCTAAATATTATATTTAGATTATTATTTGTATTTTTTAAATTTTTATATGTTTTTATATTCTATATGTTCCAATATTTAAAAATATAATTTATAAGTATTTAAATGAAATAAAGATCTAAATATATAAAAAGGTCACTCACTCACTCATCATGAAATATCGAAAACCACTTGACGTATACAGATGAAATTTGGTAGGAAGGTAGTTATTATGACGTTGGCAACCACTAAGAAAGGGTTTTTGGAAATTCGACCTTTAAGGGGGTGAAAAAGGGGGATTTTGTTTGTATGATTAATCTTATTCCTTAATAAACTTGAAACTTACCTCGAATAGTTATCTATGTAAATTATAAAGTTTGTCATTTTTTGTTTTTCTAAACTACCCACTAAAGGAGGATTGGGGGTGTCAAAGTTTATATATAAGAATTTGAACGCGCTGTCTGGTTAACTTGAAACTCAGTATTTGTACTTAAGACTGCAAATACAAAGGTGGTGAAAAGGGGTATTCATTTTTACAGGGGAGGATTTTACTGTGTGGCTTGATTAATTTGAAAATTGGTATAAATATAATCTTTAAGTAAAATAATGGAAACGTGAAAACAGACTTTTCAAAAATTATTATCACGCTGTTTGCTATGGGGGACGAGCAATATGGCAATAAGGGCTGGTACCTTAACCGTCGTCGCTACAAGAAAACGATCTTAAGAGACTGTCCTTAACTTTTTGAAAAATTTTGATCTGCATTCACAGATATTGACAAAATTGTACAGTCAGCAAGAACATGGGCAATTTTCAATAAAACTTTTTCGATGCCAGTCGATTCTATTTCTTATTACTAGCGTCAAAAAACTATATCAGGGCAACTGAGATTTCAGTACGAGAAAATTCAAAAATTGAAAAAAAAAAAACTTTCCATACATTTCGTAGGAAATGAACCTGAGAGGACATAGAACGCAATATACTGTATGATGAAATTACTTTTTATTGTGGTACTTAATATTATTTAAATGAACACGATATATCACTATACAACAGTTGAATATTTTTCCAATACTTCATTCGACTGAATAGAGAACGAATTTAGCAGATAGTTACAGATTTAACTTTTTACGATAACCATCCCCACTATACTTTTATGGAGCTAAGCAGTCAAACATGAATTCATGAAACCGGGATTCACCGGGTACATAACCGGTATTTTAGTCAACTTTCAACAAATCAAATAATTTTGCGGTTCGACAACTGCTTTGCAAACCTAGGTTAGGTTCCCGACAATTGATATTTTTTGTGCTTGTTTTTTTTTTACATTTTGATATATTATCCATAGTATCCATACTTATTACTTATTTACTTCCTTTTCATGCCGTAACGGGTGAACGGATTTAGGATACTCTGAATGCCGGTATCACGTTCCTGTGGGATATTTTCGGACATCCACGCGGGCGAAGCCGCAGGCAAAAGGTAGTGTAATATCCAGGTCAATACATACCTACTCGTACGTAGTATTTTAGTTAAGTTAGTTGATCACAGGGAAAGCCATTTATAGTCATTTGCAGCCTTCCGACGCTTAAAGGACATCGTAATAAAATTGTTAAATGCAGTTTTCTATACAGACTTTTTAGAACTTCGAGAAAATTCTACCTGAGAGGATGAACAGATGTACCTAACTGTTCATTTAATACTATTGTGAAGTAGGTATTATGAGAAGTTTTTTCACTTATCTATATCATTTAGATGAGGGGAAGAAGTATGAAGGCAGGCACTCACCAGATGGCACGGCGCGGCATCGTATGGTAAAGGGTTTTCGTAAACGGATATGATTTGGAATCTCATTTTTATACTCTTAACACTCACAATGTCTCACATTTCTTTGATATCGTCCCAAGGGGACTTGAGCATTCCGCGGGCTGCTGCGGTATGCCGCGGAAGGATTCGGTATGGGCCATACATTTGTTAATGCTGTGCCGTGCTATGGCACGGCACAGCATTATGCATTATGCAGTATGCTGCGACGTGTCTAGTGAGCCTTCTGAACTAGCAAGCACGATGAATAATGCAGGTAAGAGCTACGAGCTTCCAATTAAACATTTAGGTTTGTTTTTTTAGACCTGTTGCTCAACAATGTTTTGTCAAAAGAGGCATCGGAGGTGTGTTTCATGTGCTTGTTGGTAATTACACCAGGGGCCTTTGTAATAAAACTGACAGGCAGGTGATAGGCGACAATCCGACATTCTGACAATTTTGTAAGACTTTTTCATAGTTTTCTGCTTTATTTAACAGCGATTGCTAATGTGACAATTACGTCATTTTTGATGACATATATGTCGCACATATATGTCGTATTATATTAAATAAGACCCCGCTGACATATCCTTTAAACCGGAACACATAACAACAGCAACGCATCCTGGCGGCAGAATTAGGAGTACCTACTTCCCTGGCTTGGGTTATAATACTTTTCATACTGGAGCTACTTTACGAACTGCTCTCTGTATGAAAAGTATTATAATCCAAGCCATATTTTGCAAAACACTTAAACTTTTTAATAGAATAGGTTCCTCTCTTTTATATTTTGCTAAGTTAAAAGTTAGGGGCTGGGTTGAAAAGTTGGTGGTATAACAATAACTACGAGAGCACTAACATTGTTCAACAAGGTACCTAATGGTTACTGGGATATGGCTGAAAGTACCTATACGAGTTCATATAATGTGTGGACTTCAGCTTCGTATTTTTTAAGTATCTGGCAAAAGGTAGTTTTAGCTCTTGGTCGGTAGATAGAAAAAAGTTTACAAAGTCGTTTACTTTCTGATATTCCCTTGCCACTTTTAACTTAGCACAAAATTAAGTGTTTGCTTCTCAATAAGCTAAAAATTGTTTCACTGCAACAGCTTTTATATTAACCAAATATAACGATTTGTGTTACTATTTGGTCATACATTTTTTAGTGGGAAATTCAAGTAATTTGTGTAAACGCCTATAATTCGAAAATGTACCAATTTATTGAATACTATTTATGTAGGCACGGAAATGATAGCTCACTTATATCATGCACACAGTGCGTATATATGAGTTGTCTATGGTGATCGTACACGATAGTGTGCCATTACCATTTATAGCCATAGAGAAGCTTTTACTTTTTTATGAGCACTCAAAGGAAATTGAATTTATCGGGTTAAAATATAGCTGTAACAAAAGCTACATAAATAAGTTGAGTTCCTCATCAGCTAAGAGGATTAGGCTATATTTTTGGGTACGGAACCAAACTTCTCGAAACAGTCGTCCACATGGCCTCCACACAGATTTAAGGTTGCTGTGTGTGATTTTAAAAGCACAAATCTAAAGGAATAATCTTCACCTCAATATTTTGGCTTAATTTAACGTGGAATTTCTGCAAAAAGCCCATAATAAGTTTTAAATATACCTAGAATTGAATTTAAAAAATATATTTTTGGTACAAAGCTCTTGTGAAAATAATCATTAAAAATTAGGGAAAATTAAGTAATAGCAGTAAAATTAATCAATATAATTAATCTTCTCAGGCCATACCAACATAGTAAAAGTTTCCCAAAAAAGCTTAAAAGCTAACCAAAACCAATCACTTTAGCAAGAACTGTCACAGTCAGTTACTTTAGAAAATCAGTTTAGCTGTCTAGGTTTCAAACAAGCACATAGACATTTGACACCTAAAGTCTACAATTCCAGTCCATTTTCCGACGCCTAGCCACGTCGGAAGTACACAACAATCGTTCCACCACCTCGAACCACTCACAATGACTTCACCACCACGTTCTATGATTCGTTGACACCGAGATACCACCAAATATCCGGAGTACGGAGTACAGTCGGGCCCTGAATACGTTATGATATTGTTTCCACTCCCCCCGTCATGAATTTATTATTGTTTGAAAACAGTATTGTTCTGTCGCTCGATAGCGGGTGTATGTCCACAATTTTCGTGTTTAACCTATTTCATGCCTTTGGTTGTCTTTGTTCGTAATTTAATGGGTATTTTACTGACCTTGTTTTGTATTGTCATCATAAAAATGTGGAGTAAAATTATAGAAAGTAAACCATGAGAAGAAAGAACAGTCGGTCGGTATCGAGAAAACTTAGGTGAACTAGGCTGTCAATCCGAGTCAATCCCTAGATTGAAGTTACAGAATAGACTGGCATGTGCCGGTGACATGTGCGCAGTGTCGTGTAGGTCCTTCAATTCATCATGATGAAATGATTTCTAGTGCTGGACATAGGCCTCCCCCAGCATTGTCGTCCAATTGGATGATTGCATCTTGTTATGAAAATTTCAGGGCTCTATTAGAACTCCAACAATAATTTTCTCTAACATTGGCTTGGTACTAAACCTAAACTATACCCCAAAACTAAATCTTGAATCATGCATGAGAAATCGACCATTTTTTAAAATCTAGAACCCCGCGATGTAACTCTGTAAATGCGACACTTTTAAATCCCGCTATCGTGCAGCCAGCGGCGCGTTGGCCGGACAAGCCCGTACATCATACGACAATGCCAAGATTCAGCCCATTCGGCCAACAGACCCGCATCTGTTATTTCTGTGATTAATCTCATGACATTCATTGTACTCTTTGGCTATTTGAATGTCAGCGGGTTTTGCTTGGAAGATCTTGATGTAAGATTAAAGTCAGGTTAAATAGTTCAACTGTTATGAAGGATAGACATTAATGCTGTATAAGAAAATGATACACAAATATCAGCCCTTACGGCAGCGATAAAAAAGGACCAATGAATAAAACCTGCTATGTAAATTTAATCCATAGATGGAACGTTTATTGGTGATAAATGATATGGCTAGAAAGGGAGTGACTTCCGAGATGAAGACTGACAGAGAAGTATGGAAGAAAAAGACATGTTGTGCTGACCCCAAATAAATTGGGATAAGGGGAGGAGAGTGAAGAATGAGATGGAAGTTTATTTTTGACAACTTCAAAAAAAGGAGGAGGTTCTCAGTTCGTCGGAAAAACATATGCATATTCGTCGTATATTATGTATGTTCCCCGATTACTCGAAGACGGTTGGATCGATTTGAAACATTATTCTTTTGTTTGAAAGGATATACTTTCAAGTTGGTCCTATTGATGATGGAATCTTGAAGAAGTCAGGGGAACTCTTCAAATATTATAGGCACACTTATAGCGATTTGGGTATTTTTTTATAGTAACTTAGATAAATTAAAAACCAACTCTCTAAAAAGTGAAAAAAAACATTTTTACAAAAAAAAAAAAAACAACCGACTTTCAAACTACAATGTGAGAAATAACTTAAATTTTGGAAGTCGGTGGCAAAAAACTAAAATACTGATCCAAAGACACTTCCGAAATTAAAGTTATCTTTCACATTGTAGTTTGGAAGTCGGTTGTATTTTTGAAAAAAGTGTTTTTCATTAAGAATTTCTGACTGCGTAAATCTCTGTTACTTTTCAAATATTTTAATATTTGAAATATTATTTTATTTTCCTCGTTACTTAAAATTCGATAAGATAATGATTTCTCCATAACTTCGTCTAAGGTTTATCACTCGGGACTAATTATATTATAAGCGGATTAATGAAGATCGGGTTGAACTTAATAAGTACATTCAGGTTAGCGCACTTTAATCTAGATAATCTCGTTACTATAATTGGTGATACTTGAAACCAATTTAGTGAATACTAAGCTGAGGCGTCTGTTGACATTTGTCTAATTTAATTTAGATGCGTGGTAAACACGTCAACGCCTACGCTGTGGTGGGTATAATGTTGTAGCAATCGCAGATTTTTTATCAAGACCTTATTTTGCTCACTAGCTTTTGTTTTCGCGTTGGTGTTGAAGCAGATATTAATATTTAAAAAAAAATGCGCTTTGGAATCGAAGCCACAATGAACTAGAAGTATTTATTCTAGACATTGTTCGCTAGATATCATTTGATGAGTTAGTGCATAATATGCATGTTATTGAGTTAAAACCTTTGTAAACAGCAGTATCATAATATACGAGAATTATAATTAGATGGAACGCCGGAAAGACTTTCCATCAACAAAAACTAAGTTGGTAAGTACAAGTAGTTGCTCCCAAATCCAAGTAAGTTTGTCTACGGATATGTTCCACAATTATTAGCAGGAACAGCTAGTTAAGCTTATTAGTTAATAAGGTTCAAGACCTTAACTGCACTGTTGACCAGATGTTGCTCCAAATGTACCGAAGTTTTCACACCATTTTCTTTCCTACATCTTTCATTTTAAGGTTGATAATCGTGTGAGTGTTAGGTATTGTTATCATTAGGTGAGATGACACGTTACTGTCTTTACTAACTAAAGATAATCTTAGAACTGTGTTATAGTTTCCTTGCTTGATTGCTTGGGTGCTGATTTGATAATGTACACGGTTGATGTAAAGGATGATTTTGTTGCGAAATCCATTTCTTTAGCTGTATAGTTAAATATTGTCAATGACAATCCATGAAATACTTAAATTATAATAAAAACCACATGAAGTTATATCTACGCTAGCGACCCGTTTCAGCTTCGCACGTTTTTACGACTTGAAAAAACATCGTATTTTCTTAATTACATCTAAGTTTAATATTAATGTAATAATACACATAAATCTTCCGGAATAAGTTCTCTAAATGGTAGTGAAAACAGCATCAAAATCCGTTGCGTAGTTTAGACAAACAACGCGGTCACACACACACAGACACGAAAAGCTACTTTATATATAGATGTAATTATTGTAATTTTAATTGCTAGGCTAACCCAACCCTCTGGATATTAGTACATATATAATTTTAGAATAATAATTCCTGTTTTCTTTTAAAGTTAGTAATTTCAATTTATGTCTTAACTAAACTAAGTAGATAAATAAATAGAACTTATATTTATATGATAAATAATAGAACTTATACTTTATAAAATAGAAAAACATATACTATACTCGTACGGTGAAATCGCAAGCAATTTTAGTAATGGCCTCACAAATGCCGCCTTTTCAACTTTCCTAACATTATAAGATCTTTACGTGTATTGAAAGTTGTGAAAAGCGTGACTCCTGACCCGTCGAATAAGGAACTAAAATGCAGGGGCTGTTAACCATTTAAATCATAAACTTGTTACAGAGATAACATGAACAAGTGACTATGCTCTTGCATTTATTGTATGACCATGCTGCTTTGTTGTGGTTTGTGCGAAATTCAATTGCGGACTGAATTATAGGTCAAAGTCTTATTTGGAAAAGAAGACTTTAACATATTGCTTAATCTATCCAGCCTTGAGTAATGACAAAGGTACAATTAATTACCTGACGACATACAATTTTAACTTTAATTTCGTATTTTTTTTAAATCTAACGAAACAGTTCCTACCTACGTTTTTTATCGCGCTCTAAAGGTTTGCGACCCCTATACTCCTTCCGATTTTTAAGGGTTCGAAAGTAATTCATAGAGTGAAGGGTTTTTGCATGACCTCCTTCACGACATATCGTGATGAATGAGATTACTTTGCGTAATAGGGAGAGTCTTAAATTAGACCGGGCTTTCATGTTTGTTTGGACGGCATAACATAGGTTTATCTATGCCTCTCTGCATTCGTTGGGCCTATTTAATAAAACCGACAGGCGACAGGTAATAAGCGACAGTCCGACAATCAGATATTTTTTTTTCATAGTTTTCTGCTTTATTAAACAGCACTCGTCGTCAAAATGTGACAATTATGCCATTTTTTGACAAACAATGTCGCATTGTCAGTTTTTATAAATGGGGCCCTTTTTTTTTGGTTGTGAAATCATCCAATAACTTCTCCCGCTCTGGGCGGAGCGGGAGGGCGTGTCAGACTCTTACTGACTAAAACCCACCCGTGTTCCTTCGGTTGCCCTGTTGCCGGGGGCCACGATCTCCCTTTTGGTTTTCTTCGCAACCCCGGCAGGCATCGGCCCTAGCGGACCCCGTCAATTTTGGAACACAACGCGCCGTCGACCCGGGCCTGGTCCTTATCGGACAGTGAGCTACCTATTGCTCACCGTCCGCAAGCCCGCACCTACGTTGGCCTGAAATCGCCTTGCGATTCCCGACGCCCTGGGCGTCTCCTCCTGCGGCGGTTAGGGGTGTGAGGGCGCGACCGTTGCCTCTCCCTCACGCGTTCCGCTTCCTCCTTCGCGAGCATTACCGCTTCGCAGAAGGAGGTGACGGCCTCCTCTTTCCTCTCGCTCCGTACCATGGCCTGAACCAGGGCCGGATGCGAGAGATCACCGCCGCTGATCGCCTCCACGAGTACACGGCGATGCTCCGCCCAACGTGGGCAGACCTCCACCGTATGCTCCACCGTGTCCTCCGGGCGATCCACACAATGATGACACCCGGGCGTTTCCTCCCGCCTTATCCTGTGCAGGAACCTCCCGAAACAGCCGTGTCCGGTGAGGACCTGCGTCAGGCGGAAGGTGAGGACAACCACTCCTCAAAGAGGGGTCTTATCGCCGCAATTGTGGTGTGCTCAGCGCTGGGTTGCGACAATCGCACTCTCCATGACGCCATGAGATCCCGCCGGAGCTCTATCCGCTGTGCCGTGATTTCTCGCGGCAGCGGAGTTAAGCCCCGGCGTTTCGCCTCCTCGCACCACTCCCAAATGTGCGCGAGGACCTTTGCCTCCAGATCCCATGGCGGTAATCCGGCAAGATAAATGGGGCCCTGGCTGTTGTTCAGTATTTATTATACATGTGGGTTTTGCCAAAGAAAAGGCTAGCGGTTTTCTCAATGCATATAATTATAATACTAACAGAAGCAATGATAAAATGAATGCACTCTTTTTGCTTGAGAACTGATTGTTAATGTTGCTGTTTACAATATTAGTTCTCAAGCAAACAAAGTTTGCGCAAAGTGCATTACTTAAGCATACCGATATGAGCATGCTGAGCATGTTGTGGATTTGCTAAGTTTGTCATTATGTCATGAATATGGAATTCTTTGTGATCCACAATGAAGCCCATAGCAACAGCTAACAGCAACAGGTTGATAATGATTATTCTACAACTTGTACTTTACCACATCAAGGTACAGGCAATATATCTGTCACCACTTCACAAACAGACCCCACAATTCACTATTCAGTCAGCATCATACCAACCTTCGTAACTCGCGTCCCATTATGTTCGCAACATAAATTTTTGGCACACATCAGAACAATGCTGCCATTATGACGAACAAAGCAGTCTCTAAGTTTAGCGTACATTCAGCGTATTATTTAGACCGTTTCGTGGACGTTTTGGTGATTTACTTGTTATGGGTTGTGTGTGTGTGTCATTAGGATGTCAGAAAAACATATTTAAGGTGTAAAAAGGATAGGTTTCAAGGTGAGATGTCAACTTTTTAGTACTTTATGGTTCCTATTGTGGTTACTGATGATTCTGTGCATCTCCTGATAAAGTGTTTTACGGGCGAATCGGTACGCGTGTCCCACTGGCACAGAACGCTTATCTGGAAATCTCTGTAATTAAAATGTTCAGTATTAGATTGTAATAGCCCATATTCTTCTTCTGCTTAATATGGTGCTCCTGTTGAATTCTACTATAGGTAGTGTATCGTATCAGAAAAAGGGAATTTCCATAATTAGTCCGGTTTGCAGATGCATTGAAGATTACAGAATGTCGTTTTGTACACAAGAGAGCTGTTAAATATAAACTTTCTTTAATTGAAAATTAAATAAAATTTTCTTATTGCTAAGTGTAGGAGCTTAAACTAATACCTACACCAAGAGCTTACCTTTCCATGCCGATGTTATCAACACGTTTGCATTTAACGCTTTTCTGCGACACTCAGTAAGCGTGCAAGAAGTCGAGTTAAATATAAACGTTAGTAAAGTGTTTATGTAAGTTATCTGGTTGCAGTAACCTTGGCAACGCGCCCGCCGATAAGCGCAGTCAAAGAATGGTGAGGACAAGAATATTAAATGAGCATAGATAAGAGAAATGTATGTAGCCATGAAATGATGCTCAGTTGAGAAAATATGAAGGTGACTTTAGTAAAGCTGTCTCCTTTAAAACTGAAGAATCAAAGGGAATGGAGGTGTAATCGACCAAGGAATTTTATTATTTTCCACTTTTGACAAAAACTTCCAGTAAATTGAAAATGCACACTGGTCGAAACTGTCATTTTAGTCTTATAGTCAAAATAGAACTTGACGTTTTATGACGGACATCCAAGTGACAGTTGGGGTGTTGGTAATTACTAGCTCTTTATAATTATTTGTGCCGAGGTTTTTCAGAACGAATAGAAGTAGAATCCAGGGTATTTTATACGATCTTCTGTCATGCTGTAATGGGCCTTTAACAACCACTTTAATTATTAATGATTTTGATGCTGTCACTGCTGATCTTCTGACCATTCTTTAACCGACATTACCACGGTAGGTACCTACAACGAAAATCCTACATGACCTTTTAAAAACATCAAACTTCAAAACACACACTCACGTCAAAGTGAATGTACCTTTTAATCGCAACCTTTGAATGGCAACATCTTCTGAGTACTAACAATACCCCGCACCTACGTAGGTGCGTAGGGTACGTAGGGAGGTCCCTACGTACTTGCTGTACAAACGTCGCTACCCGCAGTATCGCACAATGGCCGTGTGTAATTGTTTTGCTAAAATGCAAAACGTGTTAATTTCCCGGCAGCGCACAAAAGAGCGAGATAGCATTCATCTGGCGTCGAGATAACGCCGACAAAGTGGTTCACGAGAGGCCAACGTGGCGTAGTGACGGGGGAACAGAGAGGCAGGTCTGTTGGGTATTGACACTTTTTTAAAGTAATATTAGAAGCGATTTCTCTGTAATCAAATGTCTAGACTAAACAGTCTTTGAATATCATGCCTGTTTGCCTCGAAGGGGAGCTAGCTTTTGACCGATAAGTTATCAAGGCTAAATTGCCGGAGATGGTACTGAGTATTTCCTAATACCTTTGAAAAATTAACGTTGTGTTATGTTGTTGTATGTTTAGAAATTGGGTCATTGAACTATTAAATCTGGAACCTATGTACTTCTTTTTTGAGTGATTCCCTGGAGTTTATGCTTATTTATTTTATTTTATTCAGTTCGAGAACTTACAGTATTATTACAGTGTTCTTAAAACATATGAAATTGGAGGTCATTTACATGTTTCCGCTGGTAAACACTAAAATAAAAACCGACCAACTGAAAGAAAACCGGCCAAGTACGTGTCAGACTACAGACAATCAAGGGTTCCGTAGATGGGATGAAGTTATCCCAAGAACAAATTTGACAGTGTAGTTGAAAAACATGTTCTCCCATCCGGAATGTATGGGTGAATAGGTTTTTTCAACTGCAAATGTAAGTTGGTCGATTATCACTCGTTAACTTGTAGAGCCTATTTAGCTGTGGTAGTTTTCCTTTTAATTTCGTTATGTATACAACCGCTGTGATTTTTTTCACATATCCAGAACCCACCATTTAGCTGGCAGGGGGAGGGGACGTTTGACTCTAACAAAAATGAGCACTTTAAAGCTTATACGGATTTCGTATACGGATTCTTGAATCCAAAAATGGTGTTTCCAAACCCAAAATATTTTTAAAATACCTTTTCAACGACATCACACACCATGGAATAGACAAAAACACATCCCCACTTCACGTGTAGGGGAGGTACCCTAAAAAAAAATTTCATGTTATCACTTCGTCGACGTAGTTAATACTCACGCCAAATTACAGTTTTTTACGACTAACAGTCTCTGAGCTAAGCCACTGACAGACAGAGAGTCAGACGGACATGGCGAAACTATAAGGGTTCCTTGTTGACTACGGAACCCTAAAAAGGTGACTATGTTGCCTGTTAGTATCCTACTCTGTACGTCTGTTTACTAGTGTTTTGTGAAACTTATTGGGCTAATGTATATTTTTCAAAGTTTCGAAGTACAAATAATCCCTTTAGCATAATTATGCAGTTGTTGCTTACTTTTAGTAATTCATTTGAAAACTTATCGTATCATTGCACTTCAACAACTCCAACTAACAAACTTATACAACTTAACCTACTGTATTGCGGTACACTGTGTAAAGTACACAGGGGCAAATAACGTTGGACATCGCTTTGCTTACAGTTCAGAACACTTGGAGCCATTTCTAGACATTACACGTTTAATGCCACTCGCTGATAGCACACACAATGTTGGACGCACCTGGCTGATGAGTTCTTTTGCACAATCTCTTCAAGAGCACTGATAAGGCCCGCAAATTGATGGGACTGGGGGTGTCTACTCTATGGAGATTTTTTAATACAAGAGTTTTATAGAACATTTTTGAATTTTTGGACATTTGCAAGTTGATTAGGTAATTAAATTAGTATTGAAAACATAATTATCAGCTTAAAACCTTTTCCGTTTGTGGACTACATAAAAGAAATATAGAAGTTAGAGCTACGGGCTATGGCGTAGCTTTCTACAGGATACGGTGTACCTTGTACTGCTACAATGATATAAAATTTTAAGTAACTTCATTTTTAACCGATTTAAAAAAAAGGAGGTTCTCAGTTCGTCGGAATCTTTTTTTTTAATGTATGTTCCCCGATTACTCAAAGACCGCTGAATCGATTAGGAAAATTCTTTTTTTGTTTGAAAGGGTATACTTTCAAATTGATTCCATTGTCATTTAGTCACGATCGACGAGAAATCGAGGGAACTCTTCAAATATTATATGCACTCCTATAGTGATTTCGGTATTTTTTATAGTAACTCGTGCATTTGCTCTTGGAAAACACCATTTGGTAAAGTGGAACTAATGATGAAGGACACAGACGTCACCGCAACTACTCAATAATATGTATTTCACGGGTTGTGATTCGATTAATTTAATATGGTTGGTAAGCAATTGATGCTCGTCACAATTCATATGCTGCAGTGGAGAAGTGATGGTGAAGTACCTGGAGAACTCCTCAACAATTAACGTCCCTGCATCGGGAAATATTTCGTAAAAGGTGATGGGCAGTTGACATTATGCTATTGTAACTTAGATAAATTACAAATCAACGCAGTAAAAAGTGAAAATAAAAATAAAAAAACTTTTTACAAAAAATACAACCGACTTCCAAACTACAAAGTGAAAAATAGCTTTAATTTCGGAAGTCGGTAGCAATATATTATAATGATTCAAGGACACAGACTTCCGAAATTAAAGCTATTTTTCACCATGTAGTTTGGAAGTCGGTTGTATTTTTTGTAAAAAAGTTTTCTTTTTGTGATATTAATCCATTCCATCCACATTTTATTTATATTTCGTGTAATTTTTCATTATATCATCTGCTCTAAATTAGTTGGCATTTCTAAGATGTACCTTTACACACCTGTGTTTACCTGTGTGAATAGCTAAAAATAAGCACTATCCAAGTGAAAGCAGCCCAGTTGCGTCGTAAATAATGAAACAGATTGGAGTCAGTTTTCTTCAGTTTCTTACCAATCAGCTGGCAGTCACCTGAGCGAGAGGATCAATTAATAGATAACTTTCTGACCTATTTTTGTTTTGTTCACTGATGAACTGATACAATTGTTTACTCCAGTTCAGAAAAGGAGAACGTACTTAGTTAAAGATAGTTAATTGATTCAGGCGTAACCTTGCGGAAATCCATTATAAAATGATGATGTGGATATATTTAGTAACCTGTTCCGCTTAGCTATTTTTAAAGAGTTTTAAAAAGACCCTGAACGAAATCAACAAGTGTTTCACCTCTCAACGAGGCATCCTCAGGATGACGATTGACTTGTCGCGAACTCGAACACGGCGTGTTGCCACACCAAGCACTGAGCGCAGATTGCGCTCTCATTCTTTCTTTAGAATCTTTGTTAGGGTGAATTTCACCAATGGAACTGAACCTGATCAGCACATCTAAACCGCGTACAAGAGCTGTTAGTGTCAATATAATACAACAGTCATATATTTTCTATAGAACTTAATAACAACGACCAGAAAGATAAATGATCCGTTCTGAACATATAAACTGCCTATAAGTCCTCACTAATACTATAAACTGTCAGATTCGCTTACAGGGTTCGAAGTGGAAAGCCATAACGTCATCAAATAACTTAGGGTTCGATCTGGCACCGTATGCCGCCAGACTCGATAAGTCACGGCCAAGGGCACTAGGGCTGAATGGACCCTTTTAGGGTTCCATGTTAAAACAAGGAACTTGGGAGCCACGTGTAACCTTGAACTTTGTGTTTTAAAAGACTTGGTAGATGGCATACTGGCTACAGTTTGTAATCACTTTGTAGGTAATTCAGTCAGTTGGTAGTTACAAAAACTGTTGACTTTTAATCTATTAATTTAAAAGGGAAGTTTTTATATTTAATATCACATCACATAACATCACGCCTTGTTTCCCCGAAGGGTTGGGCAGAGGTGTCCCTGTAGCAGGCACACCCACATTTCGCCAGTTATGTTTAAGTCCCATGTAATAGGGGGCGAGCCTATTGCCATCAACCGGGCACAAATCCAGACTCCGAGCTGCTACTGAGAAATTTCAGATAGAAAAACCCAATAACATTTTGCTCGACCCGGGAATCGAACCCAGGACCTCATACTTAGCAGTAGCGCTTGCGACCACTAGACCAACGATTTAATATATTTTGTGGATTTTGAAATATTATGGAAGTATTGAATAAAAAAACGATGATGATTTATTGAATATTTAATATTTCATGAATTCATTTAAATTTGCGGTAGGTACTTAGTATGTATTCCTAATAAAAAAAGTAATTTTAAAATAGAAACCCAACAGCAAAAACACATAACTGAAAAGATAATAAAAACAAGCATTATAATCAAACAAACTTACACCATATTTCAGGTCATTGATTTGTCCCACCTGCAATACCAACATTCTATAGATATACTTTTAAAGCTTGCATCATTAGAAATGCAATAAACATTTATTTTTGTAATTCATTGTAAATCAAATAAATATAAATGAAAAAGTGAGTTTGTTTGTTACGCTTTCACGTTAAAACTGCTGAACGGACTTGCATGAAATTTGACGTACGGGTAGACCATGACCTAGGTTAAGACATAGGAAACTTTTTATTCCAGTATTCCCACGAGATCGAGACTTACGCAGGTGAATCCGCGGGGCGCGGCTAGTTTTAAATATCATCTTAAATTTTTTTTATTATTATTTCACCACATATTTTCACGAAACTCTGCGGCGCGGGCTCGAACTGCATCTAACTCAATGTTTTTATCAATTCTCATTCAAAATTACTTTAAAAATATAATTTGTAGATATTTTTTTAATCACATTTCAAAACCCTTCATTTTAATACCCCACTCGATAGGGTAGGGAGTTTTTTTCGCCATTTTTAATTAAATTAATTACACAATTAATATACCCAGTGACGCTCTAACGACATATCATTAATTAAAATTGGTTCAGTTGTTTAGTAATTACGAGGGAACATAGAGACGGACAAACACAACCCTCCTTTATTGGCTTCGCCGCTGTCAGGAAAAAACATACTTCTTTACATAAAAAAACATTGAGTCATTAGTGCAACTCGGTACATCGTTGATTGACCCAAAACATTTGCCCAACATTTTGTTCCAACATCATCTGTCGTCAACAATAGTGTTACCGTACTTACATTGCACGTCAAAATACCAAGCAGTCGTGTTGAGAAGGAAAAATGAAAAGCGTGTCTATGTGTCACAAAAACAACCATGCTATTTTAAACTTTAAAGTGTTGTGATTAGGTAGAAATTGTGATGCGATTTTTAAAGATGGTTTAACTGTAAGGCTTGCCGTGCCTTCATTAGCTTCCATTACCTACATATAAAGGGAAAAATTGAAGGAAATCCATTAGCATTATCTGTGGAAAAAATCTTGTGGGGATCCCGCGGTGATACGTGTGTTGGGAGGCATTCACCTGCTTTTATTTTCGTTTTATATACTTATATTTAATTTGTCAATGGCGAATGGTACCTTTAGGAATTTATTTCGGGTCTCAATTTATACTATTACGTACCAGCCCATGTTACTCGCTGATATTTTTTTAAAAATCGGCTCAGTACTTTTTGAGTTAATCGATTACAAAAACACATACAAAAAATCAAATCTTTGCCCTTTATAATATTAGTTTAGATTGAGAGTCTCAATGTGATATTAGTGGTAATGGTGTTTGGTGGTGTTTTATTTTCAACCTAACTTTTCCCGCGGTTTCGTCCTCATTGAGGTCAGATATTATAGCACGGGAACGCACTAACGGGATAAAAAGTATCCTTTGTCCTGACCAAAGTCAAAGTCAAATAATTTATTTTAATTTACAAAAAAATAGAATTGGTTCTAGTCGCCCCTAACCCAGGTCATGTTCTACCGCAGTGCCACATTTCAGCGAATTCTGTTAAGGAAGGAAAGGACTGTCAGAGTTACTTTTGTATTTATAATTTTAGTACGTATAGTATGGGTAATTATTATAAAACGTAACGTAACTCCATCTCGATTACTTGTCATTTACATGGTTTTTTTTTCATGCCAATATAATCATTTGTCTAGTTTTAGCTATCATTTTATCAGCTAGCGTTTTGCTGCAATAATATAAAGATAGCTAACGAATGTAATTTGTAAAAATGTAATATTAAATCTTTACATACTAATATAAATATGATTTCAAAATATCTCCAATTATCGTCGAGTTTATTCATCGCGGAACATAATATGACCACGATAAAGTATGATCGGGCCACGACCCAAAATCGTCTATCTAGCGCGACCCGTGCCCAGATAATACGGCCAGGGAACTAATATTCTGTCCTAATATTATTCATTGTGCTAGGGAAGTGATTTTACCGTTGATATCTCGAGGATACCTTTATTTGGACGTTTGAGAGAATCTATTTATTTCGACGACTCCAGAACATATCATGAGTTTGTGGTTGTTATTTGATTTAGCATTTATTGTATTTATTGGTTGCCAAGTGATGAGAAACGAACACACAGTAATTTTTGCTTCGTACTGGACAACGAATTGCTATTTTCAATTTGCATACTAAGTTTTTTATCTAGAATTTGAACGGACTTAATATTTTTCAATTGAATATGGCTTTCAAATTCGATTATATAAATCTTAAATTATTTTAGAATATCATACTATGAGCCAGCAAGTGGGATTGTGGTCATCTAGAAGCTAGATAGGTAATAAAAAATTATAACTTAGCATTTTCCAAATATTAATCCAAATAATATAAATCACTTTTATAAGTAGATTTTTTGTCAATATTTTAAAATTAGATGACGTCATACAAGATCAAATTATCCTCTATAACAGAATAGTACCAGGTTGATCGAGTTCTGCTCGGGTGAAAACAGATAAACATATCGTCCAGGTATTTCAATGTTGTATCACATTCCCGAGGCTGTTAAAATAGAGAAAACTAATTTTCCCAGATATGAGACCTAGCTAGATCGATTTTTCGCCCCCGTAAACCCCTGTATTGCAATTTTGTGCAATTTTGTGCCTGTTTTGCGTGAATAGAAATCTATATACAAACAAATAAATATATATACAAATATTGCTCGTATTGGATTCGACACTTCATCCTCATGTCCAAAACTTTATTCCTTTCCAAGCACTACCACTAAAGCTTTCAACATGACCTAGATAAACTACCCGCGACATTATCTATGGGTGACAGGCCGAAGATTACCGCAGGTCTCTGAGGCGTTATCTATCTTGATAAGGCCGGGACTATACACAGGATGGAACTCTTCGAAAATAACAAATAACTGGGGAAATAAATGACTGAAGGGTGGATGTGGATGTCGTTTGTCATTACGATGGAGATTGGATTGAGTTTGTTTCATTTAGTGTTTTGCTTAGGCTGTGATAGTGATGAACCGATGATGATTAATATCAATTATCGACCCAATCGAATAATTGATTGGGTTGATTGTCGTAGTGGTTGAGCAATTCGTTTCCGCGTTAGGTAGGTACTCGTCGCGGGACGCGGAACTCAGCGAATAGTTTTTCCTCTTAAGCGGGTATATGATTGATTCGCGTAGGTACCTACGTAACAAATATATGTGTATGACCTTAACTTTTGTACGTGTTCTTCAATGAGGCATTGTATCTGTTAACACTAGCTAAAACAGGAGAAACTCCTAAATATATGTACGCATATAGATGTCCAAAGATAAAGTTTGTATTGCTGTTTCAGCTTTTAGATTAAGACTAGTACGAATAGTACTGCGCTGTAGCCACACGTCGGGTCAAACCATTGTTTTCACCAACAAAAAGTGGCACCCACTCCTCAAAGTAAATGAGTCCTCACCATCCCAAAAATAAAACTTTTTGCTTCCAGCGGCAAGCGACCTAAATCCTCTTGTCCACACAGATTCCTCACGTCATGTTACTTTAAGCCGAGTCACGCTTAACTTATTTCCCATTTATTTTTCCAAGGGATCATAGCGACACAGGATTAAGGGCGATATCGCACCGGCGTCACACGCGACGTCAGCTGACGTCAGTGCACGTCAAGCGGTGTGTAAGTCAATGTCTGTTTTAAAAGGACAAAGGTCTTTGTGAGGGAGGGAGCTGTCACTGTATTGTGGAACTTTAAAGCCTTCAGTCGCGATAAAATGTGTTTTAGATTTGTCTGTGTACGTTTGGTTCATGATATAAAGACTGAAGAGTCGGTGTGTGTGTCTTTTGTAAAGTTTCTGTGTAACGAATATGTTTTAAATAATATTTATATTTTGGTTCACGATGGGAATAACTATGCATACATACATAAACTCACGCCTTTTGCTTCGTTTACATTCATACATCACGTTAAAACGT
Organism: Omphaloscelis lunosa; assembly: GCA_916610215.1. Lineage (NCBI taxonomy): Eukaryota > Metazoa > Arthropoda > Insecta > Lepidoptera > Noctuidae > Omphaloscelis > Omphaloscelis lunosa. The sequence continues at coordinate 22,249,616 of OU744246.1, forward strand.
GGAATAATTATTATGCTCTGGTGAATAGACTAGCTCGATAAGTCGCCAGGCTACCCACTTTATCGTCCCTCGTGTAAAATATTTCGAAGCACCTTAAAAAGGCTACAATTCAATAGCAGTCAGTTAGTAATATTCCGGAGACGAGAAACATTTTCATTAAATCGTACATGATATGATTAAATCCAGTCTACTTTTCTGTTTCGATCAGTGGCTCCACAAATAAATAATGAATTGGATTGCTCGCTTTAAATCTGACTTCTGCATTTGAATGTCGTATTTCTCATTTTTTTTGTAATGATTGGAAACGTGCCTACCTACTGCAATATGGATTCCTCATTATTCATTAGAATACTCTGATTTCGTATGGAAGGGATACGGATATTTTGTGAATAAGTATTATTGGTATCAACGTAATCTGAAGTATCGCGTATTACTTTTGGTTAAATTGAACGCAGCCTTTATTGGGACAACTATTCTAAATTAAAAACATAATTATTTAAATTAAATTTTATCGACAGTAGTCAATAAAATTTAAATAATTATGTTTTTACTAGATTCTGCCCGCGACTTCGTTCGGGTGGAAATCGTAAGACACCACAATATACTACAATAACAGCCATATTTTTATAAAACTTCCTGTATACTACGTTTGTAGTTTTAAGTAGTTGGTAACGGTGTCGTGACTTCGATTGTTTTCCCCATCTAAAAATGCCTAACGCGCCTAAAGTATTCACTTCAAAAAAAAAAAACAATAGATGGAAATCGACCTTACTTCCCCAAGATTGCAAAGCATTCGTCCACCCGCTTAGTAATTTGCTTTGTTGAAAGTTAGTTAAAATAGCCGTTCCTATATAATTATGTCATGCTTGACTGCTTGGTTCCATAAAGGTATAGCGTGATGATAATCATTTTAAAAGTTAAATCGGTAACTATCTACAATATCCTAACCTTTTGGTGCGTCCTTTTACAATTTGCGAAGAAAAATACGAACATAATGTAATATTGCTCATATCCCATAGAAAATAGCGTGATAGTTTATACCCTTCTTTTTGAGTGGGAAATTATCAAATAAATTCTCCAGCTCTGGGCGGAGCGTGTCAGAGTTTTACTGACTAAAACCCACCCGTGTTCCTTCAGTTGCCATGTTGCCGGGGGCCACGATCTTCCCCTGTCGGACTTCTTCGCAACCACGGCAGGCACCGGCCCTAGCGGACCCCGTCAAATAGTTTGAAACAGACAAACATTTTAAAAACTATATTTTCGACATAAGACTCGATCCCAGACCTTGTAGCAATATCTTTTTTCAAAAACATACATTGTATAGTTTTAACTTCACTAAGATTTTATTATATGTATATATAATTTCTGAATTTGAACATTTCATAAACACATTTACCAATTTCATTTAGGTACATTTCTAGAGACTGAGGTGCTATTATTAATATTGTTACAATCTGACAACGAGGTATTTCATTCTTTACTTATCTAATATCTGATTTTTCTTTTCCCAGTCGACTCTTACGACTTCCAATGATAATCACATCCAGTGCCTACCATTTTCCAAACTATAGTGTAGTTTTATCCTTACAATGTCGTAATCCTCTACACCAATTTACTTTTCCATAGGATACAGCCCAAGAGGGCAGTTCTGTTTATATTTGTACAAAATATGATAATATCTCCGCGCCTCTGGGAGCTTAGCTTACGAAAGATGTCTTTTATCAAACACGTTTTTGTTAAGCTGCCTTTTGTCCAATTTATAAAGATGCTTTTGAATGTGTGAATGTATATACCTACTTATCGGAATGTATTATTCTTATACATTTTTTAAGATGGCTTCTAGTGTTTTCGCTTTCTCGGGGTTGACAATAGTTTTTTTTTTTTATCTTCAGCCAGTCGTCTGGGTGTTGATCCTTTCAAACTAAACATATGTAGTTACTAAGCTAAGCAAGCAAGATATGTAGCTATTGTACACCAAAAACCTACTAGTCTAATTTCACCTATGTTGCTGACGCTTGGCGCTTATTGGAGCCCATATTTTGATGTAATAAATAAGCCGACTGGTGACGGCAGGAATCCTGCGTATAATTTATACTAAGTATCAGTACTTACATTGTTGAAGTGGGTGTTTATTTTCCCTTCCTCCCTTGATTCTTATCTTTTAATTATAATTTGATAAATTGGTGTAATGAGGGTACAATATCCTTCGGTACAGACGTGATTTGTTATGCATGCTACTTTTTTGTGTATTAGCTTGCTGCAGCTGTCCACTACTTCCATGCGATCTAATAATTTTAATTTTAGTGAATACGAATACGCATTATTTAACCTAACAATAATAAAACAAAGCCAAAAACAATAACGTCCTCAACAATACGAAACTCGAACCGACCAGCCATCCACGGAAGCGCCATCAAGTAATGCGCCTGAATAGCGTTTAGCGTTCATTGCATTTAAGCCTGCTCTACCAGTAATAATTTCAGTGGAACTGCACACTAATGCCAGTATTTAGAGACGGGATAGAAACATTCAGTTCAGGATTAAGCCTGTATGTGCGTTGTTTAGAAGGACATTAAACGTATATTTGAAGTTCTGCACTTCGAGAAAATCTGGGATTGTACGCTTTGGCAAATCGAAAATTTTTGCTAATAGATTTTCGTTTTGATACGAAGTGTTTGCGTTTGAAATTGTTTATTGTTTGTACCAGTACGAGCTTTCCAGGGTAAGCTCATAATGGCTGTATAGAGGTATAAGGAACAGGGTGTATAGTTCCCTTATCGTCTATAGGAAAGGGAGGTTCGACGAGACGGGTGTCGTGTCTGGAGGGCAACTGTCCAACGATTGATGTCAAAGTCAAAGTCAAAGTCAAATCATTTATTTCAAATAGGCCCATGTATGGCACTTTTGAACGTCAACATTTACAAAATAATATAATTGATTCTAGTCTCCCCTTCTCCTTAAAATAAAAGAATTTAAAATGAAGCAACGACAGATAATTTAATTATGTGATAGTTACATGGTGCTCACATATTTACAAACATTGTAAAAGTAGACGATTTTCCTAATGTTTTTAAAATTAATAAGTCAGTGTGTGAGGAAGTAATCACAGAATGTAAAATCAATGTCATATAACACAAAATTATAAATTTTACAATTAAATTAGCAACCTGTTTGATTTTGTCTTGATTCTAAATTGTCCTATGGAGCAGGACCAGCATGTTTCCAAGCACTCTTATCTTGTATATAATCCTCTAATTTGTAATATGCTTGTTTACAAAGTGTATTTTAATATGAGTTTTAAATTTTCGGGAAGTTATATAGATGCTGATTGCGCGTTAAACTCTGTTGGTGCGATGCAGGATTTTGTGTGACGTCAGGTCTTTGATGCGTAGGTCGCATGTCGCGATGTAGATGCCATCAAAACTGTATAGCTAATATTTTCACCTTTCACCTTTTCAAGATTAAGTCTGGACTTTAAAAGAGACTGTGACCTCTGAGTTTGTTTCGGTCTTTATTCTACGAGAATAATCGTATACTAAACACTGATTTCATCAGGTTTTAAAATATTTATAATTCTTTCAATTTACAGAAATAAATATAATTTGTCATATACCTAAGCGCGATATAATGAATTCATCACTGCTATCATTCAGCATGGTTGGTAGCAGGACTAAACTAAAACTAACCTATCTAGTCACGTTGCGCTGGACACCGAAGCCAGATTTCAAATCATCATCCTCTCATCATGCTAAATTATATCTTTAAACGAGAAGTTAAAGATATTTTTCCAATCGAAAGCAAAATACCTAAATTGATTACCACTTTCAACTCGAATCAGTATTTTCTTCAATTCTGTTTAATGAACGGCAACCGAAAACAAAAGCGCATTCTATCGAGTGTGACCCAAAGGAAGTTGTTTATTTGAGAGCCAAGTGAATTATATGACCAAACACGCCGCACTGGCACTGAGGCTCTCAGGCTAACACTGACGGTGATTGTACTAGGCAAGAAAGAACAGAAGGTCGACTTGGGACAAGACAAAATATGAAAATTGTTTTCAGATTGTGCCCGCGTAGGCCGTGTTTATATTAATATACCATAAAGGTGCAGTAATCTTGTTAAGCTTCTGTTTTTTTTTAGCTTCCAAATTAAAGCGTCGCTGACACGTACTTATTTTTGAGTAGGCATGACTTTGTACGTATTTTCACAGAAAAATCCTGTTTCTTTTTTGTTAAAACCGAATCAACCAAAAATAAAGCGATTACCCTTTATTTTATTCGTAGTAGCATGTTTCAAGATGGTGTACAATAAAGACTATTCGTTTCATTTATTTATAGTGAGCACGGGTCACTTGACCATCAGCGACTTTCTCTTTGCTGAGCTGAGGGCCTTTTGGCATTATAAGCATTATTTTCGTTTTGTTTTTTTTTATGTTTAAAGGTGTTTTTTTTGTCCTCATGCCAATAAACGCATTTTTATTTCTTTCTTTAGATACCAGGAACTTCTGAGCTCACATGCTTCCTGGACCAGGACGCTAACAAAGATACGTACCAGATACAATCAGTTTGAGTGCTCCCGCGACTGCCTTTGTGTCTTAAGGATATCAAAAGCCGAACACGCCGTGACGCTGGTCTGGGACCGTTTTGAAGGTGGTGGAAGATTGGAAGAGGAGCACGTAAACTATGCAGGCTGGTAAATGCATGTCTTGGAATAACAAGACATGCATTCATCAAATCAAATATGATTTGATTGATGTGCTTTTTGTGTGAACGGACCATGTTGGATCCAGGCAATCTTAAGGGTTTGCGCTTTGCCTGACTTTCAGATAGAATTTTGGACTTCGTGTGTCATGTGCAGTGCCTCATGTAGGTACTCTGAATAAATAGTTTAATGTCTCGTATTTAGTATTCTTTATTATTTCGTAAAAACATTTGTCTTTATTAATCATATTCATGAAAAAGCCATAAGTAATTATTATTGTTATCCCATTACATAATTTTTAAACTAGGTGGGCACCTAACTGAACGCAGGAATATTAATAATATTCTTCAAAGAAATAAATTAATAATATGCAACTTCAATCTCAACTCAATTCATTTGTCGCGACATTAAAACCCAAATTGTTTAATATTGCCACTATGATATTTTACGGTTTCTTATAAAATCTAGATTTGTAGAAGTACAGCATGTCGGTTCCTCCTGAAAGCTGTAAACTTTGCAGTAAAATCCAAAATTTGAGAACCGAGAGATTCAAACCAAAGCGAGCATTTATTGGACGTAGGTACGTAATTCTTTAAATTCTCTGCCTGAATTTTCTGAATTTCGTTTTTCCTCGTATTTCGTTAATGGTGAAATAGTTTCACTCTACAGTCTTCGGTTCATAAAAAGTGCCTCGTAATTTAGAAAATATAACTGGTTTTATTTAGGTATTTCTTCGGTCTTGTTACGTACTGTTTTTGTAGGTTATGATAAATAAAAATATTTTTAAACCAGCACGCAACGAAAAAAATAGAAACACCTGCAATATACATACAAACAATACGTGTTTTCATTCAATCAACAAAAACGTTCAAATAAAGAACGAATTAACCGCACCGATTCGAGATATATCTTCCAAAGCTTTTACTATGGAAGGCGTTGCGATCGTGAGGAGTCTCGGGGGTGGGTCACGTATCGCGCCCAATATCCGGCTTCGGCTAATGGAAGCCGACGGAAACGCCCGCCAAAGTCGAACGACTTGCATCTCGAAGCCGGTTTTAATAAAAGAATCGGGAGACAAGTGCAGCGCTGGGTATTAACTAGGATAAATCTGGGACAGTTGTGGAACAATGGATTTTGAAGTGGTTAGTTTAGTGTTCACCCACTTTTATCATTGTATATCATTATCAAGAGTCAGTGGAGAGCATTTTGCCCAAGAGACATGATGAGGTGCAGAGAGTTGATATTTTGCGAGCAAAGTTATAGTGTTAATTTCTCTATTTAATATCGTAGTAGAGAATTAAACATACACATGAACATAAAGTCAAGCATTGTTTCCCCGAAAGGTTGGGCTGAGGGGTACCTATAGTAAACCCACTTTTCGCCAGTTATGTTTAAGACCCGGGTCCCTATTGACATCAATCGGGATCACAAATTAAGACTCCGGGTTGATACTGAGAAGTTCCAGATAGAAAAACCCAATAACACTGCCCGACCTAGGAATCCAACCCAAAACCTAAATAATATGAAATGGAGGATAAAAATATACACTAGATACATTTTTATACTAAATTAACTAACAGACTCTTAAAATAAAAATATAATATCCTAAGCTAACTAAAACTATTAGCAAACTAAAATAACTTATTGAATAAAATGGAAAGGATTGGTATACAAGAACATTCTTTAAAAATCTTTGCAGACTACCTCAGTGATCGTACCCAAAAGTTGACAATCGGCCAACATGAAATTGATGAGCTTCTTATCACATATGGTGTTCTCCAAGGCAGCATCCTGGGGCTTACTCTCTTTCTCATTTATATAAACGACCTTTGCGAACTACCTCTCGAAAATTGTCAGATATTTAGGTATGCGAATGATACTGCCCTTGTAATGCAAAAAGTAAACGTTAACGGGGCAACGTCCTCGGGGCCTCTGGTTAAAATGGGCGTGCTTCAAGAATCAATTCTTGGCCCTTTCCTATTTCTAGTTTATATTAATGACCATTGATTAGCCTTAAATGATGGCTAATATATCGGGTATAATTCTATTCGCTGATGATACTTCTCTTATTTTTAAAATAGATAGAAAAAATACGGATGTCTTACGTGTCAACGATAGTCTGGCAATTCTTTGAAAATGATTCGCAGCTAATAATCTTTTACTTAATCCGAACAAAGCCAAATGTCTTAAGTTCTCATTACCAAATGTACCTCTAGGTCTAAATTTAAAACCTGATGGCAAGAAACTAGATGCTATTACGGAAACTGTGTTTCTAGGAATTACTCTAGATTCGAAATTGCAATGGGGCACCCACGTTAGCGCTCTTTCAGGTATATTAAGTTCAGCTGCATATGCAGTAAGAAAAATAAGGCGGTTAACTAATGAAGCCACAGCTAAGTTAGTGCACTTTACTTATTTCCACAGTATTATGTCTTATGGCGTTCGGCTGTGGGTGGGGATCGGCAGCTGACGTAGATTCAATTTTCATTTTACAAAAGAGGGCAATTCGCCCGATCTACAAAATTAGTCCTCGTGAGTCCCTTAGAAATAAATTCAATGAAATTGATATACTGAGCCTTCTATTTATATCTTAGAAAGTATTTTGTATGTTCGCAAAAACTTAGGACTTTTCGAAATAAGAAGCGATTTCCATATATAATTACACGTGGTAAACATGAAATTGTGATACCCAAATTTAGGTTGATTAAAACTAGTAAGTCATTTCTTATAAACAGTATCCGCTTTTATAACAAGTTGCCAAAGTCGGTTACATCAAACGTGTCCTACGTTTGATGAGGGTTTTGAACTTTCCATCTCTTAGTTCTGTAACCAACTTTTTTTTTTATTAAAAAAGCATATTATAAGAAAAAAGACTACGTTGAAGACAAGGAAGTTTGGCAATAATTCCTTCTGCACATGTGGCTTCCCTGGTACCGCATTAACTGCATAACAATGTAAATGTCTATTAACTGCTCTCAAATTATGATGATTATTTTATTTTACTTTTTTTACACACTTCCTTGACATAATCTTTTCATAATTTGACGTTATATACCTACAATTTTCTATATTTTTTATAAAAGTAGATTTGTTACAGCTGTAGTGGCAATCATGACATTTGGTTTAAATAGGTTCTTATTTTTATTATTTTGTTAATCTTTTATATATATTCTTTTCTTTTTGATTTTGTGAATGTGAGAACATTGTAGGCTGTAGACTTGTGGACCATTTTCAATTTTACTAAGTACCTGGTACTTGTTGATAGGCCTACACTGTCTTCTCATACCAATTAACACTGTAATTTGAAAACATTGTAGAAACCATTTATTTTTAAAAGAGTAATCGTGGAGTTTCTTGCCAACTCTTCTCCATAGGAAGCGACCAATTGGAACCGTGTACCTAGCTTCTGACGTTTTATAAGTGCCCTTGTAGGTTTATGTGAAATAAAATATTTTGAATTGAATTGAATGGCTATGACTGGCCCCAGACATACCAAAATTCTTAGGTTGCGCTTTCATGCCTGGTGAAACTTTTGGGCGATAATGTGCTCACTTTAAATTTAATAAAACGGTATACGTTCCCTTTGCCATTAGGTCAAATCTGTGCCCGACAAATTTTATTACTTTTAAAGCAAACGCTCGTGTCTTTTCAACGCAGTGTAGCCAGCTCTTCCTCGCTAAATTCTTCCGTAGAATATCCAGGAGTACTCATCGGTCAATATCTATACTGGCACCCAAAAATAGACAAAGTCACATCTCAAATACGTAAGCTAATGTATGTTTTTAAGAAGCTACGAAACTGCTTATCATGATACGCTAAATTTAGTATATTTTGCCCTTTGCCAGTCCGTCTTGGCGTACCGCTTGCCCGTGTGGGGTGGTGCTACTCAAAATGTCTTTATCCGCCTCGACAGAGCCCAGAGAGTTGTCCTGAAGGATATCCCTTTGTGCAACTCTATGCTGATTGCAGGGTATTCACGGTTAAGCAACTTTATGTGCTCCTGTCGCCGCTACGCAAACACTCTGTGCGTCTCCCTAAGGAACTGACTGGTAGACTTAAGCATAATGTTTTTCCTATGGAACACCAGGACTGCCTTTGCCAATTAAATGTTTCAAGCACAAAAATGTATAACTTCTTAAATAAAAAAATTGATTTTACAATGTATGAACTGACCTTAGGGTTATCTCCAAACATTGATATATGGTACTGAGGATCTTCTGCTGAGTTATCCACAGTGATATTTAATTACATATCTATGCATACACTTCTAAACCCTACTCATACACTCACTACTCCCTACCCTACACTTACATACTACACACACGTTTGATCATATGCATAAACATTTTTATTTTTTTTATTTATAAAGAAATTATAATTCTGTTTTCCACCATTTGTAAAATCTTTCCAAATTACTCAAATTTCATATGGCTTTGTTACTACGGAGAATCACTAACTCCTAAGTTACAGGAACCTGCACCTAGTTTAGGAGTCAGAGTATATAAATAATGACCTTTGTATTAAGTTTTTTTTATGTTATAGTCATAAGGATATTGTAAAGGGCTTTTGGTGAAACAAAGAATTCATTTATTAAAATATGAAACTAAATAATGTCCCTTCCGTCTGTAGGTGGTATATTTTGAAATAGTTTGTACGTAAAAGTGTTACAAGAATACTAGGCTGTAGAATTGTACCGAATTCTAAGGGCTAGAAATCCTCTAACGCTTTTCAAATAGTCTGTACCATTTATCCGCTATAGTGAAAGTAGCCAGTAGGTACGTGGTACAGAGCGGCACAATAACATCGGTCGAGTACACGAATGCAAACACAGCTTACTCTCAAATACATGTGGACGTGGGTAATCCCGTGCTTCAAGGTCAGATCCTTTAATTTCAACGAGAGATTTGTACGAATGACATGGGTTGGTAATACGGGCATTGTGTAGTAGTAGTCTAGATGCCGTTTTGAAAGTGAATGCATCAATCTGCCTAGCCTTTTTCCAGCTAAATACCAGTATTTTATATGGAGCGACTGCCTATCTGACCTCCACAACCCAGTAACTGGGTAACACCATTTTGGTGGACCTAGTCAGCCAGAAAGTCTGTCAACCAATCTTAATTGGTTGTCAGACTTTTGGGCTTGTGACTACGTTACAACTGTCAAAGATCCGAATGACGGCCGGGACCAACGGCTTAACGTGCATTCCAAGGCACTGAGTGGTCTTGATATGTAATGTATGATCACCCATCCGCGAACCGACCGCGGCAAGCGAAGCTTAACCTTTGATCGACCCGAGCGGCTGTTATTATTTAGCACCTAGGCTATAATTCCTATAATTGTAATAATTCATATTGGGTACATTTCATACAGCATAACTAAGCATTGTCTAATTGATCGCCATGATAAATATAAGATAATATATAAATACGAACTAAAACTCTATATTTTAACTACCTCCCATCGTAAAAACTCATACAAATAAACAAACTGAAAAAGTGAAATTGGCTCACAGGAAGAAAGAAATACTTTTTATTTGATTTACAACCGAAGTTGCAGATAAAAAATAATGTTACAAGGCCGCCGTTACGTCACAGCACGATCGTGTAACTTCGGCTAGTTACGACCCCCGATACGTCATGTTCGGCTATCATCGGAATTACGAACATTATCGAAGTTGGAACGCGGAATTTATTTTTGAAATATAATATTGGAATGGGACCGTTACGATTTAATGACGGGTACTTTTTGTTTGTGTATTTAGGGTCTTATTCCTGGAATGTTGGCAAATGGCATAGGTTTAAGCCCTTGATTGATCGAGTCTGAGTTCAAATCTTAGTTGGTTAACTATTGTTTGTTAATCCACTCCTGGCTCAAACGTTAAATAGGTTTGTGGAGGGTTTAGTTGGAAGGCTTACTTAACAGGAATAGTAATGAGCACTATGGTATAGGATCTGTGTGTTTAGGAGCTCATTTCCCGTATTCGCAGTGTCTTGGTTTTTTTTTAACTCAACTGCTCACGTGTAAGGTTAAACGTCTAGGTAGGTAACAGGAATCGAAGCAATTACGTTAGTAGAACAAAATCAAGCTCGGTTCTATATTCGATCGGTTTGAAACAATTTTCTGGCTCACAAATCGTTAGAATTATTTCCATGTAAGATTTAGTTACGGTTTTTGCCCTATCATCCAAATTATACTTAAGCAGATTGAGCATTTGAAATATTAAAACGTACTCTATTTAAGTGGAATTTTGACATTGACATTAAAATTACGAGAACAAGAATTTCTCCAATAAATATAACTGTAAGACTTCATCTGTCCTGTAACATCTCAATATCGTAAAAGGTTGTCGTGAATTGGTTGAAAGCCTTCACTTTAGTTGCGTCACCCGCGGCCGCCTTTACAATGAAATTGTGAAGCTATGTCGCTCTTTATTTACTGAGGCACGGAATATTTTTCAACGCATTGCAAATGTTCGGGCTGACTTTTAGAATTTCACGGTTAGTCGAAACTCAGTATGCTAGGCCAGCTGTCATAGTGCCACTATCATACGACCTATTGGTAATGATCGTCGAAACTTAAAACAAACTTTTGAGGGTTTGTCGATTTGTTTGTGTTGTTGGGCTTGAAGAGCTGTCAGCAGAATTGACGGGGTCCGCTAGGGCCGATGCCTGCCGGCAATAGGGCAACACGCCCTCCCGCTCCGCCCAGAGCGGGAGAAGTTAAAATGCTTTAGGTAAGTGTTGGGTAGTTAGAATAACCTTTGGGTCACCATACTTTTTTGCATATTTTTAAAATATAGAGTTTGTTCAAACTTCATCTAAGTTTGATTATGTATCATACCTACGTATTTATATAATAAGTATGTTAGGTTCGTGTAATGTGGCTAGTGATGTCTTATTGGAGGTTGTCATATAAACATACGGTGAGTAACTCAAATAGATTTTAGATAGTAAAATCCAATGAAAAATTACATGCGATTCACAAAACCAGATAAAATCAAATGAACTGTCGGTTTCCATACAAATTACTGTTGTGTAATTGACACAGCTCACAGCCCGGCTATTTGGTTATTGACACGACAACTACGCAAATTGCTCCAGTAATTTAGATACGAGTAAATGTTACATACCATGTAGACCGTAGTTTTACTAAATAATAGGTGATAACGTTGGTTTATGATGGTTTGGTGGGAATAAAGCAATAAGCTATGTCCAGTGATAAGTTTGTGCTAAACCACGCAGGCGCTTTAGTGGAAATCTAGAATTTATTCTAGATTTCCACTGACTTTGTATATCAGGAACAGCGAGTTCTTGATCTGAGTATTTTTTCGTTTTAATTTTGTATCCTTTATTCAAATAAATCTCAACAGAAAAAGTTCAGACCCGTCCAAAAAAGATTTTGTTGACCAGCATTTTAAGTGCGCACCCAACAAAAAGAGGCAGCTATTTATTCATTTTGAACTTCTCGGCACTCCGGATGAAAGCATCGATCTAAAGATAAAAGAGAAAGAAAAACCTTTTGTCAATCATTACACCTTTTATTAGCCCTTCTCCTCTTTTGTTTATTGACTTGTCGTTGCGAACGAACTTCCTAATTGCGCCCCTAGAGTGTTTGGGACCGACGGCACAGAGTAAAGAGGTACAGAAGGTCGACTCCATACAACGAGTGAATACGAATGCAGTAATAGGTAGACAAACTTTTGCATAATCAATCAGCCTATGATGTTCGCACTACTGGGACACAGCCCTTCTGTCTGTGAAAGGGAGTGGGCCGTAATCCACCACGCGGGCCCAGTACGGGTTGGTCACACTTTTCGTATGTACAGCGAACGCAAGCACACCCGCGCCTGCCATGCGTTTGAGATAGTTTAAGTATTTGAACCCAAAAATGTAAATTGACAGTAGGTACTGAAAATATGAATATTTTCTCCTGTAGGTATACTTAGCTTTGTGCGACTGTACAGTCACGAGCGTAAATACCTTACACTTACGCCAAATTCTAAAGCGATTTTCTCGTAAAATAACGATTGTAACTATCAGAAAAGACCTATTTCATAATAACATGGGTTTTAAAATACTAAATAGCATGTTAACAGTGTAAATTTTGTATTAATTCTTTAGGAGAAAATCGCTTTTGAATCTTGCATAAAGTTCGTTTTTTAATTTGACATTTCAAATGATTATTGTTTGTTTTTTCAATTTGGAGTTAGACATTTGCACCTGTCAAATTAGTCTACGGAATCAAAAAAACGAATTTGAAGTGTAACCTATGCTCGTGACTGTACGTTCGTGTCTGTGCTCGTGCACCGATCAGAAGGTCAACTCCAAACTATAGCGAAAATAGGCGAAATGTATAAAAATACCTACCTCTTTTGTGCTGTCAATTTAAGAGTACCCGTCCCGTATCCAATTAAAATGAACTTTGTGTAGGTAGTCATTGTAAAAAAAATCGAATAATAGGTCCCATAACGAATGAGTTTAGAATATGTACTACATAATATTGGTTTTATTGTAATTGGTGAGTTTTGATTAATATAATAGCTGTTTGTTGTGTGTTAATTTATATGTCTTTTGTTTTCGGGTTGGGTAATGGTAAAATTATGAACATCAACCCACCTAGTGGTAATTTTTTAGGCATTTTTCCTGTCTTGATTTTAAGAATGTTTGGTAATTTAGACTAAAGGTCTTTTGGAGAACTTAAGTAACTATGCAGTATTCAAACTTTTGGTATTTCTGAAACTTTTTATGAAGTCAAAGTCAAATCATTTATTTCAAATAGGCCCATGTATGGCACTTTCGCCCCTTCCAAAAGGTAGTTTTCGTATAGAGAAGAATGGGCAAGAAACTCCATCGTTACTCTTTTAAAATACTTTACAATAGTTTGTATAAGAACGTACATTAGTTAAATAATTATATGTGATGACGATGCACCTAGAATAAAATTACTATACCACAATAGGTAAAAAGAATTAAAAATGAAGCTACGACAGATAATTTAATTATGTGATAGATACATGGTGCTCACATATTTACGCACATTGTAAAAGTGGACGATTTTCCAATTTTTAAAAAATCAGTATCTCAGTATGTGAGGAAGTAATCACATAATGTAAAATCAATGTCATATAACACAATATTATAAATTTTACAATTCAATTAGTTTTATTTTGTCTTGATTCTAAATTGTCCTATGAAGCAGGATCAGCATGTTTCCAAGCAGTCTTATCTTGGATATAATCCTCTCATTTGTAATATGCTTGTTTACAAAGTGTACTTTTAATACGAGTTTTAAATTTTCTTTAATTGAATTGCAATATGTCGCAAGGTATTTTGTTGTAACATTTAACACAGTACCCCATTAAAGATGTATGTACTTTAGATAATCTGAAAAATGGTTGATCTAGTTTATCTTTATTTCTAGTATTAAAATTATGTCTATCACTTATTTTATTAAAAAGATGTGGATTTTTCCTTAAATACATAATATTTTCATAAATTAATTGGCAAGGTACCGTCATAATATTAATCCTTTTAAATAGTTTCCTGAGAGATTTGCGGCGACGTAGATTATAAATGGCTCTGACAGCTCTCTTTTGCAAAATAAAGATGGATTCAATGTCAGCAGCCCGACCCCACAGTAAAATGCCATACGACATAATGCTGTGGAAGTAGCTAAAAGAGACCAAACGCGCGGTTTCTACATCTGTTAACTGTCTTATCTTTCTAACAGCATAAGCGGCCGAGCTTAGCCGCCCCGCAAGAGATGTTATATAAGGTCCCCATTTTAATTTCTCGTCTAGCGTGATTCCTAGGAAAACCGTTTCATTAATTAATATCTTTAAGTAGTTGAGTACCTAAATATTATAAAAACTAAAATAAAAATTTCGAATAAAATGATATCGGTACCTACTTAGTTAAAATTACAGTCGTCCATCAAAGTTTGTTTTTCGTCAAAAAATATTTCTTACACTTAAAAATTTAGATAAATTTAAATATCTGAAGATATAAGAAATAAAAAAATAACGTATAATAAAGAGAACGAGAAAATATTGCTTATTCTCCTTTTATTTTAATGTAATTCGAACTGAACATATACATAAACGTAATTAGTATAACTTCGTAAAAAGTCTGCTCGAAGAAAGATGGGTGTGCTAAAGTAGTTAATATTTATTATTAAAAACTTATTTTATTTAATCACTTTATCGGCGTGATTAATATGTATACTCATGCCAAATTACAGCTTTCTAGTACTAACAGTCTCTGAGCTAAGCCACGGACAGACAGATGGATGGAAACTATAAGGGTTCTTTGTTGACTACGGAACCCTAAAAAGGATAGGCAGCAGCGTCCTACTTTATCAAAGCAACGGACTGCCATAAAAATGGTAGCTATGATGATTGTGTGCTTCATCATTGTCAGTAATTTTTCAAAGTAATATTCATCAAAATGATGAAAATTACTTTTAATTATAATCGTAAACACCTCCATGTCAACAAAAAGTGTTAATCTTACTAAAACCACTTCCATTTTTCTCACTCCAAGAAAATTCTACATGTACATTTTACAACCTCAAAATATTTATGCCGAAAACCTACATGGTAAGTTACTTAAAACATTTTATCCTGATATCATCTAAAGGCGAGCGGGACTCCCGACACGGCTTATGCATTTACCCCGCAGTTTACGGTCGCTGTTGAGTTTGTTATGTGGGGTCTAATGAGGCAGGCGCAATGGGAGCTCATTTAGCTCGCTGACACTATGTCAGACGCAGTTATGTTGAAAAATTGTTGGCTTTAAAAGTTTGAGCTGTAAAGGAGGCTAACTAGTTTAGACTAGATTTTGCTTTGTAATCTGCCAAGTTTGGCTGATGTTAGCAGCGTGGAGAATATACGAAGATTTTTGCTCAACCATTTGGAATATAAAAAAATAGGATTTATATGCATAGGTAACTTGCTTTTTTTGATTTGATTAACAGAAATATTGAACTGTGGGTATTCGGAACCAATACGAAGGAAATGAGTGTCTGTTCTATTGTTTAAAGCAGTGTTTCTCAACGTGTGGGTCATGACCCCCTGGGGGTCGCAAAGCCGTCGTGAGGCCTCAGTAAAAGCAAAAAAAAACTTTGTTGCTTTAGATAATTCCAGAAGATTTTCTTTTAGGTTGCCTCCCAAACTTGCCTCATCTATAACTGCATTTAAAAACTTAATTACCCTACTGGAAATCTCCTCGTAGCCATGACCCTTATAAATCCATCAATTATACCGTACGACATAAAATTGACTTAAAATATACTTAGGATTTAATTAGGAGGCGAATGGGATACGCAGTCCCCACAAATCCATCATATCGCTTTTCCGTGGTTTAGCGATGTAATATGTCAGGCTAATTATGTATTTAGCCGATACGTAATTATAAAAAATAACAAATAATTTTGTACGTATTCGATATTTGTATTATTATGAAATACAGATTATAAACAGTGGAGGGATTGAGATTATAAAAGAAAATTCACGACCCCCTGCGAATTTTCTTTTTCATACTAAGGGGGTAGCTTCATGAAAAAGGTTGAAAAACAATGCTTGAAAGCAATCTTGGCAAACAGCCGGGCGCTACGATGAAGAATGGCCTTTATAAAACAATACTTTAAACCAAGCTTTAACGCCCGATTCACATAAAAAATGTAAGCGTTTTGTGTATGTATTGATATCAATGGAAATAATTTTAATCAAACTAAAATACGTGCAGATCTCAAAGAATTTTAAAACTACTAACGAGTAAGATTTTCTACGGCCTGAATTAGTAAAGTTAAACAATCTGCCTCAATCTGCCTAGCTTTTTCCCAACTATGTTGGAGTCGGCTTCCAGTCCAACCGGATGCAGCTGAATACTAGTATTTTACATGGAGCGACTGCCTATCTGACCTCCACAACCCAGTTACTGGGTAACACGATAACCCTTGGTCAGACTTTTAGGCTTTTGACTACCCGTAACGAATGCCAAAGATCTACGAATAAAGTTAACCGAGTTAGTTACCTAGAACTTAGAGATAAGTTAGAGTAACCTAAGTGCTTGAAACTGTGTAACCTAATACGTCTCGGCATCCTTTGTCCAGTGTTCAATCGAGACAGAAAGGCCTAGGAAATTCTAATCTGTAAGGAATTTTCTTTATAGTGCTCAGTATTGGCTTCTATAGCCACTTACCGCCGGATAAAGGCATTCCTGTAAGGGAACGCTACTCAATAACTAACGTGATAAATATTCTGTGTACAGTATGGTCTTGTGATGGATAGTGATAATTAACAAAGGGATTTTCGATACTCTGGCTTGTTTTATTAATATATTGCGAAATGATACACAAAGTGCTGTCGACAAGTGAACGTCATATGAATTTTATTTATCGCGAATTAAAATTGTTGTGGGTTGTTGATGTTTTATACAGCATCTCCAAATGGAGACTTCATGAAAATAAAATAAAAACAATTTTGTAAAAACGCTTTCAATATTTTACATTTAAATTAATCCACATGAGCATAACTGTACTGACAATAATGGTTCTTTATATTGATTGCGACATCCGAACAGAATCGGATCACGATAAATACTGAGGGTGACCGTGGCTCCGGATCACCCCGAATAAACTCCCAAAGCCGAGATTACTATAGATTTAAACGTAACTACCCTTTCCGGTTTATTTACGGCACGATAAATGCCGATTGCGGCGTGTGCGTGTGTCACGCGGCCGATTGTAAATCAAACGGGTGTTAGTGATGTGATACATGGCGCGGTCCGCTCCGCTCCGGCACGGTGCGGACCGGGCCAGTGCCGGCGCTGCGCCGGACACGGCGGCGGTTTCCGGAGCAACGTCAGAGTGCAGCTACGTCACCGAATGGCAGGTATTACTTTGGGGTAGTGAATGATAGGGTTTGAAGAGGTTGAGAAACAAAGGAATTACATTATTTTTGAAACAAAGTTCTTTAACGCGGCTTGTGGTAGTTGTTGACTGGTAAAAATCGTCACGTAACGAAAAGGCAATATGCCAGAAAAAGTCAAAGTCAAATCATTTATTTCAAATAAGCCCATGTATGGCACTTTTGAACGTCAAAATTTATAAAATAATATAATTGATTTTAGTCGCCCTTTCCAAAAGGTAATTTTCGTATGGAGAAGAATGGGCAAGAAACTCCACCGTTACTCTTTTAAAATGTTTCACAAAGTTTGTATAGGTACGTACATTAGTTAAATAATTATATGTGAAGACGATGCACCTAGAATGAAATTACTATACCACAATAGGTAAAAAGAATTAAAAATGAAGCAACGACAGATAATTTAATTATGTGATAGATACATGGTGCTCACATATTTACGCACATTGTAAAAGTAGACGATTTTCCAAAATTTTTTAAATCAGTTACTCAGTATGTGAGGAAGTAATCACATAATGAAAAATCAATGTCATATAACACAATATTATAAATTTTACAATTCAATTAGTTTGATTTTGTCTTGATTCTAAATTGTCCTATGGAGCAGGACCAGCATGTTTCCAAGCACTCTTATCTTGGATATAATCCTCTAATTTGTAATTTGTTCGTTTACAATGTGTACTTTTAATATGAGTTTTAATTTTTCTTTCATTGAATAGCAATATGTCACGAGGTATTTTGTTGTAACATTTAACACAGTACCCCATAAAAGATGTATGTACTTTAGATAATCTGAAAAATGGTTGATCTAGTTAATCTTTATTTCTAGTATTAAAATGATGTCTATCACTTATTTTATTAAAAAGATGTGGATTTTTCCTTACATTTATAAAGAATATTTAAGTCAGTTTCAAGTGTCAAAAGGTTTTTTTTAAGCCGCAGGTTTTTGTGAATGGGCACGTCTGGAAAATATTTAGGTACCTCTTTTTGCATCTTTGTATTGTATCGTTCAAGATTTTTACATTTAAGTATAAATATTTTTCTCTTGATTGGCAACGCACCAGCAAACCCCATTAGGTTGTGTTGATGGTGACTACCTATCTTTACTAACCACTTTTCTTTGGGCAGCCGGTTTGTTAGCTAACCTTTTTACATAAAAATACCTCCTCCACAGTGTGTACGGCAACACATACTGCTGCCGCCCTCATAATCTTGTAGTGCATGGCATTACAACATTCCCTATCTACTTTATAATTATTATGTGTTATTTTTTTGGCAAATCTAATCCCCTCTTTTCATAATAAAATCACCCACCTACATATTATGTCCAATGCTGAAAATGTAACCATATTTTGAAAAACTCACAACCTACAACAGTAACTGTAGTGTGAAGTGGCTGTTCTTTAGCTGAAATATTCTGATACACACAGTACGCCACCAAATTCAATCGTTTCATAGTCCCAAAATAGTGGAGTCACAGAATAGATAGGTACAGGCAGGTTCCGTACAAAGATCTAAAACGCATATATAGACACGCTTCACGTACAGTGAGTGCAAGCGCACTTGCGACTGGCAATTGTTTGAGATTGCCGCTCGTCATATGTGCTTGTTTAAGTGTGCGTGCGCTTGCTTACGCATGAAACTGACCTTCTGTACCTATCTATTCTGTGATGGAGTCGTGCCGATAGATGCGAGTCGAGTCTAACCCCCTAATACTGGAGCGATTAACTGAGCCGATTAGTGATACACATTGTTTAGATCACTTGTTTAGCCCCAGTCATTTGTTAGTTAGCCTCTAGCGTTTGTTCATCAATTAGGCTTGTAATTGGATTCATTGCAGCGAAAGGTTTTAGTGTTAAATATTGTACTTATTATCGAAAGTATTCCCTAAAATGTAACGTATATTGATGACTTTGCAGTGAGCCTGTCACCATTAGAAGACTATGTGTTCAAAATAAGAAACGGTGGAAGGGTTGAGTGAATAATGATAGGGCTAGAAAGGGGGTGACTACTGAGATGGCGGCTAATAGAAACGTCGAAGAAAAAGACTTGCTGCGCGATCCCATAATATAAATTGGGATAGGGGCAGAACGGTGTTGAGATTCGTTGATAGATTTTATCTTACATAATATAAGTTACTTTTAAACCACAATACCAAGTATCTTAATAACGCTTCTGAAGATAGACAGTGTCGATCAGAGTGGTCTAAGCAATGTGCACCCTACATTGTTTAGACCTTTACTTCTTTAGTCCCAGTCAATTGTTAGTTAGCTTTCAGTAGGTATTTGTTTATTAATTACAACGAAATTGGGTTAATTGATGATGATGGACAAGCTTTTGTTTAGAATATAATAAAGTTATAAGTCCTTTGTCATGATTAGTGTCATTTTAAATTGATATTCTCATAAGATTTTGAAATAAGAGGCGCCTGCTCGTGACCATTTTTATTAAGAGTTACAAAGGTATATTTCAGCAATAGCCTAATATATCATGTGGAGTCCCCATGTGTGTTAATACACATTTTTATTTTTATCAGTGCAATATTTCATTTCCATTCGAATGACCACCAGCACCCAGAAAAATGCAATTTTCCGGGTGTATAAAAGTCGGTCTTTTTTGTTTACGATTAACTCATATTTCCATCTATTTAGGCCTATTTGTTAACTTAAAACAGTAACACAGATACATTGCATAAAACAAGAGTCAATAAATGTTAATTCTTAAGGATAACCACCTCCTAAAAGAAAAAAACCGGCCAAGTGCGTGTCGGACTACGCACAATGAAGAGTTCCGTAGTTCGAGTTTGTTTCCGTAGGATGAATTTATGCCAAATACAAACTTAACATTGTAGTTGAAATACGTGTTCTCCCATACATTTCAAATGCAAGTGTAAAGCTTCTACGTACAATATTGAGAGAGATTTACCATGTTATTTTAAGACCATAGACTTCTTATAAATTTTCCTGTAATCTAAGAGTAAAGAGCCATACTATGTAATTTTTTCAAAATTTTAGGTCCAGTAGTTTCGGAAATAATGGGGAATGGTCAATTTTCATCAAATTTCTTAAATATCTTTAAAAGCATTTATTTTAAAATCATTTAAAAAATAATTTTAAGATCTTCGCAACAAGCCTTTTCATTTGATATGTCACACTGTACTGTTAGCAAAAGTTTATTTTTAATTTTCTTGTTTGTCCCCCAAAAGTGGCCCCTATATTCAAAATTCATTTTTTTACGTTACACGTTCGTGTTACGGTCACAGAAATACATATTTATACCAAATTTCAACTTAATCTGTCCATTAGATTCGGAGCAAATTGGCCGTGACAGACAGACAGACAATCAGACACACGAGTGATCCTATAAGGATTCAGTTTTTTCCTTTTGAGGTACAGAACCCTAAAAACCACCTTTCTTTTTACCTGGTATACCAGGATAAATTAAACTACAGCGGGTCTTTAGCAGCGCCCTAAATCATTAGACTAACGAACTTATAACAAGCGATATTATTTCCAACCACCACTTGTTTATGCTGCCTCAATTCTCCTAGTCATTAGTTAACACAGCCTCCGGTTTTGATTGCAATGCCCATTATGTGGAACTTCATTAACTCGATTATCTATTAGGAAACTTTCTGGGCTCCTCGAAAATTACTTGGGCAATTTGTATAGAGAAATTAGTTGGTATTGATGTTTTGATACTGTTGGCACTTTTAGCCTCGGTCCGGGTTAACAAAGCGACCGACCTACATAATTATAATAGATGGGGTGGGTGCCAGTAGAATAGGAATATTTTAAACAATTTAAGAAGCACGTTTCATTTGATTTCACTCTTGTTGACCTGAATTGGTGCCACTGCAGGCTGCTGTGCTTGGTCTGTTGTCATCTTGTTTGCAAAAAATTATCAATAAGGATTTCCAACTCATTAGCCGGACGTGAAAAATACGAACGCCATAATAAAAGAAAAAAAAAAGTGAAGAAAAAAGGAAATTCTAAAATTCAATAAGAACATGCCTAATGTCTACATTTTCTTCATAAGATCATAAGACTAAAGCATGTTTACTCTTAAGAGGAAATTATGAGAGGCGTGCAAATACGTGGTTTGATGGATCTACTCAGCCCACGCACCTAATGGCAGAGGATCGGAAATGATCGAGCTGTAACAGGCTCAAGAATTTACAAACTGCCAACCGAGCGAAAATCCTTTAAATTAAAGATGGGGCGTAAACTCTCGGTAAAAAATTGGATTTAAAAGGATCGCATGACCTGGCAGATTTTACGAGAAGAACTGATCTTTCTTAGAAAATAATATGCAATCAGAGCAATGAAGATTCGACGCGATGAGCATAGGAACTGTCTTTTGATTATAACTTAGAACGATGTAATGCAGTCTATAAAAGGGTATCTTTAGTTGAATCTTTGTTTTCATATTGTTAATCGTCATCCTGAGGATGCCTCTTTGAGAGGTGAAACACGGGCCGATTTCTTTCAGGGTCTTCTTAAGACTCTTTAGAAATAGCTAAGCGGAACAGGTTACTAAATATATCCACATCATCATTTTTTTACCGTTGCATATTGCTAGCATCCTCTTCACGGATTTACCAAGTCTTCTTTTCGACAAAAAATGGCCTTACCCAAGAGTACCAACCATCTCTTGGGTAAGGCTATTTTTTGTCAGAAACCACAAGAAACAACACGATTACCAATAAACACATGATGAAGACCTGCTAACACTCCTTTATTCACCTCTTACGATACCTACGGGAAATCACAGCTCAGTCTATTATTCATAGCCGATACAACAGCCAGCGCAATTCTCATACGAAGTTAATATATTCTGGTTACACTCACATTTATCAAAATTAGCTCTAATTCCCTGACCACGGAGTTCGCAGACAAAGACAGTGCTCTAAATGTAATACAAAACTGCAGCACACAAGAAATATACCCACTTACTTCTGACAGAAGTACATAATAACATGTTATAGTTAAACACAGGAGTTCCACTCATTGACCCACACTAACTTAAACTCATAGCATTTATTTCAAATAAACCAATTACAGGCACTTTTGAATTGTCAAGGGGTCGGTCAGTCAGAAAGATGAAGCTAGTTGCCCATTCCAAAGCGTAGTAGGTATCTATGGAGAAGAACGGGCAAGAAACTCCACGGACACTCACAAAATATTGGTTACACTAGCATTTCATATCCCGGTTGCATTTAAAGAACCCAAAGTAAAACCTTAGCTGACAAACACACAACAATCTATAGAGTGTCTTTAAGCAATTAGGAGAGCGATAGAGGATAGAATCAGACACCATGTTGTTACAAAACGGTCTAAATTTGGCCCAACATTAAACTTATCAGTCAGTTTTTTATTCGAATCTTATTTGATTGATGTAAAGTTCTAAAATACAAATTGACAACTCTAGACCCGGGTTTTTAAACAGTTTTTGTATTTAGAACTTTTACTTTATTGGAATAAAGTTTGAAATTCAAAAATGATTAGATGGTTTATTAAATCTGGGTCTTAAGTAAATCTTGTTATGTAATAGGGCCGAATATGTTCAGGGGATGTCAATAAATCATAATGGAATCGATTGCCCCTAGAATAATCTAATTGAAACTACTTTATGCGTAAGTCAACTAAAGTGCGCACGCGATCGCGGTAGTAGTGGTACGCGCTTTTGATAAAGTTTACCTTCTGAACGACATCTTTGGAGTATCACCAGTTAATTAAAGTGCTCATTATATCAACTTAATTATCAAGTGGTATTTTTTGGTGTCGTGCCAAGTACTGGCGCATTTCCACCAGCGCTTGTTATTGAGTGTAGTGTGATAGTTCCGGCTCGTTGGGACGCGTACTTGCTTTACTGGAGCATGTCTTGTTTTGTTTAATGCTGATAGTGTCGGGTTTCGGCGTGTTAACATTTGTAGGCGTTGATGAAGCTGCTTAAGGCATCTGTCCCACCGCCAACGAGGAAGCGGCTAGCTATCAACGATTTATTCGCTCAAGAAACGTACAAAAGATTGAAGGTTCCGTGTAATTAAAAGAGATATAATATATATTAATAGTTGGTCGCTGTGACTGTTCACACGGCCGCGCCGGCAAGTACTCGTTTGTCGCAGCAACAAGAGCTATCAAAGAGAGTACTCACTCGGCGACCTCGCTTGGCGGGCAGAACACTGGTTGAGAGAGTCACTATTGGCTATTGGCATACGTATACCAGCGAGTGATCGCTTGTCGCCGTCACGCATTCCCTGCTTGTTGCTAGCTTTGCTAGCTCTACTTGCTTTTCGTTAATCGCCCGCGGTGGAACAGCTCATGACATCTGTGATTGATTATGAATGACTGATTGTTGCAAATGTTATGTTGTTTCGAATATGTGTAATATTTTGTCTGATATATCCTTTACTCTTATCTTATTACTTAATTCTAATAATAGCGATATTATAACGAGCATCATCAAAGAAGATGAATTTATTTTTATCATTATTAACTTTCCAAGAACCCGAAAAATCTAAGAAGTAAGAAACACCTCACTGGAATTTTTGCTTTCAACCAATCTTGACTAACGAATTAGCCCTTAAAATTAATACTAAACTCACAATTTCTAATTCAAAGGTCAAGCTTCTAAGCTGTCTTATTTGAGCGATTTTGATATTTAATATCTTTGAAACAAATCCTCTTTATAATTTTAGACAACCTTTCTCAGACATAAAATTTTCAAACTTTTGAAGTACCTTCCTACACCAAAATTACAAGAGAAACTATATCTTTAAATGGCCTTAGTTGTGCGTAAATGTGCCCATTTCGTCACGAGTTAGGCGCTATTTATGCCCCTCATACATCTCAGCTGAAATCCCGCACGGTTTACCCTGAAATGTTGTTTTCTTTGCTATTAAGAAATAAATAAGATGGCATTATGTCGACGATCGCTGCCTAGCTATGGGCATTTTTCCTTTGGCACGCTTTCCCAGCCTATTATTATGTCGCTACCCTTTCTGTGGGTCACATATACATTACTTCTTATACTGCGGCACTTAAAAGCTATTGTTCGGGAAACAAGCAATGTATTTCGATAGTTACAATGCGGTTTTTGTTTAACATATTGGTTGGGAATAGGGGTCGGATTCGTGGTCAAGATAAGGCCCAATGAGTTGTGACAAAATTGGCTGTCGTGTTATTGTGGTCGTTGCCAGATATAAAATGCTTTTGGCTGAGTATTCAGTCGTTTGATCGTGGCTATTGTGGCGGCCGGCTCATTGTCGGCCAGTCTATTGTCCTAGTAAGGGGTCGCTCGCAACTTACGTGACTGCGAACGAAAGTGCATTTTTGGAGCTTCAACAAGTAGGTCCTATAACTTTTTGTGGCACTGTTTTATGGTATTTGTATTGGGTTTTTTAGGGTGTTGTTTCTGCTGATGTATGCGCGTATAAATCAAGATCGAACGGCGTTTTCTCATAGAGTTGGAAATGTTTGTTACATTTTCAAACAAATTGTATTTGTTTTAGAAGTTATGACCTGTATTTGCAGTTCATCTATGACATTTATGGCTCGTTTTTATAAAATGTTATGTTGTATAATAAAGAATATTTTATCCTACGAATATGACTTTTATTATTCGTAGATTTTATCTGCCTATCGATTGATTCTTATTGGAACGAAGTTCTTTAGCGTGGCTTGCGGTAGGACTAAAGTGGTAGAAATCGTCACGTAATGAAAAAGCGTTACGACTCCATGCGACTTTGGGCTTTGGTCAAAATGAAAATCCAAGAGGATGCGAAAATTTTAAAGATTTCCTTCATGGGTGTCGTTTTCATGGTTTTCGAAACTGATAGTGACGTTAACATGACGACGGCAAAATTTTTGTTTTTGTTTTAAATCGTATGTGAGAAGGAGCTTCGTTCCTGACAAGGTACCCCGACCGCTCTCGATTTTTTTTTCCAGATATTTTGTAGATATTATAGCGCTATCTTTTATACTGAGATCGAAGATTCAGTATAACATTTTACCATCTTCAATTTCTTATCAAACATTTTAAATTTTTTCACTCTGTAACGAAATAAAACGACAAAAGTTGAGAAAAGAAAGTCTCTCTTTTCTTGATTGAAAGTGAAGTGAAAAGGCACACACTGTGAAGAAAGCGGATTTCATTCCTTTCAGTTCGGAGCCAACTCTTTGCTGTATCTGAAGTCCTGGTATTTGCTAAAGCGGTGAAAGCTCGTGGCACTGTAAAATTTAAATAAAATGCTGCCATGCGCAACAGTAAATTATAGTAAACTACAGAAGTTACTCTTCTATCAATTAACGTTTATTACAAGAGCCATAAACATAAAATAAAATAAAAATTAGTTAGTCATTTTATTTAGTTACCTAGTGTAAATGTGCAATAAATGATATAAGCACATTAATGTGAATGATGAAGGAAATAAACAGGCCATAAATAATTTCTAACATTTTTTTTTATGTTTCGAAGACTTGATTCCAAAATACAAGAAGTCATAAACGTAATTGGTGCGATTGGAACCGCCAGTTACTGAATGTTTTTAAATATTGACTCTATTTTTGTTAGACCTTGTCTCTACCAATATTTATTTTAGTAGACTAATAAACCATAGACCCCATTACTTTTTACTAATAAATAGACCCGGGGGTAAGCAATCTTTTTAAAACTCAGTTTAGCAAGTTAAGAGTTACCAGTAGTTATAATAACAACGATTCGCCTTTGGATATAAGAACCTGACACAAATGTTCATGACGAGCATCAAATTAAAGTGATGAATTAACATGAAACTTTGTATGAACATTCATCCTTCTGAAATGATGCAAATTATATGCAACATATGGTTGGTTACATGAGTGCCCAGCGGAGGTCCAAAAAACAAAATTACTTGATGAAACGCCAGCTGTCGTTAAACACATGCATTTGCTCTCCTCAACTTGTGCCATTCGGGGTATTTGCATATGTCTGGGATAGGCTTGATTAATATAACACTAGGCCTCCATCGTAGATTTATACCACGGACAAACATGCTCGGAGTGTGCAAATTGGTTACCTATTTTCGATGTGGTACTTCTATTCGTGTGGGGAACCCGATTATTGCAGGCGTTACATGCATGTAGGTATAGTTTTTATGCGTACAATATTTCAGCCTGTAACAATGATCTCTTGCTGGGCAAATACTAGAAAAGGATCAAATACAGATAACCGTTTCTTTTAGTTTAGGTCTTATCGTTTAGGGGTGTAATCAGATATAATACCTAATGTCTTTTTCAGTATATTAACTTACTTTATAGTTCTCTTATTCCTCACTAGCGAAGAAGAAAAACAGGAAGCGCTATAGATAATAAATAAAACATTTATTTCAGGCTGCAATGACCCATAGACATATACCTTACAAACTAACATTTATATAACGTATACAAAAAAAAGTTATGATCAAAGCTTGTTCCTTGTAGAAATGGGAAGAGGTCTTTCAAGGCGGATTTTATTATATTCCCACAGTTTGTCGCCTAAACTCACTAAAGAACATGCCTATGTATTATCTTGTGCTGTCTAAATTAATGCATGTTTCTCGGCTGTTGCCCTAGATAACTGGGGGTAGTTTATTAATATTTATTACTTTCTTGTGGCAAGGGTTAGTAATTATTCAGCCATCTATCACTGGAAGGGAAAGAATGGGAGGAGATTGCGTCAAACTATAGTATATATAGGATAATATAGTGTTATGAGAGTGCTGTTCTAGTTTCCGCAATGATCTAACAGGCTATTCCTGAGTCGAAAATTCACCAAGCGTTGGAGTTACAAAAACACTTTTTTGTGCGTTATTGCATCCATCCAGGAACATAATATCTTCTTAACTCAATATTTCATGTTGTTGTGTTTCACTACCGCGTCGTCTGTTATTCTGCGATACCCTCTAGATTGAGAAAATCTTATCAAATTATACAAGCTTTCAATGAATGCAATTTGTGGAAATATGTAAAACATTAAAGTAACAAGTAAATAATTTTGCACTACGCGCATAGAGGTTTGTAAATTGATAAAACTGCAGTATATCACTGCCAAGTGTTCCACCCTTTCACTGCCGCCAGGTTCAACGGGAAAACTTTCCCCTATGTGGAATTTTATAATTTGTCGTACTAAGAAATCTATTACGCGACCATGAACGGAAAAGGATTTGTCGTATCACGTTATTAAATCGCGTCGCTACAGTTATCAGGTGTTTCAAGGAAAGCCAATACTGGCATTTGTAGAATGTTATTAATTTATTATGAAGATGCCTTATACAATGCAGGAAGAAAGATTGGATTATTGCTTGCAACAAAACAGCTACATGGTTTTTTCTTCTCAGTGTAAAATCAACCACCTTATATTTATTCATAGAATTTTATAATATAATATAATATTTATTCTTACTATTTCTAACATTCTACAAAGCAAATTCCACTGAATACCATAATCAAACCTGATTAAATTCCTCCCCTAATTCCCGAACAGATTGCCATTGACAAATACTTGTGCATACGGCAAAACTGTCAAAGAACACGGCCATTTAATTACGGAAGGCTTACGGGCTCCCAACACGATGGTAACACAGGAAATTGTAATAAACAGTAGACCAACTTCGAAAAAATACCTGGATCGATGCATTCACACAGACACGCGCCACTACACACTTAACCTAGTGAGTTTTGTTATAGTTAGTCTTTGGCTGACACATCGTGGCATATGGATGCGTTTTGAAGTGCCAGGCTTGATCGCGATTTAAAAACAAAATGGTAGACAACATTCGCCTAAACCCGGATTTACACGGTGCGATTAAATTACCTGTGGCATACTTACTTACCATAAGGTGAAGCAACAATAAAGGTTGCGCCGTCTAAACAGTGTTTACACGATGCAAGTCATTTGTTGCTTCAATTTTATTGCATCTTATATTCTTGTGTTCGACTCTAGGATGGAGTGCAGCAGCATAGGTAATATCACAAAAATAGCTTAACTGAGTTACTGTTTAACACTTCCACTGTAACATAACGTTCGCTCGAGATTGAGCTCTTTGACTCATTTCCAATCGTGGATTTGCTTAGCAAGGAAATAAAGTTCGAAGGATTGGGATCCCATTGAGGTGTTTGATGTAATGATTCGAACCTGCTGAGTTATTTCGTAAATTATGGGGAATCGTGGCTTTATTTGGGGCTTTCTATGTTCGTGTTATCTTTAGATGGGTGCAAGAAACTATGTGAATAAATACATAAATTACCTTTCATGAAGCAGAAATGTTTTGAGGTCGTATAAAATCACATAACTCATATATTTCAATAGCAGCATTAACATCACTCCAGAAATAAAAACTAGATATTTATAGCAAAGAGATATGAAATAAGATACCTACGCACAGTCGTGATGTGAAAGAGAGAGATTTACTACAACTTCCTAAACTCAGAACTATACGAATACGATACTAACGAGTATACAAACTAGTAAACACGATTCCCGCAACTAACTTCCAGTTAAAGATAATCTCACTATACAGAGACATTTGCCTAAGCGTGTATTACGTCAGAAGCCAGTGTAACAGGCCTTAAGGCGTTGGGAACTAAGCAGTCACGACTCTCGTCTTTGATTTGTGATTGTATTTCAAGTAGAAAGCTTAGTACAACACCTTGTAGCTGCTCAAAGTTCAATGAAACATCTTGTAGGTTCACAAAGGATTAAATGAAAGAGAAGGAAAATAAAAGAGCAGCAGTAGATAAAGAATAGGAGTAAATTGAGAAATGTCTGTTTCTTAGTATTTTGAATTCTTTACGTCTTATTTATGTCTTTCGACTATGAGTTTTATTATACTTTTCTAGAAATAATCAAAGCGTTCTTACTTTCATAAAAATGTAATCTTCATTCAAGTCAATTTATTTTAATTTTTTATTATGTCGCCGGAAATTATTCTGACATCCATACTAATATTAAAAATTAACTCTGTCTATTAACTTTTTACGCCTCAAGCACTGAACCGATCCTAAGAAAATTTAACAGAGAGGTAGCCTGGAACCTGAAAAAGGACATTGGCTGCTTTTCATCCTAGATATTTCTATTAAAATAGAAATACACGCAAACGAAGTCGCGGGCAGCAGTTAGTTCAAAATAATGTCAATGAATAACCATCGTGAAACTTCAACCATCATCACTTGCCAAGCCTTTTCCCAACTATGTTAGGGTCGTCTTCCAGTCTAACCGGATGCAGCTGAATACCAGTATTTTACATGGAGCGACTGCCTATCTGAACTCAACAACCCAGTTACTAGGTAACACGAGCCCTTCGTAAGACTGGTTCTCAGACTTTTGAGCTTCTAACTACGTGTATGTAAAGATGGTCACCCATCCACGGACCAACCACGGCAATCGTGAAACTTCAACCATATAAATGTTTAAATCTAAAACTGTCTCTATCCTTACAAAATACTTCAAAAGTAGAAGCCAGCTTGTTTGTTCCATTAGAATGTGGGACGAACTTATTTTTGCACACATCTTTGAGAAATTCTTCGAAAAGACGGGTTCGTAGGTAAATGTAGGTGGGTATTTGCCAAGTTATCTTTAGCACACAATATTGGATTATTTGGACTGCTTCACTCGTTGGTCTTGTGGTTGCATATGGTACTACTGGGTTCAATTTCCAGGTCGGGCAAACTGTTTGGGCTTTTCCATCTGGATTTTATAAGCATAGTAGCCCGTTATGTTGTTGGATTATTTTGATCAGAGACACAAATAATTTTCGCAGCTCGAAATATTGATAAAAAGTCTGTGCCTCAAGATTTCCCGAGGCTCGAAACATTTTAGTTTCAAAAACGGTTTGTTGCTGCTGCTGGGCTGATGACAAGTGGCTAAATAATACATTGTGGTGATATTGGAACGAAGTTCTTTAACGCGGCTTGTAAACTTTCGTCATGCTAAAATGTGTTAATACTTGCGACTGTCTTCTTCTTATTCAAAGAGAAAGAAAGAGTGTGAGAGAGAGAGATAGAGAGAGAGAGAGAGAACGTCGGCAGAAAAAACAAAAGAAAAGAATTAAGTGATAAAAAAATGTAGGTACACATCGGTCCGAATAGACTGCATAGAGTGATAAAGTGTGAATTTGGTCAAAATGTAAATCCAAGATGGAAGCTCTGAAAATTTCAAATTTTTCGTCATGGGTATCGGTTTCGTTGTTTTCGAGGGTGTAAAAGCCGATAGTGTGGTCAAAATGTAAATCCAAGATGACGGCTGCAAAAATTTTGTTTTTGTTTTAAATAATTCGTGAGAAAAAACTTCGTTCTTGACGGTCCCCCGACTGCACACGTTTTTTTTTAATCCTTGATTTCTTATGACATACCGTCCACTTTTGGTTAAATTAATAACTTCTCGTTTCTTCGCTTATTGGGAAGGCACAGCGAAGAGTAATTTCATAGCCTAAGTAAAATCTATTGCCTCTATATTAAAAAAAAATACCTATTAGCATTCCGAACAATAACGATAAGTAAACAAAACTTCAAAATTACCTATTACGAAGCGGAAAACAAGTCTTAATTAAATTCGCATTAACTGCCTCGGCTGAAGAATTAGCACTCTTTCGTTTCAGAGTAATATCGCATAAATAACTCAGAAAACGAATTTTATTTCAGGTTCAACTTTAAATTCGTCGCTCGTTCTCTATGAGTTATAGCTTGCCCACCACTACTTCAATGTCACAAACTTAGCTTAGCACTTCACATAACTCTCTTTTCCCTATCAATATGTTCTATTTTCCTTTGTGACTGTTCGGTTAAGTTTGTATTCAGTATGTCACACGCAGGGTTACCCCTTAATTTTCATTTCAACCACGCCCGGCAAGTTGTGTAATGTAATTAACAAACAAGACGATTTATTTGCCGTTTGTTTTTGTCCAACATGTAGTTAGGGAGCTATTTTCACCTAAGTTTAGTCACGAAGGTAATCGTTTATTTGCTAGCGACCTTAATTTATTGTTTATAGGTGTTAAAAGGTTGGTAAAATCACAGTGACGTTTCAAACTTTAGTTTAGACGCATTTTAGGCAGTCATCATCATCATTTTTAGTGGCAAGTTCTAAACCAAGACATTATTTGTGTTTAGCTTGTACTTACTGACTCAAAGCTCTCGACAATATCTACCCTGTATAAATTAGACATCAAAGTTAGTTCTTAATATTTCTTTAAGAGAAGATAATAAATAAAACTACATGTAAATAAAGCAAACGTACAAAAAATACGTGATGCGTGTGCCTGATTTGTTGCAAATAAAATCTAGACTTTCATTTCTATTCAGTTTGGCAGAAGAGTTATTGAATTGTAAATATCATAATAGGGTATTGATATATTTACAAGTCCAATTTTGCGCTTCGTGTGAGGAGAATTTTATTCTAAGTGAAGATTTTTAGTAACGCCATTTTTTTTTTCAGGATTATTTGTCGTACGATTGGTCTTTTTCCTCAAATGTAAGTATGTACTTGATCATAATCTTACTTCTTTCAGGTCATAATTCCATTAATGTATATCAACCGAGAATTTTATTTAAAATCCCATTTAACCCGTATGTAAATGCAGCAACAATTCTTAAAAAATATGACCACTATAAAAACGAAAAACTGGTACAAATATATAAATTCTGTGAGGAAAAACGATCGATATTGGCATGCCAGATTCCGGCTGCACACAACTGACAATGGTACAAATTGTGGTGCCATGCAGCTGAATAAGTATTTGGCATCGCATCGCACTGAAATCCCGACGTCTTTTATTAAAACTTTTATTGGCCCAACGTTCTTTTGTTTTTCGTCAAAGTTTCGATCAAGTGGTCTGTTTGTTTAGGCAAATTGGAAAGATATCTAGGTGGACGGAAAGATTTGAGTTAGAATTTCTCGTGACGTCTTCATCGTACTCCATCTTCCTATATGTTTCTGTGGATAATAGTGTGTTTTGAGCGACAGACACTGTTGTCACATCTCCTGATCGTCTTATGGCGCCAGAAGATCTTTTTCTTTAGAAACAGCAGCAACATTTTGAATTACTATTGCATGGCTTTCCGGAGGCTATCGAAATAATAAAATTAGTAACACTATAATGTATTCGAAGGGTTTGGCAAAGGTGTGTAGTGTAGTTAGTATGTACATACTTTGCCAGTAATGTTTTATTCTCATGTAATCGGGGGCGAGCCCATTGCCATTAACACTTTTTCCGATCTTGGAATCGAACCCAGAACTTCACGCTAAATACTCGTGCTAACGACCGAGACACCGAGGCAGTCTTTAGTCAAAATTAGTAATGATTTAGTAGCAGAACACGACGTGTATGGAAAGTAGATATTCTGAGGGCTAGTAAACATCAAGAACACTTTAGAAAATGTTAGGCACAAGAACACGTGTCCTTTTATCACCTGAAGAGGGTTTGGGAGATTGTAAAACGGAAAATAAACTCGGAACAATTTAAATGTTAGAGAAATATTTTCCATTAGTAAAATAACACTTAGCAACGTATTTACCTAAACGTAGCAAACGTTTTATTGTTTGTCATTGGTCACCATTCCATCGCTTTGTGTACGTGTCGTTACAAACAACTAAAGGCTTACGCTAGGTGTTTCGGATACCATCCATCTGTGTAGGTACTGATAACTGGGTAACACTTACTAATTGAGTGTGACCTGGTTTCCCAGTGATATTAGACGTAGTACCCGGTTGTTTTTATAGCACAACCAGTTTCAGGACGAGCCTGTCATATACATAGGTATGTGTGACAGAGAAGAGGCTCTACTAAACCTTACTATTATTTGCTTGGATTTAGTTTCTGGTATACCATACGTTGAAATACCGGAAGCTCGATCCATCCATCCAATATTGAACACAAGAAAAAATCAAAATTCATATTCAAATTAACCTGTGAATCAGCACTTTTGATCATTGAAATGACATGAAATTGTTTATTCAGAAATCACTTTTACACGGCACATTTTACATAAAAGAGGCCCTCTAAACGGCTGAGAAGAAGTGGCGCAACAACCTCCTCGATTTTATACAATATACTATACAAAGTACATTACAAAAAAAAGAAGTTTAAAATATTCAATTAAAAACCCAATTTAACCATAAAAAAACCATGATCCCGTTAATATTTACCCGACTTTTTATTAGAAACCATTTTATTTATTCTGATAAAATCAACAGAAAGTCTTCTAAGAAAGGCTGAAGGTGTTAATTCGGAGCGTGTAAACCCGTTGACGGGTGGTGAAAGAAAAATTGTGAACCTATTAGTTCTAGTTTTGAAACACAATGAAGGTCAGTTTTCCAAATTTAATACATTTATTTACTTACTAACTTCTACCTGCGACTTCTTCCGCGTAAAATTTCTTTTTTTAATATAAAATATATCCAATGTCACTCGGTATCACTGTAGCTTCTCATTAATGAAAGAACTCTTGGAATTGGATTAGTAGTTACGAAGATTATCCCCTACATACAAACTTTCAAATTTTACCTCTATACTACTTCGTATATTACAATGTGTGGTGGTACAGTATCTACAAAGGGCGGGCTTCATGCCGTAAAGCGTTATTTACCAGCACACAACGTCTATTTTAAGCAGTTCGCTTTTTTGCTGAAAAAACTTTGCTTATCATAACTATATTGTTTTCACACGTTGACTGTTTTGAAGTGCGTTCTTCCTTACCTTTATTCAATTTTCTGTGGCTCTTACTAATTCAAACAACCGTTAGGGTGAAGAGAATTGTAGGCAGCCGACTTTTGATCGCCCTTTTAATATTGAAGTGCTATGGCCACTGCAAGGCTGCCGGGCTAGCCGCCGCCGCCGCGGCTATCGGCTACTCTTTTAGTAGCCCTGAATTAATCATAAGGCTAACGTCAACTGAACCCTGTTTATGGGAAGACAGACTTATTAATGTGTTGTACTGAATTTACCGGGAATTTTAGGGTTAGCTGGTTTAATAAATTTCGAATAGATGGTAATAATTAAATATTTTCTATTTAAATGGCAGATGTGAATAATTCTAATTAGGAAAAAGGTGTGCCTTAATGTGCATGCTTATGTCCACCAAGATTGGCAAAAGAAATCATGAAAATACACTAATTTAAATAGTTTCATGATATGTTCGAGGTGGGACACTGTAAACTTACATAATTATAAAATTAGTAAACAACGCAACAATAAAATCATAAAACGAAAACCTTCCATACAACCTTCAGATGACGACACGCCTAACACGCGTCGTAATAAACTATAAAGTGCGAACTTTATATAATGTTATAAATTAACTTAAACCCCACATAACGAAGGAATAAATTATTTCAACTGAAACACGCGATGGTTTCCGTGACATGCGACACAAATATAGCTAATCAAATGTTGGGCCAACTTTCAACAACTAAGGTATAATAGTCGACCTCGTTGATAGTTTACCACCCTAAGGTTGAACGTCAGTTGCACTTCATAAAACGACAGGTCTATTTTGAACTGACTTCAAAAAAGATCCGATTTACGTGTTTCTTTTTTATATCTTAGAGAAAGCTCGCGCTGTGATCTCATACAAATTTTATTAACTTTGTTTGGGTAGTTTTTGAGTTAGTTTCAATAATACGTTCCTATTTAATCCACTTGCTGTATGTTGACGATGTTATAAAACTTCCTGTTACTCTTGTTAACATAGCAAGTAATGCTATACGAATTTGTGTGCGGTTATCTACCGCAACTAAAAAGTGCAAACTAAAATAAAAATTACAAAAATCCGTCGCATTGTTTCAAGATCAATGTGACGGTTGGATAGTTTCAACCGTAGTGAAGTTTTTAATTTACTGGGAATTTTTGTTAAAAGTGGTAAAGCAATGACGAAGTCTATTATATAACATGCGACACAAATAGGTATAGCTAATCAAATGTTCGGCCAACTTTACTTTCTTTGCTTTGTCTGTGAACACGAATTTGTGTTTACTTGAATCGTTTTTTGTTTGTCATGTTTCGTGCTGAAGGAGGAATGTAAGGTTTTGTATTATTGTAGTTAAAGTGAAGCCAAGAACTTGGAAAGTGCGTGCAATAATACGTATACTTTTTGCGTGTCAGTTGACACTCCACACGTGTCAGTTGTCCCAAATCCCAAATAAATTTTATTTATTTCTTTCTTTCTTTTCGTGGTTGGAAGGACACAACCTAATACTGAGACAAGGGAAATTATTAGCCTCATGCGAAAACTCTGAAGCAGAATGAGTTTTATGAAAAGACTAGCTGTTGCCCGTGACTTCGTCTGCGATCCAAGATGAAAAGTAGCCTATGTATTTCTCCAGCTCCCATAAAGCCTTATTTGTGCTAAATCTGTTCAACCGTTTTAGCGTGAAAGCGTAAGAAACAAACAAACTCACTTTCACATTTATAATAATTAAAGTTACGACTTTTTGTTGTTGTTGCTGAGAAGAGAATCGAATGTAATCAAAATCATTTATTTGCAAACAATCTGGTAGGTGGTAGGTGTGGTAGGTATTTCATACACAATAATATTTCATCACTTTCAACCATTGTGGAATCAATGCAGTTCTCAGAGACCACTCCCATTTGCAAACTACACCACTGAAATAGTGTAAGAATGTTTATGAAATTTTTATACGAACTTCAAAAATATCTAAAGCGCAATCGAACGCAACAACAATACAATACAATTTCAATAAAAGCATTCTAAACACAGAACCAATTTCCAAATACATTTCGAACAAACAGAGAGCAGTTTTCGTTTTTATTCAATCCAAATAAACTAATGTTTTCAACACGTGACTCCATTCACTGGAATTTCTTTTGAAGAAAATGAAATCTAGAAAATTTCTGTACCAACATACACTAGGAGTTTCGAAACTCGATCATTCGAGAGCGCAGAGCGTGCGCTCGATATAGCGTCAGAGAGATATTTCAAAATGTTGCAACATTCAAACGCGTTGGGATATTTAATTTGATGTATGCTGCGGTAGTTTTCAGGAAATATTGTAGTCAAAGAATACATTATGGACGAAATAGTTGAGAGTGATAAAGCTGAGTGCTTTGTTGCGTATTTTCAGTAGGGTTATGAGCAGAGGCGGCCTTACCCGTTGCGAGGCTCCGGACGGCAGGTCTTTGCGAGGCCCATTTGTCCTTCGTGAAATGTATGTGATGCGAAAGTAGGTCTGGTTGTTTGGTTTAGTTATTTTTCATGTTTGAGGAGAAATGCTAAAGTTATACAAATAAATAAAATTTGAATTTTAAAATATTTTACATTGAAAGATTTACAAAATTAACAAATACAGAGATGATAAATTTTACCGTAATGTTATAACCTTAATAAGTAATTAAGGATCAAAATCAAAAGTTTAAAATTTTTAAAATTTATAGTTTAAAAAATCTATATTTTTTTTTGGGTTGTTGCGCGAGGCCCCTGCAAGAGCGAGGCCCCGGGCGATTGCCCTGTTCGCCACCCCCTAAGGCCGCCGCTGGTTATGAGTATACGCGTAACGAATAAAAGCGTTTGCTGATGGGGGACCCCCGTCAGGAACAAAGTTCCTAACGCGATACTCGCACGCACACACACACGTATATGATAGAAATAAACAGAGAGAGAAAGTCGCATGGAAGGGACATAATGCTTTTTCCCTTCGTGACGATTTCTACCAGTCAATTCCTATCGCAAGCCGCTTTAAGGCGACGATAACCGTCTTTTAATGATTTATACTGAAGATCACGTCTAAACGAGTAGTGTTAATGATTTGAGAAAAAATATATGTTAAATTAGAGCATTTTCTTAATAACTTAATATAGGAATATTTTAGATTATGCTTATATTACATAGTGAAATTAATGTGTAAAATTATGTGACCACTAACGTGGATAAAAAACTGAGAGTCACGCAAAATCTATCAAGCGTATTTTTCTGAAACTTTCACCATTTGAAAGATAATTTAATTATTGATCTTTTAGTATACGTGTTTTATTAAAATACCTTTTGTTTTATGTATAATAAATTAATAATACGTCTAATTTGGGACAGCGCTTCTTGATGGGTGAGTCCTTAATTTTTTAGTTCGGGGGTTTTTTAATTATTTTTTCCCTTTTTCAATTACTCTTTAACCGTCGTGGGTTTTTTCAAAATGTTTAATTTTGCTTTTTATTTTAAACTTTTTAGAGGGCTGCAGCGCCCTCTAGTGAGTTACTTCCGTAACATCTATTTAAAAACCCTCACTAATCAACCACAAACTGCATCAAAATTGGACTAGTAGTTTTGGTTTTGCAAAAAAAATGTTTACTGCAGCGCCCCCTGGCGAGTTGTCACCGTAACACCTATCTATGAACATGCACCAATCAAATCCGAACCCTCTCACCCCAAACGCATATACCGTCTCCGTTCCGTCGTGGGTAAAAAAAGCTTATGTTTT
Source organism: Omphaloscelis lunosa (assembly GCA_916610215.1). NCBI lineage: Eukaryota > Metazoa > Arthropoda > Insecta > Lepidoptera > Noctuidae > Omphaloscelis > Omphaloscelis lunosa. The sequence goes on from OU744246.1 coordinate 22,287,684, forward strand.
TTATTTAAATCTGGCTCGGGTCGGGCAGTCGATGCAGCGTACCATCGATATGGTGTACTGTCGATTCAATGTATTATCGATATGGTATACTGTTGATACAGCGTCCTATCGATTTGGTGTCCTGTCGATGTAGCGTACCGTCGATTTAGTGTACTGTCGATGTAGCGTACCGTCGATTTAGTGTACTGTCGATGTAGCGTACCATCGATTTGGGGTACTGTCGATTCATTAAGCCGTCGCACTATGGTTCGTCTAGAACTTGCTAGCTGAACAAATCGATTTTCTGCGATTTTTGGTTCATAGGGGCTTTCTCATAACCTGTTATGACTAACTAATTTCGTTTTAGTGTAAGGGGACCCATTTTGGGCAGCTTCCTGAGCTTCCTCAGAAAGCTACGGACGGCACGGTTGGCGTAGTGGTTAAGCGATTGACTGCTGCGTTGCGTGTCGCGGGTTCGATTCCCGCACGGAAAAAATATTTGTATGATCTACAAGTAGTTGTTCCGGGTCTGACTGTATGTGTATTAAATGTTTGTAATTGCACCCACAATACAGGAGAAATTCCTAGTGTGGGGCAACGTTTTTAAAAAAAGAAAGAAGAAATGTATGCCAAAAGACGATTTTGACTGAGAACTTTCTGCGATATGATGGTTCTACTTTTTAATTATTATGGATATGAAATTTATGCCTAAAGATGATTCTGACTTACAAAATTAGGAGTTTTGAATGTATGATAAATGAGTGTTTGCCAAACGATTTTCTATGAACTTTGTGCTATCCGCTGTTAAGCAAAATAATATTATGACATATAAAAAGGGTTCTCTATTTTGTTCCCTAACTTTTTTATTCATAATCTAAAGTGCCATGTTTTTTTTTTGTCCTAATCATCATTTGTCCGAATGACAACTTGCCCGAACTTATTGTCACATAATTATATCATGACATAAAATTGAAATACCTAAATACATTATGCCCTATATTTGTTTACAATCAATAATATACAAAAGGGGAACCGATCACTTTTCGGATTTTTTTTGTTCGAATTTCATTTTACCGAAAAGTAGTGCCGACGTCTTTTTTGCTAAATGCGTTATTTGACATATTTTTAGATCATAAAAGTATCATGTGTCATAAGTATTATTTTACCGAACTATATTTCGCCGATTTACAAAATAACTTTTTGCTATTGGCCGAAGCCTCTTTTGAACTGTTTCACTTGCGAAATGATTTACTTGCCATATTTTCACCACACCGAAATAACATTTTACGAAATATTATTTGGTCACAAATATATAGCCGGCATTTTGAATATTAAATTAAAATAGTGTCATAAAATGTCAATATGTTGTGCTACAAAATTTAGTGACAAACGAATCGCTGCTAAACCGACTTCACGTAGTCTTGTCTGCCCTACCCCTAGAGTGTAATTTAAGCCCACGTAGGCGCGGAGGGGTGAGGCGGCCCGCGAGCTGAGGAGCAGGCGGTTTGAAGGCCCACCGCCGCGGCTGAGGCTGGCTGTCGAAGCCGGCCAGCGAGCCGAAGCTGCGGAGATTCAATTGTTATAGTACTCGATATTATGACAGAATAGTTTAAGAAGTAAACAAAATTTGGAATTTTTGAACATTATGGTTACTGAAGTTTATAACAAACGTGTTATGGATAATGATTTTCGGAAGAAAGGGAGTAACCCATAAAAAGTTCTGCTATAAAGAGTAGACCCATATAAATCTAATCTACTTAATGTAAAAAAAATTATCTACAGTTAAAAGTTCAATAATCTCAGTACAGTTTTTAGGTTTATACGGTGGTACGGAACCCTTCGTGTGCGAGTCCAACTCGCACTTGGCCCGATATTTTAGACCATAGACAATTCTGATTAGACAATTCTGATAAATACAAAATATAACTTTCCAAAGTGTTTTTGTTGCAAGAACTCTTTTAAAGTTCATCAAGCAAATTAAAATGTGATGAATTCACTTTACAGTACCTAATCGAAATTTTAATTAAAATTAACTTTGTACAACTAAAACTATATTGATTTAAGTTCTTGCGAGTAATATGAATTAATAGCTTTTATGCTAACGTAAATAGAAAAATATTTGAAGGAACCTGTGAGAATAATATAAACAGAATAAAATAGAAAATATAGACATATTTTAAAACGTTTAGAAAAGGAATAAAACTGCATTAGGAAATTGCTGGGAAAATAGGTTATAAGGCCAATATTTTGCTAGATAATACAATCATTATACTCAAACTTTTCTTTCAGTATCTTTAATGAAAACCAAACCACAATGGTTTCACAAAAGTGATCAGTTTTATCACTCCAATAAGCTTTATAAAATCCAATAAAATGGCCACAAACTCTAGTAGAACGTGTCAACTTATCAGAGGTCAGATATCTTTTATTTAATCCGACTTGGAGCCAGCCACATGGAAACCCTTATCTCAAAGTTCGCAAATTAAATGTTCGTGAAAACACGTACTATTAAAATCATTCATTCGGAAAGTATTTAGCCTCATCAGCTCATTGGTCGAGCGAGTTAGAGAGACTAGCTATCAGCCAATCAAGTGTTAGGAATAATCTCCGGCTATTATTCAGAATTACAATTAAGTGGCCGATAAAAGGAGATCAGTTGATCAGACTCATGACTGACTATTGAAATGGGTGTTTGTCTTATATTTAGGAAAGGAGATCTGTTTCATCCTTAGGAAATCAAGGTTTGGCCGCGGTAAATTGTCGTTATCTGAATTCAAGATTCAAGTGATTAACTGTAGCTACAGGTAAAAAAATACATATTATTTATTTTATTATACTGTTTCTAAAAGGTTTGACGGCTGTTGTCAACTCTAAATATAATTTTGAAATAATGGAGGTAGCTTCAATAATAAATGATTGTATTTCTGTTAGTGGGTTTTTACACGTCAATAATATCCCATCAAAGACATAACATGTAAAAAATGCAAGTCTCGCAACGCAGTTCTACCACAAAAAGATGTGAGATCTAATTTAAAACCGAGTCTGTTAATTTATTCGGTACCTATTTATTTGTCATCTTTATTTCTATAATAAACAGAATGACTTGGCCGGCTTGTACGGCAAAATAATCACATAAGCATAATCTACTATTTTAAATAGTCCTAATTAAATAAAGCGCAGTGCTAATATTAGGTAGATTTTGTTATAAGTAGAATGAAGATTCTATTGCCGTGTGCGATTGTCAAGTCATTCTCGTACGACAATAGAACTAGTGATTGGCTAAATCGGAAAGTTATCGATTCTCCCATTTATTTAATGTATTAAAAATATTAGGGGTTCCTGAAAAAAAAAAAAAAAAAAAACGATACATGTATAATAACAAAAATAAGCAATTAAAAAAAAACATTTTTTTTAACAATATGGGAAAACCTAAATGAGTAATAAAAAAAATACTTAAATATTTTTTTTTAACAATTTGTGAAAATCTAAATAGTAAAAATCGAGATTCTCTCGCTTTCGCTGTGATATATGAAAACAAAAATGACCTAGTAAAGGCAAGAAATATTTTACGATTTGTGTGTGTTACAGAAGTACTACTTACACAAATATAGTAAGTAGTACTTCTGTTGATATATGTTAAGTGGATTTATAAACTTTCTAATTTGGATTCGATTTTTACAAGCAAACACTGAACAACACGGCATTCTTGGATGTTGTCACCATTGCGATCGAAAGCGCACTCGTTAGCGGAGACGGCCATTTGCCTATGACATGAGCATCGTGATCACGACGCGCGGACACAGACACGCCCCTATGCCACTTCTGTTTTTTATATTTCTATGTTTGAATCCCTTAGAATGACATATTATTGATCTGCCTCATTGAGAGGACTCACGTCACCTTATCAACAACCATATTTATTTCAGAACTTCAAAAACATTACAAATTATAATTCAGTGCGTATAACAACAACTCCCGAATGGCTCCTGAATTGTTTGGACGTAATATTAACATAAATCTACATAGTTTTAATATAGTGAGTGTTCCATTGTAAATAGGCCAGATAAGCAAGAGAATTAGATTAGCCAAGTTAGTAATAAGCGCGTCAATATTTTGATTCCATTTATTGGTTATGAAGGGTTCACGCCTCGACTAAGTACGGTAGAACCTTTTCCAATAAGTTTTGGCCGTTTACTTCACAGGGTCAAATGGTTTACCAATTTTGTTAGGTTATAAGAAACTGAGGTGATATCGTTAAGATAACGGTTTTTTATATGATCTTTCCATTTTAACTTCTCATCATTACTGTAGCTATTCTTGTTATCTTCATCTGAAAATTTTATCTTTTACAAGCAATGAAAAAATTTGCTGTATCCAACTTAACTATATCAATTTCCCACAAAATATCCCTAATAGCCTTGTATTTATTAAACTATCCAAAATAATCGTTCAAACAAATCCTAATCACAAATCATTGGCCCAAACACTCGAAGCAATAATATTTACTAACCATAGTATTTGTTTGGCCATTTTCCAATAATTACCTCTGCATGACGTACAACATTCACCGACCAATGTAATTTGATGGCATGTTATTCGTATTTACTCGATTTATTGGTATAATAGTAACCATAATAGAGTAATAATGGGTTGTAACGGCGGTTATTTAAGTTTATGATACCTGTCTTTAGCATTATCATCAGCAATTGGTCCAAGTTCAAGGGCACTTGAATCACTTTCGTCCCATGGGGGTTGGCAGCAACTACAGAGCGCCACTTGCTACGTTCCTCACATACTCCTTTTGCTTCGTTTACTTCACACATCTGTACCTTATTTGCGTAACTTATTTTCGTAAACTATTTTGACAAATTTGTTTAGTTTTGACAGTTCAACAATATTAATTGCCTTATTTACGTTGTTGAACAGATTTTTGAAGTGAAAACTCCTTTAGGCGCGTTGGGCATTTTTGAGATGGGACTAAACCATTGATTTCGCGACACTGTTACCAACACCAGCTTTAAAAAGACATCAATACGCGATACATTGTCTCCTGCGCAGTAAAATTGTTCAAGATTTCACTTCTGTCGGCAGTGTCTCCCGGAGTGCCACAATTTTTTTTTAACTTATGAAGCAATGGATTAGCAATCTGTTTCAAGTCGAAACAAATTGTGATTGATCGTGTATTATCCAATTAGGGTACTGGTCATACACGCACGGCGGTTGCGCTACGCACTTGACCTTTCTGAAGAACATCACCAATAAGGTCACTATATGTCCATCTAGGGCGTCCCCTCCCGGCATTTCCACTCATATCGGCTTTGGTCACTATGTAATGGCTTACGAAAAAAGGCCTTCAGTCACGTGGTAGAGACATTTTTCATACAATTATTGTGTGTTAGTGATTACAGCGATCGCATGCATGCCCCATGCATTGCAGGATGGCCTGTTCTTGTACAAAGAAAAGAACAAGGTATACAACGTCAAGCTGTTGGCAAATGCAGGTTATTAAGTTCAGATTTCAAACTCCTAAAGACTGCGATAGGCTCATCACTTTTCACATGGAACTAGCTAAATAATATAACATCACGCGTGTTTTCCCCGTAAGGTTGGGCAGAGGAACTAGCTAAATGTGGGTGTTTTTTATTTATTCCTATGCCTACAGTTTAATAAAGACTTGATGTTTGATAAAGATAATCAGTTTTACCCTGTTATTAAACATTCAAAAAATAAACAAGCACTTTTGTTTGATCTACCTGAATAAAAGGGCCGAAAGACGCAATTTCCCGTCCGTTTTATTATCAAACAAGTGTCTATTTCTCTCACGTAATGTTCACGGCTCGGCTATCCGTTGTTTTCCAATTACTGTGGGCAGGCAATTATACAATTTTGTATTAAACTCAATTGTTTGCATCAAGTTATTTGGAAAGAATAATTGTTTTGTGTAATAAATAGTAATAAGTTTTGTATAATAATACATTTTGTAGAATAATTGTTTTATTTTTTATTTAGGAGATGTGGGTGGGAGATGGAATTTTATTATGGCGATTGTTGGTCTTTGTTTGTTTTATTTGATTATCTACCGATAGGTTTCGTTTTACAGTTTTTTTTTACATTTTAACTAATTATTGAGCGTCCATAGCACTGAACTAGGCCTTCCAATGACAAACTTTTAGAATCCACGCTTAGCAGTCCGACTGGTGTTCTTACCAAAACTACAAATAATAAAAACTGAATCAATATTATCAGTGAACACTATACCACTAGCCTCATAAGGGTTATTCAATGTCTTTTTCGTGTTCAAGCATGAACCTTGCAGCATTTTCAAACTGTTTTACATGCTGATCATGATTCTCTGAAACAGTAATGAATATTAACTGTCTATAACATCTTCCAGGCACCCTCCACCATAATGTTTTAGTAATCAATCAGATTTCTGAAGTCAGACGTTATCTCGGTTTAGACAAATGCTGAACTGAATAGTCTGATTTGTATTCCACGTGTGTGAGTGGGAGGATTCCCCGTATGCGTAGTACTACGGTGTACAGTCGAACAAGCAGATTTGTATACAGGCAGAAAACTTGCAACTGCTTTTTAACTATGTTCAGAAGGTGAGTCTTTGACATCACTTCACATCACATCTTATAAGGGGCAAATTAGACGATAGGTAGATACAACACCATAAGATTATTTTGGCGCGTGGCCAAAATGGGAACTAACGCCGGCATCTTGTTATGTCAATGCAATTTCTGTGACCTGTCAATGTCATTCAGGCGCCAAAAGATCTTTATACAGTTGTACATTAATCGATAGGTCACTAATATGACAGACGCATGTTTGATGGATAACCGTCTATTGTGATGATTGGAGTTTGCATCTATGTATTATTTTAGCTATTATTCTTCATTAGCCACTCGTAATTCATGATAGTTGAATAAGCATGTAACGTACGTCTTACTGTGTTTTAAATTCAATGCACACGTATAAGAACTGCACTGGATCCCCTCATCTCATGTTTACTAGCTAATCCCGAGCCGAAGCGATGCCGTCACGATGCTTATAAGTGTGCGTATGTAGTTTCATAGAAATAATCCAGAACGGTTCGAGTTGAGGCGATGCTGATAGTGCACGCGTAAGTATAAGCATTGCACAGGATCATCACCAACTCAATACGAGCCGAGCGCGTGCGTTGATCTTTATGCGTAAAACGTTTTTATGCAATCAATTGAAATTGATATCGGCGAAGTAATGGGCCCGTGATTAAGTAAAATACTGGTATTCAGCTGCATTCGGTTAGACTGGAACCTTACCCAAACATAGTTGGGAAAAGGTTAGGCAGATGATGATCGGCAGGGAAGTGAATGTTTTTTTGCCTGAATACCTAAATTTTTGTTCGACTGTACTTCAAACAATCCTTTCAAGATCTACATTAAGAGAAGTTTGGAATGAGAAGGAAGTGGCTGGAGTATGACAGTTTATGTTCGCTTATAAGTTTTGTATTGTGTTACTTTACCAAGTTTAAAGTAGGTTTGTAATCTATCTACAAGCTGTGACATATTGAATTACTTTAGTTATGTACGACGGTTGGGCTTCGGATGTCATATTATAATATTATATTTTTGCACTAGCTTCTGCCCATGAATTCGACCCATCCCGTCCCATTGCATTGCCTGCCCGCGCGTTTATTCGGTTTCGCTTACCGGTCTTTATGACGATTTTTTTTCCTTTTGCGCGGCTCCTGAGGCTCCTATTAATAGCGTTCATACGACAAACAAACAGAAAAACAAACTCTTCAGTATAGATATAGACTAGCTGTTGCCCGCGACTTCATATGCGTGAATATTTTTTATACTCATATCCAGGACCCAAATTTCATAACGATCGATTCAGTAGTTTAGGAGTGAAAAGTAATAGACAGATAGAGTTATTTTGCATTCATAAAATTAATACAGGGTGGTAGCGACATTGACGTGAAAACTGTTACCTGCCATAAATGGATTGTGAAATACCTACTCTTGGTAAGAAAGAAAATATTTAATAGAAGACTTGGTTTTTTGACTTGACTTGACTTGAAATTTTATCTTGAATCTTCTAGATTCACTTGTCGTACCTACCGAGATAGGCAAAATCGTAGCGATGATGATACCAGCGTTAAAAAGTACCTAACATTACAAAAAGTTTGAATTGATTAGCAAAACTTGAATTAATTATAATAACATTATCTGCAGGAAATTCCCATAGAATAAAGAATTCTATGGGAATTTCTTGCTAATTTAATAACACCTTCAAAACACACACACACACTCCCTCGTGTCTTTCTCAAATCATCCGCAAACCGCAACATGATTGCCTAATGGCGTGCCTACGACCTCTAACCTGTCCCTTCGTATTTATGTTATCCTGCCCACCTTTGCGTCGTGATAATTAAAATATACTTCGCCCTTGTTTGTTTACAAGGATCAGCATTATTTTTGGTTAAATTATAATGTAGGTTCGGTGTGTTTAGTAGGGTTAGCAGTCGTGTCCTTAAGGGTGATTTAAGAATTAAACAGAACTTAGGCAAGCCTGTTTCAATGTCATCAGGTATTATAGTAATTAACGCAAACTTAAACAAAGTTTTTTTTTTATTATTAAAAAGTTCACAGACCTTAAAAGTATTTTCTAGTTGACATGACCGCACATAAAGCTGAAAAAAAAATTACACGATCTTTTCATTCTTTGCTGTCGGGAGACTAGAAACAAAAAAAGCCCTCTGAAAAAATCTGAATCCTGAATGTATGACGTTTAAATCGGAGTTTTGACGTTTTAGAAACTATGGTGAACATTGCAGAACGCACCACAAAAAGTCTCACTGTGTTTGACAAACAAATCATATTCTTTGCAGTATCTGTTATCTCTAAAGATATAAGAGCTATCTATTCGAACCAAACCCAGCCTTACGACGTAACCTAAGCACTAAACTTTATTCTTAGTGCTTCATGACATACGTGTAGGATTTGTAGAATTGCGTGAAAAGGTTCCCTTCGATTGCTTTTGTTTTTATTGTTATTAGCCGACGATACAAAGGTCGGGTTTATCTCAGGGGTTCTGGCAGATATTTATTGTACCAAATTTTTGGGTTATTATTGTAGGCAAATAGATGAGACCGTTCTTGAAAATACGGATAACACAAGTAAATGGTGTTTATGTTTATATGTAAGGGGGCCCCAAGGGGGCTTGTTGTAATCGTACTAAATACAAATTATGACAGATTACTAACAAAATAATTATAGGTACCTTTATATTTTATACCTCATGTTGTTTTTTGCGAGTAGGGTATAAACAGTAAGTATTCCCGTAACTGTTAATAAGACATTATTTTATTAAAATTAAGATTACCGATTGAATATCTCTGCTAAGCGTAGTCACAGATAATATACTAGTACAGATACCCAATCCCATACAAAGAAATGATACCTCCCTAAGTCTGGCTATTGAGCTGGCTATTTTTCTTCCTCCATTTTTTTAACAGATGGCAGCATCAGCGACTCACAAATTGCCAGAGACTGTAGTTTTATAACGCCATCTAGAAGTCAACTTTATATTTTATACCTCATGTTGTTTTTTGCGAGTAGGGTATAAACAGTAAGTATTCCCGTAACTGTTAATAAGACATTATTTTATTAAAATTAAGATTACCGATTGAATATCTCTGCTAAGCGTAGTCACAGATAATATACTAGTACAGATACCCAATCCCATACAAAGAAATGATACCTCCCTAAGTCTGGCTATTGAGCTGGCTATTTTTCTTCCTCCATTTTTTTAACAGATGGCAGCATCAGCGACTCACAAATTGCCAGAGACTGTAGTTTTATAACGCCATCTAGAAGTCAACTTAGATACTTATGGCATTGACACATCGCACGGTACGTTCAAGGACAAGTATAATAACAATACAACAAACACATCTCGAGTTGGCGGGATAGTTTCATTTTTGTGAGTGAGCTAGCAATTTTCACGCGGCAGTGAATGCCTCTTTATGTATTTTTTTGTATTTCAATGCTAAATCTAGATTTTCATCTCCTCGTTACCAAATCTACTATTGCTAATACCCTAAAACTGAAATGACGCGTTCTTCGTCCGAACTTATTTTGACAGTGAGCCCACGTTCGCACTGATGTAATAAAATTGCAGCGATTATTTTTCGTGCACTTGATTTTTAACGCTTTGCCGAGATGCCGAGAGTTGAAAATCCAAGTGTGTTTTTTCAACGCGCTGGGACGAGAGTGCGTTCCAGCGCGTTGGATTCTCAACGCTCGGTTTAACACCGAGAGTTGAAAATCCAGTGCGCGATAAAATCCCGCCGCGATTTAATTACGTCCGTGCGGACGACGACTTAATGTTTTAAAAAATATCAAATAGAACCGGCCAAGTACGTGTTGGACCACGCATAATGAAGGGTTCCGTAGTTGGTAAGTTGGTATCCCAAGAACAAACTTAACTTCGTAGTTGAAAAACACGTTCTCCCATACAGAATGTATGGAAGAACATGTTTTTGCAACCGCAAATTTAAGTAGGTTGATTATTACTCGTTAACTTATAGAGCCTACTTAGCTGTGATAGAGAGTTTTCTTTTTAATTTCGTTATAAATACTCCTGTGATCTTTTATCACATAAACCAACCATTTAGCTGGCAGGGTGGGGGTGACACTTGACTGTAATAAAAATTAGCTTTTTAAAGCTTAATGGTGCCGATTCTCTTGTACACCGAACTAAACTAACTAAACTATCACAAAAAATCCTTGCTTTTGGCTATGAGAATCTTAAACTATTCTCTAAATTTAAAAATATTTTTCACACAACCAAAATCGAATTTGACAATCGCGATTCCACGTCTAACCTAACCCGTGAATTTTTTATGCGCGCAGGCAGGGCAGCCTCGACGTGTTTTTTTTTTCACTTTTTGTATGGAAAATATGAAAAATTATTACCAAAATGTTGAGTTTAATGCTTTCATAGAGGGAGTCGAAATTTTAATTATTTTTTCGATAGGACACACCATTTTCGAGATATTAGTAAAAGAACAGAAAAAAAATATTTTTGGTACCTGAAGAATTCACACCAACATCTACAATGTTGCTGACAACTTATTTTATTCTACACCTTTTTAATCGCGATTAAAAAGTCAAATTTATAGTTAGACAATCAAAAATTTAGGTGAAAAACGTCAAATTCAGAATAGCAAAATTGCCATTTTCACTAAATTAATAACTCGGTGCTATCTTAGTACTGTCAAACTAAAATATAGTTTTGTGTCACTTTAGTATAGATACGGAACCCTTCGTCCGCGAGTCCAACTCGCACTTCGCCGGTTTTTTATAGAAAGTTTTAGAAAGGTATTGGTAAAATAAAAATAATATAATTAAGAAGGTAGGTAGGTATTTGCCAAAATATGCTGCCATCTATGAATTTTTTCAAGACTAATTATAATTTGTTCGAGTTGAGACCCCATGGCGTAGTGTAGGCACAAGCCTAATAATCTATAGTTCAACACAGTGGATCCGACATCATAATTATCCAGCTGAAAAACGTTCACTGCTGGGCATGATATTGATCGGTTAAAATCCCAAATTCTATGCTCCTAGCAGAATTAGGGAATCAAATCAGTAACCCTACACTCAACATCTTTCTTTGCACCCACTAAACCTATGAACCAGTCATATTAATTACAATCATGTTACCAAGCCCTTATTGTATTCAAGTAATTGCGTCGTAAGTGTTAATTAGCGTGCTGTTGTTTAAATATCTGTTATTAGTTTGAGATATTAACACTGATAGTAATTGGATATTTAAGTAATAACGTAAGTTAATATAGACGATCGACCATCGACGATCATTAAACCTTGATAATTTATTTAATAAAACTTTATGTACAAGTTAAAAAAAATACCGTATAAAGGCGGACTTAATGCCTGAGGCGGACTTATTGTAGTCACCTGCTTCTGCATGTGGACCACTCTTAAAACTGGGTGACCAACTTTGAATTAATGTTGTATCTTCAATTCCAATGACTATAGTAGCGTCTGTTTGAGAGTTTCGAAGCGGGCAGTTGGCGCTGCGACACCAAAACAAGTCGCATATTATGGTCTGTTCCAAAGAATCTAGTGAAAATGTAAACAAAAAGCTCAGAAAACGGATCTGTGGATGCCAATGTGCAATGTCACTTGTAAATTAAGGGCGTTGATTTAATTATTTTAATACTTAGCCCGAATTCTTATTTAAAATAACTTTTTAAAAATAAAAAAATTGATAATTCCTCAATTGTCAAATGTTGAACCCCCCTTGGGAAACCCCTGAAATAATCCTCGTAATTTTATAACCCCTATTTTCGTCGATGATTTTTCAATTACGCTTTAATAATGTTATTCAAACAATAATTGTTGGAAAAAGTGTTGATATATAAAGTTGTAACCTTCTAAATATAAATGAATGTACACTAATCTCTTTTAGAGAGTGATTGCGTAAAAAAATTACCTCAACGGTGGATTAAGGAACCGTTTTTGTTAGTCAATCAAGTGTATGTGGGGCGCTTTCCCTCTTTTTTTTTTCCAGCAAAGCATTCATTGAGAAGAGCCGGCAAGAAGGTAGAGACGATGAAAATATTAATAATTTATGTTTCTTTCAGAACGTAACAATAACAAATACTTCGTTAAGTAGGTACCTACCTACTGCCTTACATCGTACAAAAAAAGATTGGGTTTGTTTAGCAATCCCTGTAATTTTCAACTCTTGTTAAACATTAAAGGAGGCATTAATTGTTACTGAACACAGAACCATTTGACATGGTTTTTTTCCAAATTGCAAGGTCAAAGAAATTGTTTGAAATTACAACCTGTTTGATAGAGTATTATTACGTGGGATCCTTCCTAGACAAAGGAAATTAGGACTTAAACTTCTGGGGAGAAACGACAAAGTAAAGCTTACTCCGAAGTCAAATTATCCACATAAAGGATCCAGTAAAGGTACATCACACACTGCGATGAGAATGAGCGTTCGGGTTACGAGCATTTGGATGTGTATTAGACAAAAGATGTTGCAACGAGAAATGTCTACTTGAGTCAATTAATTAGTTCCCAAAAGAATTTTCACGTTTGTTCTCGAACGTTCGCGGCGTGGACACACTTTAAAAATATTTCCATTCTGTAATAAATCTACCTGATCAGTGTTACACAATACATTTGACCTTTACCTTAAAAACGAAATTGTTACCAACTTTGTTATATCGCGATCTATTTGAGGTTTATTTCCAGCTGACGCCAACCGGCCATCATTGTTATTTCTTCAAGCTTTTATTTCTTTTTTGTCATTGTTACAAAAGAAAAACCGTAATCGCTGGAACCTTTCCCTATCTTTTCAAGTACCTGAATATAATACGTCGAAACACTACAATACATTTCTCCGGATCAAGCTTACCTCAAAATCCTTCGAGGCACAAAGAAAATATCATAACATTGTCCACAATACATGTCATATCGAATGTGTTTTACATCTTACATATATAATAATTCGTTTATTCTACTACCACAAACCTTTAAAATTCGACTCTAACTTTAGCTAAAAGAGTTCATATCACTTTGGCAATGTCACTCCATAATGTCTGCCCAAGGCATATGTACGTTTTACAACGGGGTTTAAAATATTCCACCGTGAAATAGTCGCATGATTCCCTTGCCTCTACTGTCTGTTTGTAGAAGACCACAAAGGAGACCCATTCTGACTGGAACCTTTTTAACTGTCAGTTTGGACACCGTGACGTCATTTGAGTGACTTTATCTAGCGAATCTTTATTTGTTGTTTTGAAAAGGACGTGTGAGAGATGTAGATTACAATTGTGTGTTTTGGCTTCTTATCTTTGTTGCATTGTTACGAGATTGTTATTGTTAAAAATATAATCGACAAAAAATTACCTAAGATCTATCTAGATAAATTAGCACTTTTGGTTTAATGTGAGCCCTAATTCATTAATAGTATCAATCATGATTGCGCGCAATGTGTTGGGAATTCTGTTTTATAATCTGAGCGAATAGAAATCAAATAATTATGTAACGAGAATTTTTCAATTTATTAAAGACACACGTTTCCCACACATTTAATGAAAAACATTATGTACCATGTTTATGTATTGTGAACTTGTTTATAATTATAAATCCGGTGACGGTTATAAATAGTACTCTTACTAATTATCTTATAGCAGTACAGACTACCTCTTTCATGTTTTTCACTCCTGGTAGTTGTGTTGCTAGTAAATAACGCAGCGTTATTATTATGTTGCATCAAAATATAATGTGTAGCTGTTAAAGACCATATTAAATTAAGCTGAACATGCAAAACACAAACTACTTGCAGTGGACCCAAATAACAACTGTTTACACGATTCACGCGTGGTATAATTTTATGCAGTTGGATAAACAGTTAATTTAATATTATAACGTGACTTGAACTCAAAGCTTGTTTCAGAACTTGGACGATCAGCACATGGAGAATGTTCTCTCTCGTTTATCTATGTTTAAGATTACTAGCACAGAATGCATAGAGACAATCAATACTATTTGCCACTGTTTGACGTCACGTCTTCCAAATTAGCAGGACTAATATACAGTAGGTAGGTACCATACATCTTCATTTCGTACCATACATCTTCATCTACGTCAGTTATGTTAAAGTCCCATGTGCAAGGGGCACATAGCTAGACCCAGGTAGTTAGTAAATAACTTTGTAAAATGCGACTCCACTAGCCTAGATGCAAATGCACATAGTTTCACTACAAATTAGTCGCGCCACGCAGCCTGCCACCTTGATGTCATGCTAGCCTGGTACTAGTAATTGCAGTTTTTGCCTAATGAGCTTGTAGCATTTAGGTCAATGTTTAAAATTTTCATTAGTCATGCATTTGTGTCATGGTTTGGTCAAGTTAATTAATTTAACGCAGTAAATAACTTACATGTTTATAATATTACTGTGAGTAATGGTTTTGTAATACGTTCAGGATTTAAATTATAACAGCCTTGCAACTTTACTATCCTATACTGAAGAGCAAATAATTATTTAAATATAGAGATAGATACCCACACAAATCTTCCATCACAGCATAGCTAGTTAAACTAAGTAGGTCCCAAGATTAAAATAGTAATTTGTAAGATTAAAATAGTAATAATATTTAACCATTGACCTACCAGGGGCTCGAATTCAGGTCAAGAACAATAAATAAATCAATAATAATGTCAAACACTAAGAAGCAAACTTTGCTTTTTTTTATGAAATATTTTCTGTTTATTTTGTGTCACAGTAAGACACAAAAATAAATGTCGAGAATAACATATTGCTCCCTCTAGACACACTAGAAAAACACAATACAACAAGTCACAATCTGAAATGGTGACATTTAATTTTGACACGACCTTTGAAGTCCGGCGGCACACAACTGCAATCTGTCTCTAATATTGTGAGACTTGTACAAATTGCATACAAAGCGACTGAAACATTGTTAGTAATGTGCACATCCACCAACACGACACCAACTGAAATCGTCACAATATAATATCACACCTGAAGGCTCCAATGGAGTAAGCAAAGATGAATCTATACAGGGTCAAATTAAATTAGTTAGCGACACTGCGCAGACCTGATGGGTATCGATATAACCAAAGACGATAAAATAATAAAAAATAGGCAGTAATGGGGACTGCCGGTAGATATGAAACAATAAAACTTTGAAATAACTGCTTTATTAAATTTATGAATTAATTATGGTATGAATAATTAAAAAATAATTAATTTGTAAATTGAAATTATTAACATTAGAAATTGAAATTATTAACGTGTGGTTTTCACATCTATTGGCAATCCGAGCAATTATTATAAACATTTTAGTTTATTTATCAGTCAAAACATGATTAGCTGTGGCTTATAAATTAATATTTAATTTTATCCACTTATTGTCGATTACGCACAAAAACACTTAGTTTTCAATAAAATTCACAGGAGCACGCACTCGCGCCCATCAAAGTTACTGCTATGACGTATGAGTTGTTGCAATCAATAATTATTATGATCGATCAATATTAAATAAAATCAGAAACCATTTAGCAACAATTTTTCCTAGAAAATCAAGTCTGTATCTAGATATAGGTAAATCTATTCATATTGTAAATTAAAGTAGCTTTTCTTGTCTGTCCGTGTGACCGCGTTGATCTTCTAAACTGCACAATGGATTTTGATGTGGTTTTCACCATCATTTAGAGATTTTTTCCGCAAAGTTTATGTGTATAATTCATAAATCAACTCATAAACTTACATATAAAATTATTATGATGACTATGATATGTCAAGTAGTAAAAACCGGGCAAAGCAAGAGCGGGTCGCTAGTAGATTATAATTTCAAAGGCGTTAACTAAACGTTTCAGATCTCTAAATATTTGGACTCTAATACAAATATTTGTGCTTAGTCTGGTTGGTGTGACCTTTAAACGTGGCTGCTAATCTGAAGTGCTTGCAGTGTCTATGACATGTCATTGTCATGAGAACATTCTGTATTGGTATTCATAATTCATTGAGTGGTTTCTGTCTGTTAGTTCGTTAGAGAGTTCATAAGAGATGTAAATGAGGTGTGAAGTAACAGTTGCTACCTCAGCACTCTTATTGCATAATACACGATCAATCATAATCTGAATCATTTTGAACAATATTGCAAATCTATTGATATTGCCTTTTCAAAAAAAATGTCTGTCTCAAAATGAATGTTGTTGAACTGTCAAAATGAAACAGATTGCGATTGATCGTGTTTTATGTAGGTACCTACAAATAAAATTAGCATAATATATTGCTCTCATATGTCTAGAAAAGTTGATGTTTCTCATTACCAGGTTTGGCATAAAACAAACAAATGGTTTTAAACAGTATTTAAAACAATTTGAAATAAAACAATGTCTTTTATTGAGTGTTTAAAAACTCAGTACAAAACAAGTTTAAAATAATGTTTTAAATATTAAGGAAAAAAAAAACATGGTTTTAAATCGAGAATTAATGGAAATAAATGAAAAGTTATAACTTATTAGGACTTAAAGTAGCTCGAAAAGAAATTAAAAAGTTTAGATAGTTTTATACATTTCGTCGCCGGTCGAAACGAAGTAATTCCCCGCAACTATTTTGGGGATTCCCCTTATTTGAATATAATCCATCCTACCTATGTATCTATGCTTCGTCTTTTGTCGAAAAGAGGTAATCCCCGCAAAAAATTTAGGGACTTCCCCATATTTAAATATACTTTTAGGTAAGGTACATCTGAGAACGAAAATCGGAATTCTTAATTCTGAACATACAGAGTGTACTGGCTACCCAGTACACTCTGTATGTTCAGAATTAAGAATTTCTTTAAAAATTTCAGTATCTTAGTTACATACCAACTTTGATTGATTACAAAAAAAAGTAAGTATGTTTACAGATTAGATAGTTTATTAGTTAGTACTTAATAACTAATTATAACTAGTACTACGTTGTTGTGATTATTATATTCTCCTGATGGTTTTTTTTGTGAATCCTCAGGTAATTTTTAAAATTGTCTATGCCTGATCGATTTTTGTTTATGATAAATTTGATAAATCGCTCAATGAAAAAATAAGAACAAAAAAATAAATAATTACGGAGTTAAGAATCCTGTCATTAAAATTTAATAATCTGAGATGACTTTAGATATCTGTATCCTATACTATTAAACGAGCAATATTTGTATGTATATATATTTGTACCTACTTATGTTCTCGAAATTGGCTCTAACGATTTCGATGAAAGTTGCAAAATAGGGGTTTAGGGGACGAAAAATCGATCTAGCTAGGTCTCATATCTGGGAAAATTAGTTTTCTTCGTATTTTCGCCCAAGCAGAGCTCGGTTTCCCAAAGTTTAGAACAAAATAATGAGTAATGACATGACATTATTGACATGAGAATAATGATCGTGGCAGCATGGAATTTGTAAGTACCTACTATCATGGCAGTATGGAATTAGTAAGTACTATCCTATATTATTAAATGAGAATTTTGACTAGAACAGAGCTCGGTCGCCCAGGTACTACCAATTATACAACGTTAAATTTAAACTTTTTAATTTCCACAAGGCTCTACTTCACTTCTTTTGTAGTAAAAACAATCCTACGCTTAAAAAGATCGTAGATGATGACAAAAAGCCTGTATTTTAACAGTGAGGCTATGTTTTATTAAACTAGCTAGTTTAAATCCTTCACGATCAACAGTATGGTTTCACTAAAGGACGTTGTACGACCGACCCCGGTGTAACCTTACTAAGACACATTTTTAACGCGTGGGAAGAGGCCCAAGACGCCATAGGTATCTTTTGTAATCTGTCCAAGGCATTTGATTGCGTCGATCATGAAACCTTAATCTTGAGACTTGAGCATTACGGACTTGGAAAAATTGTGCTCAATTTAGTAAAATCTTCTTGAAATGATAGACAACAGCAAGTTCAAATAAACGGTATCAATTCACTAGGTTTAAAAGTAAAAATAGGTGTGCCACAAGGCTCGATATTGGATCCATTCCTCTTCTTAGTGTATATTAATTATTTACTTCATTTATTAACAAATCAACCACAAATGGTGTTATTAGCTGACGATACTTCCTTAATTTTTAAGGTAGATAGACGTGCTACAAATTTTGACGACGTAAATAATGCCCTACTGCAGGTCCGAAATTGGTTCACTGCTAATACTTTAGTATTAAATGAAAAAAAAAAAAAAAACAATAAGTGCATCAAATTTTCTTTACCAAATGTCATAAGTAGCGATTGTGAGATAGTATGGAATCAAGAGAAACTAGAAGTCGTCGATAAAATTGTTTTCCTGGAGATCACGCTCGACTCAAGGCTACAATGGGGTCCTCATTTAACATTTCTTGCAGGATGGCTTAGTTCAGCAGCATATGCTGTCAGAAAAATCCGTCAATTTACTGATGCAGATACCGCGAGGCTAGTCTATTTTAGTTACTTTCATAGTATCGTGTCTTACGGTATTTTATGTGGGAACGGGCTGCAGACATCGAGTCTATTTTTATTCTGCAGAAAAGAGCGATCAGGGCCATATATTATCTTCGCAGGCGCGATTCTCTAAGGGAACTGATTAAGGATATTAATATCATGACGGACACCTTGTCAATATATCTATGAAAACATCCAGTACGTAAGAAAAAATTACATCTTTTTAGTAATACGAAAAAATTACATCTTTTTAGTAAAAGAGGTGATAGACATAATTATCTTCTATATATATAAAACAAAGACGGGTTTGTTACAACACTTATAACTCGAGATCTGCTGGATCAATTTTCATGGTTTTTGTTTCGTTGGATTTGTCTCCGCCCTGAATAGCAGAATACATTTTAAAAACAATGAAAACTTGACGAATACATAATTATGAAAATGAATCATTTTCCATTTAATTATGTTCGTTTGTTTCGTACCTGTCAAACATTTGTTTTCCTCCTGTCATCCTGTCAAATACTGTGATTGACATTTATGCATGCGTTCAGAAATGTATTTTGTGTAAACTATTTAAAAAGGGTGAATAAACTTTTGTCTGTATTTTTTTTAATCAATTAAAAAGGTTGAAAAGTGTATTAAGCAGATTTAAATAGAAGTTCCTCAAATATTTATGCGTGCGTTCAAAAATGATGACAAATGGTTAACATTTACGCGTGCGTTCATAACTTTATTTTGCGTAAATTAAACTTTCTATTTTCGAAAACAATTTCTAAGATTTATTCTTTAAGTTATCGAAATATAATTAAATTGTATATATAAAAATAAAATATATATATAAAAGAAAGTCGTGTTAGTTACACTATTTATAACTCAAGAACGGCTGAACCGATTTATATTTGTTTGCTGCACCGGTCGACGTCATTACGTCGGCGCCGGCTGTCGCTGAAAACCAGCGCTGGGGCTCTGTCTTGCATAGGGTCGTAGCATAATGCTGAGCGATAGCCGATTTGCGTGGATGTGACGCATGCTTCCCCAACTTTTTTTACTTTTTTATGTATTTAAAACTTTTTTATTTTTTTTGCGTCATGTTTACCGCAAATAAACGTTTTTTCTTTCTTTCTTTCTATTTGGCTGAAAATTGGTAGGGAGGTTTTTAAGAACCAGGAGAAGGACATAGGATATTTTGTATCCCGTTCCCGTCGTTCCTGTGGGACGTGACATAAACGGCATGCATTTTATAAATTTTGTATTAATGATATCCCGGTATATGCCATCCAATCACAATCCTAACACAAAGTACTAGGCTTGCATACATTTTGATATCTAGGGAGATGGTAGGTATGTACGTTGGTTGGTAGGTACGGTAGGTAGGTAGGATAGGTAGGTAGGGGTAGGTAGGGTAGATCGGTAGGGGTAGGTAGGGTAGATAGGTAGGGGTAGGTAGGGTAGGTAGGTAGGTAGGGTAGGAAGGTGGGGTAGGTAAGTAGGGAAGGTAAGTAGAGAGGAAGGTGGGGTAGGTAAGTAGGGTAGGTAAGTAGGGAAGGTAAGTAGAGCAGGTAGGTAGGGTAGGTCGGTAGGATAGGTAGGTAGGGTAGGTAGGTAGGGTAGGTCGGTAGGATAGGTAGGTAGGGTAGGTAGGTAGGGTAGGTAGGTAGGGTAGGTAGGTAGGGTAGGTAGATAGGGTAGGTAGGGTAGGTAGGTAGGGTAGATAAGAGCATAGGTAGGTAGGTAGGTAGGTAGGTGGTAGGTAGGTAGGTGAGGTAGGTGGTGGGTAGTTAAATTTCTTAATGCTACCCGTGCGAAGCCGGGCCGGGCAGTTAATATATAAAACAAAGTCGGGTTTGTTCGAACACTTATAACTCGAGAACGGCTGGACCGATTTTCATGGTTTTTGATTTTTTGTATTTGTATCCGTTCCGAATAGCAGAGTAACTATTAAAATCATTGGAAAATTGACGAAAAAAAAGATTTGAAGAAAAAATGTTTTTATAAAATTTGCATTTATGATATCCCGGTATATATGCCATAAATCCTAACAAAAAGTACTAGGCTTGCATGAATTTTGATGATATCTCGGTAGGTAGGTAGGTAGGTTAGTGGGCAGGTAGGTAGGTAGGGTATGGTAGGTATGGTAGGTAGGACAGGTCGGGTAGGTAGGGTAGGTAGGTAGTTAGGTGCGCCGTAGATAAGTCCTTAATGCTACCCGTGCGAAGCCGGGCCGGGTCAGCTAGTAGTACAATAAATAGGGACCTATTAGTTCAGTTAGGTTTCAGACTGGCTAAAGTAGACTCATCTTTCACGGGGTATTGTTTAAAATGTTACAATAAACTTCCTCCCCACATACTTCAACTGAATGAGACGAAATTCAAATCTTGTATAAAATGCACACTATGCAGGCAGGCATATTATAAGTTGGGGGATTACATCGCTGGTAAAAATGCTTGGCTCAATGCTGGTCCTGCTCTACAACCACAACTAATTGACTATCATTGCAAATACTGTTGGAGCTGCTGAAGTTTGTGAGACCATGTTTGCATTGTATAAACTCAGTCTCCTTTGTATTATATAATTGCATATCAGAGGTGAGTGAAAAAGATGTGCGAAACATCTCATGAATACAATTTGGCCACTAGTTATACACGTGACCCAAGCCGAAATTGAGTGAAGGCACCATCCAAACTTAGCTATAAATAATTAATATATTGCTCGCTAACATAAACGAGTATATAGTGGCCTGGGGGTAACGATGTGTGCAGTATTTTAATTCAATCAATATTAAGAGGTCACCTTGTAGAGTTATTGAGGTTCAACCGGGCAATAGTCTCACAATATGGCCCTGTGTTATTGAGAGAATTACTTTGTTTTATTACGATTTTCTTCTATAAAAAGACCTTACGTTGTATCGTCAACAGAGAATTAATCTCCGTAATAATGTATAAATTGGTAGATCCTAATATTGTGGCCGTGCAATCACAGCAACAATCGTATATCATTGTTGTGTAAATTGCAGTACACTCTAAGTAAATCTAGCAAGTCACAAGTCTTGGCAAATCGATTCTATTAAATTACCACGCTTAGCAGATATTAGATGATCGCATTCATCTTCATTATTCTTTCGTATCCTACCTTATCTAACAAAAGACATAATAAGGAAGTTAAAAAACGAATTAAATAAGATTTGTATGCTTATGTGACGGTACAACATGGAGGATACAAAATAACGTACCTATGCAAAGAAAAAAATAAACGAATGATCAAATAAACAATATTTAACTTTATTTTGTTTTATGAAGTTTCTAAACTGTTTCTTAGTAATTTGAGTTCTCAGTTTGAAGACTCAGTTTTTTTCTAGCAGCTCTAGTTTTTGTGATGAAGGTACTTCTTAAAATTTCGTTACGCAGCTTACTTATATTTTTTTTTGTGCAAAAAATTATTAAATTCCATAAATAAATTGATATGTCTACATTAGCAAGAACTTGTTTAAACGATCCAAATAGTTTTTGTGCTGTTTGTGGTGAATATATGTTTCGAGAATGCCGTTTAAGTGCGTCTGACTTTATAAAAAAGGCCTACTTGGACTTCTTTGGGACGCCATCACAAGTGTTTAGTAAGCCATGGATCCCAAATTTTGTATGTGGTAGTTATGTAACATCATTGCGTTTATGGGCTAGTAAAAAAGATCTACTTTGAAGTTCAAAACTCTTATGATTTGGCGTGAACCGACTAATCATCATGATGACTGTTATTTTTGTGTTGTGAATATTACCGGAATAAACCGCAAAAATCGTTCGAAATGAATTTACCTGAATTTAAAATCAGCTATTAGACCATTATATTACCCCTTCTCTATATAAAATTAGGTCTGATAAAACAATTTGTAAAAGCTCTCAACAAGGATGGGGAATGTTTTAAATATATCAGTAAAATATTCCCGAAATTGAGCACAGAAAAAATAAAAGCTGGTATTTTTGACGGTCTTCAAATCAGGGAACTAATAAGGGATCAAAATTTTACTGACTGTGACAGATAAAGAGAAATCTGCATGGATTGAATTCGTTTGGGTTGTGCAAAATTTCTTAGGAAATAAAAAGTCTCCAGACTACTTTCAACACATTGAGCAGTTCATGTTGCTCTTTCAGCAATTAGCTTTAAAATGAGCATCAAGATGCACTTCCTCTTCAGACTGCTTCCCAGAAAATTTAGGCGATTTAAGCGAAGAACAAGGAGAATGCTTTCATCAGGATATTCGCACAATGGAAGAGCGATACAAGGGTCGTTGGAATGCAAATATGATGGCTGATTACCGCTGGAGCATTCAAAACAAGGCTGAAGTTTCGATTCATGCAAGAAAATTTTATAAAAGAAAGTTGTTTCCATGTTAGGTTAGAGAAACAAGTTTTTTAATTTTATAATTCGAGTATTTTTCGCTAAAAATGTAATATATTAATGTTTCAAAAACTAGAGCTGCTAGAAAAAAAACTGACAACAGATGAGGAATCAGCGTGGCAGAATCATACAAAATCAGGTATGAAACTTCATAAAATAAAACTACTGATTACCAGAATAAATAAAAAATAAAATAAAAATCGAACCATTTATATTCCGGTTCGATTTTTTATTTAATATTGCGAGCAAATCAATTAAAAAGCAGACGAAGTGACACTGTTACTAAAAAGGTTCATGGCGTAATCCCTTAGTCACCTATTATGATTATTCAAGGAAATCATAATGTTTACCTACCTAGTGTCGCGTCACCTACGGAGCGGCGTACTTAAACGCTTGTGTTTGCTTTGCGTCGTGCGTCGCCACACACTTTTGGGCTGCGGTCCATATTTGTGTGGATTGTGTTCTCGGCCCATTTAGAGCTATTTTATCTTTTAACGAGCTATATTAATGCCAAATCGCGGTTTCTAGCCGTAGCAGTGGTTTGGCGCTGTTTTATCTGTGCATGTTGACCGCCGCCGCTGCAGTGATTTAGATGCTCATTCCATTGCAGTGGATTTTGTTTGTGCCAAAACTTATTTGGTGTTTTCTAGCTTCACAACAATAAATATTTATTTCAATAGTTTATTTTCCAGCCTCTTATTGTCTAATGAAGGACCAAAATAATGCACTTTTTTATAACAGATATGAAAGTGTTTTTAAATGTTTTGCGAAAGTTGAGGTTTTACTAAGTGGCAAATCCAGGCTTTACCTTTTCACTTGTTTTATAATGATTATATCTACGTTCCTAACAAGCAGTACATAACAGTTACACCACATTTTCCTTACCCTAACCTTTACACGTTTCTTATAAAACAATCTTGATCAAGAACATAAGAAGTATTTCCTAAGTTATTACAAAAGCATACGTACTTAGGTACCTGTAAAAGTGGCTTAAAGTAGATAACACAGAAGTTAGGGCGGGAAGTTTCTTCGATTGCCAATGAGAGCGCACCAACGACTGATAACAAGTTCTTTTTAAGGGCAGGTTGTGTTCGAAAGGTGGATTTATTAAGACAATGTGCGGTGAATGTTAGAGATAGCATCTATGTTATATTTTGTGTTTCTAGTCTTATGATAAGTGATAAGGTCTCGTAGATGCCTTGCCGTGGGACTGCTCAATATTTAATTATAATTTTTTACACTAAAAAACACTGCCGCGATACCGCGAGTGCTACAGGCAGCGCGACCCTTGTAGCGCCCGCGATATCGCGCTGGTCTGCACAAGCCTTAAGGATTAATTGCGATACTTTTTCAATGATTTTTTTTTCAATTCTCTATCATCTTATACCAACACCCTTCAAAAGTCTGGATTTTCCGTAGCGCCTCTAGCTTCAACAATTAGTCATGCTTGTTTAAATATTTAACTGGTAGCGTGCCGTCTCTTAAGACGCGACTAAATACGTGTCCATGAGTGGTTAGCTTGCGTGTTTTGTGCCGAGCTCACGCAAAGCGTTTTACTTCCAGTCAGTAATAGGACTCGCCCACCAAGGAGCGCTGTCCCAAATTAGACGCATTGTTAATTTATTATACATAAAAGGTATTTTAATAAAACACTTAAAATAATTTAATTATCTCTAAAGTGGTGAAGGTTTCAGAAAAATACGCTTGATAGTTTTTGCGTGATTCTCAGTTTTTTATCCGCGTTAGACATAACTTTACAAATTAATAATAATAATCTGAGACATTCACGGATTAAGTTATTAAAAAATGCTCTAATTTAACACACTACTCGTTTAGACGGGATCGACGTTTATTCTCGCTTTGAAGTAAACTCTCCAAAGCATCTAGCAAAAACCTACAAAGAAGACGACAGTGTAAGACCATTTACTTCAAAGTACATTCACCTCATAACGAAAAAATTGGATTGAAGAATCAGATAAAAAGCAGATGCCTCACTGTCCCGAGAGAGCTTCCTCTTAATGAAACGACACTTATTTCACGGTCCGAATCGAAATTCAGTAATAAAACTAGTGAATTTGTTCGCAGCGGCAATAAATTTTATTCATCCGCTCCGGCACCCCGCGGGCACCCCCCTTACGACGGAATATTTTATTATCATCATGGCGTATCGAAGTTCCAGTTCATACCTCTTTATACCCTTTTTCATTATATTAGTGGATCATAAGTCGTAACTCCGGCCATGAGGATACGGCTGCTGAAACTTGCGCAGTGCTGTATGTGCCATGAGGGGTAGAATGTGTCAGATGAATCTGGGGTAGTGGCGTATAGGATATTCCGAAAATATCGGATGAAAATATAAACAAACCCTGTTCAGTTTAAACACTTACGCAATCACTCACTAAAGGAAATTACATTCATCTGCATTTAGAAGGTTTCAACTTTATATCTCAACACTTTTCCCAACAAATATTGTTTGAATAACGTTATTTGCGTAATTATAATTGAAAAATCAGTGACTTAGAGGTTATAAAATTAACCTCAATTGTCAAATGAAAAACATTTTTAAGGTGATTTAAAGTTAGAATTTAGGGTTAAAATATTCAAATAATCAAATCAGAGCTCTCAATTTATAAGTAACACTACAAACTGGCATCCACCGGAACGTTTTATGATCCATTTGTTTACATTTTTAACCGACTTCAAACAAGGAGGAGGTTCTCAGTTCAAGGGTTTTTTTTTATGTATGTTCCCCGATTACTCGAAGACGGCTAGACCGATTTGAAAAAATCTTTTTTCGTTTGAAAGGATACTTTCAAGTTAGTCCCATTGATCCCTTTCATTTGGTTACGATCTGATGATGGGATCTTGCAGAAATCGAGGGAACTCTTAAAATATTATAGGCTATAGTGATTTGGGTGTTTTTTATAGTAACTCGTGCATTTGCTCTCGAAAAGCACCATTTGGTAAAGTGGAACTGATCATGAAGGACACAGATGGCCACCGGAATTACTCAATAATATGTATTTTACGGATTGCGATTCGATTACTTTAATATGGTTGGATATTTTGTAAAAGGTGATGAGCAGTTGACATTAGGTTACAAACCAATCCACAAAAAAAAAATCCGACGATCTGAGAACCTCCTCTTTTTTTTGAACTATGGTAAAAAGTAAAAAAAAAACTTTTACAAAAAATACAACGGGCTTCCAAACTACAAAGTGAAAAATAACTCTGAAATTAAAGTTATCACTAATACCGGTTAAGCTTGGTAATAATCGTTTATCGAGAGAAAATGGTTCATATAAAGAGTTATGCAAGCATTTAATGCATATAAGTACAGTTAGCAAAATAATACCTAGAAATATATACTGACTAAACAACACGTTAGAACCTTATTAGGGTTAACAATTCATAGGGTTCTGTCTTTTTATAGCGTTCTATTAATATGACGAGAAATAAATGTATTTCAGGAAAACATGAAAACTCCACGAAAAATTTTGGCTGTAAATATTCTTACACCCCAAACATCTCTTAATACAAGATTGTTATATTTTGAGGACTGCTAAAAATAGGTAAGTTATTTACAATATTTACAATATTCAGGAACTCGTAAAGTAAATCACATATTTTCAAGGAGACCTTTGTAATCTCGTTTGATCGTTGACAAAATAGGTAATATCTTTTTATTTACTACGTATCATATGCATGCCATAGTTATTTTTGAGTCAAACTTGAGATTCATCATAATTACAGTATTTTTTTATATTATGTACCTACCTGTCCTTATAATATAGGACCCAAACAAGTATTTACATCGATTTTTTCGGGACTTTAGCATAAATGGAGAAATGAGGGTGTACTATAGTTACACCTTTGTCTAACCCTTCGATTTCACCTTTGCCTAACCCTTCGATTTTTTTGGAATCATCACTCTTCGGCTATTAATAAATATGTATTTTATAGAACTTGAAGGTTATGGAGTTAGAGGAAAAGGTGATAGCACCCACCCGGTTTTATAATTGAATAATGGGTAAAACAAAGGCTCTAGCAAAAAATGTTATTGTCTAGTAGAATGTACAGGGTAGGATAGCATTTTCTTTGTTGTTATGTTTCTTTCCAAGAATTCCATCAGCTAACAACCCTAACGAGGCGACAAACAGCTAACAGCCACGTTCCACGCCCAACATACCAGGCTCGCATAAAATCCAAGGAGTTCACAGAAACAGTGAAGTATAAAGAAACACTAGGTACTGAGAAAGCATTTAGCAATGTGAGCGGTGGTTGAAATAAAAACGACCTCCTCCGGGAACCGAACACCTGCGGCCTGTTAGTGCTACCGAATGTTTTGTATTAAATATTCACTATACAGTAGTTACTGAACGTTTGTATGTTAGTTACAGACAAAATGGAGTGTGTATATTGTTTATGGTACATTACTGGGGAAGTAATATGAATGAATTGGTTTTGAAATGGGTTTTGCTATTTTGACTACTGTTGTATGCGACTTGTGGTTGGCTAAAAGATAGTTATGGCAGTATTATAACAAGGAGAACGTCATTGATTGTTTTAATTTGGTTTTCAGCAGGTTTAGATGTGCACGAAACACACAAAATGACAGATAAACAATCACAATCTGTCAATTTGTCTATTCTTCCGTCGAAAAAACCCGTAAAAAACCTGTTTCTATGGTTGGCATGCTTTGTGTGTTGCAGCGCAATTGCGTAACACAATTACATAGGCATTTCATTCTGAGAATTAAAAAAATTTCATTGCGTTATTTAAGTGGTCGGGCAGACGAATACCTACGTTACTTGGCACTCTTATTTTTATAAAAAGCGACTAAGGTGTATTGAAAATACAAACTGCTTTTTGCTTATATCGCTCCGTATTTGATGTATATATTACATTTATCCATTCGCACATATATATTACATAGGAATATAATTATTTAACCTCAAAATAGATACTAATCCCCAAAATAATCTTAAAGTCGTTACCTTGGTATCATAATCTAAAACTGTCTAACAAAGCTACATATTTAAAATAAGGGATAAGGAAAATAATATGAAACACCAAAATATTTTGTCATTCATTTATATTTCTTTGCCAACATCAAATTCAATATTCTACACCATACCATCACATCTCCTATTCCCCACATAATATTTATTTAATATTCGAATTTTTACAATAAAACTAATAGGTTACCTTAAGTTATAGTAGCTCTCCAAACACTATTTATTTTTAACCGACACAGCCACTAGCACGTTCTACCGTTATAAGCGCCCGACCCAGAAGCACCCCCGAAGGCCGTTGCCGCGCCACTTTTTATACATCGAATCTTTCGGTGCTACCAGTATAATAAATTGAAACCTAACACCACGTTACTGAGGTGTTGCCGATGACATCGGTAGGCTTTTCAAATATTTTTCCTCATAATGAAAAAAAAATATAACAATAATATTCTAATGACTTTATCACGTAAGTTACACACGACCCTGTTTTACATCTAACATTATGACGTCACACGCACGCATGCACACATAAACCATCGCCCGTCAGTACGCACATCGGTGTCTGAAGGGAGAATACGCACGAAGCAAACATTGCTTTGATCCTGCCATAATGACGGTTTTCCAACGTGCGCGTTTTTTTATACAGGGTAATGCAATTAGGCAGGCCTTGATGCAGTGGTGTTGTTTGACCCTTTTATTTTGAAGAGAGTAAAGTTGTTCTGATTTGAACACACGTCATGGCATGGCCTTACGTTATGTTGTTCAATTATCAAAATACCTTCATTGTATTAAAATCTTTCTGTTAGCGTACCTTACCTGCTTGCTATGCTTAATGCTCCGGCCTCCGACTGGAAAGGGCACAGAGGGCAGTGTTAAAAGTCATGACTCGCAAACCTGTTTGATTTCCAAGTACTCAACTGTACGCTCTTTGCAAGTTACCAATAGCCAGGCACGCATTTTTTCTTGCTGTAGTGCAGCGTAAACACTTAGACCTTCCTTTCGATCTTATTGTACCGATCTTATTGTTCGATCTTGTTGTAGATTCCATCTGGCAGACTCTGTCAGACTCTGCCAGGTCGAATCTGTCAGAGTTCAAGTTGTTCGGCGGCAATATCACTTTCTTAGCTCCACTTTGTATAATCGAGTGAATTAACAGCTCAATATATATTCACTGACTTTGCGAGAATGTCGAGGGATCACGGATAAATGGCTTCATTCACTTATGATGAATTAGAAACATATGTAAAAACTTAAACTCGCACTTTAATTGCCCTTTATATGTATAACATGCGCAAACATATACCCCCTGCACAAACTGACACCTCTCCCACACACGAACACACACACACACATATACACTCCACGGTCAAAACTACACAATCCTTCCATACAAACACTAAATCTCACATAAAATTGCACAGTGAAAATATTGTTCAGTTTTAATTCTAAGTTCAAATTTTTTATATTTTATTTTTATTCTTTTTAATTTGATTTGTTTTAGTTTTGCTTTTGTCTCGGACTTTTTGGAGGTGGGTATTAATGACTGCCACACAGTAGATATTATACTAATGCAGTTGTTTTCAAACACAGAGTTTCTGTAAACTGATTTTTTCGATTCAATAAAGTTTATTATTATTATTACCTGCAGGTACGTTAAGGCCTAGCCTGCACTACGAAATCTCACCGCGCGATTTTTATTCGCGCGGTTTATGTTCAGTGTACGGAGTACGTTTCAGCGCGAATTTTAAATCGCCAGTGCGGGCTAGGCCTAAAACTTAAAAGCGAGAATTTTAAACAGAAAGATAAGCTTCAATATTTAATTATCTGTTGATAAATATAAAAGATGGATACAAAATGCGAAACAGATCTTCTATTATGTAAACGAAACTATATTTTATTTATTCACCTAGTAGCTCCCGACAGTTGAACCTTTGAACTTAAATTTATCAAAGCTGAATCAAACTAAGTATTTGATCGAGTTATCTTTGTCTAGAATTGAATCTAGGTTGAGATTGGGGCCTCGTCTAGCTTAATATTGACTGAGGATATCTAGTGTTTTGTCAACCGTTCGGCTGCTGTCCCCGAGTCCCCGGGATCATAATTCACGGTCATCTCTCATAGTTGTCTTATTGTTAAGTTACTTGTACAATCACCTAACGAAAATGTTGGTCGCAATTAAACTTATCAAGATATGCGGGGGTACAGTGTCACACAGTAACTGGGTTGGAGGTGAGCTGCATCCGGTTAGACTGGCTGACCCCAACATAGGTGGGAAAAGGCTAGGCAGATTGATTTAAACTTCATCATGATACAGCTGTCTATCTGACAACCAGTCTTACCAAGTCTCTCCGACTAGAGTTACTCATAACCCATTAGTTACTGGGTTGTGGAGGTTAGATAGGCAGGCTATAAAATTCTGGTATTCAGTTGCATCGGGTTAGACTGGAAGCCAACTCCAACATAGTTGAGGAAAAGCTAGGTAGATGATAGAATAGAATAGAATAGAATAGAATATTTATTTGCGTAAAACATGGTATACAGGGGTGTTAAATATGAATTGAGGCACAAGCATGTCTAGCTAGGATAAAACATAGCATGCAAAAATTTTAAAGACAAGCAACAACAATCGTTCAACATTTTTTATCAATAAATTCTTTTAAACTATAAAAACTACACTCGAGTAACCACTTATGAAATTTAATTTTAAATAATTTTGTATTTAAAGCTTTGAAACGCCTCGGTATTTTATTATAAATGCACACACACATTTTATATGATGATGATTACATAGCTGTGACTCGTCTGTGTGACGTTGTTGCTGCGCAATTTATGACGTCACCATTGGCATCCAATAACATGACAATATTCTAATTATGGTCAAGGTTTTCATAGTAAAGATAGATTGTGATTGAATAATCATCATAAAATACGTAAATGGGTTGGCCTCTTATTATGGGAATTAAATAAAAACTGGTGAAATGTGGGTGTACAAGGTACACCTCTGTCCAACCCTTTGATTACAGGCGTCGATAACAATAAAAAATCTATTGTGTCTCATAAGTAAGCTCATAAGTTCGTAAATATTAAGTGCACGGTGTTGTCTTGCCATGGCATGCAGGTCTTATGTGTATAATTATGCTATAGCGATGTTAATTGACGCGTGTGACGAATGATGACCGATGGCTCGAGTTCGACACGACACAATCATGATCATGTTGCTTTATAATTATTTGAATTTCGGCGCAGAAGTTTTAATTATTGACACCCGTCTGCTAACTAAATAACAGACCAGATTTTTTGTTCATCAACTTCCAATAAATCTAATTTTGAAACTTAGTTGAAAAAAATCTCGGTACTTGCTTTTAAACAACACCTACATTTTAACAAAATGCTCAAATTGCAATCGGCAAAAACCTTCTACATGTAACTTCTAAGTTTCAGCTATGAAACTCTTCCCTCGGCCCGTGTCTGTCTGAAACAAATACGTTGGAAAATAAAACTTTATGTAGGTAAACTGTAAGGTGCACTTTCTGTTACAACTGTACCCTGGACGGTCGGTTCCCTGTACCTACAGTGTACATTCCGCTTTCTCAGTTAAAACTGCGCCCGTTCAAGGCAGTGAAAGCTGTCTTTAGCAATTTTAGATATGTAGCAAATGACTTTGTAAATATAATGTTATAAAGTTTTGTACAATATAAAAGTAAGTAAACAAAACTTAAATAGGAGGATAGTGAGGAAATAGTTAATTTAGTACAACAGTTATATTTTGTCCAGTTATAATTATGGTGAATAATAATAATAATAATGCCACCGTCCCGGGGAATCAATCCGATACATTATATCTGGCTGTTCTCGTCTGGCTAACGGAGACTACTTGCATAGACACAACCTTGTAGCCAGGATTATCCACCAGCAACTTGCTCTGAAATACAATCTTGTGGAATCGGAAGTACCGTACTATAGATATGTGCCCGACCCAGTCCTCGAAAATGGCAATATCACGTTGTATTGGGATCGATCTATCATCACTGACAGGACTATTGTTGCCAATAAGCCAGATATAGTGGTGATAGATCGATTAGAGCGTCGCACAATGATTATTGATATAGCAGTCCCGCATGACGAGAACCTCGTGAAAGCTGAAAAAGATAAACAGATTAAGTATCTTGACCTGGCCCGCGAGGTTGTCGACATGTGGGATGTGGATACAGCAATCATTGTGCCGATAGTCGTGACGGTCAATGGCATAATAGCCAAGAGCCTCGACCAACACCTGAGGAGGCTCTCGTTAGGCAGCTGGATCAAGGGCTTGATCCAGAAAGCGGTACTCTTGGACACGGCGCGTATTGTTAGGAGGTTCCTCTCTCAGGAGTCCTGACCACCGGTACCTTGGACCCTGTTCCCG
Source organism: Omphaloscelis lunosa (assembly GCA_916610215.1). Taxonomy (NCBI): domain Eukaryota; kingdom Metazoa; phylum Arthropoda; class Insecta; order Lepidoptera; family Noctuidae; genus Omphaloscelis; species Omphaloscelis lunosa. Next base: position 22,320,496 of record OU744246.1, read on the forward strand.
ACACCGGTGGGCTACTATTTTTTATATTTTTAAATGTTTTTTTTTTTTTTTTTTTTGATATAAATATTTAAAAATGTAAATAATATGTTTTAAAATTAAATAAAAGATAATAATAATGCTAAGTCATTTTTAAACTTAAACAGTGTAATTAAGTAGGTCAGTCCAGATAATATAAAAAGCTGGTGAACCGACGATGTTATAAAATGATTCATATTCTGTAAGCTTATGCCAGGTGATAATACCGGTCGACCATTAACCATCCTTCAAATGGTTAAGTTTTAACAATTTTACGAGACTAACCCAGGTACCAAATAGTGCATAAATTACGACTGAGGTATAACCATAAAAACAACCTTTCACTGTCCGCGGACGCAAAGTTGCACAAAGTTATCCTACGATAATAAAAATATGATTATACAATGTTACAAACAACGGAACGGAACGGATAAAACAGCTCACTGATTAAGGCATGAATAGGTGTGACCCTATTGGGTGTGTAATGTATGACATAATAACAAATATGAATTGAAATAACGTTAACAATATGAATTGAAATAACGTTCACATGATATAATTTTATATGATCAAATAATCTAATTTCATATGATTTAATTATATATTTCATATAACCTTCTTTTGCTCTAATAACATTTAGTATAAAGTTCATTTCATATAATTTTCAATTTGCATAAAGCTCTTTTTGTATAACGTTCAGTTGACCCAATTTTCATATTTACTAACGTTGAGCCAAAATTCTGTAATGAATAAGTAAATATCAGGAAACATCATACTGTTATAACATCATCTAACCCAAATGATTTACGAATAATAAAGGGGATCTGGCGCTCGGCGGCCACTGCCGCGGCACGCTCGCCTCGCTCGCTCGCCTTCGCGCTTTAATGGTCACTGTTCTAAACTAACCTAACCAAAATGCTACTCAACCCAAACCCAACTAACTTAACCCAAATGACAAGCATTTAAAATCTTATAAGTTTTTGCAAAAATATACAAAACAAAATACACGTTTCTAAATTATATTAAACGTTACTTATATATAGATTTTGAATATTATACTAATTGAATATTAATTCAAATGTTTATTATAGAAAATATTCATTATATCATATAAAATTAGGTAAAATGAAATTGTATCAATAATTCGTTATATCATTTCATCGTTATATTAAAAAAAGTATATTAAATGAAATTAGGTCATATGATTATTAGAACTTTTGTTATTATTTCAATCGTTACACACCCGACCCTATTGCCATATATCGGGCTCAAATCCAATCGGGACTAAGCGAGAATTTATCGACAGAAAAACCCAATTAAACCGGCCAGGGAACTCGGGCCAGGGGAATGAACTTCGCGAACTTTTGAATCTTATTCCAAAAAGGTACGTATTACCAATAAAATTGAATAACGTTGAGGTTGTGAATACATCGTGATTGTTAGACTTTTAAAGCATAATAAATTATGACTTGCCAAACATGAACATTATCGGAATAAAACCTTACGACGGAAGTGATGTTATTCATTTATTCATTTAATTAGCCTAGTTTAGTTGTAGTTTTTGTGCTGATTGGTGTTCACTTCTATTATCGGGTCTTCAGTCTTTCTAGCAATATAAACAACTTGCCGAGGCAATATTTAGCACGCAATTAAAATAAAAAAACAAAGATAACACCGGAAACCATTCCTGTCTCAGAAATACGATCTCCAATTGTACAAACTCCTTTAAGAAAGGGTCCAACTCACAATTGTGACTGTTAATAATTGTATCCATCGGTGGCTTGTCGGGGCGTCCGCGGGGCATTTGCGGGGCGTCGGCAAACAACAGGGTCTTATCGGCCGCAAGACATTTGAATGATGAATTGCGATGTCTAGCAGGATATTCGAAGACTCTTGGAATAACTTTGTAGGTATTGTTTTGGTCTTAAAACTGATTGTTATGTGTAATGGGAAAAGGGGTACTTGCATATTACGAATGGGAAGGTTTTCTATTATTTCGGTAGTTTGAAACTTCGAAATAGAGGTGTTATTGAAGCAAATAACACTCACAGGGTTGTTAGGTTAGATTACCAGACAAAAACAAACATACTATTCGCTGTCAATCTTAATACAAAGTTTTTATGGAGAGAAAGATAAACTTTGAAACAATTTAATCAAAACCTTTACTGAAGATAAGTCAAGAAACTGGGGACATTACACATGGTACAACTTAGTTTTATGAACGTTTTATTCAAAATCCGTTAGAAAAAAGGGACTTATAAAACTCTCATGCTACCGTTTAGCAAGACCATTGAAATTCCAAGTCAAACAAAAAACTTGGTCAAAGAAGAAGTTCTGAACTTCTCTAAAGAAGCCAGAAGTTTCCTCACTTTCCGGTTTTGTGTAAACAACTCTAAAATTAAGTTGTTCTTAATGAGTTTAGCGATCTTATAACTAAAATTAGAATCCACTGGTTTGTTCTTTAGTGATGTTTAAAGTGCTGAATTTCCGGAGATGAAATCAATACGGGAATGGAAATAAATGACGGTTAAGAGTCGAAAAGTTTTGAATGATAAAAGTGAAAATTGTAACTTGTTATATGCATCTAATACACTATTACAAAGACTTCTTTGATTTTGGCATTGTTTGTGTGTTTCAATCCGTCATGGAATAATGGAAACCAAACAGCAAAAGAAAATAATTTTGAATACATAATATTCCAAATAAGGCAAATCTTATTAAATAATGCTTTCAAAGAAAATCCCCAAGATCCAACCACAAACAGTATCCCATAAAAAAGACAAAATTAACTTATAGAATAGACTAGTTCAAGGCAAAGTGGAGAATTGCCGATTGCCCGTTGCAGAGTTGCTGAAGTAACTTCAAAGTATGTTCTGATTACTCAGGTAAACGATTGTAGTTCAACTATTTATGTAGGTACTGGAAGAGTAGCGATTTCCTGCGAAGTTTATAATGGTGGGAGGAGATTCTTGCTCACGGTAGCTTCAGTTCGGAGGGTGAGCAGAAGGGACAATAGCAATCAGAAAGTATAATTTCGAGTGTGTATTTCTTGACTGAGTTACTGTCAGCTTTTCGAAGTAATTGTATGTAATCGATTTCTTAAGCAGTATTTCAAGTGTCTTCCATCTCTTTCTACCAGACAAAGTGATGTCAAAAGCCATTTTTATTATTAATACTAAAAAGGTACAAATCGAGTTGTGTTCTACCTCGGTGGCGGGTGACACGCATGGCGGCCCGTGGCTTGGTCTCTACTCACGTACACAGCCATAAAAGCATCCCACGTTCCGCCCTTTGATTGGCTCGGCGACGTTTGAAGACAATCGATTACGAGGCGGGTGCTACAAGATGTTCCTTTACCTAATAAAGATATAAAACAAATATTTAACCATATATAATAATTATTATTATTTAATATTTGACCCACGAGTTTTTTCTTGAAATTTGAACTAGTATTTTTAATTAATTTCCAAATACCAAATTAAATATAAACGCGATAAAAAACGTTTGAATTTTTTTCAAACGACAACTATTTTTAAAACATCAAAAGCAAACAAAGTTTTTCCGAGAAATCTTGTTTTTTATGATTGAAGTAAAGGAAACTTAGTAGAGTAAGTAAGAAGCTAAGATAGTTCAAAGTTAAAAGGATTTTTATAAAGGAGCTCGGCAATTAAGTAGGTTTTCCATCTCGGAAATTGAGTCTTTAAGCGACTTTTTAGCTTTCACCAAGCAAGGGAGTTTTGGCAAGTCCCGTTAAAACGTACTAAAAATCAGTCGTTAAATGTTCCCGAAGACGATTTGAGGGGAGTATGAAGAATTAATTATGTATGAGTGAAGTTGAGAGGTATTGTCTTGGGTAAAAGTACCTTAGCAGTCTCTCATACTTGAGATTTATAAGGACTTAAGTATTGTCAAGAAGATCTACAGCAAAAAGGTATGTACTTGACTAATAACAGCTTACTGTTGTTATTTTTCAACTTGAGTTTGTTATTAACGAAATGTTTCATAACTTAAGTAATAAGTAAATATCCCAGAAAGTAAATATTATATCTGACTGTTGTATATGACATCAGTTACGTAACCAAATCATTTTTCAAACGTTTTAATTGAAAATGTGTTATTATGGCGACATGCAGGCTCGTAGAATTAGTTAATTAGGAATCGTTAATTTCTCATTTGTGTAAGTACCAGGAGCTCAGAAACCGTCAGAAATTCTCTGCTTTTAACATATAAATGAAGATAAAAGCTTGTTTGAATAGGTTTAATTGTGATATTTATATACCCAGCAGTACCTAATATTCAGAATCTGTCCAGTAACTGTAAATGATGTTTGTACCCGTACCGTGTAGGGTAATTATTTAATTATATGACCTGTTGTTGGACACTGGGGAGGCGGGATCAGGCTAGTTCAGGGTCTACCCTATGAAGGTACTGGAGTAACATTATTACCACTAAAATAGGGATATTTAGGAGAATATTAATGAGGCTGAGTACTAAATTAGAAAATACTGTTTTATGATTGACCTTTTTAGACTATTTAGGCATAGAGGGATAATAATCATGTTTTACCTGCAGAATATGTGTTGATCATCTATTGAGTTTTTTGCCACATGTTATGATGTCCACGAACATAAGTTTGAATGCTAACAATGACCTCAAATGACGTTTTCTTAATAAAACAAACATTTTGCAACCATGCAAGTTCTCAACGACCTTTAAAAGAAAACTTAATTGGAACAAAAACATTGAAATTCATTATTGTTTTCAGTAAATATACGTGTTTATTTGTTTACTTATATTAATATAAGTTTTGTTTTGGAATCGAGTGGAGGCTTAATCAACTATAAACTCATATTGATGTTTCAGAAATATTTTTAATAGCAATTCCAAGCTACAAACGTTATTTAAGACAAGCGTCTAAATAGTTATTCTCTGCTAACTAAATAATACTCGTTTTATAGTTTAGATAGAATAATAGTATTAATACCAAAGTTTATTTAATTCAAAACTTAGTATCATACCTAACATCAAAGATGATGTGTAAACGAGACTAGATCTTCAAGAATTATCAAAATATTGAAATAGTAATTAAATCATTTAACAATGTTTAAACTGTACATAACATGAGTATTAACAAAGCCGCCTTCGTAGAACATGGGCAGGAGGTGGTTACCTTCATTTTGCATTGTTCTGTGACTAACATGATAATGTGATGTCTACCATGATGTAGCCAAACAGGTTCTAATTTTAATGAAAACTAGGAATAATTTGTATTGCTATTTAAACAACAATATTCATCCCAAAGATGTGGTTATTATTACTCCTTACTATTTCCAAAAAAAAAAAAAAATAGTTTAATGGACTGATCTAGAGTTCAGTCCTATTAACAAATCAATCTTACAGATAATTTAAAGACCTAACTGCCAGACAAACGTTTATCTAACTATAGAATTAGTTCCTAGAAACTCTAGCTGCCATCATCCTCTAGCCTTTAGTCTAATTTTCTACAAATAGCTTATAAATTCTAGTTCACACAGCGCAACAAGAAAGTTACCGCCAGTTCCCCAGCGCGTCAACACTAACTCTGGAGCAACAACTAAATATTCATCGTCTATTGCTTTCGCAAAGTTCTAGTAACTTTTAATGTATTATTGGCTGGCAGCTTTCTAATGAATTCTGTATGGCTTCCTAAAAATAGATGATGACATAACATGAACTCACGCTTTCTTCTCATGAGGGTAGGTGGAAACCATAGAATGCCACCCGTGATCCTTACATACTCCTTTTTAACCGACTTCAAAAAAGGAGGAGGTTCTCAGTTCGTGAATCATTTTTTTGTGTATGTTCTTCGATTACTCGAAGACGGCTGAACCGATTTGAAAAAATCGTTTTTGTTTGAAAGGGTATACTTTTTAGTTGGTCCCATTGTCATTTGGTCACGATCTGATGATGGGATCTTGGAGAAATCGAGGGAACTCTTCAAATATTATAGGCACACCTATAGCGATTTGGGTATTTTTATAGTAACTTGTGCATTTGCTTTCGGAAAGCACCATTTGGTAAAGTGGAACTGATGATGAAGGACACAGATGGCCACCGGAACTACTCAATAATATGTATTTCACGGGTTGCGATTCGATTACTTTAATATGGTTGGTAAGCAATTGATGCTTGTCACAATTTATATGGTGCAGTGGAGTTTATGGTGAAGTACTTGGAGAACTCCTCAACAATTAAAGTCCTTGCATGGAGAAAAGCAATATTTTGTAAAAATTGATGAGCAGTTGACATCAGGCTATTGTAACTTAGATAAATTACAAACCAACACACAAAAAAAAAAAGAAAAAATAACTTTTTTAGAAAAAAAAAAAACAACCGACTTCCAAATTATGAAGTGCAAAATAACTTTAATTTCGGAAGTCGATGGCAAAAAACTCAAATACTGATCGAAAGATACCGACTTCCGAAATTAAAGTTATTTTTCACTTTGTAGTTTGGAAGTCGTTTGTATTTTGTTAAAAAATATTTTTTTTTGCTTTTTCAACTTATTTCATACATTTGTCTGCACGCACGCCGGTTGCGAGTACTACACACCTAACTTTTCTGAAGAACATCACCAATAAGGTCACTATATGTTCTCCTAGGGCGTCCCCTCCCGGCGTTTTCACTCACATCTGCCTTGTAAATACCTTCTGTTAATCGCCTTTCATTCATCCTCTCAACATGACCAAACAACCTAAGCGTACTTCTTTAAAAAAAATGATTTGGTAATATTGTTTCAATATTATTATTTTGTTAATTGTGTCTGTAAATTTATTTTTTTATTCGTGAAGTGCGATGGTGTGACATAAAAATAATTTAAAGAACTTAGATATAGTTGTTTAGTTAGTAGTTTAATATTGCCAATGCATTAAAACTGTGCATTAATTAGTGTAAAAGCCAAGCGAGAACAACAATATACATATTGTGTTTTTGTTTGTAAAACGAAGTGGCGATAGCCACTGCAATAACAATGTTTTATCATAATAAATTCTGCATATTTTTACTTTTTTCACAGCTTTATAGCATTTTTCAGCAAGCCTTTTCAGGAATTAATCCTGATGACTAAAATTGTTCACAAATTAGAAATTTAACCGTAATGAATAGCTAGTAATATCTGATCGGACTTTCGTTTTCCAGTCAGGGACAAGATATTACTCTCTGTTTGTATAAAACACGTTGTTTGATATTATTTATTTAAACTTATCGTACACAAATATGGTGTTAAAATAATTTCAAAGATTTTTTTGAAATCATATTTTTTAATCAAGTTCTGAGAACAAGAAACTGCAACATACAATATTAATCACTGTTTCGTAGTTGTTTTTCATTCGTATATAAGCAGCACAAATAGCTAAGTTAACAAGTTGTATCGCAAGTTGCGCTCGAAGTCTGAACATAAGCTAAGTTGGTGAATACTGCAGGATTCGCTGCATCGCTGTATTGAGCATTGAGATTCACAAAATGTTTACATTAGGGGATTGAAATAACTAGTTGAAATCTCTATTATACGCATCTAACTAACAGTTTTTATTGTTGACTGAAGATGACAGTTAGTGGAAGATTTGAGTCTGTAAAGATGAAGAAATGATGATACTTTGAAATTCATCCCCTGAGTTGTTTAAAACGGGGTTTGAAGTTCGTAGGCGAACATAGCTATTCTCGGGCAAATAGTAGGCAAACCGTTAATACGCTGTAATAAAAAAATAACTTAGACCACTGAACAAAATCGCATGAACCTAAGTCTTTTTTCAATAATAATTTTAATTAAATTTTTACATAAATTACCACTATTCTACACACCTCTTAACCATGCAATTCAATAATTGTTTTTCGTCCATTACCAAATTACTTTTTTTTTTCTAAAAACTCTATCTCTTTGTGAACGGACACTCGAAGACGTTTGATTCAGCTTTACAGTGTACCTTTGTACTGGTTTGCGGTGTCCGAGCCATTTGACTGGCGTCAAGTTCTGTTCGAAGATGGGAGGCCAAATGAAGAGCTTTAACTAATTAATCTTGGACTATTGTGGGGGGGCTTTTTCCATTGCTTTGTTAAATTGTTTTCATTGCTAATTTTGGGATAGTGAAGTAATTAATAATATAATATATCATTGGATTTAAGTAACAACCAAGACCAGTTCTCCTACTTTAGTATGTTCAAAATGTAGTTTCGGTTCAATCTTAATGTTAAAGTTGTATACAATTTTTATTACCTACCACTGTCTATTTTGTCTCGTAACAATGTAAGTATAATGGAAAATACTTGGTTTACATTTAACTAGCTAGAAGAGGTTCACTATTCCGGATTTAAATTGCTTTCGATTATAATTGGCAATTAACTGGTATGAACATTGTGTGCTCACGAGTACGTGCATTATAATACACAGTGTGCACATCGGAGTACTGAATAACAATGGCGGAGAGCGAAAGTACCAACTTACGTTATAAAAATGAAAACTAGGTTCTGAAATTCATGAACACATAGTCTTCATTGGTAGGTATATTTAGAAAAGAAAGCCGAAAGAAATCGTGTTTATCTAAAGGTGCGTTTAGATCAAAACGAACAGAGAACCAGGACAAGAGTAAAAGAGCATTATTTTCTTGATATTTTTTTATATTTAAGTATGGACAGATCAACAAAAGAATGCACTTTTCCTGTTTACATAAACAATAATTTCGTAGTGTGTTAATAGGTAGAGAACGTGCATTCGATCGTTGAGTTTAAACCATAACCCGGCCTTAAGACATTCTTAGGGTTTTTTTTAAGACTTTTATAAGCCTCTTATCAAAAGATTACCCAAATACCCGAATAGTTCCCAAATAACTCCTACCCAACCTTATGGAAACTAAGCACAATATAATGTCACGAACAAAAGCTAAAACCCATTGTCAAGGTCACTAGAACCCATACATCATCAGACCGAAGAAAATCTTTTCATTTTCGATACGCATGGGAAGACCTCTTGAGTTATGGTCGCGGTATACGTACGGCCACCATCCGGGCACCGTCCGGCTACCGTCCGGCGACCGGCCGGTGTCCGTTATCATTCGCGCCGGACAACGACCTCGGAAATTTATTGCTTTATCTTCACTAGTTTTAATATTCGTGCGCGGAGAAATTTATCGCTCTCTCTGGCGGCTATTTCCTCCTCGATATTGGTGTGTTTGCAAGTTGTTCAGCGGAGGGTGTAGTGTAGGTCTTTTTCAGGTTTGTGCTAGGAAAAGAATTAAATTTTTGGAACTTGCTTCTATAAACCAGTGAAAATGGACGATATACTCGATTCCACTTCATTTCACTCAATTCGTCACATATAAAGCTAATTCCTGGTATCGAAAGCTTTCGATCAGGAATTGAATCCTCTTATCCTCGGGCTTGTAATAGTAGCAGATCCGGTTTTCACAGAAACCTTACACGAGGATGAACCGTTTGTAAAACAATCTGATCCTTATCGTGGGGTGTACTGTTCCGGTTACTAATATCGTAATTTGAAGTTTGTTTTGGTCATAATATGAAGTTTTTTAAATGTGTGTGTTCTATGTGTGGGTCATCGTTGAATGAAAATTAATGAAATAAATATTAGAAGGAGATTTATTTGATTACTTCACAACAAAACTGACCTAAAACACTGCAACAAAGGAGTGTCAGAACTAAACAGGTTTGTTAATGATAGACGAAACTGTTTTGTCATCGTCTTAGCACAGCCTAAGCCGTAGCTCCTTATGCAAGCCTATTTACGATTCATCTCCACCCCTATGCATTTGCTTCGCAAGGAATTCAGTCTATGCATGTAACAATCCCTCCTAATATACTAAATTTTAGCAATTAATGTGTCACCAAAACTTTTAGAATATATAGCGAAGTCATAAATATACTTCCAACTTCAAGAAGTATGCAAACATATGTTGCTGGAAGTACTACTTCAACGTTTCATTGCGCTACGAGCTACGAGCGAAGCCGCGTAGGCGGCTTCTCTCGGTTACCGCTACGTGATTGCTTTGCTACGCCGTAGCGAGCTACAGGGCTACGCGATATGTGCTACAAAGTGTAGGTTATAAAATTAAGATGCCACATAGGATTGCATCACACACTCTGCGCCCGGCACCGGTGGCGGACGGTCGTGTTGCGCTGCGCTGCTGTGTACAAGAGTTCCCGATTTTCCGGCTCAAGCGTTCCTTGGTGGTTCCCGAGTCGTCCCTGTAGTCACCCGACTACCATCACGTCTATTAATTGGGGTCTTTTTCAAGACACAATTAATATCGACTTTCTTTAAGATTGTCGTTCAAAACGTTCGTCGAGGCAATTTTGGCCCCTTCCGGGCAAAACCACAGTTTCGTGGTCCTCGGTGGATACCTTACGGTGCCAACGAAACCGAGGGGGTGTTGACCCAATCACACCCGCCGATCCCCTTCAGGGTTAGGCAGTTAATTGGCCGGGTCCCAGTGTTCGGCCTTGGGGGGTCTCCTAGTCGGCACTGGTGACAGTTTTGCCTCCACAGCGACTCACCTAGCGTGGTCGGGTATATCGATACCCTTCACACTAGACTGGATAGGACCCCGTTGCACAATAAGATAGGCAACGGGCAAAAGCAAGCTTAGGGCTCACCCATAGGCACACATCCTCCCTGTCTACACCCGACAGGGAGGGATTACACATCCCCGGCATACCCACCGGGGAGTTAGGATAGTAGGAAGTTAGTTAGGGAAAAATTCACGCGTAAAGTCTCTCTTCCCCCGTCATTATGAAGGACCCGGTAAAGTGCCTAGCGCTCTTTATCAAGTTCTTCCAGGGTGTACTCGAAGAAGAGCCCGCCCTGAAGACAAAGTATGGAGCTCGGTTCGCCAGGCTCCAAGCTGAGTCAGAGTCCCAGTCATGTCCCTCTGACAATAGCATCGCTAGCTTTAGCGATGCTCTAGAATCCCCCCCGGCTACTGAGCCATCTAGACCCCTTAGTCCGTCAGAGTCCATGGACACTGACGCCCCCATCAGCGCCGCTTCCTCAAAGCGGCCCACCACCCCGTACCCTTATGGTTCGGACGACGACGAAGCGGAGTCCGCCGCTTCTTCTTCTTCCTCATCCTCCTCCCAATCCGACGACGGTTTTACAACCGTCCAAGGAAAGGGCAAGAAGAGGAAGAACAAGAAGCAAAGCTCGTCCCAGGCCAGCAAGGTCGTTGCCCTTGAGGACTTAGACTTTGCTCCCTCGTCGCCCGCACCATTGGTACCGTCCTCAAAAATCTCTCCCGCTACCCCCGCGACTTGCGCTATAGTAGCTTCCCCCTCCACCCCTCGTCCGATTACGTCATCGGCTAGCTGCGCTACAGTAGCTTCCCCCTCCACCGTTCGTCCGATTGCGTCATCCTCCGCGAAGGATACCCCCGCGCCTAACGCTAACGCTAAAAAGATCCCTCTCCCGCCTCCCTTGTTCATCCAGGACAAGGGAAAGTGGACCGACATATCCAAATGGTGTGTCGACCACAAAATAAATTTCTCCAGCGCCCGAAATACCCAGCAGGGTATTAAAGTCAATGTCCCCACGTCGCGCGACTATAGGGACCTAACCCGTCTTCTGAGAATGAGAGGTGTGTCATACCACACCTACTCACTCCCAGAGGAAAAACAGATCCGCGTAGTGATCAAGCGTATCCCTCGCGAAATCCCCCCATCCGACATTCTAGAGGACCTTCAGTCACAGAAAGTCCCCGTAGATGAGGTCCATCGCATGCACCGCTCTAGAGGCGGAGAATCATACGACATGGTCCTCGTCATCTGCCCGCCCGTAGAGGGCCATCACCCGATCTTTCAAATTCGTTCCCTGTGCAAGCTCACAGGGTTCGAAATTGAAAAACCCCACAAGAGTGGCATTGTCGGCCAATGCCACCGCTGCCAGTTATATGGTCACTCGCAGAGGAACTGCCATGCTACACCTAGATGCGTCAAGTGCCTAGGTGAGCACGGCACTTCCGACTGCCCCCGTCCAAAGGATCGTTCCCTTTGTACCGACCTTCCCAGCTGCGTCCTATGCGGCAAACAAGGCCACCCGGCCAACTACCGCGGTTGCCCCAAAGCCCCTAAGGCCTCTTCTCCCAAACTGGCCAAGCGTTTCGACGCCCGCCAGCAAAGGGAAGCTCCCTCCTCTTATAGGATTCCCTCATCCCATTTGCCCCAACGACTAAGCCCTCAGAGGCCTAGTCCGTGGAGTTATCTCCATCACCAGCAGTCTTTCCCTGCCATGGTGCCCTCTCAATTCAGTAACTTCCCTCCCCCTCCCCCCGCTCCCCTCCCCCGCCTTATGGATCCCCGTATTCGCGCCGCCGCGCCACCCGCGCCCCCTGCGCCCTCTGCGCCCCCTGCGCCCTCTGCGCCTCCGGCGCCCGCCGCGCCCCACGCGAAACCCACGTCCGCTCTTAAAGCTACGCGTCCTTCTCAATCCACTCCCGTGGCTACCCCCAACGTCTCCGTTGACTCGTTCAACGTAATTACGTCAACCTTCTTGGCCTTCGTCTCCCCTCGCGCAAAGACAATGGCCAACGAAATCCTTGCGGCCCATGGCAATCTCCTCCAGATCCAGGCCATCTACAACGCGTATCCGGACATTACGCAAGCCCTAACCTCCCTCGCTACTAAACCCCATTATGGATAACACGGTCTTATCTAGGTTCAAACCGCGATCCCTAATAATAGGTTATTTCAATGCAAACGGCATTAAAAATCAACGCGAAGAGATTGCGGCTTTCCTCCGCGATCATCAAATAGACGTTCTCTTAGTCCAAGAGACTTTCCTAAAACCTTGCAACCGTAACCCATCAATAGCTAACTACCGGATAGTTCGCAACGATAGGTCACGTTGCCATAGAGGAGGTACCCTGATTTACTACAAAAAGCAGCTTCACTGCATCCCAATTGACCCTCCTCCCCTCTCACGATTAGAAGTTTCGGCCTGCCGCCTCGGCATGTCAGGCCACCAGCCGATCACTCTCGTGTCGGTCTATCTCCCCCCCGCTAATACTTCGGAGAATTTCCAACTCCTCTCTGACGACCTCTCGATTCTACTCACTATGAGTAACTCGCTCATTTTAGCGGGCGATTTCAATGCCAAACATCCCTCCTGGAATAGTTCGGTAACTACTACAAGAGGCCGACACTTGTTCGACCTCTCCCACTCTCTGACCTTTGACGTCATCGCTCCAATGACTCCCACCCACTTTCCGGTTAACGTAAATCATGCCCCTGATATCTTAGATGTGGCGCTCCTTAAGAACGTCAACCTAAGACTAGACTCCATAGAAACTATTAACGAGCTCGACTCTGATCACCGTCCGGTAGTCATGAGATTAGACCCCCGCATAGGTCTCCGCGACCCAAACTCTCCCCCTATCACTAAGAGGATCACGGACTGGAAGAAAGTAAGCACTCAGCTGAAATCCAACACGTCCCCTCAGTTAGACTCTATTCCCGACGTGTTCAACTCTATCGCAGACACGACGTCCGCGATCGACTCACTCACTAATCACGTACAAACCGTCCTGAACGAATGTTCAAGGGAGGTTACAGTGACGGACGACCGTCACTGGAGCTTGCCGGACGATGTGCGTGCATTACTGACTGAGAAGAACGCGGCCGTCCGTGCCTACAGCAGCTTCCCCTGCTCCGCAAACAAAGCCCATATGCGCTATTTACAGAGATCTGTAAAGACACGCATACAGGAGCTGCGTGACGCGGGCTGGGACAAGATGCTCGGCGAACTAGAGCCCAACCATCTGGCATTTTGGGAACTTCAGAGGAAACTCAAATCCCCTCAAACTTCCTCCATGCCCCCCCTGACCCGTCCCGATAAGACCATAGCCTTCGAGGACGTTGAAAAGGCAGAATGCCTGGCCGACACCCTCGAGGCCCAATGCTCACCCAGCTCCCTGCCAGTAGACCAAGCTCACCTCCTAAAGGTCGACGCTGAAGTCGAACGTAGAGCCTCTCTCCCTCCTGTCGACGACCCTGATTGTCCACTGCCTCCCGTCGCTCCAGACGAAGTGCACGACATTATCAAAGGTCTTAAAGCTCGTAAAGCTCCCGGTTCAGATGGACTCACCAATAGGGTGATCCAATTATTCCCTGCCCACCTGATAATGCTTTTGACTACCATCTTCAATGGTGCCTTAAGCAACAACTTCTTTCCCCAGTCGTGGAAAGAAGCCACCGTCATAGGTATCAGAAAGCCCGGCAAACCCAGTACCGACCCCTCTAGCTACCGTCCCATCAGTTTGCTCAAGGTTCTCGGAAAAATCTATGAGAGGCTTATTTACAAGCGTCTCAGAGACTTCGCCGAGACCAAGGGCCTCATCCCCAACGAACAGTTCGGCTTTCGAACTGAGCACTCTAGCGTGCATCAGGCCCACCGCATCATTGAGTTCATAAGCGATGGTTTCCAACGCGGCTCTTTGACGGGTGCAGTTTTCTTCGACATTGCGAAAGCATTCGATAAAGTCTGGCACAACGGCTTATTATACAAGCTGTACCAACTCGGCGTGCCGGATCGTCTCGTACTCATCTTACGGGACTATCTATCGAATCGCGTATTCCGCTATCGCATTGAAGGAGCACTTTCCTCTCCCCGCCCCATTCGTGCAGGAGTCCCTCAGGGCTCCGTGCTAGCTCCCCTCATGTTCACGCTATTCACTAGCGATATTCCAAACCCAGGTAGAAGGACGCATTTCGCTCTGTTCGCAGACGATACGGCCATCTACTTTAGGTCTAGATACCCCGACAATATCGCCCACACTCTCCAAGGCGCAGTCAATCGACTCGCTGCCTGGTTTCGAAAGTGGCGCATAGAAGTCAATCCCGAAAAAAGCCAAGCGGTTCTCTTCTCGAAACCGTGCACAAGGCTTAGAGACCCCCTCCCCCGACCTCTCACTATGTTCGGTAAGCAGATCCCTTGGGAGAAGCGAGCCAAATACCTAGGTGTTTTCCTCGACCACCATCTCACTTTCGCTGAGCACATAAAGAAGGTTCGTTCGCGAGCCGCTTTCGCTCTCGGTAGGCTCCATTCCGTCCTAAACGCACGCAGCAAGATGTCACTTAAGTGCAAATTGCGAATCTACACAGCGTGTATTCGTCCCATCATGACCTATGCGGGTGCCGTCTTTGCTCATGCAAAACCCCATCATATCCATAGGTTGCAAACGCTCCAAAACCGATTCCTCCGTAGGGCCACAGGCTCCCCCTGGTATGTTAGGAACGAGAGTCTCCATCTCGACCTTAGAATTCCCACGATCCACCAATTTCTAAAACGCCTTGCAAAGCGTTACTTCGATTCCGCGGTCAAACATCGCAACCCTCTGGTTGTCGAGGCCGCCAGCTATGTCCCAAGTAGGATTAGCCGTACCCGCCGACCTAGGCACATTCTCACCGACCCTGATGACCCCATAACCCTCCTTCAGGAGAGCAATAGGGCTACTAGTACTCTACACAGATACAGACGCCTCCCGTCATTCCGACCTCGCCGTCGAGGTCCTTTGCGATCGCGTCCGCGCCCCCGAGTAAATGATACTCCTCCCCGACCCTTGCTCGATAACGAGGTGCCAGCAGTGGTTTCAGCTGTGCACGTAGCTTTAAATTCCCCGATTAATAATAATGATCAAAACTTTGATCCAGCCCGTCCCATCTTTGATGTCCTCCCTCCGGTGACGCCCTAAGCCGAGGCTCGTACCCCACAGGGGGTGCCCTTAGCGAGCGTTCACCTAGCTTTTTAGCTTAGTTTTGTATGCCCCTGGCTGGAGGCTTTGAGTGTAGCAGCTTAAGGCAACCACAGGATTGACCGGTTAAGTAGTCATGACCTCAGAGGTCAGCTACGAGATGCCCTACAGAAAAAAAAAAAAAAAAAAAAAAGGATTGCATCAATTATTGTGTTTGTGTTTTAGTATTATAATCAAATAAGGTAAATTTCTACATAATTGTAATATTTTTACCTACCTTTGTTTATTTAACGTAACTTTTTCCTTACATCGATGTCGACTATTACAGTTTTTTTTTTACTGGTAATCCGATCCGGTTATAAAACTCGAAACTATTGAAATCTTTATCATATTTTTCCACGATATTTACCGTCATGTCCTGAATTTAAAACAACAGCGCCTGCATGTAGCGATAGTGAGTTTTTGTCTACTTTTAATCATTTTCATATATTGTGACGGATATTTTATTAAATGTATTCGATAGATTTCGAAATGATATTGCAATTGAAACAATATATTTCTCGTGAATTGAGAGCTGTCATTATTTGTGCGCCAATGAAGTAGCTTTTATTACGAAATGTTAGACAGTCGGATTTATTATTTTAATGAATTCTATTCTGTAACGTATAATTCTCGTTTCTAAAAATAATTGTACTACTTAATTATATAATGCAAGGAATATGTAGTCTTTTTACCAAATTGGTATCATGGATCCTTGATCCTTTTGAACTTATTTTGACATACCATCAATCAATCACCAATTCTTTATTCGTCGATCATCAGAGAATCAGCACGTAGTCCAGAAATTATTTAAAAATCCTATGAATCTAGCATGACGCAAAAACCTTCTGTTTATAACAACGTAGGACAAACAACACTTTTGCAAAATAAAATAAAGGCATGCTCCAACAGCATAATCTCATAACAATGTTTCTATCCGTTCTGCTAGCCAAGCAACGTTAGAAAGAGCACAAAAGACCTTTGATACCAGCTCATATTGTTTTATAAAATAGCCAAAAGAAAGCTTGAAATAAAAGCTTAAAAGATAAAAGTTAAAACTGTCGCGTAATTACGTTGCTGGATAAAAGAAAAGTTAGGACAGTTGCACGTAGACGACAAAATTAACTTCTATTCAGCAATGTGTAAAACTGCAAGTTTAAATTAACGTGAGTTTTAAATCAAAATCTTTCAATGATTTTAATGTTATAAGCCGATGTAAAGAAATTGTTGATGCATCTATTTTAAGCCCATCATACTTTCTGACCAAATTTCAGGTAACCAAGCTCAACGGAGACCAGCCATCGACTCAGGAGATATTATAGTGCACGAGTGTGGTTGCAGACACAGGTGCACTCTCCCTTCCCTTACTCTCATTGTTTTCGAAGCACGGGAGGGGTACCACACCACTAACTTCTAAACTCCGGGCTGCTATTGAGAAATTCCTAATGGTAAAACCCAATAAAACTTTTGCCCCGACCTGGGACGATTCCCAGGTCGGGGCAAAAGCGCGATGGCTGAGCGTTGGGTTCTGGGTTCGATAACCCAGAATCCTACACTCAGCTGTCGCGCTTACGACTACAAGACCAACGGGGTAGCCAATATACAGTGATTTGTACAACTACGAAATCGCCAGTTTTTAAGTCTTATCTTGCGTATAAATGTTACATTTTTCATATCTATAGTAGAAAATAGAATGGTTACAAACACTTTGACATAAGTTTTTCCAAGTCAATTTTAACAACAAGATTTGTACCTAATTAAACAACGTGGTAGGTAATCCAAAAGAGCTTTAAATACCCTTATTAAACTTGAGAATCGAAGGATCAACACAACCCCTACAGCTAATTCCAAAGACATATTTAACTACATGTTATCGGATGCCTATATTTCATACAAGTGTCATACAAATGGGTCACATTTAATATATCTGAAGTATTTATGTAGAATCCGGATTGAACATGTATTTTAGATTTTCACACGCTAATCTGGAGTTAAAGGGCAACATTAAATTATAAATTGCTTTTTCATCCAGGTGTATTATTATATCAGGGCTAGTTTTAAGTTCTTGAAAATTAGACCTAAGTATTTTAATTCAATTCTTTAATTGATTGCGCTATCGAAGTGTTTCCCAATCCTAATTATTATCATAAATGCGAAAGAGAGTTTGTTTGACAACGTTTTCACGCGAAACGGCTGAACGGATATGGATGAAATTTGGCAGATAGCTAGCCTAGGACCTGAAAAAGGACATAGATTACTTTTTTATCTTAGATCTCAGACGAAGTCGCAGGCACCAGCTAGTAAAGAATTAAACAACATTCCTTTTTTTTGGGCAGTCGTGTAAAAGTTAGTCTTAAAAAAAGTTATTGGGGATAAGCGGATAAACAGCATCGTCTTCCTGTCTGTTAAAACAATAAACTGCTATTACCAGCTATATGTTTGCCGAGCGTGCTGATTATATGCTATTCAAATTATTGTCTCTCTGTAACCGTTAAGTATTGATGAAGCTTTCAGGTACCCACAAATTACTTGCCTCCAAAGTGAACATTACCTTACTTAGCCTGTTGACCTCACCCGACGACAAAGTAAATAAGTGCAACGTGAATATTTCAGCGCCAGAGCTCGACTGCCGATGTCTCCTAACTAACTTACAATCGAACTTTATCCTGCAGACTTTGATGCACTATCTTTTGGAATTAGCAGAGTTCTGTATTGATTGAAAAAGGGGCGCTCTGTAACGCTTAGCTAGTATGGTATATAGAACTTCATACACCACCTTTCAGCTATCCTTTTTTATTGGCATTGCACGGGATACAAAATTTCAACATGTATGATTTCAATATGTTGTAACAATATTTTGATTTACAAGAGAGTCCCTGCAGTTTCTTGCCCGTTGTTTTCCATAGGAATCAACTGCGCTTTACCAACTCCTTGACGTTCAAAAAGTGCCTATAAATGCTTTAATTGAAATAAATGCTTTGAGTTTGAATGACCAAGCTCGGCAAATTCAATTCACATGATCAGCACATTATTTTTTGCCCTACTAGTAGCGTTGCTGATAAACTAATCATTTACAATGTCATGAGCTATTTTCTCACAAAACTGATTTTAAAAAAAATTGCATATAAGGATCGCAGGCTGGAAGGAAGCTTAGTACTTTTGTCTCTTACTCGAAATTTCTAAATGCGGCAGTTAGACAGCTTTTCATGAACTCACGAAATTTAAGAGATAGTTTATCCTCTAACTAAAACCGCAAGCCATTCAAACAATAAATCGTAAAGGAGCCCTAGATATCACACATTCACGCTCAATCTACAAGATAATTTACTGCCAGATTAATTGCTATTTGAGTGTCTAGACCTAGTTCGTAAAGACACGACCAAATTGACCCAAATCCAGGCCATACATAACAAACACTTGGTTCTTCTAACCCTTGAAAAAATCACATAAAATTAGAATTACGTGATAAACTAGTAACTAAGTATATTTTAAGTGTCAGAAGAAGTAACAATGTGGCATTATTTTTGGCTTTTTAAAGGTACAACAAGATGGCCTACCTGATGGTGAGCGGTCACCCCATACTTTTCATACTGGAACACAGACACGCTGCTTGGCGTCAGAAAAAAGTATGGCGTTATAGTACTTCCAGGACGTGTTCTTTTTCAAGAAGATCAACTACTAAGTACTAACTGTATTTTGATGCAAAATCAAAGAAGTGGGAAAAAGTAGGTTATCCAGTACGCTATTCAGATTTCAGAGAACTATATTTCTCCAGTTGACTTCGATCTGCTAGTAAATGTTCTAATTACAGCGGTTCGGTTGATTCAGTGCTCGATAAATTGGCTTGTTTAAACCTATTGGGACGGGATAGTGTCATTGGCAAACTATCAAGTGAACCCGTCACGAGTCTTAACGTTTGTGTTAAAACTATTATGCTTTGTGGCACATGTACAATGGTTAGCCATTTTGTAAGTATTTTATTGGGTGAGAGGTAGGTACCCAATATCAAGTAGTATCTGCTACATAGGCATATCCTTGATTGATATAAACATCACATGAACCTTTTAGTACATAAATACAGAAATAAAATACCTCTGGTAGTACAAACTTACAATACCGTTTCTCTTGTGCGCCAAAATAAAGATTGCATCCATTTATTTACTCCAAGACAAATACTTTACAAAGAATGCAGTTTAAAATACAAAGTATGAGAATAAGATCTTCTTTAAATATTTCACCATCAGAAGTCGCGGTCGATACTTACTAACTAAGTTAGTGACGAGCCAATGATTTTAACTGAATGCTTTTAGATGAGAAAAGTTCTTTCATTCTCTCTTCAGCTTCACAAGTTCGTTTTTAGGGTTCCGAACCCGGAGGGTAAAACGGGACCCTATTACTAAGACTCCGCTGTCAGTCCGTCTGCCTATCTGTCCGTCTATCACCAAGCTGTATCTCATGAACCGTGATAGTTAAACAGTTGAAATTTTCACAGATGATGTATTTCTGCTGCAGCTATAACAAAAATTTCTAAAAACAGGAAAAAAAAAATATTTAAGGGGGCTCCCGTACAACAAACGTGATTTTTTTTTTGCTCGTTTTTATAGATAATGGTACGGAACCCTTCGTGCGCGAGTCCGACTCGCCCTTGGCTGGTTTTTTAATTTTCCATTTTAAAAGCTAGTTTTTAAAGCCATAGTTGGCGAGTTTAATAGACCTCTTTCAACTCTTGTTTTAGGGTTCAATAACTAGCTAGTAACAAGATAACTAAATTAAGATGTGTGTGCGTGTGTGTGTGAATGTGTTTAAATTATGTAAAAGAAAGGGTAACTAATAAATAGTTCATTCTCCACAAATAAAACGTAAATTACAAATTATACACGAATAATACTAAAGCCAAAACCCCAGTATTCGAAAACAATAAAAAGAAATGAAATAAAAATGTTTAATATAGACTGCAGCGATCCTATTGCCATCAAACGGGCATAAATCCAGACATCCGGCTGCTATTGAGAAATTTACCAGATGAAAAAATCCAATAACACTTTGCCTAACCCGGGAATCGCACCCAGGACCTCATGCTCAGCAGTAGCGCTTGCGACCACTAGACCAACGAGACAGTTTATAAAAAATATTATTTAATTCACGTATTGGCATAACAAAAAACTGATTTATGGCCTCTGTTGATTGACGCCTCTTGAATCCCAGAATGCCCTCGAACAATAATACTTAACTCGATTTAATTAAGAATTTGATTGATTTCATGCCTACTCGGTGGAGGTTCACAATGGAATAGCTACTGGCTATGAGATTGATAAGTCCTATTATATTTGTGAAGAACGGAACATCATTGGGTTCATTTGGTTCATTCAATGTTATATTGTAGGTACTCGTATTGTAAAAAGGGATCAAAATAATGGGCTGGAGACTTACTATTATCTTGATATCACCAATCACTGAGCCCACCTTCCTACGGGCGTAAAGAAATTGCGGCGGAATAAAAGCGCCTGGCGCGATTTTTACCTCCAACAGTGTTCTTCGAACGAGTGTTAAAAAATCCTTCGTACTGATTCTTGGTGCTGTGAGGACGTACGATGGATTCTGCAAAATGATTAGCGGTAGCTTTTTGTGACGACAGGAGACGACGAAAGAAGAAAATAAAGTTTGGGTGCATCCCTTGAATAATTAACTATATTAAAAAGGTCACATTTTTGACACTGTACAATGATTTTAGCAAATTTTCCCGAAGCTTCGCCCGCGTGGATGTCCGAAAACATCCTACGGGAACTTACTACCGGGATTAAGAGTACCCTATATGTTATACAGTATCCAGGTTATAAACTATCTGTGTGCCAAATTTCATCCAAATCCGTTCAGCCGTTTTTGCGCCAAGCCGGGACATATATTTAGACAGACAAACGGAATAAAATTCTAAAATCTACATTTTCGGCATCACTCACATTTGTTCGCCGTACCTCCACGCCTCGTAGCAATAATTTTTTTCAAAATTATTCAATGCAGTATTAGTAGTAATACAGTTTTGATTTTGATAAAATATTATTATATATGTAGAATATAGATATTTTATTAAGTTGTTTCATTTTTCGAAGCCCTAGACATAAAATAAGTGCCTAGGTATCTTCTAGAATGCACGTAATGGGTCATCAGCTGAACTATGCTCGAACGTTGTCGGTCGAACTCGACCAATATAACAAAAATTAAATTAAAACGTGAGTGCGTACTTCAACCGATGTCTTCCAATGAATGACATTCTATAGCAAAATTCACATACACTAATTACTTACTTTCATTACCGACTGATTATTATTAATTTACGGACCCATTCTTTGGCTCGGAATCGCCGTGCGCCGCGGTCTTGAGCATG
Source organism: Omphaloscelis lunosa (assembly GCA_916610215.1). Taxonomy (NCBI): domain Eukaryota; kingdom Metazoa; phylum Arthropoda; class Insecta; order Lepidoptera; family Noctuidae; genus Omphaloscelis; species Omphaloscelis lunosa. The sequence continues at coordinate 22,342,660 of OU744246.1, forward strand.
CGCCACGTCTGCTCTCTTCAAAAAGGCGCGCGGGAGCAAGTCGTACAGAGAAATAAATGATAATAAATTTTTATTTCAATAAAAACACAAAACAGAACGGGTTCACAAAAACATATTTTCGAGTAAAAAATTATCATTACAGAAAAAATGTATCGTTGGTGCCTGTGCTAATGAAAAATCATTGTATCACAGACACCAGCGCCTTCCAAACTAGGTTACATAAAAAATAAATCGAACGTAAAAAGTAGTGAACTTTAAAAAAAATATGTAATAAAATAAAAAATGATAAAAACAGTAAAAGTAATATAAAAAGAGACTCTAAAATTAAACTTTAAAATTTTGCTACTTATTTACTTATGTTGAATACTTGTATGTGTGCGTGCACGTGAGTGCACGTGTGAGTGTATGTTGTGCGTGCTGTTTTTGAAATACCTCTATTGTATTGGTTTGAGAAGTTCTTCTCTCACCAGGTACTTTAATTTTAGAAATAGAATTTGTAATTATTTTTTGCTAAATTATTTATGTACTTAATTTATTTTAGACAGACCTATGCAGGCGATTTTTTCGTGCTCGTGAGAAGACACGTACAGACCTCCTTATATTGCATTCATTCAATGCTAGAATGCAATGTAGATTTTATACGTCCGTGCGAACGTGGGCTAAGACTAGTGATGTACCTACAAAAAAACCTTTTCTTTCTTGCTTATTTCACATGTGCAAATACTACCAACCTACTACAGCTCAACATCTGAATTATCTGGATATGAGGCTAATTGTGTTTCGGGCAGGAATCAAACTAAAAACATAATGGCGTAGCAACCATTCGCGTAGGTAGTAACTATGCCAAAGTCTTCGAATATCTTCGACTTTCGAATCTCAAAGTTACTAAAAAAACGAAGTAAATTAAATTTGTAAATAAAGTTAGTAAATCAAAAACAAATGAAACACTAAATAAATGTCTTCTCATAGAATTATTAATAAAGTTTCTTTACAACATCAGACTTCTTTTCGTCAAATGATTTAAGTAATAATATGTGAGTGTGTGTGAGTGACATCTAAGTGACATCTAAGTGTACTTGAAAAACTTATTTAATTTCAACAACCGAAACTTAAGTATTAATATTGGCACTTGGCACTGGACCAAAAACGTAATATAAGTAGTACGCGAATAAGTACTTAGAAGGACCATACAGCGAGACTATAGGTACCTAATCTGTCTTTTCGTGGATGTTATAAATTGTCGAATAAGGGATAATGTCAAGAGGAAGGGCAGCGTCTCTCTTTGTGATCACAAAAACCTTCTGCGGTCACCAATCTATATATTAATACGTTGGTAAAATTTGTCGATCGCATCATATAAAAGACATGTTTTACAGTTTACAGTTTATTTTTTTATTTTTTTACTTTTACATAAAACAGTTATCCGCCAATTACATTAGTTAATGGATGGTGGCAGGTAGCGTTCTGTGTTTCTACCACGTGGGTATTGGCCTTCTTCCCATGGGAAGAAGACATGTGTTTATGTATGTATGTATGTACATTATTTCTTTTTTTTTAGGTTTTAAGTAACAACTTAGAACTAATGTAAAATGTTTTTCTTATGTTGTACATTCAAAGAATATAGGAAAAAATTCTAACACTCATCTCACAGCAATCCAGACATACTGACAAGATCGTCTTCCATTCATCCGCGAACACATCACAGTCAAGTAAAAAGAAAGAAATAAGGGAAAATATTTTATTTGTGACACGCACACCGAATAGAACATTAAAAAGGCAATCGGTTTAACACAAAAAATAGCACTCCCTCTATTTTAAGTCATCACACATTTGCATACCGGAAATTTTTACCTTTGAAGTCTCGCTCACAATCTGTATGGATTGCACCATCTTGATATACATACATGTGGCATCCGTGATACTGCTCAGATGTAAGACTGAAAAATTCATACAAAACCTATTTGCATTCAAGAAGACTTCCAGTTCCAGGTAGATCTGCGAGCAAATGAGAAACGTTGACTGTTTTACTTGCATATCGAGCTGCATAAATAATGCTGAGGTACAATCAGCCGCATATCAGTGACGACGCCTTTATCTCGTAGCAGTAAGGGCAGCTTTCGTAGTCCAAGTATTACCGCAGATGTGCGATTCACTGTACAGGCTAAAGAAAATATAGGTCAATTTAAAATTAAAATTGTGTACAACTCAGGATGTTTTATATCCCAGTTTTTGCCACGTACGATGAAAATGTAGATTGGACTGCAATCAGAGAGTTTTCCGTACACGTGCGAGAGGGAAGATCTTCTTGTTCTTCTTTCATGTGGGGTACGGTAATAGTTCATATCTATGTAAAAAGATAATGTCATCATCTTGCAGTTAGAGTGTTTATCTTTCATGAAGACGTTCAGGGGGAGGTTTGGGTATTAGTGTATTCCCCAGTCCAGCAGATACCCATGCAAAATACCCTGAGAATACTTGCCGAAAATGTAGAAGATAGCTTATAGTTTTCCGTAAATAAATTAAAGCCTTTTAGCCTTATTTTAGTTCTTTGTAGACTGTTACAAGTCAAAGCTTATAAAATTGCCAAGGAAGCGTTGCATTTTTATACTGAAAATCTTTCATATTATTTTCTGTTAGATAGATAGAATATTATGCTTTATATTTATCATCTAAGTAAGCGGTAAAATATAACAAAGCAAATTTGTTCTTTGCTTCCTTTTATATTATATTTATAAGAAAAAGTACAGGCTTAAACAGTGTCGGTGAACTTTAATTTATCTATGGATCAGACAACTACCCACTCAAAAATATTTGTATAGTAGGTACTGTTTCATGTAATCCACATTTCAAAGGAACTTCGTCGAAATTTGATATTTGTATTATTTACCTCTTTCTTGTTTCGCTTCGGCCTGTTTATACATAAACATGGATATGTATGTTAGTACAAAAATCCATGAAAATAAAAGACAGAAATTGTTATACAATGGACGAGATTATTGCTTTAGGCGATTACTGCCAGATAACCTATGAATAGATATTTATTAGTCAACCTACGTCACAAAACAAGGAATGTTTTCGTAAGTATAAGTTCGTGTCAGACTTATTATTTTTGCCGTTATTTTTTTTGCTCGTTTTTATAGATAATGGTACGGAACCCTTCGTGCGCGAGTCCGACTCGCACTTGGCTGGTTTTTTAATTTTCTATTTTAAAAGCTAGTTTTTAAAGCCATAGTTGGCGAGTTTAATAGACCTTTTTGAACTCTTGTTTTACGGATCAATAACTAGCTAGTAACAAAGTAACTAAATTAATATGTGTGTGCGTGTGTGTGTGAATGTGTTTAAATTATGTAAAAGAAAGGGTAACTAATAAATAGTTCATTCTCCACAAATAAAACGTAAATTACAAATTATACACGAATAATACTAAAGCCAAAACCCCAGTATTCGAAAATAATAAAAAGAAATGAAATAAAAATGTTTAATATAGACTGCAGCGATCCTATTGCCATCAAACGGGCATAAATCCAGACATCCGGCTGTTATTGAGAAATTTACCAGATGAAAAAATCCAATAACACTTTGCCTAACCCGGGAATCGCACCCAGGACCTCATGCTCAGCAGTAGCGCTTGCGACCACTAGACCAACGAGACAGTTTATAAAAAATATTATTTAATTCACGTATTGGCATAACAAAAAACTGATTTATGACCTCTGTTGATTGACGCCTCTTGAATCCCAGAATGCCCTCGAACAATAATACTTAACTCGATTTAATTAAGAATTTGATTGATTTCATACCTACTCGGTGGAGGTTCACAATGGAATAGCTACTGGCTATGAGATTGATAAGTCCTATTATATTTGTGAAGAACGGAACATCATTGGGTTCATTTGGTTCATTCAATGTTATATTGTAGGTACTCGTATTGTAAAAAGGGATCAAAATAATGGGCTGGAGACTTACTATTATCTTGATATCACCAATCACTGAGCCCACCTTCCTACGGGCGTAAAGAAATTGCGGCGGAATAAAAGCGCCTGGCACGATTTTTACCTCCAACAGTGTTCTTCGAACGAGTGTTAAAAAATCCTTCGTACTGATTCTTGGTGCTGTGAGGACGTACGATGGATTCTGCAAAATGATTAGCGGTAGCTTTTTGTGACGACAGGAGACGACGAAAGAAGAAAATAAAGTTTGGGTGCATCCCTTGAATAATTAACTATATTAAAAAGGTCACATTTTTGACACTGTACAATGATTTTAGCAAATTTTCCCGAAGCTTCGCCCGCGTGGATGTCCGAAAACATCCTACGGGAACTTACTACCGGGATTAAGAGTACCCTATATGTTATACAGTATCCAGGTTATAAACTATCTGTGTGCCAAATTTCATCCAAATCCGTTCAGCCGTTTTTGCGCCAAGCCGGGACATATATTTAGACAGACAAACGGAATAAAATTCTAAAATCTACATTTTCGGCATCACTCACATTTGTTCGCCGTACCTCCACGCCTCGTAGCAATAATTTTTTTCAAAATTATTCAATGCAGTATTAGTAGTAATACAGTTTTGATTTTGATAAAATATTATTATATGTAGAATATAGATATTTTATTAAGTTGTTGCATTTTTCGAAGCCCTAGACATAAAATAAGTGCCTAGGTATCTTCTAGAATGCACGTAATGGGTCATCAGCTGAACTATGCTCGAACGTTGTCGGTCGACCAATATAACAAAAATTAAATTAAAACGTGAGTGCGTACTTCAACCGATGTCTTCCAATGAATGACATTCTATAGCAAAATTCACATACACTAATTACTTACTTTCATTACCGACTGATTATTATTAATTTACGGATCCATTCTTTGGCTCGGAATCGCCGTGCGCCGCGGTCTTGAGCATGCGCCACGTCTGCTCTCTTCAAAAAGGCGCGCGGGAGCAAGTCGTACAGAGAAATAAATGATAATAAATTTTTATTTTAGTAAAAACACAAAACAGAACGGGTTCACAAAAACATATTTTCGAGTAAAACATTATCATTACAGAAACAATGTATCGTTGGTGCCTGTGCTAATGAAAAATCATTGTATCACAGACACCAGCGCCTTCCAAACTAGGTTACATAAAAAATAAATCGAACGTAAAAAGTAGTGAACTTTAAAAAAAATATGTAATAAAATAAAAAATGATAAAAACAGTAAAAGTAATATAAAAAGAGACTCTAAAATTAAACTTTAAAATTTTGCTACTTATTTACTTATGTTGAATACTTGTATGTGTGCGTGCACGTGAGTGCACGTGTGAGTGTATGTTGTGCGTGCTGTTTTTGAAATACCTCTATTGTATTGGTTTGAGAAGTTCTTCTCTCACCAGGTACTTTAATTTTAGAAATAGAATTTGTAATTATTTTTTGCTAAATTATTTATGTACTTAATTTATTTTAGACAGACCTATGCAGGCGATTTTTTCGTGCTCGTGAGAAGACACGTACAGACCTCCTTATATTGCATTCATTCAATGCTAGAATGCAATGTAGATTTTATACGTCCGTGCGAACGTGGGCTAAGACTAGTGATGTACCTACAAAAAAACCTTTTCTTTCTTGCTTATTTCACATGTGCAAATACTACCAACCTACTACAGCTCAACATCTGAATTATCTGGATATGAGGCTAATTGTGTTTCGGGCAGGAATCAAACTAAAAACATAATGGCGTAGCAACCATTCGCGTAGGTAGTAACTATGCCAAAGTCTTCGAATATCTTCGACTTTCGAATCTCAAAGTTACTAAAAAAACGAAGTAAATTAAATTTGTAAATAAAGTTAGTAAATCAAAAACAAATGAAACACTAAATAAATGTCTTCTCATAGAATTATTAATAAAGTTTCTTTACAACATCAGACTTCTTTTCGTCAATGATTTAAGTAATAATATGTGAGTGTGTGTGAGTGACATCTAAGTGACATCTAAGTGTACTTGAAAAACTTATTTAATTTCAACAACCGAAACTTAAGTATTAATATTGGCACTTGGCACTGGACCAAAAACGTAATATAAGTAGTACGCGAATAAGTACTTAGAAGGACCATACAGCGAGACTATAGGTACCTAATCTGTCTTTTCGTGGATGTTATAAATTGTCGAATAAGGGATAATGTCAAGAGGAAGGGCAGCGTCTCTCTTTGTGATCACAAAAACCTTCTGCGGTCACCAATCTATATATTAATACGTTGGTAAAATTTGTCGATCGCATCATATAAAAGACATGTTTTACAGTTTACAGTTTATTTTTTTATTTTTTTACTTTTACATAAAACAGTTATCCGCCAATTACATTAGTTAATGGATGGTGGCAGGTAGCGTTCTGTGTTTCTACCACGTGGGTATTGGCCTTCTTCCCATGGGAAGAAGACATGTGTTTATGTATGTATGTATGTACATTATTTTATTTTTTTAGGTTTTAAGTAACAACTTAGAACTAATGTAAAATGTTTTTCTTATGTTGTACATTCAAAAAACATAGGAAAAAATTCTAACACTCATCTCACAGAAATCCAGACATACTAATAAGATCGTCTTCCATTCATCCGCGAACACATCACAGTCAAGGAAAAAGAAAGAAACAAGGAAAAATATTTTATTTGTGACACGCACAGCGAATAGAACATTAAAAAGGCAATCGGTTTAGCACAAAAAATAACACTCCCTCTATTTTAAGTCATCACACATTTGCATACCGGAAATTTTTACCTTGGAAGTCTCGCTCACAATCTGTATGGATTGCACCATCTTGATATACATACATGTGGCATCCGTGATACTGCTCAGATGTAAGACTGAAAAATTCATACAAAACCTATTTGCATTCAAGAAGACTTCCAGTTCCAGGTAGATCTGCGAGCAAATGAGAAACGTTGACTGTTTTACTTGCATATCGAGCTGCATAAATAATACTGAGGTACAATCAGCCGCACATCAGTGACAACGCTTTTATCTCGTAGCAGTAAGGGCGACTTTCGTAGTCCAAGTATTACCGCAGATGTGCGATTCACTGTACAGGCTAAAGAAAATATAGGTCAATTTAAAATTAAAATTGTGTACAACTCAGGATGTTTTATATCCCAGTTTTTGCCACGTACGATGAAAATGTAGATTGGACTGCAATCAGAGAGTTTTCCGTACACGTGCGAGAGGGAAGATCTTCTTGTTCTTCTTTCATGTGGGGTACGGTAATAGTTCATATCTATGTAAAAAGATAATGTCATCATCTTGCAGTTAGAGTGTTTATCTTCCATGAAGACGTTCAGGGGGAGGTTTGGGTATTAGTGTATTCCCCAGTCCAGCAGATACCCATGCAAAATACCCTGAGAATACTTGCCGAAAATGTAGAAGATAGCTTATAGTTTTCCGTAAATAAATTAAAGCCTTTTAGCCTTATTTTAGTTCTTTGTAGACTGTTACAAGTCAAAGCTTGTAAAATTGCCAAGGAAGCGTTTCATTTTTATACTGAAAATCTTTCATATTATTTTCTTTTAGATAGATAGAATATTATGCTTTATATTTATCATCTAAGTAAGCGGTAAAATATAACAAAGCAAATTTGTTCTTTGCTTCCTTCTATATTATATTTATAAGAAAAAGTACAGGCTTAAACAGTGTCGGTGAACTTTAATTTATCTATGGATCAGACAACTACCCACTCAAAAATATTTGTATAGTAGGTACTGTTTCATGTAATCCACATTTCAAAGGAACTTCGTCGTAATTTGATGTTTGTATTATTTACCTCTTTCTTGTTTCGCTTCGGCCTGTTTATACATAAACATGAATATGTATGTTAGTACAAAAATCCATGAAAATAAAAGACAGAAATTGTTATACAATGGACGAGATTATTGCTTTAGGCGATTACTGCCAGATAACCTATGAATAGATATTTATTAGTCAACCTACGTCACAAAACAAGGAATGTTTTCGTAAGTATAAGTTCGTGTCAGACCACGCACAATGAAGGGTTCCGTAGTTGGGATAAATTTATCCCAAAAACAAACTTAACTTTGTAGTTGAAAAACATGTTCTCCCATACATCGATATACGTCAATTCTCTAAATGCAACTGTAAAATTGTAATCGCATTTTTTAATGTGATAAACCTACACATGAACGATTTTTGGACTTCTTTTTTACTTCACAATAGATCTATGTATTCGATATTAATTTCAACTTGATACCTCCACGCGATCCCGAGAAAATGGGTGTTGACCGACGGACAACGAAATGATCCTATAAGTGTTCCGGTTTTTTCCTTTTAAGGTATGGAACCTTAAAATCCAAGAAAATATAACCTCAAGGTTGTAGTTTTGCAGCCGAGTGACGTTAGGATGAAACTAAAAGTATTAAATCAGCAAAATTGTGGTTTTGCAGAAGTTGGAACGAGTTTAAAGTTAGTTGTGATAAGATTGGAACTTATGCTTGAGATATTTGGTTTGCTTACTTTCTTACTTTTTAACCTTATTTATGAGGCAAAGAGATCGTTGGTTTTTAAGATGAGGAGTTCCTTAAAACAGAAATAAATGTTCTTGGGAAATAGTGACTGTTTCAAATAAAACAAAGAGACAGTGAAAAATGTATTTCACTCATATTTGATTTGAAGAGAAAAACAATTGTGAAAAAGAACAAAAACTATTAAAATTGATTCTAAATGTTAGCATGTATCTGGTAACCTTACTTATTTAATCGAATACCCGTATGTCACTCAATCGATTATTCGTTCATCAAGACATTCACTGTCATTCATTTGAGGTCACTATGGAAGACAACTGACAGCCGGCCTTCTTGTTCGAGACACCGAACATTGAACACTTAAAATAACAGCCTATCAGATAGATGTAAATTTTAATCTTAGCAAGTAAGTACAGGACATTATTATTTTGTTGATCTGAATGTTTTTACAAATATTGTGGAAAAGGAAATAAATATGTTTGTGTTTAAATAATGCGTTTAGTTTTCTATTGCGAACTCTTTAATTTCTGAACTGTAGCTTACATAAATTATTATAGATTACTTCTACTTCATATCATCATACTTCACATTGTATTGAACAGTGTCCTACCATATGTTTTACCCTTGTACCTATGTGGAACGAGGGCACTAGGATATTGTATTAATAGCCTGGTAAGCAGTGTCCTCCTGATTAGAATAATTAAAAACTGCTCGGCAAAGGCCCCCTAGTCTCTTCCACCTCTCGCTGTACAGAGCTGCTGAGTACTAATCGTTGTTAACGGAGTCCAGCTCATCCCGCCATCTCAGTCTCGTCATCATTATCTTCATGTCCTTGTCTCATGTTACTCGGGGTCGGTGCTTCACGTTCTTCTTCGATTCTCACTTGTCAACCGTCACGTTATCTGTTTCAAGTTTTTTTCTTCATAACATAATCCAGCTTTCATAATTCCATTGCAATTCAAGTACTTCTTTAAACTTACCAACTGGATTTACTAAATGGATGTTAATATAATAATATATCCATCTTATATTAATCTATGTTCTAAGTTTATATTTCACGTCGCTAGCATCTTCCAACTCGCTGAGAGTTGCGCCGTCTTTGCCAAACACTTGAGTCGAGCATACAGTAAGTATATGCAAAGAAAACAGAATCCCTTTCTACGCAAATATTTGTAGTTTTTATGGGAGCTGTCCATCCTAAATATTGATAGAGGTAAAACGTTGGAGAAAAAAGAGAAAAGATCTTTGCACATTTTTATTGCTTTTCAAATCTGGATATTTTTAAACTTTTCGATTTTTATTGAGTGTCAAATATGTTATACTTTTAAAATAAAGCTGTTCGCGCTGTATTTACGTGCTGCTAGTCATTGTTACTTGTAAAAATAAAATAAAAACAAGGAGGTATTTTGACAAACGATATTTTTTTGTAACTGTCAAAGTCTGTCGATATTTTTGAGCCTATTAGTCATCCTATTTTTTTTAAAGAGCTTCACCTAAAAATCATCACCAACAAAAAAGTACAGGCAAAGAAAACATGTTTTCTCAGATAAAATATTTTCACTGGCAAGAGCCGTCGCATGACACGACATAATTTTATATATAAAATTCACACTTACGGCAGCAAACTAAGGTGACACGACAGGTGTTGCGTCTTCAAGTATGAGGCGGCGCCGTCGATATTATATTGTGTTAAGTGAAAATGTACCGTCAACGTATTTTTGGTGGAAACTCGAAATGGAAGACTGTTTTCTGTTTACTGCTGTTTTGACACCGTACATCTTTAGATATCTGCATGTTTTAAAAGAGGAAAGACCATTCTTTCTCTTCTAAAAGGTATATGGATGGCTGTTAGTTGGTAACGCCTTTGTAATGACCATTAGTAAAAGCATCAGTTTGTACTTGTAGTCATTGTTGATAATATAAACCATTTATGTTTCTCAAAAAATCCTTTTTTTTAATACTAGACTTTTGTGTATCTACTCACCGTAGTAAATAAAAATCTCGTCCCAACAATAATAGCAGTTGTTAAAACAAAATAAACAAACTATCAAACAACGTCCCATCAATTGGCATGTCCTCCCAGGCCACTCTAGTTTACGTCGAATCAAAATAAATTGGAGAGATACTATCTACCAACATTTGATTACGTCGGGGTTCAAATAACACAATCGTGTACTGGAATCGTTTTTATTAATGACATTCAGACATTTCAATTTATTCTGTACAATATACAATGTATTTTTATAACGTCTGGCGTACTCCCTACGATTTTTGCGACATTTTTTTTTGTTAGTATTTCTTTTCAACTTACAATAGATTGTAGAAATATGACATGACAAAACATCATCTGCCTAGCCTTTTCCCAACAATATTGGGGTCGGCTTCCAATCTAACCGAATGCAGCTGAATACCTGTATTTTACATAGAACCACTGCCTATCTGACCTTCACAACCCAGTTACTGGGTAATATACGATACCCCTTGACATGACAAAACAAATATATAAAATAAACTAAAACAAAAACATAGTCTATATATAAAATATGATCAAATAAGTCAAAGTCCACAATTGAATTAATTCTTAAGAAATCTGTGTTTACAAAGATACCCTATTTATAGCTCTTCTTAGAATGGGTATAATTTGAAGAAAAAACAGTATATTTTATATAATTCATTTTCTTAGTATCTGAGACATTAAAATACGAGACTGTAGCTAAATAAAAGCTTTGTTTTATTTTCAGTTTATTTCTTCTTTCGTATCAGCATGAATTTTTAAATAAGACATTATACTTAGCTCATGCCGTGATAGACTCAAGGCTCGTGAAAACTGGCGCGATATCGCGGGCGCTACAGGCAGCGCAACCCTTGTCGCACCCGCGATATCGCGCTGGTCTGCACTAGCCTTTATTATCCAACCGGTAAAGTAGATGGCAGACGCTTCACTTTTTGTTAATTTTTGTCTTTCACTCGAAGTGAAACGTCTTTTTTCTTTTAGTGAACCGATCCAACGATGTTCGATTTCAGCACTCGACATGACAAATAAGCAGATGAACGTTCATTCCCACTGAATTTGGTCGCCATCTTATAAATGTGGAACGAAACAAAAATAAATATTCACTCGAATGACCTAGTCATTCGAGTGAAGCGTCTGATAATTATCAGCTTTAGTCGGTCGTGTAAACATGAACTGCATAATAATTAAAATACCACTAAATATATAAGGGTGATAGGTCGGTTAGCCATGGTGATCCTTTACACTTAAATATCAACCAGTAACGAATGAAAGGCGACTATCAAAAGGTAACATGGCAAATGTGAGTGGGCACACCCTTGGTGATGTTCTTCAGAAAGGTCAGTTGCGTAGTACTCGCAACCGGCGTGCGTGTACGACCAGATGTAAGAACGTAAACGAGGCAAAAGGAGTATGTAAGAATCGTAGCAGGTGGGGTTCTATAGTTTCTGCTTACCCCCATGAGATGAAAGCGTGAGTTTATGTATGTTTCAACCACTAAGTCTCGATACGATACCGTCGTATTCCTAAGACGCAGATCACGGTAACGAACCCGATCGGATTATCTGGTTCAGAGCATGGTACGTGGCTACGTCTCTTTCATGTCTGCTGCATCCAATTGAGTTTATGAGTCGTGACTGGGCAGCTCGCATTTTCCAATGAGCCAAATTGATTCCCAATGGCATATTTATCGGCTAAATATAACTCCAATAGCGTATGCTTAGGAGGGTTTAGTTGCCACAAACATACATGGGTTATTGTAATATTCTTTTATGACTGAGTTGTTGCTGGTTAAAATTTAAATCGATTAAGTGTGTCTGTCTTGGTCTGCCAGATATTATACATGTTTCGTTGTTTTGAAAGTCACCCTAAAGCCGTTTGTTTGGTTGAACTAGATGACGACGCCGAAGTGGCTACAGTACATTAACTATGGCCACGTAATCTCGTTTCTCGTTGTCGTCCCATTCACGGTGCGGTGGACAAACAGTGTAAGTCACCTTAATAAAAAAAAAAACTGTTGTAGATTGTGACATGAAACAAGTCCACCACCACAACTGACGACCAGCCCCTAGTGTTTAAACAGAAGGTATATAAATTATCCGATAGAGTGAATATTTTAATGCATTACTTAAATAGATTTGTATGATACAAAAAGAGCTAGTTTATTCATTGTAAACAGGGACTAAAATAACTGTGCAATCGGGAACTAAAAGTGATTTAGTGATTTGAATTTGGAAAGTGGATATTGTTAGTAAAAGTTCCAATCACCAAAGAGATTAATCACGAACATTGTATGAACAAGTAACAGGCTGTATGATAAAGTAAATCACGGGCGACCCAAATTAAAGAAACAAAGTTTGTGAAACAATAAAAAACGCGCGAATTGCACTTACTTATTTTCTCATAGCCGGGCAATAATATTGCACTAAATTTCAGTAGGACTCGCTGGTGTATAATGTGATTTGAATTTGGAACCTCAACAAAAAAAATCGTATGAAAACTTTTTCTATTAAAGTAGATCAACACCTAATTCGAAACTGAAATTGATTACTATTTCTTCGTAGTAGGTGCAAAAAGTAGAGTATCCTCCTCGGGGATAAAGGTGACTTCATCTTGGACGAGCTTGAATGCCTCGTTACACTCAGGATCCTAAAATGCAATAGAAATGGATATATTTAGTAACCTGTTCCGCTTAGCTATTTCTAAAGAGTTAAAAAAAAAAACCCCATAAGAAATCTCAGGATTCTAGTTTTTCACTGGTTTCGCTTAGGAGTTAACTCAAGGAATCCTTCGGTAAGCTCGGGATTCAATATAGCGCTCGTGACCTAAGACACTGCTTTATCCCCATAGTGAATAATTTACTATAAATAAAGTAACGTCATGAATAACAAATGTTTTACAAACCTACATATTTCAGTGTGAATAATAATTTATTATACAATTAATTACACGCGTAAAAAAAACTTAATTAATCATTTTTATTAGACCCTGAAAATAATTAAATTCATACAATTATATTCGTCATACAGAATAGGGGAGTACGCCAACATAATTTAAAATTGACAACATTTATGCAAAATATGAAAACATCAATTAATAATTTGGGTTAAAACAATAATAACGTGATTTGTAGCTTATTAACAAATTGGCACATCCACTTAATTATATATTTACAAATAAAATATACATGTTCATTTATCACACTGTATTTGATACTAATGCGTGGCAGAAAGCACACTCGGTTTCAAAATGACAGACATATGAAATTGCCTAACTATGTCCGCGTGCATTTGAAATGTCTATTAATTTTAGGCACGTTAACTGCCTATCTAATTGATAGGAGGTAAATTAGTTCATATGAAATGACTAGGACATGACATGTTCAATTAATCGGTAACATTAGCCTCACCACAGGTTTCTGAAAGGCAGATCAAGTCTCATAATTAAATCTGTTAACGGTTGTGATTGATGACGATAACAATCACGAAAACAGGTGTTTGAACTTGGCATGAAGGAATGCCCCTATGTAAGTAAGTAAACAGAATTGTGTAAATAAAACTATAGATCTTTAGGATAAAGAAATAAGTCACTAGTGAATATAAACAACTTTTATGGAACCTGCTCTAAATTCGAGACGAAAGGTGTAATAATGTTTTACATTTTTCGTTAAATCACCGATGTTTCTTTTCTCGAATATTGGGTTGTTATGTAATGAAAGTTAGTCCTATAATTGTAAGGATGCTGTATGAGATACCGCTATTAAACAAAAAATCGTAAAAAAATTGGGGATAAATAGTAAACCCGTGTTTCTTTCTACCACGCATTCCGTTCTTACCCTCGAGTCGTGTTGTGGTTGTTTTATGTCGCACTGTGGTTACTTTAGATGTTTTCGTGGCCTTAATGCGACTTCAAACTTCAAAGTTCTGCCAACATAACAAAACCACAAACGACAGTCTGTTTTCACTTTTGTCATAAATACATCGTCGTCAACCGCAAACTGAGTCTGTGTTGACTTTAATACCTTAATTTTATATTTATAACATTGTTTATTTTGCTTCCGCCGACAGAACAGACCAAAGTAACTACAAACAATAGTAGAAACAAAAGTTCTAAATTAATTCGCGCAGTCCATTGCTCGCCTTATGCGAGTTAATCAACAGAAACGTAATTGGAAAAGGCAGTGGATTGCAACGAAAGTTTAATCTCGATTCTTCGTAGTTCCTTTAGGTTCTAAAGATTTTTATTTACAATTATATTCTATCTAGAGGCGACTTCAAGTCTGTGGGGTGTCGATACAGGCCAGCGCTGCTTTCAGTTCAGTGTTGTCACGTTTCGCGACACTGAGGTCTTTTAAAGCCGTTTCTGAAGAATGGCGCAAAAGGGGTATAGAAACTATTGAAATGGGAAAATTTAAAGTGCACGAGTGTACTAGAAATACGTTTTAGATTTCTAGTATTGTAACTGGAACGGAAATTCCTTTTTGTTTTAATTGTTGCTTGTTTTGGAGAACATGTTACTGGAAAATAAGTCTGTATTTGACATTACAGAATACATACGTCGTACATGGTCTAGCTCGTATTTATTTCCTAGAGTTTTAAGGAAAATGTTGTTGCCAATATTTAGGTATTTTTAATTTTTGGCAAGCCCGCTATATACGCAATACGTTTTTTTGTTACCTAGCCTTATTTAACGTTTCTAATTAAATCTGATACAGACAACTTATCAGTCGATGTAAAACAATTCTAAGCGAAAAATACAAGTAGGTACCCAGCCAAGTACATCTTACATAACTAAACAGTAATAACTGGGATACTGGCAAGACTTCAGCCACGGTAAGTATATGGATGTTGTAACATTTTTATGTGACTTGGCAACTTATCCAAGAAACAACATAATAATGTACGAGTTCAGAATAATTATGGACATTTTGTTACGTAAAATGTGGCATTAAATAGACCGAATCGAGTTCAAACTTTTCTGAAGGAAAAACAGATCAGTGAGTCTATTTTTAGCCAGGACTTTGCTACGACGTCTGAACCAACTTTTTTTTAGGTTTGTTTAATAGATTTTGGTTGGCCAATGTTAGGCCCAAGTCAATACAAAGATTCTAGATTATTCGAGATAAAGTTGTACAAGTAGAAGAAGAATTTATGGATAAAAAATATTGATGTACGTTGTAATATTTTCAAATACCCTCAAATTTTGCATGCTATGTTTTATTCTGGCTAAACATGTTTACCATACCATTATAATTATATTTTAACACCATGTTCTATGCAAATAAATGATTTATTTATTTATTGAAACTAGAGCCGTCCTAAAGCGCGTTGAGTTGACTATATTTTATTGCCAAAGTCGTGGAAAACACCTGGAATTTTAAGTCGGTTAATTTATTCGATTTTAAAGGAAACGTATACAACTATGAATTGAAGGCATGCTGACCTTAAAACAATTAATATAATAAATAACAATTGAGCAAAGGACTTGATATATTTTTGTAATTTATCTAATTTAGAATGTTAGAGTTCGCGTGCTCATGTGAAACAGATTTAATTAAGTGTATTTTATTAGCCTCATGAAAATATATTATTTCTTTACATATTATAACGGATTATCTGACAGCAGAATATAAATAACTTTCTTATATATAACTTGTATGGTAGAAGTGTCTGCGTTGAATGAACCTATTTACATTTTTGAAGAATACTGGTTGTGTTTACATACGTACCTGATAGGCCCAATGTATTAAATTATATCCTAAAAATAACAGTATTTTACGACATACCATTTTTTTAAATAACATACCACAACAAGGCTCATCTATTTTGTGTTAGGCCTGAGTGACAAAAATTTTTGGCCTCGCGAGGCCAATTGCAAAAAGTACCTAATAGGTAATTTTATTTTGATATAAACATTGTTATATATTGTTTATTATTTGATGAGAACAATTAATTAAACTCAAACTGTTTGCATAGCTAAGGAACCCGTTCTTATTAAGTTGAATATGTTTGAGTAGGTAAACCGCAGCAGCTTAATTGGGTTGGATTTAAACTTACTATCGCCACGCACCACGACTGTTGACGGATTATATTTAGCTATTTCAATAAAATCTACAAGTTATAACTATTTGAAGCCCGTTTTCACTAATATTTTTTAAAATATTTTCCTGATAATTGTCGGTTCGTTCTCCAGGATATAATGCCCAGAAACAGATTTTAAACTGACTTGTTTTTTTTTGTTAATACTCCTAAACATTTTTCTTATCAACAATAGTTTAACATAGTTTATTGAATGGTGGGTTCAGGTGATCTTCTTGTTGATTGACCGTCACGAGACATCGATGAGATTTCTGACTAATAATTTCATACTGCTACTGGTTACCATTCCGTGAAATAAAAACAGAAACTGAATAAAGAGGAATTGTTTAACAAATCCTCCCTGTCCCCAATGCTAGTACTTCCAACCTCTCCAACGCAGACACCCCTTTAGACTCTACAACTTAACATGTAAAACTCACAGCACTCGCTAGTCTGTTCGTATGTCACAATACACAGTGCTCGCCTGTCTGTCCGTATGGCACAATACACTAGCACTTTACTTCACAACTGAAGGCACTTGTCTTCTCACTAAAAATAATAACGTCCATACAGCCGTCTCTATGCGCAGCCGGGAACTGCTGCTTGGTACTGCATCTGGAGACAAAGGGAATTATTAGAAATTTTGACTAGGACGGCACTAGCCGCGAGTATTCTCTTAACGAATTTGTTTTTCAAATATTCGTTGCGTAAGTTTTTGTTAAGGTGGCTGTTCGTGCGCTCGTGCTCCGTTTACATCATGCGAGCGAGCATTCTTAGAGCAGTCTTAGAACATTCCTTAAGGTCAATTTAGACCAAACGAGCGAATGCGCGTTTTATCTCACCTCAACCCAATTCTCTTTGTTTAATCAAAAGCAGTCTAGTTTTTGTGTTTTGGGGACCACCACTTACGTTGACAATAAGGTATGATTTTTAAAAAGTGACACATGCAAATAATATTGATGATTGAACGCAGTCTTTCTTGCCTTCCTTAGTTTGTGGGTACAGATATGCATCGAAATGAGATAGTTACTGCTTTCAGACTACGTTCAGGGCATGTTCCGTTGCATAGCTTCACTTTTTTAATGAGAAAGAGTGATTCGCCCAATTGTTCTGAGAGTGATAAGGTAGAGGATGCCGCTCATATTTTATCGGAATGTGTCGGGTATGAGGTTGAGAGGAGTAACTATTTAATAGAAAACGGTTTTAATTCTATTAATGTTGGCATGTATAATTTTATCTTGGCTGCTCCCTTGACCGGGTCAGCCCCGGTTCAAAAATTATAAAAAATTGTAAACTTAGGTATTAATCGCATATAGATACAGAATGCCCCTATGGTGGCATGGTCACACTGATCAAACCCTTTTTAAACAAATAAAGAAAAAACCGGTCAAGAGCGAGTCGGACTCGCGCACCGAGGGTTCCGTACCTACTCATTATACCGCCATAATAAAACTGGTATCATTTTTATTGGTAAAAATATATGGGCAAATTTAGATTTTCGCGAAAACTTGTAAGTACCAAATTTATCTTAATTTTTAAATTTTTATTTTGTTGAATTTTCCCTTTATTTGTGCTGTAAGACCTTGCTTTTAGCTAAAATTGGGCCGGACGCAAGAAATCACCGCCACCGATCGCCTCCACGAGGACACGGCGTTGCTCCGCCCAAGCCGGGCAGACCTCCACCGTATGCTTCACCATGCCCTCCGGGCGATCCAAACAAGGTGACTCCCGGGCGTTTCCTCCCGCCTTATCCTGAACAGGAACCTCCAGAAACGTCAGGCGGAAGGTGAGGAGGCCGTGGCACCTCTCTAGCCACTACTCAAAGAAGGGGTCTTATCGCCGCAATTGTGGCGTGTCCAGCGCTGGGTTACAACAATCGCACTCTCCATGACGCCATGAGTTTCCGCCGGAGCTCTGTTCGCTGTACGGAGATTTCTCGCGGCAGCGGAGTTAAGCCCCGGCGTTTCGCCTCCTTGCGCCACCCAGATGTGCGCGAGGAGCTTTGCCTCCAGATCCCATAGCGGTAATCCGGCAAGGAGGCTCGCTACCTCGCAGGAGATCGTGCGGTATTCTCGGGCCAGCCGGATGGCCATGATCCTCTGGGACGCGTTCAACCGGCGGGCTAGTCGCAGCGTCAATGAACGAGCCCACACCGGTGCCCCGTAAAGGGCCATCGACTGCACGACCCTCACGTAGAGGTTTGGAGCCGCTTCAAGGCAGCCCCGGCCCGCTCCAGTCTGGGAGCCAAACGTCGGAAATGCTCCACGAAGTTCCACTGGCTGTCGAGGACGAGTTCCAGATACTTTCATTGTGGACTCGACGCCGATGTGAACCCCTCCCGCCGTTACCTGGGAACCCGATGGTGGCGCATTCCGAGGTCAAATGAAAAACATCTTTAAGGGTCTTTCAAACAGGCGCGACACGCGACGCGACACAAAGACACCGCTCGTCGCGCGACGAGCGGTGTCTATGTGTCGCGTCGCGTGTCGCGCTTGTTTGAAAGAGCCTTTAAGGTGATTTGAAAATATGTATTTCGGATTTAATTATTCAGTTATAATCAAATCAAAGCACTCAATTTGTAAGTGGCATTACAAATTTGCATATACCTATAGGTACGTTTTCGGATCCATTTGTTAATATTTCTATCAGATCTACTTTTAGAAAAGACCATAAGTACATCAAAACATACCTTTTATTTTTTAAATGATCCGTAACAATCTCGTTAATTTACCCAAAATGACGTGAAAGGATCTGCTCAAACTTATTTATTGACTAAACCATTAAATGGCCGGCTGGCTTATCAATTTTCTCTTCTGGGAACGCTGCCAAGCCCGAAGTCCAATTGTTTTTTTCTTTTTTAACAAAAGCTTTGCCAATATTGTGAGGCCTAATTTTGAGATAAAATCTAGGATTACCAAAGTGAATGCGTGGGGTGGTTGCAAATTGCTTTTGAACGATTTGCATATATTAAGAAGATGAGTCCATACGCCGCCGCCGTACATGTCTTTAAAATATTGTAAGAAGCAAATTAAATGCACCACACTGCTATTTTTAGCCAATGATATGCAGCTTGATTATAAAATACTCAGAAACATAATGATGTATCGAAAGAGTATACACGATTTTTGCTCCCTCCATCCGAAGTTAATAAAGCATGAATTTTCCTAATATCTGTCTAAAATGAATCTTAATAACACTTGGATGTATCGCGGGCGTCACATACAGAAGATAGGTCACGATCGGGGATGGAACCCAAACTCATTTACATAACAAATTCTGAAGTAGCACTGCTAAGAATATTCAGCAGGCCAGTTTTTTTTTATTTGCTTTTTAACTCATGTTTTACTTGTCTACACTTCTACACTAATATTATTTTGAGAAAAGATTTGTATTTTTATTTGAAATGAATAAATTCAAAAACTGCTCAACCGAATTTAAACATTCTTTTTCCAGTAGAATAACTGAGAAAAAAAAAGATCACGCGGGTGAAGCCGCTGTCGGAAGCTAGTGTATGATATAGAGATGTCTAAATGATTATGTCAAGAGATAAGGCACCAATAGTTATCTGTTTACTTGTGATATCTACGTGATGCCTGATTTTGTGTCTACCCTTGACGAAAAAATACAGTTACAACGTTCTATTTGAACTTTTTGAACGAACCAACTACATAGCAGCGCCATGGCGAACATCATAAGTTTAATTTTATAATTTTCAAGCTTACCAACCTCCCACCTAGCTGCCTAACCCTCAGGAGAAAACAGGTGTGATGTTATGTGTGTTGTATTAAGTAATTTGAAGCTGGCACAAACCATTATAAGGTTTTTTCTATTTTAATTTACATGGACTAGCGTTTTAATAAAATAAATTAAATTTTGTTCGTCTGGTGAATATAATCGATGCTATCATTACTATAGTCAAGTTGGCCTTCTACGTTTATCTACTTAATGGCTTCATATGATGTGAGTTAAACGCGATTTTTACAACTTGATAATTACACTGGCGAAACTTTTTCGTTTTATATTCGCGCTGTCACCAGGGAGTGTAGTTTTATGGGCTATAATGTATGAAATTCGTGTGTGTAGGAATCCCATAAAGAGTAAGGTAGGTATGTAACCGTAAAATTTAGAAAGGGTAGGTCTTAAAACTGATTTAGATAGCTCGGAATGGGTAAAATAAACATTATTTTATTCCAAATTTAAATAATAATAGGTAAATATTATTAAGCCTGACTGGCAAGTAAAGGCTCCCGCAGATAGGGGTGACACGACAGCGCGACGCTACTCTAGAACAATTTCCATGAAGTTTTCATAGAAATTATTCCACTAGAGTCGAGTCGCGCTATCACGTCGCACTTATCTGCAGGAGCCTTAAAACTTGACTTGGGTTATAAATGTAAATATTATTAACCACTTTTTGAAAAAGCGTATACGGAGTTGTACTGTCACTAAGCAGTGCAATATTAGCATACTAGGACATTTTGTCCTAGTCTCAAGGAAATGGTTACCAGCGAAATTTTACAAAGGAACATGACATGAGACATTATGGACAATAATAATATTGTTTCTAAAGTTGGCATCGGCAAACATTATAATATCCAGGTAATAATAGGTTAGCAAATAACGAATACATATATAACCTACTTCATATTTTAACAACAGTTGGGCACTTCTATCTCATAATTACTGTCTCGAAAGACAGAATAAAAATTGACGTGCAGAGTATCATATAAATAATCGTGTTAATTCTATTGAGGCTCCATCTATTTACCGAAAGGTCATCTAGACTTCCAAAGAAGCTATTATGTAGTTATTAGTGTTCAGATAGATACTGATACTTAGTCTGTTTTGTTTAAATCTCTTCGTTTGCTCTTAATAGAAGACTAATTAATACTAAGAATAATTGAAGAATAATTATTAGAATAATTAATTTTATACTTTCAGTAATTATGACTTTACGAAGAAAAATATCAAGTTATTTATGTTTAATGAGACAATTTAAATACAAATCTAGTTGTTTGCATTTATTTTAGAGATCCGGAGAATACTCGTATTTCAGTGCCTTCCAAATAAAAAGTATAAAGACATTTTTACTATTTACATAAACGAAAATAAGCCGTCACTTAACAACAGAAAGTTACTTTCAAGTCGGCTCTAAATGCTTTCGAGTTTACCTTATTAAATTACATTTTTTTCTTAATACCTCAAAGTGTACGAAATTCCTCGGATTTCGTTAAAAGCAGGCTCTTTCCTAAACGAGTTTTTTAAGCCGCAAATATTTAAATTAAAAAAATATCTTTTGCTTTTTAGCCCCTATTTCGCGCCATGTTTTGGTTAACCAATCTGGGATTTAAAATAAAAAGGAAAAGGTTTTAATTAAACCGGAAGGTTATTACTTCCGTGTTTGGTGGTCAAACATACCGCTTTGTTCATGAAAATTATACATACAATATGATTTTTTGAGCCAGTACCATTCTTATCAAGGGATATTGTGTTACCCAGTAACTGGGTTGTGAAGGTCAGATAGGCAGTCGCTCCATGTAAAATACTGGTATTCAGCTGCATCCGGTTAGACTAGAAGCCAACCCCGACATAGTTTAGAAAAGGCTAGGCAGATGATTATTTGAATGAGCATTATGGTTCAAAAGGCTGTTTCAAATTGGCTGTAGCATAGTTTTAGATATACAGTAGCTAATATACCTACAGTACCTAGTAGTCACTGTTTGAAACTGTGATTGTTTATCTAGTTAATATGCAGAACTACTGAATGTGACGTAATATATCACTTGTTTAGCGCATATAACATGGCTCTGGGCGTTCTACATGCTTGTCGTATCAACGATGACAAAACTTGATTGGTGACTAGCGATCTGTCCCTACTTCGCACGGTTTACATTGATATTTCTTTATTATATGTAAGTTTAATATTGCCTATCTTACCTTCCGGCATAAATTCTCTAAACGATGGTGAAAAATGTAGTTTAGAAAAACAATGCTATCACATCGATAGACAGTAAAAGCCCTCCGTGTTAAAAAGTCAAAACGAAAACGACACTTTAGCAAAACGTCCTATTAGTATTACCAAATCGTCCTACGAGCAATTTGTCATAAAAACAAAAGAAAGGAAACGGTACAGCCATACTACATATAAATATGAAAATAAAGGAATAATTTAATTTATCTGCTGGAGACACTAAACTTTTTAGACAATTTTTTTTGTTCCGTTCAGAAAATGTTATGATACTTACATGCACAGACAATATGTTTGTAAGGAATAGCGATTGATAAGCAACTGCAGCAATCGTTGCTAATTCGCACACATTGTTCCATTCTCTGTCTTCGAAGACTTTTTAGAGAAAGGCCAAGTTATTCAGACGTCTAATTGCCCCGTGAATTTAGCGCAAATTATTTATTTACCGTCACCCTCTCATCGCCGACCCTTATAATTTGCGAGTATTTAACGCATTTTCATATAATTAACGTCCCTTATTTTCCTCAGGGCTTAAAAATCCATGTAGAACATAGACATCGGAAACTAAGCGTGCTCTCAATTAATTGAAACATACGACCCCTGAGGTTAAAACTGGAAGCAGTAGTATTATTCTCTAAATATATCACTTCGAATTCTAACGATTGTTGAGGTGTGAACACACAGGATTTCACAAAACAAATGGAAAGAGACCTTAAAAGGCTAATATTCATATTATTTACACGTCCAAAGTCAAGTAGCAATCTCATATCAGCGACAATTAAAGTAATTTTTTTTACAAAATTGTAAGTAAATTAGAGGTTTTTCGACAAATTGTGACTGAGATTACTTACAATGGGAAAATTTTAAAAAATACTACACTTCGAGTTTTTGTTTGTCAGCTGAGTGTACACCGTGTAAACACATAAGTGCGATAAATTACCTGGCGACTTTCGCAAGGTAATGTTCCCCCTGGACGGTTGAAAAACTCCGTTTTCTTTTTTATAAACGAAGCTTTATTTCATACAACTTCTTCCTTTCGTTTCGATGGTACATTTATGTATGTACCTATGTAGCTAAATTATAATATGAAAAATAAATGATTATGATAATCATACTGTTGGGGCCCTGTTGGTGTGGTGACGTTTATTTCGGCATCACAGGCGTTGATCAGATCGTCAAGGGTGCAGGGGAATGGACATTTGGGACATTCTAGCAGATGGGAAATAGTCTGTTCAGGAGCACCGCACTCGCACTGGATGTAGGTTGAATAGATAATGCAATAACAACTAAACTTGCAAAATACTTACTATTTTTACTAAACATATATGAAGATATATGTGGCCTTGCGGCGACGTACAGCCGGACAGACATGCTGCGCACGTGTGGCGGCCGCGTCGGTA
This sequence comes from Omphaloscelis lunosa, assembly GCA_916610215.1. NCBI lineage: Eukaryota > Metazoa > Arthropoda > Insecta > Lepidoptera > Noctuidae > Omphaloscelis > Omphaloscelis lunosa. Next base: position 22,366,626 of record OU744246.1, read on the forward strand.
TCGTGGCGCGACACCGAAGTGCCAGGTACCCGCGGTGCGTGGGGTAGTCGTCCGGATACACGTGCAGGGTCCGCCATGATGCCCTCAGGCCGTCGCCGTCTGCGCCGGAGACTACTGTGTCCGGCGTTATTAGAGGATCCTGGTGGAGAAATGAAAATTGTTAATGGGATGTTGACTGTAGACGACTGTGGCGTAAAATTGTCTTAGTTAAGGAAAAAATTGTATGAATATTTGGGTGAACTGACATCGATTTTAGGAAATTGTGGCAATGAGATCAATCTACGGGGAAGGAGCCTATGCTATAGACAGTCTGAAATCTAAACGAGTCCACTGCAGTTAGACCCTTCCAATCGTACGCTAAGGGGTAATATGTATATTATCCAACGAAAGTCTTATTAACAGATAGGTAAGTAGTATTTTGCCTTAATCATAATGTAATAGGCAAAACTAAAAATAACAAGAGCAACCATTGAAAAAGCTAATCCGAAATTTTATGTATTGCCTATCATTGGTAATACGTAAAAATATGAATTCAGATTAAGGCCGCCTTGTTTTAACAAAAAATGCATTATGAACCGTCGTCATAAAAGTATTTTAAAATAATCCACAAACTTGAGCAGTCTCCTTAGCCCCTCTAACTTACAAAGCATGCACTCAATTTACCAAGTTCTTACTTACTTACGAAACTCGGGCAAGCACTTATAAATTCATAAAAATCTGCCACAAAACTGTACTTTCCTTTACAAATACTTCATCGAAGCCGCAATAGTTTGCTTTTATTGTTGCCGACGAATAAAGAAAGTTAGTGTTTGTGTCTGTTTGTCGGCAAACTGTGCACTTACGGGCAATTTCATCTCTTAAAACTTTCACTGGAGCAACTAACTTACATAGATAGTAACTTGAACCACATTCAGTATGTTTCGAGAAACGATTGATTGAATTATCTTATTGTGTTGTAGTTTTTGCAAGTGCTTTTTCTTGTTAAGTTATATTGAATAATTTATTACTTAACTTCTGAGCATATTTCATTGTTTGTCAACTTGGGGCTTTAACTTTTCTTGAGCAGTGTCGAAGCGCGTACGGTGTTGCTTAGACGTGTTTTTTGCGGTCATTAGCTAATTACATCGTTATCTATTGTGTGCCTACCTACCTTGATCGGCCGCTCGGCCGAGTCATCGGTTATCGCTCGCGCGAATCTACACTTTATGAGTAATGAATACGGACGAGAATCATAATGAAGACTTAATCAACACGGTTATAATGGACGACGAAGAAAATACACATTTAGAAGACTTAACACAATTATTTGAAATGGAGGACAACGACACACCGACAGACAGATTGCGACCTACGAAAAGAGGGAGAGAAGATGATGAATGGAGTGAAGTTAGGAGTAGAAAACACAGGATGAGAGTAGTGGGCGTCGGGAATCGCGGGGCGATTTCCGGCCACCGTAGGCGCGGGCTTGCGGGCGGTGAGCAATGGGTGGCTCACCGTCCGATAAGGACCAGGCCCGGGTCGACGGCGCGTTGTGTTCCACGCGCGCCTCAAAGAGATGTCAGCATAATTGAAGGGGTCCACTAGGACCGATGGCTGCCGGGGTTGCGAAGAAAACCGAAAGGGAGATCGTGGCCCCCGGCGACAGGGCAACCGAAGGAACACGGGTGGGTTTTAGTCAGTAAGAGTCTGACACGCCCTCCCGCTCCGCCCAGAGCGGGAGAAGTTATTTGATGATTTCCCACCCTCAAAAAAAAAAAAAAAAAAAAAAAAAAAAAAAAAAAAAAAAAAAAAAAAAAAAAAAAAGGATGAGAGTAGTAAGAGGGATTACGGAATTAAGTGTAACTTGTAAAGATAAAGTTCCTAAACAATTCGCCCTAGCTAAATTATTTAAGGAACAAGGAATATTAAATATCACCAAAGTGAACCATATAAATCCGTACAAAATTATTATTGATTTTAACAACGCCGACAGCGCTGAGAAATTAATCAACTCCGTTCATTTTAGTGGTTTAGGATGGCGATTTCAGCGGCCTTTTGAAGTTGGATTATCTTATGGAGTCATTAAAAATATCGACTTAGACATCTCGGAGGACGAATTACTTACATGTTTATCATTGTGTGGACCGATAGCGAAACATGAAGAATAGGATTTGAAGGACCATCGTTGCCCCCTTATGTTCTTATATACGAAATGAGAGTTTTGGTAGAACCTTACGTTTTTCCTGTTACGCAATGTTCCAGGTGCTGGAGATATGGTCACTCGGTTAAAATGTGTCCGACACTTAAAGTTACATGTCCGAAATGCGCAGGTAAACATAATGTTGATAGCTGTGAAACAGGTTCTTTTAAGTGTGTTAATTGCTTAAAGAATCACATGTCATTGGACAAAACTTGCCCTGTGTACATAAAGGAAAAGAAAATACGCAGTATAATGAGTGAGTTTAATGTTTCTTATAGAAAAGCCATGGGTATGTATGAACCTCCTCCTGCACCCCCCTATGAGGCAGATGTCATCACGCAGACACTACCTATGAGGCCTATGAGGCTACCGGCCTATGAGGGAGACGCAGTTACGCAAGCAGCTACTTCGACCTCAACTACGCCTATGTCACCTGTGTTACAATCAAAAACTATTTACGCCCAAAAAACAGCACGCCCTATACCAACTAAAGAACCTATATCCACGCAAAGAGACAAGGTACCACAGTCACAGACAGATAAAGCACAGAAGGAGAAAGAAGACGAATCAATTAAGAATAATAATAAGAAAAAACAGCAGGAAAAATTACCTCAATCCGAAGCTCCCCATGCCCGGGAAGGTGACAGGGACATTCAGGAGGATACGTGCAGGGGATACGCTTCTGAAGACGACACAAATGAGGATTCGAAAGACAATAATTCATTTGGATGGCTGGTAGATAAAATTAAATACATTTTATTTGTGAGGTCTGACACTTTTAAAAACAAAATTATATCTGTTGTTCAAATTAGCGTGGAGTGGGCAATATCTTATTTTCTAAAGAAGATAATACCTAAGAGTTATTTTTCCTTTAAAAATTATTTTAGTAATGAATACTATTAAAATAAAAATTTTGCAATGGAACTCACAAAGTGTATTACCTAAAAAGATAGATTTAGAACAAATCTTGTTTTTGGAAAAAGTTCACATTGCCGCCCTATGCGAAACGTGGCTGAATTCTGACTGTAACTTTAATATAAAAGATTATAACGTGTTTCGTTGCGACAGACCAGATTCATACGGAGGAGTTGCAATTCTGGCTCATAAATCTATCAAGGCACAACAATGTCGCAGTACTATTACAAATCCGGGTATCGAGATAGTTCATGTTAAAATTTTTAACTGTAGTTCCATTGAAAATGTTGTTTCAATTTATTGCCCACCTAACGTCCGCACTACACAAAGTGATTGGGAATCGTTGTTTTCTATAGCTAACTCTAAAACCCTAATTTTAGGAGATTACAATGGTCATCACTCAAGTTGGTCCACGAAAACAGATCAAAGGGGGACTCAAATTTTTGACTCTTTAATTGACCATAGTTTTGTAACTTTGAATGACGGTAAGCCGACTCGAGTAAAGCTAGTTAATGGAATTCTACAAAAATCGGCTCCTGATTTGTCTATTGTTTCTTCAGACGTATGTCTAATGTTTGAGTGGAGCGTAACTAATGAATCCCTAGACAGTGACCACATGATAATCAAACTGAAGACGTCAGATAATTATGTTCCACGTACCGTAAAGAAAAGAAATTTCACAAAAGCCGACTGGACAGCTTACCGTAACTTTATTCAAGACGCACTAGTTGAGTATACTTTGCCTGTTAATCCCCAAGAAGCTTATAATTCCTTTTTAGATATCATCAACAGGGCAGCAGATGTAAGCATTCCTTATTTTAAATTTAGCCAAAACCCCTGTAATAAATTTAAACCAAAGACTTATTGGTATCCAATGTTGTCTAAAGCGGTGGCGGAAAGACGATTAGCTTTAACGCGTTTTAGAAAAAACCCAACTCCAGATAATTTAGACTTGTTACGGGAAAAAACTCGTGAAGCTCAAAAACTAACTAGAAGGGCTAGTAAGGAAGGATTCCGTAAGTTCTGTTCTTCAGTGGATGAGGTCACTTCGGCTAGTGACATGTGGCGACGCATGCGCTGGCTGAAGGGATATCGTTCAGCTGGACTCCATGTGGAGGAGACGTTGGCTGAACAAGTCCTCTTTAATTTAGCTCCTGATTTTACATGTCCCCCACGACCTACCTTTTCCTCTCTAAATCATAAATTGGAAATAGATATAACAAGACAGGAGTTTGACAAATGTGTGAAATCTAAGGATACTGCACCGGGCTACGATGATATTTCATTTTCGATGATTAAAAATCTCCCTGACCTTGCTAAAAATATTTTACTACATCTTTATAATTTGTTTTTATCGTTAAATTTTGTTCCTGAACAATGGCGCCAAGTACGCATAGTACTAATCCCCAAACCAGGTCGAGATTTGACTTCTGCTTCTGCAATAAGACCTATTTCGTTAATGTCCTGTCTATGTAAAATCTTTCATTCCATTATTAATAAGAGAATTGAGTGGTACATAGAAAGTAGAGGATTATTTGCGGAAGAGACTGTAGGTTTCAGGAAAGCTCGCTCATGTCTAGATAATTTAAATTTGCTTACCTCGAAAATACAAATTGGTTTTTCAAAAAAACTTGTGACTATCGGATGTTTCCTTGATATCGATAACGCTTATAATAACGTTGACGTCACCGCTCTTCTGTTAACCTTGGACCAACTTTGTGTGGGATCACAATACTGTAGATATCTATGGGAATTTTTTAAAGAAAGGTATTTATCAATTAGTGGCATAGATAATACTGTAACTAGAATTGCCAGAAGGGGCTTGGCACAGGGTGACCCCCTGTCGCCATTACTATTCAATATTGCGACCATCCATATCTGTAAAGCAATACCCAGCTCCATAACTGTCTCTCAGTACGCTGATGACTACGTACTTTATATAACTTGTGATAATATTGATCAAGCAGCCGCTGAGTTACAGGAAGCGTTAAATATCTTATGTGATCAATTTGATTCCCTTAATCTCAACATATCATCAAATAAGAGTAAAATTTGTATTTTTGACAGAGGCTATAGGAGACGGTCGGTTAGCTTGTCAATTAGAGGTAATAGTTTGGAGGTTGTGGACACGGTACGATACCTTGGTGTGTGGTTGGACCGTTCTCTCAGATGGGGAAAACATATAAATGAGATTAGCCAAAAAGTTCTCAAATTCATTAAAATCTTTAAAGTGTTGGCCGGTTCGAGTTGGGGTGTGCATCCAAAATATTTAAGAAGACTTTATCTAACTTTAATTAGAAGCCGTATAGATTATGGAAGCATTTTCTATAATAACAGTGCAAAAACTCACTTAGAAAAATTAGATAGATTACAGAACCAAGCCATGAGAGTAGTGGGTAGTTTTATTAAATCCACACCAATTCACGTGATGGAGAGCGAATTATGCCTACAGCCACTATACCTACGTCGACGCTTCTTGGCTAGCAAATTCTGGCTTAAGACTAAAGCTTTGCAGGCAAATACCGGAAGTATCAATTTACTATCCGAACTATCTTCATTATGTAATAATTCCTCATATTGGCAAAACAAAAGAATCCCCCTTTTAATCTCGGTTAATGACTCACTACACAATTTAAAAATTCACAGCAGTCAGAAATTAGATATGTTTTCTCTGGATACTTGGGTTAGTAAAATAGATAGTGATAAAATAATAAAACACGACGTAAACTTCATGTCTGGGCCTAAAGGGCAATACAATCCTGTTAGCTTAAGAAACTTATTTATTGTTTACCTTACTTCCGAATACTTGACTTACGTAAAAATATTTACAGACGGATCTAAGAAGGGTGACAATGTAGGGGCTGCGTTTTACGAGTCAGAAGAAAATTCAATGAAATTTCGAATAAATGCCAGTGTGTGTATAATGGAAGCTGAACTGATCGCGATCGCAGAAGCTCTGTCTTATGTCGAATCAATCCACCAAAACCATATTGTAATTTTCACAGATTCCAGAAGCTCGCTCCAACATTTGGCTCGGTGTACCTCGACCTTTCGAGGAACACCGATAGCCTACACTATACTAAAAATTATTTTGAAGTTACAATCTGACGGAAAGCACGTAGTCCTTCAATGGATTCCATCACATATTGGAATTAGAGGCAATGAAATTGTTGATCAACTAGCCAAGCAAGCCATATGTGATGGAATTCCTGTTAACATTTCTCCTTACTTTTCAAACTTTATACCAAAAATTAAACAAGACTGCTACTTACTTTGGAAGGAATATTTTAATAAAAGATCTCGAGATAAAGGCATCTGGTACAAAACGATCCAACCACATCCCTTGAACTCGCCATGGATAGATAACCAGTTGTTGAACAGATGTGATACTGTTATTGCACTAAGGCTTCGTTCCGGACACATTCCGTGTAATAAGTTCTTATACCTAATGGCAAAATCAACAACGGATAAATGTGATTTTTGTATTAATTCCGTTGATGATGTTTATCACATATTGGCAGAGTGTGTCCGCAACGCAAAATTTAGACATAGATTAGATTGTAGGCTTAGAGAAATAGGTTACTGCAACAGTGTTCTGGCTGCGCCACTTTCTGACGCAGCTAGAGCACTTTACAGACTAGCTATGCTAAGATTTGGTTAAAGACTGTATTATTAGTTATAAATTGTAAACCTTACCAGGGCGGCATAATCGCATGCGCGACAAGGCCCTTTTCTAGATTAAAAAAAAAAAAAAAAAAACTTTTCTTGAGGGCGAGAACTAGGGAGTTTTAGCAGGCGAACAAACCATCTCAAAAAATAAATAAATATACATATGTATTTTTACAATTATATTTGTAACTAGCTCCTGCCCGTAGCTGCGCCCGCGTGGAAATTTTGGAATTATTTTTCTAAAATAAAAATAAGCTCCTACGTAAGTCTATATACTAGTGAAAGTCCCGCTAAAATCGGTCCAGCCATTTCGGAGATTAGCCGGAACAGACAAACAGACAAAAATTTTAAACATAGTTTTTTGTTTCTATAGATACCGTATATACTTTCATATGCATTTAGGAAAAAGCTGCTTTTATTTATTTGTATGTATATCACAAAAATAATCTTATTCCTAATCTCTTCACAGTTGGCTGAGGTACGGTCTCATAGTAATCCTAAAGCTTCTCATACTAAGAATAAAGGGGCGGATTCTAAGCCAGCTAATGAGAACATGGTCAGTTCCTTTGACAGGTTTACACAAGAATATTCTGCCCATTAGCCTTTGAAGATACTGGACTATGTATGTATACTGAAGGCCGATAAAATATAGACTGTTTGAGAATGGTTACACAAGCTGCGTCCCGCGGTTTCACCCGCATAAATCTCGATCCCGTGGGAATATTGGGATAAAAAGTATCCTGTGTGTTAATCCAGGTTGAACAATAAAAAAATACGGCCATTTATGTCGCATATTTTGACACTCGCACATAAACCAGTCTATTTGGTACTTCCCGTTGGCCCAGCAGCATGAAGTTTGGCGAGAAGTATAAACAAGTACCTACAACAGAAAATCCGGAAATTGGTATTTTATAGTAGTAGTATAGTCTGTATTTCATTACTCTATTAAAAGTTCTTTTTCAATTGAGAAGTTAAGTTTGTCCTTCAATCCATTTTTGGAAATTCGGGCAGCCGAGCAAGCACAGCTTTGAGACTGAACCCTCAGGGTGCAAGTCCTACTCACACTTGACCGGTTTTTTTAAATAAATAAAACAGGTTTATATGATTCTAAATGGCTTTCTTAAAATACAAATTAATACTATTATTGTCGTCACCATTAATTTGTAATACGTACTCTTGGCGCCATTGAACACATTAATACAGGCCCTACATGTTAGAAAGGTTAGTTTATGAATTTAAATTGTAATAACTTTTGACCAAGTGGGCCGGTTTTATTAAAAAGACTAAATGTTAATTCAAGATACGGACTATAACTATATTTCCAATCCCTTAAATCTCTTATAAGAAGAGACAAAAAAAAAAAACAAAATTACTTGCGAATTTTAACATTTTCGCCAATTTTACCCTCTTGAGGGACGATTTTTGAAAAACGTAGAAACAAGTAATTCTTTATTTGTTACCAAAAGCATAAATTTTAATTTTCATCGCCTTAACTTAAGAAATGACCTATCATTTCCTCAGTTAATAAAAAAATAAGTTTGAAAAACTGTAACCCGACTACGGAAAAATAAAAGTTATCTAAAAGAACGAAACAAGAAGATATTTCAGAAAGAAATTAAGACATAGATACAAAAATGCTAAAGTTAAAAGCCTTCGTTACATGCTATTATAATTTTGTAGACGTTCCTGACACCCACATTGTATACAGGCATGCGACCACAGCTTTACCTTGACAATTTTTGTACCTATATCTTGATTCTATTTGAAATATTTTCTTGTTTCGTACTTTTAGATAACTTTTATTTTTCCGTAGTCGGGTTTCAGTTTTTAAAACTTAACTTTTTATTTTATACTTTTCCGTTTTAACGCTTGATAAACATTGCGACAAGGTAAATAATAGTAATACAATAGGACAGAAATACATATTTTAATCATGCTTTTTATTATTTAATAGGTATTAATTTTACTGCCGCGCCGTACGTACGAACGCAGTCTGGCTTTTGTTCTCGTTTTTACCTAAACCAACATATTTTTTTACATAAAAAATATGGTATATACACATATTTGTAATGTGCTCGTCAAGACCTTTCTTTTGATACCAAACATGTTATGATTATTTCCAATTATAATTTTTTCGAGCTCCAAAATTTACGTGTAAAGTCTACCTACTATATTAAATTTAGAGAGAATTTATATAGCCTATGTCACCGGGACTATTATTACGAATCTATTGGTACCTCATTCATCAAAATTGGTTTAGTAGTTTAGGCGCTACGGTGGAACACACGTTAAGGCAAACATACATACATAGACTGCTAAAATCATAACCCTTCCTTTTGGCTTTGCCGTAGTTGGCTGAAAATGTGAAACCTATTTCCCATATAAATTTTCATCCCCTATGGATTCTTTTTGAGACAAAAAGTGGTCTATGTTCTTCCCCGGGATGTCATCTATCTCCTTGCCAAATCGAAATCCGTTCAGTGTTTTAGGCGTGAAAAGGTAACATACAGACAGATAGAAAGAGTTACTTTCGAATTTATAATATTAGTATGGATTAGTAGGGTTCAGAAAATTTAGGTACACAAGAAAAAGCTCTAGCTACAATATATTATGAAATAATAGTTAGTTATCATTGTAAAGTTCGTCAAGAACTTCTCACGGATAGATGGTACAGTTTATAAGTAAACAATGCTGAATGCATTAAAGCTGAAATATCAAGCAATTGCGAGAAATAAAATTAGGTAGGTACACCATACCTAAATACCTGATTAGGGTGTAGAAAAAATATAAAATTTCGTTAGACATAAACGTGGTACTACTTCGAAATACTTATTTTCTAAAGAAACTTATCAAGCATTAGGTTTCATATTTCCTTTCACGTTCATTTTTAGTACCTAAACCTAATTATATTCAGGGAAAGAGACCGTTTGACGGGGTTAGTTTCTGTAGAAATACGGACAAGTAATAAAATGCTTACCGGGTATAACATTACCTACGAGTACTCCTTAGTGTTTCTTTGAAATTAGAAAAAACATATGTATTCCAGGCAGATGTAGGTTTAGGATACTTTCAAGTTGTTTTACCAAATGCCTCAGAGGCTCAATTTACCCTATCAAACCAATGCGGTACATTGACCTTGAGAGTATTCCTTAAAAGAAGCAAATGGAAACCGCTACAAGATAAAACAACACCACATTACGCCTCAAGTAAACAGAAAGTGAAAAGAAAACTAATGTGAAAATAACCAGGTGCCGATATATCAGTCAGAGACAGTTCGAATACAATAGGACACACAGTCAGTCATTAGCTGCTTTTCGCGTCACTCGCGTCATTATACCAACATACAATAAATTGTATAATCATAACCCTAATCTTAGTTATTGTTTATAAACTGAAGTTAAAATAAAATTCATTTAATTCAGATAACTATAAATCCATACATTTCACAAAAATTAATAATTAAAATTAACATACTAAATACAATTCAATTCAAATAACCCTCTTAATAAAGGATCTCCATAGTGGAGAAAATATCCTATCCGCTACAGTCTTCAGAATACCCTTGCGGCTGCCACGCATTCTGCAGATCAGGGATGCAGTCTTCTTGCGGATGACGGCATAAAAGCCATCACTGAGATACTGAAAAAACATCCGCGATGCACTACAGAAGCGAGGCAGGCGCAACATCATAAGAAGATGTAATTATACTGGACGCGCAGAACATCCAGCGATCTTTTGGTGTGGCTGACCAAATAAAATCTTTGACAATACGCCTTAAACAACGTTATCTTGACCTGCTTAGAGCAGCGGGAGAATCTGCGGGCCAGCATGTTACCTCTGACCGCTAAAACCCTGCGCTCCCTTTCAATATCTTGATCGTCTACAAGACCTTTGGTAATTAAATGCCTCAGGTATTTAAATTTTAATCTAAGACACATAAGTAAAAAAATTGCTTAATTTTTCTTGGTACCAAAATTATTCATTTAAACCAAATATATAGTTGTATCGTAAGAATCAATGCATCGTAATACGATGTTGGTATTTATTATAAAACGACCACTCCATTATTATAATACACCCGTATAAAAATAACATCTATTTAAATGTTTGTCATTTTATTTATTTTTAGCGGCTCTGAGCTTATTTTGCTTATTATTACATTGCACTATTTACAATACTTCCTTATCTTAGTAGTATCCGTTCCGTATAACAACAATATCTGGATAAATGTTTATTGTTCATATTTTTATGCAAACAATTGTGTGCTTATTTTAATTTAGATTACAATTCACTCTTTACAATATCTCCTTACCTCATTAAATTTTATGTACGATGTTAAAATTAGTGCGTCTAACAATCAAGTCCTAAAAACAATCCTTATATTGTTGCTTGAGATTTGAGACTTTTTAATGTTATTTACCGAGAACGTACCGTGTAATCTTTCAGCGTTGGTTTGTTTACATAAGTATACTTTTGGGTTTCAAAGTGTATGTCATTTTGTTTTTGGTTTCTTTTGTTATGCCCTCACATTTGTATATGACATCACAGTTGTGTATGACTATGCGAGTCATACACAACTATTTTAAATATACTTATGAGTTTCATAGTGAATATTTTTTTGCCGTTGGTTTATTTTCTTGTAAGTACCCTCAGATTTAAAAAAATGTCTAATAATAGTAAAATATTAATTTATTACCAAAACTGTCGAGGAATCAGGACTAAACTGAATACCCTATATTTAAATATTATGTCGCATGCGTATGACATCATTGTCTTGACCGAGACCTGGTTGACGCCTGACATATCTGATAATGAATTTATTGATCAACGCTATTTGGTGTTTAGATGCGATCGTAACCGTTTACTCACCAACAAAAAGGATAGCGGTGGTGTCTTTATAGCCGTATCTAAAGAACTAAATCCCTCCTGTATTTCATTTTTGCCCCCATTAACCTTGCCCAAGCATGTGATGGTTACAGTTCCTGCGAAATGCAATGATTATCATATAATTTGTGCTACCTACATATTCCTTAACGCTATGGATAATGCATATAAGACTTTTCTTAATTCTCTGTCAGTGTTGTGTGATGACTCTTCCGTGGAAAATGACTGTAATGTACCCTCGCTTGCTTGGCTAAAAAAGTTATCATACATGGAATATGCTGCGAACAACAAACTGAAAAACATAACTCGTTTTTATCAAATTCCTGTTTACAACATGTTATGAAACAATATAACCAGTTTTTCAATTCTAGCGGACGCATCTTAGACTTATTTTTTGTAGTGCTCATGCAGTCACATTCTGTACTGATGTCCCCCTTTTACCTGTTGACATCTATCATCCAGCGTTCTATGTACAGATTTCTTTCTCTCACCCTACATAATATTCCTAAATGTACTGCTGATTACAAACTAAATTATCACAAAGCTAACTATAACAAAATAAATACTGATATAAGTGACGTGGATTGGAATGTGTTATTGGATGAATTGACTTCTAATGAATCTGTTTCCACATTTTATGAAAAACTTTATGATATTATGAAATCACACACACCTACATGTCGACCAAAAATGTTAATTTCTCCAATTGGTTTTCCAAATCTGTCATAAATACCTACAAAAAAAAAAAAAACCGTGATACTTAAGTGAATAAAAATGACAGTACTGTGCAAGTTTATACATTTGACTTACAACAGTGCTTACCCACTCCAGCTCTCAGTTCTTCTGTAGCTTTCTACAAACGCCAGTTGTGGACGTTCAACCTGACTGTCCATGACAACAAAACTGGAGAAGCTGTATAGTACATATGAGACCATAGCTGCTAGAGGAGCTAGTCAAATAGCATCATGTCTTTTCAAACATCTTCAAACATACGTATAACGTACCTGAGAATACAAAACATGTGATATTTAACTCTGATATTTGTGGCGGTCAGAACCGAAATTCTCATGTCAGTTCAATGTTGAAGTGAGCACGGATCATAGCTTCAATGAAAAAAAGAAAAGAAAACGGATTTGCAGATTTATAATCAGCATGATTGGATACAGTTTATCAGATCGAGCAGTAAAAAAAAATTAAGTTGTCGGAATGCGCAGTTCCGACTTTTTGCATTTTGCTTCGTTGTTAAAGGGTCCTTTAGTATTAAGGAACTAAGTTGTAGAAGGGCGTCCATTGAAATGGCTAGATAAAAAGTGGTTGCGTTATTATTCTGAATTTGGCGTCATCTCCTAAAGACACATTGCAGATTAAAATTAAATATTTGCACACCATATGTAATGGTAGATTGTAAAGGGGCCATTATAGTTTAAGATCATACTTTGTAAACCTACATTCTGGCAAATAAATAGATTTTGTTTTTTTTTTTTGACACGGAATGTCAATGTTTCAAATTAAACTTGAAACGTCGAGTTTCTGCCATACCTGACACTATTCCTGTTATATCGATACAGCCCTTACCGATATCAAAAGAAAAAAAATGATGATCTGATTTCTTTACTCTTCTTAATACCCGACGTTTTTCATAGATTTTATTTAGATTTGCCTACTGTAAACAATATATATGTAATACAGATATTTTAGATAGTGAAGAAGATAAATAAATAGTTGTATATATATACTAAAAAAAAAACTTTTTCACAAAAATATTCACCCAAATTCCAGACTACAAAGTGAAAAATTAGTCGGGTCTATTTTTTGTTACAAAGTTTTATTTTAACCCGACTATGGCAAAGCCAAAACGAAGGGTTAGCAGTCCATGTATGTTTGTATGTATGTATGTATGTTTGCTTTTACGTGTGTTCCACCGTAGCGTCTAAACTACTGAACCGATTTTGATGAGTGAAGTATCAATAGATTTGTAATAATGGTCCAGGTGACATAGGCTATATAAATTTTTCCTAAATTTAATAACTCGATAAAAAAAAATTTGATGATCATGACGTTTGGTATCAAGAGAAAGGTCTTGACAAGCACATTACAAATATGTATATAATATCGTATTTTCAAAGTAAATAAATATGAGACTGCGCTACGTAGTACCAACGTGCAGTTAATCAGCAGTTAATAGTAACGATTTGTAATTCCACTCTAATGAAGAAAAACAAGTGCAACGAAATATTTATATTTTGGATTTCTTCGAAGCGCGATAAATGGTTTTGGCGTCGAAATAAATCGCGCTATGATTTCGTCCAACGCACTATAGACTACCATTGGAATTTAAATAAAATAGGTTAATTACTGACCTATTGTATTACTCTTAGTTACGCTGTTATAACGTTTATCAAGCGTAAAAACGGAAAAGTATAAAATAAAATAATAAGTTTAATAAATAACTGTAACCAAGGTAAAGCCGTGGTCGCATGCCTGTATACCATGTGGGTGCCAGGAACACCTATAAAATTATAATGGCATGCGACGGCGGCTTTACTTTGACCATTTTTGTACCCATGTCGTGATGTCTGTCTGAAATATTTGCTTGTTTCGTACTTTATAGATCATTGTTATTTTCCCGTAGTCGGGTTACAGTTTTTTATTAAACTTAATTTTTTATAAAACTTAATTTTTTATTTACTCAGTAGTTTGGAAGTCGGTTGTATTTTTTGTTAAAAAGTTTTATTTTCACTTTTTAGTGGCTTGGTTTGTAATTTATGTAAGTTACAAAAGCCTAATGTCGACTGTTCATTACGCTTTACAAAATATTTCTTTTCGCGATGCAGGGACTTTAATTGTTGAGGAGTTCTCCAGGTACTTCACCATCAGCTCCACTGCATCATATGAATTGTGACGAGCATCAATTGCTTACCAACCATATTAAAGTAATCGAATCGCAACCCGTGAAATACATATTATTGAGTAGTTGCGGTGACGTCTGTACCCTTCATCATAAGTTCCACTTTACCAAATGGTGCTTTCCGAGAGCAAATGCACGAGTTACTATAAAAAAATACCTAAATCGCTAAAGCTGTCTATAATATTTGACGAGTTCTCTCGATTTCTACAAGATCCCATCATCAGATCATGACCAAATGACAATGAGACCAACTTGAAAGTATACGCTTAAAAAAAAAAAACAATTTTTCAAATCGGTCTTCTATTATAGTAATCGGAGAACATACATTAAAAAAAAAACTGCGGACCTCCTTTTTCGAAGACCTTCTTTTTTGAAGTCGGTTAATGATAAATATAGGCTAGTATATAAATGGTGCATAGTAAATTAATTTTACGTTCATAGAAGTAGCTTTTATTATTTACTACTACTATTAACTATAATTTAGTTTTTAATTAAATATACTGTTCTCATAAACTTAAGTCACAAGCACCTACTTATGTACATAGTGTTCTTTCTAACATAAGTCACTGAAATCGCGTTTTATTATATTTATTTCAAATTATATTTACGTTGTGTTAGTTTTGATGACAATAGGCTCGCCCCCTATTACATGGGACTTAAACATAACTGAGGAAATGTGGGTATACCTGCTATAGGTACACCTCTGTCTAACCCTTCGGGGAATACAGGCGTGATGTTATGTTATGTGTTAGTGTTATAAATTTGAATTTATAGTTTAACGGTATTTTTTAAAATAGTTTTCAGTTATTCCTAAGAAGTGTGACTTTAGGACTTATGATTTTTTAGTCTGCCGGCCATAGTAAATAGTGTTAGTGGTTTTTAAAATGAGTTTTGTTAAATTTTGGTGTACAATATAGTAGAATTAATCATATGTATCTATCTCACGTTCTACGTTTTAATAATCAACGACGTATACGTAAACGTAAACTTTTATCTACTCACATATCGTAAAATTCGAATTATAAACTTCAAAACGAGTTCTATTGACATACTTTATAAACACAACAAGTACCGAAATTTAAAAATAGAATCATATTATAACACTTTTTCTCTAACAAAATAATGCTATATATATTTTTTTTTTACCATTACTATACAGGGCAGTCCAAGAAGTTAATATCACTATGGAGTTTCCATCAATTATTTTTTTTGTACATGCGGCCCTGATTCGGGCCAAGGTACGGAGCGAGAGGAAATGGGAGGCCGTCACCTCCTTCTGCGACGCGGTAATGCTCGCGAAGGAGGAGGCGGAACGCGTTAGGGGGAGGTGGAACGCGTGAGGGAGAAGCAAAATTCGCGCCCTCACCCCCCTATTCGTAAGCCAATTTCCGGCCACCGTAGGCGCGGGCTTGCAAAGGGTGAGCAATGGGTAGGTCGCCGTCTGGTAAGGACCAGGCCCGGGTCGACGGCGCGTTGTGTTTCACGCGCGTCTCAAAGAGATGTCAGCAGAATTGACGGGGTCCGCTAGGGCCGATTTTGTCCCACTGCTGGGCAAAGGTATCCCCCATACTTTCCCAGTCTTCGTTATGCTGTGCCTTCTCATGCTAGTCGGTCAGGAACGAGTCCAGATCGTCACGCCAGCGCTTTTTATCACACTCGTATGATACTATTAAAAACCTCGCCCACTCATGTTTTAATATCCCTCATTATGCAACAGTTTCATAAACTACTTTTAAAATAGAGGAACACTGCCTCCCAAGTCACAGGTATACACCTAGTTTGGGAGCCAGAGGACCTATGTCTAAGACAATTTTTTTAATAACTAAAAATATCTATCGTCCCCCAAGGCGAAGGCAGAGGTTAACCTATAGGTTCCTCTGTATTTCACCAGTTACGTTTAAATTGCTTTCAACCTAGCTTAAATCCAAAACTCGGAACTGCATCTGAGAAATTCCTGAAAAACTCAATAACACTTTGCTCGACCTTGGGGTTGAACGCAAAACCCCATGCTCAGCTGTCGCGCTTGTCAACACAAGACCAACGAGACGAACAAAAAATAAATAAAATACCTGTAAAATTGAACTTTGCCCACATTGAAAAGTTAAGTTTTGCCAGTCTGGTAGCGTCCCGGGCCCTTAGAAAATGGTTGGTATTCGGTGGCGGTGCCTGTTATATGCAAAAAAATGTGATTCATACATCCAGACACTTTGTTGAACACTTGAGGACGGGTCGAGCTGTTTATATGGTTGGCGTGAGCAGCGATGATGGTGGTTTTGGTTAAGGAAAAAATTGTTGTGAACTGAATAAAAGAGTACATGTCAATTGTTAAAAGTTTAGTGAGTCTATTCAGTTAATTAGATGTTATTTATCACGAAACCACGTTGGTTGTTAAATGAGGTCAGTATTTTACATGAGAAACATACAGGGTGTAATGGACAGCCCTCCGCAAACTAACTGGGTAAATTCAGCTCCTTATTCTGAATCATATTCCAGCGAAAATTTTCCCAGGATATTTTTTTTTGCGTTTTTTCATTTACTATTTCTTTATTTCAATGTAAAATTACATTCTCTGTACGTAGTACTACATTAATGTAAATAGAACAGGTAAAACAGAAAAAACAGCAATGGATGTTGAACAAACGACGCGTGAAATCAGTTGTTCAATTTCTCGCTGCGCTGCCGTTCGCTACCTACCTACGTGCGTTTTGCCACGGTAGCGATACATTGCGTGTAAGGTAATAAAACAAATCAGGTTAATTGGATTCCCATAACATTCCTGAAATAATTTCATGTACCGGTCATCTTAGTATCATATACTGACTTCACCCTATCAGTCTGCGGAGGGCTGTCCCTTACACCCTGTATACTGTGGCATTTAAAAGCCTACACCCAAATAACTCCATGAAGTCTTCTTTGAAAGATGGTTGAAAGTTGAAGTTGTTGGGTTTAAGTGATTGACGAGGAGGTACCTAAAGTGGGTATTAATAATCTGGCTAATTATAATCTTGGACCACAAGCAATTACTCTCCGACCAATCCCATTAGGACTGATAAAGACTCATCACATTATACTAACGAAGTGAAACTTTATTTTAAAACCCTTATCTGCTACAAAGGACTCGTCTGAGTCCCATCGAATCTGATAGCCTTCATGAGGAATGGATCCGGTCGGATTCGCTCGGACCGGTGCGCTTCGTTCGGGTCTGGTCGGATCCGCTCGGGCCGCGTCGTCTGCCACTAATCTGATTCCGATACGCCCCTGACAACTTTTATTCAAATGTAATGATGTTTTAGAGTACCTAGAAATGGAAATAAAAGTGTCTATCTGTCTGGATTTTCTTTCGATTACGTAAAAAGTAATCAAAATAAATGGATCTAGGATAAAATCAGGGCAAATGGGCAGCTATTTGTCAGTGCTACCCCCAAAAATGTATTAAAATCCTTTAAGTTAGTAAATATTCTAGGTAGGTTTTGATGAATATTTAAAGGTTCCTTTAGCAGCTACCTACTCGAATACCGATAAGGCGTAGGAGAAATCATAATATTTCTCTTCCAAGTTCCAGGATTTTGTAAATCATGCAAAACTTGACTAACATTTTAGCATAAGTAAGTACCGACATAAGTACTGAGTAAGTAGTACCGGCACAGTATTCCTGAGAACGAATAAATCGTTTAGCTTAGTTAGCAGTAAACTTTAGACATTGTGTGAGGAGCATAACTTGCCGCGTACCAGTATAATTCTCCGTGTTGGTTTTGGTAGCTAACTAGTTACTATTTGAGTATGATATCTGTTAGAAATATTTAATACTAGGTGTTAACCGCGGCTTCGCCTTAATTATTTTTCTAAAACAAAATTAGCTAGCTATCTGCCAGTGAAAGTCCCGTAAAAATCGGTCCAGCCGTTTCGAAACAAACAAACTGAGAGACAGACAAAAATTTTAAAAATGGTTTTTTATTGGCATAAGTACCTTAGATACTTTCATATACATTTAGTAAAAAGCTGTTATTTTGACATTACAAACAGAGATTTCAATGATATTTATATATATGCATGTATAAATTATGAAGAGCTTAAAGTACTACTTTATAGCTGTCATGTTAATTACAAAAAATCTAGTTATTTTCTGATCGTTCAATCAGTGTAATATATAAATAAACTAATATATAAATACTTAGAAATATCATGGAAAAAATATAAAATTACTGGAATTTTGCTGCACCCGGTTAGACTGGAAACAACCTCAACATAGTTGGGAAGAGGCTAGGGTAAAAAGACTGGTCAGTCAGAAGGTCTGTATTAGTAAAACATGAATATCTAGATTCCTTAAAGGCAGTGAGCTGGTGGAGTATCAATCAATCCTATTGAAAAAGGGGTGTTCCCTACAGTGGCATAGTAACAAACGTTTAAAAAAGCTTACAACGGAACAATAATCTCCTCATTACTTGATCCTTTAGATCTGGACGTCTTTAATTCAATTAAATAATTTTACGACCATGTCCGTACACAAATTATACTTTTGTGAGAGTCGTTCGACTTGGTCTAAAGCGAGTCGTTCATTAGTAGTGATTTCGTCTGATCAAAGTAACGGTTTTAAGAGTTATTCAGAAAAAAAAATCACCGCGAAAACTTCAGTGAAATAATAGCAAGGGATTGTTACTATTGATACGCACCATTCAGCTCACTTCAAGATCATTGCATATAAGATTTCTAGGTGAGATTTTTACAGAATAGATCGACTGGTTTATTTTTTCTGTTTATTGTAATACTAGCTTTTCCCCGCGGCTTCGCCCGCGTGGATGTCGGAAAATATCCCACGGGAACGTACTACCGATACCGGGATTACATACCTAATAACCGAGCAAAAGGTCATTGACTCCTACCTCGGCGCCCGCATTGCCGTCAATCATAATTATTTTGTTACGCGTAATTTTGAATTTGTGATATCTTTTAAACCATTCATTTAAATGAAATGATGTCAAGGCATATTTTAATCTAAATTAAATGTTCAATTTAAGTAATATAGTTTATTGGATAAGGATTAATATAATACCGGTCAAAATAGCTTCGGAAATAACAGTGTATTTTTTATCAACTTCTGAAAGATAAAAATGGTTATTGTGGGTCATCCTTAGAAGATAGGCATATGCCATTGCGGACTTATTCGTTGAACTTTTTAAGATGAACAATACTGTAGATCATAAATTTTATGTAACTATTACGATTTCCGCCGTGCACGCCAATAAAGTTCCCAGTCAGCATGATTTTTTCCGACAACTTCTCTAATCATCTAATTTACACACCTTAATTAATTATACACTAAAACCTTCCACATGAATTACTCCGTCCATTGGTGAAAACCGTTTGAAAATGCCTTCGGGAGTTTTTGAGTTTATCGCGTTCAGACAGACAAACAGACGCGGCGGGAGACTTTGTTTTATAATATGTAAGGATTTATTTTATTTTTAGCCTGTGTTGTCCTACTGCAGGGCAAAGACCTCCTTTTCTCCTTTCCACTCCTCTCTGTCTTGTACTTGTGAACCAATCCTATCTGTAGATGTTAAGCTTGTCTCGCCATCTTCTCCTGGGTCTGCCTCGATGTCGACGGACGTTTTCTGGGACCCACACCACACGGTGGTAGATTTGGCCCTTGACTCGTTCGACATGTGGTAAACGTATTCGGCCCAGTCCCACTTATCTTGGCTGCTTTTCGGGTGACGTCGGCGATTTGTGTTTTGGAACGCACTACTGTGTTCCTAACTCGGTCCGTTAATCTGACTCCAACAATGCTGCGCTCCATTGTTCGCTGGCAAACCTCAAGCTTAACAAAGCTTGAGCAACATCTGCTGAACCGTCAAAGACCAGGTTTGAGCGCCGTATTAGAGAATAGATATGCACATGTCCATGAATTTGCGTTTATGGAAAATTGTTAGGTCTCCTTTTATGAGGTTTTTCATCGACCAATAGTTCTTCCAGACGTTTTCTGTGCGTCTAGCAACTTTTTTTTTGTCTCGCCTGGTATAAGACTATTTGGCCGACGTAGATGTATTCTGGAACATATGCAACCTTTACACCCTCTAATACTATCAGTCTGTAATTGGCACCATACCGAGCTGCAAGTAAAAGGACACAACTCATAATTTAACAATCATACCGATTCGTCACTGCATGTTATAAGTATGTATTATCTATTTTATTTTGAGTTCTCGAGTTCAGATTTCCGCTCGATGTGATCCCACGGTGGAAAAAACCAAACATACCTTTGTGGGAAACTATAATTTGGAAGAAACGGTTCTTGAACAGTTAAATCTGTGACGGTCAGGTATGTAGTGACTTATCAGTTTATAAAAAAATACTAAGAAACTGAAATACGTTTTAACTGTTCCCTCTAAACGTAGTACGTTAATTTTCAGGATGTTTTTTTCTTCCTTCAAGGCTCGAAATTACACTAAAACTCTATTAACAAAAGGCGGAAAAATAACAAAATCCCATTTTACCGGTTCAGTAGACGCTGAGCCGAATAAGGCAACAATTTCCAAAGTAATGAGTTAGAGTCCGATGGCCGGCACAGCGGCACACTTCCCGAGCCGCCATCAACGAACGTAATTCTAATTGTTTTCAGTTCATTTAAATAATTAAACATAAAAGCGCCGTTACAGGGTACAAAAGTAAATTCCTCATGATCGTTTTCGTAGTAAGGTTTAATTTCCTTTATTGGGGCCGCGCCCTCATAATCCGAACAAAAGGTCTTGAAAATTAATGAGATTTTTTGATGATTGGCTGTTTTATTAATGTTACATTGACTGATGGGGTTGTTTTGGCGTGAAATTGAGAATGGTTTGTCGATTTTTTTTTGTGAAGTTTCGGTTCCTGAAACTATAGTATTAATAAAATTACAATAACGTTAATTGCATTTGGCTTAATTGAATTCTAGAATGGCAGATTATAAAGCCCGGATTACGGTTCGTCGGCAAATCAACCAAAATATGGGTGTAAGCAACAAAAAATACCTAAGTACTTCGATTAAATATAGAAATAGGTCGATACGAAAAGTGATAAATTAGACCCGTTGTACACGGCACGGTTTATTTACGGTACGGTGCGCTAGCCGCACCGCAGAATAATAAGAAATAAATAACACCTTGGCGCCCGTGCCATAATGCTACCGTGTATGTCAACAAACTTTCATTGTCATCCATACAACACTCACGACCGTACCTACACACGGCGAATAAACCGTAGTTATTCACGGCAAAACTCTTACTGTAAAGGTGAACATACCTAATAATAACGCATAATCAAATACTTCTGCTTACCCCTCCAGGGAATACAAACGAAGTAATACCTACATATATCTTTAAAGCACTTCCAACAGACTAACATACAACTCTATTAAAAGTTTCAGCGAATATTTTCATAACTAATGATCTTAACAAGTCGGTACCAACTACATCCGACCTATTTCCATGTGAAAACGGTAACAGATTAACTTGCAGCTACTTGGTTTCGTTTTGCATTAAATTAAATATTCTAGATTTTTTCAATATTTGCAAATAAAACTTAATTTAGAGTTATCTAACTCTACATTAAGCTTGCAGCTTCGTGTTATCTATTTAATTGGTTAGGAGGTTGGCGTAAAACCATTTCAACTCCATCCATGATTTTGTTTTCGTTCAAAACAGCCGTGGTTTCAACGTGCTTCCCGTTTATACATAATTTATGAAAAAAACTTTGTACGCAACCAACGTATTAATATACATCCGGCCCGTCAGTGCACGGTAAGTAATATAAAAATGAATAACAGCAAACACAGTCTAATGATGACGGATGAGGTCTCTAAAAAGCAAAAAAATACCATCTCTGCTAGAATTTCTAAGAAAAAATATTCAGATATTTTCCAGTCTTTTAACATCACCTTTCAGAGGATCGTGACAAATCGATGAGCTGTCGGTGACTTTGACATTCCCGCACTTTGAAGCGAAAATCCGCGTATCAAAATTCAGTGCGCGAGCGAAGACGGCGCGACTCATCACATATAATTTAAACAAATTCTATCCGTCGATCAATGACAAACACATACATTTGAATGTGGACTCCTAAAATTGACTGAAGATGTGACGTGCATAAAAATTTATGATATAGGGTTTCAGAAATATATATGTTACGAGAGACCTCAATCAAAGAGGGTAGAGACCGGGAGCCGGAAACTGGATTAAATTGCATGTGTTATTTATTTTGCATTGTGGCTGGCTGTCGAGGCTTTCGCCGTGCGGTTTGTATTACCTTACTTTTGGAAGATTGATGATACACCGTAGCTTACTGTTTTAATTTCAAGAATGATATATTGTGTGTGGAATGTACACGCGAGTGCTTAGCAGTAGTACTTATTGTGTTGCTAATGGAGGAAAAGGCGGAAATGCATTGTGGAGAAGTTGTACGATTAATGTGCCATAATGATGACTTAGTAATATCTTGTATCAAATGAACTATCGTAGGTACATTTTTGAAAATAGATTATCCCGTTTTTATACAATAGTTTCCAGGAATCCCATAATTGATAATAATAAAAAACATTTTAAATAATATAAAATAATTAAAATGAACGTGTAATAAAACTTTAATTCCGCTCACTAGACATCAAAATAGAGAAGGGAGATGAAATAAGCAAAATAGTTATCAAAATTCTGACAAGCAGCAACGGTTTTATAAAATGTCATCCAACTCATACCACAAATAACCTTTTAACTGAATCACAAATAAATTCAGTTCACGACGTGTCCATAATCTAACGTCACCAGCGGGACATAGGTACCTAATCAGGTTAGGTCTAGACCCAGACTGAGTTTGTACACCTAACTTGATTGTGAACAACACAAACCAGGAGATAAATGCATTAGAGGGAATAAAGTTTAGAGAATGCAGTATTTTAACTGACATATACTGTTATATCGAATTAAAATCATATAATTTTGATGTTTGGAATTTGGAGTTTGAGAATTCCGTATAAAAAAAATACGTATCTAAACTAATATTGTAAAGAGAAAAGATTTAATTTTCTATTTTCTGTATGTTTGTATGTTTGTTTGTAATGGATTAACTCAAAAAATACATAACTGATTTTAAAAATTCTTTCACCTCTAGAAAGCTATATTATCAGCGAGTAACATGGGCTGTATTTTATCGACTTCCTCGCAAACGAAGTCGCGGGCGGAACATAGTTTTTTTTATAATAAAGAGAAAAAATTTGATTTTTTGTGTGTTTGTTACGCTTTCTCGCTAAAACGGCTGTACGGATTTGAATTAAATTTTGCCGAGAGTAGACCACGACCTGGGTTAGGACATACATTTCTGATTACTGATACATTTTTGATTCATTTTATCTAGACGTATGCGGGTGAAACCGCGAGGCGTAGCTAGTATGAAATAAAAAAAATGTGAATGTGGTTAAAAAAATACTGATCTAAAACGTACTAGTAAATCTACAGTATTTCTCATTTCATGAATTCCCAGGACATAACAAAAGTCTCTTTACAAAAGCTCAAACAAAAGTTATCTATCAATCTTAATTACATTGTTTTTACTGGCAATGCTCTGCGCAAAATGGCCTGGATTACTTTGGGTTAAGAGTCTGACTGGCAAAGCTAGCCACTTAGGATAAGCCTAATTGTAACTTAGGTGACCTACATACTAACAAAAATAAAGGTATCAATCAGCTAGCAAAAGTACTGCAAATATTAATTCCTTTTAAGACCTCTTGTTGTGCAAAATAAACAACATAACTGACGATGAAATGGACCGCAACAAAAACATGAACATTATTATGACCCAAGAAATAAGTCTCTTTTCGGACTTCAAAATCTAATTTATTTGAAGCCCATTGAGGATTGTCACAAAGTTTACAAACGTTTACCGCAGTTATAAAGTTACGTTTGTTTATCTTTCCTGTTTGAGAGAGCCTTTCCTTTTCTGATCTCCTACAATTCAATTATTCTAAGAGTAAGTTTCTGTAGAATGAAGTGTTCTGGACAGTTAAATAAATCAAATTAATTAATTATAATTAAGTCCAATTAAATTTAATTACAATTAAATAAATCATATTAATTAATTCCAGAACACTTCAGTGATGTTAAGACACTATTTTTTTAATGTACACAAATGTTAATAATAAGTTTCATCAAAATAATATAGGTAGGTACAGAAATTGTTAAGGAAACATTCAAAATAAAGGGTCTTTCAAACAGGCGCGACACGGGACGCGACACAAAGACACCGCTCGTCGCGCGACGAGCGATATCTTTGTGACGCGTCGCACGTCGCGCCTGTTTGAAAGAGCCTTAATGAAATTATATTAAAGTACCTAAATTATACCTGAAGATGGTTAACAATGATAATAATGGTAAAAGATTAATAAAACAAATGGAAGCCAAAGGTTACACGTGTCGCGGAGGAGACTTTATAAATTATTTACCTTACAGTAGACTAAATAATGTCATTCTAGGATATTATTAGGTACGAGAAAATTTAGTAAAGAATAAGATATATAAATCATGTTCATAAGTCTTTTACGAGGCAGTTAAGCTTGTTGAAACTGTCTGTATCTAATGCCACGAGTAACATTTTGAACTCAAGACAGACATTTCAGATGATGACTTCCACGTAATACGTTATGTCGTAGAAAAAGAGAATAATAAAGTAAAGTAGATAATAGATTTTACGTTTTTAACGGATAGTCAGAAGTCCAAAAGTCTGACAACTAGTCTTACCAAGGTGTATCGTATTACCCTGTAACAGAGCTGTGGGGGTCAGGTAGGCAATCGCTCCATATAAAATACTAGCATTCAGCCTGCATCTGCATCCATAGTTGGGAAAATACTACGCTGAATGAAACGAAATTTAAATCTTTTATAAAACGCACACTATGCAGCCAAGCATATTATAAGTTGGGGGATTACATCGCTGATATAAATGCTTGTCTAAACGCTGGTCCTCCACAAGGGCGCATAAACTAATTGATTTGCATTTGAAAATACTGTTGGAGCTGCTGAAGATTTTAGGTAGGTACGAATTTCATTGACTTGATTTGTGCCCTTGCGGCTGAGAATATGTCATGCTCACTCTAATGTCTCGCTGGCGGTGGTGTGTGTGTTGGATTATTTAGCTCCCTTCAAAATGGTTGAGCTGAATGGTGCTAAACCATGCGTCATGTTCGTGAACGGGCGCTGTCACTAGGGACTGGTCATTTTCTAGCTGCCATGGCTTATTTTAATTTGATTTTTGAATTGTTTTATTGTTTTGTTTTATTTTTTATTACGGACGCTTTTAACGTTCTGCATCGTTCTCACATATATAACTTTAACATGAATGATGTAACCAATATTTTGTAACTATATTGTGATTTAAAAGAGTGTCCGTGGAGTTTCTTGCCCGTTCTTCTCCATAGGTACCTACTGGAATGGGCAACTAGCTTCATCTTTCTGACTGACCGACCCCTTGACAGTTCAAAAGTGCCTGTAATTGGTTTATTTGAAATAAATGCTTTGAGTTTGAGTTTGCTGAAAGGAGGAATAGATAATTTACGTGAACTAAAGTATAAAGAACGGATTACATATTTAAATCTCTTTATTTTAACGTGGTTTAAAAATGTAGTATGCGATACAAGACCGGTATAGACATCGCATTTCAAATCATGACATCACTTTTCATTCCGTAGCTCCATTCCTAAAGTTAAATCTCACCACAGCCGAGACTTGAGAGCCCTCTCTTTAACGGACTCCTGCCTTTAAAAATATATCACCAAATTCTTTTATACGAAATCAAATATACCGGCTTTTCGAGCGTTGGGACTTACAAAAGGCGAACGTAGACGCCGATACCGAGCTCTGAAAGGAAAAATCGTTAGCCCAACAATGGAGAGGAGAAATTAAAATAATTTCTAGCACAACAGGTCGTTTGAGCTGTGAATAGATCGTGTAATTTGTTTGATAAATGTGTCCGAACTCAGGCTTTCTGTGTGATGAATGATTTTGTTACTACAGCTGTTTTGTTATTTATTATGTAGACATGTATGTCAGAGGTACGGGGAGAAACCTCAAAGGAAAAGTAATAAGCTTAAAGAAAGAATATCAAAGCAAGAAAAAAGAAAGAACAATTGGTTTACTGTCACAGAAATAAAACAATCAAAACAAACATCTCCAATTTAATGGGCAAAATATATTCAGCGAAAAAGCTGATAATAACGATAAATCCATATCACATTCATACAACCCAAAGCTATTTTAAGCTGACTGATAAAATAAATCCATGAATTTATTGCAAGCTGTGATGACGAATATAAAAAACCTTTAAAGTGAACATAAAGTTTCAACAATCCAGGTTATACCTTGCCATTCGACTGACATCAGGTATCGTCAGCTTTTCAACGAGAATGGCTATAGGTTTTCAATAAAATAAATAGCTCGCTGGTGGTATACCTGTAAACTCAGCTTTTACGAACTAAGAGCTATATTTATTTGGAAATCCATAAGTGCTAAGCACGAATCTAAGTCGTTATTTTGCGGGTTAAGACGTCTAGAGTCGAGTAGGTACTGTATTTGAGCTTAAGGATTTCAGAATGTGTTTATTTAAGCAATGGAAATAAAGTACTTGGAATATTGTTTGATGTTCAGTTACGTTTCTGATGAATGAAATACCAAAAAATCAGATTATTTTGTTAGTAGGTACCTAACACCCTATGAAATCAACAAAAATGGCAGTGTTTTATTATGCACACAGCTTTAGGTACATACCTAATCATAAATCTTCTGTATATGAAACTAGGAGCAATTTAAAGTGATAATAAGGATAGTTTATAACATGTCGTTCTTGTTGTTGCTGGGACTTGATTAGTTTTTGAATTATAGTTAGGCGTACCCCAAGGGTGCGTCTTCGGTCACATCAATTAAACTTTGCAAAAAAGTCTCTCTCTTTTTTTATAACTCGAACGGAGATACTATTCTGTTTATTATGTATAACTAAGGTTGTCCTTACCTCTTGAGGCTCCGAATCGACGAACCAGTCGATAGTTGCTGCTGGCAGCGAGTAGTCTGAGGTGCAGTTGACCAGCGCCTGCTCCCCGACTTGCACTAACGTTGGCAGACCCGTAATTAGCGGGTCGTATTCTGGCATTACTGGTGGAAAGTAATAGTATTAATCGTTATCATTATCAAAAGCTTGAAATAGAAAAATAATTCTCGTATTAACAATTCTTCATCGAATCAAACGAAGCAGAATGGGAACAAACACGCACACTTATCATACCAAGCCACACCTGAAATCGTCCCTGTGATCTCACTCTTGAATGCGTACCCCGAACCCATAGATTAACAGATACAAACTAACTGTGGGGTTTACTGGCATATAATACTTTGTAACTTAGCTGTAAGTAATATTTAAAGCTACCCATATCGTCTTTCGTAAGCTGTGATGGCCCAGTGGTATCGGCCGCGACTTCAGAGTTCGTAGGTCGTAGGTTCTAACCCAGACAGGCGCTTTACCTTGAATAAATTATTTAATCATCACTGTTCTCAAAACGGTGAAGGAAAACATCGTGAGAAAACCGGCATGTCCTAGAACCAAAAATTCAAAGACATGTGACATCTACCAACCCGCACTGGGCCCGCGTGGTGGATTACAGCCCACTTCCTCTCACAGAGAGGAGGCCTGTGTCCCAGCAGTGGGAACATTAAAGGCCCGATTAAGGATTATAGATATTGCCTTTGTTTGTGAACCTGTTTACTGTATTACCTGGATAATAAAGGATTTCTATTCTATTTCATCCTAGAGCAGTCCACCGAGCCTAAGGGAGTCCTACGTTTGATCCACTCAAGAACACGTCTGCCCCAAGGGCTATAGGTTTGACGGCTAATATGGTGCACTGTTAGTTGGTTATGATCACATCAT
Organism: Omphaloscelis lunosa; assembly: GCA_916610215.1. Classification (NCBI taxonomy): domain Eukaryota; kingdom Metazoa; phylum Arthropoda; class Insecta; order Lepidoptera; family Noctuidae; genus Omphaloscelis; species Omphaloscelis lunosa. Next base: position 22,395,116 of record OU744246.1, read on the forward strand.
CATAATAATAATATAATAACATATCAATAATGTTGTATGTCCGAGATTCTGAATATTTACCTCCAAAACTATGTTTATATCGCCCATACCTACGTGTTTCTAAAATACTAAATCGTATAGAATTCAAACACAATAATACCTGTTTACTGTCTCTACAAGTTATGAAACTGAGGGAATAACCAAATAATCAATACTAAAGTGGACGGCTTGTAGTGAAACCCTTCCCTAACTTTTAACTCGGCTGTTATTTTATTGTTACGAGCTTAACAAGGGATATCCAATATATTTTGGGTAGGCTTACCTACTATATTTATTATATTATATTGTAATTATAACATACACATTATTCAGAAATGGGTTTAAAAAAAGTGATTGCTTTTTGAAAGAATTTTTATTTGCTATAAATTAATGTGTGAAAAACTAGACCAAACTACTGCAATATCCAAAATTACTGTTATCTATAAAAATACCAAAAATAAAGGTTGGGAATGTTTACTTTGCATGGTCATACTCGACAGCAATGTGTGCTGTTTTACTATTTGTTTTTGGTTTTGTGTTTGATCAATGAACATGCTATTTTTACCATGTTAACTAAAAATAATACACAACATTTGATATCTGTGATTATTTAGAGCAATTTCTGTTAGGCCGGTACTTTCATAGAAAGGTTATATTGCCTTTTTCACCATATAACATTTCAGAAAAAGAAAACATGTTCGTACAAAAAGTGCCATCAGTCGTATCACACGTATTCCATTTTCAGTTTTATTCCGAAATCATATTTTCCTTGAAAACGTCTTTGTCGAAGGGAAACTACATCATTGTGAAATGTTAGATTTAATACCATTTCCGCGCCCTGCCTCCCTAGTACCATTAACGTAGATTCTGGTTTCCACACGATAATCTTCAGTATAGGACTGAGGTTATATGATTATTTATATTGGGCTCATCATAATGAGATAATGTTCGGTAAAGGAAATAACATTTGTCCGTATGGATTATTATTTTATGTGGATTGCGTATTGATATTAAATTGTGGTCTTATTGTTTGTTGATATGAGTATTGTTGTTAGTTTAGGGTTCGGTCATGGTTTTTATCCTAACATAATTTTTTGGGTTTTTGTTCGCTGAATTAGTGTAACGCCATTGCCGCCGCCTCCCCGCTGCCCACCGCCGAGAATACGGCCCTATGGGTACTAGGGTAGCATGTATATAAAATCTAGTAGGTATAACAATCAAAACGAGAACTAATTTTGTGAACTGTTATTTAAACATTCGAGAGGTTATTATGATCAGTTGAAAAAAAGAAAGGGCAGTTATTTTTTTTATCGACGATTGGTAAATTTGTGCGACAATAAAAGACAGACAGTGATAATAAAAACAATTGGCCGGTTATTTCGTCTTACAAGTACTAAAAATACGTAAGCGGACTAATAAATAAATGGCCAGTAAATATGATGGAATGGGCAGTTAGATAGATTCGGTAGTTCACAGGGAGCACAGACACCCGAACCCGAACCGATTGAAATTCTCTATTCTTGGTGACTCTATTTTTGATGAATCATTTGGGTTAGGTTAGGTTAGAACTGTGACCATTAAAGCGCGAAGGCGAGTGAGCGAAGCGAGCGTGTCATGGCAGCGTTCCCCGAGCGCCGGATCCCCTCTATTGTTGGTGATTCACTTGGGTTAGGTTAGAACGTTGTTTATAAAACTGCTTAGAATGAGATTTCTTACCGACTAATTCCGAATTGTCCACTGCCCACTCGTAACTGCCCATTTAGTTATTTCACTGCTCAGTATTTATTAAATGATCCATTTTATTATTTTTTACGACTCATTTTTGTTTACTTTACTGCTAAGTTTTAACTGCCGAAATTGTTAATTAATATGCTTTTTTTAAATTTTAACTTACCAAAACTACTATATACAACTGCCGCTTTAAATCAGTGCCAATCAAAACTGAATTAGGTACACTTCCATGGTCTAAGATTAGTCTATAATATTATTCTTACGTCCACCCAGAAAATCACAATCTACATAATCTGTGATAATTTTAAGACCTAAAACAAAACAATACCAGGGCAGGATACTCACCAGCAAGTGTCATATTCGCTGATCGCTTGTCAACAGCAAACCGAGGTCCTTCACTGGAGACTTCGCAAGTGTACTTCGCAGTCCCTCTCTCAGGCCTGACTGTGATGACACACGCCTCAATGTCACACGAACTGTTTGTGACAGAGATGTCTGTGCTGTTAAATATTCTTGTTTCTAGCTGTGGACAAAATTGGTGATTAAAGGGAGATAATGAAATTTTGATGATATGGTAACTTAGTGGGTTTGGCCTCAGTCTATTATAGCAAGGAATAAACTGTTATATATCATAAAACTAGGTGTACGCAGGATTTTGTTTGTGCCAAGTGCCTACAGAACTTAAAAAAATTGTCAGAATAAAGAAGTTAACAGATCAATCTGGCTATTGTGATCTTTGTTAAATGTCATGCAATTCGCAAATATTATTATAGCATCTGTAAGAGCTATAGCCTTCGCAAATGACCATGATTCTTCTGAGCCGCGAATAGATCATGCCATTTTATTTCCCGCGGGCGTCGTTTGAACAGAAAACCCTTTCTCACACTTGAATTTTACGACTTTTGCGGGATGACAAAAAGCCAATATATCTTTGTTTGTAAGTACCTACGTAAGCAGAATGTTCTTCTCGAGCTTTATTTGATTTTAAAGTTTACGTAAACCTGTGTCTGCGGCTTTATACACGTAAAAAGATTCAATATTTTCCGAGATGAAAAGTATTCAATATATTTTTCTAGATAACTTCATTAAATGATAAATGATTTTATTTCTGTAAATAGGTTTGTACAAACACTTTTACACGTCAATCATATTTTAAAAACTAGATGAGGTCGGCGTTTCCTATCTGACTACTCTGAGAAGAAAGGCCGAAACAAACTCAGAGGTCACAGTCTCTTTTAAAGTCCAGAATCATAATCATAATGTCTCTTTTAAATCAGAATCATAATCTTGGTCAGATCATGAGAAAACTATGTAGATTGGTGTCTGAAGTGGTATTTTGAGGAAAGCATCACACAGATTGAGAGGGCCTGTCCAGTCAGTGCACGCATTTGTCAGTTATCGTGCAGCTCAACTCAGAATTTAAGGAGCTCAACGATTCGACGATCAATACCAAAGAAAGGACATTTGGGTAGGCCACATAAATTACTCAAACTGTCAGACTATAATTAGAACTAACTGAGAAAAAAACAAAAAGGAATGATCCACTTAGTCTTCACATTCACAATAATTAAAATAATATAATACTTTTAAAGTAAATATTCATGTCATTGTGTATATAAAATTCATTAATGTCAATGTGTAGGTATATAAAAACCAGGAAATAATCTTGGTCAGAGCATTTCATTTGAGGACCATGTAGATTTGTGTCTGAAACGGTCTTTTGAGGAAAGAACCATACAGATTTGAGTGGACTTGTTTACTCCATGCACGCATTTGTCAGTAATCGTGTAGCTCAACTCAGAACTTAAAAGGAGCTCAATGATTCGACGAACAATACCAAAGAAAGGACATTTGGGTAGGTTGCATAAAGTACTCAACTACTCACAACTGCCAGATTATCATTAAAAGTAACTGAGAAAAATAAATACATGTATATATATGACCCACATAGTCCTCACATTCACAATAATTTAAAAAAATATATACTTCACAAAGTAAATATTCATGTCATTGTGTATATAGTTTTAAAGTTCCGAAAGTAAAAAAAAAAAATTGGAGCAGCTCAATCCCAAGCCTTTTTGTCCTCAATGTAATCTTTAACGGCATAAAAAGCCTTCCGGCACAACTTGCGTTTAATAAATGATTTGAATTTATTAAGGCTTAGATCTTGTACGTGGCTAGGAAGTTTATTATAAAAGCGTATACATTGACATCTGAACGAGCCGCCTCTTTTCTCGAGCCTTATTGTAAGTACAAAAAATTGTGTTTGTTCTTAGTATTTATGTTATGGATATCACTGTATTTTTTAAACAATTTTATGTTTTTATGGGCATATAAAAGATTATCAAAAATATACTGAGAAGGCACAGTCATTACATTAATCTCCTTAAATTTATCTCTGAGAGAGTGTCTCGGACTTAATTTATAAATTGATCGAACAGCTCTTTTCTGCAAAACAAACATAGTTTGAATGTCGGCGGCATTTCCCCACAACAGAATATCGGACGACATTGCACTATGAAAATAGCTAAAGTACACTAAACGGGCTGTCTCTAAGTTAGTTAAATTACGAATTTTTCTAACAGCATATGCTGCGGAGCTTAGCTTTTTTGACAATTTATCTATATGTGGGCCGCACTGAAGCTTAGCATCCGAAGTTAAGCCCAAGAATACTGTGTTATCTTCAGGATTCTATTCTTCGCCCTTTATCAACACTTTAGTTTTCACCTGCCTAACATGAGGTAGGGTAAACTTAATGCATTTGGTTTTTTTTTTTCATTCAGAAGTAAATTGTTAACATTGAACCAGTGAACTACTTTTGAGATTGCGGTATTTACATCGTCAGTAACTAGCTGCTGACGTTTAAGTTTAAACAAAAGTGAAGTGTCATCCGCAAACAACACTATATTATAGTTATCCTTTATGAGGTAAGGCAAGTCATTAATATAAATAAGAAACAAGAAAAAAGGACCAAGAATTAAATCTGTGTATTAGTAGATGAAGCCAAGAAATAGAACCAAAAAGAAATATAAACTCGCTTTTGGATTTGTAATATAAATGAGGATATACCCCAGCAAACCGGTGACAAATTATTTTAAAAGGAGGAGATAAAGACCTCCACAAACTGGCACACCTAATTATAGCACCTTTTCAATTCCCACTACATAGATATAATAAAATACATCCCGCAGATTACCAGCACGGGTTTTAAAAGCTGTTCAAAGGCTCTTCAGTCTTTAGAGCCCTCACTTCGACCTCATTCCGTAAAATATTTCCTACTCGCAGATTCAAAAGGTGGTCCATAACAGATGAAAACATTCCCCACTTTAAAATAACGTTTATAACTTGTTATATACGTGTTCCGCGTTCAGGTTTTTCTTGTCCAAACATTTTTTTCTGGTCGTTCGCGTGATGAGCGCAATATACGGACGCCGCCGTGCACCCGTGCGAAACGAAAATATATTTTTGAGTCTATTCGTTAAATGAGGGGATGTTTTTTTTAAATTACGTGGGGAGATTCAAAAGTTATTAATGTTGGCGTGAATTTCGTTAAAAAAATGTATAACTAGAACCATATACCCACCTACTAGAACGAAAAAAGTTGCAGTGGTGTAAAACATATGTCCTGGTAAAAAGTTCTTTGTAAATAAGGAAAACGTGAAGCCAACTTGATTATAGCAAAAAGTGTAATAATAAATTGCGGTTTGGGTTAACTTTACGCTGGCAGTTGTTCCGCGAGCCCCGCTGTAGCTAGTGAAAAGAAGGCTACAATAGTGCATTAATGACTTTATACTGAGAAAATTACTCCATCACATACTGTTTCATACTCCATACTTTGATAATAAATGTAAGTTAAAACGTATTCCCACAAAAACAACTTAATGATCTCATAAAACAGTGCTCCCTCTCTCCTACCCTCTTTGCTGTGCCCTACAGGGTCCATAATGATCTAAATTATATAACTGCCACCTAAGTGGCATTATGGAAAAGCAATAAAGATATTGGGTATTGAGTATTTCTTTTAAATAAGTTCATTTTACTTCGGGTCAATATGCAGTATAAAAATAAGAGTTATGTAACCATGTTTATTAAAACTTGTTCCAGATTAACTTCAATTCCATTTTCAAAATCCTTAATACATTTCCGTATGAAACGGACTAAGGATTCTAAAAATAAAACTGATTTTGAAACACGGAAGCTCTGTAGCAAACAGGCTTTTTACATGCAAAATTCAAGGTAAATTAATATCTGTTACCTTTGAAAAATGATCCTAAAAGAAACGTAATCATTTGCTAAGACCAACAGAAATAATCAAAAGACAAAACGTCCTTTTATATGAAGACTGAAGAGAAGACAGCAATAAAATCCAATTGAGTCCTTACAGTACAAACAGAAATCGGAAACTAATGCCTTCAGTTCATCTAAGAGCTTTCCAAAAAGTCTAATCATATTAAAATTAATGTTGGACCATTAAGGCTTTAAAAAAGAGGCAAATTTGCGTATTTCACGTTTTTTTGTCTCTTAAATGGTGTCTAGGTCCTATAGGCTTTTGAATCGGACGTAGATAAATTTAATTTGAACAGATATTTGTAATTTTGGGTACCCTTCCAAAAAAGGGACATCTGTGGGTGTCGTAAAATTGCAACTAAGAAATTATGAGGACGAGAGAAGATTTGCTAGTGCAGCTGCCAAGTTTAGTGGTTATACCTTCATTGGGCTATGAGTGTGCCTCATTGGCAAACCAATGCTCAGCAGTGGATTAGTAGGTAAATAGCAGTTTGGTATGCTAATAGTTTAAGCAGTCTTTGCGGTCTTGGCTCAAAGGACCAGTAATAAGACTCAGACACACTAATAAATATTTGATTAAGTAGTAGGGATTATGTTAACGTATGTAGTTGATGAACAAGTCATCATTGTAGGCGTATGAAACTGTAGTCAGATATTGCTTACAATAACTGATTTAGTGAGCTAGCTTAGTCCGGGTTTAGGTAATACTTGAAACGATCACACAAGCGAAGGTTAGCACAAACTTGTTTGAAAAATTCAGACATCAAAATTAATGTATATGACGCAGTCAACTAGCTTAATTAGCCTTTCAGTTAACATTAATGTTTATTTGAATTAAAATCTATTGAGTACAAGAGTTGAATACAATACTTACAAAGGTAAACTTTAAAATTAATTAAATATAAATCTAAATTCAGAATTCCAGCTGAATGTTAATTCTAGAATTCTCAATTTATTTTATGTAACTCGATAGTAGTAGAACTTATTTAATTATATTTTATAACAAACTAGATTTTTGGAGACGTTTTGTCTCTAGAATTCTGAATTTCTGTCATGTCTGTAATAGGGTTAACAATATTTTTATAACTGCAACAAATAATAATAAAATTTAGTTTTGCGTGTAACTGTGTATTCCTCGGCTAAACATGCTAAAAGCTAAGCTAACTAAGGCAGCTTACCGTGCTAGGAACTTAAACATTTAGACTAGTAGCACAAACAGCATACTTAGCTACTGAAATACAGTTCAGTTATTTCTCCAAATCATAGTAAAGTTGCGAATTTAGTTGAAGAAATCTTCAAGTCAAGAAACTTTTTTCGTGGGATGAAACAATATTACCTAAATTAATATTAAATGTAGACTAGAAAATCTTGATTTGGTAGTGAACCAATTTACGCGAAATTAATATATGAAGAAGAAAAAGCCCATTACAGAATGACTTCTTCCGTTTTCCATAACGAAACTATGAATATTTTAATAAATAAAGAAAAAAAATTAACGAGTATAATCTACTGAAACATACCAAAAGGTACACAGGTGAAACCTTATGAATAAAAATCAACCCGGTATGAATCATAGCTTCGAACTAAGTGCCCCACTACACGACCAAATATGTAGCTTCGGCGCTGAATTGCCGTAATACCGCGTTTCAATTTACCGTGTAAGCTGTCGATTCGCAATCGCTCTAGTTATGAAAAGGCCATATTTTATGGGTAAAGGTCAAATTGTACAATAAAACGATAAAACATACAAAAGGATCCCGTGAACATTATAGTATTTAAAAAACATATTGTATCGCGATAAGTTCATTCGTTTTAAAATTTACTGCGAGAAGTTTACAAGATTAAGATTTCTCTTTAAAAAGATTATCCATAAGTACCTACATAATGCAGAAAACTTATATCTACAATTAAAGACAACTAAATTATAAAGCAAATGTTTCACAACAGTCATGTTGCAACGTGTGGAACTAGCAAGTGCTTACTGTCGGGTCATGTGTAGGGGCACTAAAAGAATGGGCTCTAAATAATTCAGTGGTGAATTACGATCGGGTACGAATACACGTTAAATGTTTCAGATCGTTAATGTGTGTGGCGAGTTTTGTTTTAAGGCTGCTAAAATTGAAAAGATTTTTCGTATTAATAAAATAATATGATCTTTATGTAGTATTTTTATTAAGTTTTTTATTTGTAACCATAGTTTATGAAATTTTTACATATCAAGGGTTTTTAAAACACATTTATAATCGTACCACGAGTGTTTATACCTAGTCATATACTACTGTTTTAATTTTTCATTAGAGTTGTGCGTAGATAAAGTCTGTCATTTAGGTACAATTTTTATTTTAATATCATAATGAGAACTCTACGATATGAGGGTAGATTAAATCATGAATACGAAAAATACAAATTGTTGTGACATACTTGCGTATTTACAAAAGAATATTCAATTACTTAATTTTTTTTAACTAATTAGCGAATGTTCAAACAAATAAAACTTTCAGTTAATAAAACTCCTAATCCGCTATCTGTGAGGGCCAAACATCGGGTATATAATATGTAAACTCAATTACGGGCGCTTTCACGTAATTTTTACTGTATTCCGGGTGCCTCGTTTAAAATTACGTTTTGCATATTTTTTACGTTATCTCCCAGGAATTTAAATTACGTTGCAGCCGTTTTGATCTGTGTTGTCATTACTTCTGTGGAGACTTCAAAAGATGGGGAGTTAGGGGATTTAGACTTCAAAGTCGTCTTGACAACATTGTTTGATGTACTGCTGCTTGTATTGTTCTGATTTTTTTATTTATTTTAAACTTTCGTTGAACATATTAGAACACAACACAAAAATTGGTAAGTAGGGAAGACATTACTTTAAAAACTCTTTAATTATTTCTAAGAATAAAGGAATGTTACCTTCGAGCATTTGCTATTATCAGTATTGTATCACTCTTGTCTTAAGTCATAATAAATATTACAAAGGACAGTATTTTTTTTTGTTTAATGAATGACGAAACAAAGTATTAATTCCTGATAATCTTCCTGGAAAATTTAATAATACATCTTCTAAGTGTCAGCAGATTTCATGAAAATTTTCAACAAAATAAGCTAAACTTGTCCTGTCATCATATATCTTACGTAAATTGCAAAACTTTTGTTTTAGAAACATCAAGACGAAACCAACTCGGCTAAGTTTACATAGTTTAATATTTAATTTCCGAGCTTTCATGGTGAGGAATTTTCTCAGAAGAGGAATAATTCTGGAACGTAACGGGAAATTGTGGGACTAAACTTTGCTTCCGTAAACCTTACACGAGTCTAACATTTTTGGAAACACATTAAATACGTAGCAGGAAAAGCTAAAACAAACCCCTTGAAAAATACTTGCTTTGATAAGTAAACAATGATCAGTAGGTATACGAGATTCGCATCATTATTGGGTTAAAATTAGTTCATTACCGTCGCGGTCTGCAACTGGGGCATTGATGAATGGCCGAGAAATACATACGTGAATCCATCGTGAGGTTGCGGCCAAGGCTTGTATCGTACTTTTCTCAAATAATGCGCGGAAATTCAAACTAAGTAAATTAATTATAAATTCCAGAGTCAATGACGACATTTGTTTCTTTTTAACTATATAAGCAGCTCTGTTTGCAAACCAAATCGAAATTTAAATAAAACCTTTGAAAAGTTACCTCCTTGGAGTACGTGTTGAAGTAAAAAGTTCGTTCCATTTTTAAATAACACGAAAAATATGAATTTTCATATATTTACTCAGCCAGATCTTCATAAAAAATTGCCGGCCGTGCGCTCACATGTATTCGACCAGTACAGCATTTTTGATTTATCTCAAACAAGGTTGTCAAAATAATGCTTGAATTTCCAAGCAAGTTTGAAAAAATAACATTTTGTTGGAGCCTTAGAGTGCACTAAAATAATTATGCCGATTTCATAAGTTAGTTATGAGTAGCCAACTAAAATGCTGTAACTGTACTAATTCATCATCAACATCCTCCTGCCCTTATCCCAATTTATTTGGATCGGCGCAACATGTCTGTGCTAACGAAAGCCAAAAATACTTGAATTAAGAAAAAAAACCTGTAGAAACTACAAAAGTTACGTGTTTATCTTAGGATGTGTATATTCTAGAATTCCCTTTTACCCGACCGCCAAGAGTTATGTTCTTTCATATCTTAGACCCAGAGAAAAACTTGAGTCAACTGAAAGTGAATAAAGGCTTAAACGAACACTTACGTTCCACATCCTAACCCCATAAAATGTTATAACATAATTACTGTCTATTTTCCTCTGGCAACACCTGACTCCATTAACTAATTAAATTCACCGCGGGCCTCAGTGCTGCCAACACAAATAAAAGGAAACTCGTTTAGTTTACAGTACGTGGCATGAAAGAGGTAATAAGGATAACTAGAAGTCGTGTTTAAGATAAGTGGTTGATTAACAAACACCTTTTAAAGCATCAGGTTGCAAGAAATCTAATATTTACGTTACTATTTGACTTCTAACGGTAACTATCTTCTATGCATATTGAACAGTTCCGTGACGAGCAAGAAATATATTTGGAAAATATATTCGACAGCCACTTTACACTACTGTGCAGGTCTAAAGCAGGGTTCTAGATTATACGTGAAAGAAGACATGGGAAAATAAAATAATTTCTGGATCTCGTAGTTAATTTAACACTAGATTAAGAAAAACATTGTAAAGAAACCCGAATTCCCGTATTTTAAGAACGTTGGCATTCTATATAATCTGAGTTTGTGTTCAATTTGTCAAAAATACCTCTAATGTACCTACATTTTTGTAAAATTTTGACATTGCCAGTGAGATGAGACTGTGACTAAATTTTGAACTCGGAAATTTGCCTTCTGGACTGAGTGGTTTGAAATGGTCAGTCTTTGTTATAAGCTGCTATTTACAAGCTATTATCATCATAATAATTACTATTTAAAAGGCTGTGTTAAGAATACCTATTCCTAACACAGCCTTTTAAATTGTTTTTTTTTCAAGTGTTACATAGCTATGTAACACTAGAAATAAAGAAATACTTAGACTTACATAAATTAACCAAAATCAAGGATACAAAATATAAATACTAAACAACAGTAACGCTGAAACACTTTCCTAGTAAGTATGAACATTGCGTATCAAAATTTTTCGGTACGGAACCAAATAGCGTATAAAAACAAGGTAGCGCATCATTATGCACGCTCACGAAGTTTGCTAACTATTGACGCTTTATGTGTTATTGTAAATAGACAAATATGATACTTGATGGGTCGGATACCTGCCAACAAGTTTTACATGAGAAGCTGAATAGAAAGTGGGATATTTTGACAGGTTCTGTTAAAGGCTTAGTTTTCGCATAATAATTTGGGTACACTCCAGGCGTCTAGGGATTTATGTAAATAGTTCACAGGTATTGTAGATAACCATTGTCTACTCGTAGGGAAAGCCAACAAAGGTGTTTCGTAAAGAGAATCTGACAGCTGTGTATCTTGTCATCTGTGATTGCTAATCTTACAATTGCTTGTGACGCGTAATCATTACGGCAATATTTATTATTTACTTCAAGCACACAAATATACTGAAGCGGACTGAATGCTATAGGCAATTTCTACCAGTCAATTGTGTCATTATCCTATTAGTACTTGTTCACTAAAACGATTACTGAAAGTCCCAGGTTCAGGAGACTATAGAGAAGAATCTGAATATAAAAGAAAATTCTTAAAAAAGCTAGTAAAATAAGACTCCTGGTTTTTTTTTTTCATTTTTTTGTTAATACTATTAATACTCCAACAATTCTTTGCTTGACTGAAACATCTACCCTCCTAATTTATAACTCTCATACAACAGAATAATCCGAATACGTATTAAATAACGATATAGTTACGAAAGTTGGATCATTTCACGTTTTTAATGTGATTTTTATTCGGATAACGGGAGTGTACCGGTTTCATTCCTGTCTCGCGAACTTTTAATATATGTGGGTATTACTGTTATCTTGCGATTTATTTAAATGGCGGCGGGTGATGGCGGCTGACGCGATACGGGTCTGTGTTTTTTTTTTAATGTCCTGGAATAGAATTTCTCCTGTATCCTTTGGGCTGTACAAGAGTAACTCCTGCCGTGTTCAAAAGATTTACTAGGTAGCTATGTTGGTAGCTTGGTTAAGTGTCTTGAATGCACCGGATGTATACACGAGCACTAATATACTATATATACACTTAGCAAAATCCTAAAGCTATTTTCTCTTGGCATAACGATTACAACTGTAGTGTTAACACCGCCACATATGAACTACGCATCAAAAAGATATGACGTCACAAAAATCTTGCATCGCGCAATTAGAGTTTACCACGCGAATGACATATATAAGACTATGCGAGTACAACCGACGGGCAGTTGCCCACCAGACACGACACCCGTCTGGTCGGAGGAGCCTCCCTTTTCTATGGTGGATGAGTGAACTTTATACCCTGTTCCTCATATCACTAAATAACTTTGAGGTGAGACCTATTTCAAGATGTTTGGGTTCCAAAATATTATTTTCATGAACATCGTTATCATAATCAGAATACAGCGGTCCACTGCTGGACATAGGCTCACATAATGCACGATATTCAACTTGATTTTCGGCAACTCTCATCTAGCTGCTACCAGCCACCCTTCGAAGATTGTCGCCACCTAGCCTGAGGGCGTCCTACCTTCGTTCGTTCTATAATATGTCTAAGTTAAATATTATTTTTTAATACACATAAACCTTCCGAAAAAAAAAATCAATGATGTTGAAAACCGCATTAAAATCCGTTGCGTAGTTTAGAAGAACAACGCGGTCACACAGATAGACACGAAAAGCAAATTGAATTTATAATATGTATGGATACAATAGGCATCAAATGATCCAAGTAGACATCCCAAGTAAATTCACATGTTAATAATAAATCCTTGCGAGTGTACTGACCTGAGAACGGAGATAATACGAGCTCTGTCAACTGTTCGTAACGTAAACCAGAGTCAGATCCATTGCGCATTCATGACTGAATTATCGACATTTTATATCTTTGGCTTTACCATAAGCTTGTACTCGAATTTGAATACTGAATACCTTGATTTATTCATGATACAATCACCTGACAGCGTAAAAGAAACTACTAGCGTAGCAAATTTAACGAAAAAATGGTGTAGGTACAGTGTACCGCAAAACAGTGGTAACACTTACAATACGAAAATCACCTTTAGTGCTCATATACACGAGCGGCATGCGCCAGCGGCGGAGGCAACTGCAGCCGTCGGCACTCGGCAGCTGCTGACGCGGCCACCGACGGCGGCAGTAAGCCGCCCATGTATATGAGCACTTACTCCTACGACATAAAACTGCTGTCAATGTGAAACTGTTACCACAGATGTTCTGTTGATCGTATCTATATTGCAAAATAAACAAAAATCCAGGATGTTATTTGTTCGGATATCTGAGTAAAAGATACCTATGGGAAATTAAATAAAATGGTTTATTCTGTAAATAGGGAATCACTTTTACACGTCTTATTAAAAATAACCTGGATGAGGTCGGCGTTTCCTATCTGACTACTCTGAGAAAAAAGGCCGAAATAAACTCAGAATCGCAGTCTCTTTTAAAGGCCTGACATAATCTTGGTCAGGCCATATGAGGACCATGTAGATTAGTGTCTGAAATGGTCTTTTGAGAAAAGAACCACACCGATTTGAGTGGACCTGTCAAGTCAGTGCAAGCATTTGTCAGTAATCTTGTAACTCAACTCAGAACTTAAGGAGCTCAATGAATCGGCAAACAACACCAAAGAAAGGACATTTCGGTAGGCCGCATAAAGCACTCAAAGTTCTAGACCATCATTAAAACTAACTGATAAATAGAGAAAAAAAATCCACATAGTCCTCACACTCACAATAATTAAAATAATATAATACTTTACAAAGTACTCATGCCACTTTGCATATAATATTTAACAATGTCAATGTGTATTTATATTTTGATGATTTTATATAATCATTAAAATGTCAAGTTTTATGGTTTAATCACAAGGCATTTATGGTTTTAGCAGAGCGAGCCGCTCAATCCCGAGCTTTTTTGTGTTCCAAAATAAACTGAAATGTACCCTTTTTTACAAAGTTTGGTTTTAATACAGCTTTTAAATCGTTTAATGGGTAAGTTTCGAATGTCAATGGGGATAAAGATATAAAACCGTAACCTAGTAATATGTTGTTCTTCAATGTATTTTACCGTGTGCACATAAATAATAAAATAATACTAGTCTATTATTGTCCCACTACAGGGCAAAGTCTTCTTCTCAAACAGAGTAGGCACGCGCATTGATCACAACGCTTGCTCAGGACGGGATGGCCAATTCAGACTTATATTAACTATAACTCCAGGTTGTCTCACAATGTGTTCCTTTAGTGATGTCAGTAATATCCAAGATAAACTCGGAAAGTACATGATATGAATTGAAAACTCACATTGGTACCTGCCTGGATTTGATCCCAGCACAACAGCGTGCTTGAAAAGCAGGGTCATCACGGCATATGTACACATACTTAAATAAAATAAATAATTATCCTACATATATAAAAATATCCCGAAGCAGAAGAAATACCCAGTATTTATTTAAATAAATACCGTTTAACTAAGCTACAAGATATTACGGAAAAGTCTTGACAAAATTCTCTAAATTGCCCTGGTGTACCTATGCAAAAAAGCGGTTACCGCACCTAGTACTCACTATAATAAATACATGCTATGAAAAAATCTTGTACGCCAGAACACCTGGGAAAAAAAAACGAATTCCATACTTTCCATCCTGAGACCGCGCGCCAAATCTTTTTACGCGAAAATTACGCGGCTTGGTACCGCAAGCTGCGACATTTTACCTCTATATTTATGCGCATAAGCGTGAAAAAATGGCTCTCATTATTCCTAGTTGTGTGCACAGTTTTCGAGGGCGTGGTCCCAGTTAAGAGAGGAAACGGGGTTTAGCTTTTGTAAAATGTCCTGAGGAAAGAGCGAGATGACTATTAAATAGAGTAGTCAGAAAATATTTTATAAGTGATTATTATGTAAGAAGTAATTCTACTCAGCGAATATACAAACGCTCATCAAAACTGCGCTTGACGTCGAATAAAGTAGTCTCGTAATTTTTTATTGAAGGCAGTACTAAAAGTAAAAATGGCACGAGTTAATGGCCGTGGTATGTAATTACTATAATGCACTTTCCAATATTACTTAGTAAACGACAACCCTGCAAGTGACATAAACTACTCCTGCAAATTACGGTATTATTATTTTACGAAAAAGCTGAACTAAAAATTCTCAAAAAATACCTGAAAACTATAAAAAAACAGAAAGAAATCAATGCTTGTAATGCCAAAAGGGCCTCAGCTCAGCATTATGTCAGATGATAACACAAAGTAACCACCTGACGCTGATTTTCAATGGCAGCCCACGCATTTGACCGTTTTAATAAATTAAGAGAATAAATTAAAGATGATGATGTAAAAGCTTATACTAAATCAAATAAAACATTGTGACCCACAAGTGTGTGTGTGTGTTGTGTTGTGTTGTGAGAGTTTATTTCTAGCATTACTAGTGGGTGAAATCGGAGTCGCTTGTCCCTTAGACCGGAGAGTAAGAAGACAGCGAGTGAAGCCATCGTTCAGAGGATTCACGGACCGGATAGATATGACGGGCCTGCAATTTTTAACGCGCTACAGTCATAAGAAAAGTATGACTGATTTGTCTTCCTGGTTTAAATAAATACAGGAACGTGTCTGCCACCCTCCGATAAAAAGGATTGCAGAGAATGTTTCTGTATTTTTCTCTTGTATTCACATCTCGCTGCAATATAATATTCTGGAGAAATGAGATAAGAAGAATAATACATGAATGATTTAAGTAGAAGCAAGGGAGAGGTTGGATGAAAGTTTGTCTGTGCTTGTCATATAGAAAATAGTACAGACAGTTGAACAAAATATTTATGATTTAAGTTAATAATTATTTGATTATTCAAAAGCAATGATCACTTAAGAATAAACATTATGTTATTTACCTAGTCATTATTCGTTTTGACTATTGTGATTAATTAGTTAGGTATTCAAAATAACAACAACAATATAATACGAGAGAGAGAGAACAGAACAAACTGAAATAAAGTCTCTTGTATTTCACTTCACTTCACTTCACAAGGAGCTGCTGAGCCTCATGCTCATAGTTAATTGATTCAGGCGTGACCTTGCGGAAATCTATAATAAAGTACAATAGACGTTGATATATTTAATAACCTGTTCCGCAAAACTATTCCCAAAGTGACATAAAAAACCCTGTAAGATATCGACACGTGTTTCATCTCTCAACGAGGCATCCTCAGGATGACGATTGACTTGTTGCGAACCCGAACACTGCGTGTTGTCACAGCGAGTGCTGGACGCAGAGTGAGGCATACTGCCTGCCCGATAAAACTACTTGTTTACTGCTCGTATCACTTCGGCTCGTACCGTTATCAGCGCGATAAGGGGCGAACAATTGCAGTAAAGGTGACCTTGGCATACTCAGTATTTAATAGTTTCAACAGTATAACGTTTCCTGTATTATTTTTAACAATTTCTAAACTCTCTAGTACTGACATTCTGAAACCTTTAATCACATGTGTGTAAAATTTCGCAAGTGTTATTATTATGAAACATGTAAATGACCTGTATCTATTAAGTGTTGAGCAAAATGGGTTCTTCTGGACAATTGTTCCTGCACGCGGCATTATGTTCCTTATATCTTGTTTGAAAATTACGTCCAGTTTGAAATATGTATATACACCTGATTTTTTATGGTTTTCTAATCGATCTTTTCCGTTACAAATCTGTCTCAATGAATTATTTATTTTAAAGCTCCATACCCTAAGTATGTCAAACTACCTAAATATTCATGTAGTCTTTCAGGAGGCAGTGGGTACAAAAGTGAACGAACTATGTTGCGACGTTTCATTTGAATCAAATGATCAACCATTTTCTTATTGTATCCGTTACTCTCAGCTATATGATAAATAATGATCCCTTAACTTTTTTAGATTTAACTATTTCAAGAAAAAAAATCAATAAACACGATTTTCGATTTAAAGAAAAACAACTTATACAGATGTTACGATTTTGCATCATCTTGTCATCCGATTCAACCTAAATCAGCAGCTTAGCATAGTTTCACTCATAGATTAATATCAGTACCACTTTCACGAGATAATTATGATGGAGAACTTCATACTATTTTCTGAGGATGTATCGTTGAGAGGTGAAACACGTGTCGACTTCTTACAAGGTTTTTTATTGCTATTTAGGAATAGTTAAGCGGAACAGGTTACTAAATATATCAACGTCTATTGTATTTTCCTCATGCTCATGTCTCATGTCCTGGTTTTTTATTCAACTACGGCAAAGCTAAACGGAAGGGTCATGATTTTAGCAGTCTATGTATGTATGTATGTTTGTATTTACGTGTGTTCCACCGTAGCGCCTAAACTACTGAACCTATTTTAATGAATGAGGTATCAATAGATTTGTAACAATGGTTCGGGTGACATAGGCTATATAAATCCCTAAATTTAATATAGTGGACTTTACACGTAAATTTCTAACCTCGAAAAAAAAAATTGAGATGATCATGACATGTTTGATATTAAAACAAAGGTCTTGTTGAGCACATTACGAATATGTATATAATATCATATTTTCAAAGTAAATAAATATGTTTAAATTGTTAAAAACAAGCAAAAGTGAGACTGCGCTACGTAAGGCGCAGACTGATACCAACGCGCAGTTAATCAAATCTTAATAAATAGTAACGATTTTTAATTTCACTCCTATGAAGAAAAACAAGTACAACGAAATATTTATACTTTGGATTTCTTCGAAGCTCGATAAATGGTGTTGGCGTCGAAAGCACTATGCACTGTTAATGCAATTTAAAATAGGTTAATTACTGACCTATTACTCTTATTACGTTGTCGTAACGTATATCAACCGTTAAAACGGAAAAGTATAAAATAAAAAATTAAGTTTGATAAAAAACTGTAACCCGTCTACGAGAAAACAAAAATGATCTAAAAAGTACACGGCTTTACCTTGACCATTTTTGTACCTGTCTTGATTTCTGTCTGAAATATTTTGTTGTTTCGTACTTTTTAGATCACTTTTATTTTCCCGTAGTCGGGTTACAGTTTTTTATTAAACTTAATTTTTTTCATTAGGAATTTCGCAGTAGCAGCCCTGTTCCCGCCAAATTCGATCTTGTTTATAGTTACGCTAGTTTTTATTGTGTGAACTGTTCTGTGCGAGTTTATGTGAAAAGTAATATTAGGTACTCTATCCACCGGTAACTTTGGGTTTCTGTTTTATGTTGTAATCCCGCCCGTAAATCGGACAATTGCGTAGTCTGGATTTGTGCTCGGTTGATGACAATAGGGTCACCGCCTATCAAAGTCCAAGTCAAATAATTTATTTCAAATAGGCCCATGTATGGCACTTTTGAACGTCAAAATCTACAAAATAATGGAATTGATTCTAGTCGCCCCTTCCAAAAGGTAGTTTTCGTATGGAGAAAAATGGGCAAAAAACTCCACCGTTACTCTTTTAAAATGTTTTACAATAGTTTGTATAAGTACGCGCATTAGTTAAATAATTATGTGTGAAGACGACTATTACATGGGACTCAAATATAACTGGCGAAATGTTGGTGTACTGTGAGGTACACCTCTGCCTAACCATTCGGGGAAACCAGATGTCATGTTATGTTATGTGTTCACAAGAAAGACTCACCAAAAAGTCTAGAAAGTACCTATTTGTCTTGAATTCTAAAGTGTATTCACCATTTCACTTCTGCATGTGTCTCCCACACATTCCTTACCCGTTGACGATGCATTACATTGCACATTATTTACGGCCAGTCCCACGTTCCGCATTCCTCTCAACCGACACATTTATCGTAGTACAGCCTGCCTTATATTTCAAATAGGAACTTACACTACACCGACAAGCGTGCTTAGAATTTATTATTAAAACGTTGGTTGCTACGATCTTCCTCCGTGTTGAGGATTACGAGGTACTTACGTTTATGTTTCCTTAGTTACTTGTGTGTGATACAGGTATGAATTGAGTTAAATATCCTATTTTTGGACATAATACTTATGTGTTAAATGAAATGGGGCTTTGGTTTTTTTCCCTATTCATCTGGATTTATCAACAAAGTTTTTGGTACTGTTGTTATGGATAATAAGAAAAAAGATTAATTGGTGAAATGAGTAAACAGGATTGGTGGGAATGATAAAAGCAAAAAGGCGTTAAAAGAAAACGTTCTGCAGTGGGTGGCCAAAACATGTGGGTTAAGCCTGTAACTTTCTACATTTAAAAAATAATGTTAATATTACATAGACCGAGGAATACTGCTGCTCTTGTCTTTGCTAATAGTTAACATATAATTTAACGCGATGGTATTGGCTAGTCACACTTACCTACCTCGATAACCAATAGCAGATCTAGTATTCAATATTATTGTAAAACGAACAATACAGCTCTAGGCACACTGCACTGGGAGAATCCCACGCGGGATGCGGGACAATAATGCGCGCGTCCGCGTCAGTTTCAACACCTCCATACAGGTTAGAATTTCACCCCGTATCCCGGGCGGGATTGGCTTTAGTTTGGCAAGAGCTTTAAGAAGATAGAGAGCAGTCAGTGGTGGCCCAGTGGTAACGGCCGCAACTTACGAGTTATAGGTCGGCGGTTCGAACCCGGACATGCACTTTACTTTGTGTAAATTATTTCATCACCAATGCTCTCAAAACAGTGACGGAAAACATTGTGAGGAAACCGGCATGTCCTAGAACCAAATATTTGAAGACCTACCTGCACTGGGCCTGCGCGGTGGATTACGGCCCACAGAGTGGAGGCCTGTGTCCCAGCAGTGGACAAATTATAGGCTGATTATGCTTATACTTAAGAAGATTATACTATTGTTAGCTTGATAAATAGTAAATAACACTTAAGCGGTGCTTTTGAAACAAATCCTACAATAAAACTCTAAAATGCATGATTCTCACAAAATAATGAGAATTCTGCAAACAAGGGAGTTGCATTACACTCATATTGATACAAGTTACACTGTGAAGTTACTGCAGAATACTCTTAAGCATGATGAAGTGCTGGATTAAGCTGTTACTATAATTTTGTAGATTATGCCCGTATAATGGAATTATTTTCAGTTAAGTAGGTTTTCATGGAGAAGAATAGTAGTGTATTAGTAAATGTGCAAATGCATTTCAGAATTTAAGAAGATAAGTAAGAAGTATGGTTTGATTTTTTTTTGAACGAAATGATCTAGAAGTTTCTAGTAAATATGAATAAAAACAAACAACTTATTGACACAGTCTATAAAATAAAAATAAGTTGCTGTTCGTTGGTAAGAGCATCACTTGAGAACGCTTCGGGAACGGGACAGGATTAAGATATTTTTTGTCTTTCTTTCCGAATCAGGTTCTTACGGAAAGAAAAAATTGGAAAATTTGGCAAAACTAAAAGTGCATTTTCTGTGGGAATTTTGTATGAGTTATTGAAATTTGGACAGGACAACGTTAGTTGGGTCAACTATTTTAGTGGGTAGAAAAATTGAATTACGTGCCCGTGTATCGCTAGGCTAAACGTAGCAAATTGCGCTACGACATAGCATAATGCGCTACGGCGTAGCACTGCGCTACAGCGTAGCTCACAGTTGTACTTTTTGTGAACATTCGAACCCATTGGTGTATTTCTTTTCTTCACATTTTGTTTCTTCCAAACCATTCGGCTGTTTAGCCGTGAAAATATTATAATTTAATTTCTCATTAAGGCGTATAAAGTTGTATACTGTAATAATATCATTTCAGAAATAAAAATATCTTCAAAGAAATTGCAAAGCGTGTTTGATTTTAATTTCAGGTCACCCACGTCTGTCTTGAGGCTTTTGAGTAACCTAAAATAGGCTCCAGGATTCATATTATTACGTACTAGAATATCATAATAATCGTTTGTGAAACGGTTTTTATTGTTATGAATAATTAGAAAAAAAAACACCTTCAAGTGATAAAATATGGTTTACAATGAAAATAGGCCTTAAGGTAAGTAATATTGTATGTTAGAGTTGCAACCAATACCTAAGCTAAGGTTTGTAATTATAGGTGTCAGCGCCCACCCTCGTTATCATTATAGAGAGATAAATTTAAATACCTATACGAATAGGCAAATCTTTATTGCCTACCACAAATTAATATCGTTTTGCCCGTCATTACTGTCATTTGGATCACTGCTTGTCATAAATAAAAATCCTATAATAGGTATTTAGTTCCTTGTTGTTTAATTATTTAAAGAAAAAGAGTTTAGCAAACTAATATTTTTCTGTCTACATTGGATTGAAGTAACTGATGTTTAAACTGATGTAAAAAAATCGTAAAGAACCGTTTGATATTTCGAAGGTGAATAAAATTTAAAAAATGCTGACTATTTAATTGGGTCTCTCGGTAATCCCAAGCCAGGCAATTATGTCATGTTCCTCAATAACATGTTAGTAGTACGGAGCTTGTAGAAGCTGGAATGTTATCTATATAATATTAACGTGGACACGTCACAAGAGGCTACAGAACCTGTAAACTTACATGTTACGTGTAGACTGAAGTCAAGAGTTTCTTGTCATCTTAGGGCGATAATAGACGGAGTTGACTGTCGCATCGAGGCGTGTGGTTTTGCATTAGACTATGTAATACCATGTGCAGTCAATATAGTGACTGCGCCTGGACATTGGACAAAACGGTTTCGTTTTGTGATTCAACTGTAGGTATGTTAGTCTTCGGGTGTATGTTATCAGAGTCCTATCGATTAAAAGCATACGGTCATTTGAACTAGGTCAAACTTTATTTTTATTGAATACAAGGCTTTAGGCTACTTTTGCTTTGTGTGTATTTTGTCTATTTTTTAAAATGTGCGTTTTATTTGTGCAGAATAAACAAGTTTTCTTTTTTCTTTATAAAGACATGTTTAGGACTCTCAAAAATAAATAAATGCGCCTAGTTAGCTTATTGAGATACAGTTTATCGGTAAAATCCAGCAAAGTTCAGAATCTTATGTTTAATGAAACCGACAGACGAGAATCCGACAATATGATAATTTTGTAAGTTTATTTTTCTTAGTTTTCTGCTTTAATAAACAGCACCTGTCATTTTCAGTTACATGAAATAGGGCCCTGTATTTGTGTGTTCTGGCTACATTATCGAAGATGTACAATATATCGGTAAAGTTTAACCATCTTCAGGCCTATCTAACCAAGCCATCAAAGTGAGTCTATCACCCTCTTAAATATTGTTTCCACTCTGCAAGTTTAAAGCGTGCCTACACATGCATAAACAGAATGTTAGGCCCACGCCGTCTGGCCTTGCTCCCAAAACATACATATTTATACTAGCGACGACATATTTATTCAAATCAGTGCTGTGCTTCCGCTAGTGATGTACCAAAACTAGGGGAGTCATTTTTCAAGGAATGTTTACTTCGAGAATGTTTCCTTTCTTTTGACTTTTTTATTAAGGAAAAATTGTGAGTCCAATGTGAAAAATAATGTAATTTTGCTTGTTTTTATACCCTGGTTTTATGTCTAAATTGCTTTGAGTTGTGCGTCCAAATATAGAAGTGATTACTTGTTAAACTCACTAAAGGCAATTAGTAATTACTCCATTCTACATAATTCTGTCAGTTGTTTGAGGTTTAGAGAGACATGTAAATTATTTACCGCTTACTGTATGTTGAGAGTGTACACGTGCGACTATTCTAATTAATTATAATGAGGTTCAATCTATTTATAAACTTCCATCTATAAACTTCTATATTGTGACTCTCTACCGCACCACTTACTCGTAGACCGTGTTTATTAATTCTATACTGATTAAATACGTACAGCCTTAATGATATATTTCATATAAATATAAAAATCATATAAGAATCAAATCTACAACTCGTAGTGCTGAAGTACATCGCTCAACCACTGTGAGATCAATTAATAACATCAAATATAATCTCAATTATTATTATTTAATCGATACCCATTAAAAAGATACATTTAGGACCTTTTTCCCCTTCCTTCTTCAACTGTACCGTATTTATTAATAGCTCTTTCTTAGAGCTATTAATAGACACAGTTCTGCCTAAACAAGCGGCCCAATTCAGCGGCTAATCTGCGGCGCGCTAATGCCGTAACGGATGAATCCTTATCATCCGCCCCATTTCACAAGAGGATGCCCGATTGGACCAACAGATCGGATGTTGAACTATCATTAATTAAAATGCTTGCATAGAAATGCCAATGGTAGTTTGTAAATTCTATGCAATATTATAAAACAAAATTCAGTGCACGGCTGTTAGAATAGAATACTTTTTATTATTAAAAAACGGGATCAATAAAGGTAGTGTAGTTACTTGACATATCAGTTTAAAAAATATGTATTTTTGTGTAAACTTTACAGACGGGTATCGATTACTAAACGCGATAAAACAAAAAAAAAACTGATTTTCTCAGCTCATACTTCAAGTAAATTATCTACCAGCAGTGGGCGTTGACCCCAAAAAATAACTTTAAAGCTATTTTTTTTTGTTAACGTGAAGTTTACACAAAAAAGTTTCACTAGTTAATTTAATTTGACTCTGTATAATGATGACGTGTCTGTTGTTGAGCTGTTAATTATGTTTTTAGAAAAGGTTTTGTAGAACTTTTTCACTATTCAATTACTCCCTCACATATCAAGTCTCTTTCTAAAACACATTCACTGGTTGTAGAAAAATTCAGCACAAATTCTATGATATTCTTTTCAGATCCCAGGCGCTAATGGTTATGCTGTCCATCCGACTAAGTTTAGTGATTGGTAAACCTATTAGGTATTTATGGACTTAAAACAATTTGATATTTATTATTCCATTTCAATATTCACGGTGTAATAAGATATTGTGACGCAAAAACCCAAAATCTTATTAAAATAGACTGGATTTTTCATGTAAACGACGCAGAATTTGTCCAAAATACCCCTGAAAGTGTGAATTATTTCGTGGCTCTAATAAGTTAGCGTTTCAAAACATTTTGTTGGCTTTGCGTCCATTAGTCACGGCGAGTGTAAGTCATGAGTAATAAGGACAAAAACGTTCAGACAAGGTGACACAATTCTGCTCTGCAAATGACGCGAGACCCGATTAATTAAACTCTGCAAGATTGCGCTTGTGTATTATTGTTCCGGGAACTTTTGTTGGGAAATAGTTGCAAGCGTAAATTGTGTTGTTAGAACCTTTTCGATCGACAAGACAAAAACTTGTTTTCAAGATAAAGGGCTTATTTTTTTAAACACATTTAGAAATGTTATCAATAAATTAGGCCGTAAGTTTAATTTCTGTAAAATGTTCTTTTGAACATTTTTGCTTTAATACTATGAAATATTTAGAGCTATCAACATATGGATATCTTGTATGTTATCTCATAAAATTGACCCGTCCCTTCATTTTAAAAATAATCTTGACGACCGTATCATTTTATTATTGCTCTTCATTAAAATACACTTCTCTTCTTTCTCCAAACCATGATGCACATACAAAATTATTTCCTTTTCCGCAATAAAAGTGCAAAGTTGCAGAATAGTTTCGTCTACCAGCACCTCTAGACCACGACTGCAGCAAGTCAAAGGTAACCCGATGAGAAATGGCGTCTATTCTTCAAGGCTTACTGAGTTTTATGAATACTGCGCCGCGCTCTGCTGAGCTTAAAATATTATGTGCGTAAGCGATATTATGGCTTAAATACCGCGGCGTCTCAAAAGGATATTTTAAGATAATTTTCGTACTAAGTGTTGGCATTAAGTTGTTATATCTTTTAAGGGTGAGAAGCTTTGTTCTTTCGTGAATTTTTAAAGGCTTTCAAAATATTTGTTTTTTGTTTTGATAAAATTCTTGCTTAGTCTTGTAAATATTTTAGTTATTCTTTAGGTATGGTAAAATTGAGAATATTAAAATGTGCATCCAATTTATAAATGAGGAAGTAATAGGACGTTTAAACTGAGTGGCGATCATCTTTCAACATCCTCCGGCCCTTATCCTATTATGTTTAACAATAAAATTAGTATCTATCAAATTGAGAGATAAACACTTTAATTAACGGCAGATTCACTGTAACTACACAACAGGCCACAATAACAATATCCACTTAACAAATATATAAAAACAGCTCCCTGTACAAAATAATGAATCTGAAACCAGTGTCCAACTAATTAATTACCCGAATCCATTTCAATTAATTAAATAATCGCAATCAACATTAATCTAACCACACAATTGAAGATTTTTACGTGAATCGCTCCATTCACAGCGATTCTTTTATTACAAAGATAAAGCAGCAGTTTTTAATTTGATGCCTGTAGAGGCGAACTTTATTCAATTAGCTGGGGAAATTAATCTTCAAGTTTTGAGAGACTTTTTAAGGTAGAAGTAGAGACACATTGTTCTGAATTGGGAAGAAAACTAATTAAGATTGTGTAGGTGTTGTTTTCAAGTTAATATTTGAAAGGACATCTATAAAAATTGCAGAACTGAAAGATTTTGTAATGCAGTAATCTGTAACAAAAATTGAAAAGAGTTTGCTTAGGTTTGGTCATGTTGAGATGGATGAATGAAAGACGACTAACAAAATGTATTTACAATGCAGATGTGAGTAGAAACGCCGGAGGGGACGCCCTACGGGGACATAATATGTCCTCCTAGGGCGTCCCCTCCCGGCGTTTACCAATAAGGTCACCTTGTTGGTGATGTTCTTCAGAAAGGTCAGGTGTATAGTACTCGCAACCGACATGCGTTTATGACTAGATGTATAAAAGAGGCAAAAGAAGTATGTAGGGATCGTAGCAGGTGGCGTTCTGTAGTTTCTGCCTTCCCCGATGGGAAGAAGACGTGAGTTTATGTATATGTATGTAATCAGGGAGATTTCATATCTCGTGCGAATAGGTTACTTCTAGGCAAGCGTGCATCATTGTTACCGAAATCTTCACTATTCTATCAAACATTAAAATAAAATGGAACCCACTTTGTAGATAAGAGTTTGTCATTCAATTGTTGAGAGTCAGATTGATAAATAATTAATTAAATAATTCAACTATACAACATAAACTATGAATCGTTCATATCATAACGAGAGTGTCTTAACTTATAAACAGCTGGCGAGACCGCAACCAAAAGTATTTCAATAAATTACATTAACAATCTGAACTAAGCAAGCTAAGTTATAGCAGAGTTAACATTTTTAGCTTTAAATCAATATTGATAGGTCTTGAAATGGTTTGAAACAATAACTGTGAGAATGGTCCTACCCTTCAACGTACTTTGACCTTTGGTCACGGGCAAAGGCCAAGAGTCAATAGCATAAAAACAAAGTGTTTGTAGTAAGTATGAAATAAAACGAGGACTTTTAGAAAGGGGCGTTAAAAGCATCGTTTTGTATCGTGAAGAGAATTGTAATAACTAAATTAACGGCAATGTGGGGTGGCAGAAATACTGAATAAGACAAACTGGTTAAGACATGAGATTATTAAATTCGTAAGGGTGTATGATGTCACCCCGTGTCTCAGCAAATAAAAAGAAAAAATGTGGTGAAAAAAGGGGATGAGAAAGTTTCACGGAATGTTGTAAATAACAGTTGAAAGGCATGAAAGCATGCGTCAAGTGTGACATTTCTGAATACGTGAAAAATCTGCCACAGAACCCCTAATTTATTTCTTCTGTTTACCTATTCTTAGTTTATATCGATGTAAGTAAATTGCTGCAACTCTTAACATACCAAACCACCTAACTAGAAATACACTTAACCTTACTTACCTCGCCTATTTTAATTTTAAACCAGATTTCATTACTTGAGGGTGCAAATAAACTATTTTTAGTTTATTCATTTATTTATATCTTTTCGATACGAGTGATTTCCAAATAACAGCAATGTTGTGCCTTTACTTTTGAAGAAATCAACCGAAGCAATTTTGAATAGAGCAATACAAAAATCTGTTAAAAATAATTAAGACTACAGTAGATTTCGAAGAAAGCCAAGATAAATAACGTTGGATTGACACCCACTACCCGCAGACATTTCCAGAAGGGACTCTGTCTTATTACTGTTCTGCTTCGTTCCTTTGCTTATTTACCTTGTTTTCTTTCACAGAGTGAACTGAATACTAAATCTAAACAAGATATAAATCAGTACCTTTAGTATTACAGGTATAAATCAAAGTTTCCGTCGTGACCTTTCTGTATTTTCCGTATTTTCGTGGAACCTAAAATTCTATTCGTGGGATAGTAATGTTGTTCCATATTTTATATTGATAACTTTAATGAAAAGTATTTTATTTCGTTTTTTTTGCATGGGTAGGAATTATGCGTATCCATTTATTAACCGACTTCAAAAAGGAGGAGGTTCTCGGTTTGTCGGAATCTTTTTTTTTACGAATGTTCCCGATTACTCAAAAACGGCTGGACTGAATTAGAAAATTATTTTGTGTTTGAAAATGGCACCACCCCCATTGTTATCAGGTCAGGATCGGATGATGGGATCCTGGAGAAATCGAGGGAACTCTTTAAACATTATAGGCACATCTATAGCGATTTGGGTATTTTTTATAGTAACTCGTAAATTTGCTCTCAGACAACACCATTTAGTAAAGAGGAACTGATGATGAAGACCATAGATGGCCACCGGACCTCCTCAATAATAAGTATTTCACAGGTTGCGATTCGATTACTTTAATATGTTTGCCAAGCAATTCATGCTCGTCACAATGCATAGGGTGAAGTGGAGCTGATGGCGAAGTACCAGGAGAACTCCTCAACGATTTACGTCCCTGCATCGGGAAAAGCAATATTTTGTAAAAGGTGATTAGTTGACATTAGGCTATTGTAATTTAGATAAATTACAAACCGTCCCGCTAAAAAGCGAGAAATAAAACTTTTTCACAAAAAGACAATGTTTTTTCGTTATTTGCCACCGACCTCCGAAATACAAGTTATTTTTCACTTTGTAGTGTTTTTTTGGAAGTCGGTTGTATTTTTCTTAAAAAAGTTTTATTAAGCAGAAATTGCCGTTTGCCATCTGCTACGATTCTTACATGCTAATTTTACTTCGTCCACGTTCATACATTTGAGCTCATACACGCGTGTTGGTTGCAAATACCATGCTCCTGACCTCCTTATACGACTACAATGAAATAAAAAGGAGGGTTATGATTTTGACCGGTATGTAAGTAAGTATGTATGTCTGTTCATCTGTTCCCTCATAACTTCTAAACTACTCATCATAAATTGACAAATGAGGTATCGTTGGAAGCGTCTTGATCGTTTTCTGGTTATAGATTATGTGACGTCACATTAAATATGGCGCCCTTTAGAGGACATAAAGTCATGAAATAAAAATAAAATTATTGATACCATTTTAGTTATCAAATGAAAGGGCTTAATTGGCATATTTCAAAAATATAATTATATATATTAGAACACCAAAATAATTTAAAAATAAAAGTTATAAAAAATTAAAACCTAAACTACGAAAAAAAAGTCAACTAAAAAGGTATAAACAAGATTAAAAAAATAAACGGATTTTTAATTTGTCTCAGACACAGATTAAAAATCCGGAGTTCGATATATGCCCAACACTTGTGACTCCGGATTTATAATTTGTCTGTCTGTGATATCTTGTTTATACCTTTTTAAACGACTTTTTTGTCGTAGTTGGGTTTTAGTTTTTATAACTTTTATTTCATCACCAATAAGGTGAGTATACATATAATTATTATAACGTTGCAAATAATAGACTCAATTCAATCTTTGAAGTAATTGTGAGAACTAAAAGCGCCAAGTCTTTTCTAGGAATTGATAGCATGATATAAAAGGTCATGATTTTAAGCACCTATTTCACACTTTCGATGAAGTCTAGATATTTTTCGCAAAATTGTGATTTGCCAGTTAAAACTGGTAGCATACAAAAGGTTGTCTCTAACGACGAATTCCCAAAAATCGATTGTAATTTTAATTTCGTACGGACCGAAGGTTTGTTTGAGAAAATTCTAGAACGTTTGTTCGCACCTGTATTAGACGGTAACGAAACATATGTTAATGTCATACGCCTGTAACAAAATTGTTTAATTAATTCATTTTGAAAATTAGTTCGTGTTGGTGTATTTATTTTTTACGTTGTACATTTAAATAATCTAAAAAAATACTCGGGTTGTATATTTATTTATTTATTTAACCATTTATGTACACTCATATATATACAGACAAGACAAAAGGATCCGAAAAATACGCACATAGTCGATGCTTATTTCTAAAGAAATCTCTTCCAGCATACCTGCGATAGGACAGAGCATAAAAAGAGATGTAGACACCGTGTGTAAGAGTAGAGAGAAAGTAAAATACATAAAATCAAAACAATAAAAAAAAAATGAGAATATACTTACATACATAAATACAAACACATACTTCTAAAATAAATAACACTAAGATATTATTAATCGGTAACTATCTAATCGGTAACTCTCTTACGTTTTTAGATATATATCTATGGGATACTATAAACGTAAGGTTATAAGGCATTCCACAAATGGAGCAACGCTCATCACACATTTATAGATATCAAATTATAAAGATTGATATGAGAGATTGATAAACAAACAGATGATTCTTGTGCATAAATTTATTTATTTAATACTTTAAGTTCTCGAATGTACAGAGGTGGACTTAATGCCTGAGACATTTTCTACCAGTTAACCTTCGGGTGATGCAGAGACAAACAGTGGTATATGCAATACCGAAAATTGTGGAATAAATATTTATTTAAATATTGGAAGGACATAAAAGTATATATAGTATAGATAAGGATATGCAGTATATATCAGTTACCCAAACAAACCTTGAAACATACCAAACATTTTAGTATTTCCGTAATCAGTGCGGATCAGATCCCACCGCTGCAGTGGTCTTGTTTTGACAGTATCCATCCGGGTGAGTGACGCTCTGAACGCACATAGATCGGCTTTGAATATGCCCGTACAAAAGTAATATTACTGATAGCCTGAGGTAGAAACAATGGCAGGTAGTAATAATTCACCTAATAGGTTTAGGTTACGTTTTCACTATAATAGGTTTAGTGCAAATATTAGGCTTCTTCCAAATATTACTACGGAACAACGTGAATAGAAAATCATAAGTAAGAAAGTGAAAATGCAAGTAGTACCTACTGGTTCTTCGTGTGAATCTTATAATTTTTTATAAATGTGCTCTAGGTCATTTATTCTCGATTTACAATCGGTTATCTTAAAAGTTTACATTTTTTGTGGCTAATGCTACAGCCAGTGTTAATTTGGTGTTTCAGTTTACAATGGTGGAATATAGTCTAATTATATTTTACCATTATAAGAGACTGCAGGATGCCTGATGCCTGGTGTAGGTAAAACTGGATTACAGGTTACTCTATGATTATATAATACTACTTGCTAAATGGTATGCTGGCTAGAAAAACGTTTCGTGTTTTCTTTTAATTACTTCATAGTATTGTCAAATGATTTTCGTCATTCTATCATGGTTTTTTTTGGGATTCATAAAAAAATCATAAGCATTAATGAAATCTTAATTCCCGAAGGGTAAATACACAATGATAGATATAGCTTGATGGCAATAAACTAAACTTGTGGTTATTTTACACTGTCAACCACTAAACCAAATAACCACAATACAAAACAAGCCTAATTTATATGAAATGAGCCGAAATACAACCTCATTGTCCCTATGCAGAACGTTAACACCACATTAATAGTGAACCGCAAACCAATCGGAGTGACAGCGCCAATCTGAACGTGATAATGAAGAGATATGGTCACGAATACATGATCAGTGGGGTTTTGTTTTAATTGATATTTGCCGTTTCCAATTAAAAAAAAACCCTATATCCGACTGATCTTTGCTTATAGACTAGCATTGCAAGGCGTTTTTTGCTTAATATTATACCTTCGTGTGCAAGTCCGACTCGCACTTAACCGGTTTTTTTGTCATATTCACGTCCCCACATGGTACTTATAGTTAATTGGTTTCTAACGCCTCTTCCTTAGTAGGCACAGTGGAATCAGAATTTTAATCAACTTCGTCGAAAAACGAATCACTCACAGAACCTGAATGAATTCAAAACTTACAAAACCAAAACACACGAGAGAATTCGAGATGATTTTCAATTCGCAATCGGCCCGCCTGCCACCATCCGTCTGTTTCTGACCCCAACAAACGGAACCCATCATGTTGCCGCGTCACTGTCAACTACATAATATGTGTTTTAGCACCGCCATTAGAATTTTACGCTGAACTATCTGGTTCTAGTAAACTATCAATTTGAATATGGTTTTATCTTTGATCATGATACGAATGCTTGGTATTGCTGCTGATTATTTTTAATAATTATAAACATTTTTATGTCAATATTGGCAAAACATAGTGCACTACATAATTTTTAAGATCTTTGTATGTACCTATGTTTCATAAATAAAATAAAGAAAAACAAAAAAAAAAAACAGTGGTCCTCCGGGAGTGCCGTCAGAAGTGAAAACTTGAACAATTTTATTGTGCAGGAAATAATGCATCGCGCGTTGATGTCTTTTTAATGGTCAAAAGCTGTAACGTGTCACAAAATCAATGGTTTAGTCCCATCTCAAAAATGCCCAACGCACCTAAAGAAGTTCTCCCTTCAAACTTTGCTGTTTCTTTGCTAAACTGTAAAAAAAAGTTTCCTTGGGCTTTTTCATTTAGCGGTCGAGTTTTCTGTGTTGCAAAACAATGTACATATTAAAATATATTAAAGCGGAATAGGTATCGCGTTACCCAGTAGCTGGGTTGTGGAGGTCGTCATATAGGTAGTCGCTCCATAAAAAATACTGCACCCTAATTGTGTAACACACTTTCAATCAAAATCCGAGAGCTTGAAAAATTCGTCTACTCAACAACGTAAATAACGCACTGGATGTGGGTGAACTGTTAAAATAAAACACATTGCGATCAATTGTCATTTTATGTGTGTTACGCAATTACCCCACTGGTATCCAGCTGCATCCGGTTAGACGAAAGCCTTATGTAGTTCGGCAAAAGCTAGGTCGATAGATTGGTGCGGGATAGGTTGTGCTTGTAGATACAAATTTTCTTTCTATCTACACTAAATACATCCCGAACTACATAATCAATTTATCTGTATATACCTGTTTGCTTTGCTCATGAAAATATTGCATAAAGCTTTGATCAGAATACACAATAAATTTCCTTTGCACGATACGTACATTTTAATTCGTGTTCTCACGCCATACAGATAATTATACATGGATCCGTTTGACAGACTAGCCAGACCGTGAGTCTGGGCACAAAATAGATAGGTACAGAAAGTCGGCTCGATAAAATGAGTGAAAACGCACATACACCCAGACACGCGTCTACGTACAGCGAGTGCTAGCGCACTCGCGACTAGCATTTGTTTGAATTCGCCATTTGAATTACGCATTTATGTGTGTGTGTGTTCGTTTTCGCTTGTTGTATGAAGCCACCCTTCTATATGTAACGATTTTGTGGCCTGATGCCTTCCGCCCCGTTTCACTCACAAATGTTGTATTATTGAATACTGTTTTTCTGTATTTAATTTTAACTTTTCGAATACAAAGTATTTTTATTATGCTATAATCAGTTTCGTTTCGAGGACGTTTACTGTTACCTAATGTGCGAATTATTATTTATGTACTTAATTTTACTCAGTAATTCGGTTATTTAATAAATAGTATCTATGTCTGAGTATGTCCGAGTACCTATAGTCATGTTGTTCTATAGACGGGTCGTTTAGAAACAGATAGTGATTCCTAGAATGTCTGCCTGCTGCTTTATGATTTTTAGTAAACTTAAGACTGGTCATCATAATAAAATTCATTCATTTTTTGTTGCATTTGACCAAGCTGTAGATTATATTACCTATCCAGCATAATTGTACCTCTCTGTTGTAGATACTGCAAGTCATAACGTTAATTCGTTTCAAAATTCATCTAAAGCAAATCACATCTTTGCATCAATTGTGTAGTAGTATAATTATTATCGTACAGTACATATCTGTGTTTTTAATCACTAATGTAGGTAATTGGCCTATGGCCATTTTAAGTTATCGAAAAATCTACTTAGTAAAATCTTGAATTCACTGACAGATAAGGCACTGTTTAAGCCGCTGGGTACACGTATACGTGGCACGTATGAAATTGTGCACAAGAGATCTTTAATTAACGAAGGGAGAGTTAGTTCTAAAGATTTTTTTTTAATTCTATGGGGGACGAAAGTTTGCATCCATTGAAGTTTGTCATTTATGCCTTTGGGAGATTCTATTGGGCTTGGAAATAAATCATTCTAAGAAGGTACGAGTTAAAACTAGGATACTCACCACCTGTGGTGTATATCTGAAGATCTCGTCGAAGTCTCGGTACCACTTGACGGAATGTAGCGGAGGTTCGTGTTGCTGCCGCATGTACTGACAGCGGAGCTCAGCCTCGCGCCGCGGGTCTGCCCACAGGGGCACTTCCAGTGTTGTGATCGTGTGGGATACACTCCGGGCTGAAACATAAACAAAGTTGTACCTAGGTAAATAAAAACATGATAGGTATAGGATAATCGTGACCCTGTTTTTTTATTAATCATAATTTATTTATTTCAGGCGACACAGGCCCGTAGATAAATACCTTAACCTAAACACATATCAAAAATTGTATTTGGAGTCTATACAGCTGTCATCTTATTATCCATTCCCTTTATACCGCAACGCGCGAAAAGGCAATCAACTCATTTTAATAAGAAAAATAAGGCAGTTAACTGATGTAGCCACAGCTAGGTTAGTATACTTTGCTTATTTCCACAGTATTATGTCTCATCGTTCCGCTGTGGGGATCGGCAGCTGACGTAGATTCAATTTTAATTTTACAAAAGAGGGCAATTCGCGTGATCTACAAAATAAGTCCTCGTCAGTCCCTTAGAAAAAAATTCAAAGAAATTGATATACTGACTCAGCCTTCTGTTTATATCTTAGAAACTATTTTGTATGATCGCAAAAACTTAGGATTTTTCAAAATAAGAAACGATTTCCATAATATTAATACACGTAGTAAACATGAAATTGTGATATTCAAATTTAGATTAACTTAAACTAGTAAAGTCATTTCTTATAAACAGTATCCACATTTATAACAAGTTGCCAAAGTCGGTTACAGAACTAAGCGATGGAAAGTTCAAAATGTATAATTCCTTCTGCACATGTGGCTTCCCTGGTACCTCATTAACGACATAACAATGTCAATGTCTATTAACTGCTCCCAAATTACGATGATTATGACTTTTTTACATACTTCCTTGTCATAATCTTTACATTATTTGACATTATATACCTACGATTTTCTATTTTTCATTTTTATGGAATTGATTTGTTACAGCTGTAGTGGCAATCATGTCAGTTGGTTTAAAAGGGTCCTTATTTTTATTATTTTGTTAATCTTTTATTCTTATCTTCTTTTCTTTTAGATTTTGTGAATGTGAGAATGTTGTAGGCTGTAGAATTGTGGACCATTTTCTATTTAACTAAATACCTGGTACTTGTTGATAGGCCTATACTGTCCTCTCATAACTATTAACACTGTAATTTAAAAACATTGTGGAAACCATTTACTTTTAAAAGATTAACCGTGGAGTTTCTTGCCGGCTCTTCTCCATAGGAAGCGACCAATTGGAACCGTGCACCTAGCTTCTGACGTTTCATAAGTGCCTTTGTAGGTTTACGTGTAATAAAACAATTTGAATTTGATTCATCACATATAATTTCGTTCAGATTTCCAATATGCATAATTTGTAAAAAAAAATCGAAAACCAAAAGAGCGTATCATTTGAATAAAATAAGAGGAAAAACTATCTCAGTAACGTAGTCGAAAACAGAAAGAACTCCAAAATCCGCAAAAATCGTCGCTTCATTCGAGAAAACACAGATTTTTACGCGTCTATCTTATTAAGCTATCAGAGACCTCCGACGTATTGATGCGAGTTTGTTACCAAGTTTAGCAGAAACATGTCGGGAATTTAAGCTCAATTTATAAGTTAGTTAAGTTGTTATCTCAGAACAGATCAATTTACTATCTGAATGGGCCGAATTCCTTCGTTATGTTATTTCTTATCTTGTTGCTTCCAATTACTAGCTGAACTTCCACCGATAGTTTCTAAACATTAACACAGTTTACAGACCGCAATAGTGTAATTATACAACAAATTGTAGTTTCAACAGATTTTAGTTTCGTTTTAGTAGAATGGTTTCTGTATTTGTGTTTTTGGTTAAATAGAAGGTTTAGAAAGAAAAAAGAAAATACTTACGTTTATTTGTGGTAAAACATGACGCGAAGAAAAACCACAAACTTATGAAAGATAAAATTGGGGGAAAATATGCGTGACATCCATGCAAAACGCCCATCACTCAGCATAATGCTGTGTCCCTATGCGAGACAGATCCACAGCGCTGGTTTTCAGCGACAGGTCATAGTCAGGACAGGAACAGGATAGTTTGCGGTTGATATTTTTGGTGGATCTGCACTCTTTGTCAGGTTAAGACGGAATTGGCTGATTTATTCCTAATTATGATAAGAACAAAGGATTACAAAACTCTTTGTTGTAAAGCAGCAACTGCTAAAAGGTATTCAATCACGAAAAAACCTTTTTTAAAACTGCTCAACAAATTCCACGTTATTTATAAATATCCTTTTGAGTTTTTTGAAGAATTGAGGAGGAATATACCAAAAATATTGAAAGACGGCTTTATTTGCCTCAGTGATGTATTCTTAAATAAATCATTGTACTAAAATTGCTGGAGTGGGTACATTTTATTGCTAACTGTAATGGTTCATTCTTAGAAATTTTATACACCCATGTATTAATAGAACATCTTTTTACACTTAACATAACATTTCGCCAGTTATGTTTAACTCCCATGTAATAGGGGGCGAGTCTATTGCCCTCAAGCTGGCCCATAAATTCAAACTCTTTTTTGCTTTTGAGAAATTCCTAATGGAATAAACCCAATATATGATATTGTACATTAATATGAATCGCTATTTTTATCTGAAAATGTTTCTGAAGTAAATTATCCAAATATTTTATATGATGTCTATGCTCACTAATAAGTTTTGCTTATAATTCGTATTAGCGCCCCGCCTCAGCTTCGCACAGGTGCAATTTACATGTGAAGACGGCATTTTGTTCTGAACAGTAAACTAACAAAAAGTACTAGGCTTGCATGAATTCAAGATAGTATGTAATTAGTATTATTAAGTATTTCTTTTTGCATATATTTACAAAATATATAACTTACTCCCATCTGGAATAATGTACCTTCGAAATGGTGAAATAATTTTAAATTCAAATAGGTGATTATTCCGGAGATTACCCTCCACATGTACGGACATAATTAGCTTAAAATATTCCCACTGCTGGGACACAGGCCTTCTCTCGGTGAGAGTGAGCCGTCATCCAAAACGTGGGCACAGTACAGGTTGGTAGATGTCACATATCTTCGAATTTTTGGTTCTAGGACATGCCGGTTTTCTCACGATGTTTTCCTTCGCCTTTGTTGAGCGGGTGGTGATGGAATAATTTACACAAAGTAAAGCGCCTGTCTGGGTTCTAACATACGACCTTTAACTCGTAAGTCGTGGCCATTACCACTGGGCCACTACTGCTCTCTCTCCACATGTACATAAAATTACAAAATTCGCTCTCTCTCTCTCTCTTAATATTATAAACGCGAAAGTTTGTGAGTACGGATGGATGTTTGTTGCTCTTTCACGCAAAAAACTACTTAACGGATTTGGATAAAATTTGGCACACAGATAGTTTATAACCTGGATTAACACATAGCATACTTTTATCTCGATATTCCCCCGGGATCGATACATATGCGGGTGAAGCCGCGGGGCGCAGCTAGTATTAATACAGATTTCTCTGCAAATCTTGCCGTCTGCCCCACACAATATTCCTTTAGATCGCTGTTCTATTGACACAACGAAGGACCCTGCCCACAACAAGCAATAAAGGCGTGTAGTTATTCATGGAATGCCTCTAACCACGTAGTTACGTCTAGTAGTCTACTATTCCAAATAAAAAACGATTCTGCGTTGCCGAGTCCTTTTCGCTTTTTTATATCTTCCATGTTTGTTTATTTTTAGCCGCGAGGTCTCTTGTTTCATAGCCAATATTAACTGTATATATAGAGAATAAAAGAGAAATCTCTTTCGTTTTCTTTTAATTAGTTGTCTATGCATAATGCATATGCAAGTGATAATTTATTTTTTATTTATTTAGGATCTCCAACAAAAGATGTACACAATGCATGACACATAATTAACGGCAAGATCGGATATTGAATAGGTGTACTCCTTCACTTATAGGAGACCACAGCATGCACAATGAAGTTAAAAGCTAAGCTAACAAAGTTAAAACATTATTAATAGGTAAGATAAAAAATAAGAAAATTAATATAACATTTAGAGATACTTTTAAATTAAGTCTACTAAACACTTATTATATTTGGACAGAGACTCGCAGATGTCTAAGGTCGTAGTTTTAGCTAACGTGTTGTATTGCCTACAAAGTCTTGGCACAGCGGCGTAATGACCGAGGTTAGTTTTTGAGCCAGGAATGTAAAATAAATTGTATGTGTTATGCCTGGGAATCAGAGTCGGAATTTTAATCTCTAATGAGCTAAAAAGTTCACTGCAATCTATCCTTCCACGCAAAATCTTGTGAAGGATGATGCAGTCCAGTTTCTTCCTACGACTGGCTAGTGTATCCAAGTGATAGAGTTTCAACCGGTCAGTGTAGCGAGTGAGTTGTTTAGCCAAGTGAAATAGTAACGAAGTCAATACTGTATATTGAATATTTAAAAAAAATGTAATTGCTACGAGGTGTTCCGAACGAGTCTGGTGCCGAAAATATAGTTTTAGAATTTTTGTCCGTTTGTCTGTTCGGTTGTGTATGTTTCGGATCGGCGGAAAAATGGCTGAATGTATTTGTTGAATTTATTATCGTTTTAAGGCTCTTTCAAACAGGCGCGACACGCGACGCGACACAAAGACCCTTTAGACGAATATCATTTATCAAATTATTATTTATAAATATTGCGCTTTGTGTCATTCCCACAAGTATCAAGTTACTTTGTGTTTATGAAATGATGGCAAAAAATGGTTATAATTGTAACCAAGACGAACTTACATGATTCATCATCATGGCCATACAGCGACAAGTGAGGTCTTCTTAACGTTGACTTTTGGGCCAGTTTTAGGTAAGTTTATCACAAAGAAATAAAGTAATGAGCATTTGAGCAAGTTCTTAAATAAGCCAACAAACTAATTTTCATCGTTAGTAGCAATTTACAAAGCAAACTTCCAAGCTAAAACTCTGAACACTAATTAAACTTCATTTTTGAAGCTAATTTATAACGAAGATTAATTAGAACTAAGATATTCTGAGGAAAGAGAAGCAAACCTTGATAGCTTCATCAAACTTTATAGTTCAACCAAATGCTCGAAACAGACTGTATAATGAAATCGTTACTACCGTGCAAATTTCACTTGCGCGATTCAGATCTTAATACCGAATTCAGTTCAACGCCATCTATTGTTTATTACCGCAAGCTTAAACCATAACTTTGTCATTGAGCAACATAGTACAATGTAGTTCCACACGTAAGTATTAACTTTAAGCCAGCCATCAGGTCATTCGTTCTGACGTTCTATGTAAATTGTTTCTAAGCCCAACCCTTACTGATTTAATAGTCATAAAACGCAAACAAGGCCACGCATATAAAGTGGGGATTATGCAGTTTACGTCAAGTCGTTCTCGTGAGGAATGGTTTAGGATGATGCCGAAATTAAGCGTCACCCATTATTTATAACCGATGTGTTTCCAATAACTGCCACTCAAACCCTCGTATCATCAGCTATTACTGTTTGATGTGTGTAACGTATTGTGATATAAAGTTGTCCTATAATCACTGATCAAGGTCCGTTGCGTACATTGTATGGGGGAAATTGCTGGCAAATTGGAGTTGGACAAGTTACAGACTTTGGGACTATTGATAATATTGGTTGTTGCTTTTGGTATACCTCGATGATGTTGTAGTAATAACTTAACATTTTTTTTATTCAACACACTAATGTGATTTCGTTTAAAAATAACACCTCTGTAAATCTGCTACATTCCACACAATTTTCCGAAAGCTTAAGCAATGTGTACACATAAAAAAGATTACCAACCGATAAAACGGTTCGTTGAAATACAAGCAAATCTGAAAGTGTTCGTTCTAACTCCCTATGTAATCTCAAACACGATCCCGATCGAGATTTAGCCTCAAAAGAATACCCTAAGTCTTTTCGCTTTTCATAATCTACTTTTGTGATACAGATTAGTATTACTATTCAATGCTTGGGTACTTTTTCTTGCGAAGTAACCGCTACAATATCCGAGCCTGGGAGGTGAGTTACATAAAACATTCAATAGGTGCGACCCTTCTTATGTGCTCTCTATAAATTTTAATACAGTCCAGGTATACGAAGATGGAAAAAACATTAATACAGCGTGTAGTGAAATGTGTCTTGGATTTGCATAAATAAGCGGTGGGCTGTAAAATATTCTGTTAGGCGTTGTTGTTTTAAACGGTAATGCGAAGGTCTAATGGATTCGGCCATACACCGTATGTATCGCTTTTATCCTTTGTTGGAAGAGCGTGTGAAGGGTGTATATGAATTTTTCTGCGAATTATGCCAAGCTATATTTATTAGAAGGTTTTATTTGCCTACAACCCTTCTACACAGTTGATATGGCCCAGTTTATTGAACCATATGTGTTTCTTTACCAACACAATATATAATTATGTCCACATTTGAAGTCGGAATCTGGCAAAGAACGTGATTTTTTAATGATAATAATATTATGATCTTTTGAATTTTTACTTCAATCTTTAGAAAACACTATCAGAGGTACGCCTACGTAACAGTGTATTTTTTTTTATGTTAGCCTACACTGACCCACTGCTGAGCAAAGGCCTCCCCCAAATAAATTAAACAGAGTAAATAAACAGCAAATTTGAAAGATTCATTCTTAAAGTTTGTTCTACTCCTTCCAGCAGTATATTTTTTTTTCTACAAGCGCTCGTTCACCCAGTTTCTATCGTAGTTCGTTGCAAGCTCAGGTTTTAAAAGTTTTCTTTTAAAAACCGCGTTAAGATAAGCAGGAACTACTTCAAACTGCAGTTGTCCACAATTAACTCCAAAATCCGAGCTCAGACTAAAATAAATTCTCCCTAGTTACCTTTAAAATTAACTGAAACTAACTTTAGACTAACTAAAACTTAGCTATCTCTATGTCCCGAAAACAAGTCAACTCCCATGCAATTGTAAACAGAAAATGAGATAGCAAGTAATACTTTTTTTATTAAATTAGCTAGTTCCCCTCTTAGCTCGGGGCAGATGCAATTTTTCGCGACAAGAACCGGCGTCCTACTTTCCCGTCGTCTGTTTTGTGTTCCAAACATGGAGAACATTTTTGTTTCCTCAAGACGGATGGAAATGAGGAAGAAGTGGGTTATAGTGTGCTTGGAGAGGTTACGAACGTTGCACCGTTGTTTTTGTATCATTATTGTTTAAATTAAACAACTGGTTTTGTTGGCAAGAAAGCTAATTGAATGAAGGATTTGAGGACGACCACCGATGGCAGTGTATACTAATTATGTGGTGCGTGAACAAGTTTATTTTAATCCCGTTAGCTAACTTCATTATAAAGTCTGGTGTTTTACCCCTATACCACTTACAGCCAAAACTTGTACCTACTTAATTGTCTTATTCATCTGCAGATATCATCGAATAATACAGTCGTGAAAAATAAAAAATAAATGATCCGTCCCGATCGGAACAGATGCCCTGTTTTACGGCTCTCTACTAGAGCCCCATCATTTGTGAAAGGATATTGGATGAAAACTTCCTTATTTTACGAAACGCAATTTTCCAAATGTTTTGTTTTTCGCAGATCTTCGTTTCTTTTCGTTTGATTGGAATGATTTGTTCAATTCTATTTGAAAACTGGAGGGTAATGGTGACGGGACTGACTCGATATTGTAAGAGGTTTAAGTTTCAGCGCTGCTGGCGTACTCGTACTATGAATAATTTGAAGCTAATCTTGCATGAAACGAGGAAGAAACTCTAAGTTACTAAGAAAAGCTTCTGGAATAGGTAGTCACTGAATGGACCATTAAACTACTGTGTTTTCTGTATGAAAATACTTATAATTATAATTAAATAGGTGTTCAATGGGGTGAAACCTTACTGTTCTATCTCATAATTCTTATGAAGCTGAAATAACAAATGTGTCCAAAAAACTTTTTCTCGGTTTACTGTATATAGGGAACCTAAATCATCCTAGCAGACAAGTTTTTTAATCAGAGCTCATACAGAACAATAATCCATATAGACATAAAATTATTAGATCCAATAAATCGCAAAACGATCCAAGACTAATCCATAGCAGAAACTTTGATTATCCACGCGATAACTTTGCTAATTCCGAGGCGAATAGTTTCGTCTTACTCCCAGCAAGACGAAACTTTTAAAAGAGCATGACATAATAGGTGACGTTGAACCAAGTTCGTCTGACCTAGCGGTAAATTAGAAAGGGTCTGGTGTGACGCGTCATCGTGATACTGAATTTGGACCATGAGATGGCATAAAGTTTGGGGATGCTCCATTGGTTGGTTTGGGACAGAGATTAGTCGAATGAAAAAAAAAAACAAAAACGTTAAATATTTTTGTAGGTATAAATAATCAGAGGCCAAATGTTTACCATCTCGCTGCATGCCTAATATTTCTACCACGGCATGGGTTTTTTAAAATCAAAACAGTTTTAAATTCTGAAGGCCTAACTGTTATCTGTTGAAAATAGCTTCGACCGAGAAATATTAGGCAGGCAGCAAGGACGTAGCGATGACTACCTCTGTTTCGGTTTTCGCAGAACTTCAGCAATGTACTTGAGCAATGTCAGCACGAAATTTAATAAATTTTACGCACATAAAACGAGACGTGAATTGCTGTTGCTTTATTATGAAAATTTATTTAAATACTTCGGTGTACGATGGTTGTACATAAGGTGGAATTAAAGCTACGGCTTCACTTGCGGTGGAGGTCTGCCCAGCTTGGGCGGATCATCGCCGTGTCCTCGTGGAGGTGATCGGCAGCGGTGATCTCTCACGTCCGGCCCTATTCCAGGCCATGGTACGGAGCGAGAGGGCATGGGAGGCCGTCACCTCCTTCTGCGAAGCAGTAATGCTTGCGAAGGAGGAGGTGGAACGCGTGAGGGAGAGGCAAATTTCGCGCCATTACGCCCCTATCCGCCGCAGGAGACGCAGGCCAATTCCCGGCCACCGTAGGCGCGGGCTTGCAGACGGTGAGCAATGGGTAGCTCGCCGATAAGGATCAGGCCCAGGTCGACGGCGCGTTGTGTTCCACGCACGCCTCAAAGTGATGTCAGCACAACTGAAGGGGTCCGCTAGGGCCGATGTCAACCGGGATTGCGGGTTTGTCCGAAAGGGTTACCGTGGCCCCTGGCTACACACAGGCAACTGAAGGAACACGGGTGGGTTTTAGTCAGTAAGAGTCTGACACGCCCTCCGGCTCAGCCCAGAGACGGAGAAGTTATTTGATAATTTCCCACCCAAAAAAAAGGCTTCATTTGCCAGACAACATTTTTGGTGCTATACATTCAGTATGAAGAGCTAGAAACCTTGCGTCAATATTCCGAACAAACGCATAAACTACGGTTTCTAGTTGTAATCTAGAAAACATTTGCAGTATGTATTACCCTCTATAAGATAACATTCGTTAGTTAACATTGCTGAGGATATAATGAAATTGCATTTCCCTACACAGAACCCTACTCCGCAACAATTCTTTGCACAACTACAGTCCTATATTTCTATAAAATGCAAAGAAATAAATCTATTGACTTACTAGAAGATAACAAGTGTAGCGATAAAGTAACACGATATTGTATGTTTAACAATCCAGTGAACAAACATCTTGGGTGGTAAACATAAAACATATAACTTGTTATCTGTTACAAGAGAAATAAAATGGCGATAGATTGAACATAAAGGAAGGAGGATGGTCCTTTAGGGACTGAAACATTTTGAAATTTTAAAGGTATTTGATTCATTTCCACAACATCAATTAGTTTTAACAATAGATACACGAAGGTCAATGGTAGTTTTAGCAATAGTAGAGGAAACATTGACTGCCAATTTGACTATAACATAATATCACCCCTGTATTCCCCGAAGGGTAAGGCAGAGGTGTAGGTACCTATAGTACACCCACATTTCGCCAATTATGTTCAAGTCCCAGGTAATAGGGGGCGAGCCGATTGCCATCAACGGGCACAAATTCAGAAGCCAAGCGGGAAAAATCCAATGACATTTTGCCCAACCCGGGAATTGAACCCAGGATCTCAAGCTTAGCCGTAGCGCTTGCAGCTGCACCTGGTAATATTATTAATATTGAGACTGGTCAAAGCGTTACAGAAACATAAAGCGGATTTTTTGTATGTACCACAATTATTATTACAGATGGACTACAGTGCTTCTTTGAATTTTACAGACATGTTATTCGTGTTTTTTTACAGACAAAACACGTTTCATTCCTTACTAATTAATCTACCAAGATGAATAGAAACGAAAGCTACGTTATTCGGGACTTTTCATCTACAAAATACTTTGAATTCCGTACTAATTAATCTACCGAGATCAACTACGAGATTGGAGGTGGATGTTTGCTAGATTCAACGCGAAAAAAGTTTACTTCTCTTAGACGATGAGACGACAACGATATTTCACGTTAGTGTTAGTGCAAAAAATTATAAGAAAGCAGATTTAATTTAAGTTACGAAGCAGTAAAGCGTACCACGCCATTGAAGTTAATAATTTATCTTCTAGAAATATTTCAATTCTTACTCGAATAATTGAAATATTTGAACTGATATTCCTACACAACAATTAATTAAAATTTTTAGTTTTCTCTGCAAGCTGTATCGATTGTGGGAAATAGGTCAGCAAGGTACTTGCAGACGAGCTTGCAAGCTGTCACTACCTCACTAATAATATTGCGGAGTTGAGAGCCAATAATATTGCTTGTTGCGGAGCTAGTGTTGTTAGAGCTCCGGGATTCGTAACGGTAACTACATTGTTTTCAATAGGTGAGTACAGTTTCGAGTTTAGTTTACTGGGGTTGAATCAATATTTGCATTGGAATTGTTTGATGCAGAGGCTGTGCTTGTTTCTGCGCTGAGTGTACAGGGTTTGAGGAATCAAACCCTGTACCCTCATGCACATGCAAGCACATGGACACATGGAAGTTATAGACATTTTGTTCAAAGAGGGAACTCTTCGAACAAAATGTCTATGACTTCCATGTGCTTTTAAACAAATCGTCAGGCGGTGGTAGTGCGAATTATAAGACCATAGGTTATGTCATGTTTAAAAATTCAGCAATTTAGTTAAATTGATAGCATGGCTTCTAAATTTCCCAACGAACAAAATATTGTTACATGTGGCTGTAATCAAGAGCAATAATACTGCCG
This sequence comes from Omphaloscelis lunosa, assembly GCA_916610215.1. NCBI lineage: Eukaryota > Metazoa > Arthropoda > Insecta > Lepidoptera > Noctuidae > Omphaloscelis > Omphaloscelis lunosa. Next base: position 22,439,978 of record OU744246.1, read on the forward strand.
GTATAAACAAAAGAATATTGATTACGATCAGCGCATCTCAACAACGAAACACTAATTGCTTCCTTGAAAAAGCGTAAAAAACACACCTATTAAGTAATTGGGTTAATACAGCAGCGTCAAACACAGCATCGTTGAATTATGCAAACAGTGGCATACATAATCCCCTTTCTAAATTATCATAATATTCGTAGCGTGTTAGTTAAAATTGCACGACGCTCCGATGCGCGTATTATTATATTGCAAATGTATTCTGCCCTGTGTAACTACGTAATGTTTGTGCAATTATGGTTAAGAGATACGATCGTTGAATATACATCATTAGTTAATTGAAATGTCAATGTGATAATAATATATATTGGTCGTATTGAGGAAGGATCGGTTTCTGTTTAGTTTATGTCAATACCATTATGAATTGTGTTGTAAAAGGACCTTTTCTGTGGTTAACGATAATTTAACTTACACATACAAAAGTTTAAAATCAGAAGTGACAGCATTTGTTATTTTGTTATGAAATTACATTTTTTAAATCATTTTTGTATTCTTTAAAAACTTAACGTAATTTTTGAATAATTTCTGGCAAACGTGTCCGCAAAAAAATGTAAATATCTGAAGTAATTACCTACTGCAGCGCTCCCAAACGCCTAGAGCTTTAATAGGAGATAAACAACTACATATAAACGAGATATTGCTTAAATCTCATTTTTATCTTTTTTACCACAACAAAATAGAGTATTGTCTACGGCTCAGCGAAAAGGGTAAGAAGTACTCTTTGTACTTTACTAGACAGACTCTTTACGTAATTTTATCCAAAAAATAATTTTGACGCAAAACTTGAAGCTGGTATTAAGTCTTTCACTAATAAATGCACTTCTTCAAGGAATACAGGGTGTCATGTAAGTTCCGAAAAAAAAAACTGTATTGATTTTAAAGCGCATTGTCTCTGTATACAAAATAATGTTCTCTTGCGCATGCATTTTAATGAAGAGACTATTGCAGCGAGACTTAAGCGAGAGATTATTACAGCGATACTAATGTACTATGCAAAATACTGGAATTAACGGTCCTGTGTCGGAATCTGTTTGAATATATTTCGAATATCTCTGTGCTAATAATTTATAGCGAGTACCATTTCTTATACCAAGCATTTCTTTGTAGGTATTATGGTGACCAATGGACTGAATATAGTAAAAATAATTATTAATTGTGATAAAGTAAGTAACGTGATCTGGAGACCACGGGAAGGAGGCCTATACTCAGAAGTGGGTGGAAGAAGGCTGCCAATGATGATGAAAGTGATCTGACTGCCTTATTCCTATTGAGGCAGAGTTTCAAATGGAGAGGTCTAAGAGATTAGAAAACAACACACAAAGTGGATGGATTCGATTTTAAACAATACTAATATAATATAGTTAAATGAGTCTTATGTATGGCAACAAAAAAATGTAAATGTAGGTACGTTCTGTGCATCGTGGACTTTATGAACTAGCTATTAGTTATTACCACACCATATCGTAAGCAGAACATATTCTCATAAAGTCTAAAAATTTGCAGATACAAGAGAAGATTTCACATCCCGACAAAAAGTATTGGACTAATGAACTCAACCTTGCCTTTTAGCGTAAAAATGGGTTAATCGATAAAATTCCATCTCTTGAACGACCGTTTCTTATTTATTGTTTAGTATAGATAGGTAATGTCAGGTTGTCAAGCCATCGTCTGTCGTTTAGAGCTAGTAGCCCTTCCCCACTCAAGTTTACGACCTGCGCAGAATGCTAAGCAGCTGACCCGAGTTCATGGTTTTCAACTGCCTCGTTTTATATCTAGTTTTGTGATGACGCTTTAATTTGGGGTAAAGGGGGCTCGTGGTTAAATAGTAACAGCCGCACGAGGTGATTGAAGGTTAAGATCCGCTTGCCGCGGTCGGTTCGAGAATGGGTGACCATTGATTACATATTGAGACTCGTCGCCTCGGAAAGCACGTTAAACCGTTGGTCCCAGCTGTCATTCGTAGGTCTTTGACAGTAGTTACGGGTAGTCAGAAGTCCGAAAGTTTTACAGCCAGTTTTACCAAGGGGTATCATGTATAACTGGGTTGTGGAGGTCAGATAGGCAATCGCTCTATGTAAAATACTAGTATTCAGCTGCATCTGGTTAGACTGAAAGCCGACGCTATGATGACGAGAAAAAACTAGGTAGATTAATTGAATCTACCTAGCCTTTTCTTATCTATATTTATTATAAAAAATTGCTAACTTTACCTTTGGGTAAAGTTAGCAATTTTTATAATAAATATTAGATCACTAAAATTCTTACTGAAAGCTTCAGACTAATTGCCCGTTGCTGAAAATGGATTTCATAACATAACGTAACATCACGCCTTGTTCCCCCGAAGGGTTGGGCAGAGGTGTACTTATGATACGCCCACATTTCGCCAGTTATGTTTGAGTCCCATGTATTAGGGGCGAGCCTACTGCCATCAACTGGGCACAAATCCAGACTCCGGGCTGCTACCGAGAAATTCCATGTAAAAGAACCCAATAACACTTTGCCCAACCCACCTGTCAGAAAAATATACTTCAATACATGTTCAAACGCAATCTAGTTCTGTGAAAATGCCTTCTAGGATAAACAATTAATAGAAAATAATGGACTATTGTAATTTGGGTTTTTAAAATGAGTCAGTGAGATTTAAATCTGCTGTTCCAAACATTTTGATTGAGTTAGTATTAATTACATTTTTGTATAGTAATTTTTTTACCATTGTAAAAGCTGTTCATTTTCATGACTACTTGCACTCCCTTTAACTACCTGCCACACGATATAATAAGTATGAAAGTTTTTGAGCTTAAATTAAAACTGCAAGCAAGGAATTTTAAGAAGCTTATCCACAATTCTGGGAGTTTATTATGCAAAAAAGTAAAAAGAAATTCATCTAAGCTTAAAAGTATAGTTATTAGAAAATACTGCACATTGTTATAAGCAAGATTTTATAGAGAAGTAGGCAATAAAGACAGCCCGTGCTACGACGCCATTAGATTTGAAACCGAGCGTGTTAGTGCTTGCTTACAGGAACGCTAGACCCGATTAAGACTAGATTCTTATCGTTTACACACATAAAAGGATAAGATATCTTTTACTTTTATTATCTTTCTTAGTTGCACAACGAGAAAATAAGCGCTGTCTAAGTATAGTTAAGGCTCATATCAGTGTGTTTAATTAATAAATAGGAGGCTTAGGCATAATATCAGGAGGATTACTTAGCAGTATTTGCTTCTCGACCGATTATTGTTGCTGTTTTTAGAGGGTTATGTTCAGGATGATTAGAGGCTGGTTTATTTATTTGGCCGATAGGGTTAGGCGATTATCTTTTTGATGTGTAACATTATTTCTCTCGCGTTTCTGCAATTTGTGGGAGTGATTTCGTGAAAAAGGACGGAAGTGTGTAACAGGAAGTCGGGGAAGCGTGCGCTATTTGATTTGACCAATAAGCGCGCGCGGTGCTAGAGTTGGCCGTTAGAAACGACCTTGACGAGGCCCCTCTCCTTTAATTTAGCTTATTACCTTAATGTTGCTTATTTCCATGGTGAGATGTCAGACGATACACATCATATGCGACTACTGTGATGCTCGCATGTTTTTATCTAATTTAAGACTGGTTTAGTCAATGCCTTACGAATTGAAATGCCAGCCAAAACAAAATGACGGCGCATGCCAGCACGATCGCCTTTTCCTAAAATAGTTACCTACGTCCAATGCAGACGAGGCATTTCACCCCATATACCTAACCATTCTTGCTACCTAATCTTTCTTCCACGACTTGAGCTATTTTCGTCCAGCTAGTACCGAAACTAGAGCAGACGATAATAGTATGTATAATATCACATAGATGATAATGTTACACTTAGTACGAGTATGTTTGGTAAACAGAGTCCCGAAAGTGGGAACAGTCTCGTGTTTCAAGACGTAGTGTTGTGAGCTCTTGTTTGTTAATATTATCACGTAGGGTTAAGAACTGACTAAAATTACGAGATGATCGTTTGTTTACTAAATAGGCTTTTTGACAATACTTTATAAACCACAGATTCTTATGAGGTTATATCACTAGCTGTTGCCCGCGACTTCGTCTGGGATCCAGGATAAAAAGTAGCCTATGTTCTTGTCTACTCATGTGACCATGTACACATGGTCACATGGTCTCATGGTCAGTAGACCATGACCATAATCCGTACGGTCGTTTTAGTGTGAAAGCGTAACAAACAAACAATTTCGCATTTAAAATATTAAATAATTAGGATTAGGTACAAATTCACGGTAAAGTGACACAAATTCACGCACAATGCGTTTATCTATACTAATATAAAATATAAAGCTGAAGAGTTTGTTTGTTTGTTTGCTTGAACGCGCTAATCTCAGGAACTACTGGTCCGATTTAAAAAATTCTTTAAGTGTTAGATAGTCCATTTATCGAGGAAGGCTATAGGCTATATATCATCACGCTAAGATCAGTAGGAGCTAAGCAAAAATAAAAAAAGTTAGAAAGAACGCTAAGCAAAAACGAAGTAATAGCGTTTGCGACGCGACGGGGTGGGACTTGATGAGGAACAAGAAATTTCACGCGGACGAAGTCGTGCGTAGAAGCTAGTATTTTATTAATATTTGTGAAAGCCACTTCTTAATTGTCAAGAAGTCGTCGGTCAGTTAATCAGAAAGTAGAAGCTAAGTGCCCGCCCCAAAACGTAGATCTCTATCCTGGTGAAGAACGGGCCCGGTAAGCAGCAGTGGTCAGTTATCATTAACAAGCAGTGTTTATCAGACCTATTAACAAAAGTAAAGCGAAAACAAACCATTTGGTTACATATTGATTATAACAGTGGAAGACGCACAGAACTTAACCTCAGAGAACCCAAGAATATAGAAGAAAAAATGGAAATAATTGTACCCAAATAACAGTTTTTCCCCATAACTAGAAATACAAACAACATGGCATTCATCTCCGAATCTTCAAGTAAACACAATTTACTGCGTTATCCATCTAAACAGTACTCTATCACCGAAGATGTACGTTTATGTGGCACTTAAATATTAGCCTCGGTGATAAAAACACTCGCCACATCACTCCATGGTCTATACGTCAGATGACGTCATAAATCCACAGAGCTGTGATTAGGGATGTCCTCAGGTGTATCACAGGTAGGTATAATATCCGAATATTTTTACAGCAAGATTTGATGTCAAATGACGTCGTAAATCCGCGCTGGTGCGGTTAAGGATGTGCCGTGTCGGATATTAAAGTTGGAGTAGTTTTACATAAAAAATGTTTTGGTATTTTTTATGATGTGAGTGATGGATGAACAACTCACTTCATACCGCCAATATTGTATATTTTCATAGTTTTTTTAATACTTTACAATAATCACGTAAAAACTGGTAAAATAATGTATTGCGCGTTGGTGTCTTTTTAATGGTCAAAAGCTTGTGTCGTAACAGTGTCGCTAAATCAATGGTTTACTCCCATCTAAAAAATGCCCAACGCGCCTAAAAAAGTCTTCACATCAAAAATTTGCTAGTAAACACTTTGGTAGCGCGCTGATTTATTTATGATTGACATAACTATTATTTTTTTTGTTTCAATGTACCTACAAACATTCGCTGACACGCAACGTTAAAAATGCAGCAGAATGTTGCTTACTATTTACAGAATAGTTCATATTCTGAATTACATAAGTGTTTCCCCAGATGTGCGTCCCGTTTTCGCACCAGTGGGTCGTATTCATAAAACAGGTGCAGGGAGTTTCATCTGCATTCGTGTTCGTATTACAGCTCCGAAATGACAATGGGCTAGTGCGAACTAGATGGGAAGGATGTGGACTTAAGCTCTTATAGATGTAATACTTCAATTGAAATGATTGATGAGTTAGAAATGTGTGCAGAAATACTGGTAAGACTGATGGAGGAAATTTGTGTAGTATTACTTCCAATGAAGAATAATAAAAGGATGTCGTTAGTTATTACATCACATATATATTTCTAAGAGTAGAAGTCTAAGTCAAATGTTTTATTTCAAATAGGCACCTATAAGGCACTTTTGAACGTCAAATTTACAAGAAAATAGAATTGATTCTAGTTGCGTATGGACAATAATGGGCAAGAAACTCCACAGTAGAAAGGCGCATACCTTTGTACACCAACACATAAACATAACAGTTCTTATTTGACATTATAGTAATAGACGTGGACACCGCTTCATAATTATATAGTTCTGTGAACGGGTTTTACTCAGCAGGAATACTATTTAAATACTATTTAAGGTAGATACTTAGCACGTCTATGTATCTACCTAAGTAAATACTACGTGTGGCTAACTGCTGTTTATTTGGGATCGCAAATCTACTCAAGCAGTGTCTATATTGACATAGAAACCTTCGGCCGATGAAGTAATAAACTTATACCACGGGTTTATGGTTTAGGCTAGATAAACTTAAAGTATGAAAAGCGGATCAAAATTGCAATTATATGATGAATTGTACCTAAGCACTCGTTCAAAACCGTGCCTCGGAAAGTACGTTAAGCCGTTGGTCCCGGCTGTCATTTGGAGATCTTTGACAGTAGTTGCGGGAAGCCCAAAAGTCTGACAACCAGTAGGGTATTGTGTTACCTAGTTACTAGGTTTTTATGGTTAGCTGTATCCGGTTAGACTGGAAACCGAGCCCAGCGTAGTTGGGAAAAGGCTAGGCAGATGATGACTTGTTCAAAACAGTATTTAATTACAAGTTTCAGTAATATTTTAAGGGTCTTATCATATCCGTATCCGTGGACAAAATATCCGCCGTTCAAGTTCACATGCTCGATCATTTCCGTATAACATCTCTACGTCCCGATAGCTATCAATTTGCTACTCTGACGTTTTTACGCGATCATCGACGCCGCTCGGCGCGGCTCGGCGTGGCTCGGCGTGGCTCGGCATGGCTCGGCGTGGCTCGGCGTGGCTCGGCGCGGCTTGGCGCGGAAATGTGCGGTTATTGATAAACTCGCCTGCTCACTGACAATGCCCGTTGACACATCGATAACAATATTTTCCAAACTTTTTATTGCTTTCCATTTGTATAAATCACTTTATCGATTAAAATTTGCATATTATAATTTTTATATGTGTTTGCGATGTGTGCGGATAAAATTTAAATTTGTTTGGATACGAATAGGATTACACGTCCCTAGTCATGTTTAATATTGTTCCGTATTTTTTTTACGTTTTACCATTGTCATTTCATTGTAATCCCGGAAACTATTTGCTGGAATAAAACTATGAAACAATTGTAAAAACAGCGGAGGAAACACGGACCGCAACAAAATTCGCACACAACAATATGCAGTTAAAAGCCAGTATTTCTCACATTTATGCAGTGATGTAAAAACTGAATAATAGAACGAAGTGTGGCGGCAAACTCACTAAAAGTACCGGGAACTTGTCAAGGACCGCAGTTCGATTGCAAGCATTGTCGTCTCTGGGATTTTATTAAAACTTTTTTTAGTTATCAAACATTCATACTTTACGGGGACCAAGTTTTATTTGTCCCCGACGCTTTCCTTCAGCGAATAATTTAATTTTTTGCACCCACAAAGCTTCGGATTACGTAAAGGTCTGTAACAAGTTTTTGCTCTAGAAAATTAAGTCTTTGATCGTTTCGGGATTTTTTGCTTAGAACGAATCAATCATCCGTTGACATCGTTTGAAAATAACGCGGTTTTTGATTGCGTGGATTTAGATAATTGAGCTTTTTTATTCGGTTTTACATTTTGAGTTTAATAAATTAGAAATGATGATAATCTGTTAAACATTCTTATTCGATGTGAATATTTTTAAAGCAGATTAAAATGCTTGAAAAATAAATACGTAACGAACGAGAGAGTTTCTTCAATAAATTATGTTAAGATTTTTGGTTTTTAACAAATTACAGCTACCCAGCAGAACGCTTCTAAACGCTGATAAATCTTCTCGACTAGATTAGTTACGAAATTTTCAGCATTTCTCTCTTTGAATAAAGTAAAATAGATATTAGATGAAGGAGTTAATTATATTTTAATGAAATGCCTTCGTCTCAATGAAATTAATTTGATTCCATTGAAACCAAGACATTCATAGTATTGCCACGGTATTTACTTAATAACCAGCTTCTGTCCGCGACTTGACCCGCGTGGATATCTCACTCGCCTGGATATCGGAAAATATTCCACGGGAACGTACTCACTGGGATTAAAAGTATCCTATGTGTTAATCCAGGTTATAAACTACACACATCAAAAGTGTCTAGGGATCAAGCATTTTTATGCGGATTTCTTGAGATTGAGATGTGGCTTTGTAATAAATTTATGATTATATAAATTTATATGGATCCTTTTTGGTGCATTTCATAATTTGAAACAGGAACTGTTAATCAAATTCGAGTAAAAGATGAAAATCAGCTGTCAATATTTTCCCTATAAAAACATACAACGCATTGAAGACATTATTAGTGCTACTGTTTCCCTACTACTGATTAAAACCAACGTTATTATGGAGCGGTGACGTCATTTAAGCAGGGAAGAAATGCTCAGAGCCGTGGGAATGATAGAAGCTGGTTCCCGGCAACGTACTGTGGCTTTAGCTCTGAATACAAGTCAGAGTGTTATCAGTCGACTTTGGACACGTTACCGAAGCACTGGTACCGTGGCTGAGCGCCATGGAGGACGGTATCGCTGCACCACACGGAGACAAGACCGATACATTCAAATCTTAACTCGAAGAGCTCCAACAATAACCGCCATGATGTTAGCCGTGAGGCTTCATCACTCTTCAGGGAACTTAATTAGCGACCAAACAGTCAGAAACCGCTTGCATGAAGTGAACCTTCATTCCCGAAGACCGCTACGGGTACCACCTATAGCAATGCACAATCGTAGGATTCGATATCAATGGGCTCTTGAACACAGAAATTGGGCAGAAGAACAATGGCGTTTCGTGTGTTTTTCTGATGAGTCTCGTTTTGGTATGAGACCGGATACAAGACGTATACGACACTGGAGAACCCCTGGACGCCAACAGCGATTAAAATCCTGCCAGGAAGTCCATCCTTATAGTGGTGGAACCATCATGGTATGGGCGGGTATTTGGATCGGCGGAAGAACTGAGTTGATTTGGATCAGAGGCAACCTCAACGCTCAAATTTATGCTGAGACGATTGTATCTGACGTCATCGTTCCTCTACAAGTGCAAATCGGTCCCTTATTTCAGTTAATGCATGATAATGCACGACCGCACACCGCAAGAGTTGTAAGACAGACTCTCGCCGCAGCTAACATCAATGTCCTGCTCTGGCCTGCTCAGTCGCCAGACTTGAACCCGATTGAGCATGCATGGGATATGCTACAGAGAAGAGCTCTGCCGAATATGGAGGGTATCCAGTCGCAAGAAGACCTTTTTTTGTTGTTGCAACGAACATGGGCGGCCATTCCACAGCGTGATTTGGATGAACTCATTTTGAGTATGCCAAACCGATGTTCTTGTGTTGTTAGTGTTCGCGGTAGAAACACGGATTATTAATTGTTTAAGTTACCCAATAAAATTTTAAAGAAAACTGTTATTTCAGTCTTTTTTTCGAACTTTAATGTTAGTGGTTCAAATGTCAAAAATCCCTTTATTAGGAAAATGGCAAATTTCTTTATTAATGCAAAGGTGACTTGGTTTATCGTTACTGTGACAAACGAAAACACTTTATTTGATGAATCCTTAAAGAAAATTTTAATTAATATCAATCAGGAGAAAAGTTATTGCAAAAATATATGTTGATCCCTAGACACTTTTGATGTGTGTATTTGTGTGCCAAATTTCATCCAAATCCGTTCAATCGTTTTTGCGCCAATCCGAAACATACATCCAGACAAACAGATAAACATTATTCGTTACTATTTGATTATATGTATAGATTTAACTCCGATCTACTAGTAGGCTAACCTAGCCTATATTTTCGAGCCGTTTGGAGTTGAAAAACCTTAGGGCCGTGAGGCCCGAGTGCTCACGGTCTGTTCAATGAAATCTGCAAACGACTGGTTGACACTTCCCGTGACTCAAGGGCTGGCTTTTACCTTGGCCAGAAGCTTAGCATTGCCATACAACGTGGCAATGCCGCGAGTCTCTTGGGTACATTGGGACAGCGACACGGAGGAATTTTTCGACGCCATATTTTAGTTTACTAATAGTTTTAGTAAGGTTAAGATACACTCGAGAGCAATGAATCCGGGTCACTTAAAGAATGTTAAAAATCTCGGAAACTAAAAATGATAGGTTAATGCAATAAATTGTATTTAATAGACAATGTAATACTCCTTAAATGAAAGTAAAAAAAATATGAGTCACCATACATTTTATTAACACAAAATTACATAAAGAAAAAAACTGCTGATCTCTCCTTAAAACAAAAATAGGAAACATGAAATTTTTGAACTTTATTACGATTTTCTTGAATTTTAATACTTCGTATTGCCTCCTCGTGCTTCCATTACTGCGTTTACGCGGTTTGGCATGCTGTACACCAAGTTTCTTATACGATTTTGGGGAATATTCTCCCATTCCTCTGTGAGAGCAATTTTGAGCTCACGAAGCGTGATTGGGGGAGGGTTTCGTTGTTTTACGCATCTGCCTAGCTCGTCCCAAGCATGCTCGATCGGGTTGATATCCGGGCTGCGCGCTGGCCACTCCATACTAGTAATGTTCATCTCTTGAAGGTAGTCATTCACAATCCTACCTGTATGAGGTCGGGCATTGTCATGCATAAATATAGCATCCTCACCTAAATTGACCATAAATGGACCAACGTGATCATTGAGGATTTCTTCCACATATCTTACGCTAGTTAAAGAGCCGTTTTCTATGATCACCAGCTCTGTGCGACTTTCAGAAGAAATTCCGGCCCACACAAGTACAGACCCACCACCGTAGGCTACTTTTTCTTCGATGCATGCTTGCTTGAATCTTTCCCCTGGTCTTCGATACACTCTGTGTCTTCCATCGTGCTTGTAGAGCATAAATTTTGATTCGTCGGAGAACATAACTTTTGACGAATCTTCAATACTCCAATTTACGTGGCTCTGGGCATATCTTAGTCTTGAAATACGATGCCCACGCTCCAGTTTAGGGCCGTTTGCAGGTCTAAGGGGTTTTAAGTTAGATTCAGCAAGCCGACGTCTTACTGTCCATGCACTTGGGTTACTTCCTCCGAGGCGTCGAAACTGATTTGTGAGTTCAGTTCCTGTGAGAAAGCGATTTCGAAGCATGGTGTTCACCAAGTATCGGTCTTCTCGTGCTGTGGTACACCTGGTTCTGCCCGTTCCTGGTCTGCGTAGGTTAGAACCAGTTTCTTCGTAACGTCAGAGAACTCTTTGTACTGTTGACAGCGACACACCGACAGTCCTGGCTGTATCGCGCTGACTCCGGCCGGTTTCCAGCATTGTAAGTATTCTGGTGCATTCTTCAGGCGTAAGCGACATAATTTCAGCTTGAATAATGAATATAGAGCACTATCAATATGGTTTATGTACCCACATAAATGACAGATTACAAACAAAAGCAAAACCAAATGCTGAAATTTCGTAGTTCCATCTTCGAAAGTGGCCCTTTTTCAAATTTGATTTTTTTATGATATAACTTTACAATAACTAAGAAGTTTTAATACCTTCATTTACGGAGTATTACATTGTCTATTAAATACAATTTATTGCATTAACCTAGCATTTTTAGTTTCCGAGATTTTTAGGATTCTTTAAGTGACCCGGATTCATTGCTCTCGAGTGTATTATATTTTTGATTTTGTTAAAAGGATGGAATAATACATAAATAAACACTAATGTACAACCTGCTAGTACCTATGACCTGTACCTAACCTACCTTTAAGTTATACGGAACAACACTTTAACTTCCTCCTCACAACACCACAAACCAAAAAAGGCAACACCACAACCACAAAAAGATTTCTCGAAACACTCGAGCTCATATCAACAAGTTGATAATACCCCTCAGATTCGAAGGGGCCCGGAAGGAATACTAATCTCTTCCTTTGAGCATGGGGCTTCAAAGGTGCAAACCGGGAACACGGCTGAGGAAGGTTAAACTTGCAACTGGGTCTATATGAGTCGCGATTACTTTTATCAGTATATCCTCTGTGGATGCTGAAGGGAAAGGGCGGAAAATTTTACGGGAAGAAAAGTTGTGGAGAATATTTTGCAATGATTAAGATAGGTACTCAATGGGGGTAAAAATATAACCTCAGAAATATTGTCCCGTTTATAGTCAAAAAACATATTTTTACTTGGTAAGAACAATACATTCGAGGTGAAAGATGTTTATGATTTTGTCGAAAATATCTACTTTCATGAGACACATCAAGGTACAGGATACTAATAAACAACATCCAAAATACATCTCAAAGAGGAGTCACCGGAGCCAGACATCCTGGACAAATAACGATTGAAACCATCAACAGATTACGGTAATTAATCATAAGATCCCAAAGGTACCATTCACACAAAATTCACGGAAACCAAAAAACTTCCAAGCCCACCATTTTCATAAAACTAAGTGAACGTGTACCTTCCTCTATCCTATTATTTAGGAGCACCATACCGCCATTCCTTCTGTCGACCCTCACGAGTTACGGCTCAGATAAGCAGCTGATATATACTTTTTCTTTTCGCAATTCTAGATATGGAAATATATGTTATTTCTCGCAAGGGATTCAAAGTATGTTAATACGAGCTGTTCTCTTATTGTGGGGTTAATTTGATGCACTAGTTTCGAAAGTTTAAAACAACATTATTTTACTCACCAATTATTAAATTATTAATTCTTTGAGCAGATTTTAAAGACGATTTTGGTCTTTTAACCTTTCTAAAGATAAAAATGTCACGTTAATTAATTTCACTCGGATCATTTAGACATAAAAATTAAAGCCTAAATTATTTCCAAAGTAAAAATCGCGAAGAACATGTCTGAAAAACGTCAATCATGCCTTCATTTTATCCCTAAACGTGAATAAACCAGCCTGCAAAATTTAATGAAAACTGTAAAAATGCAAACAATAGCATTGCATCACAGGTACAAGAGCAACCTACTTAGCCAGCAATCTCATCTAACTGTGTTCAAGAAAAAGAAGATTTTCTGCTCGCTGCACCGGTCTATCAATAACTAGCGTTAGCCTCCCAAGGGTACAACAATTTATAATTTAACATAATAAAAACGTGACGCGCCGTCACAAGATAAATAGATACAGAAGGCTGACTTATTACAAGCGAAAATAGACTCACATATAGACGCATATTACGAAAACCTTACCCATACTTAATTAGAACCTTGTAATATACGATTGAAATGGAGACGTTAAAAATGTGACTTATTACCAGGGATGTTAAGGAGCTCCGTAACCGTAACCAAAACTACCGGATATCCGAAATAAAAATCTATCCGTAACCGTAACCGAATCTGATATAAAGGTTTCGGATAATTTCGGATAAGGGCGGAGTCTAAATCAGACACGTTATGACAGGTTTTTCTGCCCGGCCGAGCCGACATACTAGCCGCGCGCGTCACCTGCATTTTTTTTTATTTCTTATTTCTGTTTTACTTTTACAATTTCGTAAAAAAATAATATCCGTAACCGAAACTATCCGAAACTAACGGATTATCAGAAATAATTTCATATCCGTAACCGTATCCGAAACCGGTATTTTATTATTTCCATATCCGTATCCCTATTCAGATCCGAAATTTCATATCCATAACATCCTTACTTATTACATCAAGGAACGAGGTTAATGTGACATCACAAGATCCTAAACTTGTCAAAATGTTCGTACGTGCAGCGATCTTGAACTATATTAAACAAATTTAGAGTGGCAAGTGCGCTTAAACTCGCTGTAGGAACCTGAAGCGTGTCTATGAGTGCGTGTGTTTTCATTCGTTTTATGCCGACCTTCTGTACGTATGGATTCTGTGGCACCATCCCGGATGTACCACGATGAATCTGTTCCCTCATAAATATTACTTTAGTTGCTTCCAAGGGGTTTATAGCCAGATCCAAGAGTATGTGGAAGGATTTTATGATGTTGTTAAAATGTTTTTGGTCGTTTGTCTGTTCGGCCAAATTGTGGCGACAGTGTAGCGAATTGGATTTAAGTTTGATTGGTTTACTACATTATTTTTATGTCGGTTTTTTATTTTGCCTGAACGGCTGATGTCTCCCTTGATGGTAAGTTGAGATTGTGATTGGAAACTTGCAGTACTTCAATATAAATTGTTTTTATAAACTGTGGTCCGTGTAAGTGCTTGTAACTTAATACGCGTTCCTCACATACTTCTTGGTGAAAATAGATCTGTATCACGTCAGAAGCGTTACTACTTCTCAATGAGTACTGAAGTAAAACGTGGCCTTATTCGCATGTTTGCCTTCAACTCTATTTTCGTACAGCAATAATAAAACTTGATCCTACAACAATGTCTCTCGAGTTAGGCTCTCGCGTCTAACTTGATGCTATATTGATTTTTAATATTCAAAGTTTGCTAACTGGAGCGCGCGCCTCGCTACTTTTTATGACTTGGTATTGACACCGCCCGGAGCTCTGTATACTTCGTAAGAATAGACTAACAATATCGCCGAGAGGAATCCAGCTCACAATACTTAGAATATATGTATAACCAGTTCCCGGATAAAGACTGGAAGCAGTAGAATTTTTGATGAATTCGATTTCTATGTAGGTCGCTCAGTTTCGTTCGACTCGAATTGATCCGACCAAGAGCGATGTTTTCGAGACCACCCACAAATCCTTGCCTTCAATCCTCGATAGCTCCTGTCTCGGAAAATATCGTTCAGAAACCGTTATTTATTATCAGATTAGCAGCGTTGCTGCTATCTCGTGTTATATTGCGGAAGCTGCGAATCAAGGGATTAGAAAAAAAATATTCTCCCCGAATCTCCCTACAATGAATAACTTAAGCCCAAACGAATTGACGCGATGATTCTTGGTTTTAATTGCGGTGGAAAATTATTCCTATCTGGCTTCCGTATTTATTTAGGATTTACTTTTCGAGATAGTAAACAAGATAAATCCGGGGAGATGTCAGGCGGAAAATTCGAGAACACGGGGAATATACAGATGTCGCGAATTTTCCACCGATATGGAATGAATGGTCGGGAGTTTTTTTTTTATCCTTCTTATCTGTAGAGCGCCTGGAGCTAAGGTTTGATGGAACCGGGCGGGGTTGGAAGAGCCATGCTGTTAGTTATTTATCTGAAGTTGGCATAAAACCTAAGATAAGTTTATCCAAAAAAATTATAAAACAATAGAGCGGAATACGGAAGAAAGTATAGAACATAAAAGTTTCCAACAACACACATCATTTTATAACATGTGGAGCATAGTGCTTATATAATTTTTGTTAAGCATGTGCGACTGTGTGACGTTGAACCTTGTTAAAACTTCAAGAATATTATTATGTGTCTTCAAACTTATGAATGGTTTTGAGCTCGCGTTCAGTAGATGTTCAAAACATTTTGTATGTGTGTCATTCAAATCAACTTAACTGTTAACACCTAAAATCATTTGAGGTTTTTCAAACATATTAGATTTGTAAAAATATTTTATTATAATCGAGGCCGAGATCTAATTTAAAAGGTAGACTAACGACAATTATAGCTGATGGAATTTCTGACACTCTAATGCAGATTTGTTTCCCAAAATAGAACCAGTCAGAATTTCCTGAAAATCCCTTACATTTCACAAATTTAATATGACGTACGTGCATTAAAGTAGAATTAGCCACACGGACTATTCCACGATATAGTTTCATTTCCATTTATTGACAAGAGTTCACGTATGTAGAAACACACTCGTTTGCTTGCGATTATGAGACTTACATTTTTCTTTTTTAGTCGTTATATGGCGTATGAAGCATGAAGTAAGAGATTGTTTTCGTAGTCTATTACTAAAACAAACATAATGAAATCTTTTTCTTTTATTGGAATAAGCTGTACAGAAAGCTCATGCCGTGATAAAAAGATAAGCCAATGAACGGTGTAGCTGACTGATTTGGGTTTGGTGGAAGTTGGTTCTTAAGAACCGTGATTCAAGTAGGCTCTTGTAATACATTCTAATTGTAGGTACATTAATTGCCCAATTTAATTTATTGATAATCTGGTTTATGAAGTAGTTATCTAAATAACATCAGGTAAACGTCGCATGACAAGTAAAATTAAGTACTTTAAAGGCGTAACTCATTAAATTTTCCGCAAAATTCTGAAATATTAAACTAAGGCGTACAAAAATACCATTATTCATACAGCCCAATCAACAAGAACATCAGCCAAAAATCCTGCGCTAATATCATATATAATTCAGCCGGTACTTCTTTTAATTTTATGATCATGTCGGATTTTTTCCCTACATTATGTGCGAGCTCTCAGGTACGTAGATAAGGGCTCATAAACATGAGGAGATTTTCAAGACCGTTGCAAGACGAGAATGATCATGTAAGTCTCGTAGGCAATTATCGGCGTCATGTGTTTACAGTCGAGAGATAAGTACATAAACTAGAAAATCATCAAGCTATTTTCTAAAACTGTAATTTGACAATTCAAAATACGGTCTTTTGTTTACACACCGTTTGTTTCCCATTTGCAAAAAAAATGTAATTCCCATCTTTTCTCCTTTTTCGACTATGCCTTATCATACGTGCTGGTATTCGAGTCAATTTATTTATGTTCTTTCAACCATCGCCTATTCTAGACGAGAATCTCGGCTAGTGCAAAGAGCTTTAATCGTGGGGTGCTACGAATTATTTAGACGCAACCTCTGCTCCAGGCTTTCCTTATAAATACCTATAATATATAGCAGGGATTCGCCCGGTTAAGCTCCCTTTTGAACTTTTGTAAGTTAATCCTGGGAAGGTTGGAAATTAGTAGCTAGATTTGTGGGGTTTTTTATTTCTAACGGGGATATTTGTGAGAAGTGAAGGTAAAGAAAATTATTAGGTACTTTGAGTACTTTATGGCTGGAAAATGCTGAAAAGTAGAGTATTGTACTAGATGTATTGTATAAAAAAATAATGGAGTGAGGCAGAGTGGATTGACCTCGCCAACCCTTTTCAACCTCTACATGGATGCGCTGGTCGTTGCGCTCAGCAGTCGTCATGTCGGGTGCCACGTTGATGGTGTCTGCGTCAGTAATCTTAATTATGCTGACGACATGGTGATGCTGAGCGCGTCGATCTGTGGCTTAAGGAAACTGGTGCAGGTCTGTGAGGAGTACGCGCAAAGGCATGGGCTCAAATTTAATGTTGACAAGAGCCAATGCTTGGTCTTTGGAGTCTGCGGTGCTAAATCGCTGGAAAATGTTTCACCAGTCTTTCTCAATGGTGTTCCCCTAGACAGAGTGGACCATTTTAAATACTTTGGATATATCGTCACGGCTAACTTCAAGGACCATGCTAACATCGAACGGCAGCGGAGGGCCTTGTCAAAAAGAGCGAATATGCTAGCTCGCAGGTTTGCATGTTGCTCCAATTAAGTTAAGGTCACCCTTTTCAAGGCATATTGCACCTCACTGTACACGTGCAGCCTGTGGGTTCGCTACACTCAAGCGTGCTACAGCGCTCTCTGCGTCCAGTATAACAACGCGTTCAGGCCAGTGTTGAGGCTGCCCCGCTTCTATACCGCCTCGGGCATGTTTGCGAAACCGTATACCGACTGTTTTTACGCCACCATGCGCAAGCGGTGCGCGTCCTTAGTGCGCAAGGTGCGGGTCAGCTCCAATACTGTCCTGAAAATGATCGATGTTTCATGAAATTATTATTTTTAATTTTGATCCTTATAATTTGACATATCATTTTAATTTCGATTCTGTGCCCCCATAATGTATCAATTTGACATTTTATTCTATTGTGATTTATTCTATTGCAGTACAGTAAAATTTGATTTAATATCATATGGATTTTCCCAGAATTAAATGAATTTTATTTTTGGGCTTGTTGGCGACGATTTTGACCTAATAAAAATTCCTAAACGTAATGTTAAGTTTTTGAAAAAATCTTTAAACTTTATTTTCCAGAATGATTATTGAATATATTTTTTTTATACAATTAATCACTTTAGATATATACAGCTATGATTAAATAAAATATAGATTTTTTTTTAAACAAATATAAAGCGCAGGCCACACTGGGAACGAAGTTAATTTCATTTGGCTTCTCTGATATAGCTACCGCGTGTTTGTATACATCGGTTCACACCGCGAATTGTGAACCGAAGTATGAAAAGTCGCGGTAGCTACATGAGCGAAGCTAAACGGACTTAGCTTCGTTCCCAGTGTAGCCTGCGCTTTAGTGTACGACGAACGAATATACATAAGTTTATGTATTAATATATGAAAACGCGTTACAAATGTGGCTTCAAAGCAGCACGTTGGTAATATTGAATCCAATTTTAACTTCCTCGATACGGAAGAGTGGGAATATGATAAGGATATTAATTTACTTCGCACGTTCATAACACTGTGTAGCTACTTCTTTTTCTCAACCTTTTTAGACTTAAATACTTGGTAGGTGTCACTTCTTTTGCACTTGTGTATAACAAATATTGTTTTTTTTTTTTTTTGTTATACATTGACAAACAATAAACAACCTATCATCGCTAAAGCTACGGTTTCATAAGAGCGGTGGCCGCTACATAACGGCCGCAGTGACGGCTGTCATGAAAATGCTGGCTGCGGGGTTTGACTTTACGGTGTCAAAAAAAGCTGTCTAGGAACTATTCATAAATAACGTTTTAACGACGTCATTATAAGGTAAATTGCAGACGCTATGTGGCGGCTACCGCTTTTCCAGGAAACCTTAGCTAGAGCTTAGGTTTCTCTCACGTCCGACCCTGGTTCAGGCCATGGTACGGAGCGAGAGGAAATGGGAGGCCGTCACCTCCTTCTGCGAAGCGGTAATGCTTGCAAAGCATGAGGCGGAGCGTGTGAGGGAGAGGCAAATTTCGCGCCTTTACGCCCCTAATCGCCGCAGGAGGAGACGCGTTGGGCGTCCGGAGTCGCAAGCCGATGCCCGGCCAACCTAGGCGCAGGCTTGCAGATGGTGAGTAATGAGTAGCTCGCCGTCCGATAAGGACCAGGCCCGGGTCGACGGCGCGTTGTGTTCCACGCGCGCCTCAAAGAGATGTCAGCAGAATTGACGGGGTCCGCTACGGCCGATGCCTACTGGGGTTGCGAAGAAAACCGAAAGGGAGATCGTGGCCCCCAGCAACAGGGCAACCGTAGAAACACGGGTGGGTTTTAGTCAGTAAGAGTCTGACACGAAGAGCGGGAGCAGTTATGTGATAATTTCCCACCCAAAAACAAAAAAAGTGGTCGGCAAACTAATTAATCAATAGAGCCAAATATCAATACTATAACTACTAATATTTCTTATGAGAGCCGATACTTTCTGTGTGTCCAAACTGTCTCAATACACTTTTCTTAATTCTTAAAACTCCCCCATCCTCTTTCATTCCACAACGCTTTCTAAAATTAATTTGCTCAGAAATAGGATGAAGATCATCATCATCATATCGGCTGATAATAATATGATGAAGGCATCTTACTTATTAACGTTAGCCTTGGAAAACTTTGAAATGTACAGTAAATGATAAATAATGGCCTGTAAATTTTTGGTGAAAATACTTCGGAAATAAATCTTAGAAATATAGTTTAACTATTTTTTTTTACTTGATAGTTTATTTACTCCTGCGTGTATCTACGCTCGTACTCATCGACATTTGTACATAGCCGCACTCCATAGGCCAAAGAGCCGCATGCGGCTCGCGAGCCGGGGTTTGTCGACTACTGCCTTAGTTTATTATACATCAATGCATCTCAAATACTCATTGCCCAAATCATATTATGTTTATTGCTTTCAAAAAGTTGTTTTACTATGAACGCTTTCTCAGTGTCGGTTGTAAAGTAAACTTGCGCAATAAACCTTGTTAGTGGACATTGTACTTGTGAAACAAAGTTGAAAAAAACTCATAAGCTAATAAACTCATTACCTACCATTCAGCAATTTAGAAGAAAATAGTTTCGGAATTTTATCGACTGAAAATGAAAAATTCTTCTAGCTAATACCCACCATCTTGAAATGATTTGAAATCGGAAATAAGGGACTTATTAAAATATTTTACTCACATGAGCTTAAATAGGTACGCGCACTAACTATTGAACAGTTTCCTCTGAGAGGAAATGCATAAATATGCATTAACGTCAAAGCCGACAGCCCGAGCATACGTATCGTTAAGAAATTCATAGAAGCTACACCTGGAAACGCAATTTTATATTACTTTTTTTTTGTAAGAAAATATTATGCGAATTGCATGAATGAGAATGTAGGTAATAAGTAGTTTTGATTGAGGTGTTAAAGGATTTTCTTACATTTCATTTGCATTTATGGTATTATATGTGAACGAAACGTCGGGAGACTTTTGTTCAGAACTGGGTGGGACAGAATGGGGCGAAAAAATATTGTTGTGTCTGTTTTTAGTCTTACAAAATAGATAATTACGTACAAATACATACATATACTCACGCTTTTTTCCCATGGGGGTAGCCAGATACTACAGAACGCCACCTGCTATATACTCCTTTTGCTTAGGTTCATACATCTGGTCATACAGGCACGCCGGTTGCAAACACTACGCACCTGACCTTTCTGAAGAACATCACCAATAAGGTCACTTTATGCCCCTCCTAGGGCATCCTCCCGGCAAAGATAATTAATATAGTGGTAAAACTTTTTGTACGCACACTTTTAAAGAAATAGGTAGTGTGGTCGGGGTGGGTCAGGTTTAACAGAAAGGCTCCCATTGATGGTTAATCTTTATATTTTGCAACACATTTTACATCATAGCCTGCCTACTTAGTACTCTTTGGTGCCTACGAACTTGCTACCAACGGCCTCTTGACAAGTCCTGTCATAACTGTCAGGCTGCCACTCTAGTGACAGCCGCCACAGAGGTCTGCTAGGACGGAGGAGTTAATACACCGCCGTTTTAGTAGGTAATTAAATAATGTGACTCGAAGTTGAAGTTCAACTGCAAGGAACCTGTACCCTATTGCGTAACACATTTTCAATCGCAATCCGAAATCGTCTCCTCAACAACGTAAATAAGGCAATGAATTTTATTGAACTGTCAAAATGAAATGCATTGCCATTGTAAGAGTGTAACGCAATTATCCTGTTGGTGTATATTATTTCCTCTAGCAGAGAAGGTGTGAGCAATGATCACCACGTTTGTTCATTGATTTCAAGTAAAATGCATCACCAGACGTGCATTTCCGAATATTGACACGAACAATAATTACAACGTAAACGGATCTGATCGGTGATCGCCCGACATAACCGTGCACGGTGCAAGCCGATACTACAGCAGATTATACTACGCAAACGATATTATATTACAAAACTTGTAAACTTGGAATACAGTTACAAACTGTGGACGTCGTAACATAGTGACTGTTCTAGTTTAGTTATTATACTAGCCTCTCCGAAACGCGTTACCAGTTGCTTAGTGAGTTCGTTTACAAGTTTGGATAGCTGGCAGCGTCTAAATGAAACTTAACTTGCACAAACTTAATATGTGAATGTAGCTAACTTATTTAATATTTGTTTGTATGTGTTTTTATTAAAACTTCTTGTGAAAAGTTTGTGTCGTACCTTTTTGTTGTCAAAGAGAATTGCTTTGCTTTAGTTTGAAGAGCTTGTGAAGTTAAAGGCATGAGACTTTTCTACTTTGTGTCATTATCTAAGGTCGATGTTACCTTTGAAATATCACGTAAAAGGAAAAGTTTCAATTAAACAGAAGTGGCCATTCTGTTGGATTTTACAACTAAACATCACGGGACCCACCTGTCAGTTCTATTCCTCTCCTGTAGTAAAGAAGTTTCTTCTAGTTTATTTCTCAATAAACTAACAAGAGAAGAAGCGTAACAAAATATACCTTTACAAACTATAAGTACTTGAACCCCTGTGCCTGCGTACCAATAGTTCTTATAATTTATTCAGAACCACCCTTTACCAACGTACACTGCCGACCACGAAAATTGACCAACAAATTAAACATGAAATAAACCAACCATCGTGCTGAATAGACACTTGCTCTATAGATTTATTTTGCCACGTAAAATTGATGTTTGTTTTATTATGATAGATTTAATCCACATTTGTACATATATCAATGTTCATCTGATTTCAATTGATCTATTTGCGTGTTATAATTATTTATAATTGTTTGCCACTATCATTGTATTGTTTACCTTAATAACACAAATAACACAAATAATTATAGACCCGTATCGGTTTTGCCGGTTTTCAGCAAGGTCTTTGAAAAAGTAATGTTAAATCAAATGCTCAATCATTTTAATCGTAATAACATACTACACAATCAACAGTATGGTTTCACCAAAGGACGTTGCACAACCGACGCCGGTGTCACTTTATTAAAACACATATTTAATGCATGGGAAGAGGCACGAGATGCAATAGGCATCTTTTGCGACCTATCCAAGGCATTTGATTGCGTAGATCATGAAACGCTGCTCTTGAAACTTGAACATTACGGACTAGATAAACTTGCGCTGAGCTTAGTAAAATCATATTTGAATGATAAACTGCAGCAAGTTCAAATAAACGGTGTAAATTCATTGGATTTAAAAGTCAAAATGGGTGTTCCACAGGGCTCGATATTGAGTCCATTCATATTTTTTGTATACATAAATGATTTACCTAATTTACTGAAAACCCGACCACAAATGGTGTTATTTGCTGATGACACATCACTGATTTTTAAAGTAAACAGACATGCACAGGAGCTTGACGACGTAAATAACGCTATGCTTGGGGTCCATAATTGGTTTACTGTAAATAATTTGGTATTAAATGAGAAGAAAACTAAATGCATAAGATTCGCGTTACCGAATGTTAGAAGTAGTGAATGTCACGTTGTATTGAATAAGGAGACACTAGAATTCGCCGAAAAGACTGTTTTCCTGGGGATAACGCTTGACTCTAAACTACAGTGGGGTCCTCACTTAACATCACTTGCAGGGCGGCTCAGTTCACCCGCTTACGCTGTTTGGAAAATCCGCCAACTAACAGACGTAGATTCCGCAAGACTGGTCTATTTTAGTTACTTTCATAGCATCATGTCTTACGGTATTTTGCTGTGGGGACGGGCTGCAGATATTGATTCTATCTTTATTCTGCAAAAGAGGGCCGTCAAAGCCATCTAAAACCTCCGCAGACGCGAGTCTCTGAGGGAACTGTTTAAGAAAATTAACATCATGACGGTACCTTGTCAGTATATATATAAGAACATTATGTATGTTCGAAAAAATCTCCATCTTTTTAGTAAGATAAGTGACAGGCATAATTTTAACACTAGAAATAGGAACAAATTAGATCAACTACGTTTTAGATTGTCTAAAGTACACACTTCTTTTATGGTGTACTGTGTAAAATGTTATAATAAAATACCACTCGATATTCTTCAACTAAATGAGAAGAAATTTAAAACATGCATTAAACGTACATATTAAAAGTTAGATGATTATATCGTAGATAAAAATGCTTGGCTTAATGCTGGTCCTGCTCCACAGCCGCTTGGGCTGACTAGTTAAAATTTTAATATTTGGAAGAGTTGCTTGCCCTTTTTTTAAAAAAAATATTTTGACATTAGGAACTTAATGTTTATTTTTGTTTTACCAACTTAATTGTTGAATGTTCCAATTACGTAATGCTTTACTTCCTTTTTGGTGGTTAAATTCTTTAATTTTTTTAGATACATTGCAAACTATAGTTTTGTATAATTTAGAAGCATTTTTATTTTTGTAAATGTGAGACCATGGAGCCGTTTATTAACTTATTAAGATGTATGTTGACTTGAAATAGCATGGCAGTTGAGAATATGTTATGCTCACTTAAATGTCTCGCTGATGGTGGCGAGTGTGTTGGATCATTCGGTTCCCTACAAAATGGTTGAGCTGGATGGTGCTGATCCACGCGTCAGTCAGTGAAACTGGTCATCTCTTATCTGCCAGGGCTTATTTTTAATCTTATATTTTCAATTGCTTTTGATTATTTTTTGTACATTGTTCTCACATACAGAAGCAACAAGAATGATGTACCCAGGATTTTGTAATATCTATATTTAAAAGAGTGTCCTTGGAGTTTCTTGCCCGTTCTTCTCCATAGAGATCTACGTTTTGGAATGGGCAATTAGCTTCAACTTTCTGACTAACTGACCGACTCTTTGACAATTCAAAAGTGCCTGTAAGTGGTTTAATTGAAATAAATGCTTTGAGTTTGAATTTGAGTTTGAGCTTAAATAAACACAAAGGTTTATTTTTAAACGTTGTTTTATAGTTAAATAATGAATAACGATTAACGTCTGCTTAATAACTAAAAAAAAATGACGTTTAAAAGTCGTTTAGCTTTAAGCGACGGTTATAAATAAATTTCATGGCCTATTTCTTGCATACAGCCACTAATTAATTTTCTATTCAGCCATTTATTTGTACCTACAATGTATGACAGGAACAATCAAAACAGAATTTAATTATTATTGGAAATAGAACAGCTTTTAACCGGTGAAAGTTACTTGATTTATTTAGGATATAATATATAATTTAATTTCCATGGGTAGCTTTGAATTAAACAGTAGTTTCTTAGAAATAACAGGGCACGTCGTCGTCTTGTTATTTCTTCGTAAGCAACAATAATAACAAGTCAAGTAAACATTATTGGGTAGGTATGTTAGTTTCAAGAACACCAAAACATTAATAAAAGTATTCCAACTAGTACCATATCAAAGCGCATAAATAAAACCAATCACAATCCACAAAATCTGACTTCGAATGTCGAAAGTATTTTCCAGAATTCCTCACGAAAAGTCATTATTCCTTAAACGTAACAAAAATTATCAACAAAGCGACGCTGTAAAAACGCAGTGGAATGTAAAATAAAAGGCAAAAGTCGGCGGCGTTTCGTGACCCGTAGGCACTTAAGTTGAGACCAACGATACGTCGCGTCGCGGGCAAACGCAAGTCATTACGCCTAATGCTAAAATATCCTATTCTCGGCCTCCGCGTATTGAATACGCAACAATACGCGCCTTTCTCGCAATAAAGGTTTAATCCCCAATATATACTTTTCTTCGGCCTCTAGTGTACTTATGAGATCAAAGGAAATATTCGCTTTGCGCAATTTTTTTGTTTCGTAGGAAGCAAGTAGTGGCGTACATGCGTTATGCATTAGACTACGCACTTTGGGTTGGCGGATAGGGAACTTTATAAGTCTAGTTTATGCTATAAAGGGGATCCTCGGTTCTGGGGCAATACCTTGTGAAATATTTCGTTTTGTCTTGAAGTTTCATCTAGAATAATATAAGTACGTAAGTCCAATCGACAAACGTAAAGTAGGACGCGTTCGGGTTAGGTGGAGCGACGATCTTCGCAGGGTGGCTGGTAACAGCTGGATGAGAGTTGCCGAGAATCGAGCTGAATGGCCTGCAAGTTGAGAGGCCTATATCCAGCAGTGGACTGCTGCAGGCTGATGCTGAAGTGTCCATAAGACCAATAACTTAATCACCAGTCAACTTTAACTCACAGGCTTTCCGAGCCTCGTTATTTCTTTAATATAGCCCAACATTTTTGTAAAGTCATTAATTCAATTAGTTTTGTCGATTTATCGCCGCCAACAGTTGGCCTTAATCGGCTACGTGATTATTTTTCAACCATTCTTCAGAACGAAATCTTAATTGCTGAAACTGCCTCATTAACTACTAACGATTAAACAATTTTAGGGAAGCCACTTGAACTTTGAACTTTAACGCTCTTTAATTTCGGTAGGTAGGGACTAGGTGGCAAACACTCTCGAAATAGAAATCCAATAATTATCAGAAATAGCTTATTACCTTAGTAATGAGCCGTTTAATTTTGTATTAGCTTTCGCCTATAGCTCCGTTTTACAGGAGCAAAGTTTCAAAAGAAAATACATTAATATTTAAAAATTGTAATATTTTAATTACTATAAAGTTTCAACGTACTTGTGCCTAAAAATAACCTCAGGGCCAATGTGTTGCCTTTTCTCTGGCGATAAAATCCTTGAAAGTAATTTAAAAACAATCCGTACCGAACGGCTATGATGCCAAACTTACGCAACACCCAAATGCCGGATATATCGACAGTTGCACTCTCCAAACCGCATCAGACAACCCCAACTCGCCAGTTGCCAATTTTATAACGGCACTGCATTTGGCAACCCTAGTTGCTTACAAACCTAGCCTATCCGTCCGAACCATTTTACGATCGGCTGTGCATAGAGTTGGTCCTGTTTAGGCTTTTATCGCCACGAGTGAGCAGTGCGCAGGATATTCGGGAATTTTCGACAAGTTTCTAGCAAATTCTGCCACATTCTGGCTTATTGCCTGCGTAAGTGGAATTTGATGCTAGCTGGATTGGCTCGTCATGTCCTGTAATAGTGAGTGTCATGTACCGTTATAGTCTTGCACGTCATGTACTGTAATTGTCTGGTAGATAATTTTGGTTTTTCGTTGTTTTAAAGATAGAATTTCTAGTGGAAAGAAGGTATTTAGGAGTGATTGATCTTAGGATGACTTGGTTTTCTTTGGTTTCGTTTTTAGAAGATGTTCTTATGATTATTAAGCTATATTCAGCATCTTTTTATCAAGAGTTCATAGGAGAATTGCCAAAATCATAGCGTTTAGCGGACGGATTGGTTATTGACGATGCTGCCCAACCTAATGACGTAAACTGAAGAAGTAAACCACGATGACCTTAGTAAACATTTTTAGAATCTGCTTGTGGGAAACTGGGCCTGGTTTTTATCTAAAAACAAAAGGAACTCCTAGCTTACAAGGAAATCATAAATGCTAATAAGTCTTTAAAACTTTCTGTCAAAAATTTCCTTTAACAAAACAGAAGACATCCACGTATTTCATTATTCCCTGGTACCACGAAACTTATTCTTAATCAAAGTTTTATTGAAATTTCGCTTTGGCTCCCGATCTCAGTGTGCGGTTGGCGACTGTTGGCTGTGTAACACAAAATGCGAGTTTTATAGACAACACGACTTCCGTAACTTCACATTTGCCTTGTTTTAAAACTAATCTA
The DNA here is from genome assembly GCA_916610215.1 of Omphaloscelis lunosa. Taxonomy (NCBI): domain Eukaryota; kingdom Metazoa; phylum Arthropoda; class Insecta; order Lepidoptera; family Noctuidae; genus Omphaloscelis; species Omphaloscelis lunosa. The sequence continues at coordinate 22,467,212 of OU744246.1, forward strand.
GGTTATCGTGTATACTACATATTATTAGGTAAGTTTAGCTAATTAGGTTTTAGAGCTTTGGGTTCTAAGCTTCATCGTAAGTAAATGAATTTAATTTACGCGTTTTATTATTTTTCTTTTTTTTTGTGAAACTCTTCAATAGAATGAACGTCAGCAGGTAGAAACTGTAGGTACTTTCAATATTGATGTGAATTTTAGGATGCATTTTATTGATTCACATTTTTTTCTTAATTTAAATTCAAATTCGAAAGTCAATAAGCCTGAAAGCTTATCGACTTGCAATAAAATATAGTTTTATTTTTTATTTTTGGGCATGTCAGTTCAATCCTCGCTTTATAAAAACGACTTTTTATCAGTGAATTCTTGCTTTTGTAATACATACTTTATTCAGTCCGGGAAATACATATTTGGTGGTAAGTACTTTCTGATGGTGGTTAGTTATTCCTCGAATAGCCTACTCTATCCTTTTACTTCAACTAAATCATTTTGTCTGTTTACTAAGAGGATTAAGTCACTCATGTTTACGGTGGTTTTGTTCCATCTTAGCTCAGTTTAAGAGCTGCGAGCCTTTAGCATGTAAACTAGCAGTTTTCACGGTGTGCTCTCACGGATCACTTCGGTAAAGGCAACCGCGCGTCAGCAGTAGCACTGGAACTACGAAAAAGAACTTTATTGCTACGTAATAAAGACGCTGAAGCGACCTTTTAAGGTACATGGATCTTTGTGTAACAATCTTGAAAGTCAATACTTTCCAATCCACAATTGGATTTGTGATAAGTGGGGCAATGCATTCGATGTGTAGGTACGAAGTAATATCCAAAAATATGTCCTAGAAAATGAATTAGAATATCCTGGTATCATATCAGGGACGACACAAATATAAATAGTATTACCTACCTCCGTAACTCATGTTTTAACATATGACAGCTATCACATCGTCATTCTCCTGCCCTTATGTAAATTTGTCTGGGGCCGGTGCAGCCTTTTTTCTTCTTCCTAGTCATCATCTCGTAGTCACCCCTTTTCTAGCCATATCAATTTTTATTCATCGTTACCTACATTAATATTTTTAAAAGTTATAGACGACATTTTTCTCATTCCTCCGCATCACATGACAACCGAGTTCCACACAACTTTTCTGTCACCGGGGCCACTTTTACGCTTCCTCTTATATACTCATTTCTTATTCTATCCATTCGAGTAACACTACACATCTCTGTTAGCATTCTCATCTCAGCTGAATTGCCTTTCATTCATTCCTTTTGTCGCCCAACATTCTGGTCATGATAACATATTACAGCTAAGCAATAGGTATGTAAATACTGTAACATATAAACACAAATTTCCTTAACGCTTAACTAAAAGCATAACAAAAGCGTCTTGAATTACCCGCTTAAAGTATTAGTTACCCCACTTCACGTCAGTACCGTTTACTATGAAACCCAATACATTGGCTACCCACATGACACATACACACACATAATATACCTACGTATACAAAAATATTCCGCACGCACACACACATAATTTTTGATGGATCCCGTCTACGCCTCGCAAAGGTAATTGAACAACAAAAGTTATTGCTGTTCAGGGGCAACCCTGACTGTTCGTACCACCAAAAACTAATGTAGCAAAGCCCTAACTAATCATAATTTTGTTTCAGCGCCACCTGTGAATTGAGCTGTCACTTCTAATAAATGTTGTTTATTCAATTTCGTATCTTGTTACGTTCGAGGTAAAGTTTATATTTAGTTGCGGTGTTTTTGGCGTATACTTTTAAAGTTCAGCCTACGGTAGGCTCAATTTAATTAGCATGTTGTCAAAATAGTGACAACGGAGTACTCCGAAATAATTGTGGCTAACGAGACGAGATGAGTTTTATGTGAAATTTTTAAATGTTATCCCTCTAGGGGAAGAAAAATTTTAAAATTATTACAAGTTAATTAAAAAATTGCGATAGATACACTAGTTTTTTTGGTTCATTACATACCCATTTCTGAAAAGTTTTTTTTTTTTGGTTAACTACTTACACAATGGAAGCTACCACTAATCTTTGCAAAGGTGTCAGTCTAATCCTTAGATTCACAGAGCACACTTGAACCGTAGGTTTTTCATGTAAGTATAAAAATTATTTGTATAAGATCTTACTCTAAGAAAAATAACAAAGAAAAACAAATTTGAACTAGGTTACACACAATATATACTCAAAAAACAGAAAAATACGTTGAATTAAAAGGAATGTCAAGGACGTATAGAAACTAGAAACATAAATAAATAACGAAACCGTAGATTTTCTAACTAATTATTGTCGAATTAGATCTAGTATATCATATCTGCACAATAATTTATTTAGCAATCTCACCTGAAATCCTACCCTAACACACATTCATGCAAGTTCATTCGCGCTAGTTCACACCAGCTCACCTGGCTGCATGTAACACATCTGTTAAGTGCAGCACTTATGGGAATAACCGCCGACTCTGTAAATATTGCAGGCGTCACTTATATCTAGGCTTGTACACTCAGGTGTGAAGTTATGAATATAATAATGCACGGTTTCTGAGGATTTTTTTGCCAGAGTTTATCTTTTCGTTAGTGCTAATGGTTTTTCTTGCATTCCTAAACAATCAGTTCTGAAAGGACGGATTGCTTATATAACTATATGCACAAGTAAAATTATATGACAATCCAAAGGTGCACGCCTCATAACGCTCAGTCAAAAACAGAAAAATATTTAAACGACTTTTCGTGAAGTATGTTTTGACTGCTTTTTTACCCATCAATATGGGTAAAATTTCTCACCTCGCAATCTTTACGTACTATCTATTTGGGTTTGCTTTGTTGGTTGCTAGGCAACGGTAGAGGGTCGAAGTTTGAAATATAAATATAATATCAGTATTTTTTTTTATCTTTGCCATTTTTTTATATTCAATAGGGTTCCTCCATAGGCTGAAACGAATATATATATATATAAAAAACTCAATTAATTGATTTTCTCGCAAGCTATAATATTTGCAGTTTTAATACATTGATTGACGAGATTTTTTTAAAACTTTTTGATGTTTTTTCGTTTCTGCTGCATTATATCAGTTTTTGAAAAGTACAGTAGGTACTAATCTGTATTAAATTATCTGTACAATGGTATATAAATTAAATAGGTTCTGTGTCAGCGTTGCCAGATTTTTTTTCTTTTTGCCAAGTCGTGATTCTGAAACTTTAAAGTGAAAAAAGCGGGATTCTTTCGTCGAAAGAGGGACATAGTAAAAGAACATATATAATCAGAAGTTTTTAAATATTCATCTTTTTATTTGAGTTTTAAATTACGTTTACGTAACAATAGATTGCAAAAATAGCCATAGAAAATGTATTTTAATAAAAATATGATATTTTAAATCAGATTTATCCATCGCTAGGTAATAGAAAGTCTTTTGAATAAAAAAATAAATAAATAAAAAGAAAAAATAAGAGGAGAAAAAAAGCGGGACTGGGCATGTCCCGCGCGGAACATTTAATTTTGATTTAGAAATTGGGACATCTGGCAACACTGTTCTGTGTACTAGTAGGAGTGTAACAATAAAAAACAGTTGCAGAAAGGAGGCAAAACTAATTTTTCGATCGCAGAGCACTCTCTAATGCTTCGCATTATGAGTTGTGCAATACTTCACTTAGGAGCATTTTCTACCCATCAACCTTATGGTAACGCAGAGACAAGACATGGTAGGTACCTACTCTGTGGCAGGTGCAACATAAAATATACTGTTATCAAATCTGTAGGTATATTTTTTCAATGTTAAGAACAAACGTTGACCAGTAATTGTGTTTAGGTACTACGAGTCGACGATTTCTGATTATTAATACACACTTGAAGTTCAATGGTTTTAATTTTGACGATAATACAACCATTATTATAGATACTTACAACCTTAAAGGCTCTTTCAAACAGGCGCGACACGCGACGCGACACAAAGACACCGCTCGTCGCGCGACGAGCGGTGTCTTTGTGTCGCGTCGCGTGTCGCGCCTGTTTGAAAGGGCCTTAATACTAAAGAATTAGGTCGCTATATACCCCACCGCAAAAATGTTGAAACTCTTCTAACAATATAAAAAATCCTCAAAACACCTCACTGTTATATTAATAAACAAATATTGTTGAGAGACAAACGGACACCGTCCCACACGAGCCTAAACAATCAAAATCTATATTAACAACAAAATCTCGCAAAACTTTAATATAACATCCTGTACATACGGCGCTCGTACAAAAACTTTGAAGACGAACAATATCCTTCTTCATACATAATAAAAACTTACTGGACTGTGAAGCTCCCATTTGAGATGTACTAAGCAAGAAAGAGACAAGCGTATATGAAAGAATATCGCCATCACTGTCTAGCTAAGGAGCGATCGCTTTAGCACATCATAGTGTTCTGTATGTGATCGTATCTTATAAGTGAAACACAAAGTAAGGACATAAGTGAATACATAAGTTATAAGGACTGAACTTAGAGTGGACTGCTTAAAGATTAATATCATCAATGTTGGACCTACTTCTTGCTAAGTATGGAAACTTGACACATATTTTTCCGAACTGTTAGAAAGGTATTGTAAGGGACTGGCTGATAGCAGTGGTAATCTCTGGTTATCACTATTACAATACCTCGTAGGTCACGTCTGGTTATGGCTTACATACTCGATTGCAAAGCACTGATCATCCTGACATTTTTTTTTAGTGTCATGTGCGTATACTTTTACTTTACTCTACACACGGGAACACAGGAAGTGCTGTTATCCAGTTGAAACATGTCATGTTGGTAGAGAGCATAATATATAAATGAAAAAAAAAAAAAAAAGCATTTGTGAAAATGTCACGGAAATTGTATGGAAAAAACAAGATCCAGCTTTAGTTCCATTTTTGGCCACTCGTCAAAAAATCCTTGTGGCGTACTACTTGAAGTGCTTTGATGCCTTGTCTCCAGAAAAGTCACACGAACAGGTGACACTGACATAAACCAAAGCAAATATTAACCCTGTCACCTCTAAGCCGGTCCGCAAACGTCCACTTTCACATAAGCCTCAAAGTTTCAAGCCCAACCTTTGCTACCTGTCCCCTTGAGGGATTATAAACGGGAAATTAAATATGTATGTAGTACTAACAATAGACGAGCCTTCAACTCTTTTACCCCAGTTTTCCCCCTGTTTCTCCCTTTTCCCCCTTCGCCCTTGACTTGCTTTCGACCATGTAATAACATGCATATTAAAAATTCGCACAAGTCCGCAATAACAAAATGAAGTCAAGGTTTCACCGTAGGGTTAGCCAAGATGTGGGTATTGATAGTTGGAAAATTGGCAATGAGTTTGAGAAGGTATAAAATGAAAATGAATTGTTCGAAACTTTTTCCAACAATTCAGTATTTGAGGCAAGAAGAGTTTAGAATGACTATCGAAATTTTCGCTTCGGAAAAATATCGCACGATGTTGAATGAATGTGTATGTACCGTATGTGGTCACCGTAATCATTATGATCTGAATACTTTCAAGTGTAACGAGGGCATTATTATAAATTAATAATACGATTAAATCAGACAAAATCTGAAAGTATGTATGTTTTATTAACAGATTAATTACTTACGAAATTAATCAGCTTCAATAGTAAATAAATAATGATTCAGTAAAGTGAATTTTATTGAAAATAACTACAAGTGCCGGAAATCGAACGACACTCTACCGGAAATCGACCTACATTGTTTAAAAGTATAAGGTCGTGTCCCAACCAATATGATCGTCGCGCGAACACGCGACTCTCGCGTTCATTTTGTTCGGCGAACCCGAATTTCATCGCAACGACAAAGGGTGCCTCCCGGTTTTCTGAGCAAATGAGTGACATATGTATGATATATATATATTTTTTCTGTATATTGATTTTTAAAAAACATTTAAATTCTGTTATCATATGTTTTCAAACTAGATGAGTACGGTGTTACCTATCCGACTCTGAGAAAAAAATCGAAACAAACTCACAGTCACAGTCTCAATATGAACGCGATGATCGCGTATTCGCGCGACCTATCGCTTTGGTTAGGACACGGGGTAACATAAATCACGTACGATAAACCCCGGTACGTTTTACACAACCGTGGAAGAATCCTAGCACGTCTCACATTATAGCTCAGATCGTAAACTTACGCAGACTAGACTAAGGGAATGAATACATATAGAAGTACGTAAAACCGTAGGTAGTAAGTGTAAAAGCTAAGTAAAGAAATCGGGTTACGGCTCGTAATTTGCTAACTAGTCCTTTTACTATTTAAGTACGAGTAGACGCCTACCTAGATACCTACCGTTATTTGCTCCGTGATAACGCACCCTCGTAATTTTCTGAGTGCTAGTATTTTCGCAGCCAATTGCCTTCGTCTATTTATCACATCACTGGAAGGGCAATGATAAAAGCTTTTATCTATGAAAACTAAAACGAATAAACAGTAATAAGTACTCACTATTGTACATTTTAAGATCTTCCTTTTTATATATATATTTCGAGATTATCAATAATTTAAAACTTACTATTATTGGACGACAACTCTAAAGTTCTGGCGTAGGTAACTGATACGAATCCAACGCGGAACGAGGGATGAAATTTGCTTGCGTCGATTATGTCAACTTGTAGAGAGGTGTTCAAACTGGCGCGAATAGTCGACTTCCTAATCAGTTAAAAAATCGGCATGCGCACAGTCGCGTCCCGCGCGGTACTCGCCTCAGTGTAGCCAGAGCCTTGTAGCACTTTATGTAAAAACGAGATCATCCGGAAACTAACATATGATTTTTGAACTCAGCATGAGTATAACAAACATAATTAATTATGAACAGAGTACATTAACAAAAAAGCAACACGAACAACGAACGTTGTATAGCTAGTTTATTTTCCTGAAAGAATATAAACAACTAATGAACACTATATTTTTCTTTTAACACTAAATAAACCCACAAAATCCATCTTTTAATACACCACTATCTATTTTTTGTCGGAAATCAATGGAAGCAATATACAAGTACTCATTTATGCGGAAGATTCAAATGGTTCTGGTACGTGATTGACTGGAAGAATTGAGGCTGACTGAGGCGGACTGAAACTGATGGCATTACACATTCCAGTGAGTCGATCTTACTGAATGTTTGCCTACCCTCTCTGTCTCGACTTCCTCGTTGGTCTTGAGGTCATAAGTGTGACTTCTGAACGTGGGGTCTGGGGATCGATTCCCAGATCGGTTAGTGTGTTATTGGACTATTGGGTCTTTAGGGAATGTAGGTTAGTGAGAATGGGCTCCCCCACTATTACATAAAACATAAGCTGGACATAAAATAACTGATGAAATGTTGATGAACAAAACACTTCTGCCTACCCTGCGTAGAATACAGACGAGATATTTTTTTGGATACTCTGCCTCCCCTCTATATGAACGTCAGACCTACTATCGGCCTAGAATAGGCAAAAAAAAAAATGACGCGTTATATCGGAACCTTGAAGATCGTAACTTCGATATTAGGCCGATATTTTTCCCAGTTTTTATGTAGATTTAGGTTTGATAAGATTTAGCTCCTCGTAAAGCAAGTTTTATACTAGAAGGTCCGACTGATGAAATTATTGAATTTTTGGGTTCGGGTCGTGGATTTATTTCCCGATTGAAACAAGAGTGTGGCTTAAATGTGGGTACAGTTAGAAGCATAAATATATTACTATATAGGATGCTGCATCGACTTCATAAGCATATATACGCATAATGTTCCCACTGCTGGGACATAAAGGAGGCCTGTGTCCCAGCAGTGGGAATATCTTCGAGAGAGACGACTTCATAACGAACCAAAATAGAGGATCTATGTTTTAGTCCGTCAGTTAGTTTTTGAGTTCCTTCGATTTCACATATTTGTGCCTCCACATGTAAATACCTTCCAGAAATGACAGCATATATTTGCCGTCATCTTGACAACATATATAAATGGACGAATCATGAAATCAGATATAATTGCCGAGCTGTCCATAATAATATATTTACATGATTACAGAAGACATTGTGTAGAATTGAATAAAAATATAAGTATTTTATAACTTTGAAAGAAAAAAGCAATACCAGTATATATGAAATAAGTAGCTCTGTTTGCTAAATGACGTTACTGACGTGTCTCGTAAAGCACGTTAAGCCGTTGATCCCAGCTGTCATTCGTGGATCTGTGACAGTCGTTACGTCAAAACCCAAGGTCTGACAACCGGTCTTACCAAGGGGTATCTTATTGCCCAGTAATTGGGTTGTGGAGGTCAGATAGGCAGTCGCTCCACGTAAAATACTGGAATTCAGCTGCATCCAGTTGGTCTGGAAGCTGACCTCAACATAGTTGGGAAAAGGAAGGCAGATGATGATGGTGATGGTAACTGACGTGTAAATAATGTTGACTTTACAATATCCGTATCTAATAAAGCTATGTCTACTTTGTATCTGGCTTAGTTAGGCTAGGTATAATATGTATTCTGTGCTTAAATTATTTACACTAACATTCATACATCACTTAACTATAGACCCTCTGTATACGAAAATTCATACCAATTTACCGAAAACGCAGCATATTATATTCTTTTCATAATACATTAAAATATTCGACCAAATATGTATTTTAACTAATTAATTCTGAAAAATTTAATTAATAACATATTTTCAATAACCGATATTAATCGGCTTAAAAACATTAAGCTGATTACCACGAAACGCAATTCGGTGGAACAAACGTCCATTTATCATTAATCACTTAAAACCTCAATCCTCTTTTATTTGTAAAATAAACGATCAATCAATCAAAACAGCTGTCGTATATTTATTCATATAGATAACTTGGGTAAAAAACGAGGGTTTTTTAATTCATACGTTTACTGTGGGAGCTTTGTTACTTCTAGAATTCATTTTAAATCTAGATTAATCAGACGTGGTTGTTGACATGGTCTTGTTTTTTTTTTTGCCGCAATTTGTCTTCTCAGTTTTCTTAGCGGAAAGCCACCTAGTTTAATCATCTCTCAAAAGAAGATCCAGCTGGGATCCTGCAGAGGCTTGACATAGGCTATAGAATAGCTGTTAATTAAAACAAAACACAATCGGTTTACTCAGCCTAGGGTTTACTCAAAGAGATGCAAGGAATGACCATTATTATATCGATGAACCTCAGATGTCATTGCCGCTACCATCCTCGCGGATAAGCTTAATCATCTTTTGACCATAACCTGGATGATTAAGCTATATAAAAATAGCTTGTGAACACGATTATAAGAACCACTCAGCTTAAATCAGTTTACGGCAGCTTGCGCTACCAGGGTGGTTTATAAAAGCTTAACAAATACCTTTAAATCTATTAAAAAGTTAACCCAACTCACCAACAAACATGCCGATTAATAACAACAACATTGTTAATAATATTGTATCACTGCACTGTTCTCCTGTCACATTATTCAGAACTTATAATCATTCACTAAAGTATGACAATTCCGTACTTTCACATTACTTTCGAACTCGCGTATTTATTCGTCGTAGGACCGCAAAGAGACGTGCGGTCGGTACGCGTGTTAGTTGTCAACTGCCAGATGCTAAATGATAAGATACCGGCTTGGTGTTGCGAGCTATAAAGCGCAAATACCTAGAATACATTTATTTCAGATAGTGGTATTAAATTCTGTGGGCTTAAAGTTAAAATTAGTTGTTGTTTAGAGGTGGTATCTATGACCCTTCAAAAGTTAAAGATTCTGAATTTTGTGGTTGTGAATTTTAAGACTTACATAATTAATTATTATAAGTCATTAATAGAAATTAATCGACTGATATTATAATTTTGAGAATACGTGAAAAGTGCTACGCGGCGGCTACGGCGTAGCATGCAGTTGCGACGACTACGAGATCGTAGCTGATACACCCGTTTATAAGCTTTTTTTTATTTATTTTTGATACAGTGGAGGTCTGCTCGGCTTGGGCAGAGCATCGCCGTGTCCTCGTGGAGGCGACCGGCGGCGGTGATCTCTCACGTCCGGCCCTGGTACAGGCGATGCTACGGAGCGAGAGGGCATGGGAGGTCGTCACCCGTTTATAAGCTTGGATTTCACATTTATTACTTTTTACTTCGTGGTTGTGTCTGAGTTTTTTAAACTGTTCTTCGTATATTTGATTCCTCTAAATATAATTTAGCAAAATTCTCAAACTACGTCCGATGTCTTTCAAAGTCCGCCATAAAATCCTTTACCATCTACCACTACCATTTTACATTTACACTCTATTGCACTCACTGTTTCCTTCCATTTCCCTTTATTTTCGGGAAACCATTTCTAAATCTGGCAATACATATTTAATTGAGAGCCGGCCGGCCGGCACGCGCCTGCGCCCTTTACTCCTGACATTTTTATGAAAACAATATGTTGACACTTTATTTTTGGACTCAGACCTTTGGCCTTTTGAATTAGACAAACGTATGTAATGTGATGTTAAAAGGTTAAGGTAGATGTAGATATAAGACATGTGAGATGTGGGTTTTATTTCTATCACGTTACCACAGTTTGTTGAATTTTATCTAATGTTTTTAGTTTTTTTTTTGTTCATAAGTATGTGTTTACCTATAATTTATTTATCAACATCATAATTTTCTTGCTCTTTTCTCAATTTGTTTGGGGTCGGCGTCGATAGGCTTTTTCGTCCATACTTCTATGAAATAATGCTCTTAATAATTACTTAAAAAATATTCAATTGATTTCCTAATGTTTCACTGTAATTAAGGTATCTAATTACAAAGTGAATTTGAGTTACCAGCAACTTTTAGCAAGTTTCGTGAAGCGCACTATAATGTAGGTACACGACTCAGTTTCCATTAAAAGTTCACTGTGTAAAAATTCATGAAAACTAAGTAGGTTAGCAAGCTCTTTTCTCCCAAAGCAACAGTCTATGTCTATTTAGATTTTGATGTCTACAAGTGAATGTTACTGTTAGAGCGTATGGTTATAGGAAGATTATAACATCAAATACATGCTGTGCAAGCAATATGACACAAACGACCATAGATGTATTGTTAAGAACTAGATGTACTTATTTTAGGACCGTGACATAACAAAAATCGAAACTAGTTTAAGTACAGTTTTTTTTAGCAGTACAAGCTTATTGCTTCTAAAAACTGTTACCTTAAAACGTTGTGTTTATTGTTAGTATAATCAAGATTATCCAAAAAGAGAACAACGCTACAAGGTTCTTTTGACACCAAATCGGTACTAAAGCCGCTGTCTTGTTTTGCCAATACAATTTCACAAATGTTTACTAACAACGCTGTCAATGTCATTCAGGCGGCAAAAGATCCTTGCAGCACTGTGCTGTGGCACGTGTAACCGCCTCATCCGAATAGGAGCCGACTGTATGTTGACTCAGTTCAGGCTGTGCTTACCGATCATCTACCTGAACGGAGGCTGTCTGTAACATCCAAACACCTATACGAACAGTCGAACACAAGCATCTTCCAATTAAAAAACAACACGAATGAATAATTAATTAAACTAGCGACCCGCCCCTGCTACGCACGGGTGCAACTGATGCGGTGACATGTCAAAACATCAAGATTTCTGTGCTATATCTTAATTAAATGTTCATGTATTATAGGAACACAGAAAACTTCCGGAATACATTTTCTAAATGTCTTAATGATGGTGAAAACCTTATCGCGTAGCGTAGCGTAGTTTAGAAGTACAACGTGAACAATAAGTATAGCTACACAGACAGACATGAAAAGCGACATAATATGAATAGATATAGGTTGCGCTGAGATAGCCCACGAAATTCAAATTTTCTTCGTTTTTTGCAATTAGCGGGCAATGTTTTATTAAACAAAAAAAAAAGCACATATTCGCAACCGTAACAGATGTGCTTACAGAACTATTATTAAAGGTTTGCAAAAAATGAATATTGTGATTTTCAACGCTCAATACCTAAATCTTACGTAGCTAAATTTCTTTTTTTAAATCTCCGATAGTAATTTGATATTTAATTTTTAATTATAATTTTTAATTAATTTTCTTTGTTGTTGGATTTTTTGAATAGAATCAGTTATTTTTAATAGCCGAAGAAAGGTCATTGACTCTGGTCAGTCAGGGCGCCGTCAGCAATAATTATTTTCCTGCGCGTAATTTTAAATCTGTGATATTATATTTTATAATATTCTTTTAAATGATGTTATGTCAAAATAGCTTCGGAAATATTAATATTTTTTAATGAAATTCTTAAAGATAAAAATGGTTACTGTGGGTCATCCTTAGAGAAGATATACATATGCTATCACGTATTTTATGGCGTGTAGTGTTAGAAGTTTGGCTCTACATGAGATCTGATAACTTTTTGACAGCGCGAGCCATTTATAGTCTCCTCTTAACAACATTTTACATGAAAATGTTTTTGGTGGGTTTCACTTATTTTTGTAAGTTGCTTATGACATTTTTTTTTAATTTTGTTCATTTTTTCTTTCTTTTTTTCGGGTGTGTTTCTGGCACATCAGAGGTGCCTTTTTTCATAGCCCACTCTCAATCATTGCCTTTTTTCTTTGTTGGTTTACTGTTTATAATAAGCGATAGATCAGGGCGATACTTGGCTCTTAAGCAATTATATTCGACTATAGCTGACTGTTGTGCTTTAATACTACTAAAGTCAATATTTATAAGATGAACACCTTGCAAATTAGTCAATAGAGTGACTAATTTGCAAGATGTTCATCTACACTAGAGTGTAGAGTCTGCTCCACGGATATCGACTGCTCCAATAAAATTCACTTGTAAACACACTTATTTCTTTTATTATTTGTCTTGCAACACAGTTGGTAACCGACTGACTCAAGAGCTAATGCGCTACGCCGGCAACCAACAAGAGGGGGTACCGGATGTAGCGCGCCACCTCAATTGATAAAACAGTATTATTAATTGACATCTTGAATACAAACTAAAACAATTCTTAAATTCTATGAAATATTCGATTTAACGTAACATCATATTTAAAATACAGGACTTTATCATAACTTTAAATGTCAAATCAATGTTTAACAAAATAAATGGATCGCAACCATACCAAAAGTTTCGCCATCTAGTGGTACAAGATGACAGTCATATCCAACGTAAAAATGACTGTCATCATACCCACACAACACTATATAACATACTTTTAATATACTTCAAAAATGAATATTCTATCTTATTTGAACTAAATTCTAACACTGGAGAGTGCTACATAAGCCTGCCCACAAGAGAACGTGGATGACCCAAGAAAACCTATATAAACTTCCATCCCCTAATTTAAAGGGTGGGAGTGATTTACAAAAAATCCTGAAATATGTATTTTATTATTTATAACAAGGAGTCCCTATATCAATTTTTAGACCTCTAGCATCAAAATTTGCGGAAGTCTCATACAAACTTCCATCCCCTAGTTTATGGGGTTTGGGGGGTAAAAGTTTCAAGTTTTAGAATTTTTTGTGTTTGTGTACTAATACTAGCTTACATACCAAATTTCAGCTTTTTAGGACTTCAGGAAGTATCTTAAGAATTTTAATGATCATCAGTGAGTGACTGAGTGAGTGCGTGAATGAATGAATCAGTGACGAAATCGCTCGACTTCCTAGATAACTGGACTGGAATCATGTGAACCGGGTATTGTGTAGACACATTTATGAATTTAATGCCGCGTCTAAATTGGTTTTTGCGCAGCTAAACTTTAAGATTTTAATTTAGAACGAATTTAACAGCTGCCAACTTGATGTAAAATGAAAAACAAGTGAAGATCGAGGAGGTCGATCGAAAAGCCAACATTGATGTATTGTGATTGAATTTCTAATCATTGTTGATTGATTTGCGCATTTTATTCTATAATATGATCAGAGACTTGTGATTACTCAGAATATATTTAACTTTCATTCATTTACATCTGGTTCCCCAAATACCCACGCACACGCCTTTAAATAAGAGACTTTGTAAGTGTTTTTGAAAAGAGTATCTACTGTTTCAGTAGAATTTCTAGTCAAAACAAAACAAACTAAAAGATTACCTTTTCATCAAATATTTTATATCCCACAAAATCTTTTCACTTAGTCAAAATTTATTCATCAGAAAACCTTCACAGATTGAAAAAGAAATAAATCTAGATAAGTTATAAGCAGAATAACGCCTCCCTTCTCGCCTCCCTTATCTCTGGCACGGACACTTTCCCTGCACTGATTGCAATAAGCCGTGCCGTGCATTTTTCACTTATCCCGTGCATTTGATTACAACTTAAGAAGGCGAACTCAATCTACGTTATGTATTAAATCTGCTCCCGAAACGTTGATTGGTTCTCTAGTACACTTCAATAGGATTTTAGTAAAATACCAGTTTTATGTTCAGAAATATTCTATACAAAATAAGTGGATTTATGTTTGAACGACTGTATAGATTTTGTTTCCATCAATACAACAACAAAAAAATCATCACTATAAAGTTGCGTGCCGAACATATACATGACCGGCCAAGAGGTTCTACTTATTGGACCGATCGGTAATAGCCTCCTGGGGTTATTTTTTGAAAGGAAAATGCAATTACATATCATAATGAAGTTATTCCTATGAGTTAGTCACAGATTCCAAAAAAAACGTAATTAAATCTTCATTTAATTACGAAAGTCTTGCGTTAAAATATCTGAAAAATACATGCATGTCCAGCAGGTGATCACCAGAACCCAAGACATGTATCTAAGTTTAAGAAACACTGCTTCGTCCTATATCCCTACTAAACAAATCTTCATAAGTTATGCTATAACCGCCACACTTGGCAGCCGAATAGACAACGCCATTCGTTCGGCAATAAAAAATGCATCAGTAACCGCACAAATACATATTTTCTGTCAATATAAATGGCACTGACTTCCCGTTCGGGTGTACATAATGCATTTTAATATGCAATATATCAGACTATCCAGGCCACAAGCGATCCAAGGAAATTGCCAGACAATTTCCCGAATCGTCTTATTAAACATTCTGTATTGTGCAAAGGGACATTAATTATTTAAATTAGTGTTAGTGATCCATTTAACGGTATATCATTTTTTGTCTTGGAATAATTCACGGTAAAAGCTGCCACATTTTACGAGTCCTATTTCTTATTGGAAAACCTCAATAACTCTTTAACTAACTTGTCGATCAAATCCAGGATCCCAGTCTCAGCAGTGTTGCTTGAAACCAGTAGAAAAACGAGGCAGTACCAGTGTCATACACATTTAAAAAGAAAAACATTCCTTACATTCCCATCGATATTTCTCAATCACGATTACAGTAACTATCTGTTTCTCAGACACTACCTGCCTTTATTTATTTGTCTGTTCTGTCTACGTGTCTTTTTAGCACGTATTGGTTCGTCCGTTAGTCAGCCATTATGTTATAGTGACGAACCAAGACGTAATGTTCCAGTATTTTCAGAAGTTAACATACGTACTATGTTAGTTATTTTTGTAAAAGCCCCAAATGTGTAGGTACCTACAAGGTATACAATATAAATATACATGGCTAGTGAATATAGGTAGGTTAATCGTTTTTACTATATCGCTGTCCAACTTCCCTCGAAATAGCATTTAATATATTCAACTTCCTCGTTATATAATTATCACCACATAATAAATGTCAAAAATTCTGGAAATCCACTCTCTTCCTCGGAAATCCACGGCTCCCTAAGGCCAAAAAGATAATAACTCAAAAAAAAAAAACAGCTCCAATTTTTGTCGCGAAATTCGTAATAAAATCGAGTATCTCATAAGCTTCATACGTCGAGATTAGGCCTACGTATTTGGCCTGGGAATTAAACCACAATATATTTTGGCTCCAGCCTCAGCCTTCATAAAGAAGAATGCTCGGCGATTTCTTCCGTTATTTGACTTTGCACTTAACTTTGAGCAATTTGAACAAAAAATCATACTTAGCGAACGTTGAATAGAATACTTAAAGTCGGTCAGCTGGATATGGGGTCATGTTGCTTTTTGTGAACGTTTTAGTGACGGGGATATGTATGTAAATGGGACTATTTATAAAACAGCTTTTTGAATAGATGATTGGAATTTTGATACCATCATCCTCCTCGGATCAATTGGGATTGCCAATATTCTTCTATATAGTGTGGTGGAAACCATAGTGGAAAACACATAGGAATGTGAAACAGAAATAGATTCTAGTGCTTCCCAGGATGAACTCCACATAGACTACTAGTTGGTTTCTGACCTACTTAATTCATTTCTGTGTTAATTATAAATTCAGTAATACATTAACTTCTACATCATTAATTAATTAATTACTCAAGTGAATAACTTGAAGAGAATTTAACAATGCTGAATTAAGTTATGTAAATGTAAAGTCGTTACGAATTACGTGCATAACAATGTTTCAGCACCTACGTCCTACATACTGCGGTATGATAATGCTGCTTGTTTTGTTAAAAAGGAGTATAACATCAAAATAATGGGGTCTTTTTCCATGTGGTCAAAGCTGAAATCATTTTTGAAAGATTAGGAAAATAGCCTTTTTATCACCGCTAAATACGATCGTCTCAAAGATAACTACGCTACTATATCATAAGGAAACTAGAATCGAAATATCTATTCAATTTGCTATAACAGTTGGTTCTGATACTCTCTGCAGTAGACCTTAGTCATAATTTTAAGTAGGACACATTTTTTTAAGTTCCTGGAAACACTTTATATCGGTAACCTGGAAAAAAAAAACACTTTTACATTCTCAAAACACATTAAGCCTTAAGGCTCGCTTGCGCCACTAATCATTTAAAACATTTTACGCTAAACGAATTTAAAATATCATTTCGTTTCATTCAATCGTTTCAAGATGACACAGGCAGAATGGTATTTGGATACCTTCTTTTAGTTCTAATGGTGTTTAGTGATTCGTGGTACAATAAAGCCTAAACCTCACTAATGACGTTACCGCAAGACGTCAGACAGCACAAAAGAATGAAACATAAAACCGTAATTCCATTTATACGTTACAAACGTCGAGTGAGACAAAAACATGATTAGCATACAGTGCCGTGTCATTTATATGCAGATGCACTGAACCAATTATGCGACGGAGTTAATTCCCACTGCTGGGCAACGGGTATTGGATTTACGTCGCTCTTAGGATACAAGCGATTCGTTTAAAGAAATTCTTCTTTTTAGGGTTTCGTACGTCCAAATGAAAAAACGGAACCCATATAGATTGAATCACTATTGTGTCTGTCGGTCTGTCCGTCGGTCACAGCCAATTTGCTCCAAATCTAATGGACCGCTTAAATTATAATTTGGTTCACATTATCAATTTCTGTGACCCAAACACCGACGGAATTAGGGGAATTGTATATAGAGGTCACTTTTGAGAGGTAAATAAGGAAATTAAAAAAAAAAACTGTTGCATGTGACATATCAATTGAAAGGATTGTAAGGGTCTCATGTATTTTATTTATTTTAGTATTAGCGTAAAAACGTTATTTAAAAACTACCATGCGGTGTGCCAATAAAAGCGGGGTGCGACCAGTGCCCACTCCTTGCTCCGTCTCCGGCAGCCGTCGTAATAACATCGTTTTGTAATATTATTTAAAGTCGTTATTTAAATCAGGAAGTATATTTTTATGTTTACAATTGTATTTGTTTTAAATTGATTAAAGACTAGTAATTTCATTCGTATTTTATTTTTTTAATAAAATTGATATTGACCGCTATTAATATTTATTTATATTAAAATAAAAATATATTCATAATTTCTAATATAATTTCATCTATTTAAGATGAAAATTGTCCAATCACCGAAACTACTGTGCGTAAAATTTTGAAAAAATACAGAAAATTGTTTAAGAAAAGCTATAAGAACTCTACGGTCTTTAAATAACATGGTAAATATCCCAATTTTGTGCGTACAAAATGACATTTGCAGTTGGAATTTATGGGAGAATATGTTTTTCAACTACATTGTTAAGTTTGTTCTTGGGATAAATTCATCCCAACCACGGAATCCTTCATTGTGCGCGGTCCAACACGCACTTGCCTGGATTTTTAATGAAATTGTAGGGATCTGATTGCATTTTATATTCACATAAAATTGGTGACTGCCTCGTTGGTCTAGTGGTCGCAAGCGTTACTGCTGAGCATAAGATCCTGGTTTCGATTCCCGGGTCGGGCAAAGTGTTTATTTTATTATTACAGTAAATATATATCGATTTTTGTGTTATTGGGTTTTTTCCATACGCAATCTCAGTAGCAGCCCGGAGTCTGGATTTATGCCAGGTTGATGTCAATAAATTCACCCCGTATTACATGGGACTCAAACATAACTGGCAAAATGTGGGTGCACTATAAGTACACCTCTGCCGAACCCTTCGGGGAAAAATACAGGCGTGACGTTATGTTATGTTATATAATTGGTAGAAGTTTTACTTAAAAGTTTTGGATTATTAAAGAAAAATTGAAAACGTGTTTTCTTCCTAAACATCAAGTTACTAAGCATAAATCTACTTCTTAAGCGTTTTTTCTTACTTAATATGAATTTTCTCTCTAAGTAACAAACACTTCTTCAGTTTATTAATAACTGAATATTGTTTATCAGTCAGCGAAGAGCTGTACGGAACTGTTTTATTATGTTTATAATTATAAAAGATATAATCAGGTTCTTGAGATAGATTGAAAGACTTTTGGCAGTGCCATACCATTAAATGTTTTTCTCTTACACAATATAATCATCTGAATTGCATGAATGCCTCATTATTAAAAAAATACTTTTGGTAAAGCATTTTTTGATAAAAAATTAAGTAAATAATAAATATTCTTGCTTACTGATTTAGAAAGTTATTGTAAAAATGTTAGAATTACAATTTTGTAATATTATTATGTATAATGACTGTTTGACTACACTGTTTTTAATAATGCTACATAACTTTTTACTTATTTTGCTAGTCCATGGCGATACATATATTGAATTGAACTATGTTTTAATCCAAATATTAATATTCTATTGTATTGTTTATTCTACTACTTTAAACGGGTGTGTAACGTTTAAAATAATATCAAAAGTTCTAATGATCATATGACCTAATTTCATTTAATATACTTTTTTTTAAATATAACGATGAAATGATGTAATGCATTTTTGATATAATTTAATTTTACCTAATTTTATATGGTATAATGAAAATATTCAAAATTTATAAGTAACGTTTAATAAATATATATATAAAGTGTTTTATATAATTTAGAAACGTCGTCATTTGGGTTAGGTTAGGTTAGAACAGTGACCATTAACGATCTCCTCTATTGGTGGTGAATCATTTAGGTTAGATGAGGTTTTTCATTACAGAATTTTATAAATATGAAAATTAGGCCAACTGAACGTTATAAAAAAAAAAGTATTCTACAAATTGAAAATTATATGAAATGAACGTTATACTAAATATTATTAGAGCAAAAGAAGGTTATATGAAATAGAACATTAGATCACATGAAATTAGGTTATTTGTTTTCATAGCATATGAAAATTATATCATGTGAACATTATTTCAAGTGATATTATACTATTTGTTACTATGCCATATATTACAAACCCAATTTAAACATCGTACATAAAAATAAACGTAATTACATCCTTGAGTATAAAAATAAAGAAGTTTATTCTTACTTTGAATAGCACTTAGTAAGAAAAACAGCAGGGTAGAAGTAACTAAGTTTGCTTACAAGCTGCTCGAAGAGGTGTTGGTATTATAATTTATTTATAAGTCCGGAAGAATGGCGTGCAATGGTCATTTATACTGTAAATATTTTTGGTATCAATATGACATAATATTTACAACGTCACACCTGTAATTACCGAAGGGTTAGGCAGAGGTGTACACCCACATTTCACCAGTTATGTTTAAGTCCTATGTAATAGGGGCGAGCTTATTGCCATCGACCGGGTACAAATCCAGGCTACGAACCGAGAAATTCCCGATGGAAAATCCCTATAACACTTTACCCGACCTGGGAATCGAACTCAGCTCCTTACGCTTAGCAGTAGCACTTGCAACCACTAGACCAACGAGGCATTTAATATAATTTATTATTATTATTCGTGAAGGAAACCTAAACTCAGTATTGGGTGGAGACGGGTTAAAGAAGACCGAAAATTCTATAACGAAAACTTTTAAACTACTTTCTTTTTTTTTTTTTGACCAACACGTACCTCATTCCAAAGCGAAAAAAATACAACTCTCTTAAACTCAGCACGTGCACATAAAGGATCGTGTCAGACAAAGCTATGCTACGCGAGGCTATCACGCGATCCACGATATTTATGAACGAGCCACTTTTTCCGGTACACTGTTTTAATGCATGTCTTGCAAGTTTATGGGCGTTCTTTTTAATAAATGGTCCTTTTTTGCTGTTATTTTACGTGCCAAATGTAGTTGCCGTTTTTTAATTATCTTTTAGAGCTTTTGGAGTGGACTATGAATACGGTGTATTATCTCTTTTTTTGTTGCAAAAGTTTAAGTAGGTAATTATTATGTAAGTAGGTTTTGTTTGTAGGCAGAAAATATATTACATTAGTTAAACCAACACTTTGATAACGGGTGCCGATTGAATGATAAACAAAATTGCATCTGGTTGATTTTCAGATAAACAAAATTATGATTTAGTCGTGCGTGGGGCTCAACGAATTATGAAGCTATACCTACGTAATTTTGTCAGAAACCTTCAAAGAAAATTTTTGATAAAACAATTTCTGTCAGTCATAATATCCCTAATCCTTTGACTATTACGAAACTTATTACATTTTTTCTATTTATTTGTTCCACAAACTCTGACGGATTTTCATAAAAATTTACCGCCAAGAAAATTTTAATTAAGGACAAAATGTAGGCTTCCATCATAGGCTGTATTTCATTTAAAAAGAAAACACAGGAAACAAAAGCTTATTAAATACGAGGTGTCAGTCAGAAAATATATATTCAATTAGTTCCACGGAATTTCATAACTTTACAAAATCCTTAGTTTATTTAAATTAAAACATTTCTGTTAATTAATTTATCTTGTAACTACAGGGTGCTTTGTTTTAGTTTTCTTAGGAATTGAGTCTTTGAACGTTTTACTTTATTTCTGGCTAGCTTTTGCCAGCGACTTCGTTAGCGTGAAATTTGATAAAATACTGCCCATCTATGTTCTATGTTATCTATGTTATGGGGTTTGGTTTCTGCACTTAGTCCCTCAGGTAGACCACTATGCGTGGGTCATGGCGGCCATTTGATGGTTACTGACTGGTTGGAATAGAGATTTAATTAGCTTCTGGAGGGATCCAGAAGCTAATTAAATCTCCTGGCCTGTTCAGAACATCTATGAAAGATGGGTGACCCGAGGGTTTCTGTTCTAATCTGGTTGACGCCTATACTCCTTTGTGCATACGTGCTCTTTAGCACGTGCGCGACGGTTTTCTTAGCGTCCATGCACGCCCTGCACGCCTATTGTGTGGAAGTGTTTGTTTAGCGAGCAGTGTCCCGTGGTGGTCCCCGTCACCAAGCGCAGGCCGTTCTTGTCCAGGCGTAATAAACGCCTGGTTAGCTTGCTATCCAAGGATGGCATAGCTTCCTTGGACTGTAGCCCGGTGTCGAGGTCCATCAGCTCACCGCTTGTGTGTGGGTGAACTCCTGCAGCCAGCTGCGTATTTGGTTGAAGGGCATTGGTACGATAGGCTCGGGTCCACAGATTGCCGTGCTGGTTCCTCTTCTAACAAGTTTGTCAGCTGCGTCGTTACCTAGCGATTCACTGTGTCCTTTTATTAATTGCAGTATCACCGCGTTGTGGCTAGATATCATTACTAGTTCTAGTTCTAGTGCATTGTGACATCCTAGTGTTAACTTCGAGGTAATATATTTTTTCCGTAAGGATTGGAGAATTGAGGCGCTGTCGGCGAGTATCCGTTTGTGGGTGTCCGTAACACTCCTGGCTTCTATGACGAGGACCGCTTGTATGATGATAGACAGTGTGAATACAGCATGTGTTACTCGCTGATAATGTAGCTTCCTATGAATGAAATATTTTTTTTAAATCGGTTATTTATTTTTTGAGTTTGTTCATTACAAACAAACGTACAAAAAATCTAATCTTTTCTCTTTATAATATAAGTTTAAATTTTCGCCTGAAAAGCATGATATATGAAACTAGTTTTCATTTGGAATTCTTATTTTTTAAACTCTAGGTTAGTTATCGAGATGTATTGTTGTAGCGTAGGTACTTCGTCAATATGTTATTTATTTAAATTATAAGATATAATATTCAGTAAATTAAGTCAGTATTGTATAAATAAATAAACAAACAAAAATAATATTTACACAAAACTTATACATTATAATTATAACTAACTGTGCCTATCGCATTCTATCTGCGCTCTTCATTTCGCCTTCTATGGTGTTATCTGTGTGGGTGCCACTGTGAATTTCATAAACTTTTGGATAATATATTTCTTTCTTTCCGTAAACTGTGTTTGCTTATTTATTGCATCCCTGTACCGCTTCATCATATTACACGTACAACCGTTAGAACTAAAAACCTTAGTTCCAATACTTATACTGTTACCATTCAGGTACGAACAGTAAAGCAAAAATTGGGACAAACAGAATTTTTGCTTCCTTTTTTATCGGACCGATTTTGCCCCGAGTTGTTTGACTAGGAGGGCTCTGTGAGTCTGTGACATGTTTTCTGTAAAATTGCACGGCGCGAAAATTTCCTGGAGCTGCTGCATCGTGGGATTTGATTAGCAACACTAGCGTCCTAGTAGCTAGGGGTGCAAGCCCGTCATGCTAAAATATAGTCGTATGTGGATTTTGTTTCATCACCCGTATGACCTATATTCGGTGGCGTAATGTCCAGCACATTAATTGACATCGCATTTATAGTTTCTTCATATTATTTGTACCTCGTTCGGTCACGGTGGACCGTGGTCACTAAAATTACTTAAGTGTAATTATTTTCACTAGAAGAACTAATAGATACGATATTCACAGTCATAGATAGTTTTTTTGAAAACTAGTAATGAACTTTTACAAATAATAGTATCAATAATATAATCTCCCGAAAGATAGCGATGATACCTATGTAAGATAATATCTACATTATTTCTACAAGGTATTTGACTTTCATACTGGATTAGAAGCTTCTCACTGTCGATTACGGTAGTTGGAAAAGTTTTGATCAGCGAGCGGTGGGACTGTCATTGTGATATAATGAAAATGCCGCCCAAATAGAGGTGACACTATGTACGTGGTACAGTCAGAGACAATAGTTTAAATCTTAATTATATCATAGCATTCAGTACCTTAAAAAATCACTAATTCAAAAATACTATTACTCCGTATTTGATTTTTTAATGACAAGACTATTTAATTTACAATGTTCATATATATTTATATTTTACGAGTAAATAGCTTTACGTAAATAGAATAATTTGTAGTGTATATTAATTTAAAAAATTGCATGCCATGAGGCAAAAATATTGTAACACTCTATTAAAAAATTGTATTAATTACCAACATTCTATGCAAATAAATAAATCTATCTCTAATCACGCTGTGTTTTCCCGAAGGGATGGGCAGTGGTGTAGCTAAAGTATACCCACATTCAGCTAGTTATGTTTAAGTCCCATGTAATACGCACCGAGCCCGTTACCATAAACCGCGCATACATCCAAACTCTGGGGTGCTGGTAATTTCAGATAGAAAAACCGAATGACCCGACCAAGGAAACGAACACCTCATGCTTGGCAGTAGCGCTTGCGACCACTAGACTACCGAAGATCTTAATTTTGAGCTAAATATTTAATTTACATCGTAAAAGAAGTAAAATTAAAAGAATATTATCTCTTAGCCTTTTCCCAACTATGTTGGGTCCGGCTTCCAGTCTAACCGGATGCAGCTGAATACCAGTATTTTACATGGAGCGACTGCATATCTGACCTCTACAACTCGGTAACTCGGTAATACGATACCCCTTGCAGTCTGCGTCTGACAACCAGTCTCAAAGATCAAAGATCAACGAATGACCAACCCTGGTAAGCGTAGCTTAACCTGATGGATCGACCCGTACGGCTGCTGTTACTTAGCCACGAAGTCCGATGAAATACAAGGTATCGAATATTTTTTTTTGTCTCAATTTTGATGATGTCTTATAGTAGCAGAGTTCAGTGACTTTTGTCGCCGTCAGTACCAAAAGTGAGTCGTCAGGTGAAAACTCTGATATTTAACTTAAACTTCTGTTGGCCTTGGGATGTAAAACTTTAGCATTTATATTACAAAATGTATCTAGATTACTATTCGTTTTAATAACTTTCTCAAAACTAGCCTAGTAGAGTCAATCACGAGAACTTTGACATACTTAATTAACTCGTTGGATAATAAATTGTGAAAATATTTTTATTACTGTCACTCAGTTCATGGTTGGATGCCTGTTGGATGCTTATGCAAACTTGTGGAATCAGATTTTGATCTTGGTTTTAAAATCTGGAATGTAAAATGGTTTTTTTCATGCGATAAACGTCCTCATATGATAAAAGCTACCACCATCTTATCTAAGTCTGTCGCCATAACAACAATGTTAACAGCATTGTTTTATTTCGGCAGTTAGAGGCCAGTTTCTCTGTGGTGCGAGGATTCCGGGTGAAGCTCGCTTACACCTTCAGTCTGATCATCACTATCATCAGGTGAGATTGAGGGCAAGAGTTATCCGTTGTGGATTTAGAAAAAAGATTATTTTATATATAAATTGTGACTGACACTGGTATGGCCACCATCGGGATTTTAATTTTAATGATTTTAATTTTTTGAACACATAAAATAGTCGCTAATTAGTCGAAATTTATTGCAAAATATCAGAGTTTGTTGGTTGAAAAGTTATAATAGTTTAGAGGTGGCTTAACCGAGAACGATTAAAATTTTGTTCTTTTTCAAAAACGTTTTTAAAACATTCCATTCAAACGTAACCGAAACGAATCGTTTCTTAGGTTTTTAAGACGAAACCGTTTCAAAATATGTACCGTTATCCGAGCCCTATTTCATGCACATTGAAACGTAAGGTAGGACGGCCTCAGGCTAGGTGTAGCGACGATCTTCGCAGGGTGGCAGGTCGCGGCTGGATGAGTGTTGTTGATCATTCACAAGGTGAAGGGAAGAAAATAAGTTGCCAATATTGCAAAAGATGTCCTATTATCACCCGCTCCGAGCCCGACTGATACCCATGTGTCGTTTGACGTTTCGAGTCGGCATAGTACAGATGCACACTTCATCTTTTACATAACAATTTTCGTATTCCCTTTGCACGGTACGTGCAGCCGCGTTTCGTTCGGTACAGATGGCGATAGAAGAGATTTCATTTCTTATTCGTTTCGAGTGTCGCTGCATTTTATTTTGGTTTTGAATTTTAAGTGTGAAGAATGTGATTGATCTAAATCTCATACTGGGGACTAAGCGTGGGTGATTGATATGAATGAGTGACGAAATATGATGAGTAGTAAATAATTATGGTCTTTTTTGCAAGTGTGTGGGAATATAAATAGTATTGTTCTCAAAATTCATCATCTGGCTAGCCTTTCCCCAATTATGTTGGAGTAGGCTTCCAGTCTTAGTATATGATGCTGAATACCAGTATTTTACATGGAGCGACTGCCTATCTGAACTCCACAACCCAGTTATTGGGTAACGCGATTCCCTTTGGTAATTGTTCTTAAAACTAGGTATCCTAAATAAATCAAGCCTTAAGAATGATACAAAAATTGTAAAACAATTTCATAATATGAAAATTTTCTTGAACAAGCAAATTGCGTATTAACTACGTAGAAACGATAATAATATTATTTCACCTTTGTTTGTCTTTCATCAAGTACGCAATCAAGTGAAATTTACTACCGAATCACTCGTATCTAAGACGTAATAAAACTTACGTAATAGAACTTTAAGTGCCTTAAGATAGATCACCTAATTGAGCTAAGTATTGATGGGTACTTGGGGCACTTATATATAAGTTTTTTTACTGCTTGTAAAACAAATAAGATTAAAGAAAGAGAAGAAATAAAAATATACCTAATTCGGAGGACATACCTTCGCAGTAGAAACAAAGAAATCTGTGGGAGTTGTGTATCAACAAAAATATTCGGCAATTTTTGGTTTTGTGTTCAAACCTGTGAAAATAACAGGAAAAACGTCTTAATTAAATAATTATTATTATTCTTTTACCATATTAATTTAGTAAACTACTTCCTATAAATAAAAAGCATCGTCTACGACTCAAAGCCAGTTAAACCGGAATAGTTATGTTTAAGTCCCATGTAATACGCACCGAGCCCGTTACCATAAACCGCGCATACATCCAAACTCTGGGGTGCTGGTAATTTCAGATAGAAAAACCGAATGACCCGACCAAGGAAACGAACACCTCATGCTTGGCAGTAGCGCTTGCGACCACTAGACTACCGAAGATCTTAATTTTGAGCTAAATATTTAATTTACATCGTAAAAGAAGTAAAATTAAAAGAATATTATCTCTTAGCCTTTTCCCAACTATGTTGGGTCCGGCTTCCAGTCTAACCGGATGCAGCTGAATACCAGTATTTTACATGGAGCGACTGCATATCTGACCTCTACAACTCGGTAACTCGGTAATACGATACCCCTTGCAGTCTGCGTCTGACAACCAGTCTCAAAGATCAAAGATCAACGAATGACCAACCCTGGTAAGCGTAGCTTAACCTGATGGATCGACCCGTACGGCTGCTGTTACTTAGCCACGAAGTCCGATGAAATACAAGGTATCGAATATTTTTTTTTGTCTCAATTTTGATGATGTCTTATAGTAGCAGAGTTCAGTGACTTTTGTCGCCGTCAGTACCAAAAGTGAGTCGTCAGGTGAAAACTCTGATATTTAACTTAAACTTCTGTTGGCCCTTGGGATGTAAAACTTTAGCATTTATATTACAAAATGTATCTAGATTACTATTCGTTTTAATAACTTTCTCAAAACTAGCCTAGTAGAGTCAATCACGAGAACTTTGACATACTTAATTAACTCGTTGGATAATAAATTGTGAAAATATTTTTATTACTGTCACTCAGTTCATGGTTGGATGCCTGTTGGATGCTTATGCAAACTTGTGGAATCAGATTTTGATCTTGGTTTTAAAATCTGGAATGTAAAATGGTTTTTTTCATGCGATAAACGTCCTCATATGATAAAAGCTACCACCATCTTATCTAAGTCTGTCGCCATAACAACAATGTTAACAGCATTGTTTTATTTCGGCAGTTAGAGGCCAGTTTCTCTGTGGTGCGAGGATTCCGGGTGAAGCTCGCTTACACCTTCAGTCTGATCATCACTATCATCAGGTGAGATTGAGGGCAAGAGTTATCCGTTGTGGATTTAGAAAAAAGATTATTTTATATATAAATTGTGACTGACACTGGTATGGCCACCATCGGGATTTTAATTTTAATGATTTTAATTTTTTGAACACATAAAATAGTCGCTAATTAGTCGAAATTTATTGCAAAATATCAGAGTTTGTTGGTTGAAAAGTTATAATAGTTTAGAGGTGGCTTAACCGAGAACGATTAAAATTTTGTTCTTTTTCAAAAACGTTTTTAAAACATTCCATTCAAACGTAACCGAAACGAATCGTTTCTTAGGTTTTTAAGACGAAACCGTTTCAAAATATGTACCGTTATCCGAGCCCTATTTCATGCACATTGAAACGTAAGGTAGGACGGCCTCAGGCTAGGTGTAGCGACGATCTTCGCAGGGTGGCAGGTCGCGGCTGGATGAGTGTTGCCGGTTATCGAGCT
The DNA here is from genome assembly GCA_916610215.1 of Omphaloscelis lunosa. NCBI lineage: Eukaryota > Metazoa > Arthropoda > Insecta > Lepidoptera > Noctuidae > Omphaloscelis > Omphaloscelis lunosa. The sequence continues at coordinate 22,495,104 of OU744246.1, forward strand.
GAATGGCGTGCAATAGGCCTATGTTCAACAGTGGACTGCTATAGGCTGATGATGGTGACGGTGATGACACTCCTGCGAAACTCGATCATTTTCGATTTATTTTCAAGCAAGTCGATGGTAGCGACATCAGCACGCCACTGTCGACGAATAAAGATAAAAATAATAAAGTTAATATAATAATTACTTAATCGCATCCCCAACTTAAATAAAATATCACTAATGGTTTAGTGGACACATTAGTCGGCTGGAACTTTGGTGTAATGGTACATTACACGTTTTAGATAGCTTTGTGTTGATGAAATGAAATGATGCCACAATGGAGGGTTTCGACAATCACGTTTAATGTTCAGTCTACAAGAACAAAATAAAAGTAAAATAAAATGTTTGATAGCAGAGAATAATGGTTCTGACATTGTAAGTAGGTACTATTTTTAAAAAGGCCTTTTTTAGCTTTTCTTTGTGAAGAAAGCGTTTGCATGAATAAGTTTTAGTACATTTTTAAATCAATTAAAAGTTTTGTTTTTAACAGACGTGACGCGATATTGCCATACGATTTTGCGATACATGGATATTACGTTTTAAAGTCGCACGCAACTCTAAATCGACGTGTCGCTTGTGAAGCAGTGACACAAAAATAAATTCTCAGAGATAAGAGAAAGAAAGAAAAGAAAAAAAATACGTTTATCTTCGTTTTTGCAATGTGCGGGTCGCGCTTCAGTCTAGTTAGGACTAGACTTAACTATGTAGCAAGGTAACATATTTTCAGTTGAATTGCATCGCTACAAAAGTCTAGAAATTCCGGTAGTAATTCCTATCTATATGTTTATCTACATAATTATATAACGGACATCATTTACCTATATATGCCTCTTAATCTTGCTGGATAACTCCCGTGATCTGTACTAAAAGTTGGTGCATTCCTGAAGAGTGAGACTTAGTTTAAAAAGCACTGGGTGGTCCGCGTCGTTTGTCCCGTCGTCGGATGCCTCGGCTTCGCTCCGGCTTCTCAACTATTTGCAAACTGTAGCGTCACTTTTGTAGGTTACTTGTTTAAATTACAAGAGCGACGGCTGTGCAACCGTTGTGGAAGAATTTCTAGGAGCAGAACTGCTGTCATGCTTTCTTGTAAAAAATATATTATACCTACATCATTATATTTTCCAGGGGTAACTCCTGGGTGACCGAGGTAGAAATGAGAGTGGCGGTACGCAAGATGAATGCAAAAAATACCACCCCAGGACCCGACGGCATACTTGGAAAAGCCTAGGTCCTGGCCTTGGGGGCTCTCGGGCCTCGACTAAGCGCATGCATGGAAGGCGCTCTACGGTGGACGCCATCATGCGCGTGCGGGCCCTCACGACGGGGGATGCTGTGGCTCGGGGTGAGGTCGTCTTGGCGGCGTCTCTAGACATCGTCAATGCCTTCAACGCCCGGACCGGCCACGGATTGGAGACCGGACACCGGACACGTTTGATTCGGGAGGTTCCTGTTCCGGATAAAGCGGGAGGAATCGCCGGGTGTCACTACTGTATGGATCACCCGGAAGACACGATGGAGCACGGTGGAGGTCTGCCCGGCTTGGGTGGAGCATCGCCGTGTCCTCGTGGAGGCAATTGGTAGCGGAGATCTCTCACATCCGGCCCTGTTCCAGGCCATGGTACGGAGTGAGAGGGCATGGGAGGCCATCACCTTCGTCTATGAAGCAGTAATGCTCGCGAAGGAGGAGGTGGAATGTGTGAGGGCGAGGCAAATCTCGCGCCCTTACGCCCCTAACCGCCGCCGCAGGAGACGCCCTGGGCGTCGTGAGTCGCACGCTGATTCCCGGTCAGCGTAGGCGCGGGCTTGCGGATGGTGAGCAATGGGTAGCTCGCCGTCCGATAAAGACCAGGCCCGGGTCAACGGCGCGTTGTGTTCCACGCGCGCCTCAAAGAGATTCAAAGAGATATCAGCAAAATTGAAGGCGTCCGATAGGTCCAATACCTGCCGGGGTTGCGGGTTTGTTTAAAAGGGTTACCGTGGACCCTGGCAACATACATGAAACTGAAGGAACACGGGTGGATTTTAGTCAGTAAGAGTCTGACACGAAGAGCGGGGGAAGTTATTCGATAATTTCCCACCCAAAAATAAAAAATGGGGTAACTCCTGAATTACTTTTGGGAGAAATCTGGTTTATCATTTAACATTCTTATCAGCTCTTTTATTTTTTAAATTGTAATACCTTTCTATGGAACACAGCATTGGAATTAGCTGCTTGGCAATAAAAATTCTTATGGTGGTAGTAATTCTCCGGACGGTTCATAGCTCATATTGTGCTTAGACCTTAAACTACGCCCACCGATGAACGACGAAAGCTTTTTAGGCAGCGGTTACCTACAAGAGCGGTGACCGTCACATAACGGCTGCAGTGACACCTGTCATGAAAATGCTAGCAGCGGGGTTTGGCGGTGTCAAAAAAAAACCCTCTAGGAAAACACAACAACTCACTTTCATAAATAACGTTTCAGTGATGTCATTCGAACTAAATTGCAGACGTTATGTAGCGGCCACCATTCTTCATGGAAACCATAGCTTTACTCTAGCTAACGAACCTGAAAGCAACCAGTTGTTTTTACATAGTCGAGTCCACGAAGCCCGTCCAAGGGATTTCTCGCCAACTATAGCGTAGAGCTAAACGGTTCCGTCGCAACACTTGTTCAAACTTCGCTTATTTATGAGAATCAACTCCAACTTCTACTATTTTTAATGGAAATTACGTATTAGATAGAACGTTTGCTTTCGGAAAGAATTTCCTTCATAATATCAGTCAGAGTACAATCACAACTATATCGTATATCATCATTCGTAGAGGCTTTTTTAGACTGCGCCGTCGTTTGTGACCAGGGTATAATTATATACCTAACTAAAAGGTTATTTATAAACACAAATTGTATGTGGATTGGATGTCTGATTCAACTGTTAAATTACTACCAAAGACGTCGCCAACTCCGTATTCATATTCAATTACTACAAAATCTCACTCACGGAAATACATCTTCAATTTGTACTAACAACCTCTTTGTTTCCCGTTCCATATCATTTGACCTTGCACATATTCCACCTAATCAAACGTAGGTGCTGTCGCAATATTGTGATACTGAACATTGAAAATGTAATATCAATTATTTGTCGAGTTTCCCACTCGGACTTGACTTTATAAACAGCGGATAGCGAATTTCTAAAAAGGTCCAAAGTTCTTGAAACCATTTCGGTGTCATGAGCATCACGTTGATAACCAGTTTTAGATTTTTAGATCACAAGATGTCATAACGTCTTTTAAGTTAAATATTTTCAGCAGCAGAATGTCTAATTGTTTTTTTAATTATAACAAAATGTAAGTTTTTAATTAAAAGTACAATTTATTAATGCTACGCTATTAAATTATAATTTTATTGAAAATTTCCAACATCAGTTTTTTTTTTTTGTTTACCAGTCCGAAATTTCATTAAAAATCGGTGACTATGATAGATCATGTCATCATTCACAAGGTGAAGGGAAGAAAATAAGTTGCCAATATTGCAAAAGATGTCCTATTATCACCCGCTCCCAGCCCGACCGATACCCATGTATCGTTTGACGTTTCGAGTCGGCATAGTACAGATGCACACTTCATCTTTTACATAACAATTTTCGTATTCCCTTTGCACGGTACGTGCAGCCGTGTTTCGTTCGGTACAGATGGCGATAGAAGAGATTTCATTTCTTATTCGTTTCGAGTGTCGCTGCATTTTATTTTGGTTTTGAATTTTAAGTGTGAAGAATGTGATTGATCTAAATCTCATACTGGGGACTAAGCGTGGGTGATTGATATGAATGAGTGACGAAATATGATGAGTAGTAAATAATTATGGTCTTTTTTGCAAGTGTGTGGGAATATAAATAGTATTGTTCTCAAAATTCATCATCTGGCTAGCCTTTCCCCAATTATGTTGGAGTAGGCTTCCAGTCTTAGTATATGATGCTGAATACCAGTATTTTACATGGAGCGACTGCCTATCTGAACTCCACAACCCAGTTATTGGGTAACGCGATTCCCTTTGGTAATTGTTCTTAAAACTAGGTATCCTAAATAAATCAAGCCTTAAGAATGATACAAAAATTGTAAAACAATTTCATAATATGAAAATTTTCTTGAACAAGCAAATTGCGTATTAACTACGTAGAAACGATAATAATATTATTTCACCTTTGTTTGTCTTTCATCAAGTACGCAATCAAGTGAAATTTACTACCGAATCACTCGTATCTAAGACGTAATAAAACTTACGTAATAGAACTTTAAGTGCCTTAAGATAGATCACCTAATTGAGCTAAGTATTGATGGGTACTTGGGGCACTTATATATAAGTTTTTTTACTGCTTGTAAAACAAATAAGATTAAAGAAAGAGAAGAAATAAAAATATACCTAATTCGGAGGACATACCTTCGCAGTAGAAACAAAGAAATCTGTGGGAGTTGTGTATCAACAAAAATATTCGGCAATTTTTGGTTTTGTGAAAAACGTCTTAATTAAATAATTATTATTATTCTTTTACCATATTAATTTAGTAAACTACTTCCTATAAATAAAAAGCATCGTCTACGACTCAAAGCCAGTTAAACCGGAATAACTGCATAACTACTCGCATTGACTATTCATTACACCAGAAATCAAAAATAATATTTGTTAAAGTTTTGAGCTCGCCAGTACGCTTGGAACTGACTTGCCAAAGAACGCCAGTCCTCCGGCTTTGACTCGCTTTCCGTATTAAATTAACTTTTGTTCTGCAGTATACCGCGACTGCACGATTCGAACGTTCTATGTTTTTCCTGTTTTCGAATAATGCTACATGTTAATGCCTGCTCGTAGTTTTTGTGGGTCCTTGTTCCGTGTTCAGAAGTTTGTGTAAAAATAATTGAAAATGTTATTTGCGCTGTAGCAACACTGGCTTTTTAGCTTTACTTTATTTAAATCATCCACCGGTTTTTGAATGTTTATTCAGTGAAATGTTTTCTTTTATGATTGCTTGTTACCAATTTAGTCAACCATGAATATATTGAATACAATTTAAAAGTTAATATTCAATTTCATTTTGTTTAAGACTTGATGGAGCTTCCAGCATTCTGGGTTACTACTATAGCAATTTTTATTTTTATTATTGATTGCGAACTGACGCATAACACCAAAGATCCGCAAAAGCCAAGGCAAAACGGAAGTAAAAAAAAGATCTTACAAGGACAAACCCTAAGGAAAATAGCCATTAAATAACTACCTACAGCGAACGTTAACACACTTTGACACGACCGACAAAAAATGTCGGACCCAATAAAAAGGATACTTAAAAAGCCACCCATATTTCTCATACAAAATTTAGCAACGGCTTAGGACATAAAGAAACCACTTTATCGGTGCACGCAGTAGTTAATTTTCCTGCGAATTTAGATGCCCTGTAAAAGTGTCGAATGTTACGTAATTTTATTATATTGATTTCCTTCAGGACGCTTGACGTAAACGTAGTTCGTCGGTGAATAATTAAGGTGTCTAGGAATATAGAACGAAGAATAATTTTACGTTTTGGAACTTTATAGGGAAACAAGGTGTTCTTTTATTGGTTACGAACCGACATGTAAATTACGTTTTCGAAAGATTGGCTACTAGGTTAGAGGTAGCTAGTTTGTTTGCCGAACTTAATAAACCGGTGATCTCCGTTTGCGTGAGACCAAAACATGCGATGGTATCAGGCTAGAAGAATTTGAAAAGTTCATGATTTTTTTTTCTCGTGAACGTTAATTTTATCAAAAGAAAGCAAGAGTCATTTCTTTCTTAGAACTTTGAGTAAAATACGGTAGTATTTAAAAAAAATAAAATTTGTTTGATTTTTAATCTTTTGGCCGCCTCTTGGATCCGCTATTTTGAATTTCACTTTCTGCCACTCGAATTTAAAAAGCTGCTTCAACAAATAATTTGAGCCCAAAATGAATTTTCTACGTTGCGTCAAATTTTGGCAATTTAGGTGGCCCAGTTGACGCGTTTTGTCATATATAAATGCAATTATTACTCTATGAAACACTAGCTTCTGCCCGCGACTTTGTCGACACGAAATGTCGTGTTTTAACATAAACTGGGCAATACTGTAGCTTCCCATTATGATTAATAGTTCCGAAGATTACCTACGTACAAACTCTCAAATTTCACTTCTTTATAAAATTAGTTATAGAATATATAGTATAAATTATCACGTCTTTTCGTGCATTTTCAAGTATTTGGAAAATTTTAAAGAGCACGCCTCGTAACGCTCATACAAAAACAGAAAAAAAAGACTTTTCATGAAGTATGCTTTGACTACTTTTTTTACCCATCAGCATGGGTAAAATTTCTCATCTCGCAATCTTTACGTACTGTCCAAACACTATTTAGGTTTGCTTTGTTGGATTCTAGGCAGCGGAACAGGGTCTAAGTCGGAAGTATATATAGATATAGACATTCATATTAGTTAGTTTTTTATTAATAATAATTAAACTACTTTAAATAAAAGAGCCACTTTTAAAAGAGTTCCTCCTAAGGCTGAAAACCTATTTAGAAAAAAACTCAATTAATTGATTTTTGCGCAAGCTATATTGTTCTCAGGTTTCATACAATTATTGACGGGAATTTGTTAAAACTATTTTGATTATTTTTTCGTTTCTGCTGCTTTAAATCAATTTTTGAAAGGAACAGAATTAATCTCCATTAAATTATCTATATGATGGTACATAAATTAAGTAGGTTCTGTGTAGTAGCAGGAGTGTAACAAAAAAAAAAAACAGTTGCACAAAGGAGGCAAAAGAAACTTTTCGATCGCAGAGCACTCTTAAATGCTTCACATTATGAGTTGAGCAATAGTTTTCCAGATACTTATTTACCTGTTACTTTTTTGTCAAAAACAACACGAGAGCGAAGGATTCGTATAGTTTATTCCACACTGGATTCAAACTCCAATTCAACAACCCATTTCATCGATCCTCGAACACTCATTTCCTCCACAAAGTTCTTGTAACTAGGTTATAAGCCAAGTAATCTGAACATAAACGTGATTGTCTTACTGTGCAGATTTATATCCAATCGGAGGCCACGCCGATACTTGCTTATTTATTCTATGAGAGGGCCGGAAGGGCACTCGACCGGATGTGGTTGTTGTACGGTGCGTGGGCTAAGTTAAGGGGATATAGCGATGTTTATATTTTATGAATTGGTAAAAAAAGTAAGTACTGTTTTCGACGCTGTGATCACTACACTGTTCTTAAAGAGCAATTCTAACAGCTATGTAGTAGGTTTATTCGCAAACAAAGTCCAAGACAAAGATCGCGCCGGACGTTGCCGCGCATTCCCATGGCGGCGTGCCTGTGACGACGGCCTGGTGCGGCCTATCGGCCGTTATTAAAAGGATGGCGCGCTGGCTGCGTGTGCAGCCGCTTTTGTTTTATTCAGTGGTTAACATTTGATAAATAAAACAAAAAGAAGATAGAAGATACACGCCCGTACTCCCGAGTCCCGACGGATCGGACGGGGAACAACAGGCCACCGGAGGCGTTATCGAATGCGATGGTATCGAAGGCCTGTCGGCTTGGCTTGGCGATCTGGCCTGTGAGAAAGTGGGCCGTGGGACCGCAGCTTTATACTGATCATTCCAAGGCTAAGATTAAGTAAAACTCCTGATTCCACACTGCTAGTGCTAGTGGTAATACTTTTTAGTTTAATATATAAAGCAATTCTTTTTTATCTTGTACCATATAACGTGCTGGAAACATATTTAGGGCGTACTTCCTGTGTCAGAAATATTGCTTCTGTACGCACCGCGTTTATTGGAGGCGCCGTCACTCTTGCCCAAACGAGCCGACTGTTACGCACACCTGATGATTTTCAAGATAATATGAAGCTGAGGTTTTTGCCACGCTTAGGTAGGAAAATATTTGCTACGGTTAGGTAGGCCAGTTAGGGTAGAAATAAATAATGATCAAATGAAAATTTGGTAGTTACGCGGACCCAAATGAATTGAATTATTAGCGCGCTGAAAACATGTGATCCTACCTAATATTATACAAGTGAAAGTGAGTTTGTTTGTTTGTTATATGAAATTTGGCACATGCGTAGACCATGACCTGGATTAAGACATGGGATACTTTTTATCCCGATATTCCCACGCGATCGAACCTAAAACTGTAGGGCGCAGCTAATAGCTAATATTTATATTATTTAAAACTTTTTTGACCAGTGATTCGGACTTTTGAATACCCGTAATTATGGGATAAATTGCAAAAAAAAAAAAAAATTTTTTTTTTGATTGAGAACCTATTTAATTATCACAGTTGCTGTCTTCTGTATTCAGCCTCATCCATAATGAGGTTATTATATTCACCCCCAGCACTCGAGTAGGAATCAGTCGCACTCAGCAGATGTATCGATAAGTGGATCACTCGAGAACATCTCGCCTTTTATACTCGTCTCTGTGTCAAGAGTATCACAACTCAACCAATCGGCAATCACTATACATTGTCAAAGTTTCATTGAGGTATTATTATATAGGGTGGTAGGGATATCGACGCTAAAACTGAAACCATGGATTCAGTACATGATTCTGAAACCCCTGCGTTGAAATTTTTCGTCGGTTATTAAAAAAAAAGAATTCTGCTGTTACTTAAAAAGTGCAATACCTACGCGGGCAAAATGTATGGAACAGCTACATCCATGGTTTCAGTTTTCGCTGTCCCTGCCACCCTGTATATTGGTATACCGCAAAGGCTCTCCGTCTCTTCTCATACTAAGGAAGTGAGAGTATCACCAGAGCGTATTAGCAATTTAAGAGCATTCTGTCCACCTTATTTTTCAGTAGTTTTCAACCAGTGGGTCGCAATATAGTTTAGGAAGGTAAAAATAATCCGTATATTTTTGATTACCCAAGACCTATATAAGCCGTTTATTTTTGTTACGAGCAGTTTTTTTATAAACCACTTTCATACAAAAACAAAATCACACACGCGCAGGTGGCACATTTACAGCCATTCGCAACTCTCAAGTTATCCCCAACTTCGGCGGAGAATTTTTTATTCTATTACCAAATTCCTTAATCGGTTCGTGGGAGGGTAGAAACTTTAGTTCGCCCCTTGAGGGGCAATCATCCCCAGTTAAGGCAGTTATCGTTTTCTGCGGCTCCTCTAAATGCTATTATTACTCGGGCTTTTACGCGTTCAATTATTCTTTTCGATGAAAAGTTTTGAGTCAACAGACGGATTACAGGACATTTTCGCGAATTATTTTCGAAATTGTTATTTTTGTGGTTCGTTTCGTTTTTAATGCGATTTGTTTAACAGCATTGTTTATTCATGTACCTAGGCTTGTTTTGTTAACAGATGATACCTATGTCTGAGGTCTGGTGCACAAAGTTTTTCTACGAAGTATGAGCGGCAAAAAATACTTTTGTTTCAACCCTCTACCCTAAAGTTAAACAAACGATTCTATAATCTTTTAAAGTTTTTAAGTGGTCCATCTAAATTCAAGTGATTTGTCTGCCACTTGATCCCCAATGCATTATTATGATGGTCCATTTATCGTTTAATTAACAAAGGATTTCAATAATTAAATCGGTTCCACTGAATCTGTCAGAAACTCTAATTGGTGGCTAAACTTTCTATAACTTCGATGAAATCATGCCTCGTGGAAAACCAAAGATTATTATCCGTGATAGAAGGAGGATTAATAAATATCAAGTTTACTTTTCTGCCTCATTGATCAGCCATCTTGGGCTGTGTTATATCTATACGCAATAATCCCCTTGGATCGGGGACCAATTAGCCTGTATACCTTTTTTTTTTGTTTTCGGGGGGAAACCTTCAAAAGGCGCCCGGGCTTTGGGGATAAGACCGGGGAGTGTGGGATTTTTACCTCACTAAAACCACCCCGGTGGTCACCATCTGCACATGGAAGGGGCACCGTTACCTCTCAAAAGACCAATCCGGCACCCCCTCTGTGCAGCGCCTGTTATGGCACATCTCTGGGGAGACTGTAAAGGGTTCTCCCCGAAACCGTCTGTGCAAGTGTGCAAGGCGGCACGTGACCACTGTGCGCCGTCTACCCTGAGGTCACTCTAAGCGGACAGAGTCCCCACTCTAAGCGCCCGTGACCCCTAGCCTGTATACCTACACTCCTATAAACATAAATAAAAATAACATATTTAACGTAGAAAACATACGAGTTTGTTATTCAGAATCGAACAGAAACTTGTGAAATGGCACAAAGCTTACGAACGAAGCGAATATATCCATAAATAATGAACAGCTTCCAATATCGTTTGTTGAAACGTTCACGTTTTCGACTGTTTAAAGTATCATTTAACAGCGTTCACTGAAAACTTTAAATGGCAGAACACGACACAATTGTTTCCGATACATTTTCGGGATGATGGAAATAAAATAAATATTTTGTTTCTGTGAGTTCTAGTTGGTAAGCAGCTCAAATTATAATAACAGCCCGTTATTTTTTTACTTCTTTTTGATCTGGTCGAAGTTACTTCATTGTTAAACATACCCCGTATTTGTGATTATAAATCAATCCAAGTTTCCTCAACATTTTCCTTCGCTAAAAGTAAATGATGCTTAAATAATAAGGCTGGAATTAGGCTTTGAAAATAATAAAAAATATCATGAATGGACATTTATAAAATTACGGTATCTGACAAATGGATTATGGATTGCAGAAGTTAATAGAGCACTCAAGGGCCTTCTCCCCATAGTCTACGTTGATACCTATTTTTAAATGTTTGGAAACTACTCCGTGCTCTGCTTTGCTAGAATACGTGATTCTACTGCATTATACCGCTCCACTCTCGATCAGTTGAGCTTTTTAGACATACATTCATTAATTCAGATAATAATAGCGAAACTGTTGAACTAATTGAATAATAAGCAGCTTGAAAATGTAAATAGCACACAGAACACAGCTCTGTATTCAATACTTTTACTCTCAGCTTAGTGACTATTTCAATCACCACTCCCAGTAAGTGAACAGAGTATATAATATACGGCAAGACCGTATAATGTTTCATAAGAAAATATTAAAATGATGTAATAACAAGTTAATATTGTTAAAATGAGTATGGAAAAAGGTAAACTAAACCCAAAATTGATTTTATTAAGCTTCCTGACACTTTGCAAACTACATGAGTGTTAAAATATTATCATAGCTTTACAGTCAAATAAAAATTGGAACAGACTTTACCAGTATGTCAGCGAGGCTTTCTAGAATTCAGGTTATATAAAAAAGGCATAAAGCACTCAGTCAGCAAGAATTTAAAGAATTTGTTTGGCTTAATGCTGAGTGGAAGAGGTAAGCTTATTTTTAAGCTGGCCCGAGTGGCTTCGTTGATAATTTCACTCAAACTGCTTTAATAAAAGAAGTAATTAATGGTTTATATTGTACTTTTGGCGTTTCGCTGTTCGCTTTTTGTTTCAAATCTTTTCTGAAGCTTTTAACATTTTAGATTTCCGTTTACTGAAGGAATAAAATTCAAAATTAGCATTCACTTGCCAAAACTTTATCTTTTGTAAAAGTTGGTCACTATTTTTGTAATACCTAGGATAATAAAGGACTTTTTTTCACCATCAGTACAATTAAACCACTTGAAATTTGTGTTCATTTTTTGCATTTCTTATGTGTACACTACACATCAGTATGTTTAAACTTTAGTGTACATATGCTCCCTGCCGGCGGTGCGAAGAAAACAGAAAGGGAGATCGTGGCCCCCGGCAACTGAGCAACCAAATGAACACGGGTGCGTTTTTGTCAGTAAGAGTCTGACACACCCTCCCGCTCCGCCCAGAGCGGGGGAAGTTATTTGATAATTTCCCACCCAAAAAAAAAAGTGTACACTTGCTTACAAAGCATCACAAAAACACTACATTATTTGAGTCCCCTTTTAATGCAACATAACTTCACTACTTTAATAATACAATCTCTATTTATTGTACAGCAGTAGAAGCAAGTAACTGCGTACTGTAGTGGCCATTTTATTAGTTCTTATATTCCTTAGTGAGCAGTTGGACACAATGGTACACAACAATAAGGGAACAACTAAATAGATGGATGGTCCTGACGACAAAAGACTGCACAAAACACGTTTTAGTGAATACTTTCATTTTGAAATGACATAAATGCTACAATAGGAAGTTGAAACGTAATTTATTACAATAACGCGTAAGAAAGGTAAGTATTCCTATTTCTACTGGTAGATTGTTATTTTTGTGCTACTTTTAGTGTGACTTAAAGTCTGCCTAATTTTTTACCTAGCCCATGTTATCGTCAGTTTTCAGCCAACACGGTTTTCAGTTTAAAGAAATCCGTATAAGGAAGTAAGCAGAAAAACTAGGCACGTATTTAGGAAATTATGTTTATAAACGGTAGTGGCCCTGCTTTTTTAATTATGATTTTGGAATAGTGAGTTGGTTGCTTTTTTTTTGGCAGAACTGAGATGAGCCATGACGATTGTGTTTATATTTTACTTCTATTTTATGTATTTTAAATAATAAATGTGCTTAGTTTTATTTGCCCTGCCATTCCCACACGTATGCTTATTAGTTGTGGTCATACGGAGAAGTTTTGTTTGCGTTTTAATAAAAGATAAATAAAAAATTAAACGTGATTGAAGTAGCTTGTTAAGCTAATATGGGAATGGTGACCAAACCGTGGCATCTGCATCTTACCAGCAGTTACTTTGTAAGTAGTTCTGATATTTGACCATATTATTTGAGCATAATTTTATTTTATTGTCAGAGCCTTTATAGCCATAATAATTAACTTGACATCCAAGAAGCAGCCGAGCTAATGAACCAGCCAACCAACCACCCTACATTATATATGCAAAATTGGCTCCTTTTTATAAACAAAATACATCCGTTTTTATCCCCTTATCAGAATACGTGTTCCCTTCAGCCTGGTTCCTCCGACCTGTCACGACTGCCATCAATCTTATCGGTGAATATTTCTTGATTCCAACCCTCGAACGGCATCGAAAAAATATGGTACACGAATTTATATTCGCGTCGTAGATACGTTACGTGGATAGTGACGTGATTTGCCGGGATGTGGTTGTCATAGTTTTATGAATGCTACGGGAACGTCTTAATTTTTGTCATGATCTATCTATCTCATAATATATATAGAAAGACTACCGACGACTCACCGGTAGATTGTGGTTACGCGTAACTAGCATGGAGTCGCCTGGCGCTCCAAGCTACAATGTTCCGAGCCAAACAAAACTACTGCTAGATTGACTCTTGAATTTTAGTAACACTCTCTTAGCCCATACTGACTTATTTTGCAAGAAAGCTCACCACGCTTTTGAGCCGAATTATGGTAAACTCAGAACATTTTTTAGACTATTATTACTACTCAACCAAGTGAATACTTCAAGAACGTCACTTAATCAGGAAGATTTTTTTCCCTTATTCCCGTAAATGAAGCCACGTGTTCGCATCCCTAGCGGTGACGTCACAATGTGTCGGAGCGGCGCTACGTGGTTGACAAGCGCTTAATCAAGATGGCCGGAATTCCCGCGTTTTTCCGCCATTAACAATGTTGACAGTAGTTCGAGACAAGCTATCGGTAATTACTTGCAGTTTTAAATGTTGCTACAATGTATGGAAAACACATTAGTGTCCATCACTTATGTCCGAAAATGGATAGTTTTTGTACCAGTCGTTGTTGTAAGGGGTAGGGTAAATGGTTTTTTAAAAATACTGCGTGCTATTTTTCATGTGTTTGGGTATATCCTTTGACTATCGGCTCTACATGGAGTCCAAATACAATAATATGAAAGACTTTTAAATTAGTTATTATAATTAAGGTAGGTTCACACTAACAAAAATAGCTAATGACTCGGACCTATTCTGTTGTTCTCTGAGTGAGTTCACAAAGAATACATTATTTTTAAAAAGTTACAAAACTTAATTATAATTATAAGTTAATAATAAGTTAGGATAATATTAAGATAAGTACGCTATCGCAATAGGTTACCTTGTAATGATAGATGTAAGTTGGAAATAAATAAATAAAATATTGAACACAGGTAGGTATCAACTCCGGCAGCATGGCAACTGAAGGAACACTGATGGCTTTTAGTTAGTAAGAGTCTGATACGCCTTCCCGCTCCGCCCAGAGCGGGAGAAGTTATTAGATAATTTCCTACCAAAAAAAAAAAATGTACTTATCACCCAAACTTGATACAGTTTTCTACTACGCGTATAGGTATGCATCGAGCGTGTTTCACCTTCAACACCCTTGATTTTAAATCACGAGAGACTAATTTTCATCTTTTCCACAAACCATTACACAACCACAACAAAACATTACATTCTTCACCCGCAAATCTAAGGAAATACGAATCGCATATGGCAGGAAATATACAAAGAATAGGAAAGCTAATTCCCGCGCCACCGTTATCATACGCGGAACGAGCAAATAATGGTATCGGCGACGAGTGATACGAATTTGTGAGACCGAGACCGAGATACCGGCGGAGATTAGCTGGGTGGAGGGAGCATACTAATCCTGTACTGGAAATTTGGAACAACGTGGGAAGTATGTTTTGTTAGAATTTTTTCGCTTCTCATTTTGTGTACAATGATTTGAGACTAAGCTGGCTTATGAAAAGATTGAGGTCTCGTAAATAAGCTGAAATCTAAAAAAGTGTAAGATGGTGTAGATAATTTAAAGAAAAATAAATATAGTAAGTAGTATCTACCCATAAAAGAATAAGCTAAACATTTTTACCAATACCTGATGAAGTTAATGTATTACGGAGTGAGTCAGTTATTATGGTTTGTAGTTATTTATTTATGTATGGTGTTACAGAGATTTTTCTCTGTAGACGGCAGTGTTTTATTCCTATTTACAACGAGGTTTGATAAACAAGTCGTAAAAAATAACTACTTTAGATACCATTCTGATAGGTACCAGATAGGTTCTTATCATACACTGTGACATTTTTGGTAACCCTTTATTTCGAAAAAGACTTCCGCCGTCTTCTCAAGCCCTCAACCATAATGACCAAACCGCCCTCATACCCCAAAAAATTGACACTAAACCCGTCCACCTATCGCGATAGCCCAGAACCTAGCCTAAGATATAATCAGACATCCAATCAGCGTCTAGATTCTAATCAAGCGCAGGCAAACACACAATTACGACGAGGAAGTCGTTACGCACTTAGGGCTGCCAGGAATTACGCAGCGGGCTGCTAATGGGCTTTGCATAAAGAGAGCTAGCCTAGATATAAGGCTTTATGATGACCTAGTCTAGATTTTCACTCTTTAATTCAATTATGGGTAGTGATGCAAGAAAACTACTACCTACTGTAATAGAAACCTATGTTCTGTTAGAATCAGATAAGTAAACTTATTGTTTTTTATGTGTCATCAAAATATTACTGAATTACTGACGAAATATTATTCAAATTCAAATTCAAAATATTTTTTATTTCACATAAATCTATATGGGCACTTATGAAACGTCGGAAGCTAGGTGCACGGTTCCAATTGGTAGTTTCCTATGGAGAAGAGCCGGCAAGAAATATTAATTATAATAATAGACCTTTACTTTCCGACAACTGTTACTATTTAGTAAAGAAAATGTAGAACTAATGTTAGGTAGTATCCTAATAATAATCTTATGCTAGGTTAAGTCTCGACTTCTGGAGCCGAACTTCACACTATACATACAGTATGTAGTGCGAACTCGTAGACCTATGAAGGTCGAGCCAGTGACGCAACATTGAACAACCCAGTACCTAACGCACAACGTGCTCAAGATGCTGTGAGAACTAGCACGCATTCTGTGGAGGATTGAAACACGCCGCTTTCAAATGAGGGTATCCAGAGAATGTCTCAACGGGTTTGTCAAGGTCAAAGGGTTTGAAAAGTCTTCGATTACGAAGGGGAATTTGGCGCGTGATATAAACTTAAAGTTGCTAAAAAAACGTTACAAATGTTGAATTTACTCAATTTTTGTTCGGACTTCAAATGTTTACATCTTGTACAACCCTAGTAACCTACTGCTCTATGCATTATTGTATACAGCAAAAAGGAGTCAAATCTATCTATATATATATATAAATCCCTATTTCCCTTGGTTACGGCATCACGCGTGAACGACTGGACTGATTTCGCTAATTCTTTTTGATTTTTATTGTCAGAAGAAGATTCTTATGAAAGAAAAAAATAAGAAAGTTGCGCATAAAATTAGACAATTTAAGAAAACTTAACGACCATATTACCTTTTCTAATGTAACCTTAGCGCTTTTGACATACTTAACTGTCAGTCGTTTGATAGTTGGCGCGATTGACAGAATGTGCGATGTAAACATAGTTAAGACAGGACGCCTAAGTTAGCTAGTATTCTATAAGCACAGAATCCCATAGAAAAACCTGAAAGTCACTTTGTTTTTAGGTTCACCTTTCCCCATGATTCTCGCTTTCTTTCCCCACACCTAAGTCTTTAATCACCTCTAACCACTAAATACAAGTGGCGGCTCCTATTCACAAAGACTCGGGCGTTCATTAAGAACCTTAAACAACAAACTGAAGGCCAAACACCGCACCGAACGTTGGAACTGCCAACTTCTACTATCTTTGCTAACTTAACCACCGTTATTTAAGTTTAAATTGTGTAGCTTAAGTATCAGGTTTTGTTTCTCAGTGTTTGAATACCTGAGCTTTGATGGGTTACGATTTGTTCATAACTTTGGAAGTTTGATCAATTAGGAGTCTTGGTTTCCAGGTTTCAAGGAAATTATGACAACAGAATGAGCGCGACCACAGACAACAGGATATAAATAAAACTCCTCAGATGAAAGGCAACTATTTGGAAGTAGGAAAAGATATACACTGCATGGGTAAATGACCCTAAAGTAAGTTGTCATAGAGGAAACTTGTATTAAAAAAAAAAAAACAACAGTTACACAAGCGATTATCGTGATTTGCTTAAGAGGGTTTATCTTAAAAGTTGGCAACGTCGTAAAAAGCTGTCAAATATTTACCTGTTTTTATTAATTTAGCAATATTACTCTATATAATTTTAAGAAATGTGGCTAACTAAAAAGCTAAAATATTGATTATGTAATGCAATTATTTTTTAATATCGTAATACCGAATATTTAGTTTTGGATGTAAATAAGTAATTGGAAACTTTCCAAATGCCTTTTTTACACCGAAAATTATTACAACATCAAATTCAGTGTTATGATTGCAATTCATTATTAATATTCTATGGAACTAGCCACGTTTCTTATTTTCATACAGAAATATTGACAAATTAATCAGAATAGTGAATTATTTGACATCTATTTGCGACGTTGCCCACTTTCAGAAAAAAATTAAAAATCTGATGATCGTGATATCGGAAAATATGAAACAATTTTAAATAACAACCTTTTCGTGGAATTCTTTCCCTTTTCAATTTAATTAAAGAGTCGTACTGTTTGTGTCTGTCGTACACTTTGTTGAAACTCGGACGTATCCTATTAAAGTTTATTTCGATACCTTTGTGTTTTATTCATGTCTTGTGTTGATACTTCGTTTTGGTGCTTCTTGTTTACTTGTCAATTATCATTCAGAGGTATTGAGAGGAGTATCTATGCATCTATTTCTATAGGTACATTTTATAAATTAAAGTCGCTTTTCGTGTCTGTCTGTTTTGACCGCGTTGTTCTTCTCCGCATCGTTTTTACCATTTAGAGAATTGATTCCAGAAGGTTTATGAGTATAATAAATTAAAGTTATAAAGAAATGTGGGTGTTTTGTCAAGTTGTAAAGACCGTGCAACACAGGAGCGGGTCGCTATAGTTATTGATATTGGTTCCGGGTTAAAGGTTGCCATGTGCTAATACGATTCTTTCATTGTTAAATAATACGTTTCAAGATAGGTTAATGGAACAAATCGTATGAATTAAATGCCAACAAGGCATTAAACAAGAGTGGTCATCGAAATTAAAAGAGGCTTTTGGCCGTCAGCGGGACAAGTAATGACCTGATTATATCTGATACTCAATTACATTAAGTCTTTAACCTTTCCATTCACTATGAGCAGAGAATATTCGGATGCATATTTACTTAAGTAAATTTTTGGCTAAGAATTTATGGAACTGGCTTCTTAATAAAAATAATAACCGTCCAAGTGCGTGTCAGATCACACACAATTAAGGGTTCCGTAGTTGGGATGAATTTATCCTGTCATATTCTCCCATACGGTATGTATGGGAGAATATGTTTCTAGGGGTAGGGCAGACAAGACTACGTGGTGTCGGTTTTGCAGTGATTAGTTTCTGTAACTAACTTTTGTAGCACAACATATTGACTTTTCGGAAACTTTGTATTTTTTCGGAAGTTTAATATTTTGTTTTGGAAATTTAGTATAAAAGACAACCACAGATTTTCAGAAGTTAATTTGTTTTTTGGAAGCTTTATTATTTCCCTATAATAATTATGCGCCATTGCTTTTTTAATGACATTGTACAGATATTTAAATATCTTTTTAGGGTTCCGTACTTCAAAAGGAAAAAACGGAATCCCTATAGATCAATCGTGTGTCTGTCTGTCTGTCACAGCCAATTTGTTGAAATTTGGTACACATATGTATTCTGTGACTCAAACACAAACGTGTAACGTAAATAAATGAATTTTGAATATAGGGGTCACTTTTGGGGGCAAACAAGAAAATTAAAAAAAGTTTTGGTAAAGTACCGTGTGATATATGAAATGAAAGGGCTTGTTGCGAGAATCTCAAAATTATTTTTGATATGATTTTAAAATAAATGCTTTTAAACATATTTAAGAAATTAGATGAAAATTGACCAACATGACCCCCTTATCTCCGAAACTACTGGACCTAAAATTTAGAGAAAAAAAAACATAGTATGGCTCTTTACTCATAAATTACAGGAAAACCTATAAGAAGTCTATGGTCGTAAATAACATGGTAAATCTCTCAATATTGTGCGTAGAAACTTACATTTGCAGTTGGAATGTATGGGAGAACATGTATTTCAACTACAATGTTAAGTTTGTACTTGGGATAAATTCATCCCAACAACGGAACCCTTCATTTTGCGTAGTCCGACACACACTTGGCCGCTTTTTTTAGGGCTCCGTACCTCAAAAGGAAAAAAACGGAAATCTTATAACCTCGTGTGTCTGTCTGTCCGTCTGTCGAAGCTAATTTTCTCCAAATTCAATGGACCCTTGGTACACACATTTATGTCTGTGACCCAAACACGAATGTGTAACGTAAATAAATGAATTTTGCATAAAGGAGTCACTTTTGGGGGTAAACAAGAAAATTTAAAAAATACTTTTGCTAACAATACCGTGTGACATATCAAATGAAAGGACTTGTTGCGAGGATCTTTAACATACTTTTTATATAATTTTAAAATAAATAATTTTAAGAAAATTGACCATATGGGAAAACATGTATTTCAACTACGAAACCCTTCATTGTGCATAGTCCGACACGCATTTGGTCGGTTTTTATTTTTTTCTAAATTAAATACAACGTTACGTTGCCCATAGTAAAAGTTACTCTTATCTCAATTCCGGAATCGCGAAATTTTCGCGATCGATACAAAAGTGCATTCTATAGTAGCCAAAACCTGTTTCAATTCTATAATCAGAATTCTAACTTTGTCGATCCCGGAATCCCGGGATTTTTTCGATACAAGTCCATAATAGCCAACACTTCAACTTTACGTAAATATGCATCCGAATATCCGACCTCTAATTATGAGCGAATTCAAGCATAAAAAGCGAAGAGCTGTAAAATATGAATGAAAAATTTGTAATACATTATACCAGCATATTTATTATATAATCTGTGCCTTTTGGAGCGGAATTTCGGTCCGTGTATAACAAGCAGACGGTTTTTGTTCGCAGCTCATCCAACTTCCGATACAACGAGTTGGGGCTGCATTCTGAGCGAGAGTTGAGGAAGATTTATTTGTTTTTAATTTTTTTACAGTTTGCGACCAAATTGTTGCTGGTTCTTGTATTTTTTTGTAGAAAAAGTTTTTTAAAGTGGCGCCTCAGTCTCAGTCACATGCATTTTTAAAACCGAGATAGCAGTGTTTCTCTGCTATATGTTAGGTAATAGTGCGTGCAAGCTATGGATATGTGTCATATATGTATAGACCGAATAAAAGACTGAATTTCGTAACATCAAACCTTGTATATTCAAAGACAGAGCTTACCTACATTCATTCAAAACCCACCAATTAGTTTGCTACAAAATCAGAATGAAGTTATAAATACTATTGGTGGATTATTTGTTTCCTTGCTCACCACTTAAATTTGTTTGCAGAAAGCCAGCCTTCCTTACCTCATCATCAGCCTACAGCAGTCCACTGCTAGACATAGGCCTCTCCGATTGCACGCCATTCAGCTCGATTCTCGATAACTCCACCCGTTACCAGCCACCTTGCGAAGATCGTCACCATCCACCATCGTTCACTGAGGCCGTCCTACCTTACGTTTAACGATTCACGGTCTCCACTCAAAACGTCTACCCCAACGGTCATCGATTCTACGGCTAATATGGCTGGCCCGCTGCCACTTCAGCTTGCTTATTCTGTGACCACTCTTGTGTCGACAACTTTGGCTCCATGCAGGATCACCTAGTGTCGGATTCTATCACTCAGAGAGATTCCAATCATAGCTTGCTGAGCGACCTTGAATTTATGGACCAAGCGTACCGTGAGTGACGTTACGGCACTTAGTCATAAAGGTAGGCACTAATTGAAGACTTTAGTCTTTAGGACCTGCGGAATACGCGACAAAAAGACTCGACGAAGCTTCCCAAACATTTTCCAGGCCAAGGGAATTTTTCTCTTAGCCTGCCTCTCAAAGTTATTCTTACCAAACTGCAGTTTGCCCAACGTAAACGTATCCCCGAACAACCTCGAGAGCACCGCCATTGATAGCAATCGGTCCCGTAGTGACGTGCTCTCCATTGTCTACTAGGGGTTATTATAATTTACCAATATCCGCTCTCACTACCACCACAACTTGTGCCACGCTAAAGGTAATATACGTTAAAAACACGGATTAATGAGCTGCGGCAGCGCATCCATTCGAACGAGACGAATCTGGCTCGCTGTTGAATGATTGTGATTAATGTTAGCGCGTATCGCTCCCCAGCGAACAAGCGGTATGGAAGATAGCTGCCATTTGTTTTTGAGTATTAGAGAGGTAATTTTTAGAGGCTAGGAGTTTTAGTATTCTTGGCGTTCAGTATTTATGTCAAAGTCGAGGGATAAATATGATAATTTTATGTGTAAGATCATTCATCATCATCATTTCAACCGAAGATGTCCACTGCAGCTGGACATAGGCATTCCCCAAGCGTCGTCACATCGACCGGTCCTAGTTCTCGTATCTAGCGGCCTTCACAAGGTCATCGCTCCACCTTGTGTTTATGACCATTCACTTCTTCTTATTGATGATCATTAGATTACCCACCATTTGAGAATTTACGATCAGGAAGAGAGGAACAGTCTTGCCATACTATACTGAATTCAGAATTCGGTCTAGACCCGACGTGACTTCATATCAGTAATTCAAACAGAGCGAACCTCTGACATTTGCAATCCAATTAATAGACTATATCCATTCTAAAGGTCAGACCGATTTAGATATTCCACCATTTCGGGGTTCTTGCTACCAGTCACAATAAAATAATCACAAGGTTTTGTAGGACATCTAGGACCTAAGTGGGTGAAAGGACACAATCATGTTTTCTTAAAGGTCTGCTAATAATTAACGGCCTTCCACCGACTGACCTTCACTGATCATAATTATTTCAGGCAAAAGATTTCCACTGTTGGCTGTAGACCCAAAAATTGCTACTACGATGCACAAAGTGAATGTACAAAATATTTGGATCAATTTAGTTTTTATTTAGCCCCACTGTCTGTTCAAGTAAGTGGCTCCCATAAACCATTTTACATTTCCTCTGTACTGCCGCATCAACGGAACGTACTTCGAACAATATCAGTATATATCTTGTTTCCGTATTGAGAATCTGTGAGAAATTGCACTCATTTTTCTCACAAATTGTAACTGAAGTAAAGGAAATAGATGAGCTCCCAGCTTGTCGATAGTTTAAGAGTTGTTAGGTGAGTTAATGCTGTTATTATATCGATATTTATTTTAAATCTACGGGAAACTAACTTTTAAAATAAAAGTCATTATTTTTCTTTTAGGAAGCACATGACTTATACGGATTACCTATCCATTGAAATCTATTTAGTTTTTGTTCATTAGCCGTAGTCAGTATTTTAATTAAAATCACATTGCTTGATAACAGGTTTTAATGTAGGTAATCTTCAACTAAGTGCCCTAGAAGCAGACCAGATAAACTACACAATTATCATTCTGTCACTCATTCCTCGTACTGGCCATCTCTTTGAATCCAGTAAATTGAATCGGCATCAGATAATCCGTCACATACAGTATAGAAAAAACAATTTAATATAATTCTATCACGTATGTACACACGAACAGGACACACACACATATTAATTAAATATTTAATTAATTAGGTATGAAGTTATGATTTCTGCTTCCAATTCCACCTGATTCAATTCTATGCTTCTTCACTTGGTATTAATATTAACCCGTCACCTGAATACGACGTAATGTGGTGTACGGGACCCTTCAGGGGCCTTTTTGTGAGGATCCGTGCAGAGTGGCAAGAGCCCGACGTCGACGGTTGAATGGGAGCACGTCAATATAATTTAGAGGAACCTGCCTCTGACGATTGATTGTGTACTTAGCGACGGCGACTGATTGCTTTGTGATTCAGATTTTAAAAATTGTTAGATTAAGGCTTGTTTATGTTAT
Source organism: Omphaloscelis lunosa (assembly GCA_916610215.1). Taxonomy (NCBI): domain Eukaryota; kingdom Metazoa; phylum Arthropoda; class Insecta; order Lepidoptera; family Noctuidae; genus Omphaloscelis; species Omphaloscelis lunosa. Next base: position 22,518,037 of record OU744246.1, read on the forward strand.
GTTATATTTTATAAAGTTTTTCTAACTTAAAAAAATAACTAGATTGATGATGATTTAGATTTCATCGAAATAGCTTATATAGCTGTGAGCGGTGATGTCGTCTAAGATCACATGTCATTCTAATTCGTAATGAGTCCCATCTCAGCTTCAATCACCCTGTATAGTGTAGACATTGCTGAAAATCATTATAAAATTAAAGACACAGTAAATACAATGACCTATTTTGCATCTTTTGACAACTAAAATGTTTTATATCTGACCTTTAAAATGTTTATGCATTGCCAAGGTCAAAATGACAATAAAGAAAATTGCAACAACCAGCAATCTAGTTAAAATGGCGTCTAGTCGCAGTTTCATTGTCTGCATCACGTCTTGTGTCATTCTTTATCCTTCGTTACATTTTACGAGATGCATAGAAGAAGAAGAATTTAAAGTAAGGGACGAACAATTTAAAATGTTTCTAGAAATAAAGTTGTCACCGCTACAAAATAATATTGTATTTTTGTGTGTTGTACATATCTTATGTAAACGTTTGCACTACGGTCATATTCGTAGATAGTCTAGTCGAGAATAACAAAACAACAAATTATTTTATTTTTTAATTGAATACGCATAAAGGCTCTTGAAACAGGCGCGACACGCGACGCGACACAAAGACCCCGCTTGTGTCTTTGTGTCGCGTCGCGTGTCGCGCCTGTTTGAAAGAGCCTTAATGAGGTGCGTAGTACGCGCAACCGGCGTGCGTGTATGACCAGATGTGTGAACGTATCCGAAGTAAAAGGAGTATGTAAGGATCGTAGCAGCTGGCGTTTTGGAGTTTCTGCCTACCCCTATGGGAAGACGTGAATTTATGTATGTGTACTTGTGTAATTATTTTGACCACTGTCTCACATTATTCTCTTGAATATCCAGAATGATAGTTCCAATAGTCACCTTATAATTTGTCGCCACAGACTCCTTTGTACAGCAGATGCAGCAGCGGCAGCGCCATGTGATGTTTGCACTTCCACAGGTTACTTGACTATTTTTTTCCTCACACCACTAAAGCTACGATATCCTAGAACAGCGGTTCTGATATATTATAACGGCCACCATGAAAATCTGTTATTTTCACCAGTATTTGACATTGTAAAAAGACGCTCTGTATTTGGACAGCCATTATTGTGTGACCTTTCACTGCTTTCTTAGGAAACCAAAGATTGATAATCCACTTAAAAACTCAAAGTGCAACTGCAATCAAACAATCGCGCAACAATCGCTGCTACAAGTTGCAGCGTAGGCTCTCAACCCGTTGGATTATCGAGTCTTACCACAAGCTCTAATACTCCTCTAATGCAGTTATTGGGGCCGGTGTAAGGGCAGCCACACATGCTTGATTGGATACGCGACCCGCTTTTGTCACGTAAATAGATGTAATCTACTGATGTTAGGTAGGTAGCTCATAAGTGTGTGACCGGCCTTAAGGCTGAAATATGATGCTAATATATATTTTGTCGCTTTTGTTACACATTAAATTGTCTGTTTTCGTGTACAATGGAGATTTTGGTTTTCGTATTTGAATTTTAAAATTATTGTCATTATCGAGGTATTTGTGGAAGTAAGTTTAGAGGTAATATGATTGTGGTGGATGCAGAAACATTTTAAACTAACCTTTGCACTAGGAAAATTAAGGAAGAAAATCTGGTTTCACAATCCTTTCTTTTCATTAGAATATTCAAAGTTATTTAAATGCCCAATCAATCGAAAATCAATCTGCCTTATATTTTCCCAAATGTATTGATATCGGCTTCCAGTCTAACCGGATGCAGCTGAATACCAGTACCTATTTTACATGACTTCAACACTCCGGCTGACAACAAACAGCAGATATACAAATAAAGCCCAATCTTTTAAATATAATTGCGAATTGCGTTTTATGAAAGAAAAAAAAAACTTTTTCTTAAAACCGTAAAATTTAATTTAAATGCTTTTAACAGGCGTTTTTATTTTCTCGATCCAAAACATAATGGGTTTCTGGAATTCGCTATGAACAAAAACAGCTGATTCGCCTCATGAAAATTGTACAATACAAAAACCCAAAAAGAAGCAAATACATGTATACAATAAATTGTGAGGTATTTTTATTTGAACTGAACTGTTTCACAAGATTTAAGAAAATTGGGAATGATTGTTGAATGAAACGGATGTTTATTAAACATGATTCAGCTTAACTATATTGGCAAGCCTGGCATGACATCTAACTAAGTATTAACAGTAAACTCCGCCCTCCTCAAGAAATAGGCAAAGTGGTCTTAATGTCCCATAACGGGTACTAAGACCCCGAGATTCAATTCCCACACATTTCAGACCATAATTTAAAAACGTCTATAAAATTGTATGCAAATTAGTTCGGATTTACTGTCCGGAGTAGAAAGTTATGAAATTAAGTTATGCACGTTGCGATTATAATAAATCCGTATAGGTAGAAGATGAAAGACAGGATTCTAGTTTTCATCTTCGGTACTATTTTGGGCTTTGATTTGATTTAAATCAGTTTTGGATTCGTTGTGATGTTGGCTTAGGTTATTTTTATGTCTTCTAATTTCGAGAAATTTAGTCCTATTATGACAATTTTACTACTTGTTTTAAGTGCCATTCCTCTGATCTTTAGAGAAGATACGGGTATACAAAAATTTATAACGACATGACGCGTGCACGATGGAATTATGGAACATCGGCAAAAATTACTAACTCCATTTTCATTTCCTATTTAACCCTGAAGAATTTTCAAAAATCCTTCCTCATTGCACTTTTATTATATATGGAACTCTTATGAAAAATTTCATGCTTCTAGACCGAGCGGTTAAAGCTGTGCGTAGTTTGTCAGTATATTTTTATTTAGTAGATACTGATATCGAATGCAATTATGCAACATGCAACACTTGAACTAAACCTCTGTAGTTTGTAATTTGGACATTAAATAATTCAATTGCATTAAAAAACTGTCAGGCACAGAAAACATGGTTCCAAGAAGACATGATGCTATTTCAAAAGTGGGTTCATTAGAAACATCAAATGGTTTTATATTTTAATTTTATATATTAATGGATTTTTTTATGGTGAACGGATTTGAATGCGGTTTTTTATTTGAAAGCAGGTTTTCTAGTGATGATTTTTAGATATGTTTTATCAAAATCGGTTCAGCTGTTTGAAGATTATTATCAGCTCTTTTCTAGTTGATTAATGGATGTGAGTATCTTCCACAGGTATGATCGATTTCAAATTTGGTATTCTGTTACTTCAATGATATTAGAAGAACATCCTTGAACTGTTGCTGCAGAATTATCAGGAATTTTCAGGATACCCAACAGCCTTACCAACTTACAGCACAGGTATCGTGTTTGGGCTCATTGGAATGGTCTCAATGATAGATGGTGAACAGGGTCTGGTGATGGAGTAGGAAATAGAAAAGAGGAAAAAAATTAAATTTTAACTGTTAAAATTGTACTTGTAAATATAATTATTTAAGACTATGACAAAATTTATACATTTTTATAATTTTTTACTGCCGAACTCTGAACCGTACATATTCTCCTCCCTTAATTTTTAAGTTGAAGGTGTTTCTAGCTAGAACAGCCGGTATTTGGGTCTTCTCACAGGGGGACAATTCCATTTGCTGAATCAACTGGTAGGTCATCACCTTGATCTCGCAGAGAGCGAATCTTGAACCTGGAAACATATGATCATCATCATTTTAGTTTATATGTCAATTGCTAAATAAAAATCACTGCTATAACGCAAGCGTCGGAGTACCCTAAGCGGCTGGCGACTGCGACTATTGGGTTTTTACATCTAGATTTTTTGATGGCAATAGGCTCACCCCATATTACATGGGCCTTAAACATAACTGGCGAAATATGAGTGTACTATAGATATACCTCTGCCTACCCCTCCGGGGAATATAATTCGTGATGTTGTGGAATAACCACGCTTGGCAGGGTACGGTTATTCCAGACACATTTCAATATATAGAAACCAGTTTCGTAATGTACGCTTCAACACCTCCATAGCCATTCAGTATTCATATATTGATATTCACATGCAGAACATTGCTCATAATAAAATAAAATTATTTAGATTGCAGAATTTCTAATATTACATCAATCAAAAGACCATTTTCAAATCTAAATCTGTAAGTAATATGTATTTGGCTCGCTTGAATATGTTAAAATTGCCAGAATCTGAAATATTGTCTCCAAATCCTCTAAGGATGGTTCTACATGCATATTTAAAATAATCTGACTAGACGGTTCTGTGCCTATTTCGCATGTCAGAATTATGAATAGTTCAATTCCTTGAACGTAGGTAAACCTTCGGATTTGACATGAATATGTATGACTGAAATAACTTTGGTGTATTAACCTTGAAGGCAGGTGAAGGTCAGGACAAACCAAACAGTACCTAATCCATAAAGGGTTAGGCAAAGAGAGTAGTTAACTGAAGCGAGTAGAACGAAATTGGGTTAATGTATACGCTTTTACAAAAAAACTTCCCATTGACATTCGAAACTTACCCAAAATCTGTATTAAAACCAAACTTTGTAAATAAGAGTACTATAAAATTTCAGATTATTTAGAAGATAAAAAGCTTAGGATTGAGCTGCTCGCTCTGCTAAGCCTTGTGATAAAAAAAACTCTTCCAGTTCTTCCCGAGTTTTTCAATTTTGCAACTTTCCAACTTTCTTACAATAAAACCTAATTCAGACCATTACAAACATTTTGAAACAAAAATAGCCAAATCGGTCCAGCCTTTCTCAAGTCATGCGCTAAAAAACGAACAGCATGTAATTTTAATATGGATTAATTATCTTTTCTATTCTATTTTTAGCCTGCAATAACCCACTGTTGGGCAAAGACTTTGATTTCCAAACTACACAGCTTAGCGCTAAATGTTGTCAATCATTTAATTTTATATTTACCAATACAGTTTCTGGGTCCAAGTCCAAACGGTAAGTAGGTGAACGGCTTGATGTTGTGCTTGTTCTGGTCCGAGAAACGTTCAGGGTCGAACTTGTAGGGGTCCGGGAAGAACTCAGGGTTATGGTGGAAAGCCCAAGCCGGGATGTGCACGGCTTCTCCTTTACGGATCTAGAGAAAAAAAACAATATAAGTAGGTAATGTTTACAATGGATATGTTAATGTGACTGTACCTAAATTACCCTAGGCTGATAAAATTTTCGTTTTTCCTAATTATGCTAACATTAGTGTTTAAGTCGGTTCCCCCTTAGGGGAAGGGTCGCACTCAACCCCGTACGGCCCTGTAGAGCTCGTCTCCGGACTGGTCACTCTCCCACCGATATAAGAAATGAATTCCCAAATAAGAAGAACTCCGATACCTTGTCCTATTAATAGGGCAAGGAAAGGATTGAAGGAGATTGTAAATAAGACAGGAATTCAAAGTTATGAAAATACATTGGATATGATTTTAGAAAGCTAATAAATAATAGAGGGATGCAAAGTATGGTATTATATAAACTTGTGAGTAACCTTTACGTTAGCGTAACAGGTATTTGGTCAGGCATTACTCAGACGGTACCTCACATCTGCACTCGGAGTACTCAGAGCAACGCTTCCATAAGTGACGCATTGCGTCGGCATCATGCTCTTTTAGAGACACGGTCCCCAGCAGTTCTTTCGAACTGATAAACGTGACGCAACGGCTTTCCCTGCGGCATCCGTGTGACCGGCCTTGTCTAACAACGGGGGGGCTAACTAGCCGCGCCGTTGTTAGACAAGGCCGGTGCATCATGCTCTTAAGGAGACATGGTCCCTATCAGTCCTTGGACTGGTTATAAGATAGATGTGTTCACCGAAACCCCTGGAAGGTCACCCTTTGCACAACAAGCACATCTGCAAGACACGCGTTCATGTCAGTCTAACCGAATTATTGGTCTGAGATATCGAATACAACATTCAAAAATTACTAGCTAATAGAGTTGAGAATCTAAACTCAAGAATCATTATTTATTTAATAGAGTTTTGGATAATCTCTCCCTTAAAGCCCTTTTAATTAGTCAGAGGCGATGGATACAGAATCCGAGATTTAGGTACTAGATAATAGAGTACAGAATCATAATTCAAGAATCATTAATTGATAGAGTTGTGGATCAACTCTCCTGAAGGTCCATAGACAGTCCCAGAAGCGCCCTCCCTTCACCACTTCCTAGTGTTTGAGCTGGGGAGAAGAAGTGGCGCAACAAACTCCCCAGCAACACATATGTCTGTTTAGTTACAAGAACTTCAAATATATTACCAGCCTTGGATATTTATAATGAAAGACTCACCCAGTCGCACCGACACACACACACACACACATATTACATTAAGTACTAAATTAGTCTAATCTGGGCTTTAACCCAACTATATTTAACTTAATACTAATCCTCGTCCTCGTTATCTTGCGACAACCCACTCGGACATGGCCTCTTGGTATTCACCAAGCCTACTAACTTAACTAGCCTAGACTCGGACGTCCGTATCCTATCGTGGTCTAAAACCAATTGCCTCGACTTTATTCTTCAGTTCCCTAAATTCCTCAAGCCCCACATTTGGCTCAGCTTCCCACAGTTTCGCAGAATAGTTTAATGGCTGTTTTTGTACAAATTCTCAATTGCTTTAAAAGGGTCCGTTTGAATTGCCTGAGCCCGACTAAATGGTTACCAGATGCTGGCACTAGCATTGTGAGTTGAGATTAGAAATAGGATATTTTACTAGTTTCTTTAGAATTCGATGAAATATTGCATTCGACCTTTTCATACTTTGTTTCCCATTAAATAGATAATTTATGTGTTTCTAAGTTGAGTTGAACCATATGCTAGTTTTAAAATAATTATAATATTTTGTTATTAAAATAGGAGCAAATGACAGGCAGTTTCATAACGCTACAATCTTTAGAAGATGGTTAAATTAGTTTTCTTAGATTTGATTACATAGTTACATACATACGGGTCGACCTAATAAAAGCGTGTTAAAAATGCCTATAATGGTTTAATTGAGAGATTAGAGCAGAGCTCGGTCGCCCAGGTACTAAATAAGTCTTCAATTAACAAAAGCAACGCTCTCAAACTTACAATATAGTCCTTATCAGCTTTGGCGTTGGCTTTCCCCAAGTTGTAGTCTTTGATGCACAGTCTATCCAGTGCAGGGGCTGGTTGCCATAGTCTTAAAACCTCTGAAAATAAGAAACAGGTTTGAAAAATAGTATTAAATCTTCTTATTAGTAATTCTTCAAAAATTATTAAAACCTTAACTGGCATTATGGTCATAAGTTTTACGACACTCAGAGAGGTCATTAACTGAATCCTAATTATTTTATTTTATTTATCAACATATCTTAACATATGACATCACAAAACATCGTTACTTGTTTCCCCATAGGGTTAGGCAGAAGTGTAGGTACTTAACACACTTCACCAGTTATGTTTGAGTCCCATGTAATAAGGGGCGAGCTCATTGCCATCAACCCAGACTCCGGACATAAATTCCAGACTCCAGGCTACTACTGAGAAACTCCTGATGGAAAAACTCAATAACACTTTATCTGGGAATCGAACCCAGGTCCTCATGCTCAGCACTAAGGCTTTCGACCATTATACCAACAAAAACACGTCAACAAAATTGAAAAAAAATGCAATTGATGTGTCATATTTTGACAGCGTTCCATTATACTTGTGAAACAAAAGTTAATTCTCTTTTTTTAACGAACGTCTCTGAGTGCGACAATTAGTTATTAAAGTACATGCCATTCTATCAGCGATAACGATGATGGAAAAGTCAAAAATATATTGAATTGACATAAGCTAGCGAAAAGTTTGTTGAAAGTGATTGCCACTTGTCTATAGGCCTTCAGCTGTTTTATCAAAGTAAGTCTTACCTGAAATAACCATGTCTAGATAAGGCAGGTTCTGTATAGAGTTGAAGTCGAACTTGCTACCGTTCTTAGCCTCACTGTCCCTGATCTCTTGCACCAGCCGCTCCTGAACGTCAGGGTTCACTGCCAGCTCGTACAGTAGGAACGACATTGCTGTTGATACTGTTTCGAAGCCAGCAAGGAAAAAGAGGATTGCTTGGGCAGTCAAGTCGATGTCAGACCATTCTGTAAATATGAATGGTTGCTGTTTTAGGTTTAGTTTTTACTAAGGAACATAGTCCGCTAGTTATATGTTCCATGAACATTGTTACTGCTGGGACTCCAGCCTCCTATCTATGAGAGGTAAAGTAAAAAGTAAAGTAAAAAAAAAATTTGTCACAAATGAGAACATTCAGAAGAATGTGATACATAGATACAGATTAATTTATTTTTGCTTTAGGTACTGAAACTGCTACCCAAACTAAGCCAGGGCTTATATTTTGGGAGTCAGTCTTCAAACGTGGAGCATTACAGGGTGAGGGAGTGGGCCGTGTTAAGTGCGGATTAGTTGACATCAATTCGGTTCAGTTATTATCTTGAATCACGTGAATCTCTTAAGTCAGGGCCAGTACTACTGAGCTACCACTGCTCCATTTTCTTCTCATTATCAGAAGAGGCTATTGGCAGATTTTATCCTATTCTTTAGATTATTCTTTTAAGTTACAAAATTATTCCAAGGATTTCTGATAAAACTGACCTCTATTATTATTTACTTTTCCAACATCTGATTCCTCAACTGTAGCAAATCCAGTGTTTGCTTTCTCATCAGATTTCTCTTCATGGGTCAGTTTTCCTGAAAGATAAAGTCATTTATGTCAACTAGTTTTGTAGAAATTAATAAATATATGCATAATAGAGAATATGCATGTATTTTTTTACCCAACTGCGGCAAAGCCAAAAGGAAGAGTTATGATTTTAGCAGTCTATGTATGTATGTTTGCTTTTACGTGTGTTGCACCGTAGCGCTTAAACTACCAAACCGATTTTGATCAATGAGGTATCAATAGATTTGTAATAATGGTCCGGGTGACATAGGCTATATAAATTTTCCCCAAATTTAATATGGTGGAATTTCACGTAAATTTCTAACATCGAAAAAAATTAAAAGGAGATGATCATGACATGTTTGGTATCAAAAGAAAGGTCTTGACAAGCACATTACAAATATGTTTATAATATCATATTTTCTAAGTAAATAAATATGTTTAAATTGTTAAAAACAAACAAAAGTGAGATGCGATACGTACGGCGCAAGATGATACCAACGCGCAGTTAATCAAATCTTAATAAATAATAACGATTTGTAATTCCACTCTTATGGAGAAAAACAAGTACAACGAAATATTTAAATTTTGGAATTCTTCGAAATTTGATACACGGTGTTGGCGTCGAAATAAATCGCGCTATGGTTTTGTCCAAAGCACTGTGTATATATTGTATTACTCTTATTTACGTTGTCGCAACGTTTATCAAGCGTAAAACGAAAAAGTATACAAATTTTCACACAGAAATCAAGACATATGTACAAAAATAATCAAGATAAAGCCGTCGTCGCATGCCATTATAATTTTGTAGGTGTTCCTGGCACCCACATGGTATACAGGCATGCGACCACGGCTTTACCTTGACCATTTTTGTACCTATGTCTTGATTTCTGTCTGAAAAATTTGCTTGTTTCGTACTTTTTAGATCATTTTTATTTTCCTGTAGTCGGGTTACAGTTTTTATTAAACTTATTTTTTTATTAATATTTTTATTCGATAGTTTACATCGCCAAACAATACTTAAAATCAACGCCTAAAAAGCAATTTTAAGTACTTAAAAAAATGTTAAAAACTGCCGACCGACCCGGACAGTCTATGACAACTTTGCCAAACTTCTTGGCAGTATATGGTTAGGTATAAATGAGACCAAAGATGTAGTATAGTCTGGTTATAATTATCCAAAGGTGCATCTTATATACTAACGACTACGTGCTGATCACAGATAGTAGAAACATTTAATAGATATTGAACGTGCGATAAAGAACTTTAGATTGCGATGTAGATTGTAGATACAGCACAAAGATATTGTACTGTAACAGTACACCCCCCTTTAAAAGAAAAAAAAAAGTAAATATTATGGTAATAGTGTTTACAATATAAATTTGATCTAGACCTTACTAGTTATTTGCTGATGTATATAAATAATAATGCTATTGTACGCGGTGGAATTTGATGACGCCTGTTGTGGTGCAATTTGCTGACGTCTGTAATTTTGACTTAGCTGTTGCACGAGTGTTTATTATTTTCTTCCGTTAAACTCTTCATTCTTCTGTCCAGTGTTTTCATTATGCCATAAATTAGGATCGCACCGATTGTTAAAATAATCTGTCCCATCGCTACATTTCTTGTCCACCGCAAGTCCTCCTGGATCAGGTTACGGAGTTTGTCCGCTTCGTTTTGATTGAGGCAACTGTCCGTATTGTATGTTATCTGGTCCTTAGAACTTTGATTTCCCATTTTAGATGTCATGCTGTTACGAGTAGTTGTGAATTAATGGTATATGTTAAGATCTATGCTAATATATATACGAATAACTTGCTTCTATCAGCGATTTTTATAGACGTACCACTGGCTTTACCTTACGTCCCGATCGTGTAGCGTACGTGTGTGAATGTCTGTCGCAATCCTTTGAATCTGGCACGTAGTTTGATTCGTCATTGATCATGAAAGCTGGTTTCAATCTATCAATTGATATCACTGTCTCCTTATCCCTAATTCTAATGCAAAATGTTTTATCTGTTCTACTAATTACTGGGTAGGGTCCTTCATACGGCGGCGTCAGGGCTTTCTTCATTCTATCACACCGAACAAATACGTGTGAGCATTCTTTGAGTTCGGGATGCACAAATATAGCTTGGTTATGGTTTTTTCTTTTCGGAATTGACGTCATTTGTGTGATGCCCTTTTGAATTTGTTTTACAAATTCTTCGTACGTTGATAACTGTGCTGCTGATGACTCAAAAAACCCTCCAGGGAGTCGTATTGGCGTTCCATATGTCATCTCTGCTGAACTATAACCTGTGTCTTCTCGCAAGCTACTCCGCAACCCGAGTAAAACTGTTGGGATTTCTTTTAACCAATTTTCGTTGGATTCTCTTGCCATTAACGCTACCTTTAAAATTCTATGAAATCTCTCTATCATTCCATTGGATTGCGGATGATAAGGTGTTGTCCTAATTTTATGTATTCCCAAAAATCGAGAGAGTGACTCAAATATTCTTGATTCAAACTGTCGGCCTTGATCCGTAGTAATGCGCAATGGACAACCAAAACGAGTAATCCATCCTTCGAAAAGCGTCTTGGCTACTGTTTCTGCAGTTATATCTTCTACCGGAAATATTTCGGGCCATGACGTACAACGATCTATGATTGTGATTAAATATCTCTTCCCTTGTGAAATCGGAAGTGGCCCGACGATGTCAATATGTAAATGCTCAAAACGTTGCGCTGTCATAAAAGCACCAGGAGGTGATATCGTATGTCGTTGTATTTTTGATTTCTGGCAGGCTAAACATGATCTACACCAATTATTGATATCTTTGTTCATATACGGCCATAAATACCTTTGGGTTATCATTTTTCTCGTAGTTCTTTTTCCTGGATGGCTCATACCATGAATGGTATCGAAAATTTGTTTGCGAAAATGCTTTGGTAAGTAGGGGCGGCTTTTTCCAGTAGACGTGTCGCAGGTGATGTTTATTGTGGAACCCGGAAGCGTAATGTTCTTGAATTTTAATCTTTTATTGTCACGTAATTTACTAAGTTCATTATCTGTCGATTGACATTTTTCCAATTCAGCGTAATCGATAGGTGATGGCACGTATATTTCCTCTATTCGAGATAAGGCATCGGCGGTAATATTGTCACGTCCGCTTATGTGTTGGATGTTGGTACTGTACTGTGAAATGAAATCTAACTGCCGGACCCGTCGCGGTGTATCGTTTGATGATGGTTTTTGGGAGAATGCGTATGTCAAAGGTCGGTGATCCGTAAATATTGTAAATTCTCTTCCCTCGATTAATCTGTGAAAATATTTGACGGCCATGTAAATTCCCAACAGCTCTCTGTCAAACGTAGAATATTTTTGTTGAGTTTCGCTCAATTTTTGTGAAAAAAAACCTAATGGTTCCCAATTGCGTCCGGATTTTTGTTGTAAAACTCCACCAACGCAAGTAGCACTAGCGTCGGTCATGAGCGCTAGTGATGCGTTGCGGGAAGGATGCGCTGTTAATACCGCGTTTTTCAAGCTTTCCTTGCATTTTTCGTAAGCTTGGTCTGCTTCCGTTGTCCAAGGAACAGGTGAATTATCGTTCTTTTTTGAACCATGTAGAAATTCGTTTAAAACTCTTTGATTTTCCGCTGCGCGTGGAATATTACTTCTGTAGAAATTGACCATGCCCAAAAATCTTCTTAATTCTTGAATCGTTTTCGGTTTGGGAAATTCCATGATTGCCTTGTAATTTTCCTCGGTAGGTTGTATTCCTTGGCTCGTTATATGATAACCTAAGAAATCTATTTCCCTTCTGTGAAATTCGCATTTTTCGAGATTAATGGTTATTCCATTCTCGTGTAAACGTTTGAAAACCGTTTCTAAATGCTGATAATGCAAATCTTCGCTGTCCGATGCGATGAGACAGTCGTCTACATATACAAATACGAAATTTAAATCTCTAAATAAGGAATCCATGAATCGTTGAAATGTTTGTGCCGCATTGCGTAATCCGAAAGGCATTCTTAAGTACTCAAAAAGTCCGAAAGGTGTGATGATGGCTGTTTTCTCTATATCCTTAACAGGAATACAGTGGTATGCTTTGCGTATATCTATCTTGCTTAGTATCTTCTTATTTTCTAATATGTATGTAAAGTCAGTTAATCTTGGTAGTGGGTATTTGTCCGGAACTGTCGTGCTATTGAGCATTCGATAGTCTCCGCACGGTCTCCATTCGCCATTTTTCTTTTTTACCATATGCAATGGGCTTGCCCATGGGCTATCTGACGGTCGGCAAATTCCGAGTTCTATCATACTTTGAAATTCCTTTTTGGCTATGTCGTATTTTTCTGGAGGTAATGGTCTTGCCCGAGCTGCGACGGGTGGTCCTATAGTGATAATGTGGTGTTCAATCTTATGTTTGGGCGCATTGCGTAGAGAGGACTCTTTCGTGATGTCTTCGTACTTGTTTAAAAGTTGCGTAATACGTGGATTCGTTCCCACTGCGATAGTACGAATTGCTTGTTGTGCCGCTTTTTCTGAAGTTACATGCGTTGTCAGCTCCGTAACTTTGTCGATAAGTTTGCGACCAGCTATGTCGACTAATAGTTTATAGTGCTCTAGAAAATCTGCTCCAATGATTGGTTGTGTAACATCGGCGATTATAAAATTCCATTTATAACATCGTTGTAGTCCTAAATTCAAGGTAAGCGTCTTCTCGCCGTAAGTCCTAATTTTAGTCCCATTTGCAGCGTATAGTGTGTATTGTTCATTTTGAAAAATTGAATATCTCTGTTGCTTGCTAATGACTGAGATATTTGCGCCCGTGTCAATCAAAAACCTCATACCACTTTTTCGGTCGGTAATGGTGAGGCGATTGGATGGGTGGATTGCACAGAGTTTCGCCGTTGTCTGTGCTCTTATTCGTTTCCCTGGTTCCGTACGTAAGTCATTGGTTTCCAACCGCATGGCTTAATGCAGTTCCTTGCATATCTTCCGAATCTTCCGTGGTAGTAACAAAATCGATTTGCCCCTCTATAGTTTGTTCTCGGCCTCATAATCGGGAATTGTTGACGTTCCTTGAAATGATTGTGCGTGTTGGGTCGATAGCCATATCGACCTTGCTGAATTGCGTCAATATCTATCTGTAATTTTGCTAGCTGGGTTAAAATGCATGCTGTATTGTCGTCGTTTGAAGTGTCGTTGCTAACAGCTGATATTTCGGTTACTTTTGAATTCATTATTATTTTGTCTGCAATTAGGCTCAGTTTGTCAATTTCCATGTCTTCCGTAACTGCTAGAACCGTAGTAACTGATGTTGGTAAAAGCCTGAACCATAGTAGTTTAATTGTTTCGTCACTGATTTTTCCTCTCCCGAGGACTCGCATTTGACGTAATAACTGCGAAGGTTTTTGATCACCGAGTTCTGTCTCTGATATTAATTTTTGAAACTGCCGCTGTTCTGTTTCTTCGTAACAATCAATTAAACGTTCCTTGATGTTTTTGTATTTATCTGTAGTCGGTGGCGAAGTGATTAGGTCACTAACCTGTAGTATTTCTTCCTTGGATAACTTTGCTATTACCGTACAGTATTTGTATTCGTCTCCTTGCTTCTGTGGTGCTAATATGGCTTCTAGTTGCGTGAACCATAATCTGGGTTGGTCTTTCCAAAATTCCGGAATGCGGGATAAAACCGAGGTGCCAGCAGCTACTTCAAGTGTTCCTTGCTGATTTATGTTCGCCTTGCACGGTGGTTGCGCCATGTTTCTTGCTGCGTATTCGTTCGTCGGGGTCACCAATTTGCCAAACTTCTTGGCAGTATATGGTTAGGTATAAATGAGACCAAAGATGTAGTATAGTCTGGTTATAATTATCCAAAGGTGCATCTTATATACTAACGACTACGTGCTGATCACAGATAGTAGAAACATTTAATAGATATTGAACGTGCGATAAAGAACTTTAGATTGCGATGTAGATTGTAGATACAGCACAAAGATATTGTACTGTAACAACAACAAACAAGCAAGTGTCAAAAGTGGTGAGGTTAGGTTGAAGAAGTATTGTGCTCTGCTGTTTTCTAATGTCGACTTATATATCATAATAGAACCACCACCATCTCCCTTTATAGAACAATGCAAAAAACCGACATACAAGTACTGCATCGTGCCTAATGGCAGAAATACAATAAGATATGCACCCGATAAAGTGTTTTACAATGCATATGCTCGAAAAGAGTGTTTTCCAAGCAGCCAAACTGGGCAGAAAGTGTTACTTTTTTACTAGTACTTTTTACTTTATTGTTTTTTGTTTTATTTTTAAATTCGTCGTCAGCCCGACGCAGAGTTTTTATTATTTGAAAAAAGTTTAACAGATTAGATTATGATGATGATGATGATGATGATGATGACGATGTCGTCAGTTACAATGACGATGGTGATAGCAGTGGCGATGGCGATGAAAATGATCAAATCGAAGTCAAAGTCAAAGTCAAAGTCAAATACAAAGTCAAAATCAAAGTCAAAGGCAAAGACATAACGATGGCGATGGCGATGGCGGTAATGATGATGAAGAATATTGTTTGTATTATTTATATACGTCAGCCAAGATGTCACATGTTACACATCATATGCAACTACTGTAAGGTTCGCTCGTTTTTTTTTTTTATTTCCTCGCAAAATGCATAATAAAACGTTGTATGATATACGTGTGTAAGATGATTTCCGCACTTATATCATAAATAACTATTTTCTGTCCCGAGAGGTGCGGACATAAGGAGAAAGTGGTGTAAAATTATGAAAAGAGACTTCGTATCTCCATCAACTTTTTATTGTTGTGAAGATCACTTTGACGTAAATATTTAAATCATTCCCTAAACATTATCTTTTGTTTTTGTGCTACACCAACAAGTTTATGATGTAGACAGTAAGCCAATATCTTAACCGTACGATCATAAAGTAGGTAACCTAAAACCTTTTTTTTTTTTTTTTGAGGGTGGGAAATCATCAAATAACTTCTCCCGCTCTGGGCGGAGCGGGAGGGCGTGTCAGACTCTTACTGACTAAAACCCACCCGTGTTCCTTCGGCTGCCCTGTTGCCGGGGGCCACGATCTCCCTTTCGGTTTTCTTCGCAACCCCGGCAGGCATCGGCCCTAGTGGACCCCTTCGAATCTGCTGACATCTCTTTGAGGCGCGCGTGGAACACAACGCGCCGTCGACCCGGGCCTGGTCCTTATCGGACGGTGAGCCACCCATTGCTCACCGCCCGCAAGCCCGCGCCTACGGTGGCCGGAAATCGCCTCGCGATTCCCGACGCCCTGGGCGTCTCCTCCTGCGGCGGTTAGGGGCATGAGGGCGCGAAATTTGCCTCTCCCTCACGCGTTCCGCCTCCTCCTTCGCGAGCATTACCGCTTCGCAGAAGGAGGTGACGGCCTCCCATTTCCTCTCGCTCCGTACCATGGCCTGAACCAGGGCCGGACGCGAGAGATCACCGCCGCCGATCGCCTCCACGAGGACACGGCGATGCTCCGCCCAAGCTGGGCAGACCTCCACCGTATGCTCCACCGTGTCCTCCGGGCGATCCACACAATGGTGACACCCGGGCGTTTCCTCCCGCCTTATCCTGTGCAGGAACCTCCCGAAACTGCCGTGTCCGGTGAGGACCTGCGTCAGGCGGAAGGTGAGGACGCCGTGGCGCCTTTCTAGCCACTCCTCAAAGAGGGGTCTTATCGCCGCAATTGTGGCGTGCCCAGCGCTGGGTTGCGACAATCGCACTCTCCATGACGCCATGAGATCCCGCCGGAGCTCTGTCCGCTGAGCCGCGATTTCTCGCGGCAGCGGAGCTAAGCCCCGGCGCCTCGCCTCCTCGCGCCACTCCCAAATGTGCGCGAGGACCTTTGCCTCCAGATCCCATGGCGGTAATCCGGCAAGGAGGCTCGCCGCCTCGCAGGAGACCGTGCGGTATCCTCGGGCCAGCCGGATGGCCATGACCCTCTGGGACGCGTTCAACCGGCGGGCTGGCCGCAGCCTTAGTGAACGCGCCCACACCGGTGCCCCGTAAAGGGCCATGGACCGCACGACCCCCGCGTAGAGCCTCCGGCAGGAGGCGTTTGGATCCCCTAGATTGGGCAGGAGCCGCTTCAACGCAGCCCCGGCCCGCTCCAGTCTGGGAGCCAAACGTCGGAAGTGTTCGACGAAGTTCCACCGGCTGTCGAGGACAAGTCCCAGATACTTCATCGTCGACTCGACGCCGATGTGAACCCCTCCCGCCATTACCTGGGAACCCGACGGTGGCGCATTCCGAGGTCCATGAAAACCCATGGCCTCGGACTTGTGCAGGGCCACCTCGAGTCCCAGCTGCCGGATCCTGTCGACGATTGTCGCAACCCCGCGTGTCGCTAGTTCGGCCGTCGCCTGGTACGACCCCCTCTGTGCCAGGACCAACGTGTCGTCAGCGTAGCAGACGACGCTGACGCCGCTAGGGAGGTCGGCGCGCAGCACCCAGTCGTATCCGATGTCCCACAGATGCGGCCCCAGGACCGATCCCTGTGGGACACCGCACGACATCTCTCGCCGGTTCCACTCTCCTTGGTGACCGGGGTAGATGACGGCCCTGTCCGTCAAATAGGCCTCGACCACACGATAGAGGTAGGTCGGCATCCGGTGATACCGGAGTGCCTCCCTGATGCAACTCCAGGGCAGGGTGTTGAAGGCATTGGCGATGTCTAGAGACACCGCCAAGACGACCCCACCCCGGGCCACAGTAACCTAAAACCTTGATAGTACATTTTTTTTTTGTGGATTTCACAGTGGAGATTATTATCTCCACCGTATTCTATGGTGAGGATTTTGCTTCGATCATGCAAAACTATCTAACAATCTTTGCCCCACCACTAGGAATTTCTCCTGTATTGTGGGTGTGTTTACAAACATTTAAACTCACATACACAAACAGCCAAACACGGAACAACTACTTGTTGGTCATACAAATATTTGTTCCGTGCGGGAATCGAACCCGCGACACGCAGCGCAGCAGTCAATCCAACCGTGTCGTCGAAGAGAAAACATTTAGAAATAATAAAAAACGCTCTATCTGCGCCTCCTGCACACTTATAAGACCCCCTTCTGTTTACAAGTCTACTCCAGGTTCAAAAGAAGATATAAAACAGTCAGAGAATAGCAGCATTACGAATTCATGTAGGACGTGTTATAAATATATTAAGAAAATTTAACGTGTTACCACCTCATGCTTATGTTGACCACAACTTAATACCTGTTAAAGATTATGTTATAGTAGTAGCTTGTGGTCTAATTAATATCCAAAATGTTTTAACAAAAAATAGATTTATTAAATTTTGTTTTATTCATATTGATTTTTATTTTTATCTGTATAAAAGAGGAAAAATGGCATTACACCAAAATAAGGAATATTTTTCTATAAGATTTTCACAACAATCTTTGTCACAGTCTAGACCAACTATGTTGATATTTTTTTATTCTTCAAAATTGCTGTGACACAGAAAAGTGCCTTCGTTTTGTTGGAGAAATGTATCTGTATTGCTAATATCTTTTGCTTGAATAAATTTGAGACTTGTGCCCACTGAAGACAACTTTGATTTTTTCCAATAACAATCCACACTAGTAAACAGTGGGTCTTCACTGAGCCTATACAGCTAGGCCAAAGGTAGTGGCATGCTTACAGCCTCCTGAAAAATGAATAATAAGATAAAAACATTGATTCATGTAACTCGTTCATATATTTTGCACTTTCATTACCTTTTTTTCTTAAAAATACTTTTGTACAACAATGTCTTACCTTTATATGCTGCACAGTCTTCACATTGAACGGACAAGACAGTTTTTTTTTTTTAAAGTAAGTAAGGGTTACAGCATAACACTTGTAACAAACATTATGTTCTGGTGATAATTCACTGTCATTTATCTTGAATATATCTGACTGCTGAATCGCCATATTATGATTCTCTTTGGTATATAAAAAAAGAACTGTAAGTTAGTACCTAATTATAACCAAAAAGCATCTTATTTCGTTGTGCTTAAGATTTTTAGTAGTATGACAACATTCTATACCACAATGTCGATTTCGATCTTATGTTATTTGTTTTAGGTTATGTTGCTTTAAATAACTAAATTATTCCAGAAAAAGTGTGCAAGATAAAATAAAAATTTTATGTAAGTAATACGTAATTACCTTAAAACTTTCACTCCTTTCATTTCAACAGACGTTAAATCAGTATTTGATGTAAAGAATGTGGTTATCATGAACACAATATCAACTTTTGGCAAATTATCCGATTGGGCCTTCACAAAACCGCTTTCAGTAATTTCCCAAAGAGTCTTTCGTATTATTTTTTACACAAATGTAATTTTACTTTTAAATGTGTAATTAAATCACAATAAAACTGACTGAATCGCAATCACTCCTACAAAATACATAGACATTTTATTGTTGTAAAAGACTATTACGTCACATTCGCTCTTACCAATAGCGTCGCGTTTCAATTACCTATTTCAATTTCCCACAGTTTATTTGCTTTAAAAAAAAAATTCTTGCTCAAAAAGAAATTATAGTCAAAAATATTGATGGATAGGATAGGCATAATTCTGAAGTAATATAGTTTATTTAAAAAAAAAATTGACCATTATTTGAATTACATGCATATTCCCTATTATCATAAACATTACACAAAGTGTGGACTTCACGGGTATTCTGCAGTGCTTTTAGGCCGGATCCACAGACACAGCTAGTGAAATTTGCGTGGTCAGCTTGGTGAGTAGCGTAACTAGAACAATAAATTAGCTATGCAGCGCGGCACTAAGAGTCAATGAGACCATTGTTATTGTAAAACTATGCGTTGGTTCCAGCTATGCTTATTAGCAAGTAGCGTAGCTATAATCACCAAGCGAAACATATTACCTGTATGGCTTGAAGCCTTAGGGCAGGATTCACAGATGGCACTTTGAGTTTACTAAGTGTTACATAAAATATGTACCTTTTTTAATGCGTTTAATTAAATAATCGAATAAATCGCTTGCTCACATTCGTATATTATGAACACTATTTTGATAAATGTAAGGTTCATATCAGGTATGCATGAACCCCTTACTTACGACTAAGTAAAGTCAAAATCTGAATCTTTGCCTTAGTATTTATGATTTTTGGTACCTATGCAGTTATAACACTTAAAAAAAACGTGCGTCATAATCGATATTCTCAAACGTCTACCAATAAAAATGACGTTGGTAATTTCCGGCCTATTTCTATCTTACCTGCATTTAGCAAAATATTTGAAAAGTTAATACTCAAGCAGTTGCTAAGATATTTTAATTTAAATAATCTATAAATAATTTAATAAGCCTTCTTCATACCGACCAATATGGCTTAACAAAAAGTCGTTCGACTATAGATGCGGGTGTTGCAAAATGCTATTGGAGTTTTCTGTAATTTCTTCAAAGCCTTTGATTGCGTGCCCCGTAATACATACGCTTTTACGTAAACTTCGTCATTACGGTGTGCACAACGAAGCTCTAAACATTATAAATTCTTATTTACATAATAGGTTCTAATGTGTAGATGTTAATGGTGTAAAATCTTCCGGGCTACCAGTTCAGTTAGGTGTACCTCAAGGATCAATACTGGGTCCATTCTTATTCTTAGTGGATATTAATGACTTACCATTATATTTAAAGGGTATCTGTGAAGTTGTATTGTTTGCAGATGATACCTCTCTTATTTTTAAAGCAGACCAGAATAGACAAGATTTTGACGATGTAAACAGTGCACTCTCAATGGGTACGGATTGGTTTACGACAAATAACCTAGTTTTCAATGCCAAGGAAATGAAATGTGTAAAGTTCGCCCTACCAAATGTTAGAAATTTAGGACCCAACATCGTCTTAGATAAAGAGGTGCTTGAAACTGTAAATTCGGCAGTTTTTCTGGGTATAACAGTAGATGCAAAACTTCAGTGGGGCCCACATATATCAAGCCTAGCGGGAAGGCTCAGTTCAGCCGCCTACGCAGTCAGGAAAGTAAGATAATACACTGTCGTTGATACAGCTCGGTTACCTAGTCTATTTTAGTTATTTTCGTAGCGTTATGTCCTACGGTATTCTGCTGTGGGGCAAATTTGCTGATATTCAAAATATATTTGTCCTTTAAACGAGCTGTTCGAGCAATTTACCAGCTAAGTGCCAGAGTTTCTCTGAGAGATTTTTTCAAAGATATTGGTATCCTCACAGTGGCAACTCAATTCATCTTCACCAACATCTTATATATTAGGCAAAATATACACTTTTACACAAAAAAACAGTGATATACACAATGTATAAATAAGGACAAACTGCGAGCTCCATTTCACCGGCTTCATAAGGTTCATAACTCATTTGTAGGGCTTGGTATAACCTTTTATAACAAGCTACCGTCTTCTTTGCTAGATTTGCCTTTTAATGCGTTTAAAACTAGTAAAATCCAACCTTGGTTCAAAGGCATACTATTGTATCAATGACTACTTAAATGATAAGAATAGTTGGTTGCTGTGATTAACTCAAGACAATGTTTATGTTCTTTCTCCAGAATTAGCTTACCTACTGACAGTTTATATGGTTTATATAATTCATTTAAGTCATTTTTTTATTATTTTTTATGAAAATATTCATTTTTATTTTATTTTATTGTTGACACAATCGACTCATTACAATGTTTTTGTTATAATAATAATAAATCCTTTTAATGTTTATTTTTTAATATAAATATTTAAAAATGTAAATAATATGTTTTAAAATTAAATAAAAAGTATAAATCCTTTATTTCAGACCATGTTCATAATAATTACAAGTACCTAGTTAGGGTTAAAAAATGTGAACACGAATAAATGTTTACGGGATATTTGAATCCTGTTTATCCGCAATGATCTGTAGGATGCTGCTAGTGCTACCCCGGACTCTGCTTAGTAACGACGCGAGCCGTTTGCGGAAAGCCGTCTACCCTGGCCTCCGCAAAGATGATTTGTATTGCTATTTGTGGTTAGCTAGTGACCTCAATAATTGATCATATTATTTTTTGCCTGAGCAACCGGCAGCAAGTTCGTCATGCTCCCTTAGATGTCACTGCTTGCGGTAGTGTTGAGGGTCGGGTTGCCTCCTTCCCTCAAATATGGCGAGGGGAGCAATGGCTGATCTTTGCGTTATGCTCCTGAACGGGTGCTGCTTGTGGTGACTGGTCGTCTTGCTGACTATGTTTTGTTATTGTTACTAGTAATTAACTGTTTATTTATTTTACGTCGATGGTCCTAGTTCATCATTTATAACTTCCAGTTCTAGCTTTACATAGCTTTATGTAAGCGGGCACGCCCTTTATGCCTGGTGGCTTTATTTAGATATTTAGTTCTGATTACGTTTAGTTTTTATTTTTTTTATTTCTGCTAGAGTATTTACAGTTCTCGATGTTTTTGGTTGGTATATTGGCGTGTGCTAGCTGACATAACCAATAATTTATCATTTAAATTATTTTTTGTGCTGCATAATGTAAATTGTTTTGCATACTATTGTATAGAATCTTTTTTTTTTCTAACTTTAATAGACAGCTGTGCTGCTGGGGAATTGTTGCGCCACTTCTTCTTTCCAGCTAAAGGCATTAGGAAGTGGTGAGGGTTTGGCGTTATGGGGGACTGTCTTATGTAATTTTGACGTTCGAAAAGAGCTGATTCTCAGCATACTTTGATTAAATGACTTTTGAATTGAATTTGAATTAATTGTATTTTGAATGATGGCGCCAACACAATGTTATGACCTTGGTGAAGTTTTAGTCTTCCATTGAAATGTATACGATTTAGCAAAACTATAAGTACCTACTATGTTTGATTATATCTATCCATTATTAGGTTCAATACTCAATATCATTATTGCTTTACCATAATGTGTACTTAGGTAGTAACTATATGCGGACATGGGTGTTTCGGGAGGTTCCTGTTCAGGATAAGGCAGGAAACGCCCGGGTGTCACCATTGTGTGGATCGCCCGGAGGACACGGTTGAGTATACGGTGGAGGTCTGCCCAGCTGGGGCGGAGCATCGCTGTGTCTTCGTGGAGGCGATCGGCGGCGGCGATCTCTCGCGTCCGGTCATGGTTCAGGCCATGGTATGGAGCGAGAGGAAATGGGAGGCCGTCACCTCCTTCTGCGAAGCAGTAATGTTCGCGAAGGAGGAGGCGGAATGCGTGAGGGAGAGGTAAATTTTGCGCACTCACGCCCCTAATTGCCGCAGGAGACGTCCTGGGCGTCGGGAATCGCAGGCCGATTTCCGGCCACCGTAGGCACGGGCTTGCGGACGGTGAGCAATGGGTAGCTCGCCGTCCGATAAGGACCAGGCCCGGGTCGACGGCGCGTTGTGTTCCACGCGCACCTCAAAGAGATATCAGCAGAATAGACGGGGTCCGCTAGGGCCGATGCCTGCCGGGGTTGCGAAGAAGACCGAAAGGGAGATTGTGGCCCCCGGCAATATAGCAACTGAAGGACCACGGGTGGGTTTTAGTCTGTAAGAGTCTGACACGCCCTCCGGCTCCACCCAGAACGGGAGAAGTTATTTGATAATTTTCCACCAAAAAAAAAGTGGTAACTATATAATTTAGATCATTATAGACCCTGTAGGGCACAGGAAAAGGGTAGGAGAGAGAAACTTTATCGTGGGAATAAGTTTTAACTTACATGTCATCAAAGTCAGGAGATCGCGAATAAGATACTAACTTTTCGCTTAACTATTATTTATGTTTTATCTACAAAAAGTACTTAAATATTTTAGATTATTTTTATATACCTGTACATAATTATGTATTATAATTCTATTTATTCATATAAATATTTTTTTCCGCTGAATAATTATTATTGCTATATTATATAATTTATGTTATTGCTATTTAACTTAATTATTATTGTTATATTATTTATTGATTATTATATTATTTATTAATGATTACCGTATCATTAATATATTTTAAACATACTTATAAATTGCGTGATTATCATCATTATATTATTAATTCTACTCCTACTAGTATTTTTGTCTATAATTTAAATATTCATCTTAGAAGTAAATAGCATTTGTTTGTAATTAATTTTTTACGGATTTTTTTATAAATATATTTAACTTTTCTTCTTTCTTTATTATGTCAGGTAGTTAGTTATTTATTTTTATAGACATTACGTAGGGACTTGTATAATGCATTTTTACCTTGGATGTTGGTATGTTTAGCCTAGATCGGTGCCTAAGTGTGTACTGTGATTGGATGTAATTGCTTTTTGTGCAGAAGTCTTGATGCTTACGGACAAATTTACATATTTCTACATGTTTTAGAAAATAGGGTTTGAAAACTCAAACTCAAAACTCAAAGCATTTATTTCAAATAAACCAATAACAGGCACTTTTGAATTGTGCAGCTGTCAGTTTGATCAATGCTTACCAAGATACTAAGTAATCTAAATCTTTTGTGGGGTAAAGAGTGTCAGTGCATCTGTACTATTTCCCCAGAGCGTTACGGCGTAGCTAAGCTATGCATTGGCATACGCATAATAGGTGATGATTTCGCAGAGAGCGTATGAGAATTTTGAAAGTTTTGAACGGGTTTTTTGTATTTGTATTTTTAAGTGAATATGTTTATCTATTGTAAGTCCAAGTAATGTAAATTCATCAACAGTTTCCAATTTTGAGCCGTTAAAGTTGAAATTGAAGTGTAGAGGAGCTTTTTGATAAGGATGGAAAGTCCTTAATTTAGTTTTAGTATAATTATTTTTTAGATTATGCAGGGTCATCCAGTTACATATTTTTGTGAGTGTGGAACTGAGTTTTTCTTCTATGTTTGTATTGTTTTGAAATGAGACTAATAAAGATATGTCATCCACGAATAAAACACATGGCCCCTCCATGGTTTTCGGTAAGTCGTTGATGTAAACGAGAAATAATAGGCAACCTATGACACTTCCTTGGGGGATGGAAGCGTTGGATATTTTGCTTTTAGATCGGATTTTAAAGTATTTGATTTCAACTACTTGTTCTCTATTCTTAAATATGACGTAAGCCATTCATGGGCTTTCCCGCAGATTCCTATTCCATACAGTTTATTAAGCAGTACTCTAAATTTGACCTTATCGTACGCTTTGGTCATGTCCAATAATATCCCTACTGCGTATTCCTTGTTATTTATAATATTAAGGGCTTCTTTTATATATTTATAGACAGCTAATTTGGTGGAACGATTTTTTCGGAAACCGTTCTAACAATCGCTCAATATGTTAAATGTTTCGCAAAAGGTATAATTTCGATTACACATAGCTTTTTAAAACATCTTGGGAGGCTGAGGGCAAGAGAGCTATTGGGCGATAATTATAAGGATCAGTTTTTGTGTTCTTTTTATGGATCGGTTTAATTAATGATTTCTTTAATAATTCGGGGAAAGTGCCCTCTGTAAAAGACTCATTTAAATAATACATAGAATGGTAAGGTGAGTTCATTTGCGCTACCCGCAGCTTTGTTTATTTTTTAGGTTTTTGATTAACATGCTAACTTCCTAGCTTCTACTGGGCTAAGGACCATGGTATTTTCAGTGGGATTTAGTGTTGAAATTAGTGCCAGAGCACTGCCAGATGGAGTGTTGTTGTTTTCTCCTATAAACGCAAAAAAGTCATTAAAAATATTCGCAATTTATTTGGGGTCGGATATATCAGTATGTTGTAATTGTATGCTACACTTTTCCTTTTTTGGTTTTTTACTTGTTCTCTAATTTAAAATGCTTCACATCGTTTTTACTTTGTTCTCTAATTTTTTTATTTTGTTTTTGAATTGTAATTTTTTTGCAGTAGTAACTAAACTTTTTAATATTTTTTTTATAATGTTATGTAATTTAAAAAATATAATAGACGTGGATATATTTAGTAACTTTTCCGCTTAGTTATTTCTAAAGAGCCATAAAAAATCCTGAAAGAAATCGACACGCGTTTCACCTCTCGACGAGGCATCCTCAGGATGATGATTGACTTGTCGCCAACTCGAACGGCGTGGCAACACGCCGTGAAGGTCAGGCCTGAATCAATTAACTAAATTGTGTAATTATTTGGTTTTTGGTTTCATGGGAAAATAATTTAACAATCTTTTGTTTGTGCAGGAAACTTTAATGCCTGCAGTTAGCCAGTATTTTTTAGAGTTACTTTTAGGTTTCATTTTACGTAAGTACACTGATTTAAAATGCTTAATAAGAGGTTGTTGAAAGTTAAATAAAGTTTTCAATTGTTAAGTTTACTTTTTCTATTTCTTCCTTTCTTAGTTCGTTCTGTTTATTTAAGGCGTCTGTTTTATTTCGGATCTACCTTTAATTTAGTGATGGCTTTATTTATCTCGGTTTGGATTGTATTTTTAATTTCAGTTATAATGGATTTTTTATTTTTCTTAAGGCGCAGTATTATAGTTTCGCTTAGATTTTGTAGCGTTAGTTCGGTTTGAATGGCTATTTCCTTTACCTCTGTGTTCAGTGTGTCGCCTAGTATAGTTAGGTCTTCGAAATTAAAAGTGTAATTGTTTGTGTTTGGGTTCACTCTTCTAATGGTGACATTACTTTCTTCATAAAGTGATTATGTCTGTTGCGGTAGCTCACGGTCTTGTTGGCGTATAAAAGAAAGAAAGAAAGAAAATATTTTTTTTTAATATTTTTTTTACATGTATTTGTATTACAGACTTTTGGGGTTTTGCAGTAGCAAACTTGACATTGCCATTTAATTTCAGTATGGCATAGCACTTCCTGTTTTTGTATATCATAATAATAATTTATGAGTGTCAGCTGTGACACGACTGACATGAGGCACTTCAAAATGGGTAAAAACCTGTTTTTATTTTCGGCTCATTAACGAACATAGAATTGTAATTGGATATTTTGTTTCTCGTTATAGAATATCTGTGGCAATAATCTATGATTCTTGTTAAGTAATTGAAACTTTAGAAGCTGTAAAACTTTATAGAATCTTAGTTATAAATGAATAAAAGTTACAATACAAATTCAAACCATGAAAAAAGAATATTTCAACATAACATCACGCAGGACATTTCTGCCGCATGCTAGACAAACTGCGGGCATATATAGCACAGAATTGGTCCCCATGAGACAGTAAGACGGGGTCGCGGTAGACCACTTAGGTAGGAAATGGCGAAAAGAACTGAATAAGTACCATCCAAACTGGAAGGAGGACGCCCGGGCTGGCAAAAGATGGAAGGGGTGGAGAGAGGCCTTAAAAAACATCACGCAATAACATTTCATACGGGTAATAAAAAGATAAAAATATTATCCGATTATCCTTATCATGACATTCGATTGCTCAAAACAAATGGGATTCCTTAGATAACTTTCTTAGCTTCCATGAGAAGATGTATCATGTCAGGTCTGAATATATTCTTCTTCTGTCGTTCGGCCATAGTACTCATTACTATGCTCTGGAAGAAGTTCGTCGTGGCCTCAGAGAACACTTTGACGTTGAATTTCTATAAGTAACAAAATTAAAATATAATCTTGTATATCATGTATATTTACAAAATAACACGAAAATATATAATATTATTTACAAGTATATAAAAAGGAGGGGGGGGGATTCGTCCACATCGCTGTTTATGGGGAAAGTGCTCAAAAGGCTGACAGCATTGCCAAGTTGCAGGGCAATGCTGATTCTTTGGGTTAAAATGAATTGAAAAAGTGCATTACATAAATAACTATTTGATTATTATAATGACATCGCTATAAATAACCTTTAGATTCTCCGAAACTGATTTCCTTGCATTTTAAAAGAACTTTCCTTGCATTTCAAAAAAACTTTATCAAAAATCGTTCTATAGGCTTTATTAAATTCCTAATAGTGATAACTTTCATAATATCTTGCCGAATTCTAATATAAATATAACACCGACACACATTTACATCCATTTTCTCGTCCCACATACCACAGTGCGTGTCGCCAGTGATGACCTATGGTACTGAAACGTGGTCGCTCACAATGGGCCTTATCAGAAGGCTAAAAGTCACCCAAAGGGCAACGGAGACGGCTATGCTTGGGGTTTCCCTACGTGATTGAATCAGAAATGAAGAGATCCGCAAGAGAACCAAGGTAATCAACATAGCCCGATGAATTGCCAAACTTAAGTGGCAATAGGCAGGGCATTGCTCGGAGACCGGATAGCCGATGGGGCTGAAAGGTTCTGGAGTGGCGACCGCGTGGAAGGCTTCCCACAAAATAGACTGATGACCTTGTGAAGGCCGCAAGAATCCGCTGGATGCGGAAAGCACAGAATTGATCGAAGTGGCGGTGCTTGGGGGAGGCCTATGTCCAGCAGTGGACGTCTTTCGCCTGAAATTATGACACATCTACAAATACGATAATTAACTGCAGTATATTTATTTTAATATTAAAAGTTAAAGGGAAGATTTTGCGATGTTTCCTCAAATCTTGGTATTCTATACATTGCATGATTGGTGACGCTTTCGTCAGGATACATTCAGCGTACCTGAATTGAATTTTTTACCACCAATAGTTCTTTTTGTCAATAGCTTTTTATCTTCTCCTTATATCGTTTCGGTGCGAACTATAACAACGTCTAACAAAAATGTACACCTTGTACTGTTTTTGCTATGGGTGCCCCGCTCAATTGTCAATTTGCCTTTAGAAAGCGATAACAATTAAAATTCTATTGTGTCTCGTTAGTGATAGTTGAACTCATAACAAATTGTTTTTCATAATTAGTGATTTTACCCTTTAATATCTTTGCACTATAATACAGCCTGTTATTATCACACAGCAGGGCAAAGGCCTCTTCTCATACAGAGAAGGCATGACCATTGATCACCACGCTTGCTCAAGGCGGCTTTTACTCTTACATTGATATATATTATACAAGAAAGGTTCATCAAGCCGTGTCTAAAATTTTAAATAGTTAGCAAGATGGCTGAAGGGCTGACTGCCCAGTGGCTGCAAATTTTGATTTCGCCATTCATGGGGGCTATTTTAATAGAGCCCAATATTAACAGTTTTGACTTAGGTACCTTCATAAGTGCTGGGAAGGAAGTATACCCGATATTGATAGGTAAAAAATGTGCAGAACCCGTGGCTATAATAACAACCGCACGGGTTGATCAAAGGTTAAGCTGCGCTTGCCGAGGTCACACCGTAGTCGTACCGGGTGCCCATCTATTACATACCAAGACTCTTCCGTGTCTCAATAAGCACATTAAAGGATGATTTATGCAAAAGTGTGCCGGTTGAGAGCCGTGCCATGTACGAGGCGTGGGCGAGGCACGGATACAAAATTTTACGAACATTTTATATGCTGCAGTTTATGCTATACCATGCAGCGTCTGTGGCCTATCAGAGTCTTAGTCCATAGAAATTGAGTAGACACAGACGCAGCCCGCGCCCGTGGCGGTCTAGCATAAATCATCCCTAAGCCGTTGGCAGCCGCTGTTATTTTAGAGCTTTGACAGTCATTAGGGGTTATCAGAAGCCCTAAAGTCTGACAACCAGTCTTATCAAGGAGTATCGTGTTACAAAATAACTGGATTATGGGGGTCAGATAGGCAATCGCTCCATGTAAAATATTGGTATTCAGCTGCATCCGGTTAGATTGGAGGCTGATTCCAACATAGTTGGGAAAAGGAGAGAAGAGTTTTATCACTAATATCATCTGAATACTTCCACACACTGACCTCCAGATTCCTTGATCTGATTCTATCATCTGGTCACTCACATCCATCATGAAAGTGACCATGGCTCGCATCTTGGAACTGGTGAACGCTGGACTCAATGTGGAACGCATGTCTTTCCATTCTTGACCTGTACAAAAACAATTGAGAGATTCTGAGATTGTTTTGACTTTTAATATTACTTATATTTTTTATCTTCTTTCTGACTTCCTACGTATTTATTTGTTTAACTTTTTTTCGTTTTTATGTTACAATTTTGCAAACATGTTAAAGCTACATAAATCTTCAACAAAAATATGCTTACCGATAAATAACTGTCCCATTACTGAACGTTGTAATGTTTACAGTTTCCATTTGACATTATGCTGTACTGAAGCAGTTAGGTATAAGCATGATGTATAATGTAAGTATTTATTTTTTATTGTGCCAATATACGCAATTTTCTTTATTTCTTTACAGGTTTTAACTTTAAGTAGATCCCATACCTCTCAAAGAGAAAAGGTTCCTGCCGAACAAAGGCTCTACAGAGTCGTCCACCAGCATTCGATGATCCAGGAAGTGCTCGAAGTCTTTGATTGCGATCTTCTTCACCAGCTCTAGGTCTCGAATCATCACTACACGCTTCATGAACTCGTATCTACCTACGAACCTAGAAAGTTAATTATTATATCAAGTTGATAATAATGTAGTCGACTTATTACCGTTAATTCGCCTCAGGAGTACTGGCCATCCCGGAATCTCGAAACATCGCACACTGAGAAACTCTATTCCAGTGATGATAAGGTTCATTATAAGTTTTTTATCCGTGACCGTGGGTGCTGACGTGGGTAGGCTAGCCTAGAAACGGCCTTCAAAGTAGGACCTATGACTAAAACGAGACTATAATTTTATTATAATACTTACAACGTTTCTGATGGAGGAATGTTTAGAGTTTAAAACGTTGACAATTTTGTATGGAAGAATTATAATTGGTACACAAACCTGTAATAACAGTTGTAAGAGAGATTGCAATACAGAAAAAAAAATCTTTTAGCAGTCAAATGAAAAACACTAATGTACGTTCACGTACCTCTCTTCCGGAAAACTTTGATACATATCGTTCAACGATTCAGCTAAATGTTTTTTCTGCATCAGCTCATTCATTAGGTTTCCCACCGGTGGGACTATCTTGAAGTGTTTCACGCCGTACCGGCTGAACCGCGAGTAGGCCTGCCGCATGTACAGCACCACGGCTGTGATGATCACGCTGAGCCATATTAAGGCTATCATTATCTGGGAAGAAATAGGAAGTTACAAAATTTTGGTTCAAAAGAGCGTCCATGCATGTTTCTTACCCCTTCTTCTCCTTAGTAATCTACTTACTACGCTTTGAATAAAAATGACCGAATGTAATATAATAATGACCGACATCAATTTAAAAGTGCCTCCTAATTTGTTTAATTGAAATAAATGCTTTGAATTTGAGTAATATTATTTTCTTTCTTTTAGACTACACAATACTTATGATTGGTCGTGGTGGGTATTCTAAAAGGCTTAAGTCTGATGTGGTCAGCTTTCAACTGGAATGATGTTGATTATTATTGATGACGATGAATGATTTCATGAAAATCGTACTTGCCAACCGATACTTATGTTAAACCATATGAAACTGACTGTCCACTCATTTGAGCCACATACATTATGTATTAAGTACTCGCAATAAGTTGATAAAGCAATTGTGTACTCAAAGTAGTAGTAAACACACAGATTAAATAAATTTAAAAGCGAACCATTTGACAAACTCGATATCCGCGAATGATTTAAGAAGCTAATTGATTGGAAAATCGAGAAAAGTTAAATTTGAACCGAAAAGTCAATCTCCTGTCCGTCTTTGCCGGGAAGTTACATTGAGTGTATAAATTATACTAGTTGCGTAGAATCATCGAAATAAACATTTTAAACTATCTTTATCCATAAATTAGATTCACATTTATAGTTAATTTTTCCTTATCATCACTAAAAGACAAACTCACATGAAAAGTACACTTTGTAAACAAGTATATTACAAATTAGAAGATTATATCCAAGATAAGAGTGCTTGGAAACATGCTGGTCCTGCTCCATAAGACAATTTAGAATCAAGACAAAATCAAACAGGCTGCTAATTTATTTGCAAAATTTATAATTTTGTGTTATATGACATTTATTTTACATTCTGTGATAACTTCCTCACACACTGACTTATTAATTTTAAGTGAGCACCATGTATCTATCACATAATTAAATTATCTGTCGTTGCTTCATTTTTAGGTCTTTTTACCTATTGTGGTATAGTAATTTCATTCTAGGTGCATCGTTTTCACATATAATTATTTAACTAATGTACGTACTTATACAAACTATTGTAAAACATTTTAAAAGAGTAACGGTGTAGTTTCTTGCCCATTCTTCTCCATACGAAAACTAGGTACCTTTTGGAAGGGGCGACTAGAATCAATTATATTATTTTGTAAATTTGACGTTCAAAAGTGCCATACATGGGCCTATGTCAAATAAATAATTTGATTTTGACTTTGACTTCAATAGAGAACTATAAATAACTCACTGCAAAATACGGGTGACTTTGACCGGCGACACCTTAGGAATGTGCAACATCAAAAATATCGTTTGGTATTACATAATACATACTTAGTGGCACAGGTTTTATTATATGTTTTTGTAACGCCAAATAAATGCATAATCTTTGTTTTGCTAATATAATTATCGTTGTGTGCTATCTGTACATACATATACATGTTGTGGCCAGATCTTAGAATTGATCATTTCATGAAATAATCGAGCATTCTATGAAATGGTTGTGTTTCATGAAATGGCCAGTTAAAATTGACCATATCGTTTAAACGTCAACGTTAAATGATATGTCAGTCGACGTTTGGCCATATCATTAAGTAGGGTGGGTATCCATGCAAATATTACTGGTATTTATTAACTTTTAGTAATCTGGGTCAATGGATAAATAAAACATTTTAAATAGCTTTCATTCCAGAATAAAAATCATAATTATTATGATTTGAATAGTTAAATACTAACCTGTGAAATACGTTCCAATCTCAATGGTTTTTTAAAGTTGCGGTCGTAATTCAAGTGACTTTCATAAATGTCACGTAGCTTGGTATAATAATGATACTTCACTGCGCTGTCATTTTCCATTTGCATATTTTTATTTGCTTTTCCAATCGAATTATCGTCCGCCGCCATGCTGAAGAACAAAAAAAATGCGACATCAACGCCTCTACTGGTGGATAATCTAAACATTTTACGGTA
Source organism: Omphaloscelis lunosa (assembly GCA_916610215.1). Classification (NCBI taxonomy): domain Eukaryota; kingdom Metazoa; phylum Arthropoda; class Insecta; order Lepidoptera; family Noctuidae; genus Omphaloscelis; species Omphaloscelis lunosa. The sequence goes on from OU744246.1 coordinate 22,550,779, forward strand.
TGATCACGATTGTTTGGCCACATCATGAAGTAGTCGTGCATTTAACTGTGCATATCGTCAAACGTTGAGTGTACAATGATCTGGCCAGACCACATCATGATTAGGCCAGCGGACGATGTTCTATTTCATGAAATGTAACTATTTTATGAAATGGTCGATCATTTCATGAAATGATCAATTCTAAGATCTGTTCACGACATGCATATTATCCATACATGCGATTACCCTAAGTATTGGAGCATATTCATATATTGGAGATAATTCCAAAAAAATCGGCCAAGTCCATGTCGGACCACGCACAATGAAGGGTTCTGTAGTTGGGATGAATTTACCTAAAGAACAAACTTAACATTGTAGTTGAAAAACATGCTCTTCCATACATTCATTCTGCAAATGTAAGTATGTACGCACAATATTGAGAGATTTGCCATGTTATTTTAAGACCATAGACTTCTTATAGGTTGTCCTGTAATCTATGAATAATGAATCATTGTCTGTATTAAAAAGAAATAAAAATTGGCGCAGTAGTTTCGGAGATAAGGGGGAATGGTCAATTTTCATCTATTTTCTTGTGTATTTATTTTAAAACTACTAAAAAAATGAGATCCTCGCAACAAGCCCTTTCATTTGATATATTATCACACGGTACAGTTGACAAAACTTTTTTTAAATATTTTCTTATTTGCCCCCAATAGTGACCCCCATATTCAAAATTCATTTATTTACGTCAACAGAAATACATATGTGTACCTTTCAACTTAATCGGTCCATTAGATTCGGAGCAAATTGGCTGTGACAGACGGATAGATAGACAGACAGACAAACAGACAGACAGACAAACAGATAGGCAGACAGACAGACAGGCAGACAGACAGACTGACTGACTGACAGACCAACAGACAGAGACACGAGTGATCCTATAAGGGTTCCGTTTTTTCCTCTCGAGGTAGAACCCAACAAATAAAAGAAAGAATCAAATCATCACTGATGACTTCATTACTGACGTACAGTTACAAATTATAAATAAAGAAAATTCAATTGGTCACGCATTAGAAAAATTGCGCATAAAACTTATTAGTACCTGGGCGACCGAGCTCTGCTCTAGTCAAAATAGACAATGCTCACTTAATAGCTTAAGATAGTTCATCCTAATTCCATATATAGTACATACAAATTCCATGTTGCCATGACATTATTCTAAGGTAGCCATCTTGTGGGGTCCGTTAGGGCCGATTCCTGCCGGGGTAGCGAAGAAAACCGAAAGGGACATCGTGGCCCCCGGCAATAGGACAACCGAAGGAACACGGGTGGGTTTTAGTCAGTAAGAGTCTGACATGCCCCCCCGCTCCCCCCAGAGCGGGAGAAGTTATTTGATAATTTCCCACCCAAAAAAAAAAGGTAACCATCTTGTTCTAAAATATGGGCGACCAAGCTCTGCTCGGGTGAAAATACAGAGAAAACGAATTTTCCCAAATATAAGCCCTAGCTAGATCGATTTTTCGCTCACGTAAACCCCTATATTGCAACTTTTATCGAAATCGTTAGAGCTAATCTCGAGAACATGTTTACAAATAATATATATAACGGAGGAGGGTATATTTCTCTTTAAAAGAAACATACCCTCCTCCATCAGCAAAAAACAGTTTGTCGAAGCATAAAGAGTATGTAAGAAGCGTAGCAGGTAGTGTTCTATAGTTTCTGCCTGCCCCCATGGGAAGAAGGCGTTAGTTTATGTATTTATGTATTAATCGTATCGTGAATTACCACAGACATGGTGATGATGTCATGATTCGGAATTTTTACTATTTTGTCTTGACGAATGACCGTAGAGACAAACTTTCACGTAGGTACATACTCGTAAATGAGGGGCTTGGCTAGACACGAGCGGCACGCGTCACAGGCAGAGGCAACTTCAACCGCTGACATGCGTTGAGGCTCGTGCAGACCAGAGCAATATAGCGGGCGCTACAGGCAGCATGATTCTTGTAGCGCCCGCGATATCGCGCTGGTCTGCGCGAGCCTTTAACAGCAGCCGTCGCGACGCGTGCCGCTCGGATGTATACACTTATACATAGATTTGCACACGTGTTATATTAAAACCTATGAACAATGAACCTGTTTTAAAGAACGTCATTTAATAACTGCAAGTCATGATGATGACCGTTTTCGGCATAATCACCGTGACTAGCTTCTGCTCAGTTTATATAAAGATATCAGAAACTCGTTACATTGGGCTATCTTAAAAAAGCCGTCAAAGTGCAGACTAGTGCACCGAGGGTTCCTCATCCTAGAAGGAAATATGCCCTGGTGCAATGAAAATTAAATAAATTATTTTTTAATTGTTTAATTTTCAATAAAAGTGGACGAGCATTATTCAAAAAGTCGATGCCATTAGTAGTAGCTGTATAAAGTGCCAGCACCTCATTTTTTGATATACCATGATATTGCTATGGAACCCTAAAAACTATTCTTAACCAGTGGTCGGAAATTTATGTAATATTATTGGCGAAAAGTGATTGAGCGATTCTACGCAAAACCAAGGAGTTTGTCGATGCGTTGCAAAATTTTAAGCCCAAGTGAAATATCTTAACATGAGTTTATAATTTCAACTAAACATCCTTTCGAATGCAAAGCAAAACGCGATGCACCATACCCTTAACTTTTTTGCAAAAAAATAACAACCAGTACCTAATATTGTACCCTGTGGTAGATTTGCCTCCTGCCTCTAGCTCTACTTGCTTCAAACAATATAAGTATTGAAACAAAGTCAGATATAGCATTGCCCGGTTAAAAAGTCATGACCACAGAGGTCAGCTATGAGATAAAAAGAACTAACCTCTTTGAATTTAATTCAATGGATTTATAGTCTGGATTAATTAAATAAAACAGAAACTACAGTGGTTCTAAAACAGGTAACAGATAGACACACAAAGAAACAATCAACTCAGTCTATCGCAGTCCACTGCTGGACATAAGCCTGTTACAGGCTGCCCACAACATCCTATGACGGCTCCGCCTTCCGCATCCTTTCTGTCCCAGTTACCTTTTTAAAGTCGTCGGTCTATCTAGCTGGGGGCGTCCCACACTAATACGCTTACTGATACGCGGTCTCGACTCCAGGACTCGTCTGCTCCACCGGTCATTGGTCCTTTGACAAACATGGCCGGCCCACTGCAACTTCAGCTTGCTTATTCTGCAGGCTATTTCGGTAACTCCGGTTCTTTTCCGGATAAAGGTTACCACGAACAGGCCCGACGCGACACCGGTAATTGTTCTACTGTGAAGTTTTCTTAGAAATTGTCACGTCGTCGCGCCTGTTTACTACTGCTAACTTCATTTCTGATCTAGAAACGCTTTCTGATTGACAAAGAAACGCTGTGTTTTATATATGAAGATGTCTAGATAATTAATAACTTATTGATGACTAGGATAATACATAACATCACGCCTGTAATCCCCAAAGGGTTAGGCAGAGGTGTACCTATGGTACACCCACATTTCGTCAGTTATATTTAAGTCCCATGTAATAGGGGGCGAGCCTATTGCCATCAACCGGGCACAAATCCAGACTCCGGGCTGCTACTGAGAAATAAACTCAAATATAATGTTTGAGTTCAGCTTTGTGTGCGTTTATAATATTCAAGAATGAATAAGATTAAGTACACGTGTGTGTGTGTGTGTAAATGTTAATTTTCTTCTATGCTGTTTACGTCCGAACGTAGTGATAGTCATCTCTAGTATCAAAGGGTGCAAAGTTCGTACAGACAACTAATCTTTTAACGAAATTAGTTTATTTTTATTTTTTTAACTTAGTTCCACCTAACTTGGCTTACACCTTTGAGTACTCTGACAAACGTGATATTTTACGTGATTTATTTTCAAGAACGTTAATTTCTGAAGAAGATCACAGTCACGGTTTTCAAACAGATGGGTGATCGGTTTTGATAATTTGCAGTATGTAAAGTATGTATTATTTCATTTTAGTAGTATATTATATAGCAATAAACACAATGTGTGTCGGGATCTGTATGAAACCTGACGTGATGTCAAGATTGGATGTGCAAGCAGGTATGGTGAATGGCGAACTGAGATCGATAAATTGATAATTATTTTTTTCTCGAATCTAACGCAATTAAATCGAAATCACTTGACTGCCACTAGGCAGTCAAGTGATTAATTGATCTAGTAATCTCAAGCGCTACAGCGCATGAAGTCCTGGGTGCGATTCCTGTGTTGGACAGTGTTATTAGGCTTTTCCATAAACCATCTGCAATTTTTTAGTATCAGTACGGAGTCCAGATTTGTGCCCGGTTGATGACAATAGGATCGCCCCCATTATACGGGACTGGCGAAATGAGGGTGTACTATAGATACACCTGTGCCAAACCCTTCGGGGACTACCGTTGTGATGGTATGGTATGTTATGTTATTATTAATCAAACATAACATAACATCACGCGTGTATTCCCCGAAGGGTTAGGCAGAGGTGTACCTATAGTACACCCACATTTTGCCAGTTATGTTTAAGGCCCATGTAATAGGGGGCGAGCCTATTGCCATCAACCGGGCACAAATCCAGACTCCGGGCTGCTACTGAGAAATTCCAGATGGAAAAACCCAATAACACCTTGCCCGACCCGGGAATCGAACCCAGAACCTCATACTCAGCAGTAGCGCTTTGCGACCACTAGACCAACGAGGCAGGCAGATTATTAATCAAAGACAGTTAAAAATGGTAAAATAAAATATCAAATCAAAAATCGTTTTTTTGCGAATCGATTTTTTCATGCTTTGACTCGAATCGATTGAATTAACGATACTATGAAAAATATTGCTACCCCTTTGGTCCTACACTGGTGTCCGCCACTAATAAATATCAGATGCATTGTCAAAGAAAAAAAACTCCTTTAAACGCAGTGATTATTAAAAAAAATGATGGTGTTCGTTCTTCTCACGTGTCAATAAAAACCTAACTTAACCTGTAGGCGTGACAATAAATAAAATTCAATTATAAACAAAACATGCATATTCCATGTCATTAAAATTCACGTCATCGAAAATAAGTTGTTCTTAATTTATTTTTCGCAAACTATGTGTAACTTAATAGTGTTACCGGATCATTATGGATACAATGGAACGTGACAATCGGGAAGTGCTTAGAAGAGAGAAGTGGAAGCAAGTATTATACTGTTTTTTTCGGATATTTTAACCTGGTCTTTAGTCGGAATAATATAACCATGATAAATTAGATCATTATTTTTAAATCTTAGTGTAAAAACTGTAACCTTACACATTTTCCCGAAACCGAAGGCAGGAACTGGTCATGTCCTTTAATAAGGTGACACAATGGGCGGCCCTTTTGAAAATCGTGCCTTAATAAGTTTTATCTATTTACATAATAATCATGTACATACAATAACGAATCTTAATTAAACGCCTCCTATTTTACTTAAGGCAATAATTTTACAACAAGCGTTTTGAAGATACCTTGTAAATAAATAATAATAATATTGGGACCTAGTTGTTGTTTTATTGGGATCACAAATATTGTAATGTTTATTCATAGGTTTACACTCAAATCCAGTCTAGACAGATTTACGTGAAATTTTATTAATAAAGGAATATTGCTAAATAATATAAAAGGTCTGGCGTTAATTGAAGCTCGATTTATCCATAGTTGACCCAGTTGCGGCCCAGTGGTAAGAACACCTACCAACGCTATCATGGGTTTGAACTCGCTCAGGTGGACAAGCACTTACTTCCTCACCATTGCTGCCAAAATGGATCAGGAAAATCTTTTTTTAATGATAAAAAACCGATGACTATCTTAAGGTAACAAATATATAAATCTGATCAATGTCATCCATTGATTTATTACACGGTCTTTCTCTGTGTTCTACGGCGTTAAATATTAAGGAAGACTCTCCTTAAATAAATGTATGAGGAACCTACTCAATTCCCAAACCTATACAATCGAAAAACAATTAAAGTACTTTCTTATAAGTCAATAAGATCCTCTTTCAAAATAAACAAACCTTACGATACACTTTCACCCTGCCCGCGTAAGCCGACCCTACGCGTCTACGCGCTCAGTCGCATCTACGTGTTCATTACGCGCGACGCCTCATCCATTGCGCGATCGGTTCCGGATTAAAAGAACAAAAAGGTAAAAATTATAGACCCATCGGCGGAGATTACAAGCTGGATTACCTTCGTGTCATTTATCAACTTCATCTCGGTGCTGCCGAAGTTAGGGACGGCTGTGGTACGAAAAACTATTGAAGCGATTGCGGGATAAAATAATTTTGTTTTTTTTTTATCTTAAACTAGCGATACGCCCCTGCTTCGCTTATTTATTATGACTTGACAAAACATTTAGATTTCTTTATTATATGCAAATTTAATAATTATGTATTATACATAAACCTTTCGGAATAAATTTTATAAATTATAGTGAAAACCGCATCAAAATTTGTTGCGTAGTCTAGAAGAGCAACACGGTCAGACAGGTAAACACAAAAACCGACTTTAATTTATATGTTTATAGTATAGATTACGCTAAGGTTTAAATTCGTAACGGTGTCTTTACACTTGTATGTACTTCCCGTCACTTGTCCCTAAAGGTTCATTAGAAGATCAGCGTCAGATAGCATCCGACATTAATGCTGAAGTTAACCTTTTCGGCGCAGCCGTGAGGCACACACTATTATTGTAAAGACATTATTTTCACTTTTTTATTTTGTTATTTGTATTATGTGTTTCACAAACTGTGTCCAAATAAACGTTATTCTTTCTTTGAAAATGGTAAAACATTTCGAACATAATATTAGTTCTTTCTTAGCAACGTGTTTTCTAAGCAGCAAATGATTGCAAGTTATAAAATCACGAGATTTTTTATGATCAGCATTTCAAATTCCTACGTGTACGTAGCCATTAATAGGACATTACTGTCGCGGCCTGCAACAGAGACATTAATGAAAAATCGTGAAAATGTGGGCCGAGGCGAAGCCGAAGCATAAATACGTGAGTCCATAAATGCTTGGTTGTGGTCAAGGCTTGTATAGTACTTTTCTCAAGTAATGCGCAGAAATTCAAACTAAGTAAATTAATTATAAATTCCAGAGTAAATGACGAACAACGAAAATTTTTCACTCACCAATATGTTCATTTGTTTCTTCTTTGTTTTAAACAGCTCTATTTGCAAGCCAGATCGAGATTCAAATAAAACCTTTGATCCTTTGAACCTCGATAGCCATGTGTTGAAGTAAAAAGTTCGTTCCGTTTTTAAATAACACGACAGATATGAGTTTTCATGGTAATTTATTTGGCCACTAAACACCACAGATATTGATTTTCATACAAACATTGCCGGCCGGCAATGTTTGTATAATCGGTAAGGTTTGTATGTATTCGACCAGTACAGCATTTTCGATTTATGTCGAAGAAGGTTGTCAAAATAATGCTCGAATGCCCCAAGCGTGTTTGAGAAAACATTAATTTTTACAAAATAAATATAATTGGGTAGCAATCCAGAGCAAATGAATATTAAGTTTACTTATATTTTTAAAGGCTTGACTTCCAGTTATAAATTCCAAAAAGTGTCCAATAGCTAGAAATATCTTGTAACTTGGACCCCCACTCAAGGCCGCCCAGTGACAGTGACGCTGGGCGGGCAAACATCCCGATAACTAATACTTGCTCTGGAATATTTGACACCAAGAAAAACTATCCTAATTCAATTCCTCTTCCTCTCTCACTTATTTTGTAAATTTTTGCTTATTATTTGTAAGTTAGTGAGTAAAGTAATTTGGCAAGAGTCTGCGAAGCAAAAAATCGTGGAAACGAATTCCAAAATATTAGTTTTACTATTTGTATAAAGATTATTCTGCGAAGGTTTCTAAGACTCCATAAATTAATATTCTTATAAAATGAGTGATTATTATCTTCGTGAAAGAATTTTCTTGGTACTTTATCTTTATTAATGAGATATTATCTGTTCAAATTATTTTAAACTAGTTGTGCGTCCGATGATATTTCCCATCGGCACCTTCACATGGGCCTTTGGGGATAAGTTTACAAAAAAACGATGATACCTACAACAACTTTTCGCAGAAGTCTAAGTACCAATATGCATGTTTCTAACTTCAAAAATGACGTACTTCCAAGCAAACTTTCATCCCCTATTATTTAACGCCTATAAGGGGTGAAATTTCAAAAATCCTGCCTGAGTGCTAACCTTCGTTATTTTTTATATTTAATCAGCCTATAATGTTCCCACTGCTGGGACACAGGCCTCCTCTCTTGTAGAAGGTGTGGTCTGCAATATACCACGCGGGCCTACTGTGGATTGGCAGATGTCACATGTCTTTAAATTTCTGGTTTTAGGACATGCCGGTTTCCTTACAATATTTCCATCACCGTTTTGAGAGCAATGCTGATGAAATTATTTACACAAAATAAAGCGCCTGCCTGGGTTCGAACCCACGACCTACAATCCAAAATAACAATTCTAAGTCAATCGTGTGAGCGATCTTCGATGTGCAGTGTGAAAGCAAGAGTCGTACAAGGTAGGCAGGGTCAGAATCCGTAAAAAACAAAGCAATGGTCGTTGTAAATGAAAAATAATCGGGAAAGCACTCAAAACGCATTGGAAAACACGAAACAACTGACAGCTGTCTAGTAGGGTTGGGTGTTGCGACGACGAACCGCTTTGTGTTTTCTGATGATGAAACCGTTTTACGTCCTGGGTTTAATTTCAAACAGTCTTCATTGCACAAACCAGTCTTTGAAACACTTGGTGCGATTTTTTATTTTACATTTAAGAAAATACAGTCGGGTACAATGATTTACTATCTATCTATCACACTCGTAAAACAGTCCTTCCAATAAAAAGTAAACTCTTTGTCAATGAAATACAGTCAATAATGTATTATTACCAGTAGACAATGCTGTCGTTCGTGATGCAAAAACTGCGCTCGACAAAAACGCAATTCTATTCCATGTTGGATAAATTTCGTCCTTTAACCGTTTTCTGCAACGGTTTTCGTCGTCGGGAAAACGGTTTCGTCCATCGAAAAATCGACAACGACCTACCACTAATGTCTAGTGTCAATGTCAGTCAGTTTATGCCAGTACAGAACATGCACTGCCAGTGACATAGACTAAAAATATAAGACTGATTTTAATCCATATGAAATTGATAATCATTATTTTGGTTTTTCAGTCATGTAATATAGTAATGATGTTTTATTTAAATTAAATGCACTATATTTTATAAAAGTATATATAGAGCATTTAATTACTTTGGGTTAATTATATTACTTAGTGCTACCTAGTGGATAGGTTTTCTTTTTAGTTGTGTAATCGATTACTTTAATCGATAATCTCACATAAACTATCTATATCATATTTCTCCGCTTCCAGATGGAGAACTGAGCTGATTTTTTATATTATAGGATAAAAAATATGACTTATTTCTTAGATCATATCTCAACTTATTACATTTGGGCCCACCGTTCCCCATCTCCTTTCATGCTTCTAGGTTGAATGGTTAAAAAGTTTGTGCGTTGTCTGTCACCGAGTAATTATAATTCTAAAACATCCAGTCCTGAAAATGCATGTTATTCCTAAAACTAAAAATAATTAATATTTAAACATCTGTTTTTTACTCCAATATGATTTTGATTTTCAATATGACAAGATTCGCAATCTGACTCATATCGATATGAAGTGGTTATTGAGGAGATCGTTAGTTTTACTTGTTTTTTGTAACGTTCGTGTAGAGTCAGCAATACATTTGAAGAAACGAATATGAATATTTCGATTTTGTGAGGACCTGCCTCTTCGATGTAGTGATACGCAAAAGCGATTGCAGGGCGTGGGGTCCTGCGGGGTAATGTCGTAACACATATACAATGGTAATCGACAGAAATGCGGTTCATTTTGACAGCCACATTCATTTAACAATTACGGTTGTTAAACAGACTTATTATTTCGTTTTCAAACTTATGAAGCATGAATAAGCTATTTACTTCAAAACGATCGGATTGTGATTAAAAATGTATTACGCAATCAGGGTATTGGTTCGATCCTTGTTCCAGATGGAAGTGAGAAGCTTCTCAGCAGCAGCCCAGCGTCTGGTTATGTATTTGGTAAATATCTGTTGGCTCGTCCCTACAACATGGGTCTTATAACATAACTGGTGAAATGTATTTAACAAATTATTAGGAATACAAGAGATTTGGTTGAAACAGTAAGTATTGTATGTGTTGCGTAAGTTTTTAATATTTACCAGCAGACAATATTTACCAATACAATTTGTACAATAAATGATTGATGATTGATTGTACAATTTCCTTCCGATAATAAATGACTCGCATCTTGTAAGCTGAGCGAAACATTATTAGCACTAAACTGAGGTTGTTTATCGCTTCCTTCAACATAATATTAATCAACATGCTGTTAATTTATTATTATCTACATAAAACATAAAATTGCGTCTGTATTCTCCAGAGAGATAAGCAATAAGTGGTGGTTAATAAATGCTGTAATAGCCTTACACACATTTTGTCGGCTATTATTTAAAAAAATTACAAAACAAAGTCCCCCGCCGCTTCTGTCTGTCTGTACGCGATAAACTCAAAAACTCCTGAACGGATATTCACACGGTTTTCGTCAATGGACGGAGTGATTCATGCGGAGGTTTTAGTGTATAATTAATTATAGTTTTGTCTAAATTGGCTGAAATTTGACGATTACTGTTGAAGATGTCGGATAAAATCATGCCGACTGGGAACTTTATTGGCGTGCGCCGCGGAAATCGTAAAAGTTACATAAAATGTATGTTCTACAGTATTGTTTATCTTAAAAAGTTCAACGAAAAAGTCCGCGATGGCATATGTCTATAATATCATATAACTATTTTTATCTTTCAGAATTTTATAAAAATTTCATTGTTACTTCAGAAGCTATTTTGACCGGTATCATATTAACCCTTATCCGATAAACTTTGTTACATAAATTGAGCATTTAATTTAAATTAATATATGACTTGACATCATTTCATTTAAATGAATGGTTTAAAAGATATCATAGATTCAAAATTACGCGCACAAAATAATTATGGTTAGAGCGCAGCAGTAGGAGTCAATAACCTTTTTTCTGGACTATTAGGGATGTAATCCCGGTACTGCCTGGTAGTACGTTCTCGAGGGATATTTCCCGACATCTACGCGAGCGAAGTCGCGGGCAAAAGCTAGTCCTTACATATTATAAAACAAAGTCCCCCGCCGCGTCTGTCTGTCTGAATGCGATAAACTGAAAAACTACCGAACGGATTTTCAAACGGTTTTCACCAATGGATGGAGTAATTCATGCAGAAGGTTTTAGTGTATAATTCATTAAGGGTTTGTGTAAACTGGCTGAAATTTGACGATTATTGTTGAAGATATTAGAAAAAATCATGCCGACTGGGAACTCTATTGGCGTGCGCCACGGAAATCGTAAAAGTTACATAAAATTTATGTTCTACAGGATTGTTCATATTAAAAAGTTCAACAAAAAAATCCGTGATGGCATACGTCTATCTTCTAATGATGAAACACAGTAATCACTATTATAAAAAAATGCATTGTTATTTCCGAAGCTATTTTGACCAGTATTGTATTAATCCCTATCTAATAAAATATGTTACTTAAATTGGGCATTTAATTTAGATTATGATATGCCTTGTCATCATAATTATCATTTAAATTAAGAGTTTATAAGATATCACAGATTCAAAATTACGCGTGACAAAATAATTATGGTTGACCGTAACGCGGGCGCAGCTGTAGGAGTCAATGACATTTTCCTCGGCTATTAGGCATATAAGTTCCCGTGAGATATTTTTAGATATCCACGCGGGCGAAACCGCGGGCAAAAGCTAATAAATAAATAAATAAAAACGTTGATTTTGAAAGTACGCTTCTTTACGACGTTTAGAGTCACCTTTTAAGCAAGGAATTGGTCGTAATAGAAGACTCCCCGACTTCTACATGACATTTTCCAACAATAAATAACCGGTGTAAACATAAAAATCTAGTTGTGCATTTGAAGAAGGACACAGAAGAAGAGAGTTAATGACATAGATTTAATGAACCATTAAATGTCGTAACTATGAACCGAGTTAATATTTACATAATATATAAGCTAACAACAGGTTTGAAATAATAATAAGTACATGTACCTATTCAAAAAATACCTTTAAAAAAAGAGAGGAAAGAATCATAGGGCATCAAAAAATCGAAAATTCGATTGTGCTACTTCATAAAATCACATATTTTGGGTAGTTCCTTTTTGACTTCAGCCAACAAAGTGTAGTTTATGGTGGAGTAAAATAAATTAAAGTTGTAATAAACAATAATTATTTATCTGATACGGGATCGAACCGAAAACACGAGTCTGTCCAGTCGCGCTAGTCATAACAAACAAACCTCTCATGTGCCAATGTAAACCTACTTTGTAAATTAGTCAAAAAGACACCTTATTCATGTAAAAGAAAAACGCCAACATTCAGTAAGCAATTTTTTTCATTTGCCCGACCCAAAAAATATCAAAAAGAAGCAGTTTCTTTTTTTGCGAATCGTACGAGAGGTAGTGACATCTATCCGTAGCAATTAAAACTGACAGTAACGAGTGTGTACTCGTCATAATCTAAGCACCTTATTATTTTTGTTATTTTTCATCTTTTTCAGCGTAGTGCTTAAGGCTTAATGATGTCTGCACTATAAAAACTTACGAAAAAAACAGGCTTGCCATGATCCCACTTTAGCACTTCCTGTAAGGAACTTTATTTTTTTATTTTTGAGGGTGGGTTATCATCAAATAACTTCTCCCGCTCTGGGCGGAGCGGAAGGGCGTGACTCTTACTGACTAAAACCCACCCGTGTTCCTTCGGTTGCCCTGTTGCCGGGGGCCACGACATTTAAATTAAAAAAAATGTCGCAGCACTGGTATTCTGATAGGGCCCGCAGTGATGTCATGGATAGATAGATACAAAAATAAATATTATACTAGCTGTTGCCCGCGACTTCGTCTGCAATTCATGAATGAATAGTAACCTGTGTCGGTCCCAGGCTACTTATCTGTCAAATTTCATTACGATCCGTTCAGCCGTTTTTTCGTGATTGAGTAACAAACATCCAAACATAAAAACTTGCACATTGGTAGGATTTTAAAAGTGGACTATCAAAAGTACATACAACGTGCCGCTACAATGGCGACGTTAATTTAACACACGGGTAGGGCTAGTAGCCAGTAATCATAAAAATATTATTTTAAAAATAACTTTAATTGAAAATTTTAAATTTTCAAACGCTCGCCGACATAGGGCTCTCCCTTTCCTTCAATTCACCTTCTCTTTGCACGTTATTCATTTTATTTTCATTGATGCGATGTTATGATCCATGACCCCGGTAAATGACCTCTGCGCTACAGTTGTTAAATACAAGTTGCTCCAAGATGTTATTTGAGAAAATTGTTAATAAATCAATGAATAATAATAACATTTAATGAAATTAAAATATCTACATAAAAATTTAAAAAAAAAACTAATCCGTTTACGTATGTTAAATTAATGTCACTATTAAAGCGCCACGCTATATATAGCAGATATCTGTCTATACCATGACTTAAGATGTTTTCCTAACTACTCTCCAAAAAATAGTCTTTACCATAACTGTACGCCCATAAGCGTCACACTCTTAATATAAGCCTATCAATACACATTTCTTATCTTTCTCGTCTTTAAGCTCGGCGTCTGCTGTCGTTGTAAGCGGTTTACATGTAAATTATTTTGCATGGGCCCTGGGAGCTTGTTAACTATAACAAGACGGATATTTTCACTGTAGGCTCATGTACTGCTTATGTCAATGTTTGCGACGTTTGTGGCTTGTGTGGCACATGGAATAAGTTGGGGGCCAAATTGTTTGCAGCCGTATTGATCGTTATAGGCTACTGAGGGATCTTGGACCAAATATCGTCACTAAAAGTAAATAATAGAGTTTAATCAAATGAAAAAGAGCGGCTGAAGAGCCCCTTCATTGTGAAATGATAACTAAGTAAACCGTTTTAATAAAATACAACATTTACAATGCTCTTATTAGGTCATCTTGAAAACACACCACACCATTATTTTCCCCTTACTAGTGGTTTCTAACATTTATCTATTTAGTTGGCTTCGATCGAACATTAAAAGTAATGTGTTAATTTAGTTGGTTTAGATATAAATACAAAAGATCTACTTAGCTTGACATTTTTCTTAGTAGGTACCTATTTCTGTGCAAAACAAAAAAAACGAAAATACTGATTGTTAATTGATTCAAGCGTGACCTTGGGGAAATCCAGTATAAAATGCAATTGAAGTGGATATATTTAGTAACCTGTTCCACTTAGCTATTTCTAAAGAGTCTTAAAAAAACCCTTAAAGAAATCGACACGTGATTCATCTCTCAACGAGGCATCTTCAGGATGACAATTGACTTGTAGCGAACTCGAACACGGCGTGTTGCCACACCAAGCACTGAACTGAACTGCAGTCTGCGCTCAGTGCTCAGTGTGGCCACATGCCGATTTCTTTCAGAGTTTTTTAAGATTCTTTAGAAATAGCTTAGCGGAACAGGTTACCAAATATATCCACTTCTATTGCACTTTAAAATACTAATTGATAAATAAAATCTGCAACTACGTATTAATAGAAGTATAGAATAAGGTTTTATTTCTTTAAGTTAGATAAATATACGTACATAATGAAAGATTTGTATTTTAATATGCAGTCGGTCCGAATGATTCTCTATCGCAAACGATAAGTATTGTCATAAAATAAACAATTAAATTGTTCTTGTCCTAATTTACTCAAATGATAACGTATTCGACTCATGCGTCAATGTTCAGTTCGCTATTTGTGTTCGACCTAAAATGATGAAAACTTCGCTCAAGAATAAAGTTGTAGTTGTGACAGGAGGAGCTCAAGGCATTGGATCTAGCATAGCAGACCGGTTCCTGCTGCACGAGGCTAAAGCTGTTATTTTACTGGATATTGATGAAATACAAGGAGACAAAGCAAGCAAAAGCTTAACAATAAAAAACGGAAAAAGTAAAGTCGAATTCATAAAATGTGATGTGACTACTGACTTAGATCATGTTTCGAAAATAATAATTGATAATTATAAAACCGTTGATATATTAGTTCTGAGTGCTGGCATTGCAAGTTCGACAGATCACAAAAAAGTGATTGACGTAAATGTTACAGCAGTTATAGAATGGTCCATGAAGTTTTTAGAGCATATGCGAAAGGATAACGGTGGCAATGGCGGAACCATCATATTAATATCATCAATATTTGGATTTAGATCAGTACCATATGGCCCTGATTATCAAGCATCAAAATTCGCTGTCAATGGTTTTACTAAATCTTTGGGACATATTGACAATTTTGACAAAACCGGCGTCCGTGTTGTGGCTTTATGCCCAGGATTTACTGAAACTCAACTAACTTTAAATTTGCGAGATCCAGAACTTCAAAAGACCCTGCCTGAAGGTCTAGTCGAATTTACTAACTCCTTTCCTTGGCAAAAAGTTGAGGATGTTGGTAATGCTGCTGTAGAAGTGTTTACTAGAGCTGAAAGTGGAACCGTCTGGCTGATTGAAGGTGGAAAACCAATAACACAAGTTCCATGAAAAAGCCGTTGTGAGTGACGAATGTTACAATACTAAACTATATGCTATAAACTCTGGGGAATCAGGCCCGATTTATATCTTACGGCATAAGTTACTCTTGAAAATTTGATACGATGATGGTTCGAAAGGGGAAGGAGAATTGTTAAAATAGACTAATAATGGCTACTAAAAGTTGTAATCAGTGCTAGTTTTTAATCGAATAAAAATGTGATATTTCAACTTGTGAAGGATATTTGCGGTTTTAAATTAAATATAATATACATTGGGGTCCAACTTCCGCTGGCATTTACCAATTTACAAAAGTGCAACTTTGAAGATTTAATTTAATAATCTAGTGTTTCCTATCACGCTTATTTGTTCCAAAGTTACTCAAGCATGTCTGTGATGTAATGAATATACTAGTTTACAGTGAATTTGTTGCCGGGAAAATGTTTCCTGTTGCTGACTACATATAGCATGCTAAGTTAAAATATATAAATAAGAACAACACGTATACAAAATTTTGTAAAACATTTAAAAAAAGTAACGGTGGAGTTTCTTGCCCATTCTTCTCTATACGAAAACTACCTTTTTGAAGGGGCGACTAGAACCAATTCTATTTTTTGTAAATTTTGACTTTCAAAAGTGGCTTTTATGTGACTAATTGAAATAAATTATTTGACTTGACTTTGACTTTAAGCTTGACCTCAAACCCTATATGACGTTATTATATTAGGTCTATGTACATAGACCAGAGAGAGATTATAGAGAGAAAGAGATGAGAGATCAACGTGCTATTTTATTTTGATTTACCTAATTTTATTTAGTTTTTACTTTATACTCATTGCTAATTTATAACATTAAGTATTTATGCACTTCCTAGCCTAAAGCACAGGTTCAACCTAGTTCAGGCAAGTAAGCAACTATGCTCTATTTTAATTGTTAACTTACTTATTGTAGATGTGTCGCTTTAAAAAATAAACGAATATTATAATTATAAGTGACTCTTATAGTTTATCCCATCATTTAGATTTTATTAATTTTCCTCTCAAGTTATGTAAGTAGTGTTTAAAATAGCTTTAGTATCTACCAGAGGTGATAATTTAGATAAAAATATTATGAATGTACAGTTTTAGCGACCAATCTGTGAACGCGAGTCATTTGAAGATTATCAGCTCTAGTTGATGAATGGTTGTATCTTCCATAGGTCTGATCGATTTGAAGTTCTGTTACTTCAATGATATGAAAAGAACATAGTAACCTTCAACTGATGCCGCAAGCATCTCCTGGAATTTGCAGGACACCCGACTCTCTTACCAACTTATAGCACAGGTATCGTGTTCAGGCTCATCGGAATGGTCTCAATGAATAGGTTATAGATAGATGGTGAACAAGGTCTGGTGTTGGAGTAGGAAAGAGAAAAAAGGAAATGTTTGTGTTGGGGGTTTTATAAATTGTAACTGTTAAAATTGTACTTGTAAATATAATTTAAGACTATGACAAAATTAATACATTATTATATTTTTTTACTGCCGAACTCTGAACCGTACATATTCTCCTCCCTGAATCTTTAAGTTGAAGGTGTTTCTAGCTAGAACAGCCGGTATTTGGGTCTTCTCACAGGGGGACAATTCCATTTGCTGGATCAACTGGTAGGTCATCACCTTGATCTCGCAGAGAGCGAATCTTGAACCTAGAAACAAAATAATCATCATCATTTTAGCAAAATAATCAACTCAGCCCCTCGCAGTCTATTGCTGGACAAAGGCCTCTCCCAGGCTACGCCACAATACCCTGTCCTCACTCTTCCGCATTCAGTCTGTCCCAGCCACATTTTTAAGGTCGTTGGTCCATCTAGCTGGGGGGCGCCACAAACTACGCTGGCCGATACGCGCTCTCCACTCCAGGACTCATCTTATTCACTGGCCATCGGTCTTTCGACATACGTGGTCGGCCCATTACCACTTCAGCTTGCCTAATCTGCAGGCTATGTCGATAATTTCGGTTCTTTTCCGGATAACTTTATTTAATTTTCTGATCTTATCAGCTGCTAGATAAAAATCAGTGGTCACTGGCGTCGGCGTATGCTAAGCGGCTGGGGTCTCGCATCGTGATACCAGATTTTCAGTGTTATTGGGCTTTTCCACCTAGATTTTCCGGAGTCTAGATTTGTGCCTGGTTGATGGCAATAGGCTCACACCATATTCCTTGGGTCTTAAACATAACTGACGAAATATGGGTGTACTATAGGTATACCTCTACCTGACGCTTCGGGGAATAGAGGCGTATCCTATATATGTAAATTTTCAGTAATGACTTCGAATCTGAATGCGTGCGCGGGTTCCAGCTTTAGCTTCACCTTCTATTACCTACATGAGGCTTATATCGAGCAAAATGTGTGTGTACAAAACTATGAGGAAGTTATCTATGATCTCTGCCTTCCCCTCCGGGAAATATAATTCGTGATGTTGTGGAATAACCATGCTTGGCAGGGTATGGTTATTCCATACATATTTCAAGATATAGAAACCAATTTCGTAATGTAACGCTTCAGCACCTCCATAGCAATTCCGTATTCATATATTGATATTCACAAAACATTGCTCATAATAAAATAAAACCACCTAGATTCCAGAATTTCTAATATTACATCAATCAAAAGACCATTTTCAAATCTAAATCTGTAAGTAATATGTACAATATTTGGCTCGCTTGAATATGTTAAAATGGCCAGAATCTGAAATATTTTCTCTAAATCCTCTAAGGATTGCTCTACACGCATATTTAAAACAGTCTGACTCCTAGACGGTTCTGTGCCAATTTCGCATGTCAGAATTCTGAATAGTTCAATTCTTTCAAGGTAGGTAACCTTCGGATTTGATATGAATATGTATGACTGAAATAACTTTGTAACCTTGAAGGCAGGTGAAGGTCGGGACAAACCAAATAGTAATCCATAAAGGGTTAGGCAAAGAGAGTAGTTGACTGAAGTGGGTAGAACGGAATTCATCGTGAATATCCCATTGAAATATGGTTTAACAAAACGAGTAGGAACGACACTATTAAGTAAATCATAATTATATTAATAACAGTTTATTACCCATTGTTTAGTTTTAAGTTGTTGATTTTTTTTTCTGTTACGGGGGTGACATTATTACTAAGTCAAAAAACCCTTTCAAATAAATAAAGATTAAAAAAAATATAGTGCGACGTTATCTTTTGACAAAAAGATCCAGTTTTGTATTAGTGTAGCGTTTGAGCTTGTGAAGTTGCATATTATTGTACACTAGCTAACCCGACAGGATGAAAATATCAATCTAATCCTAGCCACGCTAGAGGCCCTTGAGCTGCATAAAAACTCTTATACCAGTACCCTAATTGCGTAACGTACGATCAATCACAACCCCAATTGTTATTTGAAACAGGTTGCTAATTTATTGCTTCATAAGTTGGAAAAAAATCTGCTCAATAAAGTAAATAACACAATGAATGTTGTTGAACTGTCAAAATTAAACAAATTTGTCATTTGTCAGGTTAGTTACTAACCACACGAAAAAAAAAAAACTAAAAAAGAACACCTTCAGTTTTTCCCGAGTTATCCAATTTTGCAATTTTCCAAATTTCTTTCGATAAAAATCTAATTCGGACTATTACAAATATTTTGAAATAAAATAGCAAAATCGGTCCAGCCGTTCTCAAGCCATGCGCTAACAAACGAACAGTATGTAATTTTTATATTTTAATATGGATTAATTATCTTTTCTATTCTATTTCCAGCCTGCCATAACCCACTGCTGGGCAAAGACTTTGATTTCTGAACTACACAACTCAGCGATAAAGATGTTGTCAAACATTTGATGTTATATTTACCAATACAGTTTCTGGGTCCAAGTCCAAACGGTAAGTAGGTGAACGGCTTAATGTTGTGCTTGTTCTGGTCCGAGAAACGTTCAGGGTCGAACTTGTAGGGGTCCGGGAAGAACTCAGGGTTGTGGTGGAAAGCCCACGCCGGGATGTTCGCAGCTTCTCCTTTACGGATCTAGAGAAAAAATAATCAATTTAAGTAGGTAATACTTACAATGGATATGCCATTGTAACAAGGACATCGCTATAAATAACATTAAATGGGAACAGTGGGACTCAGAAAAAGCTAGGATCTACGTTTTGTAACGGGCAACTAACTTCAACTTTTTGACTAATTACTGACGGACCCCTTTACTATTGAAAAGTGCCTATAAATGGTTTAATTGGTGAATTAAATAGTTGAAAATACGCCTAATTCCGACCAGTTCTCCAAGAAGAACGCAGTGCGGTTTATGATAATTATTAAATAAGCTATGTAATAAATTGGTCTTCAATTAAATAACATAAGAAATAACTCTCTCAAACTTACAATATAGTCCTTCTCAGCTTTGGCGTTGGCTTTCCCCAAGTTGTAGTCTTTGGTGCACAGTCTATCCAGTGCAGGGGCTGGTGGCCACAGTCTTAATACCTCTGAAAATAAGAAACACGTTTGAAAAATAGTATTAAATCTTCTTATAAGTTCTTCAAAAATTATGGGAATTTTAACTGGCATTCTGGTTATAAGTTTTACTGTACTCAGAGAGATCATTAACTGAACCCTAATTAATATTATTATTTATTATATTTAATTGTATACTATTGCACATAACTTCACTTAACATCACGACTTGTTTCCCCATAGGATAAGGCAGAAGTGTAGGTACTTAAAATACACCCACACTTCACCAGTTATGTTTGAGTCCCATGTAATAAGGGACGAGCCTATTGATATCAACCTAGACTCCGGACACAAATCCAGACTCTACTACTGAGAAACTCCTGATGGAAAATTCAATAACACTTAATCTGACCTAGGAATCGATCCCAGGACCTCATGCTCAGCAGTAGGGCTTTCGACCACTATACCAACAAAAACACATGTCCACAAAATTGTAAAAAAATTGCAATTGATGTGTCATATTTTGACAGTGTTCCATTATACTTGTGAAACAAAAGTTAATTCTGTTTTTTTAACGAACGTCTCTGAGTGCGACAATTTGTTATTAAAGTACATGACATTCTATCAGCGATAGCGATGATGGAAAAGTCAAAAATATATTGAACTAGCTTTTGCCCGCGGCTTCGCACGCCTAAATGTCGGGAAATATCCCACAGGAACATACTACCGGGATTCAAAATACTTATCATATGTCCTAACCCAGGTTATGGCCTATCCGTATGCCATTTATCTAAATCTGTTCAGCCGTTGTGGCATGAAAATGTAACAGATAGATAATAAATCTGTTTTAGGATCCCGTACCTCAAAATGAAAAAAGGAAATCCTTAAAGGATGACATCGCTGTCTGTCAAGACCCTTTTTCTCAGGAACACGTGGAGGCATCAAGTTGGAAAAGATATCAAAAACTTAGGCTAAGCGCGCACTACGAATTTTAATTGTTGTAATTATTAAACTGCGAAATAAAATCTTAAACGAAAATAATTCGTACGCGCACTCACAAACGATTTCTTTTAGCAGTGTGCGGACTCTAGTAGATGGTATTGTTCACAGATTGGCGAATATTATCCGCAACGATTAAAATTCGTAGTGCGAGCTTAGCCTTAGATCTACAGTCCCTTGGATCTGTAACGAAAATCAAACTTCCAAGTCAACGCAATAAAAAAATACGGCCAATTATGCCGCTTATTTTGACACTCGCAAATAACCCAAAGCCTATTTAGTACTTCCCGTTGGCCCAGCAGCATGAAGTTTGGCGAGAAGCAAAGTCAAGTACAAAGCAAAATCCGAAATTTTTTAATTTCTAGTTATAATATAAATGAACTGCAAAGTTTTTCTTGAAGTAATTTTCAAGTTAATCAAACGACACAGTAAAATCCTCCTCTGTAAAAACGAATACCCCTATTCACCCCGTTAGGGGTAGATTTTCAAAAAAACTTGATAAACGTTTTTATTTATTTTCAGTCTTATGTATAAATACTGAGTTTCGAGTTAATCAGACCGCGCGTTAAAATTCTTCCATACAAACTTTGACACCCCCCAAATCTCCCTTAAGGGGTAGTTTAGAAAAACTAAAAACGGCAAACTTTATAATTTACATAGCTAAGTATTCGTGCTAAGTTTCAAGTTTATTAACTCAAGGAATAAGATTTTTCATACAAACAAAATCCCCCCTTTTCACCCACTTACAGGCCGAATTTCCAAAAACTCTTTCTTAGATGCCTACGTCTAATCTGTGTGCCAAATTTCAGCCTAATCTGTTCAGTGGTTTAAGCTGTGCGTTGATAGATCAGTCAGTCAGTCATTCATTCAGTCATCCTTTCCTTTTATAGATATAGATTGACATAAACTAGCGAGAAGCTTGTTTAAAGCGATTGCCACTTGTCTATAGGCCTTCAGCTGTTTTATCAAAATAAGACTCAAAATGCTCTTCCAAAGTAAGTCTTACCTGAAATAACCATGTCCAGATAAGGCAGGTTCTGTATGGAGTTGAAGTCGAACTTGCTACCGTTCTTAGCCTCATTGTCCCTGATCTCTTGCACCAGCCGCTCCTGAACGTCAGGGTTCACTGCCAGCTCGTACAGTAGGAACGACATTGCTGTTGATACTGTTTCGAAGCCAGCAAGGAAGAACAGGATTGCTTGGGCAGTCAAGTCGATGTCAGACCATTCTGTAAATGAATGGTTGCTGTTTTAGGTTTAGTTTTTACTAAGGAACATAGTCCGCTAGTTATATGTTCAATGAACATTGTTACTGCTGGGACTACAGCTTCCTTTCTATGAGAGGTAAAGTTAAAAGTTTATTGCCAGAAATGAGAGCATTCACAAAAATGGGAGTCAGTCCTCAAACGTGGAGCATCACAGGGCCGTGTTAACAGCGGATTGGTTCACATCAATTTGGATTTGCATGACATGAATCTCTTAAGTCAGCGCCAGTACTACTGAGCTACCACTGCTCCATGTTCTTCTCATTATCTGAAGAGGCTATAGGCAGATTTTATGAAGTTCTTCAGATTATTCTTTTAAGTTACAAAATTATTCCAAGGAATTCTAATAATACTGACCTCTATTATTATTTACTTTTCCAACATCTGATTCCTCAACTGTAGCAAATCCAGTGTTTGCTTTCTCATCAGATTTCTCTTCATGGGTCAGTTTTCCTGAAAGATAAAGTCATTTACGTCAAGTAGTTTTGTAGAAATAAATAAATATATGGATAATTATCAGAAACACAACAGGGAACAAAACTGTGGACTTGACGGGTACTCTGCAGTGTCTTTAGGCCGAAGCCACAGAAAGCTAATGAAATTTGCTTAGTGAGTAGCGTAGCTTGAACAAGTGATAAATTTGCTACACAGCATAGAACCAAGCGTCAATAAGGCCAATGTTATTGTTAAACCATGCGTTGGTTCCAGCTATGCTCGCTACCAAGCAGCGTAGCTATAATTACGAAGCGAAGCATATTACCTGTATGGCTTCGGCTTTAGGACAGGATTGACAGATGGCACTTTGAGTTTACTGAGTAAAGTGTTACATAAAAATATGAACCTATTTTAATGAATTTTATTGAATGATCGAATAAAACGCTTGCTCAAATTCGAATATGAACACTATTTTGATGAATATAAGGTTCATATTATGTATGCATGAACCCCTTATTTACGACTTAGTCGAAGGCTGTGCATCTTTGCCTAAGTGTTTATGATTTTTAGTACCTATGCAGTTAAAACACTTAAAGAAAGTGCGTCATAATCGACATTCTCAAACGTATACCAGTTGAAATAATTGTATTTTGACTGATGGCGTCAACACAATGTTAAGGACCTTGATGAAGTTTCAGTTATCCATTCAAATGTATTTGATTTAGCAAAACTATAAGTACCTACTATGTTTGATTATATCTACATATCTATTATTAGGTTCAGTATCGCATGGCACTTCCTCGTTTTGTAAATCATAATAATAATTATGAAGGTCAGATTGTGACACGAAGCACTTCCAAATCGGTAAAAACCTGTTTTTTTCGGCTCATTAACGAACATATTAAGCATTGTGAGTAGATATTTTATTTCTCGTTATAAAATAACTGTGGCAATAATCTATGATTCTAGTTAAGTAACTGATACTTTAGAAGCTGTAAAACTTGGTGGAATCTTAGTTGTAAATTAATAGAAGTTACACTACAAATTCAAACCATGATAAAATAATATTTCAACATAACATCACGCAGGACGTATCTGCCGCATGCTGGACAAACTGTGGGCATATATTATTAGCACAGAACTGGTCCCCATGAGACAGTAAGACGGGGTCGCGGTAGACCACTTAGGTAGACATGGCGGGACGAACTGAATAAGTTCCATCCAAACTGGAAGGAGGACGCCCGGGCTCGCAAAAGATGAAAAGGGTGGAGGTCTCAAGGGGAAAAAAAAACATCACGCAATAACATTTCATACAGGTTATAAGAAGATTAAAGTAAAGTAAAAAAATAATAATGAAGTGGCTTAAATATTATCCTACTAGCTGCGCCCCACGGTTTCACCCGCATAAGTCTCGATCCGGTGAGAATATCGGAATAAAAAGTATCCAATGTCCTTCTCCGGGTCATGGTCTACTCATATGCCAAATTTCATCTAAATCCGTTCTGCCGTTTTAGCGTGATGCCGTGACCAAGGGCAATAGAGATTCATTTTTATATATACAGATTATCCTTATCATGACATTCGATTGCTCAAAACAAATGGGATTCCTTAGATACCTTTCTTAGCTTCCATGAGAAGATGTATCATGTCAGGTCTGAATATATTCTTCTTCTGTCGTTCGGCCATAGTACTCATTACTATGCTCTGGAAGAAGTTCGTCGTGGCCTCAGAAAACAGTTTGACGTTGAATTTCTATAAGTAACAAAAGTAAAACATAATCCTGTATACAATGTACATTTACAAAATAACACAAAAATATATAATATTATTTACAACTATATAAAAAGAGGGAGGGCCATTGACTATTGATCACCACGCTTGCTCAAGGCGGCTTTAAGTCTTACATTGATAAATATTACATAAGAAAGGTTCTTCAAGCCATGTTACAATTTTAAATAGTTAGCAAGATGGCTGAAGAGCTGGCTGCCCAGGGGCTGCAAATTTAGCTTTCGCCATTCGTGGGGGCTATTTTAATAGAGCCCAATATTAGTAGTTTTGACTTACCTTCATAAGTTCTGGGAAGGAAGTATACCCAAAGACGATCAGGATTCTTTTGAAGCCAGAAGTAGCAGTTTCATAGCCCACAGAGTAGAAATCGTTGTTCCTCTCAGCATGGGAGTTCAACTTTAGGCCGAAGGCACAGGAGGCGATGACGTCATTGGCGTATCGCGTCGTCAGGTCCTTAGTGTCGACATCCACATAATCAGCTGTAAAATTCAAATAATTGATAGGTAAAAAAAGTGGAGGACCCGTGGCTATAATAACAACCGCATGGGTCGAAGGTGAAGCTGCGCTTGCCGAGGTCGCACCATAGTCGTTTTGGTTGCCCATCTCTTAAATACCAAGACGCCTCCGTGTCTCAGTAAGCACCTTAAAGGATGCTAAAGTGTGCCGGACGAGAGCCCTGCCATGTACGAGGCGCGGGCGAGGCACGGATCCAAAACTTCACGAACATTTTATATGAAGCAGTTTATGCTATACCATGCAGCGTTCATGTCCTATCATAGTCTTGGTCCCTAGAAATTGAACAGACACAGACGCAGCTCGCGCCCGTGGCGGTCTGGCATAAATCATCCCTAAGCCGTTGGCCCCGGCAGTCATTTTGGAGCTTTGGCAGTCGGTGCGAGTAGTCAGAAACCTGAAATTCCGGTAACCAATCTTATCAAGGGGTGTCGTATCACAAAGTAACTGGATTGTGGGGGTCAGATAGGAAACTATTTTAAAACATTTTAAAAGAGTAACGGTGGAGTTTCTTGCCCATTCTTCTCCATACGAAAACTACTTTTTGGAAGGGGCGACTAGAATCAATTATATTATTTTGTAAATTTTGACGTTCAAAAGTGCCATACATGGGCCTATTTGAAATAAATGATTTGACTTTGACTTTGAAATCACTCCATGTAAAATACTGGTATTCAGCTGCATCCGGTTAGATTGGAGGCTGACCCCAACATAGTTGGGGAAAGGAGAGAAAAGTTTTATCACTAATATCATCTGAATACTTCCACACACTGACCTCCAGATTCCTTGATCTGCTTTTTCAGAGATTCTATCATCTGGTCGCTGACATCCATCATGAAAGTAACCATGGCTCGCATCTTGGAGCTGGTGAATGCTGGACTCAATGTGGAACGCATGTCTTTCCATTCTTGACCTGTACAATAATATTTAAGGGATTGTGAGATTTTTTTACCTTTTATTATCACTTTTTATCTTCTTTCTGACTTCCTACGTAATTATTTGTTTAACTTTTTTTTCGTTTTTGTGTTACAATATTGCAAACATGTTAAAGGTACATAAATTTTCAACAACAACATGCTTATCGATACATAACTGTCCCCTTACTCAACGTTGTAATGTTTACATTTGCGATTTGACATTATGCTCTACTGAAGCGTTTAGGTACAAGCATAATGTGTAATGTAAATATTTACTTTTTATTGTGCTAATATACGCAATTTTCTTTATTTCTTTACAAGTTTAAACTTTATGTAGATCCCATACCTCTCAAAGAGAAAAGGTTCCTGCCGAATAAAGGCTCTACAGAGTCGTCCACCAGCATTCGATGATCCAGGAAGTGCTCGAAGTCTTTGACTGCGATCTTCTTCACCAGCTCTAGGTCTCGAATCATCACTACACGCTTCATGAACTCGTATCTACCTACGAACCTGGAAAGTTAAGAATTCTATCAAGTTGATAATAATGTAGTCGGCTGGCTAATTCGTCTGAGGAGTACTGGCCATCCCGGAGTCTCAAAACATCGCACACTGAGAAACTCTATTCCAGTGGTGATAAGGTTCATTATCAGTTTTTTATCCGTGATCGTGGGTGCTGACGTGGGTAGGCTAGCCTGTAAAGGGCCTGCAGAGTAGGACCTATGACTAAAACGAGACTATATTTTTATTATAATACTTACAAGGCTTCTGAGGGAGGAATATTAACAGTTGAAAATGGTGACAATTTTGTATGTAAGAATTATAATTGGTACACAAACCTGTAATGACAGTTGTAAGAGAGATTACAATACAGAAAAAAAATCTCTTAGCATTCAAATGAAATACAGTATTATATACGTTCACGTACCTCTCTTCCGGAAAACAATGATACATATCGTTCAACGATTCAGCGATATGTTTTTTCTGCATCAGCTCGTTCATGAGGTTGCCCACTGGTGGGACTATCTTGAAGTGTTTCACCCCGTACTGGCTGAACCGCGAGTAGGCCTGCCGCATGTACAGCACCACGGCTGTGATGATCACGCCGAGCCATATTAAGGCTATCATTATCTGGAAAGAAATAGGAAGTTACAAAATTTTGGTTTAAAAGAAATCAAAATCAAAATCAAAATATTTTTATTTCACATAGACCTACATGGGCACTTATGAAACGTCAGAAGCTAGGTGCACGGTTCCAATTGGTCGTTTCCTATGGAGAAGAGCCGGCAAGAAACTCCACGGTTACTCTTTTAAAAATAATTGGCTTTTACAATTTTTTCAGATATCAGTGTGACAAGGTATGGGAGGACAGTGTAGGTATTTCAATAAGTACCAGGTACTTAAGAAAATAGAAATGGTCAACAAATCTACAGTCCACTAAGCCTACAGTGTTCTCACATTCACAAAATAGAAAAGAATCTATACAAAAAATATATAAATTAATAAAAATAAAAACCTCTTTTAATTAAACGCAATTACATTATTGCTATTACAACTGTAATAAATCTGAATAATTATCATATGCAAAAAAGCCACTCATAAAGAGTTGAAATTAACTCGTAGCTATATAATGTCAAATAATACGATGAATATGTCAAGGATGAATGTAAAAAGAGCATCCATGCATGTTTCTTGCCCCTTCTTCTCCATAGGAACCTACTTACTACGCTTTGAAATGACCGAGTATACAATAATAATGACCGAAATCAATTCAAAAGTGCCTCCTAATTTGTTTAATTGAAATTAATGCTTTGAATTTGAGTAATATTATTTTCTTTCTTTTAGACTACACATTACTTGTGATTTGGTCGTGGTGGGTGTTCTAAAAGGCTGAAGTCTGATGTGGTCAGCTTTCAACTGGAATGATGTTGATTATTATTGATGACGATGAATGATTTCATGAAAATCGTACTTGCCAACCGATACCTATGTTAAACCATATGAAACTGACTGTCCACTCATTTGAGCCACATACATTAAGTATTAAGTACTCACAATAAGTTGATAAAGCAATTGTGTACTTAAGTAGTTTGTTTTGGTGACAACATATTTGAGATCAAGTAGTAGTAAACACACAGATTATATAAATTAAAAAGAGAACCATTTGACAAACTCGATATCCGCGAATGATTTAAGGAGCAAATTGATTTGAAAATCGAGAAAAGTTAAAATTGAATAGAAAAGTCAATCTCCTGTCAGTCCTTGCCGGAAAGTTACCTTGGGTATATAAATTGTAGTAGTTGCGTAGAATCATCGACAAAATACACATATTAAACTATCGTTGTCCATAAATTAGAATCACAATTATAGTTTATTTTTCCTTATCATCACTACAACAGAGAACTATAAATAACTCACTGCAAAACACGGGTGACTTTGACCGGCGACTCCTTAGGAATAATAAACATGAAAAATATCATTTGGTATTACGTAATACAATACCGGTACAGTTTTATAATGTGTTGTTGTAAGGCCTGGTAAATACATAATCTTTGTTTTGGTAATATTATTATCGCTGTGTGCTATCTGTACATACATAACATATTATCTATACATTGCGATTACTCAAAGTATTGGAGCATATTCATATATTGGAGATGATTCCAAAACAACGGACAAGTGCGTGTCGGACCACGCACGATGAAGGGTTCCTTAGTTGGGATGAATTTATCTCAAGAACAAACTTTACATTGCAGTTAAAAAACATGTTCTCCGATACATTCTAACTGCATTTGTAAGTTTGTTCGCACAATATTGAGAGATTTACCATGTTTTTTTACGACCATAGACGACTTTTTATAGTTTTTCCTGTAATCTATGAGTACAGGAAAACCTTATTTTAAAGTTAAACGATATCACCAGATATAATATAATAGTATTGTATCACTCACTAGTTAAAACCAGTTCTGACAAAACCAATTTAATTTAGTAATTCTATACTATTAAACGAGTAATATTTATATGTCTATATATACATTTATTTATACTCACGTTCTCGAAATTGGCTGCAATCTATATTGCAACTTTCATCGAAATCGTACAGCTGATTTCGGTTTCGGAGTTTACGGGGGTGAAAAACGATCTAGCTAGGACTCATATCAGAAAAAAATCGTTTTCTCCATATATTCACCTGAGCAGAGCTCGGTCGCTCAAACTTCAGAACAAGATATTGAATAATGACATGGGAATAATGAAATTAGAATAATTACATGGCAATATGGAATTACATAGTAAGTGCCTACTATCATGGCAGCATGGAATAAGTAGGTACTATACATGGCTTAGAATGAACTTTCCTATACTATTAAATGAGCATTCTCTATTTTCACCAGAGCAGAGCTCGGTCACCCAGGTACTAATTATAATATCGAAATCTCGATGTTTTGTAAAGTCAATAAAACAATGTACAGATATGTCATTGTATGGTACAAAGTCAATTGTGAGGTAGATTTAGAAACGTACCGCGTCGCTAGAAAGAATATGAAGTTATTTAGGGGTTCTACAGGGTCTCCTGACCCCGAATCGTTTTAAAAAAAACTATGTGTCTCCGGCGGGCGGAGGTTTATTAAGACACGCCCCTTCCCCTATCGAAGCGGCACGTTTCTAAACGTTAATCCCGATTTTTGCTTGCAGTGACCAAACCAGCTTCTTTACTGAGTATTATATTGACAAGGTGAGGAACGTATGAGACTGTGAGTGATCGCAAAGATTAATCGTATGTATGTATTAATCGTATCGTGTGTCACCACAGACATGGTGATGATGTGATGATTCGGGATTTTTATTATATTTCTCAAAGACAAACTTTCCCGTAGGTACATAATATTATACATATGAGGGGCTTGGCTAGACACGAGCAGTACGCGTCACCGGCAGAAGGAACTTCAACCGCCGACACGCGTTGACGCGTGCCGCTCGTGTGTTTGATAAACACTTATACATAGATTTGCACACGTGTTAGAATAAAACCTATAAACGATGAAACTGTTTTAAAGAACGTCATTTAATAACTGCAAGTCATCATGATGATCGTTTTCGCCATAATCACCGTGACTAGCTTCTACTCAGTTTATATAAAGACATCAGAAACTCATTACATTGGGTTATCTTAAAAAAGCCGTCAAAGTGCTAGTCAGACTAGTGCACTGATGGTTCCCACCTTAGAAGGAAATATGCCCTGGTGCAATGAAAATATAAGTTCTTTTTTAATTGTTTAATTTTCAATAAAAGTCAAGCATTATTCAAACATTATTCAAAAACTATTCCAAAACAGTCGATAGGTACCGTTAGTAGTAGCTGTATAAGTGCCAGCACCCCATTTTTAGGGTTCCTCTAAAGGAAAAAAAAACGGAACCCTTATAGAATCACTTTGTTGACTGTCTGTCTGTCCGTCAAGACCCTTTATTTCGGGAACGCGTGGAGATATCGAGTTGAAATTAAAACCATATATTCAAGTGTAATCCCTTGAAGCTGTGAAAAAATAAAAAAATAAAAGACACGACCGTTTATGCCGCAAAAAACGTATATTTCGACACTCTCAAGGGAATCAACATTTATAGGGTACTTTCCGTTGACCTAGAACTATGAAATTTGGCAAGTAATATCGTCTTATACTACAAGTACAGGGAAACATCTGAAAACGATTTATAATTAAATCCTAAAAAATATAGTCTTTCCTCGGACCAGCCGGATTTCCTGCAGGTTTCCTCGGACCAGCCGGATGGGCGATCCCTCTGGGGCGCGTTCAACGGGTCGGCTGGCCGCCGCCTAAAGGAACGCGCCTGCACCGGTGCCCCGTAAAGGGCCATGGACCGCACGACCTCTGCATAGAGCCTTCGGCAGGAGGTGTTTGGACCCCCTAGATTGGGCAGGAGCCGCTTCAACGCAGCTCCGACCCGCTCCAGTCTGGGAGCCAAACGTCGGAAATGCTCTAGATGGAATTTTATAATATGTAAGGATTTTTTTTTTTTTTGTGGGTGGGAAATCATCAAATAACTTCTCCCGCTTTTGGCGGAGCGGGAGGGCGTGTCAGACTCTTACTGACTAAAACCCACCCGTGTTCCTTCGGTTGCCCTGTCGCCGGGGGCCACGATCTCCCTTTCGGTTTTCTTCGCAACCCCGGCAGGCATCGGCCCTAGCGGACCCCTTCAATTCTGCTGACATCTCTTTGAGGCGCGCGTGGAACACAACGCGCCGTCGACCCGGGCCTGGTCCTTACCGGACGGTGAGCCACCCATTGCTCACCGCCCGCAAGCCCGCCCCTACGGTGGCCGGAAATCGCCTCGCGATTCCCGACGCCCTGGGCGTCTCCTCCTGCGGCGGTTAGGGGCGTGAGGGCGCGAAATTTGCCTCTCCCTCACGCGTTCCGCCTCCTCCTTCGCGAGCATTACCGCTTCGCAGAAGGAGGTGACGGCCTCCCATTTCCTCTCGCTCCGTACCATGGCCTGAACCAGGGCCGGACGCGAGAGATCACCACCGCCGATCGCCTCCACGAGGACACGGCGATGCTCCGCCCAAGCTGGGCAGACCTCCACCGTATGCTCCACCGTGTCCTCCGGGCGATCCACACAATGGTGACACCCGGGCGTTTCCTCCCGCCTTCTCCTGTGCAGGAACCTCCCGAAACAGCCGTGTCCGGTGAGGACCTGCGTCAGGCGGAAGGTGAGGACGCCGTGGCGCCTCTCTAGCCACTCCTCAAAGAGGGGTCTTATCGCCGCAATTGTGGCGTGCCCAGATAATATGTAAGGATAAGATAATGTTTGAGTTCAGCTTTGTGTGCGTTATAATAATCAAGAACTTATAAGATTACAACTACGTATGTGTGTGTAAATGTTTATTTTCTTATATGCTGTTTACGTCCAAACGTATTGATAGTCATCTCTAGTACGTTGGATCTAATGAGCAGATTATTATTAAAATGCAGGAAAGTATAGCAGAGGTCAAAACTGAGATCACTGAATTGAAGTCAAGTACCAAACAAACTGCAGACATGATTCGCGGAAATACAGCGCAGATTAATGAGATTAAATCATCGACATCTGGCATGATAACTGAACATAAACAATTAAAAATAACTGTATCACAACTGAAAATGGCAAAGGTAACTCCCATTTACAAATCAGGTTCAAAACTGGACCCAGGTAACTACCGACCTATTTCGATGTTGCCAGTATTATCAAAAATATTAGAAAAAATCCTATACAATCGATTAGATAAACAATAAACTTCTATCAACTTTCTTTCTCAACTCAAAGTAATGTTTTGGTCTATTCAGATAGATAAGTGACCGTTTATTGTATTTTGATACTAACAATTTTGTAAGAGACTTAGTGTTGACTCAGGAGCATATGTTCTTACCTATGTTTTAGCTACTTTATTAGCCTACAATATACACGCAGTTATTAATGTTTTAACTGAAATTAGCTTAAGTGACGAAACAGCATTATCTACATAGTAGGTACTTCTAATAATGCTGTAATAAATTCTTTAAACTTTTAGAATCGACAAAAGAGAAGCATAATAAGAATATTTTACTCTATCACCAAAATATAAATCGCATCTCTGGCAAAATCCTAGACATGGAAATGTTAATAGACAAATATTGTATGGATATCTTATGTTTTTGTGAAACCTGGTCAAAACCAGATAGTAATTAATTTTTCAGTTGCCAGTGCGTACAACCTGTCTTCATAATATCAAGGTATTTCCGTTAAGGTTCTTGAAGATATCATTCACAAAATTGTGCCTGTCCTAACTGGCATATTTAATCAATGTTTAGATAGCGGTACGTTTCCTGATTTAATGAAACATAGTAAAGTAGTACCAATTTTCAAATCGGGTAGTAAGAGTGATCCCTCAAATTATAGACCAATATCTGTGCTACCAACATTGAGTAAAATATATGAAAAAATCATGCTAGACCAGACGTTGTCACATTTTAATTCAAATGGGATATTACATAGTCACCAGTTTGGTTTCACGAAAGGTAGGTCGACGACTGACGCAGGAGTAAAACTCATCACTCACATTTTGGAATCCTGTGAGAAGTCCCAGGATGCAATTGGCATTTTCTGTGACCTCTCAAAAGCGTTTGACTGCGTTGACCACAATACACTGATCTGTAAATTTCACCACTGCGGAATTCGTGGACAAGCTATCTTGTTCTTTCCTATATATCCAACAGGGAGCAAAAAGTAAACGTTAATGGGGCGACGGCTACGGGGTCTCTAGTTAAAATGGGCGTGCCTCAAGGTTCAATTCTCGGCCCTTTCTTATTTCTAGTTTATATAAATGATCTTCCTTACATGATGGCTAACTTATCGGATATAATTCTATTTGCTGACAATACTTCTCTTATTTTTTAAATAGACAGGAAAGATACAGATGTCTTACATGTCAATGATAGTCTGGCTGTTCTTTCAAAATGGTTCGCAGCTGATAATCTTTTATTTAATGCGAACAAAACTAAATGTATTAGGTTTTCATTACCAAATGTACCTCAAGTAGGTCTAAATTTAAAACTTGATGGCAAAAAACTAGATGCAATAACGGAAACTATATTTTTAGGCATCACTTTAGATTCAAAATTGCAATGGGGCGCCCACATTGGAACTATTTCAGGTAGATTAAGTTCAGCTGCATATGCAGTTAGAAAAATAAGGCAGTTGACTGATATAGCCACAGCTAGGTTAGTATACTTTGCTTATTTCCACAGTATTATGTCTTATGGCGTTCTGCTGTGGGGATCGGCAGCTGACGTAGATTCAATTTTCATTCTACAAAAGAGGGCAATCCGCGCAATCTATAAAATGGGTCCTCGCGAGACCCTTAGAGACAAATTTAAAGAAATTGATATACTGACTCTGCCTTCTCTTTATATCTTAGGAAGTATTTTGTATGTTCGCAAAAACTTAGGACTTTTCAAAATAAGAAGCGATTTCCATAATATAAATACACGAAGTAGACATGAAATTGTGATACCCAAATTTAGATTAACTAAAACAAGCAAGTCATTTCTTATAAACAGTATCCGCTTTTATAACAAGTTGCCAAAGTCTGTTACAGAACTTAGCGACGGAAGGTCAAAACCCACATCAAACGAGTCCTTATCAAAAAATCATATTACAAAATTAAAGACTATGTTGAAGACAAGGAAGTTTGGCAATAATTCCTTCTACACGTGTGGCTTCCCTGGTATCTCATTAACGGCATAATTATGTAAGAGTCTATTAACTGCTCCCAAATTACCATATTTTTTTTTACATTCGTTCTTGACATATTCATCCTATTATTTGACATTATATACCTACGAGTTAATACCTACTACAGATACACCTCTGCCCAACCCTTCGGGGAAACAAGGCGTGATGTTATGTTTTGTTATGTGAGTTAATTTCAACTCTTTATTAGTGGCTTTGTGCACATGATAATTATTCAGATTTATTACAGGTGTAATAGCAATAATGTAATTGCGTTTAATTAAAATAAGTTTTTATTTTTATTAATTTATATATCTTTTGTATAGATTCTTTTCTATTTTGTAAATGTAAGAACAGGGTAGGCTTAGTGGACTGTAGATTTGTTGACCATTTTCTATTTTCTTAAGTACCTAGTACTTATTGAAAGACCTACACTGTCCTCCAATATCTAGTCACACTGTTATTTGAAAGAATTGTAAAAGCCAAGTATTTTTAAAAGAGTAACCGTGGAGCTTCTTGCCGGCTCTTCTCCATAGGAAACCACCAATTGGAACCGTGCACCTAGCTTCTGACGTTTCATAAGTGCCCATGTAGGTTTATGTGAAATAAAAATATTTTTAATTTGAATTTGAATTTCAGACAGACCATACGGGTGTAGAGCAAAAAGCAGCAAACTAACAGCTACAGTCGATCTCGTTACTAAAATAAAGCAAAATGTAGATGGAAAATACATATTCCTTGGTATCTTTATTGATCTCAAAAAAACGTTCGACACCGTAAGTCATGAATTGCTACTTAAAAAGGTAGAAACCGTCAAAATTACCGGCAGTTCTCTAAAAATGTCCGATTCCCATCTGAAAAACAGGTTGCAGTTAGTTAGATATAATTCTGATAGATAGATATAGTCGGATAATAATTATCAAAGTGGCGCATTACCTATAACTTGTGGAGTTCCCCAGGGCTCAATTTTGGGACCCCTGCTCTTTTAAATCTATATAAATAATATTCAGGAAATTCAACTACATGGCCAGAGAGCCTATACGCAGATGACACTTGCTTATTTTATTTCGGATCCTCCATTCATGTTTTAGTTTCCCAGGCACAAGATGATTTAAACACCCTTTTTTCATGGTTTCAATATAAATTATTAATGATAAATATTTCCAAAATGTGCTATATCTTGTTTAAAGCAAAAAATAAAATAATACCTCCACATAATCCATTAGTTATTAACAATGTTCCCCTACTGCAAAATCGAGTGAAAAATATCTTGGCTTAAGAATAGATAGTTCTCTATCGTGGACTGTTCACTTGGATCATAAAAACACAAAGCTTACGTCACTACTTGGATCCCTCCGAAACATAGTTCGATGTATTCCACATAGACTGCGTCACATCATTTATAACGCTTTAGTAAAACCACACCTACTATATCTGGTTGAAATTTGGGGTAGTGCGGACAAGACGAAGCTAGCAAGTCTCCAAGTTGCACAATTTTTTTTTATATATTTTAACTACCCATATTGAACATCAACATGCAAAATTTATGATGAAATCAAAATAATGAACATCAGACATTTATATACATATTTACAATACATGTATATTCATTCGTAAGGTACTCAACAAAAGTACACAGACTAATTTTTCGTTTGCTAAAGTAAAACAACTGTAACCCAACGTGGCACTCGCCGAGCTAGTTTTCTGATTTTACCGAAGATGAGAACTTAGTTTGGCAAAAAATGTTAACTTTTGAAGGAGCACAATTATACAACAAAATACCCTCATGTATAAAAAAATTACACTCGTTCAATGCATTCAAAACACAATTAGCTGAATATTTAATCACAAAAAACATCCTTCCTAAAAGCTGAATGCATTGGATGCGTACCTCTATCATACTGCTAATAATTGCTACCGTGACGTCTTTTTTTTTTTTTGTGGTTGCGAAATCATCAAATAACTTCTCCCGCCACTCCCAAATGTGCGCGAGGACCTTTGCCTCCAGATCCCATGGCGGTAATCGGGCAAGGAGGCTCGCCGCCTCGCAGGAGACCGTGCGGTATCCTCGGGCCAGCCGGATGGCCATGACCCTCTGGGACGCGTTCAACCGGCGGGCTGGCCGCAGCCTTAGTGAACGCGCCCACACCGGTGCCCCGTAAAGGGCCATGGACCGCACGACCCCCGCGTAGAGCCTCCGGCAGGAGGCGTTTGGATCCCCTAGATTGGGCAGGAGCCGCTTCAACGCAGCCCCGGCCCGCTCCAGTCTGGGAGCCAAACGTCGGAAGTGTTCGACGAAGTTCCACCGGCTGTCGAGGATAAGTCCCAGATACTTCATCGTCGACTCGACGCCGATGTGAACCCCTCTCGCCATTACCTGGGAACCCGACGGTGGCGCATTCCGAGGTCCATGAAAACCCATGGCCTCGGACTTGTGCAGGGCCACCTCGAGTCCCAGCTGCCGGATCCTGTCGACGATTGTCGCAACCCCGCGTGTCGCTAGTTCGGCCGCCGCCTGGTACGACCCCCCCTGTGCCAGGACCAACGTGTCGTCAGCGTAGCAGACGACGCTGACGCCGCTAGGGAGGTCGGCGCGCAGCACCCAGTCGTATCCGATGTCCCACAGATGCGGCCCCAGGACCGATCCCTGTGGCGCACCGCACGACATCTCTCGCCGGTTCCACTCTCCTTGGTGACCGGGGTAGATGACGGCCCTGTCCGTCAAATAGGCCTCGACCACACGACAGAGGTAGGTCGGCATCCGGTGATACCGGAGTGCCCAACTCCAGGGCAGGGTGTTGAAGGCATTGGCGATGTCTAGAGACACCGCCAAGACGACCCCACCCCGGGCCACAGCATCCCCCGTCGTGAGGGCCCGCACGCGCATGATGGCGTCCACCGTAGAGCGCCCCTTGCGGAAGCCAAACTGGCTCTCCGCCAGATCCGGCCCCACCCGCACCAGCCGCTCGACGAGGCGGTCTGCAATGACTCTTTCAAAGAGCTTGCTCACCTCGTCGAGCAGCACGATGGGCCGATAAGCGGACGGAGAGTCCGCTGGGCGCCCCGGCTTCCTGATGAGGACCAGTTTCCCCGTCTTCCAACGAAGTGGGAACTGGCCCCTCTCCATGCATGCGCTTAGGAGCCCCCTTAGTCGAGGCCCGAGAGTCCCCAAGGCCAGGACCCAGGCTTTTCCAGGTATGCCGTCGGGTCCTGGGGCGGTATTTTTCGCATTCATCTTGCGTACCGCCACTCTCATTTCTACCTCGGTCACCTCCGGAGCATCGTCGTCGTCGTCGGCGGTGTGGTCCGCATCGGGCACCGCAGTAGGCGGAGCCATGGGCGGGGGAGCGTGTTCCCCTCTTGGGGGGAACAGAGCGCTCACCACGTCCCCCACAAGCTGGGGCCGGAGACTCTGCGTCAGCGGGGGAGCCCATGGGCGGAGTTTCTCCCGCAACATCTTGTATGGGCGTCCCCACGGGTCCCTGTTTAGAGTCTCCAGAAACTCCTCACGGGCCACTGCCCTGGCCCACAGGATCTCCGCTTGGAGGGCGGTCTTCGCCGCTCTGTACCCCTCGTACAGCTCCGCCTGAATGGCTTCCGTATCCGGAGGGCGGATACGGAGCCTGCGGTGCCTGGCGTACCGGCGTCGCGCAGTAACGCACGCCCTGCGCAGGGTCTCTAAATCCTGCGACCACCAGTACACCTGGCGCAAAGCACGTCCGGGCCGGACCCGGGGCATAGCCACGTCACATATATTCGACATGGCCTCCCGGAACCACTCCACCTCGTCGTTGATGTCAGCAGGCCTGTCCGGTGATGACACCCAGGCCTGCACGATTGAGGCTTCCAGAAGGAGCTCCCGGTCCAGCTGCTTCAGCGCCCACCGCGGACCACTCGGGGCCTGT
The DNA here is from genome assembly GCA_916610215.1 of Omphaloscelis lunosa. Taxonomy (NCBI): domain Eukaryota; kingdom Metazoa; phylum Arthropoda; class Insecta; order Lepidoptera; family Noctuidae; genus Omphaloscelis; species Omphaloscelis lunosa. The sequence goes on from OU744246.1 coordinate 22,589,013, forward strand.
CGGACCGGCGCGCTCGAGGTCTGGGCGGAGACGTCAAACCGGATGTACCGGTGATCGGAATAGGTCTCCACCCCCTCCATGACGCGCCAGTCAATGACACGCGGTGACAGAGCGGGGCTGGCGAACGAAATGTCCACCACCGATTCACCCCGCATCCGCACACACGTAGGGACAGAACCCCGGTTTAGGACGACTAGGCCTGTCTCCAGAGCCCAGTCCTCCACCATCCTGCCCCGTGTGTCCGTGTACCAGGAACCCCAAGCCAGATTCTTGGCATTGAAGTCCCCGAGGTCGAGCACGGGGAGGGAACAGAACCCGACGACGACGACTCTCAACTCCGCAAGGGAGTTGTGGAACTCGGCGAGAGTTCGGTTCGGGGAGAAGTATACCCCCACCACGGCAATCTCCCCGAACCGTGCTGCCACGCAACCCCGTCCTCTCTTGACAGACTTGAGAGACGGAGTTCCGGCGGCGGCCGACGAAATGAGGGTCACTGAGCCGCTCAGGTCCTCCACCCAGTCATCCCTGGGCGGGACAAAGTACGGCTCAGCGACCACGGCGATGTTAATCGACCACTGCGCCATGCTCTGGAGCAATAGATCCTGAGCGGCGACGCAGTGGTTGATGTTCGCCTGGAGGAGGCGTAATGGGGCCATTATTGGCACTCCATGTCTGCCCCCTCCTGAGTCCCTTGTGAGGGCACTGCCGCAGTGGGAACGACGGCGGCGACAACGGTAGAGGCGGCAGCGGCTACGGCTGTAGTGGCGGCGGCTGCGGCGGTGACGTCGGTGGCGGAGGACTTGCCCCTGCCTTTGGCCTTGGCGGGTGGAGCGCAGGCCTTGCTCCCAGCCCGGTGATCGGCCGGCTTGCCAGCCGCCGCACAAACAACACAGTGCGGCGGGGCGTCACACGAGCCAGCCTTGTGACCGGGCTGACCACAGCGGAAGCAGTGGCCGCTGCGGTCCACCTCCGAGGTGCACTTGACCCCCACGTGGTGTCCCACCTGGCAGCGGTAACACCTCAGAGGTCTGGGCTCCAGCAGTTTAACCTGGGCGGAAACCCAGCCCACCAAGAGCCTTCGGCCCTCCCCGGCTATCTTTTTGGCCGCCGTCACGGGGCAGCTCACCCTAATGGCTTGCATCCCCGCGAAGTCAGGATGGATGGTGCCCGCCCTAACCTGCTCGGCAGAGCACTCTCCAGCCTTAGCGACGGCGGCCACCACCTTTTCCACCGTCACGGAGTCGTCCAGGCCCTGGATGCGCAGATCAGCGCATTTGGTGGGCCTGGACACTCGGGCCTCGTCCGCATTTAGGGACGCCCTGAGCTTTTCGGCCAGAGCGTCAGCGGCCGGGCCACTGGCCGCACCAGGGACCTCCAGCATCCGGGCCCGGTTGCCGTTATCTTCAACCGGATGCCCTTAGCGGCGCCGATCTCCTGGAGGTCCATCACCGCGTCCACTTTGGCGAACACGTCCTGGTAGGACACGCCCCTCTTCTCCGCTTCCGGCTGCAGTGTTACCACTACAGCTGCGGACTTCGGGGCGCGGAGCCTAGCAGCGACGCTTCGCTCCTTACGCCGCTGCCGCCTCGCCCTTCTTTTGGCCGCCCTTGTCGCCTTACCAGCCTTCTTCTTCTCCCCGGCTACTTGCCACCCGGCGTCGGCCGGAGGAAAAGATTCAGGAGGCGGAGGCGGCCGTTTCGCCGCCGCCTGGGCCTGGGCCTATGCCGGAGCCCTCGCCGTCAGGGCCGGGGCCCTCGCCGCCTGCGCAGCCGCTCCGCCCTTGGCCTGCCTTGACGGGCCTGGTTTGGCCGCGGTAGATACGGTGGCGGCATACGATGCCACCTTTGCCACCTTTGGCTGGCCCAAGGCCGGTTGGCTCGCTGCTAGTGGGGGGCGCAGGACGATAGCCTCCAGGGCGGAGAACTTACTCCGCAGGGAGGCCATCTCCTGCCGCACCAGGGTCAGAACCCGGTCCTCAGCTGGCACGGGCCGTGCCTGCCCATGCTGCTCTCCCCCATGCGGCAACTCCCGGGAGCCGGCCAGGTCTGCTCGGAGCCTCTCGTTCTCCTTTCGGAGAAGCTCCATGGCGGCTGTCAGCTTGGCAACCTCCGCCCGCATCTCGGACATCTCGTCCGACGGAGGCCCAAGCTGAAGGGCCTTCGATGCCGCCAAAATAGAGGCCGTGGCCGCGGGTATGGCCTTGTCTTTAGAGGACTGAATCCTCTTCAAGGCCACACTCCTGATCACGGCTGCCACGACCTCCGCAAACCTGGCCGTCTGCTCCGGGTTTGAGCCGCCGCCAGCGGCGTCCGGCTCACCACCTGCGGCCTCTGAGTGGAACACCCCGCTGCTGGCCCCTCCAGGGTGGTGCCCCTCCGTGGCGAGTCCGTCGACTTGTGGGGCAAGTTCGGCTGGACTGGCCCGGTTCGGCTCACTTCTTGGTGGTGAGCCCTCTCCTTATAAGTCAATAAAATCCTCCTTAAAAATAAACAAACCTTACAATACACTTTCACCCTGCCTACGTAAGTCGACCCTCCTCATTACCCAGTCGCATCTACGTGTTCATTACGCGCGACGCCTCATCCATTGCGCGATCGGCTCTGGATTAAAAGATAGAAAAAGGTGATAAACAGACCCACCGGCGAAGATTACAAGCTGGATTACCTTCGTGTCATTTATCAACTTCATCTCGGTGCTGCCGAAGTTAGGGACGGCTGTGGTACGAAAAACTATTGAAGCGATTGTGGGACAAAATAGATTCGTGTATTTATGACAAAACATCGAGATTTCTTTATTATATGTTAGTTTTATAATTATGTATACAGGGTGGCAGGAACATCGACGCGAATACTGATACCATGGATTTGGTACATGATTCTGAACCCCCTGTGTTGAAATATTTCGTCAATTTTTTTTTTAATCATCTGTTCTATAAATTTTGACGTAGGTACGAGTATTGCACTTTTCTATGAAACAGCAGATTTTTTTTTAATAACCGACAAAAAATTTAAAAAAAAAAAGGCTGATGTGAATATATTAACCTCTTCCGCTTAGCTAAGCGGAACAGGTTATTAAATATATCCACATAATCATTTTATAATGGATTTCCGCAAGGTCACGCCTGAATCAATTAACTAAAAAATTTCAACGCCCCCTGCGTTGAAATTTTTTAGTTCAGAATAATATACTGAACCCATGGTAAAAGTTTTCACGTCGATGTCACTGACACCCCGTTTACATAAACCTTTCGGAATACATTTTCTAAATTATGGTGTAAACCGCATCAAAATATGTTGCGTAGTCTAGAAGAGCAACACGGTCATACAGACAAACAAAAACGACTTTAACTTATATGTTTATAGTATAGATTACGTTAAGGTTTAAATTCGTAACGGTGTCTTTACACTTGCATGTACTTCCCGTCACTTATCCCTAAAGGTTCATTAGATAACCAGGGTCACACAGCATCTGTCTGTCATTAATGCTGAAATAAACCTTTTCGGCGCAGCCGTGAGGCACACACTATTGTTGTTAAAACATTATTTTCACTTTTTTATTTTGTTATTTGTATTATTTGTTTCACGAACTGTGTCCAAATAAATGTTATTCTTTCTTTGAAAATGGTAAAACATTTCGATCGTAATACTAGGACTTAGCAACGTGTTTTTAAGCAGTAAATGATTGCAAGTAATAAAATCATGGGATTTTTTATGATCGGCATTTCAAATTCCTACGTAGTTAGTAGAGGTGTACACTGATCGGCATGGCGCACGCCGCCTGTAATTTCGGCCACGCCGCCGCCGCCGACTTTTTTTTCGGCATCATCGGCTCCAAAGTCAAAATAAATGTAATATTCCAGTTATAGGTACAATGCAGATTGTACTAATAAACTAAACACTAGAAATGTCTAAGTTTAAGCTTGTTGGTTTATTTCGACGTATTTGTTAACGCTTTAATAATAAAAAACCATTTTAATATGAGCATAATTGATATAGCGGGCAGGATGCATTAGTTGAAGACCTTAGTCTTAAAACATTGCAGTATGGCATGAGCGAAGAGATGACCTGACGAAATTTTCATTACAAGTCTGCCATTGTGAAGATGTCATCATCGACACGTTACAATGGCAGAATAGCTGGAACAGTTAAACCAGATGCTACACATCCTATGGATGAAATGAAGTCTCTGGCCTTTTAGGCCTCGGCATGAATTTAGACAAAACTTAAGTTATTTACAACTTCCAAGTTTTGCAAAGTCCTATTCACATCGAAGGTTCGCTACTCGAAGTTTTTAAGGAGTATATCTATCTGGGAGTCATCATCACTACTTTGAGAAGCGAATCTTCGACGAGAATGAACTGGGATGGTCTTCGTTTCCTGGATCTAGACAACCATTGTGGCAACGTCATACAAGCACCTCAACACATCGACAGTTACAACACCAGTTTAAATGACATCATTGCAGGGAAGCCAGAGCTGCCCATATTACTACATATTATACTGTAATAAAGGTTTGTTCTGGTCACCTGTCACAAGTCTCCTGGCAAGACGGTTCCCGGATACTCTCGAGAACAGCTTGCAGATAGACGTGGCTCATCTTTTTTGAAGAACAAAACCACTGCACCTCTACTCCATCTCCCGGGCGTTGTACCTTCTTGGATGAAGGAATTGAAGAGATTCGCAAGCTCTCTCAGGAATGGAGCCACGCCCGCTTTAAAGAGCTCTGTTGGTATTCCGTTATCAGCAGGTGCCTTGTTGTTTTGGCATTTTATTGACCGAGTGAGCGAAACGTCAGTCTGTCACTTTGTTGGTACTCCTATACAGGTCGTATTTTAAAACCGATGTGTACAAAACTTGGTATAGAGATTTTACGATTTTATAGATTATTTTTGTCGTCGGAATTTTTGATCGGAAGGGATTACTTCCTCCAATAAGGGGCAAAAAAGGGGGCTTCTGGATATTTCTGCCTTATGAAACCCGATATCGATGGTTCTTTTTTTATTTGAAAGATAATAACTTTAAATTAATCTCATAAATAATTGGTGAAGATCTGATGAGGATCTTCGGCGTGATGGGCAGAATAGGTCCTCAAAATGCAGTAATTGCTCACTTAGATTTCTACCAGTGGACGGCTCTTTGACTACTAGTTAGGGATTGATGGAGCACCTTTTCCTTTTTTTTTGGGTGGGGAATTATTAAATAACTTCTCCGGAGGGCGTGTCGGACTCTTACTGACTAAAATCCACCCGTGTTCTCTCCCTTTCAGTTTTTTTCGCACCCCCGGCAGTTGAAGGAGCACCTGGGACCACCTTCTCATCACAAAACTAGACAATTTTAACCATCTACGCCGATTACGCCGATGACGACGCCGCCACCGATAAAAACGGCATCGGCGCATACCTCTTCTATGTAGCAATTAAATAGTAGATACTTTACTTTCGTGGCCTACAACAGAGGTATTGATGGACGATCGTATAAATGTGGGCTGAAGCGAAGCCGAGGCACATATACAAGAGTCTATCAATGCTTGGTTGCGGCCAAGGCTTGTGTATTACTTTTCTCAAGTAATGCGCGGAAATTCAAAATAAGTAAATTAAATTATAAAGTCCAGAGTCAATGACGAACACCGGTATTTTTCACTCACCAATATGTTCATTATTTTGTTTCTTCTTTACTTTCAACAGCTCTATTTGCAAGCCAAATCGAAATTCAAATGAAAACTTTGATACGATACGTCCTTGGTTACCATATGCTGAAGTAAAAACTTCGTTCCATTTTTAAATAACACGACAGATATGAGTTTTCATAGTAATTTATTTGGCCGCTAACGACAGTTATGGATTTTCATACAAACATTGCCGGCCGGTAATGTTTGTATAATCGGTAATGTTTGCATGTATTCGACCAGTACAGCAATTTCGATTTATCTCGAAGAAGATTGTCAAAATAATGCTCGAATTTCCAAGCATATTTTAGAAAACATTATTTTCTCAGATTAAAAAAAATCTTTTTCATTGGGTAGTAATCCAGAGCAACTGAATATTTGGTTGATTTATAATTTTAAAGGCTTGACTTCTACTTCTTCTTCTTGACTTGTTGTAAATTCCAAAAAGTGTCCAATAGCTAGAAATATTTCGTAACTTGGACCCCCACCTACGGCCGCCCAGTGACAGTGACGCTGGGCAGGCAAACATCCCGATAACTAATACTTGCCCTGGAATATTTGACACCAAGAAAAACTATCCTAATTCAATTCCTCTTCCTCTCTCACTTATTTTGTACATTTTTGCTTATTATTTGTAAGTTAGTGAGTAAAGTAATTTAGCAAGAGTCTGCGAAGCAAAAAATCGTGGAAACGAATTCCAAAATGTTAGTTTTATTATTTGTATAAAGATTATTCTGTGAAGGTTTCTAAGACTCCATGAATTGATATTCTTATAAAATGAGTGATTATTATCTTCGTGAAAGAATTTTCTCTGTACTTTATCTTTACTAATAAGATATCTGTTCAAATTATTTTTAACGAGTTGTGTGCCCCATGATATTTCTCTTCGGCACCTTCAAATGGGTCTTAGGGAATAAATTTACAAAAAAAAAACGATGATACTTACAACAAATTTTCGGACAATTCTAAGTACCGATAACTTCAAAAATGACGTACTTCCATGAAAACTTGCGTCCCTTATTATTTCTATACTAACATTATAAAGAGGAAAGATTTGTATTTTTTTTGTGTAACGAATAAACTTAAAAACTACTGGACCGATTTGAAAAATTAATTCTACAATGGATAGCCACATTATCAGTGAGTAACACCAACCCACGGGAACCGGAACTACGCGGTTGAAACCGCGTGACGTCCGCTAGTGACTAATATAAGGGGTGAATTTTCAAAAATCCTGCCTCAGTGCTCACCTTCGTCATTTTTTATATTTAATCAGCCTATAATGTTTCCACTGCTGGGACACAGGCCTCCTCTCTTGTAGAGGGTGTGGGCTGCAATCCACCACACGGGCCCACTGTGGGTTGACAGATGTTACATATCTTTGAATTTCTGGTTCTAGGACATGTCGGCTTCCTTACGATGTTTTCCATCACCGTTTTGAGAGAAATGCTGATGAAATTATTAACACAAAGTAAAGCGCCTGCCTGGGTTCGAACCCACGACCGTTCAAACACTCGTGAGTCGGGGCCGTTTGCACTGGGCCACCTTCGTTATACATATTAGAAACTCTTTTGCCACATTTCATGCTTCTAGGCTGAGTGTACAAAGGTTGTGCGTTGTCTGTCAGCGAGTAATTATGACTCTAAAACTTCCGGTCCTGAAAATGCATATAACTCCTAAAACTGAAAATAATTAATATTTAAACATCTGAAACCTCCGGAATCTGTTTTTTACTCCAATATGATTTTGATTGTCAATGTGACAAGAATCGTGATCCGACTCATATCGATATGAAGTGGTTGTTGAGGAGATCGTTAGTTTTACTTGTTTTTTGTAACGTTCATGTAGAGTTAGCAATACATTTGAACAAACGAATATGAATATTTCGATTTTGTTAGGACCTGCCTCTTCGATGTAGTGATACGCAAGAGCGATTGCAGGGCGTGGGGTCCTGCGGGGTAATGTCGTAACACATATACAATGGTAATCGACAGAAATGCGTTTCATCTTGACAGCCACGTTCATTTAACAATTACGGTTGTTAAACAGACTTATTATTTCGTTTTCAAACTTATGAAGCATGAATAAGCTATTTACTTCAAAACGATCGGATTGTGATTAAAAGTGTATTACGAAATTAGGGTATTGGTTCGATCCTTGTTCCAGATGGAAGTGAGAAGCTTCTCAGCAGCAGCCTAGCGTCTGGTTATGTATTTGGTAAACATCTGTTGGCTCGTCCCTACAACATGGGTCTTATAACATAACTGGTGAAATGTATTTAACAAACTATTAGGAATACAAGAGATTTGGTTGAAACAGTAAGTATTGTATGTGTTGCGTAAGTTTTTAACATTTACCAGCAGATTATTTAGGTACAATTTCTTTCCGATAATAAATGACCCACATCATGTAAGCTGAGCGAAACATTATTAGCACTAAACTGAGCTCGTTTATCGCTTCCTTCAACACAAGATCATTAATCAACATGCTGATCATTTATTATTATCTAAATAAAACATAACATTGCGTCTGTATTCTTCGGAGAGATAAGCAGTGTGTAGCTTACACACATTTTGTCGGCCATTATTTTAAAAAATTACATAACATAACATCACGTCTTGTTTCCCCGAAGGGTTGAGCGGAGGTGTCCCTGTAGCAGGTTCACCATCATTTCGCCAGTTATGTTTTAAATCCCATGTAATAGGGGGCGAGCCTATTGCCATCAACCAGGCACAAATCCAGACTCCAGGCTGCTACTGACAAATTTCAGAAAGAACAACACTTAGCCCGACCTAGGAATCGAACCCAGGACCTCATGCTCAGAAGTAGTAGCGCTTGCGACCAACGAGGCAGTCAAAAAAAATATAAAAAGAAATTATAAATAAATAAATAAATAAAACCATTGATTTTAATTGACAAAAGTGCGTTTCTTTACGACGTTTGGAGTCACCTTTTAAGCAAGAAATTGCTCGTAGTAGAGGAATCCACGAATTCTACGTGGCATTTTCCAACAATAAATAACCGGTGTAAACATAAAAATCTAGTTGTGCATTTGAAGAAAGCCACAGAAGAAGAGAGTTAATGACATAGATTTAATTAACCATTAAATGTCGTAACTATGAACCGAGTTAATATTTACTTAATATATAAGCTAACAACAGATTTGAAATAATAATATGTACATGTACCTATTCAAAAAATACCTATATAAAAAAGGAGGAAAGAATCATAGGGCATCAAAAAATTCGAAAACATTGTTCTTGTATAATAATTTTGAACAGTACCTACAGGTACCGTTCAAAATTATTGCTAACATTGCTACATAAAATCACATATTTCGGGTAGTTCCTTTATGACTTCAGCCAACAAAGTGTAGTTTATAGTAGAGTAAAATTAATTAAGTTGTAATAAACAATAATTATGTATCTGATGCGATAATCGAACCGAAGACACGACTCTGTCCAATTTATCAACAAACCTCTCGTTTGCCAATTTAAACCTACTCTTTAAATTAATCAAAAACACACCTTATTCATGTAAAAGAAAAACGCCTACATTCAGTAAGCAATTTTTACTTTTGCCCGACCCAAAAATATTAAAAGGAAACAGTTTCTTTTTTTGCGAACCGTACGAGAGGTAGTGACATCTATCCGTAGCAATTAAAACTGACAGTAACAAGTGTGTACTCGTCATAATCTGAGCACCTTATTATTTTTGTTATTTTTCATCTTTTTCAGCGTATTGCTTATGGCTTAATGAAGTCTTCATTATAAAAACTTACGAAAAAAATAGGCTACAACTTCCAGGATCTTTATGATCTCACTTTAGCACTTCGATTCCTGTAAGGAACCTAACGTGAGCATTTATTATTTTCATAAGACAATTTGTTGTTATTTACAAAACACAATTCTGTAAGGTTCAACAAAAAAAAACAACCCTAATCCAATAAACGATGACATTTTTGTGTCCAAAACAAACAAGCGGAAAAAGCGTTGTGGAATCAGCGACGCATCTCACCTACCCTCATACTGCAGCGTTTACTTATTTGTATTGCCATGTCCCTCGTCCACTGACGTGGCGAGTCAGCGAAAGGGTGAAACGATGTGTGGGCTTGATCAACACTTATCTACCAATTATTTCATTAAATAGATTAATTATTATTATCGCCGCTTTTCAGGTTATTTATTCTTGATTATAGTAGTTTTTAGGGTCACAAGAGCTATCGTCGAGCTGTCCTCCCATACCTATCAACACTGTAATTTGAAAAAATTGCCAAAAGCCAATTATTTCTAAAAGAGTAACCGTGGAGTTTCTTGCCGGCTTTTCTCCATAGGAAACGACCAATTGGAACCGTGCACCTAGCTTCTGACGTTTCATAAGTGCCTATCTGAGTTTATGTGAAATAATTGACCAAGCGTAGCGAGCGATGCGTCTTTGGATCAAGTCTGGAAAATTTGCTGTGTGCTTCGACGAAATTTGGTGTACAGGTTTGACGAAGTTTTTGTAATTTTTAACCGTCGGAGATTTTCGATTGGAGAGGTACTTCCTCCAAAATGGTGCAAAAAGGGGGGATACTGGATATCTCCGCCTTATGAGATCCGATTTCGATGGCACTTTTTTTATTTGAAAGGTAGTAACTTTATGCTGGTCTCAAAAAAAATGGTGCATATCTGATAAGGATCTTAGGCATGATAAGCAAAATAGCTTCTCAAAATGTAGTAAATTGCTCACTATTTATTAAAACCTATTAGTTAATATTTCTAGCTGGCTTACAATTTTATACTCATTTTCTGGTTTTTAGGGTTCTGTAGTCAACAACGAACCGATATAGTTTCGCCTTGTCCATCTGATTGTCTGTTTGTCTATCCACGGCTTAGCTCAGACAATCTTAGTACTAGAAAACTGTAATTTTACATTAAACACGCCGGCCGACACAGTAGTAAAAGAAATCATAATAAATATTTGTTTTTAGTGTACCAGGGGAGGTACACTAAAAACAAATCTTCCCCTTCCCACTCGTAAAGTGTGGATGATTTCCTATGTTCCTGTTATGGGGTGTCGTGTGGAAACAATTTTTTGACTGAGTTTACGAAATATTATTAAGCTTAATAAATATAAAGTGCAAATTTTTGTTAGAGTCAAATATTGTCCTTCCTGCCAGCTGCAGCTAATTTGACGTATCGAACGATGTCATATTTTTTTGATAGGAAAAAGAATAGGCCATCGCCGTCAAATCATAGAAGTGCGTTGGTACAGATATTCTATTTCACGAAGTCCGTTCGGCTTTGATTGTAGTAGTGACGTATCCCGACAAGCGCGCTTGTGTGTGTAAAAGTAGGTAACGTTAGCAAAAAAATCTGATATATATTCAAGTCGAGATTTAATAATCTAAATAAAATTTTGGTTTTAAAAGTATATACATTTTGTAAATAAATTAGATTAGGTTGCAATAAATACAAAAATATTAAGAATATGTAGGCATTTAATTAAGCATTGGTGTTACAGAATGGAAACGAAACAAGTAGGACTATTCAGTATTTTCAATCACTATCAGATAAATTTTCGATGTCCGATTCCGTTTTGCTGTCATCAGAATAATCTTGTACATTGATTATAAATTCAAAATCGAGATCAAAATATTTCAAGTAGTCTTTTTCAATTTTTTCAACATGAGCACAAGTTTTTTGCCACGTTTCACTGCTATCTTGGCCCAAACTTTCATTGATCAGTCTTTCCGTATTCGTCATGTTTTGCTCGATATTTTTAGATGCGACATAATTTTTAACGATCCCCCAAATATTTTCAATCGCATTTAATTCTGGGTGATAAGGGGGAAGGCTTAAGACATCAAAACCCTTGCTTTTTATAAAATCGTCAATCTTGTAGATTACGTGTTGGGCTTTGTATTTCTTTATTGTATCGTACAATTCCAATTTAAGAAGAGATTCATCAAATGCTATTCCCTTATCCCTGAGCCATTGCTGCATATCGGCTTTTTTTGTAGATTGCGTCGGTAGTCGTTCAGCCCGTGTGTTGTGATAAGATGCATTGTCTAAGACAATGACAGAGCGCGGAAGTAAATTGGGTAGCAACTTTTCATTTAGCCATTTTACATAGTTATCATAGCTCATATTTGAATGATAATCACCAGCTGTTGAGTTGGCGTTATAAACCAAGGAAGTTTTTTCAATAAAACCATCCTTGGTTCCCGCGTGCACTAAAATAAAGCGAGTGCCTGTGCTATTTTTTTTTAAAAACGGAGTTCTTTCCTTTTTTTTGCCCAGGTGTTGTTTCGCACGTGTGTCGAAAGGACGTAGCTCTCATCGGTGTAGACAATGGGCCGACTTTGAGAGCGGTACTCTGTTATTTTTTTTAAATATTTTAAACGCCACATTTGTATATCATGACGCTCCGTCAAGACTTTACGGTTGTTCTCTGTTTTGCGCCACTTGTAACCTAATTTCAACAGTAACTTGCGAACAGTTTCTAAACAACCTTCGAATCCGATTTTTTCATTCAATGCTGTTCTTAACTTAGCTAATGTTGGAATTTCTTTATGGACAATATGGAAATCTTGTACAGTACTGCGAACCACATCGGCTGTAAAATTATCTATATCCACTTTATTATCTCGCTTTCTCCTTTTCTTCATAGGTGAAGTGAATTTTGATGAAGTGGATGGCAATTCCTTCTCTTCTTTTAATATTCTTTGAACTTTTTTTTGGCTCTCACCCGTAGCTTCAGCTGTACGGCGTGTAATGTCTCGTAAATGAGACAAATCACAGTTGAGTTCCATTAATGATTTTGTTAATTCATATTCTTCTCGCAGAAAATGATAAACACTAGCTATCATGTTTCGACCCTAAAACAAAATGTAATCAAAATAATTAAGTAATATAAAAATTTTATAACACAAAAAAACATTCATTTTATAAATACTTCTATTGCTATATTAAGTATCTTTGTATAACATTTTAATTGAAAACGTATAAATAAATATTACCTCACTATGGACTATATGTTTTTAACCGACATAAAAAAACAGGAGGACATACAAAAAAAGGAGAACATACACTAAAAAAAAAACCGACGAACGAGAACCTCAGCTCGTCGGTTTTTTTTTAGTGTATGTTCCCTGATTACTCAAAGACGGTTGCACCGATTTGATTTTTTTTTGTTTGATCGGGTATACTTTCAAGTTGGACCAACTTGAAAGTATACATTGTCATTTGGTCACGATCTGATTATAGGATCCGGGATAAATCGAGGGAACTCTTCAATTATTATAGGCACACCTATAGCGATTTGGGTATTTTTTTATAGTAACTCGTGCATTTGCTCTCGAAAAGCACCATTTGGTAAAGTGGAACTGATAAATTACAAACCAACCCACTAAAAAGTAAAAAAAAATCATTTTTATCAGAATACAACCGACTTCCAAACTACAAAGTGAAAAATAACTTTAATTTTGGAAGTTAACAAAAACAATAAACAAACAAACGAAGCAATAAACGGTTATTACCGTTTATTGCTACTACTTATACTGCTGCTATAACTTAAATATTGTTCCAAAAGACAGCGGCTTCGAAATTAAAGTTATTTTTCACTTTGTAGTTTGGAAGTCGGTTGTATTTTTACAATAAAAACACCCTTTTTATTGTTGTTTATACTTGGGTGTATATTGACTTTATTTATGAATCTGTAAGGTATTTATGTAAAGGTTCTTTTATCACTAGAAATAAATGATATACCTTCTCGCCTATTATTATTGTACCACCAACATGATGCAGTGTTTCAAAAGCATTTAAAAAACAGATTTCAAATGTTATTTTTTCAAAGTAAATCTTATTTAATTACTAAAAAAAAATACTATACCCTAGATGAATGATTGGTCTCGCTGCGCTCGACTGCAGCGAGACCAATCATTCATCTAAGTACTATACGTAAACAATACATTATACATAATATTCACAAGTTTATACGAATAATCGGCATCATGGATCGCGGCACTCTACGGGCCTATTTGAAATAAATGATTTGACTTTGACTGTTTTTGTATAATTAGAATTACTCATTTTATTTAAATAGCCAAAATAAACAAACAAAATTATGAATTTAATTTGACTTGACAAATTAATAATCGTTGACGTTGACAATTAATCAGCATTAGCCATGCATTCCGCTGTAGCAAATATGTACTAAGGAGAATTTATTTTAATGTGAATAATCTATATATATAAGAAATGAACCCCTCTTTCCCTTGGTCACGGCATCACGCTAAAACGGATGAACGGATTTGGGTGAAATTTGGGATATGGATAGACTTTGACCCGGAGAAGGACATAGGATACTTTTTATCCCGATATTCCCACGGGATCGAGACTTATGCGGGTGAAACCGCGGGGCGCGGCTAGTCTATATATATAAAAATGAATCCCTATTTCCCTTGGTCACTTGGCATCACGCTAATACGGCTGAACGGATTTGCATGAAATTTGGCATATGGGTAGACCATGATCTGGAGAAGGATATAGGATATTTTTTATCCCGATATTCTCACGGGCTCGAGACTTATGTGGGCGAAAGCGCGGGGCCCAGCTAGTAATAAAATATAAATTGAGTTACGATTAATAATGATGATAATATTGATATCTACATTATGAAATACATATAAAATGTTGCTCGAAAACCTTTAATACTCTTAACATTCATTTATAATACACTTTTCATCTTTGGTTGCGTTTAATAAGTAGCATCGTTATGTGGAATGGATTGTTTCGCGCGACGTAAGTGGCAACATTTTTGTCCTTTGACTCGTGATGTGTACAAATGACTTCAAGTACTGAGAATACAAGAATCTGGACAATGCCACCGTTCTAAAAGTGACATAGGGAGACGAGCGGCATTGACGAATGCGACAAGTACGAGTTTAAACGCGAGAATTAGCCTCCTGGAACCACCTTCTCATCACAACACTAGACAAAACTATTGAAAATATTTTTTAGAATTCTGTAAAAGGTGTCACAATAAGGTCACTAGATGGCGCTACTGTACACCGCTAGTTCGCTGTGTCGTTGTCGCTTGCCAAATCGTTAGGTTCCGTCGAATATTTTGTGTGACTGTATTTTTTTAGGTGTAAAGTAGCTTCAAAAGTAAAGTCTCGTGTTTAACAGATAGTAGTTGGTTAGTTTTGGGTTAGTTTATTTTTAGTTTTATTATCATCTTGCCACCACATGCTTTTTAGTAACATACAGCTGCAGTCGGATTTTTTTAAGTTGGATAGGAATAATAATTATAGGATTTTAAACTGACTTGGTTATGTTCACTACTAAAGTTCTAACAGGATATTTGTCAAGTTTTTTGTTTTTTTAACAAAATATCCTGTTTTAAACAAAAAAACATGGTAAATATACCATTTTAAATCATTTTTGTGGTAGATTAATTGTTGTAAAAAATTGTGCTCGCGAAGTCTTCTGTTCACAGAACTACTAGTATATTTTGATTTTGATCATAACATTAATGTATAATTTTAAACAACATGCTTTAATTAATGGTGTCGGCCATTCTCTTTTATTTTATACTAACTGTTGTCCGCGACTTTGTCTGCGATTCATGAATGAATAGTAACCTATATCGGTCCCAGGCTACCTACCTACCTGTCACATTTCATTACGATCCGTTCAGCCGTTTTTGCGTGATTGAGTAACAAACATCCAAACATTAGAACTTGCACATATGGTAAGATTTTTAAAGTGGACTATCAAAAGTACATATATAGCAGATATTTGTCTATAGGTACTATGACTTAAGATGTTTCCAAACTACTCTCCAAAAAATATTCTTTACCATAACTTTACGCCCATAAGCGTCACACTCTTAATATAAGCCTATCAATACACATTTCTCTTCTTTCTCGTCTTTAAGCTCAGCGTCTGCTGTCGTCGTAAGCGGTTTACATGTAAATTAGTTCGCATGGGCCCTGGGAGCTTGTTAACTATAACAAGACGGATATTTTCACTGTAGGCTCATGTACTGCTTATGTCAATGTTTGCGACGTTTGTGGCTTATGTGGCACATGGAATAAGTTGGGGGCCAAATTGTTTGCAGCAGTATTGATCGTCATAAGCTGCTGAGGGGTCTTAGACTAAATAAATATCGTAAGTTAACAATTGAGTTTAATAAAATGAAGAAGAGCGGCTGTCATTATGAAATGGGAACTAAGTAAACCATTTTAATAAAACACAACATTTACAATGCTTTTATTAGTACATAATGAAAGATTGTAAATTGGAAACACTACCGAATGTAATTGTAAGTATGTATTTTTAATATGCAGTCGATCCGAATGATTCTCTATCGCAAACGATAAGTATTGTAATAAAAGAAACATTTGAAATTGTTCTTGTCCTAATTTACTCAAACAATAACGTATTCGACTCATACGTCAATGTTCAGTTCTCTATTTGATGAAAAATGATGAAAACTTTGCTCAAGAATAAAGCTGTGGTTGTAACAGGAGGCGCTCAAGGCATTGGATCTGGCATAGCAGACCGGTTCCTGCTGCACGAGGCTAAAGCTGTTATTTTACTGGATATTGATGAAATACAAGGAGACAAAGCAAGCAAAAGCTTAACAATAAAAAACGGGGAAGGTAAAGTCGAATTCATAAAATGTGATGTGACTACTGACTTAGATCATGTTTCGAAAATTATAATTGATAAGTATTAAACCGTTGATATATTAGTTCTGAGCGCTGGCGTTGCAAGTTCGACAGATCACAAAAAAGTGATTGATGTAAATGTTACAGCAGTTATGGAATGGTCAATGAAGTTTTTAGAGCATATGCGACAGGATAACGGTGGAAATGATGAAGCCATCATATTAATATCATCAATATTTTGATTTAGATCAGTACCATATAGCCCGGATTATCAAGCATCAGAATTTGCTGTGAATGGTTTTACAAAATCTTTGGCATATATTGACAATTTTGACAAAACCGGTGCCCGTGTTGTGGCTTTATGTCCAGGGTTTACTGAAACTTGACTAACCTTAAATTTGCGAGATCCAGAACTTCATAAGACCCTGCCTGAAAGTATAGTTGAATTTGAAAACTCGTTTCTTTGGCAAAAGGTTAAAGATATTGGTAATGTTGCTGTAGAAGTGTTTACTAAACCTGAAAGTGGAACCGTGTGTCTGATTGAAGGTGGAAAACCATAACACAAGTTCCATGAAGAAGCCGCTATGAGTGACGAATGTTGCAATACTAACTATATGCTAAACGCTGGGGAATCAGGCCCGATGTATATCTCACGGCAAAAGTTACTCTTGAAAAGTTGACACGATGATGATTCCAATGGGAAGAAGAATAGTTAAAATGGACGAATACAAAAAAAAAAGTTAAAGTTAAAGTTGTATCCAGTGTCAATTGGTAATCGAACAATAATTTGATATTTCAACCTGTGAAGGATGTTTTTGGTTTTAAATTAAATATAATATCCAACTTCCGCTCTGCGCAACACTAGTATCGATCTTTCTCATAAAAATATCCCACACGCAACACATTTATTTCATTCTCACTACTCTTTACAATATACATCGTAACACAAAAATATGTAAATTACATAAATACAAAAATATACAGAGGAAATATCAAATAGCATTTACCAATTTATCAAAGTGCATTTTTTGAAGATTTAATTTAATAATCTTGTGTTTCCAATCATGCTTAGTTGTTCCATAGTTACTCAAACATGTCTGTGATGTGATAAATATTTATGTTTTCATTTCATAAGCTTGACCTCAAACCCTATGACGTTATTATGTTCGGTTTATGTACATATATCAGAGAGATTATAGAGAGAGAGTTGAGAGATCATACAGATAGAAGATGTACTTGCTGTCAGCACATAGAACTGCTAACAAATGCTATTTTATTTTTATTTACATAATGTTAATTTAGTTTTTACTTTACACTCATTTTTACCCGACTACGGCAAAGCCAAAAGGAAGGGTTATGATTTTAGCAGTCTATGTATGTATGTTTGTATGTATATATGTTTCCTTTTACGTGTGTTCCATCGTAGCGCCTAAACTACTGAACCGATTCAAAGCCGCCATTGCATGCCTGTATATCATGTGGGTGCCAGGAACACATTCAAAATTATAATGGCATGCGACGACGGCTTTATCTTGACCATTTTTGTACCTATGTCTTGATTTCTGTCTGAGATATTTGCTTGTTTCGTACTTTTTAGATCATTTAATTTTCCCGTACGGGTTATAGTTTTTTTATTAAAGTTCGTTTTTTACTCATTTATTACATAAGTGTTTATGCACTTCCTAGCCTGAAGCACAAGTTCAACCTAGTTCAGGCAAATAAGCAACTGTGCTCTATTTTAATTGTTATTAAGTTACTTATTGTAGATGTGTCCCTTTAAAAAAATAAACCATTAACATTATGGGTGACTCTTATAATTTGTCCCATCATTTAGATTTTATTAATTTTCCTCTCAAGTTCTGTAAGAAGTGTTTCTGGTAGACACCAGAGGTAAAAATTGATATAAAAATATTACGAATGTTCAGTTTTTGCGACCAATTAATTGCTCTGCGTCATAATAACAATATATTCACAATCATAATATATTTTTTTTATGTCTTGCTGGTTCCATTTGAGATAATAATACAAGTAACTAGGCAAGCACCCTCAGGAACCTCGGTCATGGAAAAATCTTTGTGGTGTTTTTTGGCTTCCGTACCAAAATGGTAAAAAGGAACCCTTATGGTGCGACTCAACTTAACTTAAAATTTGGAATGGTTTTAGATAACGTTTGCCCAATTATTTTGCAAATAAGAAACAAATAAAAATGTATATATATTTCTTTTTGTCTTACAGGGACTGATTGGGGGTCTTAAAAAATCGAATTGGGCTACTAGGGCATGTGGGGTATAATATAAAGTGCGCTATTTACACATTCTCATATATTTTTGTATTTTTTTTGTATTGTGACGAAAAATTTTAAAAAAATACCGTTCCTCCTTTTATCTCCGAAGTTTGCATAGAGAAAAATCTGAAATTAATTTATGTGACAGAAGTTTATGTAAAGATTACAGAAAAAATAAAAAGATGTCTCTAAATAGCACACTTTTTCAGAAATCATCAACAAAAATTACATTAGTTCCACTATCGGTCAAGAGATGGCGCTGACTTAAAACTGCAAAATTCTACACCGCAGTGTGAAATGTTAAAATTCTCTGACGAAGCCTCGCCGATGAAAATTTAAAATGATACAGAACCCTCGGTACGCGAGTCCGAATCGCTCTTGACCGGTATTTTATAAAAGATTATTAACTATTCCAAATCATTTAAAATCATAAAAATATTTAAAAAAACACTTTTAGCTAAGTTTTAATTAGTATCCACAAGCGTATCGGCAAGCGTAGTTCAAAATTCAAAATATTTTATTTCACATAAACCTACATGGGCACTTATGAAACGTCAGAAGCTAGGTGCACGGTTCGAACTGGTCGTTTTCTATGGAGAAAAGCCGGCAAGAAACTCCACAGTTACTTTTTTTAAATAATTGTATTTTACAATATTTTCAAATAACAGTGTTACTAGGTATTGTAGGACAGTGTAGGTCTTTCAATAAGTACCAGGTACTTAGCAAAATAGAAAATAGTCAACAGATCTACAGTCCACTAAACCTACGGCATTCTCACATTCAGAAAATGGAAAAGAATCTTAACAAAAGATAAATACATTAATAAAAATAAAAACCTATTTTAATTAAACGCAATTACATGATTGCTATAAAAACTTTAATAAATCTGAATAATTATCTAAAAAAGCCACTTAATTATGTCTAAAAAAGCCACTAAATAAAGAGTTGAAATTAAATCGTAGTGTAGGACGCCCTCCAGCTAGATGGACCGACCCGAAAGGGTGATGTGGTGCAGCCTGGGAGAGGCCTATGGGCAGCAGTGGACTGCGATAATGAGTAGATAGTATCCACCCGGGTTCACGTCAACGAAGCAACGGATGCACGGATCAAACATGAGACCGGTCGCTCGTTTGCCAGACAGGCTTGCCGTTGGGTTATTGTTGCAAGTCACAGCATAATAATAATCAGCCAATAATGTTCCCACTGCTGGGACACAGGCCTCATCTCTCTAAGAGGGAGTGGGCCGCAATACACTACGCAGGCCCAGTACAGGTTGGTGGATATCCCGCTTCTTAGAATTTTTGATTTCAGGACATCGCCGGTTTACTCAACCAAGTCACAGCAGTCGTAATGTTGTTGGTTTGGGTAAACAATCACAACATTTGAGCTCTTGTTTACATTAAATATTATCTATTACAGAAGTAGGCGGCGCGTTAGTTAGAACCTTTGAGTTAGTATCTCGCATGTAGGCTGCCAAGGGAGAGCGGTCTATTGATGCCATGGAGATTTGTGCCTCTGTCGTCCCACTATCTTGTCCCACATTCCAAAGAATTCCTCGTTCGTCCCACTTGAGTTTTAAAGTCACCACTCGTCCCACATTCCTGGCAAATTCAAAGTACAGTTGACAAAAAATATTGTACTATATCTTCCAATAAATTGAAATAATAGTTTTTTCTAATAACATAAAGATATTAAATACTTCCAGTTCTAGGTATGCATCCGCGATGCATGTTTTTAATTTTAATAATTAAAAGATCTATTGCAATTTAGGAAAATCTTTATTATTTAGTATCACAATCAAATCCAAATCACAGTACTATTAGTTACACCTATCAATATACACATTTGTATTTATCTTATAGAAGTACCATGTTAAGATATATATATGTATTACACATGTAATATTTATCTGAGATACTTCAACATAATTAGAACTACTTATTTAAAAAAACCTTTATTACGTGACTAATATCACAATCAAATCACAATCATAGTATTTTAATTAACCTCCTATTTATGAAAAAGTGGTATTTTAACAATTAAATTTCCAAAAAATCAACATTTGTATATAAGTAACAGTCAAATAATTATAGACCGTATACACATTTGTATTTACCTATATGTACCTTATAGAAGTACCACGTTATGTTATTTATGTTAATGTGGTATTTCAACATAAATTGAAATATTTATATTTAAAAATCTTTATTACGTAACTAATATCACAATCAAATTACAATCACAGTATTTTAATCAACCTACTATTTATGAGAAAGTAGTATTTTAACAATTAAATCTCCAAAAAATCAACATTTTTAAACTTATCATTAATATAGACACATTAATATCATTAATAAACAAAAGGGCTGATTTTTTCCAGGCAATGGCCCAGTGATATAGTGCCATTCAACATTGCCGTTACAGAATCAAATATATATTTGTCATGAGCTATATCATCAACACGCCGAGGTTTACCTTGGCGAGCTAAAGAAAGAACAGCGTCGTTTTTGATCACATTCAAAAAGCTAATGATGTTCAGCTTTCCCGAATATGTTCTGTTTAATTTAGCGTTACTGCCTTCCACTGGGTTATTTGTTCTGTAGATATCCCCCCAAAAATCCCATTTGCCTCGATAATATTCGTTGTCAAGCCATGCCGATACAAAATAGTCATTGAATTTCTCAATATTGAGAGTTTTCGGACAATCCTCCATTATATATAGCCATCCATCGCATTTAAGTTCAGGTGGTAGCAAAGCTAACGCTGTGCATAGAGCTATATGCTTTTTGAACATTCTCTTTTTATTTAACTTTAACGCCTTTGCTCTCTTCCAAAGTGCTTGACTAAAATGGAAGTAACAGCCTTTGCATATTACATCCGGAAAGATGTTACGGATTGCGTTCATGGCTGCTTTCTCATAATCTGTTCTGAATGAAATCGGATGCCATTCTGGAATTTGCGATTTGATAAGAGCAAACGCAGTCTCATATGTGAACTCTTTTTTGTCCATTAATAAGATGTATATTAAGGGCACGACGTGAATTTTCTCACTTGTGCTGCCAAGGTCACCGTAAATCACATATAATTGTCTGAATGGTTTCACTACACACTTAAATGTACCATCTGCAAGGTAATGTTTCACGTGTTGATGAAGTCCTTTACTATTTACATCAGCGAAAGCTAATATCCTTGTTTTTCTGTACTCATAATCAAATAAAACAAAACTCATGTAACTTACTGGAATTTTTACTTCAAACGGCGTTTTAAATGTAGCTTTCTTTATTTGCTGGGCTTTGTTTCGAGCACTATACAAGCTGTTCTTAACATTCGATAATTCAGGTAATTTTTCTATCTTGTCAGTACCTTTGTCCAATAATTTTTTTATGCTTGAATTGAAGACAGAAGGAATCGATTTTCCTTCAGAAGATTTTGCTTCTTGCTTGCAGTGATGTATTTCTTCTTTGATGTCATTTCTTGCTATGCTGGGCGTACAAATGTCATGACGAAGAATTTTCGTCACATTATTATTTGAAGTCACCATTCCTCCATGACACCTTCTGTTCACACATCTCCAGACGATTGAGCTATTTTTGTTCTCTCGCTTTTTCGTATATTCGTAACCGGCATGCAAAATAATAGGCACACCTCTTTGTGATTCAATAAAGGTTATCTCTTGGGATGTAGAAGCCAGACTGCAGCCAGTCTGAAGATCAGCTCGGGATGATGAAGCCACTGGCTCCATGTTTCAGGATGAAGAAGCCACGGCTCTATATCTGATCACCTGCAAATACAACGTGAATTAGTTCTGTGCCTCCTGTAAAAAGGGCTACCAAGTCCAATATACCCTTTTCGTTTTTAAATGAATATAAGAGAGCAAAAAATTAGCTTTCATCTGTCTAAGAAAGGTATTCCGAACGAAACTATGTACAATAGTTTCGTTTCGTAGATACGAATCGTGAATAGCTATAATGATTAAAAATCATAGCTGAAAACCGACTTCAACGTGTTGAATATGGTTTTATCATACATGCTATTGTCAGAACTGAGCCAAATTGAAATGAGACTACACGGGAAGCACCAGCTTTCGAATCAAAAGAGTCATCAAAACTGATTCACCCAGAAAACACTTTGTAGTTGAGAACATCCTCATTTTATGAAGGAGGTTAACTAAATTAAAATGCGACCATATGGGAAGCACCAGCTTTTACATAAAAGAAGATTTATCAAAATTGGTTAACCTAAAAAATACAGTATAACCGAGAACATCCTCTTTTTTTGAAGTTTGTTAAAATGGGTAAACAAAATTAATGTGAATTAGGGCTCAAATCAAATTATTATTTGTTCAAATTTCTAGTTAATGTGAAAAAGGGTTACTCATTAAAAAAAAAAATACTAGACGATTTCGTGAAACAGGGCCATAGATAAAGAACTCCATGACAGGACCTAGGAAACAGGAAAAAAATATTTTTCAAAATTTTATTTGCGTCTCCTAAAAAGTAGCGATGTACTCTTTTTCACAGGAGGCACAGAGTTAAGTATGCATATAATAAAAGACCATAATCCTTAGACAGCAACTAATATAAAAGTAAATAATTACCACAATATTGATATAAGTCAAATCATTTATCATGACTTCACAAAATATGAAAAAATCGACAAAATTATAATTATTACTTACCCTTTAAAACTTCACAAATATTGAACCTCACTCTATGAATACACCACGCTTAATGTAAACACCTCATATTTAAAATTAGCAGATGCACTTTGTAACCGCATTTGCTCCGATTGCGCTGATAACGCAAAGCCACGTCATTGGTCAATTGATTAATACAAAGAAAGCAGAGCGAGAGAGCAAGCTCTAATCCGGTCGCACAAAAATACCGAAGCTATAAACATTCAAAAACTTGTTCTAGGTTAATAATAATAGTAGTGGTCTAAGCAGTGGGGTGCACAGGGTTTGTACTTAGGGTCGGCTATGTGTACTTTATTAATGCCTTCAATCTAAACCTAAAGTTTGATCAGAAAAAAACTGTCATGGTGGCGTAACTTGTAATTTTATAATTTATATTATAGTGGAGTCTCGGATTGGATTAGTTCATCAAATTTTCCGCAACATGAGGTTATTTATCTTTCTGGTCAGTCAGGTTTTTAGGCTGACTGTACAATTAAATCAAATTTAACTCATATGAAAAAAATGTGGGACGAGCCAGGCATACGAATTGGGACGAGCGGGGAATAAAATATTGAAAATTAAGTTTTGGGACGAGCGAGGCATACAAATTGGGACAAGTGGGGAATTTTTTATGTGGGACGAGACTCTGTGGGACGACCGAGGCACAAATCGCCATGGATTCTGTAGCAAGTCTGGTGATAGCAAACACAGGATTATGTTTTCCGCGCGTATGTATGTTTCTTTGTATGTTAGATTCTTTATACTCTCAAAGTATCCTAACAGCTGGATAGATTATAATTATAATACATGAGACGTTTATCGCTTGTCAATCGAAGCAGGCTCAGTCTTGTTATAGCATTGAGAACATATTTTTTATCACTTCAGTAGGGGTACCCGTTTTCAAGAAAAGTGTGACAGGCTGGTGACTTCAATTTTATTATTAGGATAGAGAAATGAAAATGGTATCAAAAGATGCGTTACTGAAACGACTTCTTCTGTATTTTCTTTTTTATTTATTTATAAAAAGCCATTTTTTTTTGAGACATTTTTCAAATAATCTTAAACTTCTCAAAAACGAAAAGGGATACCGAAAAAATAAAAATAAAGATCCTTCGGAATTTAAAGGGCTTCAAAATGATACCTTTCTGATGTCGATAGGATTATAATTAAGGGTAGATTTTACCCCTTTCGTAGACACCTTTTTTAACTCCTCTGATTTTTAATGTGAAATAAAGTCATTTTCACTGTGCCGGAAGGTCACGGTCAAAAATCCACAGAACACATGGTCCCAACCATGTGTTCTGTGGAATTTTATAAAACTAATATTAGACGTCAGTATTAAAAAATGTGTTTTAGTGCCGTGAGCCGTGACCATGTGGGGGCTTCAGGAGACGATTCCTAAAATTCCTAAAATATAACACAGTAAAAGGGAGAAGTAAAAAAAAATGGTTTATTAAAAAAAACCAACTGCAACAAAAAATTCAAAACAAGCCTATTTTTCAAGCAGTCTGATGAATGTGGTGGAATCAAATCTGAAATTGAACTAAAATAACTGCTACCAACTCAGGGTCGCACACAAGTCGGGTTTGTCCATTTTTTTTTTTTGCACAAAAATAGTCACTCACTCACCTCACCGATCTAGCTATTTGAACATTAGCATTCTAATCTCAGTCTCAATTGCCAGAAAAACCTTTAATTTAAATACATTTAAGACAAGTTTTTCACATTGATATTGATAAGATTGCGACTTGAATTTGAACGTATTAAAAGTACGAAAATAAAATTGGCCTTGATGGCCTTGATTGTCTCCTCATGATGTTAATCAATTTACTTCTAGAACACACGAACACAATTTACAAAAAAATCGTTATATTCAATATTAGATTCCGGATTGTTTTGTGTCAATATAGTACCTACACCAACCCTATAAAATATAAATTAGATCGCTTATAGAAGTAGGAGAAAAAAATATTATCTCTCAGTTTACTGCTTTATTAACTCTTCAATAATATCAGACGCAAACAACACAATCGTTCATACTTAATAATTAGTACCTGGGCGACTGAGCTCTGCTCTGGTGAAAATAGAGAATATTCATTTAATAGTATATATCACTAATTCCATACTGCCATGATAGTAGGTACTTACTAATTCCATGCTGCCATGTCATTTTTCATTATCTTGTTCTAAACATTGGGAAAATACGGAGAAAACTAATTTTCCCAGATATGAGACCTAGCTAGATCGATTTTCCCCGTAAACCCCCTATATTCAACTTTCATCGAAATCGTTAGAGCTGATTTCAAGAACTTGAGTAGAAATCTATATACAAACAAATATATTTACAAATAATGAGAACACTATCATAATTAATCAGACATAAAATACATTCATCACGCTATTGACATTCAGTTGATTTTCAGGATCACATTAGTAAAGATGTGCTTTTTTTTTCTATGTATGGTAACATTTTTGAAGACTCGGAAACAATTGTCTCTTTTTAAAGTAAAATTTTATAGCAGAGATTTGATTTATGGTAACGGTCGTTCGGACTTATCTTTTTATATGCATGTATTATTCTGACAATAAAACAATTTTTCTTTAGGTATTTCTTTCTTTGCTCTTGTGAGATTGTACCTATTATGTCTGGACTTTAAAAGAGACTGTGACCTCTGAGTTTGTTTCGGCCTTTCTTCTCAGAGTAGTCAGATAGGAAACGCCGAACTCAACTAGCTTATTTTTATTTTTTTTAATATGACGTGTAAAAGTGATTCTGATATCCTATTTACAGAATAAACAATTTCATTTCATTTCATTTCATTTCATTTCATTGGTTTGTAAACACAAATCTCAATTGCACTTAAAACCCGGAACTTGATAGCTCGGTGTTTTCTGTCTGATTTTTGTAACCTCTAAAAAGTGTTAAGCCCCATTTACATGGTGCAAGTTTCTGGAACTTTCAAGAGCAATAATCGCATGTCTCAAAGCAAGTTCAATTATTTTCATTCAATAAACGCATGCAAGGGCTTACGCTCATGCGATTTCCATAAAATGGCATACAATTTATTGATTTGCCATTCAATAAATGAATGCAGCTTCTGTTTACACCTAGGCAATTAGTACAAGGTGATTAAGAATAAACTCACATCTTCTTCCCATAGCGGTAGGTAGAAACTACAGAACGACACCTGCTGCTACGATCCTTACGAAAACTCATTTTTTTTGCCTCTTTTATATTTAATTGAGCTGAAACTTGGCAAACCCACCTATATAAATTCGATAAATTGCAATAATTTAAGCCATGTAGCTGGGTCTGATGATGCAGCCAGCCAGAACTCGACGAAAGGAACTCCTCAACTAAACAAGACGGGCCCCGTCGTATTTGGTCTTGTTGGATTTATCCCTAGGTGAAATTCAGGGTATGAGGGTGGAGCCGGAAGGTGGCAATCGGAATTCCTCAACTATGCAAGATAGCCCCACTGTAATTGGGCTCGTTGGATTAATGGAACTGTCCAGAAAATTACTATAGCACTGGTTCGAGTCCAAAGTATGATGGTGGATTCGGAAGGTGGTCATAGGAATTGAAAATTTCTTATTAAGTACTTGTTAGTTCTATGGCTCATATTTAAAAGCTTGTTTAAAAATTATTTTACGCATATTTTTATTTTAAGAACACACTTAAAAAATCTTATTACTTAATACCAGTTTTGAACGGTAACTTGCCAACAATTGTATATCTGTTGCCGCTATAACAACAAACACTAAAAAACAGAATAAAATAAATATTTAAGGGGGCTCTCATACAACAAACGTGATTTTTCGCCGTTTTTATAGATGGAATGAATGGTAAAGGAGCCATTCCGTGAAAAATTTACCATAAGGAAAAACTACGGTTACAAACATTAACAAACAATTTACAAGACATTCTTATTCTCTGTTGAATGCAGTTTTTTTTTTAATGCCCTGTTTAGTTCTTATGCTTTAAAAAAATGTATAATGGAGTCAATTGTTGGTAATTTAACAGATTAATAATTAAAAATAAGAAGCAAAACAGGTAATTTTAGCGTGTCACACCTCCTGTCGCTAACTTAAACTAACCGATGTTCATGGTTTTATAAGACACAACTCATCGTTTTATGTGAGGTTTTAAAGAATACTGTTTTGTTTTAATTTATAACATACATTTTATAAACAAATCTTATTGTATTATAATAAAATTCTTGAAATAATGATAATCAAATTAGCACCAAGGTGGACATTCCACTTTAGTCACTAATGTTTTAGTTGCTTTCAGTAGTAAAAAACTAACAAAACAAGTTATTTTATTTTCATGGTAATGTTATTATGGTAGAGCAGCCATTTCTTTTTACCCATCGGGCAACTGACACTCGGTAATCGGTGACGAAAGGCGAACGAACTACAGGCAGTTAAATAAGAAGTCCATTATTGTCGCAGTTATAACGTGATACTGGAAAGTTTTTAAAACATTATTTCATTTACGAATGAACGTACTTTATAAATCTGCGTATGTAATTAAATAATGATTCCCTCTAAAATAACGAAGAATATTGGTTTTTTCGTCATTATTGTTAGTAAAGCGGGAGTTCGTCACGTCCGTTTAGTGTCGCGAAATACTAGTGAAATTTTAAAATTTACCATTTTGTCCCTTTAGTAACGGGACAAATTTTTACAGAATGCCTCACGAAACCCTTCGTGCGTGAGTCCGACTCGCACTTGGCCGGTTTTTTACTATCTGACTGTAGTTCAAACTATTTAACCTAGAGCTGCACCAAAACTCTGCCCAAACGAGTTGTTAATAAAAACCAAAGGTCTTTAAATCGAGTAAAAAATCTATATTTATTACGTGAAGCAAAAACTTTGTACTCCTTTTTACGAAAATTACGCGATCGGTCGGTGGAGTATGAAATTTAGCACAGTTAAAGTTTATATGGAGAAGAAGTGCAGAAAGCTAATATTTTTATATAATATGCATTTTTTTAGTTATACATACGTATTTACATAATTTTAAAAACTAACGGACTTTTTTTTTATCGATATATACATAAGTGTTTATTTATGTATTAATTCATCCTCTTAACAAAACCAAAAATAATATCCTAACCGTACTAAAAGTATTAGTAAACTAAAATATGGCGTCGAAAAATTCCTCCGCGTCGCTGTCGACCGGTAATGTACCCAAGAGACTGGCGGCATTGCCACGTTGTATGGCAATGCTTAGCTTAATTGAACAGACCATAAGCACTCGGACTGCACGGCCCTAGGGTTCCAACCCCAAACGGTTCGAAAATATAGTGACTTTAAATAATAGAAGGGGGGGGGGGAATAGTCATAGCGCATCAAAAAAGGCATAAGCATTAGAAATAAATAAAAACCAGAGATTCACACTTTCCCTCTCTCTCCGGTATGCAGTGTACTCGGGCCGATGTGTACAATTTTATCCCACGACACTGTAATCACTTTATTCTTTTCGTTTGTTTTTTTTCTGCCAGCGTTCTCTTTCTCTCTCTCTCTCTTTTTCTTTCTCTTTGAATTAGAAGAAGACAGTCGCAAGTATTAACACTCTTTAGCGTGACGATTTCTGAAAGTTTACAAGCCGCGTTAAAGAACTTCGTTCCAATTAAATTAATAATAAAAAAACATTAAACACTAAATTTAATGGTAAAAGTATTATGAAATGACATGGCAGCATGGAATTAGTACGAACTATCCTAAACTATCCTATCAAAATTTAAATGAATTATGGTCGAATTTCGACCACTGCGTGACCACTAGTACATAAATCAGTTTTGATAAAAACGAAGGAGACTGTGCATCAATGTTGTTTATAAAGAATAATTCGATTTATGTAATTATACCAACTAGTACACTGACATATCTACCGATACCGATAATTATTATGAATAAATAAAATATTGACTGCCTCGTTGGTCTAGTGGTCGCAAGCGCTACTGCTGAGCATGAGGTCTTGGGTTCAATTCCCAGGTCGGGCAGTGTTATTGGGTTTTTCTATCTGAAATTTCTAAGTAGCAGCCCGGAGTCTGGATTTGTGCCCGGTTGATGGCAATAGGCTCGCCCCCTATTACATGGGACTTAAACATAACTGGCGAAATGTGGGTGTGCCTGCTACAGGGACACCTCTGCCCAACCCTTAGGGGAAACAAGGCGTGATGTTATGTAAATAAAATATTATTATGCGGCCCAAGCTTAGTTCAACTATTACCTATCAATGTTTTAACAACATGATATTAAAACCGTGAAGTGAATAACAAATTAATTGCTTGTTTGTCAAGAATTATCGCATTCAGCATAATTACTGCAATGCATTATAAATGCGGCGGTCAGTTTCGAAGCCTATTAGTCGTTCAAGTGCAACCGACAAACTAAGAACATGGCGAGAGATTTAACGAACAAAATTGTCGTGATCACCGGTGGAGCCGACGGAATCGGCTACGAGATCGCTGACAAGTTCCTTCAAAAGGGAGCCAGAATCACCATCCTCCTCGACATCAACGAAAAACTTGGAGCTGATGCGGTGAATAAACTAACAGCCAAACACGGTAACAATAAAGCAGCCTTCCTCCGATGTGATGTCACAAAAGACATAGCTACTGTTTCGAAGTGGATTTTTGACTCTTACAAAGTAGACGTTCTAGTCAACAACGCCGGAATACTCAATGACCGTGCCCTAAAAAAGACCATCGACATTAACGTCACTGCGGTTGTGGAATGGGGACTAACCTTCTGGGACCACATGAGAAAAGACAAAGGCGGGAACGGAGGTACAATCATCAACCTTGCTTCTATATATGGCTACAGAGTTGACCAGTTCCTGCCGATTTATCAAGCTTCGAAGTTTGCAGTTATGGGATTCACAAAGTCTTTGGGCCATGTTGCTAACTGCGAGAGGACTGGAGTAAGAGTAGTGGCAATATGTCCCGGATTTACTGAAACCAAGTTGACGGAGCAGCCTGCATCCTGGGACATGGGCCAAGATAAGGAGTTTGGCCAATTCCTGAAGGCTCAAGCATGGCAGAAAGTGGAATCAGTGGGCAACGCTGCAGTGGAAATCTACCAGAAGGCTCCCAGTGGAACAGCTTGGCTCACTGAAGGTGGTAAGCCAATTGTAGAAGTTGCTAAGTGCTAAGTTACTCGATACACCCCTTTGTAACTAAATTATCTTGGTAATTATTAAATATTGTTTTAGTATTGCAATGTGCGTTTATCTTTTTGTATTTTAATATCCTATTAACTTCAATATTATCTATAAAACATTATTCATTTATAACTACAGCTGTAAAGTTAGATAATTTAACAGCAGCGGTGGTATCTAACACAGATTACACAAAAACTCACAGATAGTAATTTTAGTAAAAATTTAGAGTCACCTAGCGAATTCAAACAAAAACTGCATCATAATCACTAATCCGGGATAACACGTTAATAATAGGTATTAGGTATGTTGTTAACTTTGGAGCGATCCTAAAAAATATTACTATCATTATATAAAGTAGGTGTACAAACGTAATAATTAGCGACTGTTTTTACCATTTTGACATTTGAACGTCACTTAACTATAAGCAACGTTTATAAATACATATACCCCTTAATGTGTCCTTTTAACTTCAAACCGTCGTCGACTAAGTTCTGCAGAAAGATGGGTTAGAAAATACTTACTGGCAAAATGTTTGTGTTGTACACAACACACCTCTGTTTACCCGTTCAGGCGAGTTATATAGAACACGCTAAGTGTTCGTAGATAAATTTAACTTTTCCTTTACATAAATTTAAAAATGGTTATTTGATAATTGCTTGCTTAAACTACTTATTAGGTACTGTCTAGCACACTAAGGCTGCGTAGAAAAGTGAAGGCTATGTAAAATTTGCATTTTTTTGTCCTATTAATCTTCATATAATATTATAAAGATAGCTACGTTCCTAAAATCTTACATTACTTTCCTAAATATTAAAAAAATACCGAACATACAGGCATTGATCGATTGACGTAAGAAATTGGAACATAATGATGTAATATATAGTTGCATTGTGTTCAGTTATATAAGTACAAATAATTACAAAATCAGTGTCGATTATTTTTAATCGACTTCATTTTAAGATAAGACGCAAAAAATAAATATTTTTAAAGATTATAAAATATTTGCTATCTAGCTTACTTATTGTAGCATTTAGTTTCCTACAAGCTCACTGAGCAGTTCACTCCGCGTTACACTCAATATGGAGCGTGATCCTAAAGATAAAGTAGTCGCAGTGACAGGAGGAGCCAGCGGCATAGGATACGAGATCGCAGACCAGTTTCTGAAGAATGGAGCCAAAACATTGATCATCTTGGACATAATTGAAGATGTTGGAGTTAACGCTGTTAAAACACTAAATGACACATACGGCGAAGGAAAAGCAGTTTTTATAAAATGTGACGTAACAAAAGATTTAAATAAAGTATCCGAAAACATATTCCAAAAACACCAAGTTGATGTTCTCGTTAACAATGCAGGAATTTTGAACGAGGATTCACCGAGGCAGACTCTTGAAATCAACTGTGTAGCTCTAGTGGAATGGGGCATGAAATTCTGGGAATATATGAGGACGGACAAAGGCGGTCGTGGGGGTACCATCTACAATATAGCTTCCATTTACGGATACCAGTACAGTCCATGGGCAGTATTCTACAAGACATCGAAGCACGCTGTATTGGGTTTCACAAGATCTTTGGGCCATCCTTATAACTATGAAAAGAGTGGTGTAAGGGTTATTGCTATATGCCCAGGCTTCACCGACACCCCTATACTGGCTGGTAATTTGTGGGAGTGGCAAAAGGATGATTTCGAAAAGATGTTACAGGCTGAAGTTATAATGCAGACACCGGAGACAATTGGGAAGGCTGCTGTGGAGATCTTTACATTTGCAGAAACCGGGACTGTATGGACTAAGGAAAATGACGAGCCTATTAAATTGGCTCCAATGTGTTAAATTCACTCGATCAAATATGACAGGTAATGATTCCTTAATTTTAAACATATTTCCTCTAACTGTACGTGGACTGCGTGCAAATATCCAGAAACATGAAGGTGAATCAGTAATTTAAACATGTGTACCATATTAACTAAAGTAGTGTTTTCAAAATAGAACTGTTTGACATTGACCTGTACTTGAAGGACAGAAAAGTTTTCTTACAATATAACATACTAATTTATATAATATTTATTTTCAATACAAATTGTTTACATTTTAAATATTTTTATTAAATAAAAAATAACAAATTATTTTATTTTATTATTTATCATTTAATTCAGAAAAAAAAAACATTCCATACATTGTTAATAAATAGTACTTATAACTATGTTAATAAATTATTAATTATTTATGTATTATTACCTCGTTGTTGCCTCGTTGTTGTTGTTGTTATGTATTACTGCCTCGTTGGTCTAGTGGTCGCAAGCGCTACTGCTGAGCATGAGGTGCTGGGTTCAATTCCCAGGTCGGGCAAAGTGTTATTGGGTTTTTCTATCTGAAATTTCTCAGTAACAGCCTGGAGTCTGGATTTGTGCCCGGTTGATGGCAATAGGCTCGCCCCCTATTACATGGGACTTAAAACATAACTGGCGAAATGTGGGTGAACCTGCTACAGGGACACCTCTGCCCAACCCTTCGGGGAAACGAGGCGTGATGTTATGTTAGGTTATGTATTATTACTTACAATTGCGCTATTTAATATTTTAAAGGGCAACTCCAGATCCGTAAACTGTATTCCAGTGCCTCACAACCGGGCAATCAACCCTTCGCAATATAGTATTCAGAAGGCTGTTGGTGCTGCCCCGGACGCGGTGCATCAGGGAGACCACTCTTTTTCGTACTCTAGTCCTAAAGCAGTCCATGCTGGCCTTAGTAAACATACCTGATACACTGCAAAAGCGAAGCAACCCCAACAGCGTCCTAAAACCAATATTGTACAGGACCCGCAGGGCATTGAAAGATCTACGCGAATAACAAATCTGCAGTTGCAGCTCACTGCCAATTCCCTTCTTTCCCGTTGATCGGAAACAAAGGATATTGGCAGTGAGATGCAATATGCTGGCTCGCAGGTTTGCACGGTACACAAAAGAGACCAAAATTAATATTTTTAAGGCAAACTACCAGACATTTTATACCTGCGGGAACGGTTCGTTCCCGTTCAATATCCATAATTATCATCTGAAAGGTTCTCGATGACCCAATGCCCCAGGTACCTACTTGAATTTAGTGACCCTACTTAAAGGCAATCCTGCAAGTCTGACCGGTGAAACGGTTTTCGGACTCTTTACCCGCCTTGAATATAAGTAGTTCACTCTTCTTACAATTGTATGGCCATGTGAATCCTGGGCACAGCACAATTGCAGCGATAAGTCCCCTCTTTGAGGAGTGGCTAGAAAGGTGCCACGGCGTCCTCACCTTCCGCCTGACGCAGGTCCTCACCGGACACGGCTGTTTCGGGAGGTTCCTGTTCAGAATAAGGCGGGAGGAAATGCCCGGGTGTCACCATTGTGTGGATCACACTGTGGAGGACACGGTGGAGCATACGGTGGAGGTTTGCCCGGCTTGGGCGGAGCATCGCCGTGTCCTCGCGGAGGCGATTGGCGGCGGTGAAAAATTTAAATAAAAAACAATCTGTCGAGGAAATGAAGTGAAAAATATATACGCTGGTACAGTTTAGCAGTGATTTGGGATTCCGTTTTTAGGTAGGTATGGAGAATACCTAAGTGCCTTCCAGAAGTTACCCTACGTTGTAATAATGGTTAATGATTAATTATTTAGTAGGTCTTCAATATAATGGGGCAGTTATAGAGTGGGAAATTAATAATCAGCAATTTAATTTTCCGTGTAATTTCGGCAAAGACTTTCAGGCAACTCCAGTACCCTAATTGCGTAATACTACATAATCACAATCTGTTTCGATTTGAAATAGATTGCTAATCCATTACTTCATAAGTTTGGAAAAAAAATACTCATCAAGGTAAATAAGGCAATGAATGTTGTTGAATTGTCAAAATGAAACAAATTAGAATAATTGATTACGAAAATAAGTTACGCAATTAGGGTACATGTTGCCAAGTTTTCATTGTTATTGTAGTTTGTTAAGCATGCATGATAAAAGAGTCTTTGACCTTTAAGATTATGTTCCCGTCGAAGTCAACAACCTTAATAATCTGTATAATTTATAAAGGTATCTTATAAGCCAACGCGTTCAATGAATGCGTTATCATTTAACATGGGTAGAATCATTTAACTCTATTATCTTATCATAATTACTAATAGGCGATAACAAAATGAATCGATCAATTCAGAAAAAAAACCCGCCATGATTAAGATAAAAAAACCAATAAGCTACACATTTTATAAGACAAAAAATCCTACTGCAAAAAAATTAAATGCAATTCTGACCATTTTCGTTTCTAGTCCTATATGTCGACAATTTTTTTTGTTTTGCTTTGACCGATACTTCTGGAGACCCATAGCTTACATATAACTGGCGGATTATGGGAATAGTAATGTAGACCTACAATTCTCGCGGGCTTGCGGACGGTGAGCAATGGGTAGCTCGCCGTCCGATAAGGACCAGGCCCGGGTCGACGGCGCGTTGTGTTCCACGCGCGCCTCAAAGAGATGTCAGCAGAATTGACGGGGTCCGTTAGGGCCGATGCCTGCCGGGGGTGCGAAGAAAACCGAAAGGGAGATCGTGGCCCCCGGCAACAGGGCAACCGAAGGAACACGGGTGGGTTTTATTCAGTAAAAGTCTGACACGCCCTCCCGCTCCGCCCAAAGCGGGAGAAGTTATTTGATGATTTCCCACCCAAAAAAAAAAAAAAGATCTACAATTCTGTCTGCTCCTTTGAGAAATATACAAACATGGTGTAATAATGTTAATTTTGTCCCCGAAAGTACCTACTTACCAAAAGACACGAACACGTTAGTCCTAAAACTAATTAGTTATCTTATCTTCAAGACATTTTTCTAGAAGTTTCCAAACAACCGTTTGTTGTTTATGCGACATGTAATGAGGGGCATTGTATGAGGACAGGTGCGGGGAGCGGGGGTTGTGGCTAAAAGCTTTGCAACATTAGTTCCCATCAACTGCGCTACAGACTTAGCAAAGTTGGAGGTTATGGAGAAAAGGTCGCAGGAGCATGTTAGATTTTTTTTAAACAGGTGTTTTAATTATGTATTCCGGCTTCTGATAATAAGTGGAAACTTAATTATTTCTTCTCTCATCATCAAATCAAATCAAATCTTTTTATTGTGGGCATAGGTTATACAGAGAGATGTTACGTAAATTACGGTTTCATTATGTCCTGCCTAATAGGCATACAATAATTATGCAAAACCTACCTAACCTACCTACGAAACAGAGCGTAACACATAATTATTATATAAGACCTTGACCTTTTACCTATGTTTTACAAATAAATGATTCTACTCTATTATATGTCAACATGCAGTATAAAAAAAAAACTTAGGTATCACTTACAAAGTAAATCTTAGAAAATAACAATTAGGTGTATGGTGAAAAATTATAGTAGGCACTAATTATTTAGAAAATCATGGATCGTGTAGTAAGCTCAGCCGATTAAAAAAATACGCAATTTATATTTGAATAGTGGGAGTTCCTTGGTGCTTAAAATATTCACAGGTATCTTATTGTAAATTTTAGATGCCTATAAAAGTCCACTGCTGACAATAAGCCTGGGTTATTGATTACAAATTCTTTGGATTCTCGAATAACTCTTACTTTATTACCTAAATGCATGGGATTGGAAACGAAAATGGTGTTATATCATATTATTGTAATTGTATGTGTCTACGCCTTTATATAGCATAGGCGTTATTTGATATGTTATTAAAAATTCTAGCTGTTATTTTACCAAATAATTTCGCGTCGGAAATTTACATGTCAGCTCACCTGCAGTATCGTGCTTATCACGAATAACCCTTTAAATTGAACACCAGTCATGTATTTTGGTGGAGATAGGTTGCTCCGATGAAATCACAAGCAGCTTTCTATTATAATGTTTTCCTGAGAAAATATTATTCCTTGTTAGTCCCTCTCTCGTCATTCTTGTCGGCTTGATATTCTTTGTTCCCGTGTGTGGCTGAGGTCTCGCATCGTAAACCGTCTGTTCCCACAAAGTTGTTCCTACACTTTTATTATTCTGTGTTTGTGTGCCTCCGCGGATTTCCACGGTAATACCAAAGTTACCCGATTTTAAAACATCACAAGGCATCTAACTGTTACACATAAAATTTATTAAGGTTTATGAATACTCGGAAGACAGGGGACAGTTCAGATCTTTATGAAACTTTTTCTATTTATACATCTAAAATAAATAAAATTGAAGTGTCTGTTGTCAAAATAACAGCTTATAACTAAATGCATAATGAAAGTATATACGGTATTTATATAAAAATAAAACAATTTGTTTGTCTGTCTGTCTGTTTGTTCTGGTTACTCTCGGAAATGGCTGGACCGATTTTGACGGGACTTTCACTAGCAGATAGCTGACGTTATAAGGATTAACTTAAGCTACTTTTATTTTAGGCAAATAATTAAGGTCCATGCAGGCGAAGCCGTGGGCAGTAGCTAGTCTTATATAAAGGGATCATCATCATCACTTGCCCGTAGCAGCAAGAATTTGCAACTGGTAATATTTATTGCAAACCAAAATTAAGGAACAACATTCTTAAAGCAATAACCACAACTAATAAAGAAAATTCTAATAAAATCATTCCATTTGCTTACAAACTGTAAGTACTTAATACACCAGAATCCCATACAAATAAACAATCCCCAAAACAAAGAATAGGAAATAAATAACTTGCCTTTAATCAGTGGAGCGATATACAAACTTTATCTCGGCAGTTTGGTGGCGAAGTTCCACAACATACATAGGTACAGAAGGTCTACTCCATACAACGAGCAAAAACAGGCGCACACACACATAGATGAGTACGTACGGCGATCTTAAACTATCTCATGACAAGATTCACAGACATTATCTGGCTTTACTTTGCTTAGTAATCCGTAAGTAACCGTTTCATTCGAATATGAACTTGTTAGTTCGCTTATACAAATATGAACATTAATTTATTTTATCTTCCCCAAAGCTAGTGACTCGGACCTATTTTGCTGTTCTCTGAGTGAATTCAAAGAATGCATTTTTTGTAATTAGTTATAATATTATAATAAGTTAGGATAAGAGTTAAACGAGCACACTATCGCAACAGCTAACCCTGTAATGATACTCGTAAGACGAAAAATAAGTAAATAATTTGCTTTAATATAAGGTTCATGTTTGTATGAAATGGTATTTTTTCTTTATTTAGCAATGTAAAGCCAAAGTGCTATCTGTGAATCTTACCCTCAGATGAATGCCAGTCGCGAGTGCACTTGCTGTATGTAGACGCGTGTGTTTTCACTCAGTGTATGGAGCCGGCCTTCTGTTTCATAATATTTTGTGGCAGTTTTGTGGCGAAGTTCCTTCGTCTAATGAGTCTCGTGACGTATGCTCATTGGACTTGGCTACAGTGCCGGCCTCGATTAACGGATTCTTAACGCCTATTGACGACGTTCTTAAGGTTCATTGTTTAGAATTTATTTATGGTGACGTCTGAAGACGTCTTGGTGAGTTTTGAGAGTTTGTAAGATGTGTATGGTGCTGATGCCGAGATATAAATTGAGATAAATTGTCACTGTTTAGACTATTAAAGCACTATGATTGCTGCATACTAGTATCTTCTAAACGAAATACAAGCAAGGATGTATGTTAAGAAATAAACCTAGAGTAAGAAACCTCATCATGTGCATCGCTTTAAATCCAGTTTCCTCTGGTTTTCTCCATTGTTGTTAAAGATGAAAATTATAATGCAAAAGTTTAATTGATTTTGAAGAAAATCGTAAGAAAGATAGACAGTTTCGTCATCACGTAAAGGCACGGTGCGCCTATTTCAAACTCTTGGCAAAAACACAGTTAGTTCTCTCCATACCTTGCCTGTGTACATCCATTTTTCATCCCAATTTGAAGAGCAGATTTTAAAACTGCGACATATTAAACTTAGCTACAATAACTGCACTTACGAATTTATCATCGTCATAGTGTCTGTCTGGCTATTCATAGATACATTCAATTCTTTCCCGCAGCAGCCAACAGCAATTCGGCACGACAGCGGCACGACATGAATTGTCACTAGCCGCGAATTTGTGTTCGGCGGCAGTGTACAACGTGAAATAAACGCTCTGTGGATACTCCAAGTTAGGAGAGGTTCAAGTAAAACTAGCTTTTGGGAAAACTTTATGAAGATTAATTAATTTTAAATGCAGAGAATTGATAATTATAACGGTCGGTGAAGTACCAAGTAGTGACAAAAACTATAAATATGATGGCATACTCAGGATAATCAGGCCTATTACCAATATCAATATTAAAGGAGATATTGTCGAATTTGTCGTGTAGACACGACCGAAGAAGAAAGCCAGGATTCCCGCACACGACACGCTTCCTTCTCCAACTTGCTCCATCGTCCACCACGCATTGCTCACGCGAATGACACGCGTCAGTCTGCTTGTGACGTCACCCGCGTGATTAATAATCTGTCGCGGCGCAGTAACATGCTGTGTAACACCCACATG
The DNA here is from genome assembly GCA_916610215.1 of Omphaloscelis lunosa. Lineage (NCBI taxonomy): Eukaryota > Metazoa > Arthropoda > Insecta > Lepidoptera > Noctuidae > Omphaloscelis > Omphaloscelis lunosa. The sequence goes on from OU744246.1 coordinate 22,627,990, forward strand.
CTAAACGAGCACAGCACAAAAAGTATCACTTTTAAACAGTATGCCCACAAAAACTGACCTTGCAAGTCTATACTGTGGCGCTCGTGATTATGTATTCAGAAGACTTAGTCGTGCCTGCGTGTTGAGAGTTCGAGTAATGTACAGGGAATCGTAAATTTTGTCGTAGATGTGACCTTATTCAAATATACTTCTCCCCGCGGATTTGTACTGGATTAGATGTTAGCCTTATTATGGTAAAATTGTGTAAAGAGCATTATATTCTACTTTAGTGAGCTTGCTGAGTAGTATTTGGTACAAGTAGGAACCCAAGAGACCACAAACTAAAAGGCGAAGGAAACCACAGTGATGAGACCAACCGCAGAAACAAAATGAGCATGTGAGGTGAATAAAATCTGTTCCTTCTCTTGATGACAAGAAATTTTGTTCTGCATTACGATGCAAGCTAACATCATTTTCTTTGCACTATTTTCCAAAAACCCATTTGTAAGACTGTCATCAAGGGTCATTAGCGCAATGAAAGAAAACAAATGAATAATGTAAGAGAAAACAAAGCAGCAACCGGATTAGCTGCAACAGTCGACCGCTAATTAACATAATAAATTCGAAAATATACCAGACTGTCGGCCGCCAGCGGAAGTTTTCAGTTAATCAGTGGCCAAAATAACAGGATAAATTGTGGTACATTTTTGGTGCATTTGATCGACGGAAGCTTAGATTTTGGAGGTTGTATGTATTGAAGGTCACTTAAAATGTATGCACTGGCTTGTCTGAATAATCATATTTACACATGTCTGACTTTTAAATCACCAATTTAAAATTAGCATAGTTATGGCTTTGTTTATGTTTGTGTACATTATCACTTGTGTCTAAAATATTGACCACGAATAAATAACTATTAGACCACTACTGTTCTCATTATTGCCACTATTGTCCAGTAGTATGGAAATCGATAGTCAAGTCATGGTATGGGATGTGTTGCGGAGAAAAGAAGGATTTAAGTTTATTTAAGTTTAGAGTGTGAATGTAGATGCCTATAAGAGGGGGAAGACACAGGATACGATGGATGAATTATGTGAAACTTGATAAATTTGAAAAAAGATGATATGACAAATATTATGTGATGGCTGAGGACGACAGATAAATTGGGATACCTATGGGCAGGAGGTTGAAGATACTGTGGAAGTTATTAGTGAAGAATTTGTTTCTGTCTTAGATACGAGAGAACAAGAGTATAATGAGTATGTAGACTTTACTAATAGAGCTTTACCTTAATAATGATTGGTCAAATGCAAAATTGCTACAATTAGGCATCACGTCAGGACATCGCAACTGATTGTTATAAGCAAATTCAAAGGCGCTACTACTAGTCCACCAGATAGCACTCATTCGTTATGACACTCGTGGGTTAGGTTTTTGATCATTTTCCTGCCCTTGGCAATTCATAAGGTCGCCACAGTATGTCTTTCTCTTTTACTCTCTAACAGTCTTCATCTACGTAAGTCTTCATTTCCTCTTAGGCATATCATATTTAGAAAGAAAAATTGTTTATTCTACACAAATAAAACGCACATTATTATTATTATTTTGCACACTCCATTCGTGTTTTGTCCTTTCTCTGCTTTTTAGGGTTTCGTACCTCAAAAGGAAAAACGGAACCCTTATAGGATCACTCGTGTGTCTGGCTAGCTGCCTGGGTGTCTGTCTGTCCGTCTGTCACAGCCAATTTTCTTCTCTAAAGGGCTTGTTATGAGGATCTTTTTTTTATCATTTAAAATAAGTAATTTTAGAGATATTTAAGAAAATTGATGAAAATTGCCCCCCTTATCTCCGAAACTACTGTCCGTGAAAATATTTCTATACTTATAGATTATAGAAACATTTATAGTAAAAAGTCTTAAAATAGCATGGTGAATATCCCAACATTGTGCGTACCAACTTACATTTACAGTTGGAATGTATGGGAGAACATTTTTTTTGTTTGACAGGAATAAACTAAATTTTGGTGATTTTTTTGTCTAGTTTACACTTTTCTTGTCCCATGCTCTTCATATCTCCGCATCATAATAATAACGTTCATATTACAACAATTGATAACGCTTTCCTTTTCCTGTCACAACTTTTTCAACCAAGGTCATAATCTTTTTTTAGTCTAGTGCACACAAAAGTTATAAATATACTACGTGAACTGATGTAATTGGCCGGTATAATTCACTGTTGCAATTAACCCCTGTAATGAAAACGGCCGGCGCGGTCACCCGTAACGAACAGAGATGTATTATCGCAAATACACATAGATTTTTAAGTAGCAATTCCGTAACGAGATTTACAAAAATTATAGTTAGGAAAATGGTTAATTCTAAGGTACGCCAATGATAAAAATAATGAAGGCATCGATCATCGAGAAATATAGGAGAAACCTAGAAAAGAGTAAATATCTTCGTTTCTAAAACAATCGTCTTCTACGATGTGTTTACCTTTCTTCTGATCTCTCCTTCGAAAAAATCATTTAGTCTCAGACAGTCACAACGGGCTACCAACTCACCCGTATCGCTGTATCATTCAGAGCACAGTTTGAATGCAACATAATATAACATCATGCCTATATTCCCCAAAGATTCTTACTAGGTAGTAATTAATACTAAATTAAAATTAAATACCTACCGTATTTAATTTTAATTTAGTATTAATTTCAAATATTAAAAAAAAAACATTTTTGAAGTGAATACTTCTTTAGGCGCGTTGGGCATTTTTGAGATGGGACTAAACCATTGATTTCGCGACACTATGATGACACCAGCTTTTGACCATTAAAAATACATCAATGCATTGATTACCGCGGTACCGATTTTTTCAAGTTTTCACTTCTGTCGACACTCCTGCAGGCAGTGCCACTGTTTTTTTATTTTTATTTTTCTGGGTTTGGCACAGTACGTAGGAAATAGAAATATAAATAAAAATGTTACTTGTAGTTACTCTATTATATATAACATTTAAAATAATTATAACATCTTGTGTGTGTATTAAATTAAATAATATCGGAAAATGTTCAGTCCTTCTACTTCCTCATTCTTAACCTAAGCCAGTGTCCTCCCTGTAGTCTCAGGTTAAAGTTGTCTGGAGCAAGCTTGTCAGGGATGCACATCCTCTCACAAGGAGAGAGTTCTATGTGCCTAAGAAGTTGGTAAGAGCAAATCATGAACCTGTAAATAAAGAAAGAGGTTGCTGAACAGTAATTTCTTCCGTTATTAATATTTTCCTTGATAGTTTTGACTCCATCCAAGATTTTTAAGAGAACGGCACATTTCAAGACCTTTATTAAACTATATTGTAGTACCACAAGGACCATCTAAATTATTTGGCTACAGAAATGCCAAGAGAAAAAAAAAACAATGGTATTTACGTGAATGGAACAGCTTGCCTGAGTGTATCGTGGAGTTTATCCGATATCAGATGCTTCACGTGAAAGTTCATTTATGTTTTATTCCATGTTGATGCGACACCGAAAAAAATATATAGAAATGAACGTTCATCTCTTTTTTTTGGGTGGGAAATCATAAAATAACTTCTCCCGCTCTGCATGGAGCGGGAAGGCGTGTCAGACTCTTACTGATTAAAACCCACCCGTGCTCCTTCAATTGCTTATATTACCAGGGGCCACGGTAACCCTTTCTGACAATAACCGCAACCCCGGCAGAGCAAGAAGCAGATGAACGTTCATCTGCTCTTTTAATTTTATTTTTCGATCATTCAGTAAGCGGGTGCAAGATGTCGAGTGCCGAAATCCAACATCTTTGGATCGTTTCACTAACGAATTTCTTTTTCTTCTTTGATTTATTTTGTGTTCAGACGTTTCACTTTCCGTGAAATATGCCGAGTGAAATGCAGTAATGAACAAAAAGTAAAGTGGCTGATATTTATCGGCGTATGCGACCATAAGGCTCAATTTACATTGCCGAACTTCGGAACGGAATGAAAGCGAATTTTTATAACGATATTGTACAAAGCATAATGAACTTTATGACAATACTGGAACGTACAAACTAGATACGAGCCAAATAACCGGTTGTGCGTTTCCTGGAGATTTCTCGCGCATTCTCGGCAATTCCCGCTGTTACAAGCTCGTATCTAATTTGTACGTTACACAATTGACATAAAGTTCAAAAACAAAAAACCGTTTCATAAACTCGCTTGTTCCTCCACCGTTCCATGGCAATGTAAATTCAGCCTAATAATCAGTTACTGTTTATATAACTGTTGTAGAGTTACATTAGCTCTTGCTTTTTGCTCATTTATCATGATCAGAATTTTATTTTATTAGGTGTTGTCACCAGTATCTTACCTAAACAATTCCTAGGTCCGATACAAATGGCATGTATGCCATTGGATTGATCTTATTTTTATTTTCTTAGTACTGAGGATCATGGTGGAAGGCCAAGGACGTTATCCACAGTTCTGTATATTTTCGCAACTGTAAAGTCAAAATATTCACCAATGAAATTTAAGACTCTAAATGTGCGTGGACGGCTTGCACGCCGTCATACGCAAGCGAAGTGCGTCTTTAATGGTGCGGGTGCGCGGCAGCCCCAACGCCATCCTGGCTGCGTGCGCAAGCCGATGGGACTCTGTACTAATAGCGCACTGTATAGGCCTACACGCGAAAGCAAGTGCCTGAGATATTTTCGTTGTTTTGTTTTGTTTTCATTTTCGTCGTTATTACTAACGTAGGCTAAGAACATTGTTACTAACAAGTTATGGAAGCAATTCCGAAATAAATTTTATTATTATTATATTATTATAAATATCGTTTTTATTCGAAAGGTGTCGAGGTGAAAACAAATAACAGGGAGTTGACATTATACAAAATGTTAATAATATTATAAAGAGGTAAAATTTGTTTGTTTGTAAGTTTGTATGTAGAGGGTTATCTCCGGAACTTGCAGTCGGGCTTGAAAAATTATTTTTGCATTGCCTAATTCTTGAGGACGGTTATAGGCTCGCGGACGAAGTCACGGGCAGACGCTAGTTATTTGTATAAAATGATTGTCTACCTATTGGTACGCTGGCCATAATAGATCTATCAATTCCACTAAACCAAGCAACGCCAAAATGAAAGTAATAACGTGTGTGGTGAAGTTAACTTCCGTATTTACTAAAACCTGACCATATTAGGTTTGAAATATATTTTTATTTATTTTATTATTTATGTACACACAGTAAAATACATATAGATACAACATAATATAATTTTAGTACAAAACTCTTGCTTATTTCTTTTCTGCTTCTTTCTTTAGTACCTAATGGTAATATATAGACAAAAGCAACAGGACAACTGCTAACGCGGAAACAGGCCCACACAGGATGTAACGTCACTCTAAATAATATATTTACTCCGACAGAATGTAAATTCCAGTTCGTGGCCATATTTTGGGGGGGGGGGGGGGTTTATGAGTAAACCTTTCGTTCTGCCAATAATTTTGATAGAATTAAACAAAACTTACAATATAATCTTTATTGGCAGCATCGTGCATTGGTGCATTGTCTGTCCCAAACCACAAAAGGTGGCCATTTTCTTAATACCTCTGAAAAATAATATTTTTGCAATTACTCTCGTGGATATTTAAACCTTTGACACAAAACGTGATAAGCTGGTAATGTTCCTACTGCTGGAGTTCAGCTCTCATCTCTGTGCGAGGGAGTGGTCGGTATTTCACCACGTGGACCCTAGTGCATGTTGATGGAAGTCACATATATCGTCTAATGTATGCGTCTAGGAATAACTTCTAAGTAAGTATCTATATTCCTTAAACTCACAACAGATTCCTTCCTTCTTAAAAAAAAAAATCATTAGTCTTACCAGATACAACCATATCAGATACGTCATGCTCTGTACGGAGCTGAAGTCGAACTTTCCGTCATTTTTCGCATCATATTCTCTAATCTCCTGTGCTAAGCGTTCTTGCACGTCAGGGTTCACTGCCAGCTCGTACAATAAGAATGACAGACTGGACGAAATAGATTCGAAGCCGGCGATAAAGAAAAGGAACGCTTGGGCGACCAGGTCATCGTCTTTCCATGCTGGAAAATATTGCAATTTCAATAATCTAAAAAACTTACATCACAATTACTATCAAGATTATTACTAAATATCTCGTATTTTAAAGTGAAAACTTCTTCTTTAGGCGCGTTGAGCGATTTTTGGTAGGGAATAAACTTATGGTTTCGCGTCTCCGACATGCTTCCGCCTTTGTGCTGTATTATAAAATATAGATGGCGCTGATACCAGTTTATTTAATATCGTTCTTCCTCACCGTTCCTCCGAAAAACTGTTGTATAGGTTTTCTATATCATGCCCGATATGATCTTTGGGTCTCACCATCCTGACTATATCGCTGACCAGTGGGACAGACTTCTGGTGTTTGATTCCGTATGGTTCGAACGTCGAATGGGCCTGCCGGAGGTACAGTACCAGGACGGCGATCAACACCGCCACCCATATCTGTAGGATTATCATTGTCTGAAAGAAAAGTTGCAATTTGTTAATCGTTAGGTGAACTCCTTGTCTATTATGTAAAGTCAAGATAAAAAAGAGAGGTAAAAATAAGGAAAAGAAAAGAAAAAACGTGAAAAAGAAAAGTCAATGAAATACAATTAAGAGTCAAGATCAAATTCGAGTTCAAGATTTTTTTCTGATCTTCTGCAATGTAGTTAAATATTTATGATATGAGTTCTATTGATCAGCCTAGGTTTTTGGTTTAAATATTAAATAGTAGTATTAAATCTGTCTGTAATAAATTAATATGTCAGCTGCCACGCGGCGGCGTCAAAACAACAATTTGATTTAGTTATTATTCCGGCCGTGATGTCAGTCAAGGCCAAACATGTACAAAACTGACGCTCGAATATATTATTTTAACAGCGAACAGTTACAATCATGTTATCAGCTAGTTCTGTGTTTTTTTTTTGTATTTACCTAAGTAGTACCTATACTATGTTTTGACTATCATGAGTTTCAACTATCATTAACGACAGACATAATATAATTCAATAAATTGTTGCCTATTAAATAAATATAACAAAATAGTTTTTAGTTCGTAAGCCTCTAAGTGACATGTTCGTGTACTTTGATTTAAAATCGCATTTAATTTCTAGTAGTGGTTACATAATAATAAAGTATATATGTTTTTTTAATATCTTCAAAATTTATAAAAGACCCAGTTAAACTTTTGCCATTAAACATACAGCAGGAAATATAGACATTAAATACAAATCTTGCATCATCAAAAATAACAGCTACGCGTACACTATATGCCAACAAAACATTACGATAATATTCGAAACTAACATGTTACCTTATTCACTGACTGACTCACTGCTTATGGTATTTATATCTACCCACGGCTAGATTAGATCATACAATGTTTTCAACGATAGTTTTATTATTTCATCAGTTCCAAGCTTTTATCACGGGAAAGTTCTGTGATGACTATCTCAAGGCATTATAATATTAATGGACTTCTTTTCGTGTGGTTAGTGACTAACCTGGTGTCAGAGTTTTAAAGCCGCCCATGGCCCCCTGACTTGGACTATTGATGGGCTAAAAAAGAAAAATAAATAACAAGGACCTTCTTGCTATTAACTAAATTGTTCAGTTTGTTCCATACCCAACTCGGTCATGGTCCTACCTGGTTAGAAATGTATATGATCATCCATAGCATTCTCATGTTTTTATTTATTTATTTTATTAGGTTCACCAACAATTGATTACACTAATACAAACACATAATTAATACATTTTTAAAGTAAAATAACAGTGCATCAGTAACCAATAGCTAAAAACCACATTCATCAAACAATGAATCAGAGAATAGTAGTAATAAGCGCTAACATTGAGAATTTCGGTAAGATCGGTAAAAACTAACATTTAAATGAAATTAACATTATGATTTTCTGATAAAAAAATATAAAAATGAATTAAGTAAAATTGTTGTTACATTCTTTGACATTATAACAATGGTAAAACTGACAAGAATTACATAAAAATAAAAATGTTTAAAATTGAGAAAAATTTACAATAAAAAAAAAATTATGCAAAATAATATCATGACGTATCTTTATTATATTAAATGGCACCTTTAACGCTTTCGCAGACACTGAACGAAACACAATAGAAGTTTTAATGTTAACAATTTACTTCTGAATGAAAAAAAAACCAAATGCATTAAATTTTCCCTACCTCATGTTAGGTAGGTGAAAACTAAAGTGTTGATAAAGGTCTTATTTCCTGGTTTTTATATACACGTTGACATTAATTAATTTTATATATAAAATGACATGAATATTTACTTTTAAAGTATTATATTATTTTAATTATTGTGAATGTGAAGACTATGTAGGTCATTCCTTTTTGTTTTGTTTTTAATTTTTTCTCAGTTAGTTCTAATTATGGTCTGACAGTTTGAGTAATTTATGTAGCCTACCCAAATGTCCTTTTTTTGGTATTGTTCGTCAAATCGTTGAGCTCCTTAAATTTTGAGTTGAGCTGCACGATAACTGACAAATTTGTGCACTGATTGCACAGGCCATCTCAATCTGTGTGATGCTTTCCTCAAAAGACCACTTCAGACACCAATCTACATGGTCTTCACATGATCTGACCAAGATTATGTCTGGACTTTAAAAGACCACAGTCTTTTAAAGTCCAGACATAATCTGAGTTTGTTTCGGCCTTTCTTCTCATAATAGTCAGATAGGAAACGCTGACCTTATCTAGTTTTTAAAATATGATTGACGTGTAAAAGTGTTTGTACAAACCTATTTACAGAAATAAAATTATTTATCATTTATCATTTATGACGTCTTAGGACGTCTATGGGCGTTTACCGCCCGCAAAAGCGTTAAAACAGTATGTTATTTATGAATACTTATGAATTAAATGTTTCATTTTCGCTGTACATGTTCTGAATTTAGAGGTTCTACTTCCTCAGTCTTATTCTGAGCCAGTGTCCTCCCTGAAGCCTGAGATTTAGATTATCCGTAGCTATCTTGGCTGGGATGCAGGTCTTCTCACATGGTGAGAGTTCCATATGCCGTAGAAACTGGTATGTCATCACTTTCAATTCGCAGAGGGCAAATCTTGACCCTGTTAACATTGGTTTATTTTTCCTTTATTTTAGTAATTATTAGCATTGCCCCAAGGTTTTACTCGCATAAGTTTCGATTCCGTGAATATCGGAATAAAAAGTATCTTGTGTTAATCTAGGTTATAAACTATCTGTGTGCCCAATTTCATTCAAATCCGTTCAGCCGTTATTGCGTGATTGAGTAACAAACATCCAAACACACAAACTTTCACATTTATAATATTATATATTTAGCAGGATATATAACATAAGTAGGAAGTAGGATTTAAAGACCTTTTGATATTAAAGGGTGTGCGATAGAGATCAGAAACTTACCTATACAATTCCTAGGGCCACTACCAAAAGGCATATATGCGAGCGGATTGATCTTATGTTTATTTTCTTCAGAGAATCGTTCGGGATCGAACTTCTCAGGGTTAGGGAAGAACTGAGGGTCGTGGTGGAAGACATAGGTCGGGATCACGACTCCAGAGCCTTTGCGCAACTGTAAGATAACAATTTTCAAATAAGTTAAACTAAAATAATATAGAAAACCTCCATAGTAAAACTGTATAAAGCATTTCATCACTTACAATGAAATCTTTTTCGGCGGCTTTGTTTGGTTTCCCCATATTGTAATCCTTGTTGCATTGTCTATCCATCCACACTGCTGGTGGCCACCGCCTCAATACCTCTGTAAATAATTACAGTATTTGCAGCTGCTGCATCATTTATAACTTAATTTATTTTCTACTTGACTATTGTGAATTATCTTTAATTAAATCTTACCTGATACAACCATATCCATGTACACCATGCTCTGTATGGAATTGAAGTCAAACTTGCCACCGTTCTTAGTATCATGTTCACTGATCTCCTGTGCCAAGCGTTCCTGTACGTCAGGGTTCACTGCCAGCTCGTGCAATAAGAAACACATACTGGATGAAACTGATTCGAAACCAGCAAAAAAGAAAAGGAATGCTTGGGCGACTAGGTCATCATCCTTCCAGACTGCAAGTAACAAAATCAAAAATAAGTCAAAATTCTTAGCGTATTTTGAAAATATTTGTATCATAGTTGAATACCAGTGATCGGAAATAGGTGAGCTAATATATCTAAAGTTCAAAGAACAAAGACAAAGAAAGGAGACTTCCTTACGACTAAAATATTTTTTCAGAACTATAGTCGGGGTTTCGGGACATCGCTAAAGTACATTTAATATTAATGTTATTAATAGAGTAAACTAATTGATATTTTATTTTTAACCGACTTCAAAAACAAGGAAAATGCTTTCAAAAAACTAGTAGATACGTTTTCTATTGTTATTAATTCAGGTAAAGAACTGGATCCAACTCATGTTTATGGGTTGAGAGGTAGAGGGGTGTTTCTCATTCCAAGCGTCGTCGTGCGCGCATCACTCACTCCTGTAATTCCTCAAGTTGTGTACGCATATTTGACTCGTGAATAGTTTTTTTTTTTTTTTTGACAGTGTACTGATCTGACCCGCAACTAAGTTACTGAAATTTGCTCTGGTAAACAAACTGCTTGGTAAGTTTATAAATTTTACATGATTTTTAAGACAGTCTAAAGATTAAACTATTACTATGATTAATTTTCCAAATTCAAACAATTTATGGTATTTTATTCAAACAGTTGTTTTATATTTTAGTCCGTGCTCAAATGTTGTACTTACTCGCAATCCTATCGTAAAAACAATATTTTAGGAAAAGAAGAAATCTCGGGACGAAGTTATTATATAATTTGTCTCATTGTTTACAGTAATTTTTCTCCCTCATAGCAATCAAATGGCAACCAAACCTACGGAAGGGATTATCCAGTCGTGGATTAAAGATCATCCTGAATTATACCACGACCCCGCAGCAACACGATATGCTGTTCTAAATGTGAGAATAGTATTGTAAGTAAGAAAAGCAATATCAGGAGATATATTGACGTACCGAAACACCAAGGTGCTGCTAGAAAATTTGAATGAAGCATTTTATCTTGATTTAATACAATTCCTTATATTGTGTAACATACTCTGGTCACGAGTAAATCAACCAGCGTTTAAAACGTTTTTACTTAAATACATGTGTTGTAATTGTACAAAAGTTAAAATAATTCCCGATGAATCGTTATTGAGGAAAGTTTATTTGGATATTGTTTTTAAAAAAATGCGTATCGACCAGACCAATGCTGAAATCGAGAAAAAAAATCAGCTTTCCCTACATTTGTCTTCGCATTTCTCGTCAAAATGTAAGGAACAGCAGATATTTTTTTCGCGATTTCAGCGTTGGTCCCATAGTGAACGTTGTTCATAATGATAAGTACAATGACCCCTTAAGAGGTTTAGTGTAAACAAACACTAAGCTTGTATAGATAGATATTATGTTGGATCTGTTATAATGACAGATCCAACATATCTATATGTATGAGACGCAAGACACGCGCGCGCGCGTACGCGCGTCTGTATGTCCGTATAAGTATGTACTTAAAACAAACTTATAAAAAAACAGACAACAAAAAAAAAAAAAAAGTGAAACATAACTTTAATTTCGGAAGTTGGTATCTTTGGATTATTTTTAGAGTTCCGTACCCAAATGGTGCCAACCGAAAACCTGTTAATCTGTCTGTTCGTCTGTCAGCGAGCTGTATCTCATGAACCGTAATAGGTAGACAGTTGAAAATTTCACAGATTATGTATTTCTATTGCTGCTATAACAATAAATAATAAACATTGAATAAAATTAAATAATAAAACGGGTTCTCCTTACAAACAAAAAAAAACTGAAAATCTAACTCTGGCACGTGAGGTACCTATCATTGTCTAGAGCTTATTGAGTAGAGAACAAAAATATTTTTTATTTTATTTTATGAAGATAAAATAAAATAAAAAATATATTTGTTCTTTAAAATGATGAAATAGGGTTGTCAGTTTTGGACCATTTTTGGACGAGCTATCTCAACAACTAAACAAGTTAGGAACCTGAAACTTCTGTATATTATATACCATAAACTATGTTTAATCAACAAATGCTAAAAAAGCTGCTAAATATTGTACGGTGGTACGGAATCGTTCGTCTGCGAGTCCGACTTGCACTTGGCCGGTTTTTCAAAGTCAGTTAAAAGCTAGGAGTTATTTCTCTAGTCTACCCGTAACCCAATTCTACGCCCATATAGCTATAAAAAAATATATACATATGCACCCCAGCGGTATCGGGAACAATTTAATACTTACCTCGATTTATTTGCTTCTTTCCAAATACAGATTCTTCGACGGTTGCGAATCCAGCAGCATCATCGTTGGGTTTGACATCTTCGTGAGATATTTTACCTACGAGAACAAAAGCAAGTAGGGATCATTAGGAATTGTGATTTCATTTCTACAGACATTTGATCTTTTTGGCACCTTTTTTGGCTTCATTAAGCAGGTGGATCATGTCAGGTCTCACAATGTTGTGCAGTTCTCGGTCCTTCATTGTGTCCAGAACCAAGCTTTTGAAGAATGCCTTGACTGCATCTGGTATCACGTCCCAATCAAGAATCTGTAAATGATCTTACGTCATCTTGAAGGATCGGTTCTTGGACTAATATTCTTTCTCATTTACATCAATTCGAAATGAAATGATATTTAGTAAATAATTTATTAAATCGAAAAACTTCAGTGGTGGCGGAAAATTGTGGAACAACATTATTTTTAAATGCCATTTAATGCAATGATATAGACACTAGCGCCGCGTCTGTCTGACTTAAGTGGTGGCGCTGACTCTACTTAGCTTGTATGCCAAAGTTTCTATTATACTGTAAGTTCTAAAAATATTTTCAAGTAGTTATGTTATGTTGTTATTATGAGGGAAATCTTATTGATAAATAAATTTCTTTAACGGCATTTGATAAAGATTTGTGTGTTTTCTTCTTCTCGCCTTAATTACTAGTTAGGGGCCAATGAGAGTACATTGTGTTTTTTTTTTTTGTTATTGCAGACTTGAAAAAATCTGACAAAAGCTACTTTATCTTTTATAAATTCTAGGTTAATAGAAATTTAACGTGACATGTACGTGGTACGTACGTAGTATTAGATTCAATGTGTTGGACATATAAAAATACAAATTCACCTTTAATAGTTTCGGCATATTCATCATAAGAAAAAATACTAGCATCTGACGGGAATTGAAGTTTGTTGCAGTTTTGCCCATCTCAAAGAATTGGTTATCTTTATCGGTGTGGGAGTCAACCTTTAGTCCGTAAGCACAAGAAGCTATCACATCGTTAGCGGAGCGTGTTGTAAGGTCTTTGCAGTCAATGTCTATGCAATCATCTGCAAATATAAATATCAAAGATTTTACTTTTTAAATATCCCATATCGTACTTGATGAGTTTTATCATGTAACATGCTAACTACTAGACTTATACCTTCTGAAGCCTCAAGCTTTTTCTTGAGTGACTGTATCATCTGGTCACCGACCTCCACCATGAAAGGCACCATCAGACGTATCTTAGAACTCGTGAACGCTGGACTCAATGTGGAACGCATATCTTTCCATTCTTGACCTGTGGGAGATATTATTTGCACAACAAATCATTAATACAGAGAATCGTTATTTTTCTGTAATAGGTGTGAAATTTGACAGATACGAAATTATGTTTTGAATAATGATGTAGAATTTAATAAAAAAATAATTTAAAAAGAAACTGTAACCCAACTACGGAAAACGTCTTTATCTTGACCATATTTGTACCTGTCTTGATTTCTGTCTAAAATATTTTCTTGTTTAGTAGTTTTTAGAATATTGTAACGCCTGACAAACGTTGCGATAGCGTAAATAAGAGTAATACAATCAATTAATCTTATAACCATGCTTTTTATTATATAATAATAAAAAATAATGAAATTTATTCAAGTATAAAGTAAAGTAAAATTATGATTTACATTAATTACAATCTAGGAAAATTTAATTCTAACTGTAATGTAGACCTGCCTGATCTAGGTTTATGAAAACCTGTGTTTCGGGCCATCAATTTACATCAAACATTTAAAAAGAAAACAACAATACATTTATTAAATTAAAAAGAAGATATAATATTTTCAATTACTTAAACAGTAACTATTTGGGTATATTATTTAAAAACTCGATTATGTAAGATATGAAGATATGTTTAAATAAATTAACGAACAAATATTAAATTAGATAAAGTATTATTAAACCACTTGACCGTTATTCGAAGCATAATTAAACAATTGAGATAGGCTGAACCTTGTTTCCTGTGCCTTTTTTCCTTACGTTTCTAGCAACATAGCTCTGTCTCGCTCTCATGACGTCACCAGGTCAGAGAGGGGTGCGCAATTTTGAGCGCGCACGACTCGGTCTTGTTCATTGGCGTTCTTTTCCTTGCCGGTGACGGTTACTGCTTAGCAGGTGAGTTATTTAACTTCTTTCCACAACCGTCTATATTTTTCCTTACGATCGAAAGTTGGCATGCCAATTTTCGATATTTATTAAATACTGTTTCTAGTGAATATTAATACAGTGATTATAAGCAGTGAATCAACGTTAATGTTTTAAAAAAAATTAACGGATTTTCCGTTCGCGTGTTGTTTATTTCTTTCTTTCCAGTGTGTAAGTGTTAATTTATTTGAAGTATAACCGAATACGTAATGGATAAAGAAATAACGTTGATTTCACAAGATGAACCGGTCGCAGGACCGTCGAATACTTCTAATAAAAAAACATCTAGTACCAAACGGATGCGTTCACATAGCAGCAGCAGCAGCAGTAGTAGCTCTGATAGTAGCGACTCCAGTTCCAGTTCGTCTAGTTCTTCTGACCATAAGTCTAAACATAAAAATGCGCATCGCCGCCGCCACAAAAAAAGGGGGGGCAAGTACAAGCGTCGCCGCTCGGAACGTAAAGTTAAACATAATAGTATACCGGTGGCCGATGACGCCCTTTCCCTTTTCGCTGAGGATGATTTTGATTTTGAAGGTAGTCATTTTTTAAACAATTTAGATGTTGAAACTAAGCTTAAAGAACCGGCTGTTCCAAAAACAGACGAGCGTTATTTAACAATTTTAAAAGATATTCAGTTTTTTAATAAACCGGATTGGAGTGAAGTACGTTACGCGGAAACACAGAAATCGTACAACCATAGCCCGGGTTTCGTCGAACTCGAGGCAAACGAAGAGATCAGTCCCTATGACACACTAAAACATTTAAGTTACTCGGAGAGGGCCTATGCTTCGTTAACTTACGGTATTTTGAAACAAAAAGAGTCTTTAAAGAAGGAACTTTGTTCGTTTTTGTCATGGGTCCGAGACCAGAAAGAAGAAGTTAGCTTCGAGGCTATAAACCTAAAGGTAAATGACATCTTCACTTCTGGTGAGTTCAGCAAGGTTTCGGCAGACCTATTGCAAATGATTTGTGGGCATAGGGCTGAAACTATACAGATGCGTAGAGATAGCATAACTAATGCAGTTCGCGATCCCTTAATAAAAGCTGCAATAAAGAAAATACCTCCATCTGAGGTTAATTTATTTAATTCGGAGCAGTTAACTGTTGCATTAGATAAAGCTGGCGGTATCAAAAAGGCCTTCTGGCCTGCTTCTAGATCGGCCGGTACATCAACAAAATCGGCTTATGGTAATACCTCAACTTCGCAAGTTAGAAAATGGCCTATTCGTCCCTCGCAGGGGCAATACTCGGTTCCACCCTCGCAGGGTAAGAACTATAATTCAAGCTTGCCTTCACAAGGCTACCAAAGCTGTAACGTCCCCTCGCAGGGTGGCTTTTTGTTGCATAATATACAGTGTCCTTCGCAAGGACCGGCACATGCGTATTACAACTATCCTCAACAGGGTAGTGGCACTGTGGATAGAGGTTCCTTTCGCTCTCGCGGGGCAAAACAAAACCAAAGATACCACGCTCACAAACGTGGCGAGAATAAGCGAAGGTCATCACCCTCAGGTTTCAATGCCAAGAGAAGTAAAAAGTATTGACATGAAAATATTTCAAGCAGGTCAGTTATCGAATTTCGTCGATCATTGGAAGGAAATGAAGGCACCAGATTTCCTTATTCAATTAATTCAGGGGTATCGTATACCTTTTCAACAAAAACCTCCCTTAATCATGCCCAGATTAGACAACAAGGCGTTTCACACACCTGTGTCACCAGAAATGACCTTAATTATCCAAAAAATGTTGAATCAAGGAATTCTGGAAATTGCAAGCCCAACACCAAGTTTCTTATCTACCCTCTTTCTAGTACCAAAGAGCAATGGGTCAGCCCGACCAATTTTCAATTTAAAGGCTTTAAACGAATTCGTACTGACCACCCCTTTCAGTTTGATAAATGTGTTCAGAGTACCAGATTTCATTCAGCCCCAAGATTGGATGTGCAAGTTGGACATCTCACAAGCTTACTTTCATCTAAAGGTAGCAAAGCCTCACAGGCGCTTCTTACGCCTTATTTACGAAAAACAGCTTCTTCAAATGACCTGCCTACCTTTCGGTCTCAGCACGGCTCCAAAAACTTTTGCCAGTTTGACAAATTGGATTGCCCTAATGAGAAGCCAAGGTGTGAGATTATTGGTCTTTCTCGACGATTTTCTTCTAGCTCACCAAGACCCAGTAGTTCTCGCGGGCCATGTGAGTCTTCTCGTAAAAACATTACAATATCTAGGTTGGCAAATAAATTTCGAAAAATCTATCCTAACACCAAAGAAATGCCTGGTTTACCTAGGAGTACTCTGGGATCCTTGGCTAAACCTCAAATGTCTACCAACGGAGAAAATACCCTCATTATTTGCAAAGATACGCGAAATCGTAGATTTGGGGAAGATAGACCTAAAAAAGTTGCAGAGCTTAATAGGAGCACTAAACTTTGCGAGTTTTGTTGTCGAAAGAGGGAGATTGCATTATCGAGCTCTATTGAAATTCCTAAACACTCTACAATTGGACAATTCTGTCAAAGTATATACTGTACCTGTAGATGCAATAGGCGACCTACAGTGGTGGAGCCACAATTTGCAACAACCGTCAATTCTACACCATGCACCAGAGACGCATTTTATCACGACGGACGCCTCCGACTTAGGCTGGGGTGCCCAGATGGACTACCAGTCCCTATGGGGAACGTGGTCCCAGAACGAGAAGAATTGTCACTGCAACGTGAAAGAAATGTTAGCAATATTGAAGGTTTTTCAAAGTCATGCTGTGTATCTAAGCCAATCGACGGTCACCATACAATGCGACAATCGCACGGTAGTAGCGTATCTCCGTCACGAAGGGGGAACCAAATCCTCAAGATTGATGGACATAACATACGACCTGTTTTGTTTAATAGATCAGTACCAAATTCATATCAACGTGTACTATATTCCGGGGAGGTACAACAACCATGCCAACCACTTATCGCGGTTTCGTCAGGTCCCCGAATGGCATCTCATGCCAGAGATCACCAAGATAATATTCTTAAAATGGGGAATTCCCCAAGTGGACCTGTTTGCCTCCAGCAACGCCCACGTAGTCCCTCATTACGTATCGAAAGATCAGAACGACAAACAAGCTGTAGCCCACGACGCATTCTCGATTGCTTGGAAATTCAATCTGGCATGGGTATTCCCGCCCCCGTTTCTGATACCCAGAGTTTTGAGCTACCTCAATCAGGCATCGGGAATTTACTTGATAGTAGCACCAAGATGGGAGAGAGTCTTTTGGCGCGGGGATCTCAAAGCCCGGGCTCTAGCCCGACCGTTCACAATACAGAACCTGAACAAAGTATTGATCGATGTGACAACAGGACTGCCGCCTCCTCGCGTCCAGGATCTAGTGTTGGAAGTGTGGAAATGTGGGGGTGGACACATCATTTAGGTGAATGGAATAATTGTCAGATAGATCTTTTAAAAAATTCTTGGCGCGCTTCCACCCTGAGAACTTACAAACCCGCATGGAATCGCTGGGTTTCCTGGTGTAGAACTAGTCATATTAACCCTAACAATCCCTCAGGATCTGACCTAGCTCGTTTTCTGGCTGATCTGCACATAAAATATAAACTGTCTTATAATACAATATTGTTACATAAGTCTGTGGTCTCCACCCTTTGTAATGTAAATGATTCAGGTGTTCTGAGTAATCATATTTTAGTGAAACATATTTTGAAATCAATTTCAATTAAAAAACCAACTGTTTCTAAATTACCCGTGTGGAATATTGATGATTTTGTAAGTTTTCTTGGCGATAGAACGATAAATCATGACAATATTTTTGATGTATCGAGTCAAGCCGCTGCCCTCTTATTACTCTGTTCTGGTAGGCGTATTCATGACTTGACATTGCTATTGACTGATAACGATAATTATATTAGATCACCAGACCATAATTTTATAACTTTGTGGCCAGCCTTTGGGTCTAAGACTGATTCATCGGACTATAGGCAATCAGGGTGGAGATTATTTAAAAATAATGATAACAGGAACTTGGACCCCGTATATTGGGTTGAACAGACCATATCAATGCTTTCCACTAGACGTCAGGAAGCTAAGTGTCCTAACTTGTTTATCACTATGAGAGGTACAGCTCGTGCGGCCTCACGTACGGTTATTGCAGGCTGGATCAAAACTCTGATGCGTCAGCAGGTATTGTTGCTACTCCTGGAAGTGTCCGTTCCGCTGTTGCTTGCAAGAATTGGTTGGACAACTTCCCCATGGAAGATATTATGGCTCGGGGGAATTGGAGGTCCTCAAACACTTTTATTCGATTTTATAAACGACAGGTTTTGGACTCTTCTAGAAGTAACAGCATTACTGCTCTCTTTAACCCTGTCTTATAGTGAATTTATGTAACTATTTGATTTACTAATGTTTTTCTTGAATACTATATACCTAACAATTAAGATTGGTATTATAATAAAACCTGATTAATCATTTTACTCTTCTATATTTTGCAATAAAACAAATTGCCATTACTATTTTTTCCTGTTTTTTGCTTGATCTTTCCCTACACATTGGCGTTCGTCATGAGCGTCACCAGGCGATAACAGACATATCTCAATTGTTTAATTATGCTTCGAATAACGGTCAAGTGGTTTAATATCGGCGTTTTACCTGGAATAAAACGCTTATTAAACTACTTACCTTATTCGAAGCATAATAGTAATTTCTGCCTGGTGACATAGTCAATCATCCAATGAACAAGACCGAGTCGTGCGCGCTCAAAATTGCGCACCCCTCTCTGACCTGGTGACGTCATGAGAGCGAGACAGAGCTATGTTGCTAGAAACGTAAGGAAAAAAGGCACAGGAAACAAGGTTCAGCCTATCTCAATTGTTTAATTATGCTTCGAATAAGGTAAGTAGTTTAATAAGCGTTTTATTCCAGGTAAAACGCCGATATTAATTTGGTGAAGGATGAGACTTATATTAGAGTAGGTAGGTAGAAAGTTTATTTTAAAATTTCTAGTAGTTTTTCCGTGTAAGTTACACCTATTATAACTTAAACTATTAATTTTTAGCACTCTGTTAAACTGGTTATGCAAGTAGGGTCCTAAAAATAAATAAAATCGATTAGTAAAAGCATGTTTAATCTGGGAGTTAGCACAAACCAAATCTATTCTTCTCCTATCTGACGTAAATACAAACATATACTGCTAAAAGCATAACCCTTTTGGCTTTGCCCTAATCGGGTAAAAAGAAGAAGCTAGTTGTATATATATTTTACCTTGCATAAAGAACAAAGTTCTGGTGAAAAACGTTTCTGCTCCAAAGTTGCGGTGATTGTGGAAATGTTCAAAGTCTTTGATGGTGATCCTCTTTACAAGCTCAACATCTCGAATCACTACTGCCTTGGTCATGAATTCAAATCTGCCGACAAACCTGCAAATCAGTGTTAGAAACATTAATTTTACTGGTTACAAGCGAAAATTTATGGGGACTACAGCTTATTCCTTACAAGATAAAGCATAACAAACTAACTCTGGATAAAAAAGGCAATCGTTACTTTGTTTTTAGTTCCAAGATATTCTTGCAGTTTCTCACCTCTCATCCGGAAAGCTGTTGTATAAGTTCTGAAGCTCACCAGCGGTGTGGCTTATCCGCAGAAGAATTTTGACTGAGTTGCCTAACAGTGGAAGCGGCATGAAGTGCTTGATGCCATGTCGGCGGAATGAGGAGACTTGCCGGAGATACGGCACCGCCACAGCGAGCAGAATGGCCACACAAAGCAACAAGATTATCACTTTCTGTAAGAAAATTGCTGAATTAAACTCTTTTTATTGTGGGATGAAATTGTGAATATTTATATTTTCTCTGGAAGCACTGTACTTTTAGACACGGCGTTTTTTTATTTAGTAGTAATATTTTTGGGTAGCGTAGACCCTTTTTGAAAAAATCGCCATTTTCTTTCGGGATTGGTGGGATACTAGGAGTAAGAGTGGGGAAAGTCATGTGGTGGATCTTGTTTCCAAGCAATAATAATAAGGCGTAGTTGGCGGAGCCTCCTATTAAGGCTCCTATTTCTGTCTGCAGGTTTAAAGGAAAGGTCCGAGTCGGGGTGCCAAATCCCGAGCTCACTTTGCTTGCTCTTACAATCTAAGTTCTCCTTGTGACGTTGCCTTTTTACTAAGTCAAGTAAGTTATTTTTGCATATTATGTTAGTTTGGTGTGTAATGCAATAGGTTCGGGGACTTGGGAGACGCCATGGTGTGCGATTACGTTTGGTTACCCACGATCTTTTAAGAGTACAAATAAAACTTTATTATTTCAAATTTAATTAATTATAATATTTGCTTCGTATTAGAGTTTATTAATTTTAATTTAATTAATTATAATATTTGCTTCGTATTAGAGTTCACTGCGGAAGCAGCTATTTAAAAATTAATTTAAAATAAAAACTCACAATATCTATACAAAAACCATTAAAATCCGCTGTCACTTTACCTAAACGTAAAACAGAACAACCTAGGAGTGAAATTCGTACATTATCTGTGGTAGAATGACAATTTTATTATGTAAGTAGAATTATTTTTTAACTTTCGATTTTTTTCTCAAAAACGTCATACGCTAAAAAATATTGAAGCTGATCATGCGCAGGTCATAACTAAAGTGGAGCCTGTCCTCCTAATAATAAATCAGTTAATGTGATGTCACTAAAAATGAGTTGTCACTTTAAATTAGACCAGCCAATTTAAGTCTATTCGACGAACAGCGCTATTTTCTTAAATAGGACGCAATGTCACGTCACTGCCAAAGTAATATTATGATCAAAACTGTACTATCACGAATTAGTTGAACATTTTATCAAATTGTGCGATACTTATCTGAACGACTTTCCAGATACAAGAAACAAGTATTTTTGTTGTGAAGGATAGTAACAGTCGGTCAATATACAGAAAGGTGCAAAACTGTAAATAAACAGGAAAAGTAAAATCAATTTTTGTCACTAAGTACCTTCTGACCTTGCTACAGAGCAAAGTCGATTTTGGTCGATTGTTAGTAGATAAGCCAAAACATACTCGTATGAATTGTGCCCCTATTATAATAATTTAAAAGTCGGTATCTTACACGTTCAGCCGTCACAGATAAGTAAACAAATAAAAATCACTGTATGTAAACAATAATGCTTCACTGGCATGTGCTACCCAACTCACTGCCGAATTCACTCTGAGTTTGGATCATGAGTACATTCTAAAAACATGCTATACGCATGTATCTTTTTTATACATCTTGGTCCGGCTTTAGATAAATGCAATCTATCGTTTATTTTAACATTTTCTGTGCTCCAGGCGTTTTATTGCTAGGGTCTAATGGAGTACTACAAGGCACGAAATAGGATCAAAGTTACAATGAGGACCAGATATTTTTCTATAAAAGTTTTCCTCCTGTGTGCAGACATAAAATATTATGATAAAACAATTACAGTATGAATACTGATATTACTGTACGAACCGTGATTGTTATTGTACTCTATTATTACGTAGGATCATGACCATGTCATTGTGTTACATTATTTTCAAAGAGAAATTACATATGAAAAAACATCAATAACAATTGTGCCTTTATTGTTATACATTGCATCTTAAGATAACAAAAAAAAAACGACTAACCATTAAACAAGCATAATAAAAGAAAAATTAAACTTGGTTTGAACTACTTCCTCAATTGAAACCTGAGCCAGTGTCCTCCCTGCAGCCGGATGTTCATGTTATCAGTCGCTAGCTTGGCGGGGATGCAGGTCTTCTCACAAGGAGAGAGTTCCATATGCCGTAGAAGCTGGTAAATCATTACCTTCAACTCGCAAAGAGCAAATCTTGACCCTGTTGATGAATAATACCTGGTTAGTTTTGTGATAGATTCGGAAATCAGTCAGACACCCTCTATTTTAGCTGATATTGGGTTGGCACAAAAGTAATGAGACACTTTGTTTACGTTTTATATTTTTTATTATTATTACAATACAAAAAGCTTAGTCAATGATGTAATCACCATTAGCATCTAAGACTTCTTGCCAACGATCCGGCAAAGTTTGGATGCCTTTCGCCAAGAACTATGATGGCTGTGCCTCGAAAAAGTTGTTCAACTCCGCCTGTACATCACGGAAATCATCAAATTTTTTTACCCCGCAAATGTTGTTTCAGGGCTCTAAACAAATGATAATCTGATGGTGCGAGATCTGGAGAGTAAGGTGGGTAGGGTATCGTCTCCCAGCCTATAGCAATTTCTTGATAGCAGTAGATTGTTCGACGAGCTGGGTTGAATATTTGTTAGCATCTACAGTTTCATTGTGTAATAGTTCATGAAACAGCATGCCTTGCGCGTCCCAGAAACAGCAAAGCAGAACTTTTAAGCGGTTCTTTTGACTCAGCTTCGGTTGAGTATTGGCGTTTCTTCTCGAGGCAGCCAAAAAGCACGACGTGCATCGTTCTCATAATAAATCCAAGATTTATCTCCCGTAACCAGATCAGACAAAAACTCTTTACGTCGGGGTCGCAGCAAAAGTGATTGACAGATGGCAACACGGACTGCACGACTTGCGTCCATAAGGATGTGCGGTACCCATCGAGCCAAAACTTTTCGATACCCAAGCTCATGCAGACGGTATTCCACAGCGTGGTTACTGCAGTTAAGTGCTTCCGCTAATTCACGAGTGGTAGACTTCAGTTTGCGGCGTAAATCGTCATCATTGAATGCAGGTGGTCGTTCTGAGCGTGACTGACTTTCAAGGCTCCTGTCTTCTGATTTAAAACGGTCAAACCATCTGAACACCGTGGCGTGGCTAGTACTTCCAGCGCCCAATGCAGTGTTGATATTGTCAGCCGCAGCCCGCGCACTGTGGCCTAACAAGTACTCGTATTTTTGTTATTGTTATAGTGTTCAAACTTGTCGCTCGTCCATTTTTCTTCAAATTGACTAAACCAATCGCGAGGGCGGCTTTATATACCCTCACATTAGAAGTACCTAGAATGTTCTACAACATAATAGAATATTATCGAAAACAATTAACTTAAGAAAGTAAATGTATAGAGTTTTGTAGAGTGTCTCATTACTTTTGTGCCAACCCAATATTATAACGTCAGTCAGTGATGTAAATGAAGGCTGTAAGGTCTCACCAATGCAATTCCTAGGTCCCAAACCGAAAGGCATGTATGACAGCAAATTGATGTTGTGTTTATTTTCTTCGGAGAAACGTTCAGGGTTGAACTTCTCAGGCTCAGGGTAGTACTGAGGATCGTGGTGGAGAGCAAAAGTCGGTATTATAACTACTGAGCCTTTGCGCAACTGTAAGATTAAAATATCCATTAAAATACACTAAAATATTGAAATAGTCAAAGCTGATATTCAATTATCGTAAAACTTACAATGAAATCTTTGTCAGCGGCCACGTTTGGTCTCCCCATGTTGTAATCTCTGTTGCATGTTCTATCCGTAGCTATAGCTGGTGGCCACTTCCTCAATACCTCTAAAATAATAACATTTACAGTATTTATGCTGATACATTTTTCAATATCTTACTACTCGATTAATAATAAAATGCACAAAATCTTACCAGAAACAACCATATCCATATACGTCATGCTCTGTATGGAATTGAAATCAAACTTGCCACCGTTCTTAATGTCATGTTCCCTAATCTCTTGAGCCAAGCGTTCCTGTACATCAGGGTTCACTGCAAGCTCGTACATTAAGAATGACATACTGGACGAAATAGTTTCAAAGCCAGCAATAAAAAACAGGAATGCTTGGGCGATCAGGTCAACATCTTTCCATTCTGCAAGACACGAAATCATAAATTGAGTCGAATTTCGTAGAGTTCTTTGTATTTTTTAAATTAATTTATGTTTATCGTTACCTCGAGTTATTTCCTTCTTTCCAATAGAAGATTCTTCAACGGTGGCAAATCCAGCAGCTTCATCATTGGATTTGACATCTTCATGAGATAGTTTACCTGAAAAACAAGCATGTCATACAATTTTGTATAAACATTAGTAGTCATTGATTGAATTGCCATAATTTTAATCTTAACTGGAACTAAAAATAAATAGTATTTAGTTCATTTTAACTATATCTAATTCATTGCCTCGATTATTACCTTTCTTAGCTTCCATAAGCAGATGTATCATGTCAGGTCTGATAATGTGGCGCATCTCTCGATCCTTCATTGTGTCCAGCACCAGTTTTGAGAAGAAGTTCTTAACCGCATCTTTTACTATATCAAATTTAAGAATCTGTAATTCAATTTGTTGATTTTAATATTATTTATTTTAATGGTAAAGATAGAACTGAGAAAAATATTTTAAAATCAGGGTAGCAGGGAAATCGACTTGCAACCTGTTCCATGGATTCAGTACATGATTCTGGAACCCCTGAGTTTAAAGGAGATAGTTTTTTTTGTTCGACGATTAGGCAAAACAAATATTGTGGCGTCTATTAATGAAACGCATATTGATTTGTTCCTTATGATCTCTAGATTACAGTGGTAATAATAATTGTGACTGATACACAAGTAGCGTCCTCTGTTGTCGTGTAGCGGAAGCAGTGAATTAGAAACGTCTTTCTGGTTGCGACGCTCGCCGTTGGGGAGCGCCAGTAACAATGAATAGTTTACGCGAAAATATCGATTTAATGCTCGCTACTCGACACTGGAGGCGCTGTTTTATGAATGAGTATTGTAATATTATGAATGAATGTTGTAGTAGTCGCCTCTTGACACTACGAGGCAGCACTGTAGAGATTACTTGAATGTTCTAGAAGTTTCTGGAACCGGAAGTTGATTGTAAACGAGTTCTTTTCCGCCCAAATTTCGATTGTACTGTCCCCTTTTCGCTTCCAGACACGAAAGAGTGCACTAGTCTCGTAAATTTTAACCGCGTTTAGATAGAATTGTGAACTGTAGCCATCCTTGCCCGAAACCAGCGATTGTAATAATATTTGAAATAAAAGCTGTAATAGCTAAAACCTGTGGATATACCGACAATAAATCTTGTAGTAGTGTTCGTGTGTTTTTTTTTTTCATTGCTACTTGATTAGTCCTCTGTCCTCCACATTGGTCCTTCAGTAGCCGGATTCGGGCAGGTATAGTGTAGTAAATACTCAAAGTATGCATTAAATACTTGTTTGTATTTATTATTCTTAATAATCTAATTTCGTATTGACATTGTGTTTTTCTGATTGTCACAAAAATAAAAAACATGACGTTTACTACTTTGGCTCTTATTTAACTTAATTATTCAATATACAACATTCGTTATCAGCACGAGGTAAAAAAGTAGAAAAATGTCGTGTGGACCTGCTGGTATATCTATAAAACCGTTGTGCGAAAGAGCCGGCTATGGCATCTGGAAATTCAAAATGCGTATGTATTTGATGCATGAGGATTTATGGGAAACCATAGAAGGTTACTCAGGTGAGAAGCCCTCTGATGCAAATAAAAGGGATCAGAAAGCTTTAACCAAGATTTGTTTGACAATCGACGGAGGCGCAATCGCACATGTTCGGAGCGCTGAGACTGCCAGGCAAGCATGGGATGCTCTTAAAGATGCTTTTGAAGATAAGGGAATGGGCAGAAAATTGGCCCTGGAGCGAAGGCTGTATAGATATAACTTGTCAGACTTCGATAATGATGTTGAGCGTTATATTGGCGCAATCGTAGCTACTTCGCAAGATTTAGCAGACATCGGGAAGAAGATTGATGATGAAAGTTTGGCAGCGATTATGCTCGGAGGTTTAGGACCTCGCTACGATCCCTTAGTTATGGCTCTGGAAAACTCCAACTTAAAAATCACAAGTGAATTGGTGAAAAGTAAGCTATTGAATGAGTTCTCGAAAACCGTAGACGTTCAAGCTCCGGAGAACAAACCGACGACTTCCGCTCTGAAATCTTCTCAAGGTAAAATTTCTTCCAATAATAGTAAGAAGAAAAGAATTATCAAATGCTATGGATGCGGTGAACCAGGTCATAAAAGGCCCGATTGTCCTATAAGGAAGGACGAGAAGGACAAGCACGTAAAAAATGTTACTCTGAAGACAGCACTCAATGGTGTAGAAGGAGAGAGTACCACTTTTTTCATTGATACTGGAGCGACCAACCACATGTGCCATAATATTGATTACCTAGAGAACGTAAGGTTGAATAATGAAGCAGGTAGTAATGATACTGTAACGGTTGCAAATGGAGAGAAGATAAGTTGCAGAGGTATAGGTAATATTTCTTTTTCTACTAAAGATTGTGAAGGAACAATGACTGGTGTTGTTGCCGTGCCTGACCTGAATTGTAATTTACTCTCTGTTAGGAAAGCTTGTGAAAACGGTTTACATGTAGTTTTTGATAAAAATGGTTGTATTTTTTATGAAAATTTTTCTTGTACTGGAAAGGCTCTTTTACGTGGTTCTGTAAGTAGTGGGCTGTACACTTTAAATTGTACTGTAAATGTTCCTAAGAGAATTGCCTCTAATGCGCTCCTTGATACGTCAGATTGCAGACTTTGGCATAGGCGTTTAGGACACCTTTGCCGAATAGGTCTGGATAAACTTAGAAAAGGTGAGGCTATAGGTGTGTCTTATGATAAGGTGGACAATGAACCATGTATACATTGCTTGGAAGGCAAGCAGTCAAGAAAACCATTCAAAGCAATTCCATTTAAAAGAGGAACAGCTTTGTTGGAACTAATTCATGCGGACCTGTGTGGTCCGATGTCACACGATTCTTTTCAGGGAAACAAATATCTTTTGGTTTTTATTGATGATTTTTCGAGAGCGATTTTTCCTTTCTTTATCTCGTCGAAAACTCAAGTAAAAGATAAATTCTGTGAATTTCAGAATGCAGTTGAAAGGCAGAAGGAAGCAAAAATTAAAATTTTCAGAACAGATAACGGGACTGAGTTTGTGAACCAAGGTATGAGAGACTATTTGACTTCAAAAGGAATTAAGCATGAAACGACAGCTCCTTATAGCCCTCAATCTAATGGCGTAGCTGAACGTGTAAATCGCACACTGGTTGAAAAGGCGCGCTGTATGCTTACTGAAGGTAAACTTTCCAAAGTATATTGGCAAGATGCAGTTCAAACTGCTGCTTATTTGAAAAACAGGTCTCCTCATCGTGCACTCGAAAATAAAACTCCTTTTGAAATGTGGTATGGGAATAAACCAAACCTCTCACATTTAAGAGTTTTTGGCTGTCGAGCGATGGTTCATGTCCCCAATTGTCAAAGAAAGAAGCTTGATGTCAAATCTACGGAGCACATTTTTGTAGGATATGCTGATGATATCCACAGTTACTTCTTTCGTAGTTCTGAATGCCCACGTCGCTTAGTTAAAGCGAGGGACGCAGTATTTTTTGAAAATTCTTTTACAAGTTTAAAAGAAAATTCAGATTCTTCTAGAAGCCAAGAAGAAACAGTAGTTCCACTACGATTGAGCACTGATCCTTGCAATGCTGTTGAACAGATAGTTAATTTGGATGTTCCTACAGCAAGCACTTCCATGGATGTTCCGGACGTTTCCCCTGATCGTTTTCATGATGCTTCAGATGTAGAAGTAGAACAAAGCAACAGTGTTCTCGGTGAGTCAGTGGAAGAACGTCGCTATCCAATGAGAGAACGGAAGAAACCAGATTTCTTGTTATACAAGACCTGTACGGAAGAGGTAATAAATGAAGATCCATCTAGCTACTCAGAAGCCATGCACGCAGAAGATAAAGATAGTTGGATTGCTGCGATGCAAGACGAGTATGATTCCTTAATAGAAAGAAAAACTTGGATTTTAGTCAATAGACCTGAAAATAAGAAAGTTATTCCTTGTAAATGGGTCTACAAATTGAAACGAGATGCTTTAGGAAATTCTGTAAAGTATAAAGCAAGACTTGTAGCTAGAGGTTACAGTCAGGAGGCAGGAGTGGATTATTATGAAACATTCTCTCCTGTGGTGAGGAATTCATCCTTACGTATGCTGTTAGCTTTTGCCGTTGAGAACGAATATAAGCTAAAGCATTTGGACGTGGACACAGCATTTCTTAATGGCAATCTAGAGGAAGAAGTGTTCATGCTACAGCCTCCTGGATTTACACAAGAAGATGGAAAAGTTTGTCTTCTGAAGAAATCCATCTATGGGTTGAAGCAAGCTTCGCGAGCTTGGAATAAAAAGCTCGACGAAACTCTTAAAAGTTTGGGTTTCAGTAGGACCTCCTCAGAGTCATGTGTATATACGAAACTTTTTGGTTCGTCTGAACTAGTTATACTAGCTGTCTATGTCGATGACATTGTCTTGTTGCACAAAGATGACTTGACGTATGACAAAGTCAAACATGACTTGAGACAATTTTTCGGTATAAAAGATCTGGGAAATCTAAATTATTTCCTATCTCTAAATGTAAAATACGATAATGGGATAATTGAAATAAACCAAAAAACTTTTATACTCGATTTATTAAAACGTTTTAAAATGCAACAGTGTAAAACGTTTGATACACCTTTAGCGAGCAGTAAGTTGGAACCTGGAATTGGTGAGAAACCTGATTATCCTTATCAGAACTTGATTGGCTGCTTGATGTACCTCGCTGTTAATACTAGGCCAGATATAGCGTTTGCTACCAGTTATTTGAGTCAGTTTAATACGACTTATGACAAAACGCACTGGACAGCAGCGAAGCGTGTACTTCAGTATCTTAAGGGTACTATAGATTATTCCATTGTCTACAGGAAGACTGGTGAATATATCTCTGCATACGCTGATGCCGATTGGGCTAACTGCACAATTGACCGCCGTTCGTATACAGGCTATTTTGTGAAATTGGCTGGAGGACCAATTTCTTGGGAGTCAAAGAAACAGCCAACGGTTGCATTATCTTCAACCGAGGCTGAGTATATGTCACTGAGTGCCGTAACCAGAGAAGTTGTCTTTTTGCGCAGACTCTTGCAAGAAATTAGTGGCAAGGTAGGACAAGTTATTATTTATAACGACTGTCAAGGGGCGCAAAAGCTGGCGTCAAACCCTATTCACCATAATAGGACTAAGCACATAGATACAAAACATCATTGTATTAGAGAGATTGTATCTAAGAATATTGTGGACTTACGGTACATTCAGACGCATGATATGAGCGCTGACATTTTGACAAAAGCCCTAGGACGTGTATCACATTTAAGATGTGTTAAGGGTATGGGATTTAGTTAATTATAGGCTTCTTTAAATCTTAATGTCTCGCTTATAGATCTTAGATTATTTCGATTAAGTGGGGGTATGTAGTAAATACTCAAAGTATGCATTAAATACTTGTTTGTATTTATTATTCTTAATAATCTAATTTCGTATTGACATTGTGTTTTTCTGATTGTCACAAAAATAAAAAAACATGACGTTTACTACTTTGGCTCTTATTTAACTTAATTATTCAATATACAACATATAGCTTTGATCTAATCTTACGCGAAAGTGGTAGTGTGGTGTATGCAATACCGTCGACATGGTGAAGACACGCGGTAGGCATGAACTCGTCACAGCGGCCACGGAAGGGGACGAGTCCGTCTCCACGGAATTGGCGACATCGGTGGGACCAACAGACCCGCCCAACTATTCCGTCACAGAGTCGGACCAGGCCCAACCTCACAGCCCTGGGGCGACGACACCTCCACACAGACAACCACTAGGCGAGACGAAAACCGACAGGAAGGCGTTGGCGCGAGCGAGATTGGAACTCGCCGCTGCTAGGTTAGCGCTCTTGGAAGCAGAATCAGCAGACGAAGAATTATTGGAGGGAAGCTCGACTGCGACATCGAAACGTCAGACGGACGCCGCGGACACACTTAGTGAGCACCGCAACAACATCTGTCCGCCGCAGTCACAACCCATAACGCCAAACGACGCGCCACCCCCCTTGCTGCAACGTAACGACGAGGGGAGCCTGCTGCAAGGATTGACTCAGGCATTGTTAGAGGTAGCGCGGGGCAAACCCGCTGCCAGCAGGTATGAATTTGATTTACCTATCTTTAGTGGCCACCCTGGCGAATGGCTGCATTTTAAAGCAGCGTTTAATGAGTCTGCGTCAACTCACACAGAGGCAGGGAATTTGGCCCGTCTCAGAAAATCCTTGAGAGGGACAGCGTTAGAGGCAGTTAAATGCCTATTATTAGGATCCTCGGCCGCGCAAATTATGCAAAGGTTAGAATCTCGATTTGGACGACCCAACGCATTAATAACTTACGAATTAAATAAATTACGCCAGTTACCTAAAGTTGCAGATAACCCCACAGATATATGTGTGTTTGCATCGAAGGTCACAAACGCCATTGCCGCGGTGCAAGCACTGAATAGAACAGAATATTTATATAGCCCGGAGATGATTTCCGCAATTTCAGAAAAGTTGTCAGTTACGCTAAGAAGCCGGTGGTATGATTATGAGATGGCTGCAGGTGAAGCAGAGCCTGGCTTATTAGTGTTGGGAAAATTTCTCGATAGAGAAGCCGATCTCAATGCACGTCACGCCTCGGCAGAGGTGGAACTTAAACGAGACCGTTCACGAAGACCGGCTCACAAGATGTTCAAAATAGTAGAGACTCACAAAACACCGTGTGTGATATGCAACGGTAATTGTAGTAGCGTGGCCATCTGTTCTAACTTTAAGAAAATGTCAATAGCTGATAGATGGGAAACTGCACGTAAAAATAAATTATGTTTCAGGTGCCTGAACCGACGGACGTGGAAACATAGATGCAAAAGCAAGCAGTGTGAAGTGCAAGACTGCGAGCATTATCATCACAGGCTACTGCACAGTGACAGTAGCCGGGGAACGTGCACCGCAAACGACCCAGAAGAGCGTCCTCGTGTCACAGCGACCGGGCATGCAGCATCACGGGACGACTCAACGCGATGCGGTGACATCGCGCTGCACGCTGTCATCAATAACACAAGCACGCCGCGCAAGTACAATCAAGTTTTGCTGAAAGTAGTGCCAGTGACACTATCGGGACCAAACGGTAAACATTTGCTTTGTTGGATGACGGATCGACAATAACTCTACTTACTACTAACGTCGCGCAGCGGATAGGTGCAGAAGGTCCAAATGAGCCATTTTACATCGAGGCCGTAGCAGGCGCGCGCATTGACGCTACAAACTCACAACGGGTCAAGGTAAATATTCGAGGAAAATACACAACCGAAGGCATTGACATCAAAGCCAGAACCATCGACAGACTTGAATTATCAAGTCAGTCGATACGCACAAATGACCTAGCAGGCTTCGAACACCTGACACCTATAGTCGAGCAGCTAGCATATGACGCTGGCGTACCAACTGTCTTGATAGGCCAGGACAACTGGGCACTCCTGCTCGCCTCTGAAGCGCGAGTAGGTACAAAGGATCAACCAGTAGCGTCACGCACACCACTTGGCTGGATTTTACATGGTAAAATCTGCAGCCTGACAAAACTACATGTATTACCACAGATCGGAGAACGCTGCGGTCATGTAAGTACAGATGAATCTATTGAAAAGCTCATACAAGAACATTTTAGCCTGGAATCATTAGGAGTGCAGCCACGTCGCCCCCAAGCAGACCCAGAGGTGAGAGCATTGAAAATACTAGAGGACACTACACGCGCTCTGCCTGAAGATGGTTACGAGACGGGCTTATTATGGAAAAATGAAGATAGGTGTTTTCCAGACAACTATGCCTCCGCGCTCAGTCGACTGGAAGGCACCGAATCCCGTTTACGCAAAGACCAAACTCTGAAACAAAAATATTCAGAGCAGATGAAAGCGCTGATATCAAATGGGTATGCAGAACTAGCACCGCCAACGTCATCTAGTAGGTACAAGTGGTACTTACCACATTTTCCAGTGATAAATCCATCTAAACAGGGTAAGGTCAGAATTGTGCATGACGCAGCGGCACGCACGCATGGAGTGTGCCTCAATGATTATCTTCTGACAGGCCCTGATCTCTTACAATCACTCCTTGGCGTTTTAATGCGATTCAGACAAAAACCTGTCGCCGTTTCAGCAGACATATAAGATATGTTTCTACGCATAACGGTAAGAGTGCAAGATAGAGACGCACTTCGTTTTCTGTGGCGCGACGATACGACTTTAACGCCCATTGAATATAGAATGAAAGCGGTATTGTTTGGTGCGACCTCTTCCCCGAGCACTGCAATTTACGTTAAAAATCATAATGCACATGTTCATGAGGCTGACTACCCCGAGGCAGTGAGCTCTATAGTTCGGAATCATTATATGGATGATTTTTTACAGAGCTTCGACAACGCAGAAGAAGCGAACCGAGTGTCTAAAGCAGTCGACGCGGTACACCGGCGAGGTAACTTCGTGTTGCAGAAGTGGGCGTCCAACGAGCCGGCCGCTGTCGCTGGTCTCGCGACCGAGCTCGTGGTGAAGGACACTGTGCTCAACAAGGAGGAGAAAATTCTCGGTCTTATCTGGCGACACCAGAATGACACTTTAGGATTCAACTTCAGGAAAGTAGACCCTTCTTATTTGAGCAAGCAGGTTACGAAACGTCAGTTATTAAAAACGACAATGTCTTTATACGACCCGCTGGGACTAGCCGCGCCGTTTACGACACAAGCGAAGTGCATATTGCAAGACGCTTGGCGTTTAAAAATCGGTTGGGACGAGCGCCTACCAAAAAGTCTAGAACGTAAATGGCGCGACTGGTTGATTGCTCTACAAATACTGAAAGGCGTTCATGTCCCACGTTGTCACCTTGGTTATAATGACTCGATTAGAGTAGAATTGCACGTATTCGTGGACGCGAGCGAACGAGCCTATGCCGCAGCAGCATATTGGCGTTCGGTGAACGGCATAGGGCAAGTGAATGTCTCGCTCGTGGCAGCGAAAGGGCGCGTTGCGCCCCTCAAGGTCACATCTATGCCTAGACTTGAATTACAGGCTGCTGTGCTCGGCGGGCGACTAGCACGCTGCGTGGAAGAAGAGCATGATCGTCGCGCCGACCGTCGAGTCTTCTGGTCCGACTCGCGCACTGTGCTAGCGTGGCTGCGCGCCGGCGCACGCGCTTTCAAACCGTTCGTCGCGCACCGAGTAGCGGAACTAGAAGAAACCACCGAGCGGAGTGAATGGCGCTGGGTCCCCACCGCTCACAATGTCGCCGACGACTCGACTCGCGATACACCGACTCACTTCACAGCAAGCCACCGCTGGTATGTCGGCCCTTCATTTCTCTATGACAGCGAAAACGCCTGGCCGCAGGAAATAGACTCATACCCCTACATCGACACGGGTGAGGAGCGTGTCACCATTGCTGCTTCTCACGAACAGTCGACCTTAACGGAGGCGCTACCTGACGTCACACGTTTCTCTTCCTGGCTACGGCTCATCCGGGCCACGGCCCGCGTTCTTCAATTCATCGACCGACTTCGAGTTCGCACCACGACAGCCACCCGTAAACGCAATAAAGGCTTTAGTGTAGACGACCCGAACTGGACGGTGAAACAACGGGAGGGTACGAGAAAGCGATCCGGACTGCAGAGCCGCAAACTCAGCGTAACACCGACGGCCTACATACCCCTTGGCACACAGTACACACGTCGGGCCGAGCTCCTGTGGACACGCTATACAAGAAGAAAGTTTCGCAAATGAATTGCGTCTTCTCACCGGCGGGAGAACGGTACTAGCTGACAGCCGGTTGAAGCGGTTATCTCTGACAGTCGACGAACACAACATAATAAGAATACGCTCGCGCATCACAGCAGCAGCTGAAATATCACGAGAAACACAGTCACCGGCAGTACTAGATGGCGATCACCGTTACTGCCGCTTGTACATAGACTGGATCCATCGAAAGTTACACCACAGCGGCGTGGAATGCGTCGTGAACGAAATACGACAACGCTATTGGATTTTACGTTTAAGGCCATCCGTCCGTGCAGTAATCAGGCTCTGCCAACCCTGTAGACTACGTCGAGCCGTACCGCCAGAGCCACTGACAGGCGACTTACCATACCATCACACACACAGGACTGGACTACTTTGGGCCACTCTCCGTCACAGTAGCGAGACATCACGAGAAGCGCTATGTGGCATTGTTCACATGCCTAACTACGCGTGCTGTCCAGAAGTTGCCGCCTCGCTATTAACGGATGCCGCCATACTTGCGTTGAGGCGTATGATGGCACGCCGAGGATGCCCTGAAGTCATTTGGAGTGATAACGGCACCAATTTCCACGGGGCAGATGCTGAGCTCCGTAAGGCTGCCCTAGAATCACTTCAACACGAGGCAGAGGTACGTCACATCGACTGGCGCTACATTCCACCAGGAGCGCCGTTCATGGGCGGAGCATGGGAAAGGTTAGTGCGCACGGTAAAGGCCTCATTAAATGCTACACTTATCGATCGGCATCCGTATGAAGACGTGCTTCACACACTTCTGACAGAGGTAGAACACACGGTCAATTCCCGACCCTTGACCCATGTATCGGTTAACCCAGACGACGAAGAAGCTTTGACGCCTAACCATTTTCTGCTCGGCGCGCCCTCTAAAGTTCCGTTGCCAGGGATTTTCACAAGGCCGGATGAACTACGTCATTCACATTGGAGAGCGTCACAACGACTAGCGGACTTGTTTTGGCAACGATGGGTACGCGAAGTACTGCCTACGCTTCAAAACCGGCGGGAGCCGTATGGACGCGGTGACACGGTCAAGGTGGGCGATTTGGTTGTCGTAGTGGACCCAAACTTACCGAGAAACATCTGGCCAAAAGGGAGAGTCGAACGCATGTATCCAGGAGCAGATGGTGTCGTGAGAGTCGTTGACGTCAAAACCAAGAGCGGTGTAATGCGGCGTCCTGTTAAGCGTCTCGTCGTTATACCAGTAGAAACTTAGTTGTCATCATGCATTGTATCGTAAACACTGGTTTAAAGTAGACAAGTTCTGAAATTATGTATTTCGCATATTTTGTAGGTTATGTCTCTTTTCTTGGCGTCACTCCAGGATTCTGCTACCAGTAGGAGTTTGTTTTTATTTCAATTTGATCTAATATATAGCAGAGCAAGGATTCTGGAGTGACTACCCTTAACTTTATAATTATGTATGTGTACTATATTGTTATCTTATAATTCATTGAATTGTGAATTGCATTCAATTGTTAATATTGTGAAGTGTATACCAGTCACTAGTGATATAAATTATGTACATTGTATGTACACGGCGGGAGAAATGTGACTGATACACAAGTAGCGTCCTCTGTTGTCGTGTAGCGGAAGCAGTGAATAAGAAACGTCTTTCTGGTTGCGACGCTCGCCGTTGGGGAGCGCCAGTAACAATGAATAGTTTACGCGAAAATATCGATTTAATGCTCGCTACTCGACACTGGAGGCGCTGTTTTATGAATGAGTATTGTAATATTATGAATGAATGTTGTAGTAGTCGCCTCTTGACACTACGAGGCAGCACTGTAGAGATTACTTGAATGTTCTAGAAGTTTCTGGAACCGGAAGTTGATTGTAAACGAGTTCTTTTCCGCCCACATTTCGATTGTACTGTCCCTTTTTCGCTTCCAGACACGAAAGAGTGCACTAGTCTCGTAAGTTTTAACCGCGTTTAGATAGAATTGTGAACTGTAGCCATCCTTGCCCGAAACCAGCGATTGTAATAATATTTGAAATAATAGCTGTAATAACTAAAACCTGTGGATATACCGACAATAAATCTTGTAGTAGTGTTCGTGTGTTTTTTTCATTGCTACTTGATTAGTCCTCTGTCCTCCACAATAATTATACTCTGGTTAACCAGAATACTGAGAAATGCGATCATAATCTAAAAAATCACTAAAAGAGCTATTGTTTAGTGAATAGGTTGGCCTCATTGTATTATAATTTAGTAAAATAGTGCACTATGCAGTAAAAAATAGTAAGAATATAGGGTGTTTTTAACGGTTCATGAAACAGAAAACTAAATATTATATAACAAAGCATTTTTATTACTGTAAGCTTTGATCAATTGTTGATCGAAGACTGTGTCACGTCAGACGACTTAGAAGTAGATAGTATTTCATCTAAAAAAGATGCAGGTTGAACCTCTCATCTTGATACCGAGTCCAAGATAAAAATATTAAAAATCCATGAGTTCAAAAGTTACTGCACATCTGCAGCAGTCTCGGACAATCATCGCACATTGCGTTGATTACTCAACAATGAACACAACATTCTTCAGGAATAAATGCTGTAGCATCTTGAAGATTCCATATTCATTATAATCCTTCAATTACAGACAATAAAACAGAAATATCAATTTCAACAATTCGAAAGAAACTGAAAAATTAAATGTATGAAATATTGTTGTCACTTGACATTTTCTTTCTGATAGTGTCAGATACTGATGCGACTCAATTTTATTTAAACCATTACTCCAGTTAATAAAGACACGAATTCATTTTCCCTCGAGGTGACACTTCATATAGTCGCGATAAGATAAATATCACCAACACAGCCACACTGGTTAACTGGATTGTACCTTGTTTTATAGCTTACATTTTCATAGAATAATCAATATGTAGAATACTTTTAATAAATTTAAATCATTGATTTTTGTTACAAATAAAGTTTTATATTTCGATATTCATATTATAGAATAATAAATCAAATATTCTTTATCCTCATATTGTTTAGTTAATATAAAACTTATTACCAAGAAAAACATTTTATCAAGTGACAGTTTCTAAACGTTTCAATTCATAACTTTGACAAATATCCAATAGTCAATGGTCTATCGTATTTTATAGGCTAAATATTTTCTTTTTTCAGTCAGCGTAGTCGACGGAGCCCCGCTTGGTAGTAGGTTCCAATGTGAAGATGTTAATGGTGTAAAATCTTCCGGGCTACCAGTTCAGTTAGGTGTACCTCAAGGCTCAATACTGGGTCCATTCTTGTTTTTAGTGTATATTAATGACTTACCATTCTATTTAAAGGATATCTGTGAAGTTGTACTGTTTGCAGATGATACCTCTCTTATTTTTAAAGTATACCGGAATAGACAAGATTTTGATGATGTAAAGAGTGCACTCTCAATGGTTACGGATTGGTTTACGACAAATAACCTAGTTCCCAATGCCAGAAAACGAAATGTGTAAAGTTCGCCCTTCCAAATGTTAGACCCAACCAACATCGTCTTAGATAAAGAGGTGCTTGAAACTGTGAACTCGGCAGTTTTTCTGAGCATAACAGTAGATGCCAAACTTCAGTGGAGCTCACATATATCGAGCCTAGCGGAAAGGCTCAGTTCGGCCGCCTACGCCGTCAGGAAAATAAGACAATACACTGACGTTGATACAGCTCGTTTAGTCTATTTTAGCTATTTTCATAAAGTTATGTCCTACGGTATTCTGCTGTGGGGCAAAGCTACTGATATTTAAAATATATTTGTCCTTAAAAAACGAGCTGTTTGAGCAACTTACCAGCTAGGTGCCAGAATTTCTCTGAGAGACTTTTTCAAAGATATTGAATCCTCACAGTGGCATCGCAATTCATCTTCGCCAACATCTTATATATTAGGCAAAATATAAGTACACTTATACTCAATAAACAGACATACACAATGTTAACACCAGAAATAAAGACAAACTACGTGCTCCCTTTCACCGGCTTCATAAGGTTCATAACTCATTTGTTGGGCTTGGTTTAACCTTTTATAACAAGCTACCCTCTTCTTTGTTAGATTCGCCTTTAATGCGTTTAAAACTAAAGTAAAATCCAACCTTTGTTCAAAGGGATACTATTGTATCAACGACTACTTCGATGATGAGAATAGTTGTTGCTTTGATTAACTCAAGACAATGTTTATGTTCTTTCTCCAGAATTAGCTTACCTACTGACAGGTTATATGAGTTTATATCATTGTTTATTTTAATTGAATTTATAAGTTTTTTTTCTTTTTTTTTTTCTTTTTAATGAGTCATTTCTATTTTATTTTATGATATTGTTGACATAATCTACTCATTACAATGTTTTTTTTATGAGGTGTATTGCAATTTGTGGTTAGCTAGGGACCTCGACAATTGATCATATTATTGTTTGCCTGAGCAACCGGCAGCAAGTTCGTCATGCTCCCTTAGATGTCACTGCCTGCGGTAGCGTCGGGGGTCAGGTTGCCTCCTTCCCTCAAATATGGCAAGGGGGGTAATGGCTGATCTTCGCGTTATGCTCGTGAACGGGTGCTGCTTGTGGTGACTGGTCGTCTTGCTGATCATGGTTTTGTTATTGTTACTAGTAATTAACTGTTTATTTATTTTACCTCGATGGTCCTAGTTCATCATTTATAACTTCCAGTTCCAGCTTTATATAGCTTTATGTAAGCGGGCCCTTTATGCCTGGAGGCTTAACTTAGATATTTAGTTCCGTTTAAGTTTAGTTTTTATTTTTTTATTTCTGCTTGAGTAAAGTTCTCGATGTTTTTGATTGGTATATTGGCGTGTGCTAGCTGACATATGGCCAATAATTTATCATTTAAATTATTTTTTGTGCTGCATAAAGTTTTTTTATTTTTTTGTATAGACTCATTTTTTTCTAACTTAAACAGGCAGCTGTGCTGCTGGGGAGTTTGTTGCGCCACTTCTTTTTCCCAGCTAAAGGCACTAGGAAGTGGTGAAGGGTGGGTGTTTTGGGGGACTGTCTTATGTAATTTTGACGTTTAAAAAGTGCTGATTTTCAGCCTAGTTTAAATAAATGCCTTTGAATTTTGATTTTTTAAATTTCTTAGCGGACTCCTATGTCTGTGTGGATTTAAAAAAAAAATCTTCTAACCTAGTCTGTCCTAATCGAGGTGCCTCAAGTCCTGAGCTCTCTTGCAGCCTAAGTTCTCTTTCAACTTTACTTCGACACTTAATTTTCGATATTCTATATTTTCATAGGGTAAATATGTTTTTTTTTTTTGTCAGCGTAGTCGACGGTGCCCCACTTGACGGGGATCCTATTTCTGCGTTGTTAAAAAAAAAAATAACCACAAAGAAATAACCTTATCTATACGAGTCGGGGTGCTCTAAGTCCCGAGGTCGCATCGCTCGCTCTTGCAGCTTTTTTTTGGGTGGAAAATGATCAAATAACTTCTGCCGCTCTGGGCAAAGCGGGAGGGCGTGTCAGACTCTTACTGACTAAAATCCACCGTGTTCCTTCAGTTGCCATTTTTCCAAGGGCCCAGGTATCCCTTTCGGACTTTCCCGCGACCCCCTAGCGGACCCCGTCAGTTCTGCTGACATCTCTTTGAGGCGCGTGTGGAATATAACGCACCGCCGACCCGGGCCTGGTCCTTATCGGACGGCGAGCGACCCATTGCTCGCCGCCCGCAAACCCGCGCCTACGGTGGCCGGGAATCAGCCTGCGACTCCCGACGCCCAGGGCGTCTCCTACGGTGGTTAGGGGCGTGAGGACGCGAAATTTGCCTCTCCCTCACCTACCTAATCTAACTTCACCCGTCCTAGTCGAAGTGCCCCAAGTCCCGAGCTCGCTTCGCTCGCTCTTGCAGCCAAGTTCTCATTCGACTTTAATTCGACACTATATTTCGATGTTTAAATATTACCCTTATAAGCTTATGGATAGCGAAACGTCTATTTTTTTAAATTTTCTTTGAAATAAAAAACCCTAGAAAAATACACCGAACAAACAATATTCGTTAAAAATAATTCTACTGTTTGATAAGTTTGTTAAATAAAAAAAAATGTGATTATAAAATTCATTGAATTGTGTTTGTGTGAAATATATTTCATTAAAATAACTTTAAAACAATAATATGCGAAATAAAAATACAAAGACCAAATATGATATGAAACATTTTCTGCGAAACTAAATTCCATGAAATTTCTGTCTGCAAAACAAGGGGACACCAGTTATCTGTCATCCTTAATTCTAAAATTTCATACTTAAGTAGGTAATAAACCAATAGACACATTATATTTCGTGTAATAAACCGTCAAAATACTGTGATGCAGAGTCACAAATTTTTAATAAGAGTTAAAGAAAAAAAAATGTGTTTTGTCATTAAAATCGTCATAGTATCGTTATTGATTATAAAATTGACACTGGAATGTGAGGAGGAGAAAATGCTCTTTGCAAAGTCGAACAAAGCCGATCTTAGCACTGACTGAAACCCCAATGTACCAATATTGAACACTTGCTCTTGCTGTATTTTGGATCTTCCTATGATTCTTTTCTTTAAGTATTTTTTTGTGTTAGATTCAATTTGAACTGAGTTTATAATCGGGAAAATCGAGTGCCTGACCGTTAATGACTGAGTAACATCGCTAGCGTCAAATTGACAAGCAACCATGAACTAAATTCCGTTTCACGTTGATTTTTATTAAACCACTACGCAAGAGTAAGCAAACTTAAAAATGAGATTAAGCACAGGCGGACCTACTGCAGCGTCAATGGTATATTTTTTTACTTAGTAAAAACAGATTTGCTTACCACCTCGAATTGTAATTAGGTATATAATTTCAGTTTTCATAAAATCGTTAAAAACACTTCAATACATGCAGTTATGGTCTATGTATCTATGTACGTATGTATGGTCAAAACATGTTATTTTTATTACGAATTAGTGATTCCGGTTAGACTTTATTAAAAAAAACCTACCATTTGAAATGATATTTTTGTTTTTTACCAAAAAAACTATCTCCTTTAACGTCGAAAAAAAAAATTGCTGTTCCATGCATTTTGACCGCGAATTCAGAATTACAGTTTGCGCGTCGATGCCATCCTGTTATATTCTTATTTAATTAATATAAACTCAATTTTACCTTCAAAAGTTTCGGTGTACTCATTAGAATGAAGAACATAAGCATCTGACGGGTACTGAAATTGGTAGCAGTTTTGCCCATCTCGTAGAATTGGTTCTCTTTGTCAGTTTGGGAGTCTACCTTCAGACCGAACGCGCAAGAAGCTATCACATCATTAGCGTAGCGCGTTGTAAGGTCCTTGCAGTCAACTACTATGTAGTCATCTATTAGACAAAGATTTTTGAAATAATAAAGAAACGTATTCCGAATATCTACAAAATTACAACTATCGTAGTTTGATTTTAAATCGTGTCTGTCCTTTAAGTATTTTTGCGAAGAATATAAAGTACGTAATACCTTCCGAAGCCTTAATCTTTTGCTTGAGTGACAGAATCATCTGATCGCCGACCTCCAACATGAAAGGCACCATCAGACGTATCTTAGAACTTGTGAACGCTGGACTCAATGTTGAACGCATGTCTTTCCATTCTTGGCCTGAGGGAGATTTAACAATTATAATGTTTTACTTACTTAATAACACTCATATTACACTTCAAAGAGAAAACTAGAGGAAGTATGAAGAAAAAAAGGAAAAAGATATAGGAATATGGAAAGGTAGACATAATAATTACCTTGCAACAAGAACAAAGTTCTGCCAAAGAAAGAGTCGGTTGCTAAGTTGCGGTGGTCGACAAACACCTCAAAGTCTTTGACAGTGACCTTCTTAACCAGTTCAAGGTCACGGAGAACTACCGACTCGTTGAAGAATTCAAATCGGCCCACGAACCTGAAAA
Organism: Omphaloscelis lunosa; assembly: GCA_916610215.1. Taxonomy (NCBI): domain Eukaryota; kingdom Metazoa; phylum Arthropoda; class Insecta; order Lepidoptera; family Noctuidae; genus Omphaloscelis; species Omphaloscelis lunosa. The sequence continues at coordinate 22,670,122 of OU744246.1, forward strand.
AAATAAGTTTTAGTGCATTGAAACGTTTTCACTTACATTTTAGATCGAGATTTATAGCACAATAGAGTTGAATAAGTTATTGAATTAAGGGAAAAGGTTGTTTTTATTTTTTACATAAAACATTTGAAATAAATAGCGTTGGTCAAGCCGATAAAGAAACAGTGTAATCTAATCTTTGATCTCGGGTGTGGGAAGTGACGAGGGAGCATCCACCAGTCGCTAACTTTATGATAATATGCTAGTGTGCTACATAATCTTCGAATGATAATTAACCATACAGTACAAATCTCAGTGGAATACTCAACAAAATTCTAACAACTGTTGTTTAATAAGAGGTATTAAAACACGAATGTGGGTTCACATGAGTGTTTTAATACCTAATTATATACAGTTGCATACTAGACTTTATCTACACCGATGATATGAATCCTCTCTAAAAGGTTCTGAAACCATTGGGTGTTTGTAATTCAAGATCAAGAATAAAACAAAACCCACGAAATTCAGTACGCGCGCACGTATGAGTGTCGCCTGCAGCAGCACGCCCCCGCGCGTGCAGCGGGGGCTGCTGTGCCCCGCTTCAACGTTCAACTACAAAAGATGATGGGACAAGGAGTTGCATACATGACAATGTTCTTTTTTTAAATTCGAGTGTCATAATGAAATTTAGTACAACATTATAACAATCATTTGGAAGATATTGGTTACTACGATACTGGCTGTTTTAATGTTGGCAATAAGCTGTTTCAGAAACTTTTATAAAGGTTTTATAGCGTGTGTGTAGTTTTCAATTACGTTACTTCAATTTAAATCTTTTCATTTTTCACCTTTCTTCCGGGAAGCTGTTATACAAATTACAAGTGTCATAAGCTATGTGTTCTTGGCGAAACACGATCTTGGCCATGTTGCCCAACAGTGGGACTGGCTTGAAGTGCTTGATGCCATGTCGGCTGAATGTGGAATAGACTTGTCGGAGATACAACACCACCACAGCGATCAGAACAACCAACCAAATCAGCAAGATTATCATTATCTGCAAGAAAAGTAGCAATTTATAATTTTCACAGTACTTATTCTGGACTTAAATTTTATCAGCAAAACTGGTGCGCGCCTATTCCATAATTTGATAAGGATGTGAAACTAATAAAGATAGAAAATCGATGTTGCTGTAAGGAACTACTGCAGATATAGATGCGATTATTATCTTCCCAAAAAGTGACCTATGTAAAATTTATACAAATATATCTTAAATCCGTATGGTACATAATAATGAGTATTCTATTTTATTCTAAGGACAATCCCAGCTGTCCATCATTTAGATCGCCGGGATTCTAAAATTAAGATTATTCGAAGCTGTTTATATATAAATCTTTTGAGTCTGTTTTCATCATTATCATTTCGATGTCAGTCATCTACTGCTAGATGAAGGCGAATTGCGGTGATGTTTAAGGCACCCTCAACATCACCACAATGACTGTTTTCACATTACAAGTCCGAAAAAATAAAAATAAATTGTTTCCAGCAAATTTATTTACTCAGTCAAGGGCAAAATTACAATCGCAATTAAACACTGCTATCGCAAGAATATCTTAACAACGAGAGGTTAATGTCACATTATCAGATAAATATAAGCTTTTATGTTTACCTAGTTTACTGATTCAACATCGGCGTAATTGTAATACTTTAAAAAAGACCAATAATAATAATCAGTTACTGAAGAGGAACTAGATAAGACTTACCTGTTTATGGTTTGAAGGTAGATATTAATTATTCTACAAGTAATATTTTTAAGTTACCAGAAGTGATTAAAGCTGATAAAATTAAATATAAAAAAACCATCAAACATTATCATTTACATTATTATAATTTTGAAGAGATTAATTGCTTTGACCTTTAATTGACCAAAGCGTGAATTGGTTGATTTTTGTTTGCCTTAGCTTGCTCGCGTAGTGTTTTAGTCTAGTCTTTAACCTTGAAGTTCTCAATTTACGAAAAAAAAAAACACAATGTAAAAATCTTTGTCTTAATTTTTCCAAAAAAAGCAGCTGGATTAGGTTAATTTTAAACTGAGGGTTGGACGGACATACACAAGCTAGAATATTACAAAATACATAAAATGGAATATCTTACATTAAAACAAGAGATTAACACTCATAGATCAAACACAACAATAACACAACATTAAATGTAAAAAAAAAAAATCGTTGCGAGCGTGTTACTCAGTTCACTGACAAATTCACTGTGAGTGGAGAATCATAAACATGATGCATGACCACACGTTTAATATAATTATCTGCTATATATAGGGTTGGCAGATTAGATTGGAAAATTGTTTCAGAGTTTATTTCTATACTGGTAATGCCCCACGGTTTCACCGGCTTAAGTCTCGATTCCATAAGAATATGGGCATAAAACGTATCCTATATGTTAATTCAGGTTATAAACTATCTGTGTGTAGTCCAAATCCGTTCTGTAGTTTTTGTGTGAAGGAGTAATAAACATCCATCTGTCCATCCTCACAAACTTTCGCGTTTATAATATTAAAATATTATATAATTTATATAATGATAATAATTATATAATTAAGTGGGATTTTTGGTGCTGTATTGTTAGAGTCTATTATGAGGCGCGCCTGAAGGCACTGTTCTTGGGCTGAAGAAAACTATGCTGTAATACTATTTGTGACATCTGTTTACGAAATCTCTCACCTCGTCATCTATATTAGCTGAATCTCTTCTTGAAGAAAACAGTAAAATCATTCCATGTTTTGAACTTAAGCCTATTTCTATTGCCACAATAATAATTTATTAAAACAAAATAAAAACTGTATGGCATGTAATAAACAAAGAAACTGGAAACACTAAACAACGTGTTTCGAATGAATTGTCTCGTAAAAGTAATAATGAAACCATTTCAGATAATTTAAAAGTTGCTGAGACACTAGAAAATTTATTTACCAACATCCCAATAGTGGTTACGAAATCTCTCTCCTCGTCATCTTTATTAGCTGAATCTCTTCTCAAATAATACTTCAGTAAAGTCATTCCAAGTTTTGCATTCAAGCCTATTTCTATTGCCATAATTAAAAAGCATTCAAAAGTCTAAACTCATAAAACACTGAAGACTTATAGGGCATCTCCGTTAAGGTTCTGGGAGATATCATTGACACAATTGCTCCTGTCCTAACAGGCATATTTAATCAATATTCGGACAGCGGTATGTTTCTTGATTTAATGTAGTATAGTATAGTATAGTAAAGTAGTATAGTATAGTAATGTAGTATAGTATAGTATAGTAAAGTTGTACCAATTTTCAAATCGGATAGTTAAAGTGGTCCCTCTAATTATAGACCTACATCTGTGATTATGCATTGAGCAAAAATCTATGAAAGAATCATACTAGTCTAGATTTTGTCACATTTTAACCCAAATGGGATTTTACATAGTCACCAGTTTGGTTTCACGAAAGGTAGGTCAACGACTGATGCGGGACTAAAACTCATCAGTTACCTTTTGGAATCTTGGGAGAAGTCCGAGCAATTGGCATTTTCTGTGACTTCTCAAAAGTGTTTGACTCCCGGCAACGGAAAGCTGTTGTATGAATGAAGGAAACTATAAGCAAAGATATCTCGTCCCGTGACGACCTTGCCCACGTGACGACCTTGCCCATATTGCACAGCAGTGGAATCGACGTGATGTGCTTGATGCCATGTCGGTTGAATGTGGAGTTGACGTGTGAGGGACAGCACCAGCACACCAAGTACGATGAACAAACAGAGCAATTACTGCTTTGTTTGTTCATCGTACTTGGACTGCTGGTGATTATCATCGTAATTTGTAAGAAGTTAGCTATTTATGTATTTCATTCTTAAGAATTTCTCAATACCAGTCTGAATTTGTTCCCGGCTTATCGCTTTAAATTACATAGCAGTTGCTCTCTTAATTTTTCATAGTAAGTACCAACTCCTTAATTTCGTAAGAACAACGCAGCGGCTGGGTTCAATTAAATAATTTGATCCAACCAATTGTTGTTTCGACCAATTGAGGTAATGGTGATGATGGCCCAGTGGTTGAGACCTCACTTCTCATGCACGAGTTTGACGGTTCAAGTACCAGTGTGACTTTTTCAATTCATGTAATTTCGGAATTTATCTTGAACATTACTGACATCGGGGAAGGAAAAACATAGTGTGGAAACCTGAACTTATGCTAATATTATAAAGAGGGAACATTTGTTTGTTTGTATGTTTGTTTGAAGTTTATGTGTAGGGGGTAATCTCTGGAACTACCAGTCAGATTTGAAAAATTCTTCTTACATTGGATAACCCAATTATTAAGGAATTCGCAGACGAAGTCGCGGGCAGAGGCTGGTAGTAAATATAAGTCTGAAATCGCCAGTCTGAACTACTCTGAGAAGAAAGGCCGAAACAAACTCAAAGGTCACAGTCTCTTTTAAAGTCCAGACATAATCTTGGTCAGGCCATATGAGGACCATGTAGATTAGTGTCTGAAATGGTCTTTTGAGGAAAGAACCACACAGATTTGAGTGGACCTGTCCAGTCAGTGCAAGCATTTGTCAGTAATCGTGGAGCTCAACTCAGAACTTAAGGAGCTCAACTCGACGAACAATACCAAAGAAAGGACATTTGGGTAGGCCGCATAAACTACTCAAACTGCCAGACCATCATTAAAACTAACTGAAAAATGAAAATAATAATGATATCCACATAGTCCTCACATTCACAATAATTAATGATGAGGAGGATGAATGAGGAGGCGTGGTGATCCATGCTCGTGCCTTCTCTGTATGAGAAGAGGCCTTTGCTCTGCTGTGGAACACTAATAGGGCTGGTATTATTATTAATTGATGTTTGTTGGATGAACTCTACAAGAACAGTTTTGTCATGATACAACTGTAGCACCACGGAACAAACAGTCTTCTTTTCGTGTGGTTAGTGACTAACCTGGTGTCAGAGTTTTAAAGCCGCCCATGGGCCTCTAACTTGGCTTCACATGCCGTCAAGAAATATCTCTCAGGTATGCCGGTTTCCTGTCGGTGTTTTCTTTACCGTTTTTGAAGCAAGTGATGATTATAACAAACAGTTACAAACACTATGACGAAATTAGTAATATTCATATTTTTTTTTCTTTTTTAAATCATTTCGGCAATAAAATTCGGATATCAAACAAAACATTATTAAATACCTTTTAGTATCCGTTAGAAAAAGGATAGGCTCAAATGTTCCTTGTCTAAATTTTATTATTTCATGAAACTCTATTTGAGTCTGACGAAATAATACAATTATTTTAACTCCAGGGTCTGTCGTGACTTTGTGATGTAGGGCCTAAAAGCCAGACGTATCAGGAGGAGACGCCCAGGACGTCGGGAATCGCGAGGCGATTTCCGGCCACCGTAGGCGCGGGCTTGCGGACGGTGAGCAATGGGTGGCTCACCGTCCGATAAGGACCAGGCCCGCGTTGTGTTCCACGCGCGCCTCAAAGAGATGTCAGCAGATTTGAAGGGGTCCACTAGGGCCGATGCCTGCCGGGGCTGCGAAGAAAACCGAAAGGGAGATCGTGGCCCCCGGCGACAGGGCAACCGAAGGAACACGGGTGGGTTTTAGTCAGTAAGAGTCTGACACGCCCTCCCGCTCCGCCCAGAGCGGGAGAAGTTATTTGATGATTTCCCAAACTCAAAAAAAAAAAAAAGGCGTGTAGAATACCCACCAAAAATATTTCATTTAAAGTAGGTTGCCAAGATTCCCAAAACGCTTTCACTCTTAAAAAGTTATCAGATCTAATGTAGAGCCAAGCCCCTAACTCTACAAGGCCTAATTCTACAAACCTTAACATCTTAGTCAAAATGTACGGTTTGGCCGTTTGGCGGCCGGCACACAGGCACTACTATGGACTTATGGTAGGAAATTAAGTAACTGGTCTTTAATGTTGTGTCATGACTCCTTTACCATGGGTGACTAAATTTAAGTACTTGGGTCATTGGGTCACTGATGATCTTAACGGCAATATGGATATAGAGAGGGAGCGCAAGTCGTTGGCTGTTCGATGTAATATGCTGGTTTGAAGATTTGCACGTTGTACAAATCAAGTTGAAGTCACTCTTTTCAAAGCTTTCTGTCAGGCTTTCTACACGTGCAGTGTTTGGACTAGTTATACACAGAGGGCATACAGCGATCTGCGTGTCCAATATAATAACGCGTTTAGGATACTGTTGGGGATGTTGTGGCGTTGTAGTGCGTCCACAATGTTTGCAGAGGCGCGCACAGACGATTTTTATGCCATTATAAGAAAAAGAACCGCCTCCATAGCCGGCCGGATTCGCGCCACCACCAACGGTCTCCTGAGCGTGTTCTCAGATCGGTGGGACTCCCCTCTGCTGCGCCACTGGGTAAGAATACATACCAGTTCATATTTTTAGGATTATCTCATTATTACTAACTCTAGTTATTATTTTCTTGATACTAACACTATGGACTCTTGTCTGAAATAAAGAATTTGAATTGAATTGAATTTTATCACCATGGTTTGTTATGAGGTGAGCCCTCAAGGTCATGGGTCCGATAGCATAATACGTATTAATAATAATTATTATGATATTAATTAAGGGTTTGTTTTAAGTTAACATTCTCAAGCATGTTTTATAAATTAAAACAAACAGCGAGTTTTAATTTTGCTATATTCCAGGTAATTTTATTTTACTGTTTTATTACAGGTCTTCACATAAAAATTATTATTTTAATACTGTATACAGAAATAATGCAACCCATTTTAAAAGAGTGACTATGAAGTTTCTTGCCTATTCTTCTCAATACAAAATACTTTTTGGAAGGTGCAACTAGAATCAATTTTATTGTATATTCTTGTACCTGCCTGTGGCCGGCTTGAAATAAGTCAGTAATTTGACTTTGAAGTTTGAATAAAACGGAATGGCTTAATTAAAGAAAATATGTAAGCGTGAATGTGACGCATATTTTCCCCAAATTATTCTTTTTAAGGTTTCGTGCCCGAAGAGTGCCAAACGGAACCCTTTTACTATTCCTCTGCTGTCTGTCCGTCCGTCTTTCTGTCAGCGGGCTGTATCTCATGAACCGTAATAGGTAGACAGTTGAACTTTTCACAAATTGTGTATTTCAATTGCCATAGAATAAAGTTAAAAATTAAAGGGGTTTCCATACAAGAAACGTGTTTTATATTTTACTTCTTTTGGCGCACTTTGCACTCTTCCTGAGCAGTGAACGAACTGAACCGTTTTACGCTCGGGTTGGTGACGCTGAATCGAGATTAATCGATTAATAATAAATTGCTTTATTTTACTTTAGGAATGTATTTATTTATTTATTTGGATGCTAAGAATAAAGCCGTACTTTGTCGTCTCCACATACATTAGGATGAAGGACGATTCATGAAAACTGTAACGAAAACAACCAAATCATAAATTAATTAACTTTTTTATTTAATAAACCTCTTTACAATACCGTAACGATCACTTTTATGAAATTTTATTCGAAATAATCTCATAAATAATCTCGTAAATTTGAATGAAGAAATAGAGTTAGTTATCTGTAAAGTGTCCACTGCAAGCAAAGATAAGCTAGTACAAACTTAATTTTGTTTGCTCGCATCTCAACAAGTCTGTGTTTTCACACTTTCTACTCCACTACGAGTGTACTAGCTTATGGTGCTAAGCGTTATGTGGTCGAAACTGTAGCGCCATCTACAATTGTACGCCCTCTGGCATAACATAGCGAACTCTATATTATCTTTATACCAATATTATTGTACCTATGTTAAACAAATGAATAAATGACTTATGACTTATCGGCTACGCGTATTACTACGTATTCACAGAGACGTCACATAACCCTACATCACGTAAGCAACATTAGCTAGAGAAGTAAAGTTGGAGATTGGCAGTAGCCCACCAGACCATATCACCCGTCTGGCTGCGCAATATCCTTTCTCATCAAGGAATATCACATCTTTTGTTACTCTGTTTTATTCTAAAGTAGTCCTTCTGTTTCTAAAGTAAGATAGTACTAGCTCAGCTCAAGTTAACCGCTTAGCTTAGCCACCGTGAAATAAGCTTCTTCCGCGGTGAAAATTGCGTTAAAATTATCGCAATCCCTTTGTTTATGTTACATTGTTATTTATTGGCATTGTGTGGTACAAAGTAATTAAGTAGTCACACATGTTATTTTTTAATAAACTTCTTGTTTCATTTTTTGGACATTACCAATCCAATAATCAAATAAATGCTTTCATTCTTAACTATAACAACTTCGTTACTTATAACTACCGTATTTTACGACACTAAACTCACTAAAATAATCTCTAAACATTTTAAATCATCACAATCATTGTCTTTTCTACTTTCTTGCTCTGAACCTGAGCCAATGACCTCCTTGTAGTCTGATGTTAAAGGTCTCTTTGTCAAGTTTGGCAGGGATGCAGGTCTTCTCACAAGGGGAGATCTCCATATGCTGAAGGATCTGGTACGCCATCACCTTCATCTCGCAGAGAGCGAATCTTGATCCTGAAAAACAATTATTATGGTTAATACAATACATCAACCGTGACCAATCGAGTACAACAACAATCATTTGATTTCTTTTTCTTCTTGCCTTGCTCTGATGATTTTGAATGTTACTTTGGGTGGCGCAGAAATAATGTTGTCTCTTATTTTTTATGCAGATAATAAGCAGTAGACTCACCTATACAATTTCTAGGTCCAACACCGAAGGGCATGTAAGCGAACATCTGGATATTATGCTTGTTTTCTTCAGAAAAGCGCTCTGGGTCGAATTTATCAGGGTTGGGGAAGAACTGGGGGTCTCGGTGGAAAGCAAACGCTGGTATTGAGATACCTGTACCTTTGCGGACCTACAAGAATAAAGTTTTATTAATAGTTAGTAGTTTCTAGGTCGAAATTGTGGATATTAATATTTGTGGATTGTATTGTGAATACTTGAAAGAAAAATATAAACTTACGATAAAATCTTTTTCAGCTTTGTCGTTTGGTTTTCCAAGATTGTAATCTTTAGTACAAATTCTGTCCAGAGCAATACCAGGCGGCCATAGTCGTAAAAGTTCTGGAAAAAAAATGTTGGCTATATATTAGATGAACAGATTTTTACAAAGCACGGTTTGATTCGAAAAACATCAAAATCTTACCAGATACAACCATATCCATATATGGCATATTCTGAATGGAGTTGAAGTCAAACTTGCCGCCGTTCTTAGCGTCAGTCTTCTTGATCTCTTGAGCCAGTCGCTCCTGGACGTCAGGGTTCAGCGCCAGTTCATAGAGCAGGAAAGACATGCCAGATGAGACAGTTTCGAAGCCAGCAATGAAGAACAGCACGGCTTGAGCGATGAGATCGTCATCAGTCCACACTGGAAGCAAAATGTAATTGTGATTTTAAAAAAAAACAAGCTTGGACACCTCCTGGATCTTTGTATTTGAAGTATTTCAAATCATGTTTTCAATATTTTCAAGATGGCCCAGTCGGGCCCAGCTCAAAATAGATGACATCCAGACATTATAAATGCCTTCCTTTTATATCAATATCCTGATGGTAAATGGACACCAGCGCTTATAGATTAACGACATCTGCAATGTTTTGCGTTGCCTTCCCAGAGACAATGCTGAAAATTCTCATGTGTCTTAATTACACCCCTACCTAACACTGCGGAACACAGCAGCACTGCAGACATAGATATGATGTCAGAGTATTTCCTCGGACGAGTTCTTTCAGAAAGAGTAACATTTGAACCTTTAGCGTTCTTGATCACACGTTTACACCAAGGCCAGAACCTGTCACACTAGCTCAGTTCTATAACAGATATTCAGTTACCTACATGTAACTCTATATTACTAAGGTGGTTGTTATTTGTTTTTACTCTATTTCTTGTGCATATACACATACGAGAGACCTTGGGAACTAAAAAAAATATAATAGTTAGTAGGTTTTTTACTAATAGTTAATTTTTTGTAACGATATTTTAATATATGAATATATTTTGATACCAGCCACAGAATTATTAAATAACTTGTGTTTGTTTTTATACTCTGATATTATTATGTCAAAAAACCAATTGATTAGTTTTAAGAATCAGAAAATCCATATACTAACAATAAAGCTGAAAAGTTTGCTTGTTTGAACGGGCTAATCTTTGGAACTACCAGTCGGATTTGTTTATTTTTTTGCATTTTATATCTCAATTCTTAAGGCTATTCATCATCACGCTACCTTTAGGAGCCGAGCAAAAAAAAAGTCATACAGAATCCGATCTTTATGACTTTTTTTTTGCCTTTATGACGGACGAAGTCATGGGCAGAAGCTAGTACATAGTATAAACCTACTTACTAAATCTACCACGACATTATAGCCTCCTTATTAAAATAAGTTAAATATCTGCCAAAGTCAAAGTCAAAGTCAAAGTCAAAACATTTATTTCAAATAGGCCCATGTATGGCACTTTTGAACGTCAAAATTTACAAAATAATATAATTGATTCTAGTCGCCCCTTTCAAATGCCGTTTTAAATCAACTGTCTAAATACCTCTGTTTATTTCTTTCTGTCCAACGGAAGATTCTTCAACTGTCGCGAATCCAGCAGCTTCGTCATTGGATTTGTTCTCTTCATGGGTCAGTTTACCTGAAATTACATTCGAATTTATAATTTTTTTGTGATTATTATTATCATAAAGATTTACTGCTTTGAAAATGGTGCTAGATTTTTATTAATACGGTTTGTAATATTGTACTGACTGTTGAACACTTTTTAAATTGGCAAGTACCTTTCTTAGCTTCCATAAGCAAGTGAATCATATCGGGTCTGATGATATTCCGCATCTCGCGATCCGCCATCGTTTCCATAACTAACTTTCTGAAGAATTTCTTCGACATCTCCGAAAGGAAATCTAACTTGAAAACCTGTAAAATAAAGTACAATACCTACATGAGCGTTATTTTAGTACCTAATCATAAATCGGGTTTTTTGAAATACTTAGTGTCTTTTCGGATTTAATATTTTCTGTATTTATCTCAATACCTACAACAACTCCTTAACTATCATACTTTTTTGATTAAGTGCGGCACTATGCGAGATGAATGAATATCACCACCAATACTTTGATTGCGGTTCTCGTCCAACTATTCGTTGCTACTGCGACGTTGACCTTGAATGAAGTCTCAGTCGAGACATACCACGTGATGTTTTTGTGATTCTACATTAGCCGAGTGATTCAATGTTCACATGTAATTTTACTATTTGTATGAGAGATTATTATATATTATTTAATGACTCAAACAAATTATTTTTTTTGGTAGTAAAAATTCTTCAAAATAACATTAATAATTAAATTATCGGATAGTGCTGATCTACTGTAATATAATTACAATAACATAAGTATGTGCATTAAACCTTCAAAATGGATAAGTTGTTGGTTTATTGATGGTAAGTTATGGATTTTTGTTTACAAGGACTACTTATGTTCTACAAGAGATACTGTATGAATAAATGATTGTATAATGAAACATCACATTAAACAAACAAAGACGATATCAAAGTTATAGGTACTATAAGAATTAAAAAAACACTCGGTGACGACTTACCTTAGCAACTTTCGGCGCATTGGCAATTAGAAAGAACATTAACATCTGACGGAAATTAAAGGTGGATGACTCCTTGCCCATGGCGTAGAACTCGTTGTCTACTTCATTATGAGAATCCACTTTCAGTCCAAAGGCGCAGGAAGCTATTACGTCATTGGCGTAGCGAGTTGTTAGGTCCTTGCATTCTATGTCTATGTAGCCGGCTGTCAAATAAACCTTAGAATTAATGGAGCACCGTAAATAAAACATATTTCGTTTTTTTTTCAATTGGTTCAAATTACTCAAAGCGACCAGCAAAGTCTAAGATATCCAAAAACTTACATTTGGTTTCTTTGATCCTTTTCTGAATCGATCTCATCATCTGATCGCCGACCTCTACCATGAAAGGCACCATCAGACGCATCTTAGAACTTGTGAACGCTGGACTCAATGTTGAACGCATGTCTTTCCATTCTTGACCTGTAGCATATTCAAATCTTATTATGTTTTATTATAAATGAACCCAAAGCATGATTGTGCCCTCTAGCAATATTTTCCTCGAAGATAATGTTTAACTATTCTGCACAAAGCCTTACGTAATAGCTACACTGAACTGATTCGATACTGATGTTACACACTTGACATATGGCCATATACGTATTAGCATCTTTGCATATAGCATCAGATGCTCTTGAAGTGATATATAAATGTTGATATTTATTTTCTTCGTACCTTTTAAAGAAAACAAGTTTCTAGAGAAGAAAGAGTCACTGGTGCTGAAGATGGAGCGGTGATCAAGGAAGTACTCGAAATCCTTTACAGTGATTTTCTTCACCAGTTCGATGTCGCGGATCATGACCATCTCATTGATGAATTCAAATCTTCCTACGAATCTGATGAACAAGATATTTTGAAAAAAAAACATGGGTATATTAGAAGCTGCCAACTTACACGGTGTGGTATAAAAAAGTAATTTAAATCAAATTACTAAACTAAGATAGCTCCTTACTTTTCTTCAGGAAATTTATTGTACAGCCTCAAGACATCATCAGAGAAATGATCCACACGGAACAAGATCCTAGTCATGTTGCCCAACAGTGGGACGGGCCTGAAATGCTTGACGCCATACCGACTGAACCTGGAATAGACTTGCCGAAGGTATAAGACCAGCACGGCGATTAGCACGACCACCCAGATGAGGAGTAGTATCATGATCTGAAACAACAAGAATTAAAGGTTAAAACGTTTTAGCTGTTTCAAATGAACCAAAATGTCCTATTTCTGATTTCTTATTAAAATATTTGCGAACAAAATCCATGATTTTTCGGAGAGTTTTGTGACAGTTTGTGGTTTCGACTTCACCCATTTCGTTTAATAGTGCATAGTGCAGTTGAGTTTTTATCGAAGTAAGCTTGAGATTCAAACTCTATAACAGCTACATCAAAAAGTGTCTGTTAAATGTTTATCATCAGTTCTGAGGAAGTTCACTACAAATCTACTGATCTGTAACTTTTTCTCCTAAAACTCGCTAAATAGTTTTATGTGAGAAATAACTATCCTGATTAATCTCAAGATTCAATGTAAAGATACCACAACAATTTACTATTATTATCTTCATATTTTTAAGTACAGGCACGTGTAATGTGTTTGTAAGCACGGTATTTGTCAGTGCCAAGGTGAGCCACTCGTCTCTGGCGATAGTCCATATATTTACAATATTAACGTTACCTCTATATCTCTTTATATGTCATAACAAATAAGGCATTGGTCAGTAGTTGTCTCAATTACTGGTAGTGGTATTTCTAAAGATACGAGGATGTATTTTATGAAACGGCTAGAACTGAGATGACGGGAAAGAGATTATATATGAAGATTACATGCTGTGGCAATCACAAATAAATACTCGATTAAACACAAATACTGAAATTAGTAACAATAACATTACAGGTGCCATCATAATTTACAGTTATGTTCACTATAGTTTGTAAACATGAACTTGAACTAACATTATCTCAAGTGAATGAACACAACAAAGTTATCAACTATACTGTTCATAATCATCAAAAATAATGTTTGTTTATCGAATAGTTCAACACGAATGTAATTCGTGTCCATTTATAATTATGATAATTTAATCACATGATTTGATGACACCCAGTAGGTATTAAGCATAGGTTAGGTACTTAATTATTTAATCAAATGAATCAATCAAAATGCTAATAATTCCTTTGTTTACTAATTACCGAAGGTACATAATACAATACAAAGAAACAAAGAAAGAAAATACTCATGTGCCAATAGTGGCTAGACAAATAGTTAATTTTGTTGATAATTAAAATGTAGAAATAAATAACAATTATTTGGCCGTATCTTGAATTAATATTGAGTCTTTACTTCAAGTCGGTTCACTCTCTAGTCTCAAGTTTGTCCTTCAATCCGGAATCGGAAATTCATGGGCCGTGTAACTTGAGTGAAGCCGTGGGCAGCCGGTACTTTGAGACGGAACCCTCAGGATGCGAGTCCTACTCGCACTTGTCCGGTTTATTTTATAGGTACAAATATGCAAGATTAAAAGTAGCCTACCCTATGTCCTTCTCCAGGTTCTAGGCTACCTATCTGAGAAATTTTGGTTCAGTGGCTAAGGTGTGAAAAGGCACTAGAAGATACAGACAGGCAGTTTCGCATTTATAATATTAGTATGGATTTCCCAATATTGTCCGATATCCTCAACTTTTAAACTGTTCTTAATAAATTATTGGAGAATTGGCTGCCACCATTTAAAGGCACTGGAACTATAAACTATAGATACTTTACTATTCTTGATTGTTACTCTCTAGCATTAGCAGTGGCTGCAGGGGGGTCACGTCCTTTGAAATACTATATTAATAATTTATTAGATGCACATACAAGAGTAGTTTGAGTCATGTCTATTTATGATTATCTAGTGAATTTGTTTGTTACATAGTAAGTTAATACAGTTTTGCAATCATCAGCCTTAACTCATAATGAGTGCCTCTTATGAAACTTCGTATTTGCTAATAAAAGGCAGTTTTAGAAGGAACATTGTGATCTAAATCCAGTTATAGAAAAGGTGTAAGTAACTAGTTATAAGTTTTATTACCAAGTTATTCTCAGCTGAGACGAACGTCTTTGGCACCACTTCAATGTATTTAAAACCTGTTTCTCTACTCTCACTTTCCATATTTTACGCGAATGTAAACACTCAGACTCAACCAGTTTTATCCTCGGTCTACTTATTTGTATAATTTTATAATTATTACATAATGGCGGCTCTTATTCATGAACCAGTAATTAATTAACCCGTTTAATGCAGTTGAGAATGAAATGTTTAAACAAGGAATTAGTTTATCTACAAGAGGTTCCTTATCAGGTATTAAAAAAAAAGTATTTATTCGTGAGTAAAGTTCAGTGTCCTGCCAACAATGACCTACGATACGGTGCCGAGACATGGACGGTCACACAGGAGACTGTCCAACGAATACGAGTGGCGTAAAGGGCCATGGAGCGAGCCATGCTCAGCTTAACCCTTCTATAACGAGTGCGTAACACCGAAATCTGTCGTCGGTCGAAAGTCTACGATGTCGGGGAAATGGCGAGGCGCCTCAATTGGAGTTAGGCGTGACATCTACATAGTTAGACGCGGAGATGCCCGAGGAAGTAAAGCTGTTACCGAATGCTGTCCAAGGTTAGACCAAAGAAACCAGAGCCGTCCAAAAGGGCGTGGGGTTGATGAAATCGTGAGGGACGCACGGAATCGGGAAGCATGGCAGAAAGGGGAGGCCTACGTATATACCCAGCAGTGGGCGATTCCGGGCTGAAATGATAATGACCAAAGTACAGTCAACTTGTTTTTACCCTCATCAAACTAACAATTACCTATTTTGATTAGATGTTTTATGATGTACCTAAGCATTTTTGCCGTCTGTGTTCATTTTTTCGACACCCGCAATTCCTTGTAATAAAAATAATTCTTAGTACAAATTAAAAACCGCTAACCAGTGTTGATCAAAGTTGATTTAATCACAAAGGTCTGCAACATTATAAACCTCTCATTTTGTATTAACTTGATACTCATTTAGGGTATGGATATGTGGGGGTACGAAAAATAAAAAAAACGAAATAGATGTAGGGCCTACATGTATTTCGTTTTTTATTTTTCGTAATTAATAATTATTTTACACACATTACGAAGATGAGGAAAAAAATGAATGGCATAACTTACTATTTCGTCATAAGCCCAACACTAGTTTATATAAGTACACTATGTTCAATCGTCAACGAAATACCGTGTTATTTTACAACTTATAAAATACAACAAGTTTCAATCGTGTTGCTCGGAGCACGAGCGAAATATCTCTGAGCGTACGAGGCACGGCGTGAGTTAATATATATTATGTCATGTTATCGCAAAACTACACGTTTATTTGTGTTTTTTTAATGTTTAAAAATAAATATAGTCTTATATCTTATCATTGATAATGGGAATACGCAAATAGAAACCGGATTCTGAAAATTGGTAGATATTTTATTGCTTATTATTGACAATGACACAGTCAGAAAATAAATTGTGTAATCTTATCTTGGGCCTTCATAACTCCTTTAATATACGGATTGTGTATGAATAATCACTTGTAAACTAGAGGTAATCTCTATATAACCTAAACAACAATAGTGTCAAAGACTAACAGTCGTCATAACAACTTCCACCTCTAATCTGATGACGACAAAACGTTTACTGATAATACCTCTGACCCCAACAGCTATTGTTACAGAAATAGTTATCTATTTTGTGCAAAAAGGGTTGCGATAATTATGTAAGCATCCTAAGTACGGAGTCATACTATAGTAAACAAATTCTATTAATGTATTTTTTTTTCTTTGTTATATTTTTATTTATAAAACTAACTGTGGACACACTTCCGCTCGTGTAGTCGTCAAACATGTTCTCAATAATAATTGAGATTAGGATCAATAATTATAAACTGTTTTAGAAACACAGCAATTACAAACATCTGATGGTTTAAAAAAAAACATCTTGTTAAAATCATATAAATCGGATTAGTAGTTCTCGAGTTATGAGCGCTCTAATAGAGAGACAGACATAATATATTTTGTTGTTAGTATAGGACAAAAGGTTAAATATTACATTTAAATATCCTTTGTATTAAAGTTACCTGTCCTAATCATTCACATGATTTTTTGCTGTAACTCAATCTTTACAGTTTATAATTTTTTGTCAATTTTTTCAATCGGTTTGTTTTTGTAACTCGCATCAAGTTTTTCAATGAACAAGGCTGACCTTGTTCATTGAAAAACTTGATGCGACCCCCTGTCTTCAATTGGGTACATCTTGGCGTCTGAACGCCGAGATGTACTCAATTGAAGACAGGGGCACATAATTTGTTCTACAATCTCACTAAATGAAAAATGGGTCAATAATTGTACCGAAAATAGACTCTCTCGGGTCCCTGCACTACGACTATATAAGATTTTACTTTTAGATACAAGTTATAACTTATAACATTCGCAATAATTATAACACTTTGTGACTTGTTAGATAATTTTCTCACACGAGGATAATTCCAACGATTGACTGTAAACAATGGTGTGGTAGAAAAACTTCAAGGGTTACTCTATCTAAAAGAATAGGTAAGCATTTCCATTCAACAGCCAGGCTTTTGGGCACTTTTCTGTTGCTATCAACAGAAAAGTGCCCAAAAGCCTGGCTGTTGGCTGATGCGGACGAAGAATATCAGACTTCGCATTTAGCGTAAGTGTTTTTTCAAAGCTGATGTATGTACCTATCTATATTGATGTTGAAAGTAGAAACACAATAAAACGGGATTTCGTATTGATGTTATTTGTTGCCACAAAAGCAGATGCTCCCAAATTCTTTTTTTACCAAATAGGTATTGTAACGTAAACACAATAATAACAGATGTTCTTATTTCATTTTATCAACCTTTATTAAGATTGCACCAGTAGCCCCTTAATAATTCACGTAGTCAAAATTACACATAAATATCCAACTTCCGTTTTCCTCATTCTCAATACAGTTCATATTGTTGTTGATTGGTGCCACATTGCACAATGAAACAGGTATTTCATAATATTTGTTGGGAAAAAAATTAATTCAGTTCACTCCAAAATTTTATTTTGTGTTCCTTCTAAGAGAACAACTCCTTGATTTTATGATATCCTTAAAAAAAAATTAAGTTTGCATCATTATTGCAATTCACTTACATCATTTACCTGCGAACCTATTTCCAATGAGGATGAATCATTCGCATGAACTAAAGAAAATAAGCTTAATGGCTAAACACTAAAGTCGAAATTAAATTTTCAATAAATTGAATGCAATGTTAGTGATCAACAGCGATCAAAGAGAGGTCAATGTCCCTTTGTGTAATTATCTTTATCACATCAAACAGCTCCATTCTTGTCAGATTGTTGGTGCTGTGGACTTGTCGAAAAGTAACTCGTTTTATCTAGACTAACATTAGTCATTAAATCGATAATAAATAACGCCAGCTATGTCATTTAATCTAGGCTAAGTATGTTGCACCGTCGCGACGATCAAACGAAAATATAATTCCTTAGGAAGTACCTTATTAACTAGGTCCCCCCAACCCTTGCTCGACAACGATGCGCCAGACCACGACGAAGTTGAGCCTGTAGCTTTAAATTTTCCAGATAATATCTTGCTGTCTTCCCCCCAGCGACGACCTAAGCCGAGGTTCGTACCCCACAGGGGGAGCCAATAGCGAGCGTCGCCTTGTATTTATAAATAACTTTAAGTAGAAGCAAACCATTGAAACGGTTGGGGATGGCTGGAGATGTAATGGCTCAGAAGGAAGTGAACATAACGGCTGATAGAGATCAATTAAATCAAATCAGTTTATTGCAATATTTTGTACAGAGGTTGGAATAAGACTAAAAATATCAAACATGGTGTATGTTTGTTATTTTTAATCTTATTTTGTAAAGGCACAGCAAAACAAAACAAAAAATTATATATGCGGTCGGGGGACCCCCGTCAGGAACGAAGTTCCTTCTCACGTATGGATTAAAATGAAAAACAAAATTTTTGCTGCCGCCATCTTGGATTTACATTTTAATGTCACTATCAGATTTAGCACCCTCAAAAACTATGAAAACGACACCCATGACGAAAAATTAGAAAATTTTCCACCGACTTAGATTTTCATTTTGACCAAATTCACACTTTCTCTCTCTCTCCGGCATGCAGTGTAATCGGGCCAATGTGCACAATTTTATACCATGACACTGTAATCACTTTACTCTTTTCTTTTGTTTTTTCTGCCAGCGTTCTCTCTTTGTCTCTTTCTCTTTCTTTCACTTTGAATTAGAAGAAGACAGTCGCAAGTATTAACACTTTTTAGCGTGACGATTTCTGAAAGTGTACAAGCCGCGATATAGAAGTTCGTTCCAATAATAAATTACATTACAATTAAATAAAGAAAAACGAACTTTGGGAACGAAAGGAACAATGGGAAGAAGAGTTTATGTATGTATGTATTTTATTAATAAAGGATGATATAAATTGAATTCTATTAGTTTTATTTACATACTCGACTGCAGCCGCACGTAATTATTGCGCAATTATTATTGTTTACACAATTATCCTCCTCCAGCCGTTAACCTTATTTATTAGAGTCAAAAAAAGGTTTTTTTTTTTCTTTAATTCATCTCCATCCACTGTCATTCATTGTTCACTTCATCCTTAGTCATACTTTCACGCAACTAGCCAATTATTTTGGCTCTGACACACAACCTTATCTTAGCCATTCTTGTCTCCACACGCCGCTTATCATTCTCAGCTTAGAAGCATGCAGTTATCCTTTTATTACCCGACCACGGCAAAGCAAAAAGGAGGGTTATAATTTTAACCGGTATTTATGTATATATGTATGACGTTCATCTGTTACCTCATAAGTTCTAAATCACCGATCATAATTTGACAAATGCAGTATGGAAGCGTTTTGATCGTCCGCTGGTTATAGGCTATATAACGTCACATGAAATGCAATATGGTGCCCTCTAGAGAACATAAAGTCTAAAATCAACAAAAAAAAAAGAATTGTGCCATGCTGGGTATCACAAGAAAGGGCTTGACGAGCACATTTCAAATATGTATACAGGGACATAAACGCGAAAACTGATACGATGGAATCAGTACATGACCCCAGGTTGAAATTTTTCGTCGGTTATTAAAAAAAAATCTGTTGTTTCATAAAAAAGTGTAATACCTACGAGGTCAAAATGCTGATTTTTTTTAAATTAACCGACGAAAAATTTCAAAGCAGAAGTTCAGAATCATGTACTGAATCCATGGTAACAGTTTTCGCGTCGATGTCCCTACGTCGGTAAGCGAGAAAGCTCTATAAATGAGAGTAACTACCAGGTCCTGTCATTTTAACTTAAGCCTCTATAAGTGAGACACAGAAACCTCTATAAGAAAAACTCGTTTTTCACTCGTGGACCTCTATAACTGAGACTGTTACATGCTCGTACGTCTATAAGCGACAGTCGAGCGTAATTTAACATCTACTATTTATGACTCATTCTTAAATTTCGTGGAACTAACATTGTTTTTGTTCCTCTCCACCTTTCTCAACCAGCCTTATAAATGAGAAATAAAACTAGGTGATGATAATAAATTGTTTTTTTTTTTTTTTAATAAATTTTTCTTTTGTTTATTCCCGTTTTAATCATCATCCTCCCAATTTATTTAATTTGCATGTCATAGGATCATAATAGTGCCACATATTTTAGGATCTATCAGCTGAGAGCAATTTAGTGAGAAAAAGATTATATTTTCTCCAAAAATAGATTTTTATCCCGATATCCCAAACTAAATTAAACTTCCTTGTAGAGGATTTTCGCAAATACGAAGTGTCATAAGAAGAACATTAGCTTAATGACATAAGTAGGTATGTATGTTGTATCTGTTTGAGTTTAAGGCAGGTATTAGATTAGCTATTAATATTATGATTTCAGGACTGTATTAACTTATTATATGAACAGATGCACTGTTTAATCGGTTGAAGAACACTGAATGAGACACAATAGAAGTTTTGTTTTTATTTCGTATGGGGGCGTTTAATGTCTCGCAAAGTATTAATCATAAATAGACATGACTCAAACTACTCTTGTATGTGCATTAATAAAGTTAACATTAACATAGTATTTCAAAGTACGTGACCCCACTGCTAATATTGAAGAGTTCTAATCAGAATAATTTAAGTACAATTTATAGTTCCTTCGAATGGTAGCAGCCATTTTATTATTCCAATAATTAGTTAAAAACAGCTTTAAACAAGTACAATTTAACAGTCGCGAGCAAAAGCTAGTCCTTATAAAAATAAGGGGTTCATCACTACTTAGTACGTATGGAAGAAATCTTGAGCTCCAGTAGCGAAATAGTACATCATGATAAAAGTGTGCTATGTTGGTTATTACACACAAAGTGGTCTTATTCATGCGAGTTGCAGGCGAGTGCGAAAGGAAATGATCAATGCACACGCGCATAACACTTTAATACTTAACTCAAATCTATTTGGAGAATTTGTTTGGAAGAATTTATTACAGTATTCAGATTTCAAACAAACCTAATATTCATAAAGTTAAATAAATGATCTTATGAATGAATTTCATTGGGCCTTTCTAGGCCTTTAACAAGAATTGATTAAAAAATCACTTTTTCCTCACTGTTCCCTCTATAGACAAACAACTTTTCCCATGATGGACTGCCAGTCCCACCTTAGGGTATGTCCTCTAAATAAAGGGTTTTTTTTTCATGTTTAGGGTATTTGTTAGGGTTTAAAATTATTCAGTGTGTTGTTTAGGTAAAAGTTGTAGTTGTTGTTTAGGGAAAATATATCACTTTTGAAAATCACTTGCATCACTTACCTGCAAACTGTAAACCTTTTTCCAATAAGGCTGATGCATTCACATGCACTTACGGCAATGACTAGACATAAAAGTCAAGTTGGCACTTAACTGAGTGCAATGTTAGCGGTCAACAGCGATCAAGAAGAGGTAACTATGTGTATCGCATGAAACGCGTCCATTCTTGTCAGCTATCTAACACTTTAGTCTTTACATCAATAATTTCGCTAGCTACGTACACAAAAGTATCTGATAAGTATAAACAAACAGTTACACTTTTATCTGATATTTTTGTATAAATGGAATTAATACTTAGATCTTAATTTAATCTGTATTTAGAAGGTGTATAAAGCCCATCACAGACTTTTCTATAATATATAATATGGCAAGATATATTACGATCAGTGGCGGTACCTTCATAGAAGCCAAAAAGCCCGGCTTGCCCTAATAAAATCATAATTCTCAAGAACAAACCTAGGCCTACCAATAAAAAAGAAACAGTAAATGAACTCGAACCAAATTTCGAAATCCCCGCTTTTTCTGCCGCGCGCACTGAGCTAGGTTGCCAGATCTACGCACTCATTGAACTCGAATCATTCATTTAGTAATCATATGAATAAAATTTAAATTCCGCGCGCTTTGTTGCGCGCCAATACAATGCATTCAATTGCGCCTTCTCGCTCACACTCGTGGGCTTCTTATCTGGCTTGCCTTACCTTTCTTTGTCTCGCAGTTTTCGCCTACAAATTGCTATAGAAACATTTACATTAGTTGATATA
Source organism: Omphaloscelis lunosa (assembly GCA_916610215.1). Lineage (NCBI taxonomy): Eukaryota > Metazoa > Arthropoda > Insecta > Lepidoptera > Noctuidae > Omphaloscelis > Omphaloscelis lunosa. The sequence continues at coordinate 22,692,445 of OU744246.1, forward strand.
TTGGTAAGTACATACACGCAGATTTCTACGAAATGAAAAGCCCGGCTTTTGAGCGCACAGAGTACTTTTTATTTTGAGAGGCATTAAGTTCGCGCAAACGGCGCAAATGCACTATCCACTTTGTTGACCCGCGTAAAACGAGTTGCAAGTCCGTGCGACGCGACGACGAATTTGTTATTGTATAAGTTTCGAAATTAATATTTTGAGACTAGTATTTTATTTTCCACGTGCTGAAGTAATGAATTGGTTTTATTGTTTAAAATGATGCGATAGTTATTGCGGCGATGTCATTCCGCGCTTTTGTAAGTGATTATAGTATAATGTTATTTTTATCATCAAATTCGGAGACTGTGTTCGTAAAGATATTTATATTGAGTTTTCTGACAATAAGTAACTCTACTTCACCGTGACCAACCTCAAATTACCGTACCTATTTATCGGAAATAATAAAATATTTTTTTGTTAGTCGAAGAATATATACACAAACTTATGTAGGTGAATAGCTGGTGTCATGACTAGGGTTGTTCTTATGGAATTTGTAGTTTTAGTAAACCACTGAAAAATAAACCATCTTATGTATTACATCTTGAGATCATAAAACACAATAATGTTCGTATCGAAGAGATTCTTCATTGGTGTTTTGAAATAAAGATTAGAGCTATTAGCTATTTTCATTAAAATAAATTATAAAAATATATTTAAGTAGGTTATGTTAATATCTCATGTTAACATTTTCAATCGACATTAAATTTTAACCTCGTAAAATTATGCGTACCACATGCAAATTTTTTCAATCAGAAGCCACTAGATGGTTCCCACATTATCGATTTGTTGTTCTATTGCCAGAACAACAAATCGATAATGTGGGAACCATCTAGTGGCTTCTGATTGAAAAATTTTGCATGTGACAAGCGAATATGAATTATGGTAAAAAGGTTCGGCTAAGCGGTGTGATTACGTGCATTCATTAATGTAGATGGCGCTTATGACGATTACACACTAATGCCAAACCTCTTCGAATTTTAAAGGTTTTCTAACCAAAATTATAATAATGTTGTACCATGAACAACATATGAAAATCAGTCAATCCCTCACTTGGCTGTTTTTTTTTTTTATCGTAAAAAGTCTGGCGGCTTGCCCTAATTTTGACCCCTAGGCACGCCACTGATTACGATATATTTTCCATAGTATTCTTCGAGCAATCTCAGACGCAGCTAAAATATATATTTCTATTACGTCACGAAAAATTATGCAAAAAAAGCAAAAGCGCAGTATATTAATATGTTATTATAGCTACGTATGTGACGGGCTTTTACGACTTTTTCCAATAATTATTGTTAGAATAATAATACTAAATTGTATTTGAAAATTAATCGACGAAAATTGACCTCAAATGTCAAACGAAAAACATCTATAAAGTGATTGAGACAATCAGCCTTTTAGTCATTATATATTATAAGGAAGTGACCACTGACATGACGGCTGATAGTTTTAGATGAAAGAAAAAGACGTTTGCCGACTCCATAATATTATATATTGAGAAAAGAGCAGACGATGGTGATAGTAAAAAATTAACAAAAAGGAAAAACTCATTAATAAATAAATCAATTTAATATTTATTCAAAATACGTCTTTACTGTAACGAACACGATTTATGAGTATGTCATAATATTCTTAAATTGTATTTTCATTGGTCTTATATTAAATAAAATAATCTAAATACCGAGACAAAAATAGTGGTATGACTAAATAATAGTATCAATTTTGAGCAGTCTAAGCCAGTATAACTAGCTTAAAGGCGCGTTTACACGAGGTGAGTTCCTCGACCGTTGGTCTGCGGGCGAGAATGTGGTTGTGAGACTACGTAATATTCATCCCAGGTATTCAGGTAAAGCATGTCTCGGCTAGGCGATGAATCTTTTTACAAGCATTATTTCCACGTTGTTTTTGGGACATTACTAAATGAATCACAAAATGAATAGTACACATCGCACCTGTACCAACATCTTTACTAATAGATGTACTATTTTTACGTATACGACACATGTTAATCTCTGAATATTTTAAATTAAGGGTGCCTTTTCTAATTCCTTGGTCTAAATCTAAGCCAAAATCCGCCTACTAGCTTCACGTTAAAGGTTTCTTTACAAAACTTGGCAGGGATGCAGGTCTTCTCATTAGGAGAGATCTTCATGTGCTGGAGGATCTGGTACGCCATCACCTTGATCTCACAGAGGGCAAATCTTGACCCTAAGAAAAAAAATGGTTGTTGAAGTATGTAATACTAGCTGCGCCCCGCGGTTTTACCCACATAAAGACCGTCACAGACGTAGCTTATAATTATTTTTTTTGTAGTTTTTGGTGACGTACTAGTAATATATATTATAGCTCCTTCTAAGGTCGCTCGAAGATTACTATGGAAAATATGTTGTAATATGTCTTGCTATAATATATAATATAGCTACGTCTGTGATGGGCTTTAGTTTCGATTGAGTTTAAAAAGGTGTGCTTATTTACAGAAACTTGACGACTGCTCTACTGTGGCGGCACTGCATGCTCGTACGTAACGAACATAACTGGCGTGCAAAAGCTTGGGTGGCAAGAGTGAGAAAGATTCCGGCTCTCGACGACCCCCTTTAACATCGTCTCTTCCTTCTGGAGGGAGGTGAGCTGGTTAGAATAACCACCAACGGCTGCATGGCCCTGTACCATGGTCCACCTGAAGGACTAAGTGCGGAAACCAAACCATATAACAGAAAACCGCATCTCCACAGAGAACGGCCATGAGCAGGAGCAACGGTTATAGATATCCTTCTTACCCTACCCATCTATCAAAGTTAGGGCCGATCGAGGAGACGCTCGTCTCCTCAAGGTTGCCAGACATGCAAATACGACGGTTGTGATATGTAGGACAGTACGGCATTGTGGAACATGTAATTAATATTCCGATTGACGTAAACAACGTGGTGCAAACCCTACTCCATCAGTTAGACGACGAATATGCGATAAATGTAAAGGTGAAAGTGACTGCAATATCTCACCAATAAACTTTTAAATCAAAATTATAGCATTCCACAGACTGGGAAAGACTAGAGTAGGAATGTAGAGACCCAGTGCCAGGCCCCAACACATCTATGGTTGAGGTGGAAGAGGCCATCATCAGCCATCAAACCACTTGATTGCATGCGAGCGCTAGAGTCAGAGATTATAGTGCTTGTTAAACACTCTCTAACACAATGGTATCGTCTCATTTTAAAGATATAATTATTAAATTGATGAAATTAAATAATTATATCTTTCTTTTCTTGTCTTGGTCAAATGTTGCTATTACTTTTCTTCTTTGTCATTCGTTACCTTATCAATCATTGCCTTTTCTTTCACATCACTTCTCCCTAATTTTTTTCCTTGGTCTCCTTTCCCTCTCCCATCCGTTATCATTTATCATCCATTAATATTGGATTTCATTAATTTGGCCGAAGGAATTTCGTTTCTTCCCCTGACCGCACAAGTTTTTATTTTGTTAATAACAAGTATAAATTTTTGACTCACCAATACACACAGCAGTGATAGCCTAGTGTTATGACCATCAGACTACCAAGTCATAGGTCTCGAGTTCGAACCCAAGGTACACTCCTCTAACTTTTCAGATTCATGTGCGTATTGTATAATTATGACTGCTTTAAAAATGGTGAAGGCAAATATCATGTGGAAACCGGTATGCCTGAGAGATATTTCGCGACGGCATGTGAAGCCAAGTCAGAGGCCCATGGGCGGCTTTAAAACTCTGACACCTGGATAGTCACTAACCACACGAAAAGAAGAATACTCACCAATACAGTTTCTAGGTCCAACACCGAAGGGCATGTAAGTGAATGTCTGAATATTATGCTTGTTCTCTTCGGAGAAGCGCTCTGGGTCGAATTTATCAGGGTTGGGGAAGAACTGCGGGTCACGGTGGATAGCAAACACTGGTATCGAGATACCTGTTCCTTTGCGGACCTGCAAAAACAACGATGTCAATATCCTGTAGTGTGTAGCTTGTCATTTCGTTGGTAGAAGTATACAAATTACTAACAATAAATTCTTTTTCAGCCTTCTCATTAGGTTTTCCGAGATTGTAATCCTTAGTGCAAACTCTGTCTAGAGCTAAAGCAGGTGGCCACAGTCGCAAAACCTCTGCAATACAAAATCATTGGCTATAAAACAGGGAAAGAGATATTTACTAAGCACCAGAGGAAAATTACTAAAGCTCAGTCTTTCAAGAAAAAATTTAATCATTAAGAACTTCTGTACAATGATTTTTATTAAAAAATCGTCAAAATTTTACCAGACACAACCATATCCATATATGACATATTCTGAATGGAGTTGAAGTCAAACTTGCCGCCGTTCTTAGCGTCGGTCTCCTTGATTTCCTGTGCCAGTCGCTCCTGGACGTCAGGGTTCAGCGCCAGTTCATAGAGCAGGAATGACATACCAGCTGAGACCGTTTCAAAACCAGCTAGGAAGAACAGCACCGCTTGGGCAATAAGGTCGTCGTCAGTCCACACTGAAATTAAAATGAAATTATGATTACAAAAATTGTTCTTTGGCAAAAAGCCTATCCCAAAGTCTGATTTTGATTTCACGTAATTTGTTCTGTTACAGATATTACTCAGTTCTTCGTATTACTCTACACCTGTTTTGTGTATGTCATTCTTGGCTGTTACTTATTTGTTGGACAATCAAACAGCCTGGTTTTATTTTTTAGCAGTTTAAAAAAAATACACACCTCTGTTAATTTGTTTCCGTCCAACGGAAGATTCGTCAACTGTCGCGAATCCAGCAGCTTCATCATTAGACTTAATGTCTTCATGGATCAATTTACCTGGAATTATATTTGAATTTATTGATGGAGTTTTGGAAAAGGTACTGATTTTTATTATTCGTTTCTGATTTGTACTGATGTACCTTTCTTTGCTTCCATAAGCAAGTGAATCATATCCGGTCTGATAATATTCCGCAACTCGCGATTTTCCATTGTTTCTAGAACTAGCTTTCTAAAGAAAATATTCGACGCCTTTGGAAAGAAATCCAACTTTAAAAACTGAAAAGAGTTATGTAAATTCTTGAACATGAATATAGGCAAATTAAACATAATTGAACAAGTTTTATTTAATCATTATCGTCATTTTATATTGCATATTATCTAAACCAATACCTCCTTCAATTATTATATTAACCTATGCTGTCCCACTGCTAGGCAAGGGTACCTCTACAGTCTTTGAACTTTTCACGGCTGATTACTGTTAATGTCCACTCCCTCATGATGCAGTCTAGTTCGTCTCGCCATCTTGGCCTGGGTCTTCGATCGCGTTACTTTTTTATTTAACATCAAGTGGTTTTAAGGGCAATGTCTCAGAAGTGACGTTTATAAAACTGAATTCATGTCTTATAATAATATAACTGGGTGAAAGAATTATTGATAGTTAAAGAACTTTGTGTATTTTGGGTTAGAACAAGATCGTTTACTTTAGATAATTTACTTGAAGAATTAAAACCACTCAAGTGACTTACCTTAGAAACGGCTTTTGGAATGGATATAATTGCGAGGAACATAAGCATCTGACGGAAAGTAACGGTTAATGACAGCTTGCCCATTGCATAGAACTCGTTGTCCACGTCGTTATGAGAGTCTACCTTCAGACCGAAGGCGCAGGAGGCAATCACGTCATTGGTATACCGAGTCGTCAGGTCCTTGCACTCCACGTCTATGTAGCCAACTAAGGAATAAGGGTTCTAGATGAGTTATGGAAACAACGTGATGAGAAACAGTAGTTTTAAATGGTGATGTTCTTCAAAAAAGTCAGGTGCGTAAGTAGTAACACGCAACTATGCGTGTGTGACTGGTCATACACTCATAGTTGCGTGCGCATACTCCTTTTGCTTCGTTTACGTTCATACATCTGGATTTAACGATATAAACGCCTTCTTTCTGCCTTCCCCCATGGGAAGACGGTGTGAGTTATGTATGTATGTTTAATTTTATTAAAATGCTTATCAAAACTTTAAGCAGCAAAAAAAATATTTTGTTAATTACTTACTTTTGGATTCGTTGATCTTTTTCTGAAGCGAGCGTATCATCCGATCGCCGACCTCCACCATGAAAGGCACCATCAGACGTATCTTGGAGCTTGTGAACGCTGGACTCAGTGTGGAACGCATGTCTCTCCATTCTTGACCTGTCCGAGATTTAAATATGTATTTCTTTAAGTAAATGAACCTGATGAATCTTTTCCTCGAGCAACAATATTTAAAAATAATGTCAAAAGGATCATTGGCCTTTTTGCATTTGGGGTTCCTTTTGCCTAGGATGATTATAAGTCTTAACTGATGGTCAAATCAAATGCTATAGAAGTATTGGATTTTACTTTTCGCCATTTTCATATTTATTCTACGTACCTTCTAAAGCTATCAAGCTCCTGGTGAAGTACGATCCACCGGATCTGAATAAAGCGCGGTGATCAAGGAAGTACTCGAAGTCTTTGACGGCGATCTTCTTCACTAGCTCAATGTCGCGGATCATTACCAACTCCTTGGTGAATTCAAACCTTCCCACGAACCTGATTAAAAAAATTAAACGTTTAATAAAATGTGATCGAGTGGCGTTCAAAAACTGGAAGATGGAGTGTCTGTCGTCCGCCGGACAAATGTGCAAATGACATTGTGGGAATCGCGGGTAGAACCTGGATGTGGCTGACACAGGAATGTGGAAATTAGCACAAGCAAAGGCAGGCATATATCAGTGGCATATATCATAAATGAGTGGGTGAAGTTGATTTGTATCGATGATGATAAAATGTTTAATACAGCCAAACGACTTGTTGAAATTTATTTTCCGAACGTTAAATCAGGTTACCTTTCTTCAGGAAAACCGTTATACAGCCTTATAATATCATCAGTAACGTGATCCACACGAAACAGGATCCTGAACATGTTGCCAAACAGTGGGATGGGCTTGAAATACTTGACGCCATAGCGACTGAACCTGGAGTAGATCTGCTGGAAGTATACCACCAGTACGGTGAGGAACACCGTCACCCACACTAAGAATAGTATCATGATCTGTAACAACAAATATTTACACTATCATCGTCTGCCTTGCCATTTTCTATGTTGAGGTTGATTTGCAGAGAGAAGCATCGTAAGGCAATTTCACATAATTATGAAGTCTGGAACTCTATGCCAGTTACTATTCCTATCTTTCCTTAAATTATTTAGAATAATTCTTGTACATAGTTATGCTGTTTATCTTAGCTGTTTATCATATGCTAGCATATTCTTAAATTACTTATTTTCTTATAATTTTCAGTAGTCCATTATTGCACCGACGCCACGCGCCGTAAAGAGTCTGCCAAACGCTTGCCGATGTCTTGAAAAACCAAGTGGGCACTCGGACTTCATGACCCTGTTTCAACCCCGCACGGCTCGAACAAAAAACTCCCAATAAGATTGTAATATTTTCACCGTTTGAGGTTTTCCGGATCTGAAGCAGCCGCACCTGCAGCAGCCCGCCATGCTAGGAGGGTGGGATATCGCAAAGGTGTCTACACATGTTGCATCTCACATCAAAGCCCAACCCAACTTCCAAGGCATTATGGTTATTCCGTTTGGTCTCTTCCCGTCGTCGCGTGCCAAGCCGTTGGGTTCTAAAACAGCTGCCACCCTGACGGTGACAAGAACACGACAGATGATGTTATTAATGCTGGCGCGCCGTGCTATTAGTATTAGTATAGTTTGTTCTTGGAATTCATTCCTCCCAGCTACGGAATTCTTCATTGTGCGTGGTCCGACTCGCACTTGGCTAGTTTTTCTAATAGCAACATCATTATTATAATGAACTATCTGTCGCCATTGTCGCATTTTCATCATCAGTCCCGAACTACGTATATGTATCTGACTGATTCACTGCTTGTCTATTGGTCTTAGCTTCTCTGTGTGATGTTAATCAAACTTCTGCACGTAAATGAATGGATTTTCTTTAATTATTAAATTAGGATGAATACTTTCCATCTATTATAATTAGAGAAACTTGGTTTTGTTTTTAAATATTCATTTAATTTTATTTGTATCATTAGGTTTTAAAACTAGGTAATTTTTAATTGGTATGTTCGTCAAGTACAAACACGAGTACCGTGTTTATAAACACGTAACACATGACTCTCCTTAGTTAAACTATTTTTTACGCTAAAAATAAGTTACTCTTTTTTACTTGAAGATTTACAGTAAATGGTGTATAAATTAAAACAATCTATTATAGCACAGTCAAATTGTGTGTTTCTTTTGTATCAATTGTCATTGTAAACAATATAGAAATTCTTGCAGACACAACTCGCAAACAAGATCAGCTTTTTGTTTTGTTTACATAAAAAAATATGTATTACTTTTTCGGACGAGAAAACAAAATAAAATACAACATCAATACTCACTTTTTCGTCACAACACTAGTAAAACACACAGTAAAATCGTCAACAAAATCCTTTGCAACTTTACAATTTAAACGTGTTGCAAGAAGCACGAACAAATTGTCACTGAGCGTACACAGACAAAGCTTCAGATGTGTCATATTATCGTACTATACGCATCCACTGATCATGTAAGTTTAAAAATAAACTCCTATCATTCAAAATAACAATGCATGTACAATAATTATGGTTCATACAGAGGTAGTACTTTTTCATTTATCCTGGATATCCGGTGTTGATCATAAACAACAATAGTTTTTTTTAATGTCAGATATTCGTTGGCAAACCCCTTTTAAAGCGGCTATCACCTCTTATATACCAACCAGTGCAGAGGCATCGTAAATGTGTTGCCATCCTTGAGACAAAACTGAATTGTCTCATGTACATGTAATTTCAACGGCACCCATACTCGGGCTTACAAATTTTAGGTCGTGGGTTCAAATCCAGGCAGGGCAGCAACTTTACTATGTGTAATTTATTTCATCACCACTGCTCTCAAAACGGTAAAAGAAAAACATCGTGAGAAAACCTGCATATCCTAGAAACAAAAATTCTAAGACATGTGACGTCTACCAACCCGCACTGGGCCCGCGTGGCCTCGTAGTGGATTACGGCCCACTCACAGAGTTGATATAGAAATTGATATAGAACATAATAGCTATGAATTTAGAAAATACCAATAAAAACCGGCTCAACCGCCTGTCGAGTCGCAGTGTAGGGTTCAGTAGTTGCCCGCCACAATATGCGTAAGTACTTAGAAGGAGGCACCTTTTTGATACTATGATATGCTCATTTAGTTCGAGGTTTAACGGCTATTTACATGTTACAATAACATTACAAACTTATAATGCACCTACTTTGAACTTATTAGCTAAACGCCATCCAAGTAATCTTCTAAGATATTTTTACTTCTCCAAGTACGTTTTATAAATTATATGCTATATTGCCATGAATTTTTCACATATCTTAAAACAACCATTTAGCTGGCAGGTGGGGACACGGCTCTACCAAAAATTAGAACTTTAAAGTTTAATACTTCGCAAACGGATCCCTGAATCGACGAATGGTTTTCACACCCACAATATTTTTGAACGACCTATCCAATAAGCACACAATGGGATAGACGACGGAAAAAAATCATCCCAACTTCACATGTACTGTAGGTTTCAAGACTTTATATTACCACTTTGTTTTTTTTTTTTTTTTTTCTATTGGGCATCTCGTAGATGTGAGGTCATAACTACTTAACCGGTCTATCCTGTGGTTGCCTTAAGCTGCTACACTCAAAGCCTCCAGCCAGGGGCATAATTTTAAAACTAAGCTAAAAAGCTAGGTGAACGCTCGCTAAGGGCACCCCCTGTAGGGTACGAGCCTCGGCTTAGGGCGTCACCGGAGGGAGGACATCAAACATGGGACGGGCTGGATCAAGGTTTTGATCATTATTATTAATCGGGGAATTTAAAGCTACGTGCATAGCCGAAACCACTGCTGGCACCTCGTTATCGAGCAAGGGTCGGGAGGAGTATCATTTACTCGGGGGCGCGGACGCGATCGTAAAGGACCTCGACGGCGAGGTCGGAATGGTGGGAAGCGTCTGTATCTGTGTAGAGTACTAGTAGCCCTATTGCTCTCCTGGAGGAGGGTTATGGGGTCATCAGGACTTAAGTGACATTTTGCTGCGTGCGTTTAGGACGGAATGGAGCCTACCGAGAGCGAAAGCGGCTCGCGAACGAACCTTCTTTATGTGCTCAGCGAAAGTGAGATGGTGGTCGAGGAAAACACCTAGGTATTTGGCTCGCTTCTCCCAAGGGATCTGCTTACCGAACATAGTGAGAGGTCGGGGTAGGGGGTCTCTAAGCCTTGTGCGCGGTTTCGAGAAGAGAACCGCTTGGCTTTTTTCGGGATTGACTTCTATGCGCCATTTTCGAAACCAGGCAGCGAGTCGATTGACTGCGCCTTGGAGAGTGTGGGCGATATTGTCGGGGTATCTAGACCTAAAGTAGATGGCCGTATCATCTGCGAACAGAGCGAAGTGCGCCCTTCTACCTGGGTTTGGAATATCGCTAGTAAATAGCGTGAACATGAGGGGAGCTAGCACGGAGCCCTGAGGGACTCCTGCACGAATGGGGCGGGGAGAGGAAAGTGCTCCTTCAATGCGATAGCGGAATACGCGGTTCGATAGATAGTCCCGTAAGATGAGTACGAGACGATCCGGTACACCGAGTTGGTACAGCTTGTATAATAAGCCGTTGTGCCAGACTTTATCGAATGCTTTCGCAATGTCGAAGAATACTGCACCCGTCAGAGAGCCGCGTTGGAAACCATCGCTTATGAACTCAACGATGCGGTGGGCCTGATGCACGCTAGAGTGCTCAGTTCGAAAGCCGAACTGTTCGTTGGGGATGAGGCCCTTGGTCTCGGCGAAGTCTCTGAGACGCTTGTAAATAAGCCTCTCATAGATTTTTCCAAAAACCTTGAGCAAACTGATGGGACGGTAGCTAGAGGGCTCGGTACTAGGTTTACCGGGCTTTCTGATACCTATGACTGTGGCTTCTTTTCACGACTGGGGAAAGAAGTTGTTGCTTAAGGCACCATTGAAGATGGTAGTCAAAAGCATTATCAGGTGGGCAGGGAATAATTGGATCACCCTATTGGTGAGTCCATCTGAACTGGGAGCTTTACGAGCTTTAAGACCTTTGATAATGTCATGCACTTCGTCTGGAGCGACGGGAGGCAGTGGACAATCAGGGTCATCGAAGGGAGGGAGAAAGGCTCTACGTTCGACTTCAGCGTCGACCTTTAGGAGGTGAGCTTGGTCTACTGGCAGGGAGCTGGGTGAGCATTGGGCCTCGAGGGTGTCGGCCAGGCATTCAGCCTTTTCAACGTCCTCGAAGGCTATGGTCTTATCGGGACGGGTCAGGGGGGGCATGGAGGAAGATTGAGGGGATCTGAGTTTCCTCTGAAGTTCCCAAAATGCCAGATGGTTGGGCTCTAGTTCGCCGAGCATCTTGTCCCAGCCCGCGTCACGCAGCTCCTGTATGCGTGTCTTTACAGATCTCTGTAAATAGCGCATATGGGCTTTGTTTGCGGGGCAGGGGAAGCTGCTGTAGACACGGACGGCCGCGTTCTTCTCAGTCAGTAATGCACGCACATCGTCCGGCAAGCTCCAGTGACGGTCGTCCGTCGTTGGAACCTCCCTTGAACATTCGTTCAGGACGGTTTGTACGTGATTAGTGAGTGAGTCGATCGCGGACGTCGTGTCTGCGATAGAGTTGAACAGGTCGGGAATATAGTCTAACTGAGGGGACGTGTTGGATTTCAGCTGAGTGCTTACTTTCTTCCAGTCCGTGATCCTCTTAGTGATAGGGGGAGAGTTGGGGTCGCGGAGACCTGTGCGGGGGTCTAATCTCATGACTACCGGACGATGATCACAGTCGACCTCATTAACAGTTTCTATTGAGTCTAGTCTTAGGTTGACGTTCTTAAGGAGCGCCACATCTAAGATATCAGGGGCATGATTTACGTTAACCGGAAAGTGGGTGGGAGTCATTGGAGCGATGACGTCAAAGATCAGGGAGTGGGAGAGGTCGAACAGGTGTCGACCTCTTGTAGTGGTTGCCGAACTATTCCAGGAGGGATGCTTGGCATTGAAATCGCCCGCTAGAATGAGCGAGTTACTCATAGTGAGTAGGATCGAGAGGTCGTCAGAGAGGAGTTGGAAATTCTCCGAAGTAGTAACGGGGGGGAGATAGACCGACACGAGAGTGATCGGCTCGTGGCCTGACATGCCTAGGCGGCAGGCCGAAACTTCTAATCGTGAGAGGGGAGGAAGGTCAATTGGGATGCAGTGAAGCTGCTTTTTATAGTAAATCAGGGTACCTCCTCTATGGCATCGTGACCTATCATTGCGAACTATTCGGTAGTTGGCTATTGATGGGTTACGATTGCAGGGTTTTAGAAAAGTCTCTTGGACTAAGAGAATGTCGATTTGATGATTGCGGAGGAAAGCCGCAATCTCTTCGCGTTGATTTTTAATGCCGTTTGCATTGAAATAGCCTATTATTAGGGATCGCGGTTTGAACCTAGCTAAGACCGTATTATCCATAATGGGGTTTAGTAGCGAGGGAGGTTAGGGCTTGCGTAATGTCCGGATACGCATTGTAGATGGCCTGGATCTGGAGGAGATTGCCATGAGCCGCAAGGATTTCGTTGGCCATTGTCTTTGCGCGAGGGGAGACGAAGGCCAAGAAGGTTGACGTGATAACGTTGAACGAGTCAACTGAGGCGTTGGGGCTAGCCACGGTAGTGGTTTGAGAGGGGCGCGTAGCTTTAGGAGCGGGCGTGGGTTTCGCGGGGGGCGCAGCGGGCATCGGGTCGCAGAGGGCGCAGGGGGCGCAGAGGGCGCAGGGGGCGCGGGTAGCGCGGCGGCGCGAATACGGGGGTCCATAAGGCGGGGGAGGGGAGCGGGGGGAGGGGGAGGGAAGTTAGTAAATTGAGAGGGCACCATGGCAGGGAAAGACTGCTGGTGGTGGAGATAACTCCACGGACTAGGCCTCTGAGGGCTTAGTCGTTGGGGTAAATGGGATGAGGAAATCCTATAAGAGGAGGGAGCTTCCCTTTGCTGGCGGGCGTCGAAACGCTTGGCCAGTTTGGGAGAAGAGACCTTAGGGGCTTTGGGGCAACCGCGGTAGTTGGCCGGGTGGCCTTGTTTGCCGCATAGGACGCAGCTGGGAAGGTCGGTACAAAGGGAACGATCCTTTGGACGGGGGCAATCGGAAGTGCCGTGCTCACCTAGGCACTTGACGCATCTAGGTGTAGCATGGCAGTTCTTCTGCGAGTGACCATATAACTGGCAGCGGTGGCATTGGCCGACAATGCCACTCTTGTGGGGTTTTTCGATTTCGAACCCTGTGAGCTTGCACAGGGAACGAATTTGAAATATCGGGTGATGGCCCTCTACGGGCGGGCAGATGATAAGGACCATGTCGTATGACTCTCCGCCTCTAGAGCGGTGCATGCGATGGACCTCATCTACGGGGACTTTCTGTGACTGAAGGTCCTCTAGAATGTCGGATGAGAGGATTTCGCGTGGGATACGCTTAATCACTACGCGGATCTGTTTTTCCTCTGGGAGTGAGTAGGTGTGGTATGACACACCTCTCATTCTCAGAAGACGGGTTAGGTCCCTATAGTCGCGCGACGTGGGGACATTGACTTTAATACCCTGCTGGGTATTTCGGGCGCTGGAGAAATTTATTTTGTGGTCGACACACCATTTTGATATGTCGGCCCACTTTCCCTTGTCCTGAATGAACAAGGGAGGCGGGAGAGGGATCTTTTTATCGTTAGGTGCGGGGGTATCCTTCGCGGAGGATGACGCAATCGGACGAACAGTGGAGGGGGAAGCTACTGTAGCGCAGCTAACGGATGACGTAATCGGAGGGGAGGTGAAGGGGGAAACTACTATAGCGCAAGTCGCGGGGGTAGCGGGAGAGATTTTTGACGGTACGATTTCGAACCAGGTGCGGGTGACGAGGGAGCAAAGTCCAAGTCTTCAAGCGCAGCGACCTTGCTGGCCTGGGACGAGCTCTGCTTCTTGTTCTTCCTCTTCTTGCCCTTTCCTTGGATGGTTGTAAAACCATCGTCGGATTGGGAGGAGGATGAGGAAGAAGAAGAAGCGGCGGACTCCGCTTCGTCATCGTCCGAACCATAAGGGTACGAGGTAGTGGGCCGCTTTGAGGAAGCGGCGCTGATGGGAGCGTCAGTGTCCATGAACTCTGACGGACTAAGGGGTTTGGATGGCTCTGTAGCCGGGGGGGATTCTAGTGCATCGCTAAAGCTAGCGATGATATTGTCAGAGGGACATGACTGGGACTCTGACTCAGCTTGGAGCCTGGCGAACCGAACTCCATACTTCGTCTTCAGGGCGGGCTCTTCTTCGAGTACACCCTGGAAGAACTTGATAAAGAGCGCTAGGCACTTTACCGGGTCCTTCATAATGAATGGGGGAGAGAGACTCTACGCGTGAATTTTCCCTAACTAATTTCCTAATATCCAACTCCCCGGTGGGTATGCCGGGGATGTGTAATCCCTCCCTGTCGGGTGTAGACAGGGAGGATGTGTGCCTATGGGTGAGCCCTAAGCTTGCTTTGGCCCGTTGCCTATCTTATTATGCAACGGGGTCCTATCCAGTCTAGTGTGAAGGGTATCGATATACCCGACCACGCTAGGTGAGTCGCTGTGGAGGCAAAACTGTCACCAGTGCCGACTAGCAGACCCCCCAAGGCCGAACACTGGGACCCGGCCAATTGACTGCCTAACCCTGAAGGGGATCGGCGGGTGTGATTGGGTCAACACCCCCTCGGTTTCGTTGGCACCGTAAGGTATCCACCGAGGACCACGAAACTGTGGTTTTGCCCGGAAGGGGCCAAAATTGCCTCGACGAACGTTTTAAACAACAATCTTAAAGAAAGTCGATATTAATTGTGTCTTGAAAAAGACCCCAATTAATAATAGTAGTGATGGTAGTCGGGTGACTACGGAGACGACTCGGGAACCACCAAGGAACGCTTGAGCCGGAATATCGCGAACTCTTGTACACAGCAGCGCAGCGCAACGCGACCGTCCGCCACCGGTGCCGGGCGCAGAGTGTGTTGGTTTTTTTGATTACCACTTTGTCGACGTGATTAATCTGTATATCCATGCCAAATTACAGCTTTCTAGTACTAAGAGTGTCTGAAAAAAGCCGCGGACAGACAGACGAAAGGACGGACATAGCGTAACTATAAAGGTTCCTTGTTGACTACAAATCAAATCAAATAAAATCAAATCATTTATTACTTTGCAAACGTGTTGTAATTATTACATTGATGTTTTATTAAGAAAGTCCATGTTCTGCCGTCACGTGAACATGCAAATCGTGTCAATTTACACAAATTTAAAAACATTATAATTTTACAAAAAAAAAATTAGAAAATTATAACAATACATAATAAAAATGTATGTCAAATCGTTCAAATATCAAATTAATACAAACATGTTGTAGGAGCGCTGACACATCAGTATTGTATTCGTTGTAGGTACGTGCGGCGCTCGGCGACAGTAGTTCGCCCGTAACCACCGTAAACTGTAGACGCGCTCCCAACCTAATTAACTATTCATGTGTACTATTAATAACGAGTTATAAGTAAAGTAATAATAGAACTCCGCAGCATTTGATTTCTCTCCGTACACACAACCCTAAAGACATAACACTCACGCACACTAAAATGTCAAATGTCAACAGGTTGCAGTAATAAAAATGTCTAATGGATTATTAGCATGTCAATCAGTCAGTGATTCATCATTAAGAAAGTCTTCAATTGTATAATAACATGATTCTATTAATATTTCCTTTAGTGCCATTTTAAATTTGAAAACAGTCATATTTTTAATAACATTAGGTACTTCATTATAAATGCGGGGGGCAATACCAAAAAAAAAACTTTTTTGCATTGGTGCGGTTTTACATTTTACTTGACACAATTGATTTACGTACTGAGTCCGTACTGGATTACTATACTGGATTCTTTCTGACTGCCGACAATTTTTGAAAGAGATGTGGATAGTTTTTTTTTACAAATACAACCGTTTCCAATATATATAAGGACGGAGAAGTTAATATTTTTAAAGATTTAAAATAAGGTTGACAGCTATCTGTTGTCTTAAAACCGCACAATGACCTTATGCATCGCTTTTGCATCCTAAATACAAGCTCCTTTTCAGTAGACTGCCCCCAAAAAATAACACCATACCGTAAAACAAAGGCAACTAGTCCATGGTATACCGTTAAAAGAGCCTGACTGTTGACTTACTTTGAAAGTAGAAAGGGAGCATATGCGGACTTACTCAGTTTCTTACATAGTTGTTCAACATGAGGTTTCCGTGTGAGTTTGTGGTCTATCAGTATACTTAAAAACTATATATATAGCTTTATTTGCTTCCTCAATATCACAATCTTGGTAAGTAATACCACGGTAATATTATATACAGTAGTGTAACTCGGCCGCATGATAGAAATAAATGCCTACAGCCGCGCGGTACGTAAACATGCGTTAGGGATGCCCGTCTCCAGCATTTTAATTACATTTGCCTACTTTCTGTTTCTATTTAGTTTTGTGATTGTAAATATCCTTTTTATATAAATAAAATATATATTTTTATATAAAAATTCTTTGGTCACCAATTAATTAATTATTAAAAAGCTGAACAGCTGACTACGAATGTTTTAAAATCACAACCCTCAAACATCTCAATATTATATATGAGTCTAGCTGTTGTTGTTAATACCGAGAAAAAAAAACAGTTTTTAGTGGTATATGTTGTTATAGCAGCAGCAGAAACACTTTGTGAAAATTTCGAAAACTATCTAATGACACACAGACGGTAATTTTTTCTTTCTAGTATATTCATACACACAGATAATAAACAAATATTATTAACAATAAAATACCACGTCTTTACTTTGAATTATGCAAACTAACAAAACACACATGCACCGAAGTTTTAACACAAGCGTAAGTAGGTAGGTACCTACCGTATCATGATTCATTCAGAACCGCATATAACTACCTATTTCACTCGTCTCAATAACTTTCCGTTACTCTATTCACTTTATTTATTAATCCAAACACCTTTTTTTTCGTGAGATAAAAGGAAATGCTTTTCCATAAAGACACATATTATGTACCTTTCAGAGTTTCCAGGTAATTTAAAAAAACTTATGTCTGGATGCGTTATTGACGAATTCATACAACCAAAAAGAGCACAATATTTCCTACTCGTCATATTAACTGATTTTGAGAGAAAAATCGCACGGTTATCGTTAAAAAAACAACACACCGTCCGTTCGACACTGCGGTACAGCCGTGACTGTCTGCGCTCCGAGATGCGCTCCTCATCGCACCGCGAGATCGAGGCGCGTAGGTATAGCTCGCGTTTCGTCCGTTTGTATGAAGTTGGAGTACTGTATTATAATATTACCGTGGTAATACTAACGTTTGGGTTTTCGCAGCTTTGATGAAAGTGCATAACTTTTTCTTACTTAAGTTTATTACAAAATAATTTTAATTAACCAATTTATAATGCCACGTAAGCAATTATTGATGTCATTGCTCATTTTTTTTAATCAGTTTTATCGATAGATCTGGGATATTATAAATTTATGAACCTACTTAAGCGTTTATTGATTTTATTATCGATATCACTTTGTTTTCAATTGCCTGATTATATTTTATGTATCGAATATACGAATTCGATATTCATTTAACTAATAATTGTAATTTTTACATATATTACCCTACGTCGATCAGCCTAAAACTAATGCAATGTCCTACAGACCGAAATTTCAGCCATGACAACCAATCTCAGCGGAGACTAGCCTTCGGCGCGGGAGATGTTATAGTGCACAAGTGGGTGCGCAGACACAGATGCCCTCTCTTTTTCCTCACTCTCACCCTCAGTCCGATGGGACTGTAAACCGACACGACTGGAGAGAGTAGACGCAGGACCACCAGCTTATCGTGCTTTCTAAGGCATGGGGGTATCACACCGCCAGCTTCCGAACTCCGGGCTGTTACTATGAAATTCCTAATGGAAAAAAAATACAATTGCCCGACCTGGGAATCGAGCTCAGGACCCCACGCTGGCCCTGGTCCAGGCCATGGTCATGCCCGGAGCGAGAGGGGATGGGAGGCCGTCACCTCCTTCTGCGAAGCAGTAATGCTCGCGAAGGAGGAGGCGGAATGCGTGAGGGAGAGGCAAAGTTCGCGCCCTCACGCGCCTAATAGCCGCAAGAGACGCCTTGGGCGTCGGGAGTCGCAGGCCGATTCCCGGCCACCGTAGGCGCGGGCTTGCGGACGGTGAGCAATGGGTAGCTCGCCATCCGATAAGGCCTGGGTCGACAGCGCGTTGTGTTCGACGCGCGCCTCAAAGAAATATCAGCAGAACTGATAGGGCCGTTGCCTGTCGGGGTTGCGGTTATTGTGCGAAAGGGTTACCGTGGTCCCTGGCAATATAGGCAACTGAAGGAACACGGGTGGGTTTTAGTCAGTAAGAGTCTGACACACCGTCCCGCTCCACCCAGAGCGGGAGAAGTTATTTAATAATTTCCTACCCAAAAAAAAGACCCCACGCTCTTCAGTCGTGGCATTAGACTCATAACCTACACCTTGTAACAATTACTTTATTCAAAAATATTCAATGTACAGTTGTGACTTCGTAACTATTTTATTATTGTATCTTAAGTATAAATTGTAAGTAAAGATGAAATACTTGATAGAGATTTGTAAACAAACATTTATTTCTCAAACACACATTTGTTTGTCAGTTCACCGGTTGTCTTCAATACTTTATTCGTCTTTAGTTCCCTTGGTGAACAGCTATACAGGTATTCATAGTGAAGACACCAGTCTCTCGCAAACTTCGTCACGTAGTTTTTAAGCTTGTTTCAAATAATTTATCATGTCACTGTTTTTTAAGAGAAAATGAATTATTTGAATTCTCCTTGATTTTAAGATATTTTTCAATAATTATGATTTTTGCATTACTATTGCAATTCAATTGTATCATATATCTGCCAACTGCGTACCTGCTTCCAATAAGGCTGATGTATTCATTATGTATTGATGCATTGCACTAGCGACAATGAGCCCACACATGATATGACATGATGATGACTAGACATAAAAATTTAAATTGACTTGCACTTACTATAATGTTAGCGGTCAACAGCAATCAAGGAGAGGTCTCTCTTATCGTTATCACATCAAACGCGTACATCCTTGTCAAATTAAATAGTAGTAAATAGGTTTATGACTAATCACAAACTTCGCTCATCGGATGGTTTGTAGAAAAGAGGCAGACAATGAGAAGATGAAGACTGAGATGGTGGCTGATAAGTAGTTTTGAAGAGCAAAAGGATAATGATGATAGTAATAATTAAAGCAAAAGAAAACTCGCTTCGAAGATTTCTTAATTTTTTTACTCACAATACTTTTATTCTGTAACGACCACAATTCATGACATAATATTCTAAAATTACATCATCATTCATCAGAAAAACGTATATATCAAATAAAACATACAAAGTCATACACATAGATTTTCATAATACATAGGTAGGTATATAAAATTAAATAATTTATACCTAGACAAAGATTGACGTTATAACTAAATCACTTTTTTTTTAAAGTAACCGACGTAAATTTTCAACGCAGGGGTTTCAGAATCATAAACTGAATGGTAACAGTGATGTGTCGATGTCCTGCCACCCAGCTGTTTGTTGTTCCTTTTGAATCAAATGAAATAAAATGAAACGTATTGTTCCGATCACATAAGACGATAAGACGAAATCCACTGCAGCACTAGTCCTCTTATGCCAATGCTTTCTAACTTTTTAAATAAAACGTCATGTGCTACAAAGTTGAAAGCTTCTATATATAAATAAATAATAAATAATAAAATTTATTTATTTCAAAAAAGTGTGGTACAGTCTGTTACGATAAATATAAATTTACAATTTTCGGATAATAAGAAAAGAGTAACAATAAATAGAATTTAAAATATATATAAAGGTTGAATCAAACTCTTGTTGGTATGTGATTACTATTTAGATTACTTAGGATATTGCCCAAACATTGCCTGTGTTGTCGACTTGTGCTTTCGAAATCCAAACTGTGCATTTGTATTATTATATTTGCTACAAAACTTGACAAGTCTATTGATCAGAGATTTTTCAAATAGTTTTGACAAAATAGGAATAAGAGTCATCGGGCGATAGCTTTTCACATCCTTTTATTTCTTTTTTCTGAAGTATTTTAGCGTACTTAATTCAATATTTTTTTTACTAGTGTGAAAAGATCTACCAACAAGTCAAAATCTACATATTCTGTCCAGAATGGAATAACATTGAATAGAAATGATTGCTGGGAAATGAGTTTTATTTTCTGTGTGAACAATCATTGTTTGCTGAAGCGCGCAATTTATTGTCTGAATGTGTCTATAGAACGGGTTTAAAATGTTTATTTATCACAATAAAATCATGTTTTTTAATTATGAAATGAAACTTTTAATATCTCTATAACTAATCAATTCAAAGATAAGGCACTCTCTCGGCCAGGCGATATGTCTTTTTACACGCATTATTACAACGTTATTTTTTGGGACATTACTAAATAGTTACGAAGTAAATACTATATATACATCGCAGCTGTAACAACATTTTTAACAATAGATATACTACATATTTTATGACTTGGTCTAAATCTAAGCCAATGTCCGCCTACTAGCTTCACGTTAAAGGTTTCTTTACAAAGCTTGGCAGGGATGCAGGTCTTCTCATTAGGAGAGATCTCCATATGCTGGAGGATCTGGTACGCCATCACCTTGATCTCACAGAGAGCAAATCTTGACCCTGAGAAAACAAAGTAGTTGAAGTATAATATATAAAAAAATATTTCGATCAGAAGAGGGTAACTTGCAAAAAACATCTGTAACGAAATATGTTATGTCAAGATCGATTATTACTTTGGAAATATAGCACCTAACACTATTTTGTTACCATAATTTAGAAGATGGAAGCGAGTACCCGGTAGTACTTATGTTGCTGGCGTAAATGGTCCTGTAATCGCGCGCAGCACGATGCATTCGGAACTACATTTACCATACCATGCTGTGTTTATTTAGTGATTACTGAGCACACTCATCGATTTGAGCGCGTTTTTCAGAGTTTACGACCGGCATGCCTGAGAGACATTTCTCGACGGCATGTGAACCCAAGTCAGAGGCCCATGAGTGGCTTTAAAACTCCGACATCAGGTTAGTAACTAACTACATGAAAAAGAAGTATACAGTTGGACTCACCAATACAGTTTCTAGGTCCAACACCGAATGGCATGTAAGCGAATGTCTGGATATTATGCTTGTTTTCTTCAGAGAAGCGCTCTGGGTCGAATTTGTCAGGGTTGGGGAAGAATTGAGGGTCACGGTGGATAGCAAACACTGGTATCACGATACCTGTTCCTTTGCGGACCTGCAAAACTACGATGTTAAAATATCCTGCAGTTTGTAGCTTGTTATTCTGTTGTTCGAAATATAAAAATGACTTACAATAAATTCTTTTTCAGCCTTCTCATTAGGTTTTCCCAAATTGTAATCCTTAGTGCAAACCCTGTCTAGAGCTAAAGCAGGCGGCCACAGTCGCAAAACCTCTGCAATACAAAATCATTGGCTATAAAACAGAAAAAGAGATATTTACAAAGCACCAGAGGAAAATCACTATATATTATGTAGCTTCATAATCAATTTGGGCTTAATTTTCCATCTATTTTTCCTAAAGACTTCAAGCCTTATCATTCAAAAAAAAAAACTGTCTGGAAGAACTTTTACATAATGTTTCTGATTTAAAAATCGACAAAATCTTACCAGATACAACCATATCCATATATGGCATATTCTGAATGGAGTTGAAGTCAAACTTGCCGCCGTTCTTAGCGTGAGTTTCCTTGATCTCTTGAGCCAGTCGCTCCTGGACGTCAGGGTTCAGCGCCAGTTCGTATAGCAGGAACGACATACCAGCTGAGACCGTTTCGAAACCAGCTAGAAAGAACAGCACCGCTTGTGCAATAAGGTCTTCTTCAGTCCACACTGAAAGTAAAATGACATTATGATTACAAAAATTGTTCTCCATCAAAAAGTCTACCCAAAGTCTGATTTAGTCACGTTGTATATTTTGTTACAGGTATTCAGTTCTTCGTATTAATCTACACCTAATATTGTGGATGTAATTCTTGATTGTTACTTATTTCTTGGGCAATCAAACAGCCTGGTTTTCTTTAAGGCAGTTTTATAAAAATACACACTTCTATCAATTTCTTTCTGTCCAACGGAAGATTCGTCAACTGTCGCGAATCCAGCAGCTTCATCATTCGACTTGATGTCTTCATGGGTTAGTTTGCCTGGAATTACATTTGAATTTATTGGTGGAGTTTTGTGAAAAGTTCCTAAATTTTTTTTATTATTCGTTTAAGATTTGTACTAAACGTTTAGCATTTGATCAAATTCATCAAATATATACCTTTCTTTGCTTCCATAAGCAAGTGAATCATATCAGGTCTAATGATTTTCCGCAACTCACGATCTTCCATTGTTTCTAGTACTAACTTTCTAAAGAATACATTCGACGCGTTGGAAAGGAAATCCAGCTTTAAAAACTGAAAAAGAACATATAAAATATATGAACATAAATGAACTAAACTTATTAATACAAATTTTACTTTATCATTGTCGTTATTATTTTCCATATTATCTAAGCCTCCTATAATAAGTGAGCCCAAAAGGGAATTTTGTTTTTTTTTTTTATTTAGATGCGGCAGATTACTATAAGGGAGGATACCTTTCATACTGATAAGTACCTTCAACCAGTATGAGCCCTTAATATAGGGGTTCCCCTGAGCGTGCCCCCCGCTCAGGGGAACCCGTCAGATTAGTAGAAAAAAATCGATCATCTGAAATACTCGAGCGCGTCAGATTAAGAAAAGGGGCATTAATTACTAGCTAACAAGTGTCCATTTTGCTAATCTGACGATTTCAGCGTAACCTAAGGGGTGGGAGGGTAACAAAGTTGCAAAAAAAAGATGACTTACTCGACCGCGGTTGTATTTTATTTTTATTTTAAAGATTATTATATTATTTTTATTATAATACCAGAATAAAAAATAACATTTATTATCTGACGATTTTCGCAAGCCGAAAGTAATAAAAATCGTCAATTAAGATCAGAGCGTGCTAGGGTAAAGTATGTATTACCCACTCCACGCCTCTCTGCCCCTTTCACTTTCCCCTATCTCTAACTCTCTCGTACCATCCCCACACTGCTTTCTGACGCCATGACACCATTACAGCTGTTCATAAACCACGTTTTTATGATATAATAATATGTACGACGCTCCGGCTTGTATGATAACAGGAGTGATAATGATATGAATTGGGTTTTTGTGAAATGAACTAAAATGAAATGAAATTGTTTATTCTGTATATAGGATACCGGAATCACTTTTACACGTCATATTAAAAAAAAATAAGCTAGTTGAGTTCGGCGTTTCCTATCTGACTACTCTGAGAAGAAAGGCCGAAACAAACTCAGAGGTCAGTCTCTTTTAAAGTCCAGACATAATCTTGGTCAGGCCATATGAGGACCATGTAGATTAGTGTCTGAAATGTTCTTTTGAGGAAAGAACCACACAGATTTGAATGGACCTGTCCAGTCAGTACAAGCATTTGTCAGTAATCGTGGAGCTCAACTCAGAACTTAGGAGCTCAACTCGACGAACAATAAAGAGAGGACATTTGGGTAGGGCGCATAAACTACTCAAACTGCCAGACCATAATTAAAACTAACTGAAAAATGAAAATAATAATGATATACACATAGTCCTCACATTCACAATAATTATTTAAAATAATATAATACTTTACAAAGTAATCATGTTATTTTGAATATAATTTTCAACAATGTCAATGTCAATGAAGAAGATCTATCTCCTAAATTAGTGAAATATACATGTGAAACATTTAAAAAATGTTAAACGGTATTGGAGTATCGTCGCAGTAAGCCACCTCAAAGAAAATCTGGAAAAACATATCACCAACAGATTATGGGTGGCCAATTGTGGATGGGAAATATGAAATTACTTGGTTCACTAGCAATCAATTACCTGATGCATACGAAGATGTTGTCATAACACCTTAATTCTTGGCGATACTCCAGAATTAGGTATATATCAATAAAATATTGTTAACCTCTTTTATGATTTTTTGTTACAGATACGGAAACTGCAGGAGATATAGAAGATCCTATGGAATTTATAGACTTGGAATATGAGAATTCTTCGGATGAAGACAAGGATGAAAAATTATGATTACCTTTTTTTAAATATGGAATTCAGAATAAATCATATTTTTAAATAAAGATATTGGTCATTTTTTGTACTTTAATTGGTCGTTCTTTGGGTTAAAAAAAAAACAAAGGAACATTTTTATTTTTTCAAGTTGACAGATTACCAATACCCATCAAGATAATCGTCAGATTTTTGGTCACCTTCAGTATGCTAATATGACGCGCTCGAGTATTTCAAGATAGCGATTTTTTTTTTTACATTTTCAGGAATTCGCTGCAAGCTTTCGTCACTTCCAAATCGTCAATCACTGAACACACCCTCTAAAAATCTGACGAGCTCGAACATAAGTATAAAACAAGAGTCGAACATAAGTAGAACATGAGTATAAGTACATTTTTTTTCACCCCCACCAAGCAAATCAGCAAATTAATATATATATCATATCAGAGACATGTTGGAGCATGTAAAATATCAATATCTGATACGATTGAGTATTTCCATGTTATTGTTTTTTTTTTTTTTAATTTTGGATATCTGTTGACGCTTCCCCCACCGCTGAAAGTGGAAACATTATGGGACCATTTATTCTTCCTTTCATCTAATCTACCAAATCTAATAGGTTTCCGCGACGCTCGAGTAAATCCACATTTAGAATCATGGGCTCCCCTACTACTAATAACCTCCTCCAATTATCATATTAACTAATGTTGTCTTACTGCTGCGCGAGGGCTATCCACTTTTTGAACTTCTCACGGCTTATAACTGTTACAGTCCAGTACCTCATGAAGTGTTCTAGTTCGTCTCGCCATCTAGGCCTGGACCTTCCATGACGTTGCTCTTGCAATTGACATTGGGACCATGTAATATTAACCTTTTCTTTGTCCCTTGGACCATATGTGGTTGTATTTAACTATTGTGTCTAGTTTGTGGACAGTGAAAGTGTTAAACAAAACGTTTAACATCACGCTTGGTCCCAAGGTTAAATTCAATTAAACCTTGGGACCATGCGTGCGTCAATAAATTCATTTATCTATCTATCTTACCACAATATCATTGTGAAATAGAAAAACAAAAAACATAACAAATGATTAGAAGTGACGTTCATTCATACGTACGACAACACCACTTTTTTTTGGGTGGGAAATTATCAAATAACTTCTCCCGCTCTGCGTGGAGCGGAAGGGTATGTCAGACTCTTACTGACTAAAACCCACCCGTGTTCCTTCATTTGCCTATATTGTCAGGGGCCACGGTAACCCTTTTCGGACAATAACCGCAACCCTGGACAACAACACCACTTGGTCATAGAATAGTTGAAGAACTTTTCGTATTTTGAGCTAGAACAAAACCGTTTACTTAAAGAATTAAAGCCACTCAAGTGAACTTACTTTAGACACGGCTGATGGAATGGATAAAAGTACGAAGAACAGTACTATCTGACGGAAATTAAATGTAGTTGAAAGCTTGCCCATTGCGTAGAACTCGTTGTCCACGTCGTTATGAGAGTCTACCTTCAGACCGAAGGCGCAAGAGGCGATCACGTCGTTAGTATACCGAGTCGTCAGGTCCTTGCACTCCAGGTCTATGTAGCCAGCTAAAGAATAAATGTTTTAGATAGATTATCAAAGCAACGAGGAAAAAAAAACAGTAGTTTCGGTTTGATCAAAATGGTGATAAGCATTTTCAATTGTCAAAAAAAAATGTAATTCAATGTCAGTGTTACAAAAATTTTTGGTGTTCTAAAGTTCCGAAGTTACAAACGTAATATCTTACTTTTGGATTCTTTGATCTTTTTCTGAAGCGAGCGTATCATCTGGTCGCCGACCTCCACCATGAAAGGCACCATCAGACGTATCTTGGAGCTAGTGAACGCTGGACTCAGCGTGGAACGCATGTCTTTCCATTCTTGTCCTATGCAAGATTGAAATATGTAATTATTTAAATGAGCCTGATGAGTCTTCCTCAAGCAACAGTACTCAAATATAATGTCAAAGGAGTCTTTGCCTTTTGCCTTTTGTGTTTCTTTAGCCTAATTGATTGCTAGTCTTAATTGGTCGTCAAATCAAATACTATAGAAGTGTTAGGTTTTACCTCAAGAACCTTCATTCTCTACGTACCTTCCGAAGCTATCAAGGTCCTACTGAAGTACGATTCACCGGATCTGAATATAGAGCGGTGATCAAGAAAGTACTCGAAGTCTGACAGTGATCTTCTTCACTAGGTCGATGTCGCGGATCATTACCAAAGCCTTGATGAATTCAAATTTTCCCACAAACCTAAATAAGAAATTAAACTTTGAATACATTAATTTTCAAATATATTTTTAATTAACATCGGAACAATGAACAAAATGCACTTATATTTAGATATATTAACTCATTATAATTATGACATTTTATGAGGTTAGCGATTCACCTTTCAAAGCTTATGAGACTTATTTTTACCTGACTACGGCAAAGCCAAAAGGAAGGGTTGTGATTTTAGCAGTCTATGTTGTATGTTTGCTTTTACGTGTGTTCCACCGTAGCGCCTAAACTACTGAACCGATTTTTTTACTGTTAACAACATAAACAGTAACTTAAAACACAATAATCATGGGTCCTACATGATGACAGTTACGAAAAAAAATATATTTAGTTAGTTATATTTTACTGATTGCATGTAGCTATGATAAAAAATATTTAAGTAAATTAGCTGATTGCATTGTGTGCGCATGTAAATACTGGTTTAATTAATTTTTAGCAAGTGGCGTTCAAGAACAGGATGGCGTTGTGATCATCGCGGGGAGAACCTGTATGTGGCTGGCACAGGAGCGTAGAAATTGGCACAAGCAAAGAGAGGCGTATCAGTAGATGACATTGATTTTTATATTATGATCATGTTTAATACAGCATTTTGTTTTTTTAATCACTGACTATTGACTGCCAAACGTCTAGTTGAGTTTTATTTTAAACCGGTTTCGAAACATTTAATCAAGTTACCTTTCTTCAGGAAAACCGTAATACAGCCGTAGAACATCATCAGAAATGTGATCCACCCGAAAAAGGATCCTGGACATGTTGCCCAGCAGTGGGATGGGCTTGAAGTGCTTGACGCCACAGCGACTGAACTTGGAGTAGATCTGCTGGAGGTATACCACCAGTACGGCGAGCAGCACCGCCACCCACACTAAGAAGAGTATCATGATCTGTAACAACAAATACAATCATCTGCCTGGCCATTTTCCAACTATGTTCGGGTCAGCTTTCAGTCAAACCAGTGTTTTACATGGAGCGACTGTCGTCTGTCCAACACAACCGTCTCTGGGTACACCTTGGAAAACTAATTTTTTTTTTAAATGCAACGTATTTTTTTCTAATAAGTACTGACACTAAATACATAATAAACCTTTATATGGCACAGTCAAATTGCCGAATTGTAGGTTTTCTGGTACAGTCATGTGTTAATAATAGTACCACTTTTTTGTTTTGTTTATTTTATTATTTATATTATACTAGCTGCGCCCCGCGGTTTCACCTGCATAAGTCTCGATCCCGTAAAAATATCGGGATAAAAAGTATCCTATGTCCTTCTCCGGGTCAAGGTCTATCCGTATCCCAAATTTCATCCAAATCCGTTCAGCCTTTTTAGCGTGATGTCGTGACCAAGGGAAATAGGGATTCATTTTTATATATATAGATTTAATTTTTTACGAATGGAGGGTTAGGAGATTTTGACAGAAATATAACTTAGAACAAAAGGGAAAACAAAAAGAATTATACTACTTACTTTTTCGTCACAACACTAGGTTTATAACACGCGGTACGATCATCAACAAAATTCGTAATCTGTAACTTTACAATAATTTTAAACGTGTTGCAAGAAACACGAGCAAATCGTCACTGAACGTACAAAGACAAAGCTTCAGATTATAATGTCATGTTATCGTAATATACGTATACATATTTGATTTATGTTTAAAATAAACGTGGTATCTCTTATCATTTGATAACAAATTGCATTAACATTTTATTCCGATCTATTCCATGGCAATATTGAGAAATTTAATTTAATTAAATGTAATATGGGTTTTGCCTGATTTAAATGAATTTTATTTTATTTTTTACTAGCTGCCCGCCCCGGCCTCGCACGGGTAGCACTGAGTAATTATCTACGATGCATCTACCTACCTACCTTCTCTACCTACATTACCCTGACATGCTAGCTAACCTAGACTGTAAGAACGTCCATGCTATCTTGTCTCAGGATCTTGGCTAAAATCATGTCTCCCTTCAACTTCCTATTCTTTGCCGGGTTTTCAACTCATAAGAAATGATCGCGTGCGTGGCGGTGGCGGCGGTGTTGCCGTATACCTTCGTCTACATATTTCTTTTTCAATTGTCGATATGTCTGCACAACTTCCACCGCAGAACGCGGGCGAGCATCTCTTTTTGAAAGTTCCTCTAGGTGTTTATTATAGCCCTTCGTCCCATATAAATTACTTTTCCTCTTTTGAAAAAATCCTTGAAAACCTTACACCCTCTTACAGTCATATAATCGTCATGGGCGATTTGAAACCAAACTGTAATCCCTAAATTTTGGACCTTCTCATTGTTTCCTCTCCTCAACATGTCAGCAAGCATGGTCAACGCCCAGCTGACATATTTTCTAACCAAGACATATTATTGCCCACCTAAGGCAAAACCTAAAATTCTCCTGAAACACAACTTTAGTGGCATGAATTCAGATGATCTCCGAAGAGATGCTAACAGCATTAACTGGTCTCCTTTAGCCTGTGTTGAGTCCATTGACGATAAAGTCAATCTGCTGACGGACAACCTTGTGAGGCTGTACAATGTCCACACTCCCATTGGTGCTATAAAAATTCAACCTCTCAGCACCATGGATTACAGACGATGTAAAAAGTATCATGCAGAGGAAGGCTGTAACCAAAACTAAATTTAAGTGTCGGCCTTCGCCTTCGAATCGGGAGATTCTTGTGGATGCTCGCAATCGCTGCAACAATGTGTAGAGATGCCCAAAGCCACCATATCCACACCTCAGTTGAAAACGGCACGGTTGGCGCAGTGGTTAAGCGATTGGTTGCTGCGCTGTGTGTCGCGGGTTCGATTCCCGCACGGAACAAATATTTGTATGACCTACAAGTAGTTGTTCCGGGTCTGGCTGTTTGTGTATGTGAGTTTAAATGTTTGTAAACGCACCCACAATACAGGAGAAATTCCTAGTGTGGGGCAACGTTTTGTAAAAAACAAGAAACAAGAACAAGAAACGGAGATCCAGCTTAAGTCTGGAAATTTGTTAAATCCTTGGAAAATCGCGCCAGGAATCGATTTCTAAAAACTTAAATATTGATTTACTAAATCAACTCTTCTCACCTTCGACCCACTGTTATAGGACCATGAAGGCAGCTACAATAAACTATATTTCGAACCTTCCAACTCCGGACCATCCCCCATTTATTTTTAGTCAATTCTCTGATTGCAATGTTAAGAAGAGCGTAGTTTCAATCACATCTAACGCAGTTGGTAGGGATTGTGTAAGTTGGAAAATAGTACTCCCTATCCTCGACGAAATCCTTCCCATCGTAACTATATCCTAAATTACTCTGTATCCTATAGTGTTTTTCATCGAAGTGGAGTTCCTTTTCCGAATACCATCCTATCTCTATCTTGCCTTTCCTCTCCAAAGTCCTAGAACGCCTTGTCCACAATCAGTTTAGTGCTTTTCTTTGTTTAAATAGCCTTTTCACTCCTGTTTTCATCCTAGTCACAGAACCGCTACAGCCTTAGTTAACGTTAGGCATGAAAGGTGGAAATCTGACGGTTCTTTGCTTACTGGATTTCAGAAACGCATTTAAAACTGTCCATTTCGAATCCTGCTTGGCATGTTTCGCTCGCTTAACATATCTCCAACGGCGATTGACTGATTTCATAGTTACCGGTATGGCCGCCGGCAATGTATATGCATAAAAGATTCTTGTTCTTCTTGGTGTTATACTTCTGCCGGTGTACCTAAGGGTGTTGTTTTATCTCCTTTATTCTCAATATTTATAAACTCTATTTCCAAAAAACTTATTTCTGCCTACCACCTTTATGCTGATGATTTGCAAATACATGAACGCAGCTTGTTCATTTTTTTCATTTCCTTTCGAATTTGGCTGATGCAATTAATGTCATAAACAAGGATTTGGGAACCCAAATCCTTGTTTGCGAGTAGAGTGAGGCACAATGACCTGAGTCTTCGATGGACATGGTTCGATGCAACCCACATGTTAATCCATCGAAGACTCAGGTTATTGTTGTTAGCAGCTCAAGGATGACCCCCAAGATAACCTGATCGCAGCTTCCCCTAGGTCAATTTAACGGAACTGCTATTCCAGTAAGTGAAAAGTTTAAGAACCTTGGGGTTTGGATTGACAAACATCTTTCTTGGGGTCCCCAGCTACAGGACGTAAGTCGCAAAATGTTTGCATCTGGTAAGTCCCTGAGCCGATTGCGGCTTCCGACCGCCACCAAAACTGCGCTTGCACAATCCCTTTTACTTTCCATCCTTGACTATGATGTCAGTTATGTTGATCTCACTGAGGCACAACTAGATAAGCTTGAGGGACTTCAAAACTTTTGCATAAGATTCATATTTGGCCTGCGCAAATATGATCACATTTCTGAATTTCGTACAAAGATTAAGTGGCTTCCCATACGTCTTCGCCGGGATTCTCATATCTTATTTCAGCTCTACAGTATTCTGTTCAATCGTACAATCTCCTCTTATCTTAAAGAATATTTCAAGTTCCTTCATGACACACATAATAGATATTTGAGGTCATCGGAAAATTTTAGACTAGAGATGCCGATGCATTCCACCGGCTTTTATGACAAATCTTTTACAGTTCAAGCAGAACGGTTATTGATGCGTTGCCCGTGTCGATAAGGCGTGCTCAATCTTTGTCCACTTATAAAATTCTGGCGAAAAAACACTTCCTCTCTCCTTATATATCATCATTACATATAGTTCCTTGCTCTTGTTTCATGTTTATAATTTTATATATATATGACGGAGAGGAGTAGGTGTCTCCTTCGCTATTATCAGCCATACTTTAACTACTGTGGGTGTACTGTAGGTAGTGTTGGTCATTGCGCAATAGAAAAACCGTTTGCAATTCAGATCACATTATAATTTACTATCAAATTAATCACACTACTAATTCACATACTATAGGTACACGACACGACTATCCGGAATGCGCGACAGTTTCTAAACGTGTTCACTGCTCGACCGCTACCGACAAACTTTGCTTAGATCCGGCTCCGGCCGGTCCGAGCGTTAGGTTGTAGACTCTGTCGAGCGCCGCTAGACAGCGCTGGCGTCCCAATTAGTCAACTCAGTAAAATATTTCCGACATAAATTTATTTAAGTATATAGAAAGAAAGAAAGACAGAAAGAAAAACATTTATTTGAACACAGTTCGTGAAACACAAAACACAAATAACAAAGATAAAATAAATAATAATATTTAAAAACAACAGTGTGTGCCTCACGGCTGCGCCAAAAAGCTATGCTTTATATGCTTTATGTATCTGTTTTATATGTTAATGGTACACCACTGACTACCTGCAGTATTGTTTCTCCTTTTCCATTTAAATCCATCCAAAGATTGTCTGTAAAAGATCGCTTTTAGATAAGCCCGTTCATTGTGTCACC
Organism: Omphaloscelis lunosa; assembly: GCA_916610215.1. NCBI lineage: Eukaryota > Metazoa > Arthropoda > Insecta > Lepidoptera > Noctuidae > Omphaloscelis > Omphaloscelis lunosa. Next base: position 22,724,585 of record OU744246.1, read on the forward strand.
CAATGTAAAATTCCTAAATTTAAGTCTGTAATGTTATGGCGTACATAATAAAGAATATTCTATTTATCTATCTACCTACCATAGCCTATCTGAACATCCGACGTCGAATGAGCGAGGCGAATTTGGGAGCGTCTCAAAGATACGACTCCGCGAGTACCTCTACCGCCGACCCCACGAGCAAATCTATTGCCGCTGTACCTGTACCAATGGATATCAACAACACACGAACAACACTCTGCGCTAGGAGTGGGTAATATCGCTTTTTCACAGTATCAAATCGAAACTATATATTGATATTTGATATCGGATTTCGAAACAATATATTTTCTGAAACTATATATTTACAGATACGCGTAATCCGTCTCATGATGTTGTATCGTTCCATAAAGCATATTGTGAGAACCACCTAGGTATGCGATATTGTAAATATCGTAATACGATTTATCTCTAGGGAGCTAAATTACAAACAACGGTTTTGTGTAGATACTTAGCTGAAGTTTCCAAATATCACTAATTTCACGTGATGAAAAAGCCTATTACGTAGTTACAGAAAACATACAATCGTCATCATCAATGAATGAACTGTCCTTCATACTTTTACCAGGTTTAGGACTGGTTGCATTATTGTCTGTTATGAAAAGTTTTATACGAGCTTCCTCTCTCGGCCGGCTGCTAAGTTATTTCGTCGGTAGAGATCGTGTCACATCGTGTATACTCGGTGTTTATTTGGTAAATCGTTTTTGATACGATACGACTAACATCATACTCGCCCTCGGATACGCGTTATGGAGCAATATAGTGTTTCGCCCGATATATAGATTCAGATTAAACCGATATCGGATTTTAGATATTGCACCAATATATAGATTCAATATCTGTATACGTTTTGTATCACCCACTCCTGCATCGGTCGCGGACGGTCGTGTTGCGCTGCTGTGTCCAAAGATTCTGATTTCCGGCTCAAGTGTTTCTTTGTGGTTCCCGAGTCGTCTCCGTAGTCACCAGACTACCATCGATATTATTAATTGGTGTATTTTTCAAGACACAATTAATAGCGTATTTCTGAAAAAGTTCAGTCCAAAAACCAACCGGCAGTTGTTGCAGCTGTGCACGTAGCTTTAAATTCCTTGATTAATAAATAATCACGATCAAAACTTTGATTCAGCCCGTCCCATCTTTGATGTCCTCCGTGCGGTGACGCCCTAAGCCGAGGCTCGTATCTCACAGGGGGTGCCCTTAGCGAGCGTTCACCTAGATTTTTAGCTTAGTTTTTATGCCCCTGGCTGGAGGCTTTAAGTTTAGCAGTTTTTTTTAGGCTACCGTCGGCGTGTATATCTGTCGCAGTAAGATGTTGAAGCCGGATAGAGATATATACCGGAGGATATAGTTATATACCGTAATACAGGGTTGCAGGGACATCAACGCGAAAACTGTTACAAACTTGTTATCAAAATATGATTCGCGACCATAACAAATATGTATCTCTCTAAGTTAGATTGGTTCCATTGAATGACTGACATGAGAGTCTCTGAGCTAAGCCGCGAACAGACTCACGGTTCTTTGTTGATTATGAAACCCTAAAAAAAAACCTATTTTTTTAATGCGGCTCATTTTGATTTTTTTATTGTCTGTCAAACATTTATTCTTTTTTTAATTGAGTACTAAAACAATACTCTACAACATGAAAAAAAACTTAGTTCTTTGAATGGTTTGTTGTTGAAGGTTTTCTGTTACGGGCAGGCTACGGCCTATATTCCGTAAACATATAAAAAATCATGTTCATAAAAACTCAAAATAAACGGGCTCGTCCGGGATTTGAACCCGGGACCTCTCGCACCCTAAGCGAAAATCATACCCCTAGACCAACGAGCCGACTGGAAAGACCACTGAAATTATAAAATGTGTGGTAAGAGACCGTGGGGGTCTAATAATGTCCAATGTTTTTTTTTGTGATGTAGTAGTTAGTACGGCCAGCGATAAAAGTCAATTAACACTGCTACTTTTATAAATCATCTAAATTGACACAAAATTATTCGAGTATTCCAGCTTTTGCCCGCGGCTTTGCCCTAGTGGATGTCGGAAAATATCCCATGGGAACATACTACCGGCATTTTAAAAGTAACCTATGTGTTAATCTAGGTTAGGTATAAACTATCTGTGTGCTAAACATTCCAATCCGTTCAGCCATTTTTGCGCCTATCCGGACATACATCCAGACAAACGGACAAAAATTTATCGTTACTATTTTATTTATAATAGCTAAGAGTTAATATTTTTTTAAATTTTAATTCAGTTCTGATTCTAATCTTGTCTTGTCGTATCTAAGTGCAGGTTGCCTCACGATTTTTTTCCTTCATCGATTTCAGTAATGTCTAAGATAAACTCAAAAAGTACATATTATGTACTTTTTGTAAAAGTCAGTAATTAAAGTAATTGAAAAAGTCACATTGGTACTTGCACGGATTTGAACCCACAACCTCACTTACTTACAAACGCGTTATTAACTAATTTCTGATTAATTGCATCATGTATGGACCACCACTGGTATAATAAGTACTACTGCTGTGACATTTTGGCTGCTCAATGGTGATTTGAGTAGCTTCGTGGACGACGAGCCTTACTGTAAAGCCCGCTTTTCACTCGCGGTGCGAACACCCGCGAATATCGTGAAACACGAGTGCAGATCGTTTCGCGCCTTCGCGCTCGCGCTTCGCTCCGTTTCCCGATCGGTGTCGGTTTTTTATCCCGTCGAGATATCCCATTGGGGTCCAGTCGAGAATAGTCTTGCGTGATTTTTTTTATAAACATAGATTTTTATAAGGATTTTCGTCATCCACCATCTTCTCTCTCTCCATCTATTTTTTATTTTGAATACAAAGATAATTGTAGTATAGAATCTCTCAGGAAACTATTTAAAAGGATCAATATTATGACGGTACCTTGCCAATTCATTTATGAAAATATTATGTACGTAAGGAAAAATCCACATCTGTTTAATAAAATAAGTGATAGACATAATTTTAATACTAGAAATAAAGATAAACTAGATCAACCATTTTTCAGATTATCTAAAGTACATACATCTTTTATGGGGTACTGTGTTAAATGTTACAACAAAATACCTTGTGACATATTGCAATTAAATGAAAGAAAATTTAAAACTCATATTAAAGGTACACTTTGTAAACAAGTATATTACAAATTAGAGGATTATATCCAAAATAAGAGTGCTTGGAAACATGCTGGTCCTGCTCCATGGGACAATTTAGAATCAAGACAAAATCAAACAGGTTGCTAATTTAATTGTAAAATTTATAATTTTGTGTTATATGACATTGATTTTACATTCTGTGATTACTTCCTCACACACTGACTTATTAATTTTAAAAACATTACGAAAATCGTCTACTTTTACAATGTTTGTAAATATGTGAGCACCATGTATCTATCGCATTATTAAATTATTTATTTATTTATTTATTGCACAATGGACACATCGTTACAAGCATAGCTTTACAAAAAAACTTACTTAAAAACTAATGGACACATTACCCTGTTAGGGCGCAGCAAATTACTTAAAACTATAATATATATCTATAGAACATTATACTTACCTATTATTATAACTAGCATCGTAACAAAGGAATAATGAATAGTCAAAATCAATATAAATAGAATCACAATGAAAGTAATAAAATCAAAATATAATAAAATCGTGAATAGTAACTAAAATAAAAATAATTAAAAGTAAAAATATTTAAAAACAAAATAAGCAAAATTGTGTATACAAGGTGCAGTTTTGGATCTGCAAAACATTTTAGGAGGTAATTATGTTAGTGATTCTCGACCCGAATCAACAATAAAATGGGCAGGTATTTTTTTTCATTCTATTCTTATTTACGGAAATCGGTAAGTGTGAACTCCCCTTTTTAAAACGCTACCAATCTGTACGTGTCCTTAAACTGCGCTTTCACACACACAAACAAACGCAACCGACATTTCTTTCATAAATCCAAATAACCAACCACCGCCCGCTCCCTCTCCCCCGCCACGCCCCCGCGGCCATCGCAAATGCATAAATCGGGCCAATTTATTAGTGTATTTGATGACGCCGGTATGTGCATACGCTTGCAAATTCCGCCCCTCAAGTGCGCCTTCGATTAACGGTCGGGATAGGTACCTACTACCTAGTTGTAAAAATGACGGACCAATACTCCAATGTAGAGTTGGTGGAGATGGTCCGCTTGTATGCCATCAGTGGAGACAATGTATCTCGAGCCATCGAAATGTTCGCGGAGTTATTCCCCAATCGGCAACGTCCCTCACACAGGGTAATGCTGGCTGCTACGCAGAGACTGCGCGATCATCGGCAGTTCGACGATCAGTGCTTTCGACACAATAAAAACGAATGTGTTTGTGTTACGTAAGCTGAAGGAAAATCAGCAACGTTGTGCTAGACTGTGCCTGGAGTGTGACGGTGGAAACTTTGAACAATATCTCCAGGTAACATAAGCAGGTAATTTATTTATTTATTTGTACATAGACAATAATTTGTAAATACGATGTTAGCTAAATCAACTTGATTAGTGTAAATAAGTTGATTTAAAATTTTTAACTACGCCAAAAATACCTATCAGACAAAATGAATCACCTAAAATCCCTAACACATGGGTACCTACCTACTTAACTAGCACAAATTATCTTGATGTATTTCTGTCGGTCCTCAGCCCGTTAAAAAGTAGGAAGGAAAATCTTAAATCTACAAATAAAAACCGTCCTTGGGGCTGAATTTACCTACAGAGCGCGCCGACTGCGCCGAGTACCTACATGCCTTATTATTATTATTAGGTGCCTACCTAAATCCCGCGCACGCGCTCGCGATCGTAGTTTCACAATTGTGCAACAGGAACTGCTTACGTGCTTTGTAAGGTTTATTTATATCCGCCTATCATTTTATTCATCAGCTGATAGGTAACTAACGACGCCAACGTGATCTTTTTTTGGCGCAGTTGTATCTAATTCCTACTATTATTATTTATCGTAATAGCCCAGTGGTTAAGACTTTCTCCTCTCATGCATGAGGTTGCGGGTTCGCAACTGAGCAAGTACCATTGTGTTATTTTTTTAATTCATAATGATGTAAGTACTTTTTAAATTTATCTAGGACATCATTGAAATCCCGTGTTTCGGTAAGCACTTAATTAAAGCCTTTGGTTCGAATTGATTTGTAGCTCTCGGACGATCGTTAGGTACCACACGGGTCGGTACGGGTCAACGACCTTACAGCCCTGCCGTATGGTCGTTGGTACGGGTAGTCAAAAGCCAGAAAGTCAGACAATTAGTCTAACAAATGGGTATCGTGTTATCAAGTAACTGGTTTGTTGAGGTCTGATACGCAGTCGCCCTACGTGATTCACTGGCACTCCATTGTAGTGAGCTGCATACAGTTAAACTGAAAGCCGACCCTAACATAGTTGGGAACAGGCTCGGCAGATTGGCCACGGCATTGTAATGATGCTTAAAAATGAGTTATTATTTAGCGAAATTTAAAACAATAATGTAGGTACATTGTGATTTTCAAATTCGAACTACATCTAAGGTAAAATTATTTGCTATAAGTTGTTGTAGCTACAACAACTTGTACAGATCGCGGCACGTTGGTTGAACCTTCGATGCGCAGTAACAGATTTTCGAGTCTTAATCGAAATGCGGTATGACGAGCATCGCGGGGGCTCCCCGTAACCATAGCAACGACCTTCATTTTAGTTTAACGTACGTGCCGCGTTCGTTTCATAGAAATGTGGGCGGAGACTCGTACAGGCTGACGTCACTGGTCATCGCATTCACGCACACAGTGACATGACGCGCGATACATCGCAATGGGTGATTCTGTTTTTTTGAAGAGGGTTATTAAGAGAGTTATTCTGAAAAACAATAATATTGAAAAATCGAAAAGAAAAAGTATTATTGATTATTGACTTGGTATCGTATTGTTATATGATTATTTACGAGTCTCATAACAACCTCCTAAAATGTTTTGCAGGTTCAAAACTGCACCTTGTATAGTCAAAATTTATCTGTCATAAACTCTTGGATGCTATTGTAACATTTTTCTAATAGTAAAGATTTTAGCTTACATTTAAATAAACATAATGACTTGTTAGACCTTATGCTTTCGGGCAATTTATTATATATTATCTGTAATTATCTGTCGTTGCTGCATTTTTAATTCTTTTTACCTATTGTGGTATAGTAATTTTATTCTAGGTGCATCGTCTTCACATATAATTATTTAACTAATGTATGTACTTATACAAACTATTGTAAAACATTTTAAAAGAGTAACGGTGGAGTTTCTTGCCCATTCTTCTCCATATGAAAACTACCTTTTGGAAGGGGCGACTAGAATCAATTATATTATTCTGTAAATCTTGACGTTCAAAAGTGCCATACATGGGCCTATTTGAAATAAATGATTTTACTTTTGACTTTTGACTTTTGAAACAGTTCTTATACAAAACTGACTACTTACTTAAGGCGAAATCGTAAAAGTAACGCGCGAAATACGTTACGTTACGTTTTTTGCAATTTGCAGGTCAGTATCAGGTTGCATATTGATCTAAACATGATTCGCGGCCGTATCTATACCAACATTATAAAGAGGAAAGATTTTTTTGTTTGTTTGTTTGTTTGTACCGAATAGACTCCGAAACTACTAGACAGATTTTAATATTTTTCACCAATAGAAAGCTAAATTATCAGAAAGTAACATAGGCTATATTTTTTTTAAATTGTAATACTTAAGAAAATTGCAATAATGTAACCCAAAGTAGCAAAATTTTGCCAATAAAATTCATTAATTGGCGTGCGCTGAGAATACTTTATCATACATAACATAAAATCATGACATAAAATTTATGTTCTACATGATTAAATTACTCATTATTACCTACAAAAAAGTTCCCGAGAGAATTTATAAGGGTCGCGTTTACAAGGATCGCGCTGCTTGTAGCGCCCGCGATATCGCGCCAGTTTGCACGAGCCTTAAGTCGGGGCCAGCACCAGTGGGTCACCACTAATCAAAATTGCTTTTACCCAAGTTTCCCTTGGGATGCCTTAGTTGTTTACTGGCGCCACAATGCACGAACAAAAAATAATTGTAAATACAATGCAGTGTATAACTGCAAAATTGTATGCTTCTAGATACAGCGGTTTAGGTTATGCGTTGTCGGTCAGTGAAATATACAAAACAATGTTTCACATTAAAGCTTCATTAATTGTATTTGTATGTTATAGATAATTAAGTCGCATATTTTTATTTTTTTGTTTATTAAAAATGTTTATCTGCATCTAACAACCTCATATCAAATTGAAACATCAAACCCGAACTTGTCATCTTCATCATCATTACTATGCACATTTTCAACAGCATTCAAACAAAATAACCAAATAATATAATTATAGTCTGTAATTCCAATAGTATTTGACGAAAATGTAAACGGATCAGAAAATGTACCTGTGAATGCGAATTAGAAGAGCGACTTTACAATTGAGTGCTTGGATTTAATTATTTGAATACTAAACCCCGAAACTCTGATTTTAAATCACCTTAAAAATATTTTGTATTTTTTTATACTCTACGTGGAACTTTTGGCCTGCATCTCACCTGACAGTAAATGATGATCAGGCCGAAGGTGAAAGCGAGCTTCACCCGGAAGCCTCAACCACAGAGGAACGTATCTTACCTCTAACTGCCAAAACACAACCATGCTGTTAATATCGTTGTTATGGCGACAGACTTAGTTATGATGATGGTAACTAGCCAGGTGGACTTAGAACAAGCTCTACCAACCAAATCGAGCTGATTTTTTTCCCCACTGAGAATCGAACCTGGGACCTCTTTTTTTTTTTTGGGTGGGAAATCATCAAATAACTTCTCCCGCTCTGGGCGGAGCGGGAGGGCGTGTCAGACTCTTACTGACTAAAACCCACCCGTGTTCCTTCGGTTGCCCTGTTGCCGGGGGCCACGATCTCCCTTTCGGTTTTCTTCGCAACCCCGGCAGGCATTGGCCCTAGCGGACCCCTTCAATTCTGCTGACATCTCTTTGAGGCGCGCGTGGAACACAACGCGCCATCGACCCGGGCCTGGTCCTTATCGGATGGTGAGCTACCCATTGCTGTCCGCAAGCCCGCGCCTACGGTGGCCGGAAATCGCCCCGCGATTCCCGACGCCCTGGGCGTCTCCTCCTGCGGCGGTTAGGGGCGTGAGGGCGCGAAATTTGCCTCTCCCTCACGCGTTCCGCCTCCTCCTTCGCGAGCATTACCGCTTCGCAGAAGGAGGTGATGGCCTCCCATTTCCTCTCGCTCCGTACCATGACCTGAACCAGGGCCGGACGCGAGAGATCACCGCCGCCGATCGCCTCCACGAGGACACGGCGATGCTCCGCCCAAGCTGGGAAACCCGAGACCTCTGGGTCTAAGACAGGTGATATTGCCACCAGACCATAGAAGCGGTAAAATTTATCGGTTCATTTGAAAATTGAGGTTAATTTTAAAACCTATTTAAGTCAATGATTTTTCAATTACAATCCAATGTTTTCAAACTATAATTGTTGGAAAAAGCGGTGATACATAAAGCTGAAACTTAAATAAAGATCAATGTGTTACTAATTCCGGAAGCATGTAACCTGAACTTGGTTTGTTTACACTTTTATCAGACGCTTTTGGAGCAGACCTACGTATAATTACTCCATCAATTCGTTCCTTTTCGTGAAATCTGGATCTGGATCAAACAAAGATATTACCCGAGAGAAATGGGTGCAGCAACTGAACAACAAAGAAATGAAAAGTGTCACAAAGAATTTATTTACCAGCTCAAATGAGAGGTTAGGAAGAAATACGCCTTGTCACTAAATTACTTTTCAAAAATTTAAATTGGCGATGCTACAACGCGCTTTCATAGATTAACATTTTTCAAATCATACATACACAAGCTTAACTTTCAGAATTTTGAACTGCTTTAGACTTAAACAGCTGTAATAAGTTATGAGATTTGACAAGTGTTATTATAATTATACAAAAAGAATAAAAAGTGGCGATCGTTTATAATTGCACCACAACTTATTTTCTGTAATCAGCAGAACGTGTACTTTCATTATACGAAAGCCGGGACACTATACGGGTTAGTCAGTCACGCCAAACCGGCGCAAGCGTTGGCTGTTTCATACTTTACGTCAGTTTAATTTGCGATTCTTGACAGGTATGTTGTATGTAATAAATTGTGTAGTGCCACAGTTGACTTAGCTTATTATTTTGGTTAGAAAGGGGAATACAAAGTTTGCGTCCCATTTATTCAATAATTGCTTGTGAATTAACTGTTAAAATGCAGTTCAGAGACCTCTACAAGTGATCCTGTGTGTATTAGTTTAATTTTGTTTTGTTATTGAACTTTATCGCGATATCACTAGATATTATAAAGTTTCATATCTATTTTGATTGATATACATATTATGCTCGTTTTTATACTTCTAATGACCAGACATAATATATGTAGTTATAATCATATCTTAGATAATCAATTTTATATTTCTGTAACTTTATCGATCAGCTGTTTCCATGGGCATATTGGCGTATGTTTACGTAATTATTTTAGTAGTATTTATCTGTACCTAACACTTTCCTAGTGTTTTTTATATTGTAGCCATGATCCTGCCATACACTTGGCTAGCGGTGGCCATCACGGTGCTAGTGTTGTACCTTCGGAAAATTTACTCCAAGTTTTCCGTGATGGGGTCAATCATCTGCCGACCGTGCCGTTCTTTGAAAACCTTCACTGGGTGTTCCTGAAGAAGGAGCACATGTTTGATTGCTTGATGAGGGCTATGACTACTTAACCTGATGATAGGTAAGTTCCAAGTACTTTGTTTTATTCATTTGCTTTAAGTAACTCTAACTTCAGAAAAATTTTCACTTTGCCCGACCTGGGAATCAAACCCGGTCAGCCAGCGATTGAACTGGATCGACGAACTCCGGCCTTAATTTATGTAAAGCATACCTAATCAATCTGCTTTGTTTCCAGGATAGTAGGGCACTACGGCCTGCTGACCCCGCTTTACTTAGTTCGCGACGTGGAGACCATGAAGCGAATCACCATCAAGGACTTCGAGCTTTTCATGGACCGACGCCAGTTCTCCAGCTAATTTGACCCCATGTTCGGGAGAGGACTGCTCATGATGCATGGTATGTTTGCCTGTTTTTTAGTTAGAGCAGTTTTTCATATTACCCTAGTATATACCCGCGGCATCGTACCCGCGTATTGATTGAAAATTATACGACGGAAACGTAGGTACTACTGAAATAAAAAGTATCATATATAGTGAGGCTCGAAACAAAGCTGTGATCACGATGAAGATCTATTCAAATCAAATCAAATCAAAATATTTTTATTTCACATAGACCTACATGGATTCCAATTGGTCGTTTCCTATGAAGAAGAGCCGGCAAGAAACTCCACGGTTACTCTTTTAAAAATAATTGGCTTTTACAATTTTTTCAAATAACAGTATAACTAGGTATGGGAGGACAGTGTAGGTATTTCAATAAGTACCAGGTACTTAAGAAAATAGAAAATGGTCAACAAATCTACAGTCCACTAAGCCTACAGTGTTCTCACATTCACAAAATAGAAAAGAATCTATACAAAAGATATATAAATTAATAAAAATAAGAACCTCTGTTAATTAAACGCAATTACATTATTGCTATGCAACTGTAATAAATCTGAATAATTATCATGTGCAAAAAAGCCACTAATAAAGAGTTGAAATTAACTCGTAGGTATATAATGTCAAATAATTGAATGAATGTGTCAAGGACGAATGTAAAAAAAAATAAGATAAAAATAAATATGGTAATTTGGGAGCAGTTAATAGACTCTTACATAATTATGCCGTTAATGAGATACCAAGGAAGCCACATGTGCAGAAGGAATTATTGCCAAATTTCCTTGTCTTCAACATAGTCTTTAATTTTGTAATATGCTTTCTTGATAAGAACACGTTTGATATGGGTTTTGAACTTCCCATCGCTAAGTTCTGTAACAGACTTTGACAACTTGTTATAAAAGCGGATACTGTTTATAAGAAATGACTTGCTTGTTTTAGTTAATCTAAATTTGGGTATAACAATTTCATGTCTACTACGTGTATTTATTTATATTATGGAAATCGCTTCTTATTTTGAAAAGTCTTTAGTTTTTGCGAACATACAAAATACTTTCTAAGATATAAAGAGAAGGCAGAGTCAGTATATCAGTTTCTTTAAATTTGTCTCTAAGGGACTCGCGAGGACCCATTTTATAGATCGCGCGGATTACCCTCTTTTGTAGAATGAAAATTGAATCTACGTCAGCTGCCGATCCCCACAGCAGAACGCCGTAAGACATAATACTGTGGAAATAAGCAAAGTATACTAACCTAGCTGTGGCTATATCAGTCAACTGCCTTTTTTTTTCTAACTGCATATGCAGCTGAACTTAATCTACCTAAAATAGTTCTAACGTGGGCGCCCCATTGCAATTTTGAATCTAAAGTAATGCCTAAGAATATAGTTTCCGTTATTGCATCTAGTTTTTTGCCATCAAGTTTTAAATTTAGACCTACTTGAGGTACATTTGGTAATGAAAACCTAATACATTTAGTTTTGTTCGCATTAAGTAAAAGATTATTAGCTGCGAACCATTTTGAAAGAACAGCCAGACTATCATTGACATGTAAGACATCTGTATCTTTTCTGTCTATTTTAAAAATAAGAGAAGTATCGTCAGCAAATAGAATTACATCCGATAAGTTAGCCATCATGTAAGGAAGATCATTTATATAAACTAGAAATAAGAAAGGACCGAGAATTGAACCTTGAGGCACGCCCATTTTAACTAGAGACCCCGTAAACGTCGCCCCATTAACGTTTACTTTTGCTCCCTGTTGGATAGATAGGAAAGAACAAGATCAGCAACTTGTCCACGAATTCCGTAGTGGTGTAATTTACAGATCAGTGTTTTGTGGTCAACACAGTCAAACGCTTTTGAGAGGTCACAGAAAATGCCAATGGCATCCTGGGACTTTTCCCAGGATTCCAAAATGTGAGTGATAAGTTTTACTCCTGCGTCAGAAAGAAAAGAAAAGAAAGAAAGAAAGAAAGAAACATTGTTTATTCTGCACAAACTAAACGCACATGCCAAAAAGTATTACTTATAATGTACTTTTACAAATTAGCCAAAAGCCTCGTAGCCAAGTAATAGAAAACCAGTCAATATTGTCTATTACTTGAATGTCAGAGCCATAGACTATTAATATTGCGTAATATTACCGACGAGTGTTACAACACTGGCCATTGACAGCTTATAAATAAACAATAATAATTTAATAACAAAGTCAATCAAAATATTGATTGCAAAGTAGACACTATTTTCGTTAAAAACTAATAATTATTGAGCCGTGCGTCGCATCTGTGCAAGAACAGGTTGATGCTCAGCCAAAATGTCTTGACTTCGGAAGAAACCAACAACGCTGATTTTCAGCATCCACCTCAGGAATAGCGTAATGACGTCCCCCCGTGTGATAATACTTAATCAGGTAAGTAAAATATCCTACAGAAATAACTTGTGTGATTCTATCTAGTTGAACATAGTATCTAAATAATAATATATATCTGTTAAAATGCGTCATATTTTATATAAACAAATACATAAACCAAGAACAATATAATACAATGAAAAAATAAAAAAACTATAAGATGTGCACAGTGTGTTGTATTATCGTAATCATACCGCTATTCTTGACATTTCAAATATTATTTCAATACCCTAACAATACCTATTCCATAATGAAATCTACATAGATAGGTACACCATAATATCATAGCTATGCAATGCACCGATGGCGGCCATTTGCAAACTGTGTGCATCGCTAGGCATGGCGTTGGCAATGGGAACCCATGTTTTCCAGCCAAAGCGGTAATTCAGCTAATTTGTACAGCTTGATAGTATTGTTAAGGATTCCATATTATTCTTTTAGTGGGCCGAATGGATCATGGACCCTTCGATGCACGAAGGAGCAAGATCCACCGACATAACTATGTACATGCTAAAATCGAACCGAAATTCCAGACTTCCTGATCCTATAGGTAAGTGTTACAGGTTTTTAGTGCATTACTAAAACAAATTGAAACAGAACACACTTACACTAAATAAACTTACATTAAATAAACTTTGTAAACCTTCCGGCACCTTATTGAATTATATACATCCATTGTCCCACTTAGATACTGCAGCTTCAGAAAGACCCAGCAAACACGCCCCAGATAACTGAGGACTCCTCCCATGACAACGACACAGACCAGAACTAAACTGGTAGGAATCCGACAGAGGCCACTCACACTGTTGGAAAGCCATATCCCTTGCCCGTAGGCCGTGACCCTCGAGGTAAGTACAAAAAGAGCAGCTATTTTTACTAGTAATGGTATTACAAACATGTGGATTGCTGTATCTTCATGAAATATTTCTTTAAGATATTTAGAAAATACTTTTTTGTTCTCAGGACTCTTACTGGTGGAGGAATGTTATTCCAACAGTGTGTGGCGGCGTATCTGAAACTCCCCCTGAATGCAGCGGTCCTGTGTTTGGATGTGCAAAGAGGATTGGTAGAAAAACGTGGTTCGTATTTGCTCTGTCTCCAACTTAACTTCTCAAAGAGATAGTGAGGTTTCTGTGTAGTGACTACTCCAAAAAGTAAACTAGCCATATGTAACTTTCTCCTAGCAGCCATTTTCAAAATATTATTATCATTTATATAAGGAGTGACATGACTTCTACGAGGTATCTTTACACAGAACCGTGTACACGCATTTTGTATGCGTTGTATCAGCTTCTCTGTTCTTGCTAAAAGGCATGGGCCGTACACGATATCACAGTAGTTAAGTCTTGATAAAATTAGGCTATCCACCAATTGTTTACGTAGATCAACACTCAGGTAGTCTCTAATTGAATATAGCAGTTTCAATCTATAAAAACAATTTCTCACAGAGTTACTTATGTGTTTCTCAAATCGAAGTTCAGGATCCATGGTTAACCCAGGATTGCATGCTATATCTACCCTAGCTATTTTATCACCCCTTATGACAACTTCTGGCTTAGCTGACAATATTGCGCTGATCATTTTCCTACTTCCTAAAACCATAAATTTTGATTTCAGTGGGTTTAATACCAGTGAGTTATTATCTGACCATACCATCACTCTTTCAAGATCATCATTGATTTTTTTTATTGCTTCTAATGTATCAGCTGGTTTAAATGATATATATAATTGGATATCGTCTGCATACATGTGTTACCTGCAATGCTGGAATGATGTAATAACATCTGCACTGTAAAGGATATATAGAAGGGGCCCTAAAATTGATCCCTGAGGCACACCACGTGATACTTCACGAGGGGGGGATGACATCCTTGATCCATCCTCCTTCTGGACTTCAACGAGCTGTGACCTGTTTTGCAAGTAGCTAGCAAACCACTGTATTGTTTCCATTGTAAAACCATTGTAGGCTAACTTGGAAAGTAACAGAGTGGTGTTTATAGCATCAAAGGCCCGCGAAAAATCAAGTAGTGCAAGAACTGTTCCCTCCCCCCTGTCCCGTACCTCAAGGATATTTCCTACTACGTCAGAAAGGGCTGTGGCCGTCCCACGGCCTTTCCTAAAACCAGACTGAAGATCGGGGAGCATATTGTTTGCTTCTAAATATTCTAGCATTTGGTTATAAACCACCCTCTCTAAGACTTTCGATAGACAAGGCAAAATGCTAACAGGACGCAGATCTTTAAAAGTACTTGGGTTGCCGATTTTGGGTAAAGGACGCACAATAGCGCACTTCCATAAGTCAGGGAAAGTGTGGGTATCTATCGACTGATTTACTATTGTGGTGATAGCCTGAAGGGTGGTGGGTAAGGTTAGCATTATCATATCCACACTCACTCCATCAATCCCTTTAGCATTTGACCCTAAATTCTTAATAATTTTGTAAATTTCTTCCTCATTGACATTTCGTAGCTCAAATTGAGTTTCACCAAACCTATTCATATTAAAGTATGACAGTTGTGATGTTGGCAGTATGCACTGTCCTGGTACATTCAGAAATGCCTTATTTATTTCATCTGGGTCATTAAATTGTCCAGGGAGCATACCTTCACTATGTTCTGAGAATACATCAGATTTAAGATTTCAGATTTCAGAGATTTTTCCATAGCTTTTTGGGGTTTTTTATCTGGCTATTAATGTGACTGTCAAAGTATACCTTCCTTTCCTGCATTAACGCTGTAACAGCTTGTTTTTTCAAATCTAAATAATATTTTTTTTTGTAGTATCAAGCTTGTCCTTATTATAGTTATTTTTTGCCTCGTCTCGCAGCTTAATCATTAATTTAATATTAACAGATAATATTCCATCCATGGCGTGGAACGGTCCCTAAATATCTTACTCTTTATTGGGGCATGCAAGTCATACAAATGGATGATAAAGACATTAAAAAGCTCAATCATACTGTTAACATCTACCAGTGTGCCAATTTCAAACCATGGCATTAAATTCAGATCCACCTCAAAGTAATCCATCAATATATCCCTTAGAGGTCGATATACAACTAGCCTAGGGTTTCTGTTTCCCTTTTTTATGACGGTATTACATACAATAAACGAGTGATGACCAAGTTCACTGATATGATTGACTATTACATTACGAACCCCCACATCGGTACAGATCACATCTATGAGAGTACTACTATCGCCTACAAAATGTGTTGGTGATTGTACCACTTGATTTAGATTGGTATAATTAAGGAATTCCATCATGTCTTTGGTTTTTGTATTGTTTATATCCAATAGATTAACGTTGAAATCTCCCAGTAACACCAAATGATCGTAAGGTGCCAATGCGCTAATATTATCAGTTATGCTATCCAGA
The DNA here is from genome assembly GCA_916610215.1 of Omphaloscelis lunosa. Taxonomy (NCBI): domain Eukaryota; kingdom Metazoa; phylum Arthropoda; class Insecta; order Lepidoptera; family Noctuidae; genus Omphaloscelis; species Omphaloscelis lunosa. The sequence continues at coordinate 22,740,595 of OU744246.1, forward strand.
AACGTTGACAATTCAAACCAGGGTGGCCTGTATGCAGTGCCAATCAACAACTTTCTACCATTGATAGTTAGGTTCAACCACATCTGTTCCACATCCGACTGCTCTGAGTGTGGCCGTACACGCGCCAATTAAGTAAGCGACAACGGAAGTATTTAAAAATAACTTTATTCCGACAGAGTTACAGCGAAACAGTAATTAATTAAATCTAACAATATTGATCTTATATACTAACTTAATTGCTAACGTAGTACATGCACAGCGTGATCAGATTGACGCATGTTCTAGATAATTATAAATGCTGATCGCGCAGTGGGGAAATTGGGAAATAATAATCTAGTAAATACTTATTGTCTGACAAAGCTAATATTGGTAGGTTGGGGTTCCTTAACTCCTCCCTCCCTAAGAGAGAAATTATCCGAAGGTGTCGCAGACGGTTTCGGAGAATTTCGACAAAAGTTTATGAACTGAAATTTATACATTATAAAGATAACTATTGCTATTACAATAACCACATACTCTAAGATGGTCCATATACTAATTTCTATTGTCACTGTTTGTGTCGTATCGTCTATTTCACTAAATTTTGCACTTTGTAACACTTCTTTCACATCACTGAAGTCCACATTTCTTAAATCCACTTTCTTTGATCTTCTCTGAATGTCCTGTTGTAGGTCTGGCATCTGGATCAATGGCAGCTGGAGACTGGAAACTGTAGTGTTTGTGGTGGCGGCAACGATGACTTCGCCTATTTGTGTCTCGCATTGTTGGCCAGGTGTCACGATGTAGGTCCCAAGAATAGTGTACTTCAGGATTTCTGTATTGCAATTCTCGGTGATGATGAGATTTTCCTCTGAGTAAACCAACCATTGGTTGTCGGTTATTTTCTGTATCTTAGTTTTTTCTATTTCAATATGGTTCTGTATGCAGTTTTTGTAGTTTTTCTTCATCAGCATTATTTGTTCAATGCAGGTCTCGGTTGGAAACTGGGCTAAATTAGTTTCAGCGCAAAGAAATTTTCCATTTTCAATCTCAGTACATGGGCTTACCACGGGCATGTATTTCAATCTATTCACCATCAGGTAAGGATATTTGGGTATTATTGTAAAGGTATTTGGAGAATGGAATATAGGGATGGGTATAACCTTGTAATAATTATATGTTTCGTTATTTATTAGGGGAACTTCTAAAACAAAAACTAACTTGTTGTTATTTATATATGATTTAAGTATGATATTACGTTCTAATTTTATTAAATTATGTTTGCTTACTGGGTATATTGTTCTAGCATGTTTAGCAATGACTTCTAACGTATTATATAATTCTGTACTATTTATAATGGATTGGTGCAATGTATTCAGTTTGCTAAAGGCTATTGCCGTTTCAATCTCTTGTATGTTTTCGTAACAGGTCCGAAAGTTATTTAAAATTTGATACATAGTATTTAATATTTGGAAAAGTTTGTTAAACCTGAACTCATGTTCAACTAATTTTTCCATTTCATTGGTATGTAAACCCAAGTTTTTAATATTTGAATTTATTATTTCAGAGTCATTTACTAATTTATCAAAAGCTTTTTGCATTGATGATACTTTACGTTCGACCACATGCTCTTTGTTCTGTATCATTTGGATTTCTCTATCATATTTAATTGCATCGTCTTCATCTAAATTTCCTGTGATAGCTTTTACAAGTGAGCCTAATGGATTAAACAGAGCTCTTTTATTTCTATAATGGAAAGGTAAGATTTGAAAGAATCTATCCTTAGTTAGTTTAATAAGATATTCTATTTGGCTTTTTATTCCTATAGTTTCGTTACTAAGACTATTTTCCTTAATTTTAATTTTCAAGTTAATAAAATCCCGAATATTATTATCTATTTGTAAGTGTAATGATTCTAAATCTACACTTTTGTATATTGTCCAATAACTATTCCTCTTCACTGCTACTCCCCGCTTTATCGCTGCTATCCCCGGATTCTGACCGAGGTTTTGGATCAATATACTCTTTCAAAAAGTCTTTAACTAATATATCGTTATTTGTCGGTAAGTGAACTTCGAGAATTTTTTGTTTATTATTTGAAATATCTTTTACGTCTAATTTATTTTTAAACCATGAATGAATTAAAATCTGTTTTGGTTTAGTATCGACAGCTTCGTTTCAACTAGGAATGCCTTCGTGTTCTCTATTTGAAACTGAGTTGGCAGTGACCCCATCATCAGAATCCGAAAGTTCTATCGTTTCTATTGGAGTTTCGAGGTCTTGCAATTCGTTTTCTATAATTTTTTGTATACGTTCCTGCCTATCTCCTATATTTACGAATATTGAATCTAAATCGTCGTCAATTGCATTAATCTTAATCCTAGATAAAGCATCTGCATTCGTGTTTTGAGGGCCTTTCTTATATTTTATTTCGAAATCGTATTCTTCTAACCTTAACCGCCATCGCGTGAGTTTAATATTGGGCTCTTTCAATGAATACAGCCAAGCTAATGGTCTATGGTCTGTAAATATGGTAAACTTATTACCATACAAATACGGTCGAAAGTGCTTAACTGCCCATATTATGGCTAAAAGTTCCTTCTCGATAGTGCTATATTTTACTTCTGTGTCGCTCAAGGTTCTACTAGCATAGGCTACAGGCTTATCTGAGCCTATCGTTCCTTGTGACAATACAGCCCCGATCGCAAAATTGGATGCATCCGTGGTTAAAATAAAAGTTTTACTAAAGTCAGGAAATTGTAACAAAGGTGCATTTGTTAAAAGCTTTTTACATGTCTCAAAACATTCTTTATATTCCCCATTAATTACAATTTTGCGACCTTTCTTTAAACAAGCTGTTAATGGTCTAGTTATTTTGGCAAAATCTTTGATAAATTTCCTATAATAACCGATTAGTCCTAAAAAGCTTTTAATCTGTGTAACCGTTTTCGGTATAGGATACCTAAGAATAGCGTCTATTTTATCATTATTTGGTTTCAAACCTTCACTTGTAATAGTATGCCCTAGGTAGAGTACTTCCTTTCTAAGAAAATGAGACTTATCTAATTGAACTTTTAAATTTGTTTGACGGAAGCGGTCAAAAACTGCTCTAAGTTTTTCTACATGTTCAGGCAAGCTTTTAGAAAAAATAATGACGTCATCGAGATATATTAAGCAATGTAAGCCTTGAAGGCCTCGTAAGACGTTATCCATCGCTCGCTGAAAAGTTGCGGGTGCGGTCTTTAACCCAAACGGCATTCTGTTAAATTCATAATGACCTGAAGGTGTGCTAAACGCAGTTTTAGCTCTATCTTTCTCCTGAACCTCTAATTGATGGTACCCGCTAGCTAAGTCGAGAGTTGTAAAGTATGTACTATTACCTAGCATGTCAAATAAATCGTTAATGTTGGGCAAAGGGTATTTATCATCAATTGTGATTTCATTGAGCCGTCTATAGTCAACTACCATCCTCCATTTTTGTTGGCCTGACGCGTCTAATTTTTTCGGCACTAAATGTACGGGAGCACTCCAGGGGGAATGAGATTCCTGGATAATGTTATCCCTTAACATTTTCTCGACTTGACTACTGATCTCTTTTGTTTGAATAGGTGGCAATCTATGTGCCTTAATGTTTATTGGGTCTTCATTTTTTGTTCTTATTCTATGTTTAACCTGATTTGTGAAGGTTAACGGAATATTTTCACAATAAAATATATCTTTGTATTCTTTACAAAGTCCCTCAATAACCGTTCGTTCTTCTGAATTCATATGATCTAACTGTAATTTGTCTAAATTCTTTGTTAGCAAGCTGTCCACTTCTATATTATTATCTATGAAATTAACACTAACAGATGGGTCCTGTATGTATGGTTCCACTTGAAAAGGTCCCGTAACTACTAATTTTCTATTTTCATGGCTATAATTCTGAATAACAGTTGTTGCATAGCCTTCAATACACGTAACTAATGCGGCGGGCATTCGAATCCCTTCCGTAAATTGCTTAAAATCTAACACAGCTTCCCCGTTCAGTAAGTTGACTGGGAGTCTTACTCTAAGTTCACTACGAGATGGTAGATTATATATCTCTCTCATAGGCGGTGAATATATGATAGGAATATCAGTATTTTTTAAATGTAATATCTGATTTTCCATATTAATCTTTGCCTGTAATTGCTTCAGCAAATTGCTACCTATTAACCCATCATACCTATCGTCGACACTATAGACATAAAACTTATGGAACTCTTGACTTCCAAAGGTAACCGGTAATGGAATAATAGCCGTTTCACCATGAACACTCGATGCGTGAGTGCTAACAACTTCGAAGGGTTCATACTGTAAATAATTTTTAAAATATTTATTCGCTATATACGGGCTTATAAACGATCTAACACTCCCCGTATCTATCATAAAAACTGCCTTTAATTCTGGTATAACTATATGTGGTAAATTTAAGCGTTTATTACAATTTATTTTTATTCGTTCTCTAGGGTAGAGGCCGTTTATGCAAAAATTTCCCGCCCCGGGTTCTTCAGGAGAAAATTCTTGGCACTCATTGTACGAATAACTTGAACTCTGTTCATTATTATTAGAATTATTTATGTAATTAACACGTCGCGAACTTGCAGTACGCATGGTGACATCAGTATTCGCACCCGACGTAGATGCTTGCGCTGCAAAAGACGGCGTGCTCGGTGCATGTGCCGCGAACTGTTGGTTCGGTTGTGCAATCGGAACAAATGACCTACTTGACTGCGGTGACGCATTATTGTTGTTTGTACGATTAAAATTGTCTTGATTTCTTTGAATATTATTATGTTGTTTATAATGTCTGGGCTGATGCGAATTGTTCGGTGTAGATGTGCTGTTTGTAGCACTATTCGGTACATGTGTACTTGATATGCTATGTGAATCTTTCTTTTGATTATTAGATTCAATTGCATTTTGGTTATTAGGCAAATTGGGTCTGTTATTTCTACTAAAATTACGTCTGTCGTTTGTTTTCGACTCATAGACTGCCTGGAAGTTTTGTTCTTCTAAAACTATCTTTAATGCATCCTCTAACGTTGTGACGTCGCGCAAACGAACTAATCTAACTAAAAATGGCGGTAAATTAAACAAGAAAGCATTCATTGCTCTGTTACTATAAATGATTTGCTTTGCCTTACGTAGAGATTCATCAATGATAGTTTCTGATATTTTAGCAAATAAAACACTTCTCATCCGCTGTATTCTATGGCAAAAATCTAAATAACTTTCACCCTTATTTATTCTACACGATTCTAACTCCATTGCTAAACAATCCTCTGTGCGTGGATCACCGAAGTGTTGGTTTAACAACTTCTTCAGCTCGTCCCACGTACCTATAGCTTCTCTTTCGCCTACCAAACTGGCTGCTTCGCCTGATAACCTACTTGTGACTACATGAAATAAATATTCATTTTGGGCTGCGGTTCCTAAGAACGTAGACAAAATGTATTCACATTTTTTTATAAATAAAGGCAACATTCTAGTGTCGCCGCTGAATATTGGTATGATGTTAACCAATTCCTGTGGGACACGGGTTACGTTTTCCATTGTGAAAAGTTATGAAAGAAACAAACGCGGAGAAAAAAAAATTACACTAATGTGCTACTAAACTATCACTACTCTAAAATATTAGTACAATTAAAATCTATGCAAATATTATCACGGCGTTGTCCAATCCCTAATAATACACAAACACATAGACTATTACAAGGTTGGGATATAGATGGAAGAGCTGAGAGGAAGGTGAAAAAGATTTACTCACAATTCCGCAGCTAGCTCCATGCTCCCTGAATTACTGCTGTGGCTGGTCCTCTTCCGTAACTCGAAGTGGCTTCTTAATGAATTTATTTGTTCGGCGATCTCTGCTAAACCGTAGACACGGACGTCGGCTACTCCACGTAGAATTATATACACGGCAAACTGACTACAGAGATCCTACCGGCTGCGCCAATTAAGTAAGCGACAACGGAAGTATTTAAAAATAACTTTATTCCGACAGAGTTACAGCGAAACAGTAATTAATTAAATCTAACAATATTGATCTTATATACTAACTTAATTGCTAACGTAGTACATGCACAGCGTGATCAGATTGACGCATGTTCTAGATAATTATAAATGCTGATCGCGCAGTGGGGAAATTGGGAAATAATAATCTAGTAAATACTTATTGTCTGACAAAGCTAATATTGGTAGGTTGGGGTTCCTTAACTCGCCCTTACTCCCATTTTAATGTAAAACGCTACTCCTCCGCCACGTCCCCCGCGTACAGTCGCAGGGCGTGGCACGTGCTTCAACCTATACCCCGGAACCTTAGGCGCACGTCCCTCTTCCCCAGGTCTCAGCCACGTTTCGTTTATTGCCATTATATCCACTGAGTGCTGTGACATGGCAATTAGAAACTCGTCTTGGTTAGTTGCCAGAGAGCCTGCATTGAATAAACCAAACTTTAATAGTTTTGACTTACTCATGATAAACAAAGAATAATGGCTGTGTAGGTGTGTTTAAATAGTAATGATAGTATGTTATTCATATGTTCATTATAATATTTATCTTCATTCCTTTTGCTTATATAATATTTGTACATACATTTTAATTCTGGTATTAAATGAATAATCGTATTACCTTTAAAATAATGCTCCCAATCATTATGAATTGAAAATAATAAAAATAAAATATTTGTAAATAATGTTGTTAGTGTGTAGATAATAAAATGTGTAAATAATATAACTATGTTCCTGGTATTATTGCAGTACTCACTTTGATATTCCCACCTTTTCAGATCACGACAGATACGACACACAGACACCATGTTTAATAAACAAAAACAATTAACAAAACTATGATATGAACTATTACAAAAAACTGTGCGGCATCGAACAATGATTCATTTATTACTGTCCATGTATGGTCCAATAATCTGTACGATGTCGTCCTCATATGCAATCCTGTGTGTGGATTCTCCAGGCTTTTGCCGGACCAAGATGCGACCGCGCTTCGTCCATACGAACCGCCATCCATGGATCCCCGCCGCAGCCCTTGTTTGACGAAACAACTGCTGATTCGACCTGGTCAGCCTCTCATTAACGAAGAAGCGTACGGGTTTCCCAGAGAGTCCAAAGTCCTCCGCTGTGGCGTCGCGTCGCACTCGGGCGCCGTTCAACACGGCGTCACGCTGGTCACGTCGAGCGAGGCGCACCATAATAGCGCGAGGGCGGGGCTCTGTTGAAGCTATGGGGCTGGTCGCTTTTATGTGTCTGCCACCGACTCGCTCTGCGCTCACTATGTCGCGGTCCTCCAAAGTGACCCCTAGCTTTGCGGCAATTAGCTGTAACAGGTGGTTTGGGTTTTCTGCTTGCGTCTCAGGTACGTTCGCTATCAACAGATCGTTTGCCATCAGTTCCTGATCCCTGTCGTTAAGGTCCCTCTTGAGCTGTTATACCACACTGTCCACCGCATTTAAATTTGATGTCGGATTGCATCCAGCATCGTGACGGTTTTCAAGCGCCTCCAGTCTTGACTCAATGCCATCCATGCGTGTGTGGCACGAGTCATTAGACGCCTTCAGCTCCGCTACGTCTTTCCGAAGCTCTAAGACTTCCAACCGCAAGGTTCGTAGCTCCTTCACTACTAGTCTTAAAGCGGAGCCTACGTCCGACGGGATCACAGGCGACGGCGGTGCAGTGATTGACTGGGGCGCCAACGGTGTCGTCGGCGACGCGGCAGTTGACAGTTGCGTCGTCGTAGGCGTCGTGGGTTCCTCACTCTGTACTTCTGCCACACAACCTCGTACCGGGGTGTTGGCCTTATTATCCCTACGGACATTTTTTCGGCACTCCGGGCATTGCCAGGTAGAGACTAAAAGGCCTTTCGAAGGGAGGCCGACGCACACTCTGTGATAAGAGCCGCTACATTTCGCGCACCTAGCAGTGTCAGTCGCTGACACAAATTTGCCGCATCCACCGCACTTCACCGCCATACTTGATGTACAATGAACCTCCGTAGTGTGATACACAAAGTTTGTTTACTAGTTTATCTTATCTTATTTTATCGAAAACTTATTTTATAAAATTGTGTTAAATGTTTTAGAGATTCTGACGTGATTAATGCAAGAATTACGCACTTTAGGAGCACTCACGAGACCTCACTACACTGTATATGGTTTATTATGTTGCTAAAGATTTAATTAAAAACTTTTCATACACTGTATCGACGTTATTTTATTTTAATTTCCGTAATAGTTGATAAGGTAGGTACGATGGGGTTGGCATATCCGTATGGACAAAAACGCCCTGTTAATAATAAAGATTAAAAAAAAAAAAAAAAAACCGTAAAAAAATCAGACAACGATCCCACCAGTAGAAACGTCAAAACGTCATTCCTACCTTTCGTGAAACCAAACTGGTGACTATGTAAAATCCCATTTGAATTAAAATGTGACAACATCTGGTCTAGCATGATTTTTTTCATATATTTTACTAAATGCTGGTAGCACAGATATTGGTCTATAATTTGAGGGATCACTCTTACTACCCGATTTGAAAATTGGTACTACTTTACTATGTTTCATTAAATCAGGAAACGTACCGCTATCTAAACATTGATTAAATATGCCAGTTAGGACAGGCGCAATTGTGTCAATGATATCTTCAAGAACCTTAATAGTAGTTAGTTAGCGGTAGCGGCGTTAGTGGTAGTTAGCTTAGTTTCTTCAGTGTTTTTTATGTTAAGACTTTTGAATGCTTTTTTAATTGTGAAAATAGAAATGGGCTTGAAATCAAAACTTGGAATGTTCTTACTGAAGTGTTCTCTTAGAAGAGATTCAGCTAGTATAGATGATGAGGGGGAGATTTCGTAACCTCTATTGGGATGTTGGTAAAGAATTTTTCTAGTGTCTCAGCAACTTTTAATTTATCTGAAATGGTTTCATTATCAATTTTTAAAGACAATTCATTCTGATCTCGCTGTTTTGTGTTTCCAGTTTCTTTGTTAATTACCTGCCACACAGTTTTTATTTTATTGTTAGAAATATTAATTTTGTTACTTATTAATTTAGATTTAGCTTGGGCGCGACTCTTTTAAATATTTTAGAATAGTTTCTTACATAATTATGAATTGCTTGATCAGAAGTCAATGATTTTTCTTTATATAAATTATATAAAATATGTCTGCTTTTTCTAATGCCAGGAGTGGCCCATTCATTAAATTTTGGTTTGGTATTGATTGTTACTGTTTTTACAGGACATGCTTTATTGAATTCTTGGCACACTGTAGAAAATAATGTACTGTAGTTTGTGTTGGGGTCTTGTGAATCAAAACTAGCTGTTGAAAGATTGCTAAGAACATTATTACTAAATATCTTCAATTTATTTTTAGTAAGAGATCTTAACTGAATAGTTTTATCTAAACGTAACTTTTTATCTGATTCAAAGGATATAAGTTGAACTGTATGATCAGATCTGACGCCACTAATTAGGGACCAATCTTTTATTTTACAATTAGTAAATACATTGTCTATGCATGTAGCCGAGGTTGCTGTTATTCTAGTTGCTACATTAAATTACATTTTAAATTTAAAGATTTAAACAATGAGATAAGCTTACATTTATCCGGTGAATTTACTAATAGATCAATATTTAGGTCACCACAAACAAAAACTATTTTATTATCTCTAAAAATTTTAGTTAGTATTTCTTCCATTATGATTAAAAATGATGACAAGTTTGAGGCTGGTGGTCTATAAACACATAAGAAAGTATGGCCTTCAACCTCTGCACATGCTACCTCACATAAGCGATCAACAGAGCAAGCAGTGATATCCTTCCTTTCCTTATATTTGAGAAAACTATTACATAATATCAAGGTACCACCCCCTAATGAAGACCGGTTGTACGCACTGGCAACTGAAAAATTATTTACATTAAACGACATTCTATCTGGTTTTAACCAGGTTTCACAAAAACATAAGATATCCATACAATATTTGTCTATTAACATTTCCACGTCTAGGATTTTGCCAGAGATGCGATTTATATTTTGGTGATAAAGTAAAATATTCTTATTATGCTTCTCTTTTGTCGATTCTAAAAGTTTAAAGAATTTATTACAGCATTATTAGAAGTACTAGTTAATGCTGTTTCGTCACTTAAGCTAATCTCAGTTAAAACATTCATAACTGCGTGTATATTGTAGGCTAATAAAGTAGCTAAAACATGTTGGCTTTTCTTAGGTAAGAACATCTGCTCCTGAGTCAACACAAAGTCTCTAACAAAATTGTTAATATCAAAATACAATAAAATATTGAATAAAATATTCCTTCTTATTGTCCAGGTTTTGATAAATATAGAGATAGATAAGAGCATTTTCTATTTCTATTGATCATATAGATATGTACCTAAGAATTACCTTGAATCAAGACTCGACCGATAATCAAAAGGATAAAAGAAAACAAAGAAACGTAAGTTCTTATTTTAAATATGATAAAATGAAAGGAAGAAGCCAGCCAATCGACTGTATGTCATTATAACTAAAGTAGAATATAAAAGCTTACTACCCACTACACATTATTTATGACTGCTCCGCGTCGTGATATCTCGAGTACTTACATTTATAGCAGATATAACAGAACAAACAATGCGTGATTGCCTTTGATGTGTTTTACAAATAAGTACCTAAATGACTGTAGATATATATTTTTGTGTTATTGACATGGTCTAATAAACGATGATGAAGAAACGATGGGTGGACTGTGTGAAAGATCATAAGGCTAAAAAAGGAACTACTGAGATGACGACTAATAGAGAAGTATGGAAGAAAAATACATGTTGGGCCGACCACAAATAACTTTGGTTGAGGAAAGAGAATGATTTAGGAAACTAATGATGCGTTGCGGTAGGTTACATTAACATGTTTGACAATACTTTTCTGTTCAGCGACTGCAAAACAGTTTCCTTTAACTACGAAATAAGCAAAATATCACATACAACACTAATTTGTTTCATAATAATTGAGGAAACCTTTAGGTACTAAGTAGTTTGAAATGTATGTCTTAGGTTTAAATCTCGTGATGGTCCAGTGGCGTAAGGCCTCACGTCTCATGCAGGAGGCTGTGGGTTCAAATCTAGGCAACAACTAATGTGACTTTCAATTCATATGTACTTTCTTCAGGTTAGCTTAGACATCACTGACATCAGTGAGGGATTATTTTCCTCACTGAAGGAGTATGTAAGGGTCATTAGCAGGTGGCGTTCTGAAGTTTCTGCCTACCCCCATGGGAAGAGGGTATGTATGTTACTATAATTTCAATACCACATACCCATCTAATGACGCGGAGACCAAAGATATGATGCGGAGGTACGCTAATAACATCACAGTCTCCTGCGCCATCGGCCTGAAGGTTAACTCACAGACCGTAGACCACAAGTTCTATCTGAACAGCAAAGAAATGACCAGGTTTTCCTTTGGGCGAATCCTGAGAGTATTCTTCTTTAAATTTTTAAACAATAGTAAAGATCATCTGAACTGAGTCAGATGATTTGTATATACATAACAAAATAATTCATATTTTAATCCACTTTTTAAATGTTATAAATCTGTACTTAGTTAATGTAGACTCATCTGTACTTATTACTCATAAAAAATGTTCTAATAATATCAAAGGGACAAAAATTACAAACCAATGTTATTTTCAATACCTATTACTCAGATGATGAAACTATCATTAGTGTGGCGCGAGACTACAGAAAACTCACAAATGTTGTCCTCGGCACAATGAGGAACAGAGAAAAGAGCAATATCATCCGGAATGACATGATCAATATTCTGACCGAAGTGAAGAGAAGTGAGTTAAATTAAATATCTTATTTTTCATGTTGATTTTTGTACTATCACTTGTACTTGTATATTTTGTACGCTTTCGCATAAAGTCGACCGTCGCTACACAGAAATTGCACGGAGAGATTACTCATGTTTGCTGCGCGGGTCAGTTCTTTGCCAGCCGCCCATTTGTATGTATCCTAGCCGTGGGTTGCAGTTACGATCCCGCCTACATTTTCGTACAAAGCAAAGCCAGTATACGTGCGTAGATTAGCCGTGGGCTATTATTTGCAATCTAGCGTAAGCTAAAACTTACTTGATTATACTTTTACATTAAATTCTTATTTGAATTTAGACTCTGCATTTAATTCTTAAGTTTTCCAAAGGCTTTGTTTGGATCATATAAAAGTAAAAAATTACTACTGTTAATTACTGTTTGCAAGAAGAATTCACCATGTCTTCTTAGCTATTTTAATGATATTATGACAATTTAGTAAGGAAAAGACATAACTCATTCTATTGAACATGAAACTAATGATTTTGTTAAAACCGGTCAACTCACTCACGAGAAAGAGGGTGAAGACAGTGATGCAGGTTTTGCAACAGTCGAGGAGTTATACATTGACAAAATACAACATAGCTATGGTAAGCACACTATGCTTGCTAAAAGCTAAAATTGTTTAATTTTACTTAATTTCTGCATTCCCTGAAAAATCTTACTTACTCCTCATTTCTTATTCTTTCATGTTCTCAATTTAGTGCAAATCTGACTGTTGAATACAATTTTCCAGAATTGTCAGATGCGGGTCTCGTAGCAGCTTTATTTCTGTTCGCTGGCTTCGACAAAAATTCTACGTCGATGTCGTTCCAACCGTTACGCAGAATCGCCTACTGGAGGAGATCAGAGAACATGATGCCAAGAACGGAGGACAGATCGACTACAATTTCATTCCGAGCATGACGTATTTGGATATGGTGGTTTCAGGTAAAATAGTGAATTGGTGATGGCAACTTAAAGAATAAGCTAAAGTGCTTCAAACGCTTACAGTCAGTAAAGGATACAGAACCATTACCTGTAACGTGACGCTACAATGGCGAAATTAATTTAACACACGAGTCGCTAGTGGCCAGTAATCATAAAAAATATCTATACTAATAATTTAATCTATACATATAATAAAATCGTAGCGAAGTCAAAACTGTACATTGAATATTTAAAAAAAAAGTAATTGCTACGAGGTCCAGGATCGATTCTAACGCCGAAAATAAAATATTAGAATTTTTGTCTGTTTGTAAGATTCAATAAAAATTCTGTTAAAATTTTGCACAGATATTCCCTATAGGTCTGGTCAAACTGTAGGTTATAACATATTACGCTATTTGTTATGGGGGATGAGCAATATTACATTATATCGTATTTGTATGTTCCACCATGACGCAAAATCTACCGGATAGATTCTGTTAAAATTTTGCATAGATAGTCGCTATAAGTCTGGTCAAACTTGGAGGTATAACCTATCACGCTATTTGCTGTGGGGGTTGAGCAATATACATTATGTTCGTATTCTTCTCCGCACATTGTAAAAGGACGCGCCAAAGGTTAGGATATTGCAGATAGTTACCGATTTAACTTATTAAATGATTATCATCATGCTTTATCTTTATGGAGCTAAGCAGTCAATCATGAAATATATAAGAACGGTTATTTCAGCCAATATTTCGACATTGTAAATAACTTAGCGGTAAGTCGATTGCTTTGCAAAACTGGTTGTAAGTTTGATTCCTAACTAGATATTTTTTTGTGATTTTTTTTTTTGTAATATAAACTATTTGCATTTTTTGTAATTCTTTTTTTTACATTTTGTAATACCTACTAATATGTACATAAGAGTTCGTATATCGTATTAATTCACAAAAAACAGAAACCTTTGTAAGCAATCGGAAATCGCTACAGATTTCTTCCTGCGATTATAAAATCTGTGTGTGGATGTAAAATTTTTAAGTCGCGCGACTATAGTCGCTACGTGTGTACATACGTAGCGACTTTACCTAGCATTATTTACCAGATTTTACGCTTAGTAAAAATCCACTAAAAGAAATAAACAATTACAATTTTATAAATGATTTGTGGTTATTATTTCACATAGTACGGGCATAGTACATAGTATTTTTTCTGTCATTGCTTCATTTTTAATTTTTTTACCTGTAGTATAGTAATCTTATTCCAGGTGCATCGTCTTCACATATAATTATATATTAATGTATACTTACAAAATATTGTAAAACATTTTAAAAGAATAATGGTGGAGTTTCTTGCCATTCTTCACCATACGAAAACTACCTATAGGAAGGGGCGACTAGAATCAATTCTATTTTTTGTAAATTTTGACGTTCAAAAGTGCTTTTTATGTGCTTAATTGAAATAAATTATTTGACTTTAACTTTGGTGACATTGATCAAAATGATGAACGCATTCTAAACAGCTGCCTTAATTCACTGTTTGTGGGGTGTCACGCAACAGTAACAAAGGGCGGTTACAGTTCTGTTTAGTGAGGATTTCTGGCAAACACTACCTGTGGTGACGCGAAGAACTAGGGCTGACGAGGTGAATACTTCGTTGAAAAGGTCGGCTCTATGGTCGCGAGGTTCATAGACTGCGCTTGACAATGATCATGCGAGCTCAGCTTGGTGGGAATTCACATGCTCTAAAATTTTTCGATGTTCTTCTAAAAGTTGGTGAAGGCACTCTTCCAGAAGAGAGCGGCCAGGCGGCACTACCAGAGATGCTTAGTAACTTAGATCCCACTTTAGAAGATCTGATTGGTCTGGTGTACGGGGACATCAGTGGAATACCGTACCAAGAGAATTCTCAGGTGTGTGAACGAGCCATTTTAACACCCAAAAATGATCAAGCTGCACCGATCAACCACAGTATGCTCTGGCAAATTGAAGGGACTGAAATGATATACAGCTCCATTAACACTGTTGTGAAGCAAGATGATGCCACACATTACTCCGCAGAATTTCTGAATTCGCTAGCGGCAAGTAGACTTCCGGTGATTGTGCTCCTTCGGAACTTAACTCCGCCGAAGCTGTGTATGTGTGTGAACCCGGCTCAAAGTCGTGTCATTGCAGAGAAACGTCATCGAGGCGGGAACTCTAACAGGTTGTGGCGTTGGCGAGACAGTGTTTATACCGCGTATACCACAAATTCCCCACAGTTACCCCTTCTAGTTTAATCGCTTGCTTGCTAGTTCCCTGTGAGCGTATGCTTTGCGATGATTATCAACAAGTCACAGGGGCAGACACTGATGGCTGCGGGTGTCGACCTCAGGAAAAGCTGCTTCTCACACAGACAACTGTACGTCGCTTGCTTCCGCGTCACCAATCCAGACACTCTGTCAATTTGCTTACCTATTAATTTCCGTATATACCTACGTAATACAGTATCGACTAAAAATGTGTTTCGTTAATGGACGCGTTAAACTCATTTCTAACTATTGCAGGATTGCAGGTTACCGCTTTGCGTTATAAATAATATATGTGAGATGAAAGTTATGGTTTACCTGCTCGTCCGAGAGATGGAGCTGTACCCATGCGAGCAGACATGTTTCCTTCCGGAGTCGACCAAAGATGGGTTTAATTTTGAGTTAAGTGGAGGTGCCTGAGTTAGAATCAGATCTCGTAATAGATCATGACAGACTGTCTGGAAAACCTACCGTACTTGTTAGGTATATAAAATACAAGTATGCGGTCGTTAATAAGGTACATCTTTAGCAAAAGTTTAGCTTTGTAGTTCGTCCTCTATGTCAGTTAAGTCTCTTTCTGAAAAGCGAAGTGCCATATTAACACCTAAGTACGAGGTACTCGTACGTTAAAAAGTGGTGGCACTCCGCCGACAGACGTGAAAACTTGAACAAGATCGCCTTAGTGGAAAAAAAATACTTGTATAGAGCTTATCTTAATAAAGAGCATAACGGCGATTCCAAAAAAAAAAATTCCGAAACCTTTAAAGTAAGAATATTTGCATAGAACATTGATCCGTAACGTAATATAAATAAAGAGCACAATCGCGTTTACAAAAATGAGGTGTCATCACGGTGTCACGAAATCAATGGATTAGTACCATCTCAAAAATGCCCAACGCGCCTAAAGAAGTTTTCACTTCATTAATTTAAATTGGTAATTTGGCTTGATATACGTACGAGTTGTTGTAAGTAAGAAAATAAACCTGATTAGTTCTTAGCTCTTCATGTTTTACAATGTTTTTATTAACTTGCTATTTTATCTGTATGTTTGGTACAAATAGACTAGAATAAAGCGACGCGACGACAGCGACGGTTGATAGCCAGCGAAATTCTAAATTTAACGCCCTCTATGGCAATAATTATGAACTAAAATAAAACTGTGTTAGTGATATCTTTTATCGAATAGTAACATCAAACTGTTCCATTATGTAAAATATTTTGCTATTCGTCAATAGATGGCGCTACGTACAGCAAAATTAACTGTCCAGTTGAGTGACAATACATGGTAATTTATTGAACTATTGTGTGGGCAGATAATGGGTTCAGTTATTTTTTATAATATACCTGAGTCTAGTAATATAAACTTTATATAGAGAGTGTAATCTCAGTACTTACCAACTTGGGGCTCTTTCAAACAGGCGCGCCTGTTTGAAAGAGCCTTTGTTTGCTTGTGTCGCAGTTTCTAAGTTTAGGTACCTTCTAAACCTTTTGGGAATAGACCTTGATTTTCCTAAAAAGGGTTTGGATGGAAGATATTAATTAGGGCATCGAGCAGGCCAATCACAGGCGGAAGGTGTATATAATAAATAAAGGGGTTGACCTTTGACTCAGAAAATGAAACACACCAGACCAACGGGGTTAGGTATATACCTATACGTAGGTACCTACTATAAGGTAGTTAATCGATGCATGCTCCTTCTTTATGGACAAGCATGTGCACCTCCATATTATTAGTACAAATACTATTACCTAGGCATTTAACTTACTTAACTTACTGCACATAATATGGCTAATATATTTCTCAATAGCAGCCCCGAACCTGGATTTGTGCCCAGTTGATGGTCAATGCTGGCCCCGTGTTTCATGGGACTTAAACATAAGTACCGAACTGTGGGTGTACATAGGTACACGTACACCTCTGCTTATCCCTTCTGGGGAATACAGGCGTGATGTTATATATAATATGGCTTATTATAACCATCAATTCGCTGTACACAGCCTATTCCCCAACAAGGAAGACATGAACAAAGTCGCATACCTATACACAGTAATGACGTCTGTAGGTACAGTATCACTGCGGTTAGAAATTCCCGAAAACATACAATTATTATATACTATATTATTTATACGTATTAATTAAACACCTACGGGTTTTTAGTTTCAGCAATAATTGATCCAATTAAAATATATATGTGGTCATGTCGGATAAGGACTACAATACAATAATATTCCTTATGCAAAACTATAAGGAAGTTTTGTTATTTAGGGTAATTTTAAATTAACATATTTATCAGCTGGTTAGTTAAATTTTTAGGATTACCAGCAAATTTGAGGTTTTTTAACCCCCGACGCTAAAAGAGGGTTGTTATCATTCTCAGGGATTAGAAATATGTAGGGCTCACGAAATTAGCGTTTTGTATGCGTGTGATATTACCACAAATTGCATCTAATGAAATTAGCAGGCACATGGAATCAATTGATTTTATGATTAACAAAATACCTACTTGAAATAAAAGTTAGCTAGCTGGTACATAGACTTGAACCATACCAAAGGCTATACCTAACCAAATGTCATTGATTTTTAGAAAGATGACTTTTCATGTAGGTGTTTCATAAAAGAATTTTATTAAAACAATGGATTAATTCACATTCATAAATCGTATATTTCTCTTCTTATTTTCACATAATTCTTACGAAATAATACATAAAAATCTGTCTTTTCGTCAGTTGCACGATATCATACAACTACTGCACTCTTAAAATTAAAGAAAAAATATCTTAAAAGAAATGAACATAATACGAAACAAAATATTTAACACCTATCAATACTTAATAACTGGAATTATGCACCTTTGTAGCTCACTAACTATTAATTATGGATCGACTTTGAGAAATTGAAACAATATAGGCTGATATAGCTTTAAAAGTCAATAAAAAACAAATTTTTGAAATGTATTAAATTCGTTCTAATGTTTTATTATCTCAGTGAACAAATTAACATCGTGCATAATTATTTTAATCATATCGAAATTTAAAAATTACGATGCAAGTAGGTTTTTATGCAGGAATTGTTGTCTACAACCTAAACCAGCCAATATTGTTGATCTAGATCTACACAATCTACATACTACTATAGAAAAGAAATGCGGTTAAAAGTTAAAAGAAAATAAAATAAGTAGATACGTATGTAAACTAGTTCCCAAAGTGAATCCATATTAATGTTTTATGTAAAATATCAAGTTTCACTACAATAGACTAGTCATAACTTAGATCTTAATAAATTCAAATAAACCGATTATATGGTAAAGAGAGTTAAAATCGTTGTTCTATTAAGACACAGGCTTTGTACTGTCAATTTTTAACGATACATAAATAAAGTAACATAAAATCAATCTTATTATAATAATTATCTGTACTTCAATAAATATATTAGTTTTTGTGGAAGAATGAAAAGTTTATATATTATTTTAGATGTTTGTAAACATATGAAAAATATATGGCTTTCTACATAACAGTTAACTGGAGAGTTGTTAGTGATGACGACTGAAAGGAACTATTTACAGAAAAAACAATGTTTAATTTTATCTTACATCACAGCGTGTGCCTGAGAGACGCGAACTTAAATACTAGAAAATATTAAAATTAAATTGTCAAAAACATGTATTTTACTCTTTAAATCTTAAATTAAAAAAAAAACTCTTTTTCATCAAAACTAATCTTTGGCCTGCAGATCTTTTTGTCATTTTATTTTTATTTGCACTTATGCGCATTTTTTTATCTTATGATTTTTTTTAAACTAACACTGAGACGGGAATTTTAAATAACAGTATAAAATTTATTTAAATTACAATTAGAGATGAAGCCTATCATAAAATATTAGAGCTCGAGATAACGACATGAATTTAAAGAAACTATGAAATTAAGTACATTATCGTTTTACGTATACAATACATATGGCAACTCGAAATAAGCTTAACATTATTTAAAATAACTGGGCATTAAACAACTTAAAACTATGTTTTATAAATTAATTGGAATGTTTGCATTATCATAACACACTACGTATTACACACACGTATCATACGGTAACAACAATTAAAAATACTTTATCAAAAATTCGTAATGTTTCTACGTAAACAACCATCAAAATTTTTGTTCGACAGTACAACCGTACATCGAGAATAAAATACTAATACAATTACTTAAAAAAATAATATGGACATACCAATAAGTCGGTACGAGTTAATTGACGGGACAATCCAACCGATCGGTCTCCAACAGATCGGTTTCCAACCAATTATATTATCCAACAAGTAATTGATCCAACATCCACGAGTACAACCATTGAAACTATTTCGATCCGAACATTGAGCCTATCTTAGCTAATTACATTCATATAACTTTTCAAAAACACCTAACTTCGAGACCACCTTCAATTTCCAAATTACGGTCGAATTCACTATAAATATTTGGACTGTAAGTCTAGAACAATATTTTATATTAAAATTGGTATCATAAGAAGAAAAGAATATATTATTAAGTACAAAGAAGGGTTTAATAGTTGACTAATCATTACAGCCCTTAACAACTTCCGTACCCATCGATCTAGTAACATCAAAAATGTCTGAGTTATCTTTTTTAAATGCCAAAGCATTTCTCAAAGATGCTAAAATGATGGTCGTGACATAATTGACAAGACCGAAGACAAGACATATTATGACCATCTAACCTTGGAGGTGATCCCATTTCTTTTCATAAAACCTGATTATAACTATTCATTTCATTCAATAAAGTCCTTGGACATAACGAAAAATTTTTGAAAAATCAATTGACCTTTTCTACTGGATAGATCATTAATTATCTTTTATTAAACATTAACAATCATTAAGGAGCTCTGTGCTCCTAACTTACTAACTATTACTGTATTTTCGAATTCCTCCTCAAACCAAACTCTCCAAGGACAAGATTCCACTATATACTCGTACGTAACCATCGACATATCACTGTTTATCTTACTCTGAGCATCGACTTTCAACAAATAACCTAATTCTTACTTAATATAAACTAAGAGTAGGACATATCGCTTAGGTTTTCTGATTTGACTTTGACGAAGTTGGGGTTGTCGGTCTTGAAGTCGGGTCCCTTGTGGCCGAACTGGTAGACGAGGCGCGCCGTGGGCACGGAGACCAATACCGACTGCCGGTAGTGGTACCTCATGGCTCGGCTGAACTTCTCGAAGGTCATGTTTTCGTTCTGCTTCATGTGACCCCACAGTTTCGCTACTTCGTCTGGCTTCACGAACCTGCAATGAAAAATGCTTTGTTAGTCTAATTCTGTTAATGTTAACAAAATGTGCTGTGAATTATGCATTTGCAACGTTGTCACAAAACACGTGCTCTGTGTTATTGTGTGGGATCTATATATTCGAATACATAACCAACTGGAAAACGATAAAGCACAAGTACTTTTATGTTTTAAATCTTCTTCTGAAGGTTTATTGGGCTTTTACGGTTTGTGCATCGATTCATTTTCATCTATAAGGTCGCTCAATCACCGACCACGTCAGTTTATACCTTGGAAATGCAATTGCTAAACACAATATTATCTTCAGTGTCGGTTGTTGTGATTCATTGCTGAACTTGGAAAGAGTGAAATATATTTTGAATTGTCAGCCACGACACCCTCGTTGTGTGACTGCACTACTCGGAAATGTGTCGCCGTGGCTTGGAGACGAGCAACCTTTGTATGTACGTGACCCCCATTCAAGAAACCAAAGGATAATAAATCTTTGACACTCAGCATCAAGATCCAAACTGCAACCTTAGCATCGCTGAGCTCTACGGCTCCATACATTATGAGCAGTTTTTAGTTGTTTTATTAGAAACTAAAATATTTTTGTTAGACGATCAACTAGTATATACATAACATCGATGAATAAACAATTATAATCACGTCAAGTTCAACTGGAAACGATAATAACACAGCTCGTCATATAATTTAATGCTCATTAAATGAATTCTCAGCCTTTATTGGTTAGACTTATATAGTTGTTGTGGCATAAAAGTATGTGTATAAGCAACCGTGTCAAGTTCTGATGCAAAGTGTCCAGATAATTGTGTACAGAGTCAAGGATATCTTGTTGCAGTCATTATCGGCATAGTTAGCAAACATGACGAGGAGACCGACAAGCGAACGGACAATACAGACGCCGATGTGAGATCTAATATGTGGTATATATACTCATAAAACTCGCGGAATGATCTATTGAGACGTAGCATCGCGCTGCTGCGATGCACCCACTGAACAATGCGTTGTGACAAATGATTAACTGTCTAATGTGGCCTATTAATTATTTTAATGATTATATTAATTTACTTTAATTATTAAAGCATTAACTTTTGCTCATGCTTTATGACCGTTATCTTTATGGTTGTGTTGTATTGGTCATTGATAACCATCGACTAGCCTCTTGGTAATTCATTATACATCGGATTGTTAGGAGCTGATTGAAACAAATTGGTAAGTACCACTAGTTCATCGACTCCAATCATGAGTATTTGATCAGCAAACAATTTCTATTTATAGCTTTCCTTTTGCGTTAAACAGCGTTTAACATTGAGAGTCTAGGTCGAATGCAAATTATTGAACGATTCGATATCGCAAAGGGAATTACGTGTTAGTGTCTATTTTATAGCTATCCATAAAACTGTTGGAAGACAGCCGTGGCATTGGCGTGGCGTGTCCGACGCCGTTTTTTCTTCGACTCATCTGTTATAATTGCGTTTTTTCTCTTCCACAGTGGTCTGTCATTGGGTCACAATGCCACATCCTGATCGATTGCCACACCGAACCTTAGCTGGTAATAACTGATCATTTGTTTCGCTTCCGACATCGTTGTTTGAAGTTTATTGGCTCATTTACTTTGCGTTTTTTTGTAACCTAATCGTAAATGCCTCTTTAGTACTTATTGTTTATCTAAAAATAGATAGATAGTTATGCCTATTGCACTGTTATCCACAAATGAATGAATGAATTGTTATCATTTGTGTAGCAGATAATATGGCATCGAATTTTTTCCATAACATTTTCCGAATTCTGATCTTTAACATTTTGTTCGTCTAAACATTAACATAAACTACGGCATCTAGCTTCCTCTTAGGTATAACAGGAAATGCAGATGCGTTATAATTATGAACACTTAATCGTATCAATTTGTCAGACATGTTGACGTGTTGCATAACAATCATCATGTTTTAGAAGTTGTTGCTACTTGGAATATATCATCACCATCATTAGCAAGGACATGAATTCATTTGCCATCAACAATGTGGAAAGATGAGGTACTTTAGAAATATTTCTTTCGAGACATTTTCTTCTTTTATTGTAAACAATAGGATGTCATTTCGAAAAACCAACAAGTGTATTATATCATTAACCTTGTATAAGCGTGGTATGAACTATAAAAAAGTGATTCATACAAATTTGGATGCTCGTTGCGTACGAACGAGGCCGGCTGCCGGCCTTGTGTTGTATCGCTGCATCAGTTGGGCCAAGGATCGACTGTGACCCTACGTGACACGCATGGATACCAAATGTACGGTGAAAATACTGCGGGGATGACTGGAATGAAGTTACTGACAAGGATATTTATACAAGAGACAGTATAGAACAGGATGCAGATTTTGAATATGATGGCGTATGGAACTATGGACTTACGAAGTTATATTTATCGGAAAGCTGCATTCGAACTAAACAAATTAAAATGCAGATTTTAAGTGCCCATAATGCGTTTCGAAGTATCGACCACAGCAAAATCGCTTCGCAGAATTTATTTAATACCAAAAACAGGAACCCAAAATTTGGTCAATTTAAGAGTCATTTGGAGTTGAATGACGCACAATAACACATACATAGCATGTATATGTACATGTAAACAGTAACCTGTTTGACCCCCCTCTCGGATATACCCCCCGCGTACAAGTAAACTTGCAAAACGTGACTCTGACTTTCGTAAACAAGTTTCGGAGACCTCCTTTGGTTTTTTTTTAAATATTTTTTACGAAAAAACTTATCTGATGGTGCTCGTCCTTTGTTGCTGTGTATGCAAATCAAGGGTTTGTACTTGATGTGTTGGGTTCTGAGTATTCTTGTATTCTTTTAAGTATTGCTTTACATCTGTTTTTTTATTTTATTTATTTAAATACCACCTTTGGCATAAATATTACTGGGTGAGGTTACGTAAAGGATATAATTTCATCAATCGATATAAATACTAAAACGACCGCAATGTCTACAAAAATTAAACCCTCCACAAAAATATCTAAATATGCAAAAAAATTAGGCAGCCAAATGTAATAACACCTATCAAATCTTTTATCAGTTCAGCGGAACACAGAAGCCGTTCCCTTATCTACAATCATTACAAAACATCTCATTTTTGACAACATACATCATAAGAAATGCCTTCACATGCAAGCTTTCTCTTCATCCTCCTTGGCATTATAAACCAACGACCCTTTTGCAGAAATTACTAGGTAATTTCTTTCGTAGAACCAAAAGGTACTTGGGCCAAAGATGCGAAACAAGTCTACTTTAAAAGTCACTCAGCTTACGTCATTTTTCTATACCTTTTACATATCATATCGGTGCATTGACAGATTAGCCTTGACAGAATATGGCAAACGGTGCGTTTAAAATGCAAATATATGCGTGCACATAGAGTGAATTACCTGTGAATATGTCTTTTTGTTTCACATCTGTAACCGGTAGAAGGGACATACCCGTGGGGACGTACCGATCTCAATGATGTTGCGATTAATTTGCTCACTGTACACGATTCTTGCTACTCATTTTTATAGTGTGAATAGGCGTAATTGGCACGTTTTTGTCTGGTTTTAGTAAAAGATGCGGCTTCCAAGTTTTCCAAAGTGCCATAAAAACATTCAATGTTTTTGTCAATTGCTTTATCATAAAATTTATAAATTTCGTTGATAAAGTTAGTAATTATCGCGGGCAGTTGCTATCCAATTCGCCTGATGCTACTACATGCAGACTGAAGCTAACTCGTTAAGATAAGCCATTAGCATGCTGGTCGGCGTAGTTACCTTAGGAACATTGTGTTCATATTTTTTTCAGAATCATAGCCTGAACCTGTTTCGGCAACCGGTTTTCATTTTGGTTTATAAACTTGTAAATAAATATTCGCATAAACAACTTTGAATTGAGGTGCTTGGATTTATATTTTGTTATTAATGTTTATGGTTTTTCTAATCCATTTTGTGTTTATAGCTGTGAATTTTTTTTAGAGAAAATTGATCATGTGATTAATTATTATGTAAATTAATACACTGAAACTTAATACGTATTCAAAAACTTTTTATTCTTTGATCAGTCAGAGATACAAAAGTCTTTATGAAAGGGTGATGATGATAATATTTTTAAGCTGTCGTCAATGCTACTGAACGGAACGTACCCTTGTGAAGTGTATGTGGTAATAGGCAACTTATAATTATTAATTCACAATAAAACAGTTATTATTGCAGTAATCATGAAACCCAACACGTCAATGCCCTTTGTGGCTTTGAGTAATGCTGACGCATTCAGTTGTCCTACACATAAGTCTAGAGAAAATTACAACAAGTTTTATCATGAACCGAAGCTTTTAAATTATTTTATTTGAATATTAATTAATGATTTTTAAACAAAACAAAGTAAAAACTAACTACCAAGTCTTTCTGACCTTAGAATAATAATTTGGTAACAATTCAACTCTTCATATTTTTCCACTGCTGTAGGTTCGTTGCCCATAAAATCTCCGGCTGCGTTTGCACATGAGATTGGCAGAATTTACAAACGGGCTGGTTCGTTAATAATATGAACCTTTATCATAGGGTCGGCAACTTGTAGATAGCTGATAGCAGCAGTCTTATCAGCGTGTTAACGACTTGAAACATTAAGCTTATCGAAAATATCTCGAAGTTTGGTGGACGTGAAATCTAAATTAAATTTAACTCTATACAACATGTTTAATATTTAAATCTGACTTGGTTACACATTAATTTGTGTTCTAATGATACAATAGAAACGTACATTTTCAAAATTCAAATTAGTTTCCAGTAGCTGTTTTATATTTTTGTTATTTCAATGTAAGATGCTAATATTTTGTATTGTTGCTGCTATTTGTTCTACTGTTACTGCTATCATCAATAGAATAGTTGCGTAGTCTAAGAATTGTTATGTCTTCGAACATTTTCAGAGGAATCTTGATGCAAGCCCCTGTAGTAACGGATTATATGAACTAACAGATACTCATCATAACCCCTCTTTGATATGACATAATTGCTTACATTGTGATATCTTATCACTTCATAGAAGCAATACAATAATCTTTTTCATTTGCGTCTATATAATTACTCAATGCACTATCTATTTTTATGCCAATATTGAAGAATTAAGTTTATCCATATTAGTAGCTACAACATCGCTTGTATCAAGTTTTAAATATTTTGGTTTTAAGCAATTAATTGTGTAGTCATTTCAATAACTTTCTGTTATTTTTTATTAAAGACTAATTATAAAACCTTTTTAGAAGTTGAGATTGAGAAATACTTCGACGAGTTTAAGAATATTTGCGAAACATAGTTAGGTTTATTTAGGACGACCATATTTGATCCTTGATTCTAATTTGGTTATTGTTTTTAGTGAATAATCTTGTACATCTTGTAGAAGATTTTGTTAAACCCACATTAACACGTAGGATTATGGTAGATTTTCAGTTTTGTTATTTGGTCATTTATAAGCAGTTACTACAAGAAAAGCTTTTAAAATATTTGCAGGAGTTTCTATCCATCATGTGACCTGTTCTTTTGGCTTTGTCATCAAATTCGACTTACTTCACAGGTAGATCCAGAATGTATTTATTTGTTAACCAAAGTGTAGTAAAAGCTGTTTCATTGCAACATTCTGAAGACATTAGTTAAAAGTTGTGGTGGAAATTTTTGGCAAGGAGTTCCACACACCTACGCTTGTTCCGTTCAATAAACTTTTAACTCTGTTATTATAGTTTTAAAGTTTAGTTTCCCTTGTACCAATGTCCCGTACGATTGTTTTAAATTCTGAACATGTCTGAATTAATGCGTTCCAGGTATTGTGTGTAGTTGCGCACGTAAACAAGAGATGTTGGCGAACTGTTTGATTTCTTTTTTGAGGTTATTTTGTTTTAAATGGCTTCTGTTAACCGCAAGGTTAACTTCTTCGTTGATTAGACTGCCTACGATTAATATGTTCAAAGACTGTTTAATGTTTGGATTATTATTTTTATTTTTGACTTGAGTTGGAAAATAATCTTCTTCTTTAAAAACTTATTTATAGGATAGAAAGCTGTGAAAAGAGTGCCAATCATATTGACAATAGTAGGTATAGTGTGTGCTTCTTCCGATCAAATTATTATGTCATGGTAACTGAAATTCAGTTTTGGTGAGAAATTTATTTGTTATAAATTCATTAACAATTTAAAAATTATTTACTTGAGAGATTTATCTTAAAATCGGTGATTAAAACACATAAAACACACCAACACCAAAACCCAAAAAACTGAACCAACCAGTTCTCAGAAACAGAAAAAAGATCAACTAACATTCAAAATTCAAAACTTTTAGGTATGTATAAATCGTGCCATGAATTTGTAATATTAGCATATTAATATTAACATAATGAAATACAATAGTTGAACGATACGGATGCTTCAAACTGGTCATTTAGATGACTTCCGAGAAAATGCAAATCAGTTGTTCGACAGCAGTATGTTTAACGAACTTATACACACTAACACATACATTATTATATTATGTATTGGTAATATTATTTAGTACCTACGTATTAAATGTTTTCATATGTTCAACATAAGATTTGACGTTTACTATCACTGTGGTGGCAGTCATAATACATTAATTTTTAGTCATATCAACAGTTGTCGAGGTTCCATTTTCAACTGTTTAAAATTCGAACTGCGCAGCTCATGCTGCCATTCTTTACAATCACCTTGAATCTGCTTTGCGTCATCACCCTGTTTTACTCCATGAAAGCACTGCTAAAGTAACTAAGTTAACTAATTACCTTCCGACACTAATGATGACCCGCCTTAACCCTAAGGTCGAATTACAACGACGTTACGTTTACTGATAAGATTGATGGAAAATTGGGGTCACAAAAAACGCGTCACTGCAAAAACAGGTCGGAATTTAAGTGACGTCGCCGCATAATCTCTGATCGTTCGATTCCAAAGCATTCTGATAGCGATGATACCGATATCGTTGTGTTTACTATTTTATTTCACGTTTTCCTCAAGCTATCTCGCTCTGGCGCGCCGGCGGACAGACACTGCCACTTTAATTGCTATAGTGAACGGTATTTATATCGTGACCCGTATTTTTGCAATAAAGTCGCGTCATAAGGTGTGTCAAACTCGCATTTTTTCAGAGTTTACAAACAGCTGGGTTTATGTATTGAGCTTTTGTTGATTTGCGGATGAATTAAACAGAAAACTTGCAATGAGTATTGTCAATATTGCACTCACGTACTTGACACAAAGTGTAATGCTTCAATGGCCGGGCGTGACAGTAGAGTACATACCTACGACTACCCATCTACAAGAGTGTTTACTTTTAAATTTATCATCATCACATGTTTTACGAAGTATTGTTTTGCTTTGATTCTAAGAACACGTTTTAACACCAATTTACGAGAGTGACTTTTAAAACCCGTTTATTGACAAAATCTTGCTTTATTAATCTTGTTAGTTTAACAAAAGCTTGTCAACTTACAAAGAGATAGAAGTGCTAATCATTTAGTTGAGCATGATTCATATTATTGACAGAGATAAGCCAGTTATCAGCTATGTTTGTGAGAATAGACTATTAAATGATGTAATCGATGAGTTACACGCGTAGTTCTTTACTTAAAGGTCGTAAAACTGGACAGCGGTCACTTTGACCCGCGAAAAATACAAATAAATACTCAAATGTGAACGTAACTTTGTGTTCGTTCAGTTCGGCGCACGCGCCGCGCTGTCGCGATTGCGTCCTACGTAGCGGATAAAACATGAAACATGACTTTCAGGAAAGATAGAAGTTTCCCACCAACTTGCCGTTACAAAATCGCATCATAAAAAGCAATGAACCGTGACTCAACATGCCATCAAGACTGTTACGTTACGCTTCACTCCACAACGAAAATCATAAAAAAAAATATGTAACAAAAATATGTGGACAAGTCATGCCGTGATAATTTGATAAAATTCGATAAAACTAACATCGTTTATCTGAGATATCTTTATCAATGTTAATTATTATTAGCGCAAAAACATGCCCTTGATTTCATACATTGTTGTAATATTTCTCGATAGCTTTAATATACGCCAACACACAAGCATCATAAATAAACTATATAACTGGAATTGTATACACATTCTTCTATAGATACATTGCAGGTACAGGCACACAGGAATTTAATTGCATCGATTCCTCGTCCATTCTACTACTTCTGCGTTCAATTGAGATGACTCACATAGTTTTTGCAGGTGTAAAAAAATCTTATACCATTTTCCTCATGAAGGATAACTTTTAAATAATCTTATCACATATTTGGTGTTAAGTAATTCATAAAACCGTTATAAAAAACTAGACATTATTAATGAAGTTGATTTGCATAGCTGACGGTGGCACACGTCAGCGCGCGCGCTATACGCAGCAGGTGTACGTGTGTGAGCGTGTAATTCGAATGTGTGCGGAATCAGCCGCGGGGGAATCCCGACGTGCAAAATACTTGTATTCTACGATTAAGTTTTAAGAAAACGTGGGTGAGAGTGTATCTGTTTTTAAATAGTTGTCACAGGGTTATCGTGCAGTGATAATGAGGCGTCAATATAATTTATATGTAATAATCATTATCGCATTCATGTATTTTGTAAAAACCAGTTGCTTATCGCACTTTTTTTGTAGACAAAAGACTCTTTAATTACGAAAAATAACGATAATATAATCGCTGAGCAATAATATAAAATAATTTATTCTAAAGCCACTCTTGGCTACAACTGTACCTACTTTTTTATTGTTTTGTCTTTCACTCAGAACTAAAGTCAACATGTTAGGCTTAAGTACTTACTGTAAACTTTCACTTATTATACCACTTTGTTACCTAAGAGCTGTATCCGCAAAAAAAAGGCTGCGGGTGTTGTTCTGACAGCATCCACTAAGTCTGCTCTATTCTATCGACTTGTGTGCTGGTAAAAACAGAAGACAAATTTTGAAGGTAACTAAAGAATTTAAAAGTAGGCAAAGGGCTGTATTCTACCGTTTTAATTGTAGAACTTAATGTTTTCTGTTATTTCTAAACAATACCTAGTCTAGTCTCCAAAATTGGTCCTAAAGTCTCTCTCTTTATCTGCACCGAAAATTTTCAGACAACTTTCTCTCGATACTATAATGTGATTTTGTTCAAAAGATATTTACGTCGCTAAACTTCACTTTAGAGAGTTCTTTGTTGATGGGAGTTTGGACTTTTTCAGTCTTAAGATCTTCTTAATTTCCCAGCATTTTTCCATCCTTTAAGGCTAAGTAGTTCTCCATGCAACCCTCTACTAATTATGTTAAAAGAAACAACGCAACCCTTTCTACTTGAGCTCAAGTTAATACTCATTTACTACCAAAACAGTAGCGTAAAAACAAAGACATAGCTAAAGAAAAAAAAATCTTGCAAAAGACACTGGCCTCCCCGGAAGAAGGGAGACTTACTAATCAATATAATAGAGCCACTATGAGAAAAAATACATATATACGCACCAAGACGCCTAGTACATGCGAAATGACGCCCTCTGTATATACAGTTAAGGTACATAATGCTGAAAGTAGGTAGCACGAGGCTGCCCTAGTTATAAATAGATTTTCACGAAAAAGAAATGTTACAGGGAATTTGGTGCAAACCGGGCACAGAGTAATGAATGAGGCAGAAGGTGCTTGGTGCAACATTGTTTGTACTATATTTCGTATATAATATATTTTTTTGGGTTGCTTTTTTTTATTTTTCCTTTTAGTATTGTCATCATGGCAACTAATAATGTAGAAAACATATTTTAAATTAAATAGGCACGAAGTATTATCGTTCGTATTGAATAAAATAAACAATGATCTAGTTTTTATCCTCAAATGTACTTTTTAATTGGGCATTTTGATAGGGACACAATGGCAGACGCAGACACGCTTCGTTTAGATATTAAACAGTGGGTTTTATGTAAAGGAAAAGTATATGATTATAAATATAAATTTGAAAATAAATTTTCAGATTATTATATTTAGCGTTGATACAAATTTTATCCTATTATGTCATTGTTATGTAAACGGTTTATCTGTATTTATAATGATTTTGGTTTTCAACGATATTTGTAGGTATATTTAGTTGCTAATTGCCCACATCATTTAAAATAAGCATTTATCATATTTATAATTATTTATATGAGAATATTTATATATAGTAATATTCCATCGGTGCAGATACCTATATAATATTAATTAGTGGTGTAAACACAATAATATTGTACACTAATTGGCTTGTTACTCCGACGTGTAAACAGTGCTTAGTTTAGTAACAAGGTCAAAAGATTAGAGCTTATCTTACACATATGGGTCGCTGGCGTTGCCTTTACGACCTCTCGTTATATTTTTTATTGTTAAAAACTAATTTAATTGTGTTCCTTGATAAAGTATACAATTTTACTTTTAAGTGATAAAGTTTGTAATTAAAAGGGTTTATCAGTAAACGCCAAATTTGGTGTTGATGATTTAATTATAAAAAGAACTTTTTACTGAGATGAAACATATCTAGCTGCCATATTTTTTCTTTTGTTCATTAACTGGCCCCGATAACCAGTTTTATCCATTGTAAAATTGGCATCATTTGTAACTTATTTTTCATACAATAGGTAGGTACACCTACAGAGAACGCGACGTTACATTATAAATAGTTTAAGGAAATACTGAAATAAATGTTTATATTTTTAAAATAATAATAGGACATAGTGATGTCATGACAATAGAATGGAATGCTAGAATCAGTCTATTTTTCCTGAAACTTCTTATTTCAAAACAAAATACCTAAAATCTCATCAGAAAAAAAAAATCTATTGACGTCCCTTATCGCAACATTAATTATTTCACCGAATGCTCTCACGAAAAATGATAATAAAAGAAAAATATTTATTTCCAAAAAGGAATTCTCTGAAACATCGCTACTCGCGCTCTAATTTTTCTGGACCACACTCACAGACGCAATTAAGTCGCGTACACGAGCTGTCGGGGGGAGGGTGGCGCACGAGTACCCCTCCCCCGGGAGAGGGGGGCGGGAGAAAAAATGCGCGTGGAACGAGAGAAAAAGAAAAACGCGAAAAGCGGAAACAAGTTCCCGCGACACGTGACTGTAGGCTTCCCGGGAACGTTGCCATGGCGACGGGCAGGGCTGCTGCGTAAATACGCCACTCTTTGTCGAATAGCACTGCAATTGCTTCGCTTTTTTTGCGTAATCTGTGTTATGTTTTGTTTCTTTTAACTTTACTGTTGCTGCCTGAGGTTTTTGCTTTACTTTACGTTGAATGAGAATATAGTAGTGAATAAAATACGAAAAATCATGACGAATAACTATGCTAGTCTTTTTCATTCAAAAATGTGGTTAACTGCTCACAAATAAGGTTAAAAGTAACGTGAGTTATTTGACAACTATATTATTTAATGTATGACCTCAGAAGTGACACAGAGTCAGTTTTAAACGAATGTCATTACTGGGATAACTTTATATACTAAGAAGTTAGAATCAAAATTATTATTAATTCAGAAAATCGAACTAGTACGACTTTTTGAATCCAACTTCTTAAGAAGTAACTTTTTCTAAATACAATACTTATTACTAATATTTAAAAAGTTTTGAATATTGTTTTTATTACACCAAACAAAGAAAAAGTTCTAAAAACAACTTATTACGTACAAAAATAACACAAAATCCTCCTATCCAATTACAACATCCCTCAGACCTCAAAATTAATAATTACCCTTGGAAAAGTAAGCAAAACATTTTTCTTCATGTATTTCTCCGATAAAAATAGGCGAAGCGTCCACGTGTATCCCAGCAAAGTAACCGGAAGCCCGCACCGGCCTTGGCGGTGCGTAGCAACCCCGGAAGAAAAAGAAAAAATCTATAATAGTACTAGGGTGCAGGGGGGCGCCCTAGTTGCGGCCCGGCTACCCTTCGCAAGCAACTGTATGTACCAGCCGCCAGGCCCTCGGAGTACATGCTCAAGTTTTAGTTAATAAGATATACCAAAGTTTTGATCAAACAATTTGAGTATTGAAGCTCTTTTAGAAGTTGGAAGTTTGGTGCGCAGTGCACTTTTGTTTGATCGAGTTTGGACTAGATTTTTGGCTCGAACAAAGTATTCGTTATGCTTCAGGAATAACCGACAACGCTTGTGTACCCCGAGCAGTCTAAACTAAACAACTTCCCGGACTTTTTTCGCCAATAAACTATCTTTTTATTTAATTAGGTAAATAGTTACACGTTCCGCTGTAATCTGCCAACAAGGGTCAGCGAATTTCCTCTACTTTAGTAGTATTTCTGTTATTGAAGGCAAATTCTGAGAAATGCCGAGGAAAATGCGTGGGAAAGTACTGTTCCCGGAATTCGTTCCATTATAAGTGGGTACATTTTTGTTATACTTTGAGGCACGAGTAATAATTTGATTTAATATTAGAAGGGCATAAGTGATGGTGTTGTAAAAAGTAAAAACGATTTTTATCGATATGAAATAGAGCGTATCGCATGAAGTTGTAGATGTTAAAGATTTTAATGAAAATCATAATATTAAATGCAGGCACATTAGAGCTTACATTTATAAGTTTAACGCTAAATCGCTTCCTAACGTTTAACCAGTTTGAAGTCATAAAAACCGCGAGGTCGAGACGAGACAGGCAAAAACGCACAATCGTAAAACAACACAATAACACAAACAAAAAACCGAAGCTCTGAGAACCAATAAATATTTAATACTTGGGCGTATATTGACATGATTACTTCAATTTGCCATTCAGTGACCTTTTATGGATAGTTTCTTATTTTCATGTCTTTTTTTTAACTTGAGTGAATATTTTTTAGCCAGTCAGTTTTCACACATTATAAATTCACGTTTGAATGTAACATCGTGAGCTGTTTTAATTAACGACGTAGTTAGTACAGTATATTAATGATAAAACAAATTGGACTCTACTACGCTTTTGATATTTTCATTACGGTTATAAATAAAAATTAATGGAAGGTGCACTACTTGATGAACATGAAATACTAGTTATATCTCATCTAGATAGATCTATGATCTATAAATATTCTTACGATAGAATCTTTTTTTAATGTTGGTGCTATATATACAATAACAATAACAATTTATCAACGAGACAGTGAGTATGATTGTAAACGTTGATATCATCTAGACAATTATGTCCCAATGAGTCAGGCAGTCAATTTCAACACAGTACAAAGACGTCGCCAATTTGGAAGCGCTTTGCATTTCATTCGGAGTGAATGGTCATCTCGTTAGCATACTGCGGCTAGGAATTCCCCAGCACATGTAATGTGTTATCTGTATGCTATTCACAGACGTGTTTTGATCTTTGACATACGTTTATCAACAGTTGCACTAACTTCTGTGTCGATAAGCCGCGATGACGAATGCCAGATTTTAATGACGTTAGGTAAATCATTGATCATTGCTAGGTTTGAAGCACCAATAAAGAGATACATCGGAGCCATTATATGTATAATCGTTTCAGATTATGTCTTATGAGTTCAATGATTCCCTTCGATTTATACGTCGCTACTATAAATTCTTTTAGTTCACTAACATCAATTTTCTCAACTATCAAACAATTTTCTTTCATAATTTCTTCTTTAGTAATAATATTACGGAAATCAAAGTTGTGCACTTAATATATTTGATTAATAAACATGAAGTCAGCATTAATTATGGTAAAGTAATTATGGTAAAGTAAACTCGCATTAAATTCTAAGGCTGGGAATGCACTGTTGTGGCGACAGCGGTGCTGATATAATAGATACGTTGTTATGCTATATTACGCTACATTATTTGTCCCATTAAGAATAAATTGTTTCCGCTTAATGCTGTCAATCAATATTCAAGAACATTCTTTAATACAACAAAACATTTTCGCAACATTTGCAACGCCATTCAATTTTGTTCTTTAGCTGCTAAATCGCCTCCGCCTGACTACTGCAAT
Source organism: Omphaloscelis lunosa (assembly GCA_916610215.1). Lineage (NCBI taxonomy): Eukaryota > Metazoa > Arthropoda > Insecta > Lepidoptera > Noctuidae > Omphaloscelis > Omphaloscelis lunosa. The sequence continues at coordinate 22,774,994 of OU744246.1, forward strand.
TTCATCCTAAATCTAGTTAAAACTAATATAGAAACCGGTTGTATGTAAGATCTTCAGGCCACCTCGGACGAGCAATAAAAACTGCTTACAGTCATACTTAATGATTATACTAGTGTATATTACTGTGATGACCTTTGAGAATATAATAAAGAAAACGTTAGGCTGCACTATGAATCTTTGAGCAGTGGCCGCGCTGATGTGTGAGCGAGATGAAAGTAGAAGATTTTCAATTGAACCAAAGATTACAAAGAGAGTGCTTAGTGCGTGTTTATATTCTAGTTCAGTTAGTGCTTTGTTGCCATCTAGAATTAATGTACGTAAACCGTTTGTGTGCAAAGTTATTAAGATTTATGCAAAAAATGATGACACTATAGTTCATAGTATTGTAGCTAACCAGTAAAGCGAATTGTTCCCACTGAAACGCGAATTGCACTCGAACTCTCGTACAAAGAAAAATAATTCTAACTCTTGTTATAATAAGCATCATAATGAAACAGAGCAAGATCCATACATTGATAAATGAAGTCGTAAAATGTTTGACAAGACGCGATAAGATAATTTAAACCTAAAGGCGGTGCAAATAAGATCGAATTTTAATGAGTGAAGTTGTATCATCATCATGTGAACCATTGAGCGAGGCCAGCGTCGAACCGGCACGGCAAGGTTGAGGCGACAGATAAAAACAACAAACAAAACCACAGAATAAGTTATTGTAAGGACTCGAGAATATTTGCTAAACCGATGATTTATTTGGATGATCCTTTAAAAGGCGATGGATCAGTGAATATGAAAGCCAACAAACTTGGAACACAAGCGAACCGGACAGGTTTGGAAGAATTTAGCATGACAGAGCTAAATACTAAAGGTGGAGAAGATAAATTGCAGTTGAAAAAAAAAAACCATAAATCATAAGGTTACAAAATTCACGTGTCGTTAAATATCCTACTAATCTAGTTCTAAATGATGATCGAGTTTTATTGCCGCTTCATACTTTTACAGAGTTGCATACTGCTACTGCGAGCGTTGGAGGTGAGTGGCCCTATAAAAGAGTCGTTAAATGCCTATTAAAGCTACTTACTGATCTTGACATTAGGATCTTGCAAACTTTCCTGACTTGTGAAATACGAACAATAAAAAATGGTACTCCTAAAAGTATGCAAAACTTTGCAATTTTCAAATATATCTCAAGAAGTATTATTGTATAATCGTTTATAGACCAATTAGATGTAATGATTTAATTACTGATTAATTGGTAGCGATCGCGTGTCAAATGCTCCTTAATAATGACCTCTGAGGAGATAAGCAAGGCCACTTGCTCGTTGTCTGTATAAGCGTTATAGAAAAAAGTAAAAATTATAGAATCATGGCCTTACAGCGATCGCCATTGTTTTAGATTATTTTTCAAAGTTTTAAGTACTTACATATAGATTCTAGGAAGAATCGAATGGTTTTAATATTTTTGACATTTTAAATACATAGAAATGATTCTAAAAATATGAATATTAATTATGATATTATAGTATAATCAAAACAAGTTATGTATCAAGGTATAATCAAAACAGGTTATGTATCGATATGCACCGTATTACTATTAAATCTAGTTATTCAATATTCAACTGTAACATATTTTATTATCTCCGTTATTTTAAGTTAATCGACTCGCTTAAACCAAATATTGTTGTAACGGAGTACCAGGAGATCATGAACTCACAACAACTAATTTTAGAATCTTCCAAATATTTCACAGATCCGCTCGGACGCTGTGGGCGAAAAGTATTCATCTTCAAAATTTTCTTCCAAGAATAGTTTTCCTTTTCAATGCGTCTTGCTTGCACAGAAACACATGATTATAAATATCGAATCCAACTACTTATAAATATCAATTGACTTAACGATTGATGGAAAGTCAAAGGGGAAAAAGAAATGATTTTATGCGTTATGCAGGTTGATGATCATCTGCATATAGAACAAGATGACCCTGCATGTGAAATTACGTCGTACCTTGATCACTCGCCACAAATGAAGACTGATCGACCATTATGTCAATAAATATTTGCATGTTAGCTGAAGTTCTTTACAATCAAGGAGTTTTAGTGGTCAGTTTAGTGACCCTTAAGGTAATTTAAAGGATTACATAGTAAACTTGGTGTTTCATCGTCTAATAGATTCCAATAAGAAAAAAACACAAATGTTAACCTATTTTTTTAGATGAAGCACTTCCTGTCTAAATCAACATTTGTAATGAGAAATAAAATAAATAAGAAATAAAGCAGCTCGTCTAGATATTAGAGTTTGAACACAATATACTTAACACCGTTACAAACATTAACTTGTGAAGACAGTTTCCCGCCACACATACAAGTCGTGTAAGACTGAAACTAATGATCAATAAGCATCCACTGAGCACATTGCAACTTCAATATTTTAGCTGTAAAATAGTTTATTGTTGACCAGTGCGCCACCACGTGCCTCGGACGTGATAAATAATAAGCAGCGAGATGTGACCACAGTAAACAAATCTCCAAGTCACGACAACTTACTTTTTGCAACTCCTTCGTAACATATCATGCGCAAAAAATATATAAATGTTTGCAAAACTCACCTAAACTTTCCCTGAGAGTGATCCTCCCACTTGATGATAGATGGGCAGTACTTGGAATCCAGCAGGAGATTCCTCAAGAACTCGGGCACAGAGACGCTCCTCGGGCGCTTGAACGTCTTCCTGCCGCTGCCTTTCGGCCTTCCCGGCGGTCTTTTGAAAATTTTTCTTTTGTCATCTTCGTCTCCAGACTTGCTTCCATCACTGCCGTACGAGCACTCAGGGGAGGCGGTCTCTGATGAGCGGAACACGTCCTCAGCGTCGTCGCTCGAATCAGTTTGGTGCAGGAGAGTGCTGTCGTTAGGGGTGTAGTCGGAGTTGTATAGTCTGTTTTTGTGATCCAGAGAGTCCAAGTCGAGCATCGTGTTGGCAGACTCATGGCTATGGTAAGGATCTACTTCTGCGTACCTGATGATTGAGGACTGACGTTGTATCTCTTCGTTGAGGCGATTGTGCAACTTTTCAAACACACTGTCTGCAATCCGTCTCGAGATGACCTGATCGGTGCTCGGGTGGACCATCCTGTGAAGCACATCCTCTCTCTTCATGGCTCTTAGCTCATATCCCTTAACTCTGAAGTTGTAGAAAGGTATTTCAGTTTCACAAAATCCCATGCATTGGACCGTGTCTATCATCCAGGACACGGTGTCATCCTCGTTCCAGGCGTCCACGACTTTGTACTTCCAGTCATCCCTGTTGTCCCGAGGGTACTCGCGACAGCTGACCAGGTTGTGATACACGTTCATGGCGCTGTCAATATCTGGTTCTGCGTAAACGTCGTAAGGAGCGTTTGAGTAGTAGTTCCCGTAAATGTGAGAAGCAGTTCCCTTCTTGAAGACTTGGAAGTCGTCAAGTCGCGCGGGCGCGGGCGAAGTGGAAGGGAAGTACAGATCGCAAGGCATGTTTTGGTCGTATAGGGGGCGCGCGTAATCGATCATTGTGGCGACGTGGTACGTGCGGCGTTGCCGGCGGTTCGCGGCGGAATGGGCGGTAGGCGGTGAGCGCGCCTTATGACTATCCACGCTACTGGCGTACTGGTTTTTGTTGTTTACAAGATGCGTTTGGTGAATTCACGCCGAGTCCCGCGGTACGTGGGCAGAGCGCCACTAATCAAGATCACTGCGCGATAGTCAAGTGCAATTTTTTCGCGATTTATTAGCCCATGTCGCTTTGCATATGTAATGTTTATGTTTGTCAATGCAAACAGTGGTTGTCGCCAAGGCAAACTGCGACAGATAATGACTAAATAGGTTAATGCTTATCTTATATTCAGATGGTTATGAGTTTATACTTATTATGTGGATGGTCAACGAGATGTCGCCGTACATAATTATACATATTTTATTTATTATTCTCCGTGGAGATATGAAAAATTACAGTATAATGAACATTTGTAACATTGGCTTTTACAATTTTATTCTGCTATCAGCAAAATATAGTAGGTAACACTAAATATTTTAATAGTATCATTACCAGAGATAAGATTATCATATGAGATAAACTATAATATTTTCGAACATTTTGAAAATAGAATTAGGGGAAAATATATTATTATTATGATATTTAATTAACCACAACTGAAATAAAATTATGATAATATTAATCATTATAACAAACATGCAGATATTCACGTAGAAATATAGTAGTCTTTTATGTTATTTATTTATTTAACATACTTCAGTGTCATTTGTAACAGACAGGTTTCTCGGCCTATTTTGAAAAACCCACAAGACAGTAAGAACCGGTATTACACCTGAGTTGAAAGCCTTCACACGGATAGAATATTTTTTTATAAATTGGGTGAATTATGTTGACAAATATTTATATTACGACGACATACAAAGTAATCCGCAATAAGTCATCTACGCTAAGTTTTTATCATTCAAAATATCAATAAGATTGCTGATTGTGAAACTTAGTTTAGTTTACTTGTACAGTACCGACCAAAAGTCCATAGGCAATCTCACAAAGGAATAGACTGACGCTTCGGTTTGACTTACGACCTTCTTCTATAAGATGTTACAATACTATAGATACACACACACTCACTTTATCTGCAACTCATAGTACTTCATAATTTCTACCAGTATTGTATATGACACGCTAGCTCAGTGGATAACGTGCTCGGTATGTGCGGTTATGGCGAGCCGAGCGAGAGTTCAAATTTCATCTGCGGTTAGATTGCATTTTTTTAATAATTACTATTTTATAATTTATTTTATACTATAAATACGTTTTTGTTATTTTTTTTATAATGACTAGTTCAATAATCATTCGCTTTTTGTTTCAGTCGTCTTGTTCACATAAATATTAAAGTTTAGCAGGTAGACCACAAAAACTAAGTAAATTATTTCGATTTCCGTGGGGTAGACAGACGCAGTTCGTTACGCGTATTCGCTTAATAAAACTTTGTTGGTTCGTGGTTATTGTTGGTGACGAGTATTTAGGTATTAGCGGTGTTGTGGTTATTATTTTCAAAATGCAGTTAAATATAAATATTGAAGGGAGATCAAATATTATTACGCTGCGTAAAAGTGAATGTAATTTACACAAATATCTAATGAATCCGGACTAAGTGTGAGTGTTATCATTTAAATATTTCATATTTTACTAAACATAAATCTTAATCAAAGGTATTGTTGATAGAACAGAGGTATTGTTGAGACAGAAGATGCCTTTAAAATTTTAAATTCATTATGAGGTTTAATTCGATTAGTGAATGATAAATAATTATTATGTGTAATAAATACAATGTTATTCTTTGTTCTAGAGAAATACTGTGAGGGTTAAGAGGAATGAGGAAGAGGCTTATTATCGAGCAGTAGCGACGTCAAATGATGGAAGAATATGAAACAAATGGTTTCATACCAACGAGATATTTTGCTGAATTATTAAACACGATATTATTAACCGTTCTCCGTGCACTCTGAAGGCTTGCATCACTGAAGACCAGCTAGGAAACTGTTTTTGACAGAAAGGCATAAACAAGAACGTTTAAGTTTCGCACGATAATATTAAGACTTCAAGTGGGACACTGCTATATTTTAACCTTAAAATATTTACCGTACCAACTAAATAAACAACAGATTCGTTATTGCATGAATTTGTGGTAACGATTTTTTAAGCAAGTTACAATATGTTGTTTGTCGTATTTCTCGCAGATAGACCGAAAATGTTTAAGATTATTTTAGTAATATTATTATTTTAGGATTACAATTTGAGGTTTAGTTTCAATCTTCTTTTCGTAAAGAAAATGAATACTTAAGCTATAACCTCAATACCAACCAATATTTACTAAAGCCAAATAAATAATGTAAACAAACACTTAGTTAACCTTAAAATCACCTATTTTGTAACTAGTTTTTTTTTTTACATTTTGATTAGTCTTATATTCTTATTTATTGCTTAATTACTTCGACCATGATCAAAGCTAACTAATAATAAGCTAGCTAATATTTATGGTGAAAAAATCAATTTAAAATATTTCATAAGTAATACAAATATGTCAAAATAATATAAATTGCTTCTAAGTTTCTCGACATCTATTTCACATCTTATTGAGCTGACGTAATGACAAATAATTGTAGCAATTTATTATCTATAAGTAAAATAAATATAAGGAATACAATTTTTTAATTTTGCTATCACATATCACGCATTTTTAATTCTAAACCCTTTATTGCAATAACAGCATTAATAAAAAAGGCAGCAATAGTTAAAATATAATATGATTGCAAACAAAAATATTAATATTTGCAAAAACTGTACTGTGCTTGACGAGGTTGGAACCTAAGCCAATTTGAATCTCAGACCATTGCTTAACGCGTTATGCTATCTGCACACGAAATTTTGGTTCGAATTTTAGTAATCCCATAAACTGGCCGAGGTCAAGCGCATGATGCGTGTTGTCTAACAAAAGCGACGGAAATATATATTTGTTTCGGTAGTACGACGCAAGTACGCGACGATACGACAGTGTGTAAAGCGCAATACTGCGTTCTCTGTGGTGTGTGTGCCGTGTTGTTTACACATACAGATATACGGACTACACCGCGTGTTCACAGCAATATGATTCTTAACGTGCTTATGCACTTTTGAACGCTTACTGTACGTGTTAAGAGTACACGTAAACCCGAATATTTGTAACTTATTAATTCTTATTAATTTTTTCGTAGACAATTGCTACGAAAAAGTGATCATAGCTCGTAGCATGAAGAGCTACGAAATTATTCACTAATTACCAATATTGGTCATAATAATATGACACTTTATTATTACGAATATATAATATAATATTTACAGGTATTTAATTATTACCTACATAGTATAACTGTTTGCTACGAAAAAGCGTAGCAAATTGCTACGAGTCGGAATTAATATTACAATTAAGTTCACACCCTTTGATCTCTGTAGTATATTTCTTACAAGTACTTATCTGAGCAATTTCTTGAAACAAAATAACATGTGTAGGAGGTATGCTGTGCTGTGATAAGTGGCGACCCATATACATTTATATATTGATAGTAAGTATACATTTTTCGTAACTAATCATTTACAAGTCATGATGATGAATATTCAAAAAATCTTCCTTAGTGCTCACTTTCGTTATATAATCGTTATCTTTCGTTATATAAATCGCTGTACGTTGTCTGTCATTAGATAGAAGATTAAATAGAAGATTGTCTATTTTAAATAATTATTTAAGGAATGTGTCTCACTGGTAAAGTCGAAAAGAAAGAACCTTGGTCATAAAATCAGATGGATTAAAAAAACTTTGTACGTAAAACAATATAGGTATACATATACCGTGGCTAGGCTTTTCGGGGTGAACACAGAAGCTTTTTCCTACAGAGAAAGAACGGGCACTATTCACTTACTTGTTCGTTCTGCATGACCCCGATTCCAGAACATTTCAAGTCGATGTTTCTTCACAATGTTTTCCTTCAGCGAAAATCGGTCTTCTCTAAGATTAACTCAAAAATTACATCATTATGAAATTGAAAAGGTCACGTGTACACTTGACGGGTTTCAAAACCTCGTGTTTGAAAAGTCCCCAAAGTTATAAAGTCATACTTTACACTTTTTATTGTGCTACTGTAAACCGTCTCATGAAGTCAGTACCAACTTAAATAAATATTACGAAACAAAAATTTGAACACGACATTATTCAAAAATAAAGTTTGCGAATGGTTATGTGTTAATACTTTCTATAGTGTTAACTATTAAATTGACAAAAAATTAAGTTACCTACTGAAAAATTTGCATGCTGATTATTATATTGGCAGAACATGCTTTGTTCTAAATTGTGCTTTTACCATCTTTTTATACCGTGTTTTTCAGCAAATTTTATTCTAAAAAAAAAAGAATTAATCATCCGAAAAGTACCTAGACACTGTACTCAGCTGTGATTACGGGTTCAATTCCCAGTTCAAAAAAGTATTATCGGATTGTACTACCAGGAAAGTCTCCATAACAGGTCGGTTTTAGGAATTGTAGCTCGGTCAATAGTGATAGAATTACTCCATGTTATACGAGATCGACTGTAGCTGACAAAACATAAATCTTAAACACATCTGCCAACCCCTCTAGATGAATAGGCGTGATACTATGATAATGTAGATTATACAGATCGCTTTCCTTCATACAACGATCCTTACGATCCTATTGCTTCTTTTTGTCAAAGTTTTTACATAATCCAAAATATCGTAAACAAAGTAACAAAATGTTCAATATAAGTGAACTCTTGCATAACTTATTGAATGGATTGATGAATGAAAGATGCGTCGTCTCCTACGTCACGTAAACTTAATATGCACAAAGGCGTGGTCAGATTAGGTAGTAAGTAATAGTAGGACAATTTCTTTGTAAATGAGTTCACTCGGGGAATTACCACCAAGCAGTGTTGCAGTGTAGTTCTGGTTTATTGAAAGAGTATGATGCACGAAATCTGGGATTTGCCCAGGGGTCAAGCGATTGACTGCATGCAGCACCTAGTTGTCACAGATAAAATTTTAGTATAGATATTTAACGATAAAAAAATTGGTATCTAAAGCTAACCACCCCGGGTACTTGTCACTCTATCACATTAGTTAAAGTGCAACACAGGCAAAACATTATCATAATATTCAATGCTCTACTCTTTTTCTGGTTTAGAAGAAGTATTTCCTATACTAGTAGTTAGTCATTTATTATTGGTTAGCGATCCGCCCCTGCTTCACACAGTTTTCCCGACTTGACAAAATGTCGAGATTACTTTATTATATGCAAGTTTTTAATATTAATGTTTTATACACAAACATTCCAGATAAATTCTCTAAATGATGGTGAAAATCACATCAAAATCCGTTGCGTAGTTTAGAAGAACAACGCGGACAGACACGCAGACACGAAAAGCGACTTAAATTTATAAAAATAATTTGTGTAGAAGAAAGCATTGGTACCCAACAGCAGATTTCAATTCTTCGTATTTAACCACATGAACGCAAAGACACGCATGACCTAAATATAAAAATTATAAACATAATTCTAGGACTAAGTATGTCAACAAAACACTCATAAAGCAAAATAAACAAATTGTAGAAGGACCAACAGTGCCTGCGGTTTATTGATTGGCCACAGACGTAATAGAATATTTCGAATGAATCAGTGCGTTCCCAGTAGGTACCTAACTGCTAGACTTGGTGGCTACATGCTGAGAAACATTGTCATCTTGTCGGTAATGGCAGAGGCTGACAGTGACTGTCAAACTTTTTACTTCAGATAAAGTTATGGGCTGACCGCGTGACCTAATAAAAATTGATAGTCGCAATCATTTGTAGCATTTTTTCCGAAAATCCGAGTCCGCCTTTTGTATGCGTTTTCTGTGAACGAAACTAAACCAAACGCGACGATCGCTTACTTAGGACATGGCCTAACATCAAAACAATTAATCGAAAATAGTGAAATCACCCCAAGTGCTCACTAAGAAATGTCCGAAGTTTTTGCATTGCATCGATATTTAGATACAAACAGCCGTATTTTCAAAGGATTTTAAAACTTATGACAACTAATAAGTAACATTATGAGGAGATGCGCTACGAAGCTCAAAATAAAAGATAAAACAAAACCGACTTATATACAGGATGGCCTGCTAACAATGGTTTAAAATGATATTTTTGAGCAATGGCTTTCCGAAAAAATCCCAAAAAAATGTTTCCCGTTGAGTTTAGCTTTCTCGTAAACTATAAAATAATTGCTGAACTGTAAACGGGCCACCCCGCCCCGACCCTCAAGCCAGCCCGCGCCGCTGAGCCTGTAGCTTTAAATTCGTCCTTAATTAATGTAAATCTGATTCAGCCTGTCCGTTGCTGTCCTCCCCTAGCGACACCTTTAGCCGAGGTCCATACCCAACAGGGTGCCCTCTGCGTGTAGCCGCTTAGTTTGTAAGTTTTATGCCCTGGGTGGTGGCCTTAATTTATTGAGGCATCCACAGAAAAATCCTAAGTAGCCGACAACCTCCTAGGCCTTGACCTGCGAGATGCCATACATAAAAAAACGGGCCATTGTGTACTTAAAAGTGTAATTAGTAACAGATGTCTAAATTATGGCACCGATGAACTAGCTGTCCAAATATTGCTCTTGTTGGTTACTGCTAATATTATTTGCAAAGCTACATTATTTGTATTTCTGTCAGCAAATTAAACATGTTGAGTAACACTGGTCTGTGGTAGTGACAGTGTCATCTGACATAATTATACTGACAGAGTCGTGTAATTACTCAGTGTAGACAATACTAACTTGTTTTTCTATTGTAACTCCCTTATGGGAAAGTTCAATATGATTTTTATTGATCCGTTTTTTAAATAACATCACGCCTTAGGTACATTTTTTAAACTATTTATTATACTATAATACTCTTATTTAACAAAAAATAGTTAAATAAGAGTATTATACTGTATTTTCTACCCGGCTAATGAAAAAGGGTATTACCCTTTTTCATTAGCCGGGTAGAAATCCAGGATGCTACTAAGAATTTCCAAAACCCAATAATACTAACCGACCCGGGAATCGAAATCAAGACACACGTCTTGTACCTACTAGCCCGAACAAGCATATTTCTGACACTCGTTAGCATGGTATACAGTAATAAGGTAAAATACGACCACATTCAATGCTCTTTAAACTTCATAAGCATGGTCCAAGTAACACAACATATAGGTGTAAGTATAGTCTATTCAAAAAGTATCCGATGAAAGTGTAAACAAACCTTGTTCACGTTAATTTTTTACCCAATGACTCACGGAAGGGAATTATTAAAACATTTATCTGTATTTAGAAGGTATCAATTTTATATCTCACCACTTTTTCCTAAATTATTGAAATTGAAAAATCATCGATGAAAATAGAGGTTATAAAATTAAACCTCACTTACCAAATTAAAAACATCTGGTGTTTCAAATGGCTCCATCTCAGAATACCAGATTCTCAAAATACTTAGAATTTCGGGTTTAAGTATTAAAACGAATCAAATCAAGACACTCAAGTTGTAAGTGGCACTACAAATTGGCGTAGGGACCATTGAGACGCTTGTTTTCCGATCCGTTTGTTTACATTTTCTTCAGATACTTTTGGCACAGACCGTAGGTAATCTATAATCAGTCATTTCAGATCACTTAAGAGATATAAAGCATTTTCCTCATGCATCTTGCGGCCATTAAGAACCCAGCGGATTGACCCGCGCGTACCTAAAGGTTTAGGCACTTCATATGAACAAGCATTTTCCTTTTATTATTATAAACATGTTAGTTAATATTCTTATGCAACAGAATTGTAATCATTTAATGTTCTGTTGGTCTGTATGTGTAATAATTGTGATTGATTAGTAGATGTAAATGTAACATATTACATTGACATCTGTTACACATACACATGACGTGGTTTAATGTGATGACTACTTTTTAGGATTCCGTATCCGAAGGGAACGGGAAACGGAACCCTATTACTAAGCCCCCGCTGTCGTTCGTTCGTCCGTCTTTACAGTTGAAATTTCACAATTTTTTTTATTTCTAATTCCAAGCAATTAAAAATAAAATAAGTATGCAAGAAATGTGTTTTCTTTTTCGGCGTTTTTTGCTAAATATTGTACGGTGGTACAGAACCCTTCTTGTGCGAGTCCCACTCGCATTTGACCAGTTTTTTATTTACGTCTCTTTAATTGTAGTGTAACTGAACAGACGTAATCAGGTATATAATTGACTGTTTCGTGTCTTTTGTTCTTTTTTTTTTTATAAAACTTGGAACAATTTGTTAAAACCAAACAGGCAGGCCATTATTTAAGAAATTAAAAATTCTCCCACTTCCATGTTTGTATATTTTCAAAGTTTGTCTTTTTGCAAAATATTTTTTTTTTGCCTTATTACCTCATTTATTTCTATTAAATGAACAAGTCTCCGAAAGGCTGAAAAAAAAAATGCCGGGAAATTACTAGTACCTGCTCAAAGGCTGCAATTATACAGTACAAATGCCAGCTGTAAGACAATTAAAATTTATAATAAATTAGCACCTGCCCTGAGAATGTTACCAATTAATAAGTTTAAATGTAAAATGTTTGATTAGCTCATAGACATTGTGTTTTTATTCCGTCAATAAATTTTTAAATCATACTTTTGATATTGTAATTAAAATCTGAATGATGACATTAGTAATTTGATTATTATGAATTCGTGGATATTGTCATTTTTATTTTGACATTGTGATTTACATTTTGATATTATAATTTATTCTTTGACATTATGATTTATATTTTCGACTTTATGATGTATTTGTTTGATTTAAATATTAATAATAAGATATTATAAATACTGCATTTTTTATTAATCTTAACCAGTCTATTAATTTGTCATTAAAATTAAAAATTCATAAACTTAATACAAGATTTCATAATTTTATATAATAGTCGTATAATGTACCTATTTCTGATTTGCATGTACTTAGCTTATTATTTAATATTTCTACACCAGCAATGGTAGTATGTGTGAAATAGTGTTCAATGTAAATTTCAATGAACCATATACTTACTGAGAAATAAATGAAATACAATTTAATACAAAATTAAAATCATAACATAAACATTCCTGTATTCCCCAAAGGGCTAGGCAAAGATGCACCTATAAAGTAATCAAAACCAGGGCCTCAGCTCAGCAGTAAGTAGCGCTTGCGATTAGACCAACCATTCAAAAAACAATGAAATAAAATGCAAAATTACATATACACAAGTTCCAAGTCATTAAAATCCAACGCAAAAACCCGAACTCAAAATATTATATTCAACAATTCAAATTCAAAAACTTGTATTCTCGATTTGATTGAATCACTACGCCGCCATCTTTTATTATTTGCATCATTTTGTAATCACGTTTATTGATTGTATCAATATTTTATTTTATTTTTTATTGACCGTATGCTGCTCGTATGACGTCAGAAAGTTAGCACACCTACGAAGCAGCCCTCACATAGAATTAAAATAACTACGTCACGTAGGCTGTGGCATGCTGATGTTTGACGTAGCTGTAAATAATAATTTATGTGGAGACGTCACTGGTCTAAGAACGGATACGCAGAGTCAAAAATATGAAATCAAACCAGTCCTTCAAACGCAAGACGTGGTCTACGGAATACGTCAGTGTTTTATTTTAGAGCATTTGCGCAAGAGGATAATATCAAAACATATGATAAAAATGACCGAAAAGTCATGAACGAAATAGTTTCAGTTCACATAGATCATTTCTATTTACTTACTGATCTTTTTCAAAGAGGCTTCTGTTGAGAATCTTGTAACAGGCGCATTTCCGATGGAAACGCAACACTTTTCTATGTGAAGCTGTACCTACTAATTCCTGACTAATTACTACCTATGACAGTAAATATTATGGCGGGCAATAAAGTGATTTATCTCATGTTTATGATAATCACACTATGGTGCCAATACTACTTAGGTTTTAAAAAGTTATTTTGTACATAAATATTTTGTTGATTATTAACTTGACATCCTTGGAACGTGCACTTTATAATGCAGACAACCAGTTTGAAGATCAATCCATAGTCATACCAGAAATCCCTTAATAAAATTAACTCATGAATTTTCCATCAGCAAAAAATACGGACTTTGATGCAAACTTTTTTCCCCTTTGGGGGTTAAACAGGTTAGCCCTTTAGGGAGGAATTTTCAAAAATCATTATATACAGAACTCTTGTGCAAAATTTCAAGCTTCTGTGCGTTGTCCGTCAGTTAATGATAAAATATAGGATTTTTTTTAAAGTAGAAAAAGACGCTTCGAAAGGGTATGTAGTATAAGCGACTATGTCTAAGTACCTATACCCTAGGCAGTTAGTTAGGCTTCCAACAGCTAAACAGCTAATATTTCATGGAGCCGTGAGTGATGATAATACCAGTCGATAAACGTTTTCTATAGAAATTCCAAAATACCAGTTAACCACCAAATGAACAGTTCATGCAGGAATCCATGCACCTCTACTCATAAATATTTATACAATTTCAAAATCCATGAAGTAGATAATAATCAGTTATCCTTTAACGACAACGAAGTAAAGAATTATAAATCTGTTGAACCTCTTAGCCAAATTGGTCCAATGCAGAGCGTGCAGGATCGTTGCATCATGTTAAAGAAACAGCAAAGTGCTCATGAGGTATCCACATACAAAACATATTAATAGATAAGTTGGAACTTTGCCCAGACAGTATTTAGCGCTGAAAGTTCACAAGAGAAACCGAAGTAAAAGTTAATTTAACGAGCGACGCGGAGGGAATCTTAAGTGACATTTTCACCTGGCAGGATGGACACGGATAGATGGCTATACGTGTGTGTTGATTACGTAGTCATTAATGTAGGAGACACTTAGGAAAACTAAAATTAATCTCGTTTGCTTTATTCTAGTGTCATGTTATACTCCTTTCACACATAACATCACATTCATTTATTTATTCATCACGCCTGTACTCCCCGAAGTGTTCAAATCCGGACTCCTTTCATTGTTATAAAAAAAACACTCACATAAGTATGCCAAAGCAGGGCGATAACTACAGAATCATAACTATCCCAAAGTACACTGAAGCCATCAAACTTCCATGAACAATCCCGGTCCTACCGGGACGATTGAATACGTTTCTGCTCTACCATTTTAACCGAAGACGTCGTTTCCCGGCGCTTTTCAGGTAGGTACAGGCGTTATGGCATCACCGGCTCTCAAGGGTCTAGTGGTCGTGAGCGTGACCTTTTGGCGCATTCAAGTTTGTCAAAATTGACAGTATTACGTGACTTGCAAGGTTTTTCTGCTAGAAAATAGCTGCCCAGTTTCATCTACCTACGAGTTAATTTCAATTTCTTTATTAGTGGCTTTTGTGCACGTGATAATTATTCAGATTTATTACAGTTGTAATAGCAATAATGTAATTGCGTTTAATTAAAAGAGGTTTTTATTTTTATTAATTTATATATCTTTTGTTTAGATTCTTTTCTATTTTGTGAATGTGAGAACGCTGTAGGCATAGTGGACTGTAGATTTGTTGACCATTTTCTATTTTCTTAAGTACCTGGTACTTATTGAAAGACCTACACTGTCCTCCCATACCTAATCACATTGTTATTTGAAAGAATTGTAAAGGTCAATTATTTTTAAAAGAGGTACCGTGGAGTTTCTTGCCGGCTCTTCTCCATAGGAAACGACCAATTGGAACCGTACACCTAGCTTCTGACGTTTCATAAGTGCCCATGTAGGTTTATGTGAAATAAAAATATTTTGAAAAAAAAAAAAAAAGTTTGTATCAAACAAACAGATCCAAACAAAGGTGAAATACCCAACCATTAAATGCATTTGTATGTCTCCTCACTATTTTTTTTTTGGGATTTTACTCGTAATTAATTGTTATGTCGAGCTGTGTATATATGTTGCCAAACGTTAGTAGGTGTGTCTCCAAACAATCATCTGAGGAAAATCGGTCTATTATGTTATGACAAATATTTTCCGTTCAAGTGTTTTCCCGGTTCAAGTCAGATGCTGATAATGACGTGTTCTACGTAACACTAACCACTATTGTTCTCCATCAACTGGAGGTAACGTAACATTTTTATTTTGGCAGGGTTTTATTTCGTAGCTAACGATTTTCGTCGTTTGTGATTTTTCGGCGGTTGACGGGCCAAAGATTATAAGCTGGTTATGCAGATTAATTCTGCGTTTTTGGTCTTTCATACTCTTCTTCATTATTGAGAATGGGATAATGTCTGTAGGTACCTTCTTCACAATTATCCGTCAGTCAACCATTAGCTGTAAACCGAATCGAACCGAACCAAAAAATCGGCACTTCAGCGTACAATTTAATATAAATTCCAGGCTGTAAGTAAACAATGTGAACCCGCTTAAAACAATCCTAGGCTAAAGTACTTCATACCACACATACGTAGTGATAATAGCAAGTACTTGGCTCGACTGCAAGTGATATCAGTGCATATCTGGGGTCAACGGCCGCTTGCATCACGTCGTCACGTCGTGGGTGTGGTGCGCACGCGCACTACGGAGGAAAACCCACAGTGCACGGGATTACCACGGGTGAGGAGCTGTAGTATGTTGCTGTGTAATGTGTGTGGGAAAGTGTAGTGGGTATCTATAGCTTTGTACATCGGTATTGGCTAGTTGTATATCTTTAACTAGAATGATAAAATTGTTATAAAAGAAAAAGGTTTCTCATGAAAATATTGACCCATTTCTGTGGACAATTTTTAAATCTCTGTTGCCGATAAGACCTCACCCTATGTAAAATATCTACATTTATATTTTCAATCCATATAAATCAATCTGCCTAGCCTTTTCCCAACTATGTTGTGGTCGGCTTCCAGTCTAACCGGATGCAGCGGGTAATACAATACCCTTGGTAAGACTGGTTGTCAGACTTTCGGGCTTCTGACAACCCGTACCGACTGTCAAAGATCCATGAATGACAGCCTCGACCAATAGT
This sequence comes from Omphaloscelis lunosa, assembly GCA_916610215.1. Lineage (NCBI taxonomy): Eukaryota > Metazoa > Arthropoda > Insecta > Lepidoptera > Noctuidae > Omphaloscelis > Omphaloscelis lunosa. Next base: position 22,791,601 of record OU744246.1, read on the forward strand.
TTAACGTGCTTTCTGAGACACGGAGGAGTCTCGGTATGTAAAGATGGTCACCCATTCACGAACCAACCCCGGCAAGCGTAGCTTAACCTGATGGATCGACCCGTGCGGCTTTTCTTATTTAACCACGAGCTCCTCGAATCCATATGGTGTACATAATAAAGAGTATTCTATTGTATTCCATCCATCCTGGCAAAAGTGTCTCTTTGAATGCGAATTTCAATAACAAAATTCTGCAATAAATTCATTTTTTCGAATATAACCTTTAACACTCCAACATATAATTGAAAACTATAATTCGAATGTTAATGTCTAATAATGATATAATAACACGTAATAATAACAAATTAATACAATACCTACAAAAAGTAAAACACGTCAAAAACCAGTTTGAGTACACATCATGAAACCCGATATTAAAAATATGAAAAATAATAAGCGTTAACATAACAGGTTTTTATTTATCACCCATTTTGTTCGAGTACGAGCGCACACAAAAAAAAATGTAAAAACAAACTGATTACTCACACAAATGGCAGCTAAGAACGAAATCAAAACAATTACAGGTTATTTTGCAAGCGTCATTTTAGTAGCCCAGCGCAAACGCGCCTTACATTTGGCGCACGCGACTATTCACGTTTGGCAGACCCACTTACAAATGGACTTATTAAAACTTAATAGGTAAATGAATAACATTACCAATTAATTTATTTAAGTTTTCATGCACAACATTACAGAATATACTCCCAAGGTGTGTACAGAACAATATACAAACTAAAAAGTGACACACATACACACATACCTACGTAAGTAGGTTATCTAAAATACAAAATAAACATATATAATATATAAACACGAGAAATAACAAAAATAACAAACAAAATAACACTTGTATAATAAACAAACTGCAATCAAGATTAAAAAAAAACGTAATAATAATAATTATATTTCGACGAGAACCTCGTGAAAGCTGAAAAAGATAAACAGATTATGTATCTTGACCTGGCTCGCGAGGTTGTCGACATATGGGATGTGGATACATCAATCATTGTGCCGATAGTGACGGCTAATGGCATAATAGCCAAGAGGCCCGACCAACACCTGAGGAGGCTTCGTTAGGCAGCTGGATCAAGGGCTTGATCCAGAAAGCGGTACTCCTGGACGCGGCGCGTTTTGTTAGGGAGGTTCCTTTCTCAGGAGCCCTGACCACCAGTAGCTTAGACCCTATTCCCGATACCAGTGGATACTATTTTTAAATGTTTTATTTTTATATGAATATTTAAAAATGTAAATAATATGTTTAAAAATTAAACAAAGGAAATAATTATCTTTCATCAATCTTCTCACAAAAACTTAAACATTCACGACACACATCTATCCATCTCCCAGCAAACAAGTCACATTCCGGTGTTGATGTCAGAAGAGCATTGCGCATGAATTACCAATGCAAATTGTATGGTTTATTATCTTCAATAATGATTCGAATTATTTATTACTGTAATAATTGTATGTTAAAGGGGAGGCTGCCCGCGAAATTCTAATGTTCTTAAGTTTTTTTGTAATTTTCATGTCAGAGTCAGGTTGTGTGTGGACAAAAATATGATTCGCGATAGTAAAAAATATGTATCTACAGTATTATGATCATAAGAATCTTAAAAACAACCCTTGAAGTTAGAATTGGCCTCAAATGTCACGATTTGATGAAATGTTAATTATAAGATAATTTGAACTTGGAGAGTTGTATTGATGACTTCAATGATTATAATTCTGTAAATACATCCTTGTCAGAGTCGCGAATCATATTTTGATCAACATACATCCTAATACTGACCTGAAAATTGCAAAAAACTAAGAAAGCTTGAATTTGTAATGTTGCACGTTTTTACTTACGGTTTGGTTGTTAAAATGTTGGTCTTTTATCATACGTTCTCTCTAGATAAATGCATGACCATTGCCGGTGTGTTAAATATTCCTGAGGCTCTGTATTTCATTGTTATTGATATTTTCTGTAGATTTTCTTGTTGTGACACTTACCTATTGTAATGTTGCATGTTTTTACTTACGGTTTGGTTGTTAAAATGTTGGTCTTTTATCATACGTTCTCTCTAGATAAATGCATGACCATTGCCGGTGTTAAATATTCCTGAGGCTCTGTATTTCATTGATTAATATTTTCTGTAGTTTTTCTTGTTGTGACACTTACCTATGTCAAATGTTAAACTGTCAGTTTCTTTTTATTTTTCTGTTTGGCTTAGTCTATGATGTTAGTTTTGGTTTATATAGTTTCAATTATTTTTATTGTTATCGCTAAAACATTGTATTAATTATAATTTATTTTTATATTATGATTGTACAAAATAACTACAAATGAACTATTGTTCTAAATTTAATTTATGAAATTTACGCACTCCAAGGAGGTCCGATTATATTTGAAGAAACCACTGTTTTAAAATGAAAAAGAATATTGATTTTGGAAACGAGCTGAAGGGTATAAAAGCAGAGGCCGTCAGAAGCAACGGGCTTTTCGATCTCGGATTCTATCTATCTCCGATTCTATCTCCGACTTTATAATAATAAAAGGGTCTGTCTCTCTTACAGTCCATCTTGGCCTGCCCTGGCCATTCCGTCAATCACTCCCGGCCGGAGCCTCCAACTCCCGAAGACTACCTCCCGCTGCAGGCCTCCTCTGAGGCCCAACCTCCTAAGAGTCATCGACCCGCCGAGGCCATCACCAGCCGCCAATCACTCCCTGCCGGAGCCTCCAACTCCCGAAGACTACCTCCCGCTGCAGGCCTCCTCTGAGGCCCAACCTCCTAAGTGTGCAGTGCCGATCCATAGTGTTAAACTGTGTTTTTGTGTACTCCCCTTGTATATTTTTAATTATATTATACTATTTAAATATTTTATTATATTTTCCCTCACATTTTCCCCCTCTGGGAAAATGTAACGTTACAGTTTGGCGCCCATTCAGCTTACCCACCCCCTCTTCCCTCTCTAAATTCTAAAACTAACCCACCCCCTCTTCCCTCTCTTAATTCTAAAACTAAACTTCCACAAGTTTATCGATTATATTTTGGCTAACTTTTATTCATCACCTCATCCATTACAAACCTTTACTCAACACTTCTTATACTGAACATACCGTAATACTACACCCCCACACACACTACGATTACCATTGTAATCGTCATCCATTCTTCGCTTGTACGTGTTAAAACCATCGTTCGTTCGTTGGTCATTTGCAAGTTGGGGTTTGGCTTACTATACGACGTTCTGTAGGAGAGTATCCTATAGACGTTACCACCTACTCTTTACTCTTTTCCTTTACCTCACTACACTGCATCCCACACACTTGCACACCACTGCGGTTACCATTCATTGGTAATCGTACCCAGTTTTCGCTTGTGTGTGTTAACTTGTCACTAGCAAGTTGGGGACTGGGACACTCCACGACGCCTGCAGGACAATATCCTGTGGACGTTTGTACAATACTGAACATTAATTTACTTTAATCATTACTCCATTTAGTTTGATTTGTTACCATGGCTAAATTCCTTAAAAACTTATACCTAGACTAATATTTTTAAATCTTAAACAATGGATAATAGACCAATAAGATACTCGTACTTCAACAAACTTGAGCTTGAATACGAAGTTTCTATCAGAGCTGAAAGACCTGCTGAAACTTTGACAAATCGGAGATAATTCTATATATATATCGGAGACAAAAATAAAATTGTTACAGTTTATACAATATTATTTATTATTTAGTTTATAATATTGTTTTAGTTTTTATTTTACTAAAGTTTTAAAGTTTACACTGAAATGGTTCCAAAATCTATCTAATCATTCTGGGAGATAAGCACGTTGGACTCTTCGTCTATCATGCTTTGATTTTGATCTGAAACATAAGACAGGAAAGGATAATTTCGTTCATGGGACATTCCGTTATAAAAGATTCAATTAGCACTAAATAGCTCTGTAAATGCTACCACAGGGTTCTTCTCCTTGATGTCTTTAAGAACTTTCATTTTTATTCATTTTCATAAGTCTGTAAATACTTCATAGGGATAAAACTGTTTTGGCATTGTTAATTATATTTAGTTTTTATGGAGCGGTGCATAACTCGTTAAATAAGCCATTATGTCGAGCGGTACTTAACTCGTTAAATAAGCCTTAGTGTATCTATATCTTTTATTTTTAAATACTTACTTGAACTTAAACTTAGATTTAATTTACTTGTACTTGAACTTGAAACTCGCAAGGTTTTTCTTAAGCACTAATTGCTTGTACTTGAACTTGAAACTTGCAAGGTTTTTCTTAAGCACTAATGCTTTAAAACCTTGACTATTTTTCTGAAACAGGAAAGTTTTGTAAATATTAATTAAGTTTTTTTTTGGGTTTTAAAAAAGGTGCGGGTTACGACACCTAATTAAAATAAATAAGCCTTCGTAACCTTAAAAAATAATTCCTTGTGGAGTATGCGTCATAGAATGTGAACCATATCCCCTAAGAATGCTGGTGAAGTATGATTGAGGGAGCACGAAAGGCGAGTTGTTGAAAGGTGTATGAAAGAGCAAGGTCTTATTTACAACATCTAAATCTTTTCAGTTGATAATTTTCTTGGGTTATGGGGAATCATAATTGTAAGATACTACACACCAGATGTTAGTGTTTTTTCTTTTTAATTTTCAGTACCACTGTAAATAATCTGCTAGATTTGCTAAGTAATGCCCTAAAAATTTTTTCATGGGATTCAAAAATTTTCCGGGGTTGTCGGGGAAATGTAATGTTGCATGTTTTTACTTACGGTTTGGTTGTTAAAATGTTGGTCTTTTATCATACGTTCTCTCTAGATAAATGCATGACCATTGCCGGTGTTAAATATTCCTGAGGCTCTGTATTTCATTGATTAATATTTTCTGTAGTTTTTCTTGTTGTGACACTTACCTATGTCAAATGTTAAACTGTCAGTTTCTTTTTATTTTTCTGTTTGGCTTAGTCTATGATGTTAGTTTTGGTTTATATAGTTTCAATTATTTTTATTGTTATCGCTAAAACATTGTATTAATTATAATTTATTTTTATATTATGATTGTACAAAATAACTACAAATTAACTATTGTTCTAAATTTAATTTATGAAATTTACGCACTCCAAGGAGGTCCGATTATATTTGAAGAAACCACTGTTTTAAAATGAAAAAGAATATTGATTTTGGAAACGAGCTGAAGGGTATAAAAGCAGAGGCCGTCAGAAGCAACGGGCTTTTCGATCTCGGATTCTATCTATCTCCGATTCTATCTCCGACTTTATAATAATAAAAGGGTCTGTCTCTCTTACAGTCCATCTTGGCCTGCCCTGGCCATTCCGTCAATCACTCCCGGCCGGAGCCTCCAACTCCCGAAGACTACCTCCCGCTGCAGGCCTCCTCTGAGGCCCAACCTCCTAAGAGTCATCGACCCGCCGAGGCCATCACCAGCCGCCAATCACTCCCTGCCGGAGCCTCCAACTCCCGAAGACTACCTCCCGCTGCAGGCCTCCTCTGAGGCCCAACCTCCTAAGTGTGCAGTGCCGATCCATAGTGTTAAACTGTGTTTTTGTGTACTCCCCTTGTATATTTTTAATTATATTATACTATTTAAATATTTTATTATATTTTCCCTCACATTTTCCCCCTCTGGGAAAATGTAACGTTACACTATGTCAAATGTTAAACTGTCAGTTTCTTTTTATTTTTCTGTTTGGCTTAGTCTATGTTACTTTTTGGTTTATATAATTTTAATTATTTTTATTGATATCGCTAAAACATTGTATTAATTATAATTTATTTTTTTATATTATGATTGTACCAAATAATTAACTATTGTTCTAAATTTTATTTATGTTTACGCACACCAAGGAGGTCCGATTATATTTGAAGAAACCATTGTTTGAAAATGGAAAAGAATATTGATTTTGGAAACAAGCTGAAGGCTATAAAAGCAGAGGCCGTCAGAAGGAACAGGCCATTCTATCTACGATTCTATCTCCGACTTTACTATAATAAAAAAGGGTCTGTCTCTCTTACAGTCCATCTTGGCCTGCCCTGGCCATTCCGGGGCTCACCCACTCCCTGCTAATAATAATATTCAATTATATTATTTTCCCTGACATTTTCCCCTTCTGGGAAAATGTAACGTTACAAATTCGAGGGGAACCCTGGCGCTTTCGCCCTCATAACATTGCCTCCGTCAAAGCGGTCATGACCTTCAAAATTAAGCAATAATTAATATATGCTTTTCCGAACAAAACTTTGAGTGCGTTAATACTGTAGGTATAATATGGTTAATATAAGCTATAAAAATTGCAATAGGTAAAATCTCATTATAAACACTGTTGAACAGACGCACGCGCACACGTGCACAGAATGATAAGTACTAGTAATTAAACAAAATGATGCAGATTTATTAACGACTTGAGTTAAATCTTGACAGAACGTTGGATGTTTGCCCATAAGTTTGTGAGGCTTACCTAAGGCCACATCGATCACCTAGCCATAACAGTACTGTATATGTTTTTTAAAAAAGATTGCTAGTTGAACCAGCAAAAACCACAAATGATTTATAGAGAAAATCTGAGAACCTCTGAGTTTGATTCTGTGTTTCTTCTCAATCGTAGTAAGATAGGACACAATGACATCGGCTTCATCTAGCTTCAGAAAAATATTTGACATGTAACTGCAGGTGTCATAACCAACTTCCTTAATAAATTTATATCATTTATGAAAGGGGAAGAGAGGAGAGGAGGATTGTTTTACGTCTAGTTAAGTGTACCTACTTATAATATTTTTGTAATTATGATAAATTCAAATATCCGAAAATATTGCATGCCATAAGGTAAAATGTATAGGACCTTCTAACAGTAAAAAAACATCATAGCTGTATACATACAGTAAAGCGAATAAATGATTTGTATTCTACGGTAAGAACGGAAGTTGTCATCAAATTTTGTTTGACGCAGACATGTCTTATGACAACAATGGAGACAACATTACTTTGCTCTTAACTTCCACCCTCGCAACTGATATCTACGTGAAAGATTAATTCTATTTCGACTCACGCATGGCGGCTCTTTCTCTATTTTATTTGTTCTAATAAATCCGCTTTAGATAAGGTCTTAATTCAGCCTAGACTATAAGAAATTATAATCGTTTCTTTTAATTTCACTTTGATGTTAACCATTTGATAGAATTATCTTTTGAAATGGAATATATGAAGATGAAAAACGAGATACGTGTGTCTCTTGTTGTAGTATTTAGGTTACCGGCGCCCTAGGCAGACTGGCTGTAGCAGTCAATCCGACCTAATTGTCTACAGTACCTAAGTATCATAAAAGAATATTTTGTTTTAATAGTGTCCACGGAGTTTCTCTCCCATTCTTCTCCACAGGAACCTACTAAGCAACCTAATTAAAATAAATTAATTGAGTTAGAGTTAAATTTTTTGAGTTTGACATCTCATTTGAGAATTTGGAACACATGCACTGAGCAGCTAAGAAATTTCTCAAAATTTCGGCTATAAGCCTGCCTAATGCGCGGTTAGCCTTAGAGTAAAATGTGGATTTGATTGGCATTTTACCTCCCGCGGACGCTATATCGGCGAGGCTTTTAGCTACTAGATTCGACTAGTTATATCACAAAATAATAATATTTTAAATTAACCAACTCAAAATTTTTGGTCGCCCTTGTAAAAGCCGGATGTATCAACGCTAGACACATGAAAAACGTTGTACAGTGCCGTTTAAATAAAACGGTAACTAAACCAGACATAAAACTACTGTCATCGTCACTATTCGGTGACGGCAGACAGAAACTACTAATTGAACCAAATCGTTGTATACCTACTAACGCATTCAGTAGCAATAATAGTAATTGACCGAGCGAGCGTAACGAGCGAAGCGTCTCTGGATCAAGTCTAGCAAAATTTGCTTTCGTGTGTCAGTTTGTACGTACTCCTCTACAGGTCAATTTTACAACCGATCTGGTCGTTTGGTGTACAGGTTTGACGATTTTTTTGTAATTTTTAGTCGTCGGGGATTTTTGATTGGAGGGCTACTTCCTCCAAAATGGGGCAAAAAGGTGCTGGATATCTCCGCCTTATGAGATCTGATTTCGATGTTTTTTTTTATTTGAAAGTTAGTAACTCAATGTTGGTCTCAAAAAAAAATTGGTGAAGATCTGATGAGCAGAATAGCTTCTCAAAATGCAGTAAATTGCTCACTATTTATTAAAACCTATTAGTTAATTGTTCTAGCTGGCCTACTGGTTCTGTAGTCAACAAGGATCCAATATACTTTCGCCATTTCCGTCTAACTGCGTCTGTATATCCGCGACTTAGCTCAGAGAATGTTAGTACTAGAAAGTTGTGATCGGGCCGGCCGACAGTGGTAAAATAAAATCATGATAAATATTTGTTTTTAGGTACCTCCCCATTCTACACGTTAAGTGAGGATGATTTCCTATGGGGTGTCGTGTGGGTGTGTGAAAACTATTTTTTGACTCAGGAATCCGATTGCGAAATATTAAGCTTCCGACATCCCCCAGGTTCCCGTGCCACAAAAGGCCTCAAGCCAGATTTTTGGCCGGCTGGAGTTGTGTTTAAATGTTACAGAGAAGCATGACCAAAACTAAACTCCCATGTGTGGTGTGATGTTTTTATTGTTTATATTTGAGTGTATACTGAATAAATTTATGAGTCTAAGGTATTTATGTAAAGGTTCTTTTATCACTAGAAATAAATGATATACCTACTCACCTATTATATTATTGTACCAAACATGATGCAGTGTTTCAAAAGCTTTTAAAAAAACAAACATTTTAAATATTTTTTTAAAAAAATATAATAATAATAATAATAACTCTGGCAACACAAATGTCAACATATCTTAAAAATATTTTCGCAATTTTCAAAGTTAAATTAATTTAGACACAGTTTTCAGTAATATCAGAAACCAAAAACAAAGCGTACTTAAAAGCCCACAAATTAAAATAAACCAAAAAAAGATCAAAATGACTAGACAAATCTATAATCAAAAATTGCCGTAACGGAGGTGACATGACAGATGTCACCTCCAATAAAACTTAAGAAAAAATCTATACGAATGAAAACTAGCCAAAATGTTGACAAGATCAGCCACGAGACGAGCACACCCACCACCCCCGGATTCGTCGCTCAGCTCCGCCTCGCCGCCGTCGATACCCAACCCCACCGTGAACGTTGTGACGACACCGGCCGCGGCAGTTGCGTCGAGCTCGAGTGACGAGTATTTTTCCCCGCCGACGTCGCCAACACCTGTACGTCGGCAGGGGAGAGGCCGGCCACCAGCGGGCTTGGAACTTCGAGGCCAACAGGCCCCGAACAGGGTCCCCGCTGCCGGTGGAAATGTGTCGCGCATACGATGGACCCAGTCCATGAATGAAAATGTGATGCGCGCATATTATGGGGCTACCGAGGGAGGAATCAACCTTACAGCGTACCGAAGTCGGATGTTGTCTCTGTTTCAGGTGCTTGAACCTACCATCAACGTCTCGGCCCAACGATTATCGGATCAGGTGCGAGTTAAGGAACCCCAACCTACCAATATTAGCTTTGTCAGACAATAAGTATTTACTAGATTATTATTTCCCAATTTCCCCACTGCGCGATCAGCATTTATAATTATCTAGAACATGCGTCAATCTGATCACGCTGTGCATGTACTACGTTAGCAATTAAGTTAGTATATAAGATCAATATTTTGTTAGATTTGATTAATTACTGTTTCGCTGTAACTCTGTCGGAATAAAGTTATTTTTAAATACTTCCGTTGTCGCTTACTTAATTGGCGCAGCCGGTAGGATCTCTGTAGTCAGTTTGCCGTGTATACAATTCTACGTGGAGTAGCCGACGTCCGTGTCTACGGTTTAGCAGAGATCGCCGAACAAATAAATTCATTAAGAAGCCACCTCGAGTTACGGAAGAGGACCAGCCACAGCAGTAATTCAGGGAGCATGGAGCTAGCTGCGGAATTGTGAGTAAATCTTTTTCACCTTCCTCTCAGCTCTTCCATCTATATCCCAACCTTGTAATAGTCTATGTGTTTGTGTATTATTAGGGATTGGACAACGCCGTGATAATATTTGCATAGATTTTAATTGTACTAATATTTTAGAGTAGTGATAGTTTAGTAGCACATTAGTGTGATTTTTTTTTCTCCGCGTTTGTTTCTTTCATAAACTTTTGTCGAAATTCTCCGAAACCGTCTGCGACACCTTCGGATAATTTCTCTCTTAGGGAGGGAGGAGTTAAGGAACCCCAACCTACCAATATTAGCTTTGTCAGACAATAAGTATTTACTAGATTATTATTTCCCAATTTCCCCACTGCGCGATCAGCATTTATAATTATCTAGAACATGCGTCAATCTGATCACGCTGTGCATGTACTACGTTAGCAATTAAGTTAGTATATAAGATCAATATTTTGTTAGATTTGATTAATTACTGTTTCGCTGTAACTCTGTCGGAATAAAGTTATTTTTAAATACTTCCGTTGTCGCTTACTTAATTTGCGCGTCATTCAACACAACCACAGATTGGATAACGCTACACTTGATCGGCTGCGCTTGGAAATGCAGAATAGCTTTGCTAGTAACCCTCCCCCATCCCAGAATGTCGTGCAGGCACTTGCCGCGGTTCCACTGCAAGCAAACCAACATGCAGAGGAGGAGGACGGCAGGGCTATATCTGCAGATAACCTATGCAATGTGGAATTACGGAGTGCACTGGAGGATGCGATTCGTGAGTACCGGTTCACATCACCTGACCTTAGACCACGGCTACCACGTTTGCCCATGAATAAAAGAAACAGAGCACTGGTGTGTGCCCTGGATGCGCTGTTACCAAATTTTATTGAAAGCAGTGCAAACCTTTGCGATACACACTCAATCTTGTATTGCACGGCTGTTGCGGCATGTCGTATAGCGCGCGTCAAATTCCCAAATACTGACCGATCTGTACGACCAAAACCTGTCGCACCAGTTTGGCAGTGTAGGATTGAGTGTCGTATTAATGAGGCCAGGGTACTCATCGGGAAGCTCATCTGCTTCAGGGAGGGCAATACACGCCCAAGGGTGATGCGCTTTGTGAGGCGGGCATTCTCGGGAACTAGTATTAGTCCCCGAGAATATGTATCCCATGTCACAGAGCACATCGACTTCCTGAAGCAGAAAGTTTATGCATGGGCAAACCGTATCCGCCGGTACAGGCGAAGAGTGGATCGGTACACTCAGAACCGCATGTTCCAGAACGATGAAAGGTGGGTATACAGAACATGGGAGCGGCCCACTCCCAATCAAGGTGTGACTGACACGCGTCTACCGGATAGTGATGCCATGAAAGCTTTTTGGCAAAGCATTTGGTCGGTGCCTGTCAGTCACACTGAGGGTGATTGGATGCGTGTTGTTGAGCAGGCGTGTGATCCAATACCACACATGGAGGCCATTAGCATTACTCCTCTGGATGTGGCTCGTGCAGTCCGGCCGTTACCTAACTGGAAATCTCCAGGACCGGACGGACTGCACAATTTCTGGCTTAAATGGCTACAAAGGTCACATACCTGCTTAGCCACGCAATTCCAGTCATCTTTAGACACTGAGTCGCTACCACTGTTCTTCACAACAGGAGTTACCCACCTGCTCCATAAATCGGGCAGTACTGCGGAACCTAAAAATTATAGACCAATTACATGTTTACCGACGATCTATAAAGTTCTTACATCCATTCTTAGAGCAAAAATTTCACACCATATTAACAACAACTTAATTATGTCTGTGTCTCAGAATGGATGTAAGAATGGGTCCCGCGGTACTAAGGAGCTGCTCCTTATAGATATGACCATCAGCCAACAGGTTCGTAAATCCAGGAAGGATTTGTCGACTTGTTGGATAGATTATAAGAAGGCCTATGACTCGGTGCCACATACATGGCTCATGAGGGTGCTGGAGTTGTACAAGATAGATGCAACGCTGCGCACCTTCTTGATGTCATGTATGCGGCAATGGAGGACGGTCCTTCTCTATCCAGGATGTCGACAGATCCGGGGAATCGATGAACCGATCAGGATTGAACGGGGAATATTCCAGGGCGACAGTTTGAGTCCGCTTTGGTTTTGCTTAGCCTTGAATCCTATAAGCACACTGCTGGAGGATTCAGGTCTAGGCTACCGGTTGAGAAGGGGTGGTCAGGTGATTTCTCACCTCCTTTACATGGATGACTTGAAACTCTTTGCCCCCAACAATTTGCGACTGATGGAGCTACTGAAGATAACAGAAACATTCAGTAGCGCCATCAGGATGGAATTTGGTGTGGACAAATGTGCAGTCATGCATGTAAAGCGAGGGGAGATTATGGAATCCGTGGGAACCCAACTTGCGGATTCCATACACCTTAGATCCCTCTCCTCAACCGAAACCTACAAGTACTTGGGTATGTCGTTAGCATTGGGCATCAATGTTACCGACATGAAACAATCGTTGAAGGAACGCTTCTTTGGCCGCCTGAATAAAGTGTTAAATAGCCTTTTTTTTATCAGGCGGAAATAAGGTGCGTGCCTTTAACGGTTGGGTCATGCCGGTCTTGATGTATTCTTTCGGCATACTCAAATGGACTCAGACGGAACTTGACGCTCTGGATAGGAAGGTCCGCACATTGCTGACGGCAAATCGGATGCATCACCCACGGTCATCAGTGATGAGACTGTACATCCCGCGGGAATGCGGGGGTCGAGGTTTCCTAAATGCTAAAACCCTCCACAACCGCGAGATTTACAGTCTCAGGGAATATTTCCTTCAAACCAACGTGGGTATGCACCGAGATGTGGTCGCAGTGGACAAGGGCCTCACCCCGCTCTCCTTGGCAAAAGAGAACTGGCGCAAACCTGCAGTACTTGATACTAACGATCGTAAGGAAATATGGCAGGGCAAAGAACTACATGGACGCTTTTTCCGGGCCCTCCACGGGCCTGATGTAGACTTTTTGACATCTGTATCCTGGCTGCGTTTTGGCGACCTCTTCGGGGAAACCGAAGGTTTTGTCTGTGCGATTATGGATGAAGTTATCATGACGAATAATTATCGGAAATACATTGTCAAGGATGGTACGGTTGACATCTGTCGGGCATGCCACCAACCCGGTGAATCAATCCGACATATTGTTTCCGGTTGTTCTCGTCTTGCTAACGGCGAGTACTTGCATAGACACAATCTAGTAGCTAGGATTATCCACCAGCAACTTGCCTTGCAGTACAACCTTATAGAGTCCGAAATACCATACTACAGGTATGTGCCCGACCCAGTTCTCGAAAATGGTCACACCACATTGTACTGGGATCGATCTATCATCACTGACAGGACTATTGTAGCCAATAAGCCTGATATAGTGGTGATAGATCGACGAGAGCGCCGTGCAATGATTGTCGATATCGCTGTCCCTCATGACGAAAATCTCGTGAAAGCTGAGAAAGATAAAAAAATCAAGTATCTTGACTTAGCACACAAGGTTGTCGACATGTGGGATGTGGACTCTGCAATCATTATAATCGTTACCGTTAATGGCCTGATAGCGAAGAGCCTCGACCAACACCTCAGGAGGCTCTCACTGCGTGGCTTGATCAAGGGCCTGATTCAGAAAGCAGTACTTCTAGCCACGGCACGTATAGTGAGGAGGTTCCTCTCTCTAGAGCCCTGACCACCGGCATCTTGGACCCTGTTCCTGATGCCGATGGGCCACTATTTTTTATATTTTTAAATGTTTTTTTTTTAATGATTTTTATAAGAATATTTAAAAATGTAAATAATATGTATTGAAAAGAAATAAAACATAAAGTAATAATAATATTTTTTTTGTTTTATTTTTTTTCTATGTAAATCTTATATATCTAAAAAAAATATACATAAACAATACATTATACATAATATTCACAAGTTTACACGAATAGTCGGCGTCATGTACCTATCGCGCGCTGTCCGTGAGCAATCAACATTTCACCTCTCGCCCAGTGTTCATGAATTTCAGATGTTTGCACGCACTCTTTACGAAAACCACACTTCGTCTTCTTTTTCTCGATCTTGATAACCCTTGATGTTATTGTGATCAGTTCACTTATTCTATACAATGCTATTCATTGCTATTTTAGTCATTCTGTTTTTGTATAATTACTTAATTTATGTAGATAGCCAAAGTAAACAAACAATAAAATTATGACTTTAATTTGACATGACAAATAATCGTTGACATTGACAATTAATCAGCATCAGCCATGCATTCCGTTGTAGCAAATATGTACCAAGGAGAACTTATTTGAATGTAATATTAGGTCTTTACCTATGAAATTGCCGTTTTTCATAGAATAAGTTTACGCCCCTGTTTCTCAATATTTTTTATTTTTATTAGTCAAAGTCCTACCCATGCAATGAAAGCATTTTTGCCAACGTAGTGGTAGCTTATTGATGCCCTTTTTGAAAAAGTCTGATGGCCGGGAGGCAACAAATTCTTCAAAGACATTTTGAGCTGCCTCTCAATTATTGAATTTTTCCCCCGCCAAGAAGTTATCCAAATTCTGGAAAAAGTAGAAATCTGTAGGGGCAAGGTCTGGTGAGTACGGTGGATGACGGAGAACTTCCAACCCCAGCTTTTGTAACTTGGAGACCGTCTGCTGTGCAGTATGAGGTCGCGCGTTGTCGTCACCAAAGCTGGTTGGAGATGTGCGAGCTTCTCCATCATTATGTTCAGTTCTTCACAGTACACATCTGCAGTAATCCTCATCCCGTTTGGTAAGAAGCTGTGATAAATGACACCGGCGCTAGACTACCAAACAGTGACCATCACTTTTTTAGGGTTCAGTTTTCGTTTGGGGCATTGTTTAGGTGCTGAACCAAGATCTCACCAACTTGCTGAGCGCTTGCGATTATAATAAATAATAATAAGTGTATGCATGGGCGAACCGTATTCGTAGGTATAAGCGGCGAGTAGAACGATACACTCAGAATCGCACCTTCCAGAGCGATGAAAGGTGGGTTTATAGGGCTTGGGAGCGACCAAACCAAGGTGTGGCTGACATGCATCTGCCGGATGAAGATGCCATGTGCTCTTTCTGGCGCAGCATCTGGTCGGTGCCTGTCAGTCACACCGAAGGTGATTGGACTCGGGAAGTCGAGCGAGCCTGCGATCCAATACCAGAAATGGGGGCTATTACTATCTTCCCCCAAGATGTAGCTCGTGCAGTCCGTCCGTTACCAAGATCGCATGTTCGCTTGGCGGCTCAGTACCAGACTGCTTTGGAGTCTGGTTCGCTACCCCAGTTCCTAACGACAGGCCGACGACCTGCTCCATAAATCTGGTAGCACCGCGGAACCCAAAAATTATAGACCGATCACGTGTTTACCGACGGTGTATAAAGTTCTTACATCCATTTTGAGAGCTAAAATTAACAAACATATTGACACCAACTTCATCATGTCTGCCTCTCAAAATGGATGTAGGAACGGGTCCCGCGGTACTAAGGAGCTACTCCTCATTGATATGGCCATTAGCCAACAAGTTCGCCGTTCCCGAAAGGATCTGTCGACATGCTGGATAGATCATAAGAAGGCCTATGACTCGGTGCCACATACATGGCTCATGAGGGTGCTGGAGTTGTATAAAGTAGATACAACTCTGCGCACTTTCCTGATGTCGTGTATGGGGCAATGGAGGACGGTCCTTCGCTATCCAGGATGTCGAAATATCCAGAGGAAAAGTAAGCCGATAAGGATCGAGCGAGGCATATTTAAAGGCGACAGTCTGACTCCGCTCAGGTTCTGCTTAGCCCTGAATCCTCTAAACACACTACTGGAGGATTCAGGTCTTGGCTATCGGTTGAGGAGAGGTGGTCAGGTTATATCTCACCTCCTCTACATGGACGGCCTAAAACTCTTTGCCCCCAACAATTTGCAACTGATGGAGCTACTGAAAGTAACTGAAACTTTTAGTAGCGCCATCAGGATGGAATTTGGTGTGGACAAATGTGCGGTCATGCATGTATAACAAATGCAGCGTTATGTCTTTTAGTCGTGCACATAATCCTAGGCATGTACAATACTTCCTGGGCGAGGAACCGATTGCCCGTGTTCTTTCTGTGAAAGATCTCGGAGTACTATTCGACCCGAGACTTACTTTTCACGATCACATGAGGACGCTCGCTGCTGAATCATACCGGAGACTAGGATTTGTTATTCGAAATATGCGTGAGTTTAACAATCCACTGGCCATTAAACTAGTTTACATGGCCCTAGTCAGGAGTAAGCTCGAATCAGCTGCAGTGATTTGGAACCCATATGAATGCACTTACGCTTTACTTCTTGAAAAGGTCCAGAAGGCCTTCCTTAGATTTTTATATAAAAAGCTCTTCGGATACTACCCCTTCCTTTATCCTACAAAATTTTTACTCGGCGTACTAAATTTTAATTCTCTCGAGGTAAGGCGTAAGTGCTTCCTGCTTATCACTGCCTGCCGTATTATGCGGGGTGAGTCCGATTGTCAGGAACTAGTGGAGCAGTTAGTAAGGCTTTTTGTTCCTGTTCTGCCCAAACATCAACTCAGGCCGCGAAGTCACCGGCTACTAGCCGTACCATCAGCACGCACGGTGTCGCGAGCTAACTCGCCCCTCGTTCGGGCCCTTACTATGCTCAATGCTCTTCTGACATCAACACCGGAATGTGACTTGTTTGCTGGGAGATGGATCGATGTGTGTCGTGAATGTTTAAGTTTTTGTGAGAGGATGGATGAAAGATAATTTTTTTTTTTTTTTTTTTTATGTAATTTTTTCTTCCTCTTGATTGCAGTTTGTTTGTTTATATAATACGAGTGTCTATATTGTTTGTTAATTAAGTTATTTCTCGTGTTTCATGTTTTATTTTGTTTTTTTTTTTTGTAATTTTACATAACCTACTTACGTAGGTATGTGTGTAATTTTTAGTTTGTATATTGTTCTGTACAACGCCTTGGAAATACATTCTGTTATGTTGTGCATGAAAACTTAAATAAATAAATAAATGTATAGCGAGGGGAGATTATGGAATCCGTGGGAACCCAACTCTCGGATTCCATAAACCTTAGAGCCCTCTCTGCATCCGAAACCTATAAGTATTTGGGTATGTCGGAAGCGTTGGGCATCAATGTTACTGACATGAAGCAATCGTTGAAGGAGCGCTTCTTTGGCCGCCTGAAAAAAGTATTAAATAGTCTTCTATCGGGCGGAAACAAGGTGCGCGCCTTCAACGGTTGGGTTATGCCGGTTTTGATGTACTCTTTCGGCATACTCAAATGGACTCAGACCGAACTCGACGCCTTGGATAGGAGGGTCCGTACGTTGCTGACTGTATATCGAATGCATCACCCACGGTCATCAGTAATGAGACTGAGACTGTATATCCCGCGAAAGTGTGGAGGTCGAGGCTTTTTAAACGCTAAGACCCTCCACAATCGCGAGATATGCAGTCTCAGGGAATATTTCCTAGAAGCCGACATGGGGATGCATCGAGATGTGGTCGTGGTGGACAAGGGCCTTACCCCGCTCTCCTTGGCTAAAGAGAACTGGCGCAAACCTGTAGTGCTTGACACTAAGGACCGCATGGAGATATGGCAGAGTAAGGAGCTTCACGGACGCTACTTCACGGACGGTAAATCTACTTCGGGCCCTGCATGGGCCCGATGTAGATTTACCAGCGTCCGTAGCCTGGCTGCGTTGTGGTGACCTCTTTGGGGAAACCGAAGGTTTTGTCTGTGCAATTATGGACGAAGTTATGATGACGAACAATTACCGGAGATTCATTGTGAAGGACGGCACGGTTGACATCTGTCGGGCATGCCACCGTCCGGGAGAATCAATCCGACATATTATCTCCGGGTGTTCTCGTCTAGCTAATGAAGAGTACTTGCATAGACACAACCTTGTAGCCAGGATTATCCACCAGCAACTTGCTCTGAAGTACAGCCTTGTGGAATCGGAAGTGCCTTACT
The DNA here is from genome assembly GCA_916610215.1 of Omphaloscelis lunosa. Classification (NCBI taxonomy): domain Eukaryota; kingdom Metazoa; phylum Arthropoda; class Insecta; order Lepidoptera; family Noctuidae; genus Omphaloscelis; species Omphaloscelis lunosa. The sequence continues at coordinate 22,809,674 of OU744246.1, forward strand.
ACAGGTGCCCGACCCAGTTCTCGAAAATGGAAATATCACATTGTACTGGGATCGATCCATCATCACTGACAGGACTATTGTTGCCAATAAGCCTGATATAGTGGTGGTGGATCGACGAGAGCGGCGCGCAATGATTATTGACATAACGGTCCCGCATGACGAGAACCTCGTGAAAGCTGAGAAAGACAAACAAATTAAGTATCTTGACTTGGCTCGCGAGGTTGTCGACATGTGGATTCAGCAATCATTGTGCCGATAGTCGTGACAGCCAATGGCTTAGTCGCCAAGAGCCTCGACCAACACCTAAGGAGGCTCTCGTTGGGCAGCTGGATCAAGGGCTTGGTTCAGAAAGCGGTACTCCTGGACACGGCTCGCATTGTCAGAAGGTTCCTCTCTCTGGAGCCCTGACCGCCGGTAGCTTGGACCCTGTTCCCGATACCGGTGGGCTACTATTTTTTATATTTTTAAATGTTTTTATATTTTATTGTTTTAATATTTAAAAATATAAATTATATGTATTTAAGTGAAATAGAGTAAATAATAATAATAAAAAAAATATTTGCCATAAAAACAAAAATACAGATGGAAGTCTAGGTTCCTTATGAAATAGGTACAACACATTGTATAAATCAGGTTCTATGTTAGATCTAAACTCAGTATTATAACCCTGCCTAGACTAAACTAAACTAAACTAGGTAAACCTGTACCTTAAGAGACAGTTGATCAGCCATTAAACACAGTTAAATGACAAAAAATAGATGTGCGTCGATCCATCCTTTTCAATAAAATAAAATCTTAGAAACAGAAAAGAAAATCAACTAAAAAAAAAGGAAAAGAAAACCAATAAAATCTAAAACTATAATAATAAAAGCTAACTTATTTAAATTTAATGAAAGTTGAGAAGTGTATGCAGTTGTAATGTATTAAGGAAGTGTTTGGTTGTGTCGACGTGAGTTTGTTGTATGTGTGAAGTGTATAAAAATATGTGAGTGTGTTGTGAGGGTTATGTTTGTTGAGTAAATGTCTATGTATTTTTGCTATGTAAGTGTGAGCATAATGCATGTAAAGTATAAATGGACATTAGGCTATGAAGAGCTAAGTTTTGTTAGGTGTAAAGTAGCGTCAAAAGTAAAGTCTCGTATTTAACAGATAGTAGTTGGTTAGTTTTGGGTTAGTGTATTTCTATTTTATTATCGTCTTGTCACCACATGCTTTTTATTAACCTACAGCTGCAGCCGGGTTTTTTTTAAAGTCGGATAGGTATATTAATCATAGGATTTTAAACTGACATTGTTATTTTCACTACTAAAGTTCTTTAAAACAGGATATTTACCAAGTTTTTTTTAATTTTTTTAACGTATTATCCCGTTTTATACAAAAAAAAACATGCTAAATATCCCGTTTTAAAAAACTTTAGTGGTATATTAATTTTTGTAAAAAAGTTTGTGCTCGCAAGGTCTACTGTTCGCAGAACTACTAGTAATTATGCCCCTGAATAACTCAAACGTCAATTTTTTACTTTAAAAACTTCTTCATCGTCTTTATGTTAAGTAACAGCGAAGCAATTTAAGTGCCTGCTACACGTTCGCCAACCGCGTCCAGAGGTGACCTTGGTGGTATACAAGCGTGTAGATGGTGATTTACGACAAAATTTCAAACAGCTCTGCCTGTCGCTAACCAAGGTCACCTCTGTCGGGAACGCGTTCGGCAGCCGCAGCACTTTAGTTGCGTTTGAGACTACAGCCGTCAATTGATCAGAAGGTGATTTTTTGCACTCAAAAAAGTTCATATTCCAGTCGCAACTTCATCTCAGTGACAATCAATGTCAGAGACTTGTCAAAAATGTAGATTTATTGACTGCATTTTTGACAGATTCAGACTGAGATTATAATGCGAAGGGTCTTAAAAATACGGAATTTGTCCCTGTTTTAAGAAACATTTTCAATATTAACTTAAAAGTGGCTCTCTGTCTGCATCAGAATCTTATCCCTCGTCCACACTGTAGCAAAACATAGAGTCCGCTACATGACTCTGAAATATTCTACGCCGAATAACGCAGCACCGAATAATATACCCTATAAATGTGACGAGCTCGCACCCAACTGTCCAGAATCTGACGAGCTCGTATCCAACTGTCCAGAATGTGACGAGCTCGTACCCAACTGTACAGAATGCACATATTGTTCACAAACTTGCTTTGCTGCAGAGCTTCAGAACCTCATCCTTGCATGGTACAGTCAGAACACGGCTGTACAATAAACAATTAACTTGCTAGTTAGCAACCTGGGCCTAAAACTTTGTTTTGATTTTCTGTTTTTATTTTGTGCGTAGCTATTATGTGTGCCATATCCTGAGTATTTTTTTTTTCTCTACTTTCATTTTGGTAACGGACCTGAGCGCCCAGCAGTACAAAGGGAGTGAATTTCGATACCGCCATTCATGGAAGATTTAAATGCAACTAAAAATCCATCTCAATTCATAAGTCTGGGCTACAATGTCTACCTAAAACAAGACACGCACGATAATAGTGGAATATCTCCTTTGACCGATCTCCCTAGCGGACATGTAGAGGTCCATGTAAATAAGTATACCCGTACTAGCTCACACAATGAAACAATGTTTTTGAACCTCTCTGGGGAAAAACCAGCCGTGAAGGCCAGGTTACGTAACATAAAAATTCTTGTTTAGGTCTACTGACAAACAAACATGCTCCTTGTAGCTCATTATTGCAAAAAACTAGATAATCTAGTCATACCGGTTGAGTGTGGTTCAAGATGAATACTAGTATCGATCACTCATTAGATTAAACTGTTTCTGTGTGAGATTATGTGTTTGTGTTGATTATTGTGATTTGTTTGTGTTTATTAGACATAAGTATATTTCACAAAAAAATGCATATTGTTTTATTCAGATAGCTTTAATTTGCGGACAATAAATACACCACAATTCAAAATGTTGCATCAATGTAGTTGCATTTCTTCTGACTTTTGGGTAAATGCCCACACAAATCTTTTATTATCTGTAGGACCTACGGAACCATTCAAAAGCTAAAAGGAAAGGTGTTAAGGATAAATGCACAATTTTTTGCCATGTTTATTTTTTGCAAAGTCAAGTAATACAGCCTGGCACATTTTTCCTCATCCCTGCTACATAAAAATGGTGAACAAATTCTCAGTGCACGCTGATGACGTCTAAAAGTGCGCTTACGGTGCGCTGGATACTTTCTGATGACGTCAGTCAAATGAAATACGCAATTTAAAGAATGTGGTTCATCTGTTTGACGTGATTGTGGTGATGGTAGCGTCACAAAAGTGCCTAAAATAAAAAACAATAAGAGAAGAAGTAACGGTGTACCTACCTACAGTTTTCTTTCTTTCGGTTGAGAATATGCCGAAAATTGGGAGAATCGAAGATTCAAAGAAATTAGAAACAAATTATATATAGAAGCTTCCTGTCCAAATGTCAATAATTTATACAATATTACCTTAGAAAATGCACCAATTTTACCGTAATTTTTCTTTCCGTGAGAATGTGCCATGCGCTTCCCAACGAACATCTTTTCATTTCTATTACATAGATTAGAAATTATTCCGAAAATTCTGGCAATTAGATCTGGACTATTTCACTTAATTACCAAGATTAGGTAAACCAAGAAAATGAAAAGGACAACAACACACTGAACTTTTCTTTGGTCGCACAGACCGCCTTAACGGTTCGTTTTACCAGTCTCAATGCTAGTTGGTATACAACTGCAACGGACACATTTTCCTTTCTCCTTTCAAAAGTTAATATATTATCACAATACTAAAACTTGGACGACTTTAGGTTTAGATAAAATGACCATAAAATCGATAGATATGAAGCCTATATGACTACAGTAGATGAATAACGAGCTAAATAATGATTATGATACATAACATAACAAAACATGACGCCTGTACTTTCCGAAGGGTTAGTTAGAGGTGTACCTATTAGTATACCCACATTTCGCCAGTTATATTCAAGTCCCATGTAATAGGGGGCGACACTATTCCCATCGACCGGGCACAATTCCATGATCCATGATTAGGATATCGTGTGATAAATACGGACCTATATATTTTTTTTAAACTATTAAATAATCCAACTGTTATCTGTTTACTAGTATAGTTTAATCAGGAGGCAATACTTACTTGCTGATCAACATTGCTTCATTCAGCAACCAATTTTATAACAGTCATGTATGTACTGATGATTTTACCTTAAACCCTAACATTTGATCATACGATATTCAAATCGCTACCTTTCATCAAGAAATGCGTAATATGTGATCTTTCCTTATATATTTATATGAATTTCCAAGAAAGATAATTACTTACTCAACACTTTTTATACATAATGTGTTTGAGTCACTCTCGGACGTAATATAACGGTACATGGACCTTGAGAACATGTTCACTGTCAAGGTTGAGGAAAAGGCATCGTCGATGAAGTTTCCTGTGGTTTTGCCTTATTAATAATACCTAATCAGATAGACCGTAAGAGAAGAACGGTAGGTACTTAAAACCACAAGAAGAGATTTCAAGTTCACTGAAAGTCAAAGTGATAATGAAAGTGACCAGTAGGCTCAGAGCTTTATGTAACAGCAGTAGATGATGATTTAAATATATAAAGCTCGCTGTACATTAACTCCTGCACTGTTTGAAGATAAGGTGTTCAGGCAACCGATGATAATGCTGGAGGAATTATCAAAAAATCGTCACCACACAAGAAAATAAGCTGTTGCATTTTTTTTTTTCACATTATGTAAAGGTACTATACTGCCATAGGTGAAAATGGCGCCGAAAGCTCGGGCTATAAAAACAATCAGAATCTCATTTTTTATAGAAAAAATTAAGACGAAATTTTATGAACGGAAAATATTGGAATTCCCACACCGGTAAATACGTTTTATACTAGTTTTTTTGCCATTAATAATGCTAAGGACGTGGCGATAGTACCATCAGGCGATTTTGACTCGTGTATAATGGATGGTTGTTACCGGGAAAGGTCGAGACAATTTTTTTTTAAATGTTTATTTCTTTCTTTCATTAACATTTTTTCATTGTATCGATATGTATTTTAAGAACTAAAACAACATGAATTCAAATAACTTAGAAAAAATATTATTATGGATACACACATGGGTACGGTGACAGGTGAGACAATTCAATGCACATTTTTGCTACCCATAAAATTAATTCTGTGCGTAATCCGACTCCCGTCCTAAAGCCAATTAAGACAAAAATTCAAAACCAGACCGATAACTGTTCCATATTATACTACTTATCTACATTGAAACCGCTACGAGGAAAAGTGTTACTAACTTATAAAATGTCCTAAAAGCTACGAAATGGTATTATGGGCGAATAACAGTTCAGTTTTTGGAGTAGGTAATCAGGGAATTCCCCTAAAAGGAATAATTTTATGAACTTCGCGCGCCGCAACTGTATCGCAATAAACGCTCAGTAGTTTCAGTTTTCAGAGTTTCAGTTTAGTTTCAGTTTTCAAACGGATACAGTATCTAACTTAAAGAATGTCGCCCATTGGCTAGCAGGCCCGCCAAGCCCCCAGAAGTCACATAATAGACACACCTGCTGAACACATAATACAGATTACTTGGTTCTTCCGGAGCGCATTATAAAAAACCCGCGCCAATGGACACGTGCGCACCACATGTAGATCTTACGTAACAAGATATTAGTGCATTAATTAGGTTTTCCTAATCAACTGTTTTACATTTACTTTTGTCGACTTCTTGTGTAGATATTTGTTTTTCCTCATTGTTTGAGCTTAGGTGTGTTGCACGCGAGGTGGGGAACGGTAAAGTCAGCAACACAACGGTTTGTTGTTTTCAGAGCTTTGCTGTTTCGTTGGTGTAGTGGTAGCAAGCGCAACTGTCGACCGTGGGTCGAACACCGGGTCCGGCAGTGTTATTGGGTTTTGGCAATAAGAAAACCTAATTAGCACCACTACTCTGGATTTGTGCACAGTTTATGGCAATAGACGCGCCTTCTTTAATATGACACTTTCCGAGCGTATGGTATAACCTCTCTCCTCTTGTGGGGAATACATTCATGATACAGAAGTGTATGATTGCAATTTCGTAAATTTCGATGAATGCCATTCATCAAATGGCCAATTTCATGATAGACGAAAAGCCATTGCATCGTCATTATGACTCTACTAACTGTTAAATGCTTCTACTTCTGACATAATGTTGGTGATTAACACCTGACAAATCTCTCGGAATATTAGGTAATTTGGTATCATTCGATGATGACAACACACCGACACGGAGATTAAAGAAAAAGCTTCCCATCAGACAAGTCAATCAACCAACGTAATTGTCTTTATTCCCCCATTCTGGCGTGTAAGAAGTAAGTTCCTTTTAGTAGAGGTTTCTGCCGCCAAGCAGCGTTGCCCAGTTACTGGGTAGCACGATACCCCTTGGTAAGACTGCTCACTGTCAGACTTTTTGGCTTCTGACTACCCGTAACGACTGTCAAAGATAAATAACAGCCAAGAACTAACGGTGGGCAACAGCCAAAGGTACGGAGGGGGTGTCTCCATAAGTAACGGATAGTCAACCATCCACAAACCGATCGGGGCAAGCGTAGCTTAACCTTCGATCGACCCGTGCGGCTGTTATCATTTAATCACGAGCCCCTTCTAGCGTCATATTAGCGACAGTACGCCATACAAAATAAAAATCACATCAAAACAAACCTGGACTAGCTCTAGCGGGTCCGATCGTCATCACCGCATCACACCGTAAACTTGCTGATCGATGCTTGTTCCCTGTTTGTTTAGGAAGAGGTTATTAACTAGTTGCATCATTAGCCCGCAATTATATATATCTAGGAAAACTAACAATTATGTACTAGGACTACTATACAATTAAATTAAAAAAAATCACTTTTACACGTCATATTAAAAAATAAAAATAAGCTGTTGTTCAGCGTAGTTGAGTTTAGTTGAGTTCAGCGTTTCCTATCTGACTACTCTGAGAAGAAAGGCCGAAAAAAACTCAGAGGTCACAGTCTCTTTTTAAGTCCAGACATAATGTCTGAAATGGTCTTTTGAGGAAAGAACCACACAGATTTGAGTGGACCTGTCCAGTCAGTGCAAGCATTTGTCAGTAATCGTGGAGCTCAACTCAGAACTTAGGAGCTCAACTCGACGAACAATACCAAAGAAAGGACATTTGGGTAGGCCGCATAAACTACTCAAAGTGCCAGACCATAATTAAAACTAACTGAAAAATGAAAATAATAATGATATCCACATAGTCCTCACATTCACAATAATTAATTAAAATAATATAATACTTTACAAAGTAATCATGTCATTTTGAATATAATTTTCAACAATGACAATGTGTATATAAAACTGGTATATTTTGATGATTTTACAAAATAATTAAAATGTTAAGTTTTATCACAAGGCTTAGCAGAGCGAGCAGCTCAATCCCATGCTTTTTTATCTTCTAAATAATCTGAAATTTTATAATACCCTTTTTTACAAAGTTTGGTTTTAATACAGATTTTAAATCTATTAATGGGTAAGTTTCGAATGTCAATGGGAAGTTTGTTGTAAAAGCGTATACAATGACCCACGAACGAGTTGCCTACTTTGTGGAGTGTGCGATGTACAGCAAGGTTGTGTTTATTCCTGGTATTTAAACTATGAATATCGGAAATTTTCTTAAAATTTGATATATTTTTGTGTACATACAAATAGGTTTTCAAAAATATATTGTGAGGCTACAGTCAGAATATTTATTTCTTTGAATTTTTCTCTGTTGAATGCTAGCTACTGTTACTGAGAATTTCTTGCTTGCGAAGATAACCGTCACAAATAATACTACGCTATAGTAACAAACATCGTACCATACAAAAAAAAACCGTTCTACAAAATGGTGTGTAATTATCAAAACCCATTGTCCCGCGTACAATAGAAAAAATATATAGGTATTACCTAGTTTGTATATTGTAGTGGTGAAAATATTAAAACCACTGAATGTGACGTCTTCAGTGATACCATATGACATGAGTCACAGGGAATTTAACAATGTATTGTTGTTACCTAACACTAAAAGGGAACCGGGGAACCGCATGTCGTGGCAGAGACCCTCACCGCTGGGGTCTCTTTTATACAGCGTGGGGCTTTATAATGTTCACATATCGAAATGAGAATATGTGCTTAATTTTATGGAAGGATTTTTTTTTTTGTTCTGTTTAGCGTCATATTGAGAAATTTTACGATAATTGTAAAAATTGATGAAAAAAAAAACAGATTTAATCTAATAAACATGTTTATTTTCAATTGGAGTTAGTTTTTTTTTCCACATTTTTAATTTTGATGAGGGCGCCTAATTACTTCCAATTATTATGGAGTTTGTTTCATCGCGATAGATCATTTAGTTTAAAAGTTACACTTTTTTTTTCCAATAAACATATTAAAAGATATTTAGATTTGTTTAATATTTTTTCCGTCAATAAAATTAAGCATTGATTTCATTTCTATATGTGCACATTATAAAGACTCACACTGTATAATAAAAAATTAAGTAGCTTTTCGTGTCTGTCTGTATGTCCGCTTTGTTCTTCTAAACTACGCAATGGATTTTGATGCGGTTTTCACCATAATTTAGAGAATTTATTCCGGAAGGTTTATATATATAGTTCATTAATATTTAACTTAGACTTCGATGTTTTGTGTTTGACCCGTGCGAAGCAGGGACGGGTCGCTAGTTAAAATCAAAACTATTTGTGTTTTCTTTTAATAAAACTAAACAATCAATTTGATTGTTTTATTTCATTAAGGGGTGATCTTTTAATACTCAGATAACTGTTATCTGGGAAATTTGTATTACGGTTTGACAGCTCTTGTTGCTTTTATTAAATCTAAACAAGTAAACAGTCAATTTGATAGTTTTTATTTCATTAAGGGGTGATATTTTTATAGTTGGATAACTTAACAATTATCCGGAAATAATCCGGTATCCGGTCAGTTGTTCGGTAATATAAATTATATTACGGTTTGACAGCTTTTATAGAAAATACTGTGAGAAAATAATAAAATATTTATTATTTAGATAAATACCTAGTTATCTGACTATTGAAAAATCTCCCCTTGTTTGATTTAAGACGGCATCTGTTGTATTAAGTCTTGCGCACGTTAGAACAACCAAAGCTTGATTCAACTTTAAAAATTGCAATCCCGAGGTGTTACATGCTCTTTAGACCTTTACACAACAACCGTCATCGTCACCCAGATACCATGTTGATAACATGCACACGTAGCCGTTCCTTTAATTTTAACCTTTATATTTTTATAATACCGTTGTTATAGCAGCCATATTGTGTGATTTTTTTTTACACACTGTGAAAATTTCAAGTTTATATTACGGTTCAAAAGATACTCCTGTGACAGATAGACGGACGGACGGACAGCAGAACCTTAGTAATAGGGTCAAGAGGTGTAAGGGTTTGGGTACGAAACCCAAAAAAAGAACTTTGTTACTTAAATATAACGGGGAGCAAATTTATCAAAGTCTTTCAACGCAGTGACTTGAAACTGTTAGGCCAGTAGACCAATATTTAGTTGGTATCAGAAACTTGATGACAATCACACATAACTGCGACCTAGCGGCAGCGATACGGACATTTCTGCTGCTATCATTTTCCTTCAGGAAGTCGGTTTAATTAATCATGAGTTTAGCAACCAAATTAACATTTAAAATAAAGGAAAACCAGTGAACCGATAGGCTACGTGCTGATAGTCGCACAAATATATAAAATAACTACTGAATTAATTAATCATAGCTGGAACTAAACGTAGGCATGAGCATAGGCGCGAAAACCACAAAGACATCATAATCATCATAGTAACCACTCTTGTGACGGAGTGGTGACCGCAGTCTCAATACACTTACAGCAATCAGACAGACTCATCATCTTCATCAATTCAGCCGAAAGACGTCCACTGCTGGACATAGGCCTCCCCCAAGCACCGCCACTTCAACCGATTTTGTGCTTTCCGCATCCAGCGGATTCCTGCGTCCGTTCTGCGAGCAATGTGCCCTGCCCATTGCCACTTATGTTTGGCAATTCTTAGGGCTTTGTCGGTTACCTTCGTTCTCCTGCGAATATCTTCATTTCTGATTCGATCACATAGGGAAACTCCAACTTTAGCCCTCTCCATTACCCTTTGGGTGACTTTTAGCCTTCTGATAAAGCCCACTGTGAGCAACCACGTTTCAGTACCATAGGTCATCCCTGGCAATAAGCGCTGCTCTTCGTTTTGAGACACTGTGATATGTGGGACGAGAAGATATTACGTAGCTTCCCGAACGCTGACCAGCCGAGTCGGATTCGCCGATTGTCCTCTTTCTCAAAGTTGGACCTACCTAGCTAGACAGTTCGTCCTAGGTAAACATACTCGTCCACAACTTCGAGCATAGCGCCTCCGATCTTCATGAGAGACTATTATTAACATAAGGCGGAAAGACGATGCTACCCATCGTCTCGATTTCCTTCAGATGAATGAAGTCCACAAAATGTAAAGGAGACACTGACGAGCCATCGATACGACGAAGAAGAATGAACCCCACAGGCAACCGGAAAAATTAAGATAAAGCTTTGACAGAGAAAATACAGAATTACATCTTCTCATAAGAATTTCATCTTCGAAAATACATTACCATGCTTGTATTTAAGCATGGTAAAAAATCAATGCTCGAGCCTTCTATTATAAGAGCCCTTTGACCTGAAGGACAATAATAGCCTGTTATTTAATTTAATTATTTATGATTAATGAAGCGATTAACTAAAATCTTTACACTTGCCTACTTCTAGCTTACTTTAGTAGGTATAAATTGCTGCCCAAGACCTTCCATTTAGTGTAGACGAAGCCTAACATCAACAGGTTTGATATGTAAAATACTTTTCGGACTTAATTAAGTTTTTACGCAATACGATAAGATCCGATAATATAACACATCCGTTTTCCTTCCCTGAGTACCGTAAGTTCGGATCTACGTAGATAATAGACATGTTAGATTAAAATAATTAAGTGACTAAAGGTTTTACAAACGTCATCAGTCCGCTAGTGACGATAGTTAGTATTGAGGAAACTAGCTCGAAAATACTTACATTTTGTACTAATATAGCAGATAAAGTAACATATTTGAGGCCTTACCCGCCCTTTAAACTAAAACCTGACTGTAAACCAACAACCCAGTTATATCAATTCTGACTTCATCAACATTCACAGCCTAACTTCACCCACTACATGGGCTTTTTCATGTGCAAATCCCAACGTTGCAGTGCCAGCCTCATCCAGGTTCTCCCCGCGATGGTAACAATGTCGTCCACCTATCTCGCTGCCGGACGACCGACAGTTTGTCTTCCATTCCTTGGACTCCAGTTGGTCACTGCATTAATACACCTGTCATCATTGTACCTTACCAAGTGTCCTGCCCATTTCCATTTAAGTTCCATAACTCGTTTTCCATGCGTTTTTCATTGCCCTTTTTCAAATGTATTTGTGGCAGGTGCAGCATGTCTGACGACTAAAAGAGTAGTCGTCATTTCAGTATCTCTACCTAGTCACACCCTCTAGCCATATCTTCTTTCACACAAGTCATCCATGGGTAAACGGTGACTCATTAGTTCAAAATCGCTGACATTCTTGATGATCAATGCTCGTTCCTTTCCTCGATGATATTTAGTTTAGGAGGAAAGACGAGAGAATTTCCTTTGACACACCTTTAATTTTTCTGACGTCAGCAAAAGTCCGAGAAGATCTGACGCACATGAAGACATAGGGCAGGAACGTGGCGGTACAGAAGTCACTGTAGCTGTACCTACTGCTACAAAGGCGTAGAGAGAGAACTTACACGTACAGAATATCTTATTGATGAAAAAACAAGGAGAATTCAAATGCGGCCATATGTTCTCAAACATACG